>JASDDO010000004.1:53886766-55147391 GCA_030015575.1 Agapanthus africanus
AGTCGAAAGGCAAGAGAGGCGCTCGACAACTACAAAGCAGAGCTAAGAAGCCGCGCATCCGAGAATCGAGCGTTATTGACTTAGCCCTCGGGAAGAAAATGGATCGAGCATACTCTTTTCCTCGGAACAAAACAAGGAAAATATTCGATCTCGCTCTAAAACATCAAATGCTTACGTTGCCAGAGTCTAAACACCCTGAACAAGCAGGCGAAGTCTCCAACCCAAAGTATTGCTTTTACCATCGAGTAGTAGGGCATCCGCTTGAAGATTGCTTCACCTTTAAGAATTGGGTTGAGGACCAATATCAGCTTGGCAAATTCGCGTTGTCTGACAGTTGGAGGGTAGCGCCGCCGCAAAAGCACGAACCCGAAAACACAAGAATAAAACCAACTCCGCATTGGGATTGGCAGAAAATTCGCACCTGCCATGTGATAACAATATTGAAAGAAGGGTCCGAAGACATGAACAACCTCCCTTGGTGTTTTGAAAGCGGCAGCGATGAGGTAATCTCAGAATTTCCCCCAGCTCCGAAAGAACTGGAAGATGGAATCCATACCACTGCAGATAACCTCAAGAAAATTGAGTTGGGGGCGGAAAATGACCCGCGACCGACATTCATCAGCGAACTGCTATCTGGAGAAAGGGTGGCTGCGTTAAAGGATGTGCTTCTACAGCACAAAGATTGTTTCGCGTGGAACTATTCCGAAATGCCGGGACTAGATCCAGAAATCGCTGTGCACAAATTGGCGATATCCCCGGACATCAAGCCAGTCAAACAAGCGCCGAGAAGAATGCGACTCGAGCTTGAGATGAGCATCAACGCCGAAGTCAAAAAGCTGATAGACTCTAGCTTCATCCAGGAAGTCCAATACCCTGAATGGATCGCCAACATCGTCCCAGTGATGAAGAAAAATGGGACAGTGCGCATATGCGTAGACTTTCGGGATCTCAATAAAGCCTGCCCAAAAGATGATTTCCCAGTGCCAGTCACCGAACTGATGATAGACAACACACCACTCATGAGGTTTTCTCCTTCATGGACGGCTCATCGGGGTATAATCAAATAAAAATGCACCCTGAAGATCAGAAGCACACGGCCTTCAGAACTCCGCTTGGTATATTTTGTTATAAAGTGATGCCTTTCGGTTTGAAGAACGCCGGTGCTACTTATCAGAGGGCCATGACGAAGATCTTCGACGACCTTATACACGAAATCGTCGAATGCTATATCGACGATCTCGTGGTCAAGAGCAAATCATACGAGGAACATCTCGAGCATCTGAAGACTGTATTTCAACGCCTTCGGCAATACAACTTGAAGATGAATCCTCTTAAATGTGCGTTCGGGGTTTCCTCGGGCAAATTCCTGGGATTCGTCGTTCGACACCGAGGTATTGAAATAGATCCGTCAAAGATCAAAGCGATCACGGAAATGCCTCCGCCGAGGACTCTCAAACAGCTGCGGTCTCTCCAAGGGAAACTCGCGTATATACGGCGATTTATAGCCAACCTTTCAGGAAAGTGCCGTCCTTACAGCCACCTGATGAAGAAGGGAACCCCATTTGTTTGGGACCAAAAATGCCAAGGCGCACTGGATGAGATTAAGCAATACCTGCAGAACCCTCCGGTGTTGGCTGCTCCAGTTAAGGGGAAGCCTCTTATTCTTTATACAACCGCCCTCGAAGGTTCTTTAGGCGCATTATGGGCACAAGAAAACGATCAAGGGAAAGAAAGAGCACTTTACTACTTAAGTCGAGTCCTGCTGGGGGCAGAAAGCAACTACTCTCCCATTGAAAAACACTGCCTGGCGTTGATCTTCGCAATAACAAAGCTTAGGCACTACGCGGTGGCGCACGAGGTCCGTCTGATTTCAAAAGTGGACCCTCTTAAATATCTAATGTCAAAAGCCATATTGACAGGACGACTCGCTAAATGGGCCCTGCTCTTGATGGAATTCTCGATAACGTATCAACCTCTCAAGGCAGTGAAAGGCCAGGCCATCGCCGACTTCCTCGCTGAGCATCCGATACCCGCCGATTCTCCTCTGAATTGCGATCTTCCAGACGAACATGCGTTCGATGCGATCGACGGCGATAATATTCGATGGGAGCTTTATTTCGATGGAGCATCTTCCATGAAGAAACGCAAACAAAGTACCCCTATAATTAAATCAGGGGTAGGACTCATCTTTGTAACTCCACAAGGAGGAATAATGCGCTACGCCTTTTCCCTAACGGAGCCGAGAACAAACAATGAAGCCGAATACGAAGCTCTGATAGCAGGCCTCGAGATCGCCATTGACATGGGAATTGAAGATCTCCTCGTATACGGCGATTCCCAACTGGTCGTTAGTCAAGTAAACGGCGACTACCAAACGTGCAAACCGGAATTGGTAAAATACGGTAAAAAAGTGCAGCAACTGCTAACCCAAATTCCCTCTTACACGTTGGAAAGTATACCGCGTGCGGAAAACAGCAAAGCGGACGCACTGGCCAAACTTGCTAAAGAATTGGCTGACGAGAACCTCGATGACGTTAGAATCGTGATACAAAGCCGTCGAGTGCTCGCCCCAACAGAAATATCTCCGAAATCGTCTGAAGAAAAAGGAGCGAAAGAGGAGACAACCCTGCAAATAAAAGACAGGGAAAATACCGAGGACTGGAGAGAAGTCTTCATAGATTACTTCAAGTTCCACCGAATACCTGAAGAGGCGTCCACGCGACATCAGCTCACGAAACGAGCTCTGTCTTTCGCCTTCGTCAATGATACTCTATACAAGAGGTCATTCGACTCTCTGTGGTTGAGATGCTTAGGACCTGACGAAGCGAGAAGGGTCGTCCAAGAAGTTCACGACGGACTCTGCGGTTCCCACCAAGCAGGCCCTAAGATGAAGTTGAAGATAAAGCGGATGGGCTACTACTGGCCCACGATGATGCAGGATTGCCTGGAATACGCGAGGCAATGTCATCCATGCCAAATTCATGGGGACTTCATCCATCAGCATCCCAATCCACTACATCCGACAATGGCTAGTTGGCCATTCGAAATGTGGGGAACTGACATAGTCGGTCCCAACGAACCAGCATCGTCAAAGGGACATCGTTTCATCTTGGCGACGACTGATTACTTCTCCAAATGGGCAGAGGCAGTACCATTGAGGGAAGTGAAGACGGAGAACATCCTCCATTTCTTCAAAACGCATGTCATCTACCGGTTTGGAACCCCGAGAAGAATCATCTCTGATAATGGGCCAGCCTATCGAAGTCATAAAATTAGCCGTTTCGCACAGCAGCACAATATAGACTGGAGATATTCCTCAGTTTATAACCCGCGAGCTAACGGTCTAGCTGAAGCCTTCAACAAGACCTTGACGAAGATCATAAAGAAAACAGTGTCACGAAATAAGAAAGATTGGCACGAAAGATTGCAGGAGGCTCTTTGGGCGTATCGGACTACGTTTAAAACGGCCACAAACACAACGCCATACGCATTGGTATTTGGGACGGAAGCAGTACTCCCTCTCGAGATAGAATTACCCTCTCTACGAGTGGCAGTCCATTACGAGCTGACAGACGAAGAAAATGCTCACCTTCGGTTTGAAGAGCTTGACGCCCTTGATGAAATCCGGCTTCTAGCACAACAAAATCTGGAAGCCTATAAAGCAAAGATGACGCGCTCATATGAAAGATTGAGCCGCCCGAGGACATTCCACCAAGGCGAACTCGTGCTAGTGGTCAAAAGGCCCATGATCCCCAATCGCGCCAAGCGGGGAAAGTTTGAGCCAAACTATGAAGGACCGTATATCATTGATAAGGTCTACCATGGTGGGGCCTATCTACTTATGGACATGCACGGTGAAAGGCCTTTCAGGCCAATAAACGGGCGCTTCCTAAAGAAATACTACGCTTAATGAGCCATAACCTAGGTCAATGGTAGATGACGACGACTATGTCCGCTCGCTATCTTCCTAAGCTCAGGCTTTATAAGTAGTAGCCAACCCTCTCAATAGTGGACCGAAATGTCCTTAAACTAATATCAGACCGAAACGCCTTTAAACTAATACTGCAGCATCCTTGGGCTGACGAGACGAAAAAATAAAAAAAATAAAAATAAAAATAAAAAAAAAATAAAAAATAAAAATAAAAAAACAAAAAAAAACGGTATGTCCATAAGCAAAATGGGCGCGGATGAAAACCCGAAAGGGCTCCGTAAGTAAAAACAGCAGGACTACCGGCGAGTGTTTGTGAAAACCTGAAAGGGCGCAACCTCGTTAAGAGCACTTATAGGGTCCTCTCGACCTTGTAAGGAGAAACCACCTGCGTGAGATCCTTACGACTCACAAAGGAGCAGCACACTTAGGAATCCCCACGATTCCTAAGGAGAAAATACGCTTACGAGATCCTCACGACTCGTAAGGAGAGCTCTCTTATGGGACCCTCACGGCTCATAGGATTTGAAAGTCTTAAGTCACAGAGACCTAAACCTGTGCTTAAGCAAACCCCCGCAAACTTCCAATATTGCCCTACAAGTGGTTCAATACTGACCCTTGTATACAATCCACGGGCGCGAATAAACGTTTCCCTAACCAAGGTCCATCCATGACTGGGAATACGTTCGTATGGTAAACAACCCTTATAAATCCCCTCGATTTATGAGGAGAAAACCTTCCTGTAGGACCCTTATGACTTACAGAAGAACAAAAACACTTAGGAACCCTCACGGCTCCTAAGGAGAAAATACACCTACAAAATCCCCACGACTTCTAGGGAGAAATACCTTCACGAGACCCTTACGGCTCATGAAGTCAAAAGCCTTAGCCGACGGGATCCTAACCCTGGTCGCTAAGCCTCCTTTGTTCAACAACGACAGAGGCAAATGATGATTCGCTCCTGGTAATATCCCAGTCGCAGCGGTGCTGATGCCGAAATCGGTATCCAATTTCAGATTGACGGCGAAAGCCAGTAGACCGCTCATGCATACGAAATAGCCGAAATGATAGGGCAACTTGCAATAAAAAGCGGCAAGTAAAATGTATGCATGAAAAATAGCCGAAATGATCGGGCAACTCGTAATAAAGAGCAACGAGTAAAAAACAAAATAATGAAAAGCCGAAATGATTGGGCACCGCGAAAAATAGCCGAAATGTTTGGGCAATCGCGACCTTCGCGATATAAAAGCTGAAATGATAGAGCATCGCGGAAATAAAATAAAACAAAAAGAATAAGAAATGATAAAACTTCGGCCCTACAGTTAAGATCACATCGATCCCTGTATACAATCCAAGGGCGTAAACAAAGAAGAAACCATACCTCCCCAGTGGATTCCGTCAAATGACGAAACCAAGCCTCAACGGTTCATTTCAACCGAAGAAGCCAGTGACTTCAACGAAAATCCCTCGACTCACGGATACAAACACTCCTTGACGAGAGCCTTCTGATCCGCGTCGACCCGCAGAGCCACCAGTGCCTCCGTAGGAACCCTCGACTCGTTTCAAACCCCAAGGACACAAATAATCCTTGGCGCTCGGGAAACAAATAATCCTGGCAAATTTCTCAACTCACGGATATAAACACTCCTTGACGAGAGCCTCCTGATCCGCGTCGACCCGCAGAGCCACCAGTGCCTCCGTAGGAACCCTCGACTCGTTTCAAACCCCAAGGACACAAATAATCCTTGGCGCTCGGGAAACAAATAATCCCGGCAAACTTCTCAACTCACGGATACAAACACTCCTTGACGAGAGCCTCCTGATCCGCGTCGACCCGCAGAGCCACCAGTGCCTCCGTAGAAACTATCGACTCGTTTCAGACCCCAAGGACACAAATAATCCTTGGCGCTTGGGAAACAAATAATCCCTCGCAAAACTTCTCAACTCACGGATACAAACACTCCGTGACCAGAGCTTCTATGACTCACATCTTGGGCAGTAAGGATTCAAAACTTGCTTCCTGAACAATGGGACCCTGCAAGTCAATCCTAAATGGTCTCTTGCATACTATCCACGGGCCTCACTCTCTGAAGTCGACTCTCGACAAAGAGGGAAACAACCGCTTACGAGCCTTTTCGACTCGTAAGAGGGGCAATGGGATCCTGCAAGTCAATCCTAAATGGTCTCTTGCATACTATCCACGGGTCTCACCCACTGAAGTCGATTCTCGACAAAGAGGGAAACAACCGCTTACGAGCCCTCTCGACTCGTAAGAGGGAGAAATTCTCTTATAGGATCCTTCCGACTTATGAGAGGAAACCACACTTGGGAATCCTCACGATTCCTAAGGAGAAAATTCACCTGCGAGATCCTCTCAATCCGTGGGGAGAAGAGTCTCTATGAAACCCTCACGGCTTATAGAGTTGAAAAGTCTTAGGCAGCAGATCTGAACCTGCGGCCTAAGCCATCGTTATTTCTTAAGAAGGTCGGGATACTCGTCCCGATCGTCCGTCAATTATGGTTATTAAGATGGCGTACTGATAATAAAAGAAAAGAAAGACTGAGAAACGACACAAGACATTACAAAATATGTATCTTTTATTCATAAAAATTGGTTGAGTACAGGATACATTGTGCTGAAGAATAAAAAAAAAATACATATAATTTACAAAGACAAATGATACAAGGGGGATTATGGGGAAGGAAGCGTCTTGCACAGATGTAGCAATTGGTCGCATACGTCCTTCCATGCTTTCTCCTGATCAACTGCCACTGCCAGCTCCGCCTCTACTTGAGCCCGCTGTTGCGTGAAGGATGCGAGCTCTTCCCCAACAACCTGATGAGCTGCTTCTTGGCCTTGGGCATCGCGCTCAGCAGCATCAAGTCTCCGCTTCAACGCTAGCCCATTAGATATACGCTTAAGAAGACCTTCAAAGACAGCTTTCACCTCAGCAGCATTCGTCCTAACTTCGGCACGAAGGCAAGCGGTCGCGTTTGAAGATTTCTGATGCGCCTTTAGCCGTAAAGCTGCCTTCTGCTCCAAATGGCGGAGATAAGAGGTGCTTTGCTCAAGCCAAGCTATCCGTTCGGCGCTCGCGGCCAAAGCCTCGGGAGAAGGGCGTGTCGACTCCAACCGATGCAGGCGAGCTTCGATCTCTCTGCAGTGGTTAACCCACGATTCGACGACGCCTTCGTTATGGAAAGTTACGAGCGCCGCCAACATTGGGTTAACGTCCACAGCGAAATCTACGGCCGAAGGAAGGGCATCCATGTTGAGCTCTTCGATGTACCCGCTCAACATACCCAGGCTCATTACAGCACCCTTTGAAGACGGGCGTCGCGAGAAAGGACCCGCCGGTGAGAGGACATGAGATTCAAAAGGAATTGGAGCTGGGACAATAGCTGCAAAAAACGAAACATGGTCAAACAATGATTCGAAAAGTCGATGAAAGATCATATAAAAAGAGGAAAGGAATATCTGTACCAGTCACAACGGACGTCAAAGCCGGAAGCGCCGGTGGCAGCACAAGCCCGGCGTCCCCTCCTTCGATCTGAGGCACTGCAGTCAGGAAGAAGAAAAGTCAGATACGATCCTATATTCCCTCGAAAAAGACCAAGACGGCACTCACCGGTACCCTTAGAGGGAGAAGCGAGCTCGGATGGGAAGGAGAAGTGTGGGAGCAACACCTGATATAGATGATCAAAGAGCCCTCCTGAAAAGGCACAATGGCGTAGCATTAGTACAAAAGCCACATTTTTGAAAGATTAATGCATGAGTCGTGAATCCGTACCTTCCAACATCCGTGACGGCACGAGGGAAAACGGGGAAGTGACCACCGCCAAAGCAGTAGTTGACGGTGCTCCCTCAAGCAATGGAGCGTCGGCACTGACCGCACCTGCAAAGACAAGCTTGTTAGAAGAGATCACAAGATATATATAAAAAAAAAAATGGAAACGTTGGTGACTCGAAAATTCACCTGACGAGCTGCCAGCGGAAACTGAGGTAGTCCCTTCCTCCCCTGACGGAAGACCACCGCCTGTAGCTTCGTCACCCGACTCAAGGGGAATCGTTGTTACGCTCTCAAGCTCTGCAGGCGGCGGGGAACCATAGGCAGGAAGGGCCAAGATAGGAACATTGCCCGATTCCTGAGAAGGAGCGCCTAGCTCGTCTTCAGGAATCATGGCCACCTCACCTGCTGTTCCCTCAGGATCAGCGATTACAGCTGTCCCGTCCACCGGCACCACGAGGTCCCCAGCCTCAAGTACCTCGCCCTCTACCGCCTTCGGCTCGGCTGAGACAATCATCTCATCTGCCGCCACTTCGGGTACGGCATCAACGACTTGCTCCGCGGTAGGTTCTTCAATCTCGGCTCCAGGCCCCATGACCTCGACAAAGTTGTCCACTGTCGGTTCGGGTTCGGCGAGTACCGCGTCCTCCGCTCCCTTGGGCTCGACGGTCGTTTCCCCCTCCCCCTCAGTTGGACTCGACCCTACAAAATGGAATACGTATAAGCCAACAACTCTACAATTCGTACGACGAGATTCTAAAAGAAGTACTACCTGAAGTGGATTTGTCATTGGCACTCCGAACCGCGCGCGCCACTTGCCGACGAGCAGTAGACAGAGCCACAGGGGGCTCTTCAGAAGGAATATTATCGAGAGGAATAGTGCTAGGGCCCGCTCCTGCGGCCAAAGCAACTCTGCGCGCCTTAGCTTCGCGTCTAAACCGTTTCTGCTCCTCTCGAGCCGATGAGACAGATGCCACCAGGGCCTCCTTAAGGGAGGCTTCTTCGCCCGTATACAGGGATGCCTCTAGATCCTTCAAGGCATCCCTCGTCGCTCTATCAAGCTGAGGCTCTTGCGGCAGTTTCGACGGAGCTGGAACTCCGATGACAGGCTTGGGAAGAGTCCTTGCGCCGATTAATACAACCCCTGTAGAGAAACAAGAGAAGAGAAGGTCGACTATCATAAGAAGACAACAAACTTTCCTTATAAAAGAGAACGAAGTAAAACATACCGACACTTTCTAGGGCACGCTTCTTCTCCTCCGCCTGGAAGGTCTTCAGAGAGGCATCGATGGCCTGTTCAGTAGATTCACCTGCTGAAAATGAGGCAAATATTAGCTAAAGATAGTAATAAAAAGTGGGATAAAATGACAAATAAGGAGGCTGATGATTACCTGATTCAGCGAGTCTGCTTAACATCGCTTCGAGCCTCGCTGATCGCTCCGAAGCTGCAATGGCAGCGGCTAGATTGGTGTCCTCTGGGTCCACCACGAAACCCTCATTGCTGCCGTACTCGCATATAGTCTCGGCAGGATGAGCCGCGGGTTCTAAGTTAAGGATCGCGTCAAGGGATAGGATGGATTTCTTCTTCTTCTGTCCACCAGCCTTGGATCCACCCGGAGCATCTTTGCGCTTGCCAGTTTTGGCAGTCACTTTCGGGCGGCGAGTCCCGATGTCCGCTCCTACACCCGACTCCGGTGAGGCCGCTTTAGCCGTCTTCGTCGGAGCACGGGGTACCGTTGGAGCATCCACCGCAGTGGGCAGTGGCAGTCCACGCGGAGGGGCCAATACGCGTGGTCGATCGGCTCCAGCCTCTTTCGTCGGAGGGATAACCTGAACCCTGGGCTGCAATGGAGCCTTGCGATTGCCGCCGGGAGGCGCAGCCCTACGATCGACCAATAGACGTTTCTCCATCAAGATGATTGGTCCCATCGCGTGCGCGTACCAGGCCACATACAAATTGAGTATCTTGGGGGTACAGCTGGGCTCGCTGATGAAAAAGTAAGAGCCTGTATTTAGCCGGATGAAGTGATGCATCGCATTCCGTACCCCCTCTAGACCGATTGCAGGTGTCCCCAAGAAGGCTTCCAATGGGACCCCTTGGTTATAACTCGATTGCCGGGCGAATCGATGCGGGTTATACCTCATGAAGAGGGCCATTTCATTCTGCCTAAATACCAAGTAGCCCGGCCGAATGGAATAAAGGTGAAGAATCTCTCGAGCCTTCAACACGGAAACACCGCCCTTAAAGTCATCACGCAGCGGCACCACCGACTTAGTGGATTCGGAACCCATGGTGATGACCTTATCCACCAAAGAGGTCTTCGCCCCGACTAGATGCGAACGCAGAAGCAGTCCCCTGGACTCCCGCGGAGGTGCAAACACGATGGAGGCCCCGACCAATCGCATGATTCTTGGAAGTTTGAATCTCTCAAAGAACTGAGGAGTTTTATGGGCACCGAACACTCCTCGAACATGCAGCTCCATCCAAGAAGTGAAGTAGTGCATCGGGAAGTTAGCAGGCTGTACCCCAGGTTCATTAGCGTCCGCCGCTATGCTAAGTCCATTGTAGAGGTAAGCCAACCCGGCGATCCCCACTGATAACTGCAGACCGGCCACCATTCGATGCGCCGGGTAAAAGACAGAAGACCGCATAAGGCGTGGGTGCATAGGAAGCGCGAAGCTGCACAGCCACAGACCTAAGAACCCGATGAAGAAGGTCTCCTCGTCCATGCCGGGAACGGCGATCTCTGAGAAGGGGACGCTGGCGGTGCCGGGAAGGTAAAAACTTCTCTGATCAATTTCCGATGAAGGTCGGCGGTCCAGGCCGAAACCAAAAGGGTCAGCAGGTTGGGCGAACTTATCACCTTGCTCTGATAAAAATTCCGGGCGGACAAAACGAGCAATGAAGTCCGCGAAACTAACGCCTCGGTCGCCCAATTCCAAATGAAGCTCCTCGTAAATCTCCAACACCCTCACCAGGCCCGGATGCTGATGCTGGATGGCATTTTCCGGAGTTAAGTCGAGTACCACCTGCTTGGTGGCAAAGACGTACTCATCAGGAGGAAGCAGCTCCTCATAATGCTCCCCCCTCGCCGGTAAACCCGAAAGCTCAACGAACTCCTCTAGAGAAATAGAAACTTCCCTATCCGCCGTCAGGAAAGTATGCGTGGGGATATTCCATTGTTCAATGAAAGCCCTTGTCCACCACGTTGGAGGAGTAGGATATTCGAAAAGCGAGACATAGACGGCGGAGTATAAACCGATCTTCGTCAGATGAGCTCTTTTCACCGCTAAGATGTACCGGGCCCATGGCAGGTATCCAGCAAGCGGTCGCGGATTCAATCCAATATTATAGGCCTGTCCCCAAGGGCGTGCTTCACCCTGACAGATTCGCCTTCCTAAGATGTCTATGGCCGGCGGCGGCTGTACCGGAATAGCGCCGATTGCGGGCTGGAGAAGATCGTCCGAATTCCAATTTTTAACCTCCACGGCATACTCCACCGGGGGTTTATCTGCGTAGGGGATCGTGACTATAGGTTCGGAGGGCGAGGCAGAACTAAAACTGCAACGACCCTGGATGATTTGGCTATACCACCTTCCCCATAGGTGGAGATGTTTGCACTCAGGATCACGATCTTTGATCAAGGCAAACACGACCCGGTCCACTGGTGCGTGTGGGAACCCTCCTTCTGAGCGAACGAAGGGAAAAGACAAGTCGTCAGACATCCTTCCTGCATAAAATATATATATATCATTAGTGGCTTGACACTGAACATTCAATAAAAATAATATATAAAAAAAAAATAATAATATAATAATAAAAATAATAATAATAAATAAAAATCTGGCTCCACGCTGTGAGGCAGTGGGTAGTGGACCAAAGGGGGACCCACAAAATCAAGATGACGGCGCATCATCTGATAAGACAATCCCACCATTGGATGAGACTGTCAGTCAATTAAAAGCCCCCCAAGAGAATATCCCCATTGGGGGGACCCCTAGAGACAAGGAGAAGATCTCCTCTTTTCAGAGCAAAGCTCTGCCACAGAGTGACATTTGTCAAACTCCTGTTTCAAAGGAATAAAACTTCTTAAAAAGAGCCTAGCTCTGCAGTAGTGATAAAAATTTATAACTCCTAAGAATTAAAATTTTGGGATCTTAAAGATCCATGGAAACTTTTAAAAAGTTTTCTAGTTGATCTATGAAGCAGGGCTCTGTTCATGGGTTAAAACCTAAGAACAGAGTCTCTGTAAATTTTGAGAGCAAGGCTCTGTGAATAAAAAAACCCCAAAGGGGTTTCCTTTAGATCAAAGATCTATAAGAGCAAGGCTCTGTTGAAGAAACCCCAAAGGGGTTTCCTTTAGATCAAAGATCTATAAGAGCAAGGCTCTGATTAGTTAAATTTAATTTAAATTAAATTAAATTAATTTTACCTATAATGGTTCTGAAGTTAGAACTTGGAAGTTCTTAAGGAAATCACAAGAGCAAGGCTCTGGAAGTTCTCAAGTAAGAGCAAGGCTCTGAAATTCAATTTCTTGAGAATGGTAAAAAAATTACCAAGGACCAAAGGTCCTATTTATAGGCGCCTGCGCCTGTTCACCTGACTCGTCGATCCGACGGTCAGGATCTTGCCACCGTTGCACCCACACGCGCGCCACGTGAGCGCAACGGTGGGGGGGCATCTGTTTCCCCCAATCAGAGCAAGGCTCTGTTGAATTTTGAAAATTCAAAATTCGAAGCAACGCTTCGGTTTCCGTGAGCAGCGCGCAATTTGCCACGTGGCAGAAGCTGAATGGGCAGCGTAACGCCCGAAACAGTGCGTCCCATCAGAGTAAAGCTCTTCAGAAAACGTAATTAAAGACTTAACTGCGCAAACGCACGTATGCGCGACACGTGTCTGCGCAAGCGCATGGATGCACGACACGTGTCTGCGCAGTTGCGCAGTCGCAACTGCGCAAACGCACGGATGCGCGACACGTGTCTGCGCAAGCGCATGGATGCACGACACGTGTCTGCGCAGTTGCGCAGTCGCAGCTGCGCAAACGCACGGATGCGCGACACGTGTCTGCGCAAGCGCTCAGATGCGGACACGTGTCTGCGCAGTTGCGCAGTCGCAGCTGCGCAAACGCACCGATGCGCGACACGTGTCTGCGCAAGCGCACGGATGCGTGACACGTGTCTGCGCAGTTGCGCAGTCGCAGCTGCGCAAGCGCACGGATGCGCGACACGTGTCTGCGCAGTTGCGCAGTCGACGGATGCGCGACACGTGTCTGCGCAGTTGCGCAATCGCAGCTGCGCAAGCGCTCGGATGCGCGACACGTGTCATTTGCTGGTGAGTTGCGCAGCAACTGAATGAAGATTTAGATAAATCTTTTCTGTTCTCCTGTAAAACAGGAACCCTTGGATCAAAGATCCAATGGTGGGAAAATTCCCAAAATTATTCAGGAAAGATTTTGTTAACAAATCCAACAAATTTGTGGGCACTATAAATAAGACCCCAAGCCTCATTCAAAAGGCATCAATCAGATAATCAGAGAGAGAATCAATCATCAAGAGAAGGATAAACTTCGGAGAAAAAAGAAAGCTCTTGAAAATTAATCAAGAACACAGAAAAAAAAAAGAAGAAGGTAAAATTTCTGAAGAACAGAAAATAAATAGTGCCTTGCACTTGATATGAACCCCTGGTTCTAAAGAAAAAAAATAAATAAAAGAATAATAAATAGTGCCTTGCACTTAATATGAACCCTCTGTTCTATATGATCAGGAAAAAACAAGAACTTGTTTTTTTTTCCTTTGATCCAAATTCAAATCAAAAGTGCCATGCACTTGTGTTCTTCAATCTGAAGATTTCTAGGGTTTCTGCAACCCCTTGTTTTGGGCCAGGCCCAAATTAAATTGAAATAATAAAAGGGCAAGGCCCTGTTTGGAAAAATTCCTGAGTTTCTGCAAACTCATTATTTAAAAGGGCCTGGCCCAAACTAAACTGCAGAACAATAAAAGGGCAAAGCCCTGTTTGTAAAAATTTCTTGAGTGCCTGCAACTCATCATTTAAAAGGGCCTGGCCCAACCCAAGGAAATTATTGAGTTTCTGAAACTCATTATTTAAAAGGGCAAGGCCCTGTTTGGAGAATTCCTGAGTTCTTGCAACTCATTAAAAGGGCCTGGCCCAAATCAGACTTGCAAAATAATGAAAGGGGCAGAGCCCTGTTTAGATCGATTCTTCTAATCGGGCAGAGCCTAAAAATAAAAATTGGACTTAACCCAATCCTGGCTGTAAGTCCTTAAATTAAATGCCTCTCATAAAACAAGTCATGACCGGTTCGAGGGTACATCTCCGAACTCCTTTGACATCTGTCGTTGTAATTCCTCAGCGACGTCAAAGAGGCGACGAGTCCCAACGACCACTCATCTAAAATTGGACCGAAACGTCCCTAAACTAATGCTGGACCGAAACGTCCCTAAACTAAAAAAATTGGACCGAAACGTCCCTAAACTAATGCTGGACCGAAACGTCCCTAAACTAAAAAAATCGGACCGAGACGTCCCTAAACTAAAAATTGGACCGAAACGTCCCTAAACTAATGCTGGACCGAAACGTCTCTAAACTAAAAAATCGGACCGAAACGTCCCTAAACTAAAAATTGGACTGAAACGTCCTTAAACTAATATTGGACCGAAACGTCCTTAAACTAATATCGGACCGAGACGTCCCCAAACTAATATCGGACCGAGACGTCCCCAAACTAATATCGGACCGAGACGTCCCTAAACTAATATCGGACCGAGACGTCCCTAAACTAATATCGGACCGAGACGTCCCTAAACTGGCGATGGACCACTACGTCCCTAAAACTGGCAACAGACCACCACGTCCCTAAACTGGTGCAATAGGGCCCAAACGCTCTTTTGTCGGATCTAAACGGTCCCGTCTAAGTTGATCTTAACCCCAAATACGGTTAACGTGTCCTTAGATATTCAAATAAACGATAAAACTCCAAATCAACTTTGGCTCAAGGGTACATCTCTGAACTCCTCAGACGCCTGTCGTTGTAATCCCTCAACGACGTCAGAGAGGTGACGAGTCCCGACGGCCGGATAATTAAATCAATCATGATGTTAAGTTGATCTTAGTCTAAAACAGGACTAACGTATCCTTAACAAATGTTTAAGTCGATCTTAGACGCAACGCGACTAATGCATCCTTAAACTAAAAACACCAAACCCAAATCTAAGTAAATATGGATTTGGACTAATCTACGTCCTACGGGTGACGACATCACTCAGTCTCCGTATACAATCCACGGGCAATCACAAACAAAACAAACACACACGACACGAAGTGAAATTCTGGAGTAGGAGAAAGTTGTTACCGCTATGCGGTAGCGTAATTAACTGCAGGGGCTTGCGCCTGCAGGGAAGAGCGTCCCCACAATCAAAAAACCCCTCACCCTGAGGGGGAATCTGACGAAGTCTGCTACATCGGCCGCATCCGTCTAAACCTTCGATACAAGGTGCTATAAATCAACTTGGCATCTTCGGAGAGGTAGACGGATAAAACCAAATAGCATCTGCTCCGAACCTCAGGCACGTGACGTCCTAACGTCGCAGGCCACCGTTCGGTGGGGAACAACCCACTGTAAAACAATGGGGAATCTTCGGAATACACTCCGAAAGAGGACAGATCTGTACTATAAATGGAATGATACCACTCTTCAATACAGAGGCGCCTTTTAAATGAACTGGCACTATAGGAGTTTGAGAACTCCGTAGTTAAGTGTGCTCAGGCCAAGGAAGTCCAAGGATGGATGACCACCTGTGAAGTGGCCCCTGGTCGGGTCCGGTTCGCTCCGAAGGAAAAAACCGTGCGGTTTCGTCCAGAGCGGACAATACTCTCTGTATTGGGGGTGGGGCATGACAGAATGGTATCAGAGCTAAATCCTCAATAGTAGGTCCGTGGTTCAAGAACGAACAATTGTTCTAAGTGGGGGAGAATGTAATACCCCAGGTATTATCCGGTATACCCATATATACCAGATAAACATGGGGACCTACTGTAAAACAATGGGGAATTTTCGGAATACATTCCGAAAAAGGACGCTATTTTCCCGTCTTTTTTATACATATACACTCTCCACAACACTTTCCCCGTACCCCGCAAGGGGGCTGCCAGCCCTCTTGACCCCAGCCCGCTATCCGAGTAGCGGGACCCCGGTAAACTCTGCGAGGCGCCCTATATACCTAAGACCCTTCAAAACACAACACACGCACACTGCACATTGAGTTTGTATGACCAGTTTGACCCGTCAATCAGAGGTTCCTTCGCTCCAAAGGTAAGGGGTAATTAACGGCAGTTTATGTAACAACCCATGATTTGGCTTTGAAAGTTGCCCGAAGATACGAGGCAGTGGTGAAAAGGAAGGGCAGACCCCAATCTGCCGGAGTTAAGCGCCCTGCCACTCAGATGGCAGGAGG
Organism: Agapanthus africanus; assembly: GCA_030015575.1. Lineage (NCBI taxonomy): Eukaryota > Viridiplantae > Streptophyta > Magnoliopsida > Asparagales > Amaryllidaceae > Agapanthus > Agapanthus africanus. Next base: position 53,902,955 of record JASDDO010000004.1, read on the forward strand.
AGGCTCTTCAAGACCAACTGTTGAACCCAGGAGACCGGAAGAAACGATTAACCGGCCAAGTCTCGGCCAAGTCTCGATTTTTGCTTCTATTGCAAGAGGGAAGGACACTTGTGGAAGGACTATAGGCGCGCAAAAGGCCTGTGCTTAATTTGTGGCGCATCCAATCACGGAATTGGAAACTGTCCTTATAGACGCAACCCAGCTCACACACCCACCAACTACTCGCAGCGGCCAGCTATCCAGGCTCCTGCACCCTGTCTGGCACTCCCAGCTCCACCTCCTGCACAGCCTAATCACCAATTCCATGAGGCACTGAGGAATACGCCTCGAGGGCAGAGAAATATGCCCCAAGGATAGAGGAATGTACCTCCAGCTAGGAGGAATGTATCCCGGCGTCAGGCTTTCACTTTATCAGCTTAGAAGCCGAGATTATTGACCAAAGTAACCTGGTATTTCCCTCACCTCTTTCCAAAACTTTTGCATTCTTTCGTTCTTCCAAATATTTTTCATACACTATCAATAGTTCCATCACTAAATTGGTTTGAATCTGTTACACTTTCTTTCTACAAATTTCGAACATGAATTTTTATAAGGAGGGTAGAATGTAACAACCCAAACTTTCTGTACGAATTTTTTTTTGAAAATACAGAAATGAACACCTAAGCCTGAGCATGAGTTGTAAGTTTGTTTTACTTTGAAACAGTAAGAAGGAGCTTGTAGCTCATTGGTAAGACCTTACACTGCTGAAATATAGCACCCGAGTTCAAATCCCATCAGCCACATATTCTTTTTATTAAAATTTCTTTTAATCTTTTTAGAAGCCCAAGAGTATACACGTGCACTACACATAAACTGAAGAGTCACAAAGTATTTAAACATGTGCACTGAAGTATACCAATCGACCCCGACACGTGGCCTAAAGACCAAGCCCACCCGACGGTAAAGACCCGGTGAGAACCTCAATAAAACCGGCACCACTGGTCTAAACCGACAGTATTGCTCCCATTTTTTTCCCACTTCAACCATTCAGCTACCCCACTAACCCCTTATTGCTTGTTTACTCTGAATTTATTCAGAGTGCAATAAAATGCCCCTTTAATCCAATTTTAATGCAAATTTTAATGCATTTCTTTCACACCCTAAACCCTAATTTCCTCTATAAATACCACACCATATTTCAACCCCCCTCACTCAGAAATCCTGTCAAAACTATACAAAATTCTCAAGTCTCTTTTAGTGTACAAGTGGAGTTAGCGAAGGGCAAAGCTCCGACGAAATTCCGAGGAGATTCCGGCGACGAAATGACGTCCCAACACTTCCCAATCCTTCTCCTACATCTTCCCTCTCCTTAAAGCCAGTAAGTCCCCTCTCACCATCTATTCTTCTTCTTTAAAAACTTTCATTTCTAAAATCCGACGGAAGCGGAGTTAATCCGACTTCCGATTCAGGTTTTCTTTAGGATTTTTCTTAAACAAAAAAATACCAAACTTTCATATCATGTTCAATAAACATTAACAAACATATTAAACAAGTTTCACATCAAAAGAATTTATATTGCAATTTTTATCAAAGTTTTACAGAAAAATACCACATACTTTACATTTCGACATAATTAACATGTTCCTTGCTATACCTTTAGATAACTCACGAGGTAATGACCTAACTCATCACAACACACATCTCTATCATAGCACGATAAAGTTTGTGACAATAGAATACGGGAAAATACGACTTTACAAATAAATACCCTAAACTTACAAAACTGTTTTCTATAAAAAGGTGTATTAAACATTTCCATGCAATTGCGCCTCTACAACCCATTTTGGGGAACCCGTTCGGGATGGTGCAAATTATCGCACATTCTCGGGCCTAGTAGAACGAGATGCAGACCTCCACAAGGAGTATTCGATCTCGATGGAATTTTTATACATTTTTCTTTAGAAAATGAGATTTCTACAAGAAAATAAATAAATTATTTTCATTAAATATATATATATATATAATCAAAATATCTATTTTAATTATATAAATATTTCAAGTTTTCTAAATCAAAGGAATCACTATTATATGAAAATATCATCCAAATACAACACAAGTACAATATTTCAATAAACTACCATATACTATGAAATTAGGTTCCACTCACTAGAAATTTCACAACTATAAAATATACATCTATAAAAACCCTAAAAACGATAATTAAATGCTTGAGGTGTATTTTGAAATTATGCCAAAACTATTTTTACATAAAACCCCTCAAGTTATACTAAATTACAATAAGGACCCTAATAAACATAGGTTTAAGCGGGACCAGTCTCTTGAGCCTCAGGGAGCCGGAGATATGGGTGCTTGCCTATTTAAGGTAGACAATCTAACAAACGATGTTATCAACACGGTAATTGTCTTGGAAAAAGACACAAATCCCGCCGTCCATATGCAGCAGTTTCCGATAACATCAAAACTAATTCAGGATTTCAAGTTCTTTTTAAAAGTGTCTGACTCAGACTGAGTCTCAATCTAATCAATCTGACTTAAATGAGATTCAGGTATAAAACTACAATTCAACATGAATCCATGAATCCATATATTCAAGCTATATCAATCTATACCACTTGACTGAACCAAACCATGGATATACTCTATCTACATGTTCATCCATTATATCCGTTCCATTTACTGATATCATGGTTTCGGCAAGTCATCCATCTATACAATTTATAATACAAGACAAGACAATACAATCCATACAATCAATACATAAACACAACGGGGTTATAAATGGGTAGACTGATACGGAACATGTTAAAGGTGGCACGAGTTGGTCACTTAAGACGTAATTACATCCATGCCATTATTCCGTAGTATTATCGACGGAGCCTTGTACTACGGGTTACCAAATTCTCCGGTGTAAGTGGGACTCCTCTCGTATACACTGGCATTTTCTGTACCAAGCTACAAACAATAGCGTTAACAATATAATCAAATATTATATGATATACTCTCTCTGTCTATTCTATCTCTATTTATCTTTGGGACTTACCGAGCGATTGTTCGCTGACGACATTCCTATTTCTCTTCTTCTTTGAAATGTTATCAGGAGGACCCAACGCTGAGGAGTATGAGACCAGTTAGGAGCATTTGGAGCAGGCCCCTGAGCAGTACACCGAAGACCTAGAGCTGTAGCCACTTGTACTTATTCCATTTTTATTTCTGTTATGTCATTGTTTAGGAATTGCTTTCATTCCATGTATTTACATTTTCAGTTGTACCTGTAAAAGAATGTTTGATAAATAATGTTATTCATTTACATCTTGTTTCTTGTGTACTTGTACTTTATATTGCTTAGATACGCTTAGCGTGTTTACTTCTGAGTAAATACGTAGCGGGCCCGTCGCGCCCTCTACCCGTACACCGGGAAGCGGGGCATGACAGTTTAGTCCGCGGCTGCCAGAGATTCGGATCCCCATAATCAATAAACCCCAGCCTATTCTAGGCAGGGGGAATCTGTAATGTGCCTGACAACCAACGCGTATTCCCATCTCAATGGGGTGACGAAAAACACCCTACAGATTCTAGCACGCCCGGTGGAACCTATCTTTCCTCCCATATTTCGGGTTAAATATCCATACGAACTCAATCAACATATACATTGATTGTCTATATTGAAATCATGCTTCTACTTGCAGGTTAACGACTTTCGACTGCAATCTTCAGACGCAGCAAAATGTCTCTAAGGACAATCTCAGCTCTCAGCACAACTCCTATCTCCTACACGATGAAGATGGACGCCAGGACAGTCCTCTCGGCCAGTCTTGGGTGACAATGGGAGGAGCCGCTACTACCATTCGGCTCTATTCTGTTCGTGCCAGCTAATGCCATCTCTGCTCCTCAAGCCCCGGTGATGGATAAACCAGCCTCAAAAGGGAAAAGGACGAATATCATGGTTGCGAAAGCACCTCAGCCCAATCACAAATCCGTTTCCGAATGACTCTCCATTGCTCAAGCTAGGGGCAAGGCCATCAACACCAACAAAGTAATAAGGCATCTTGGGCAAGCTCCAGCGGTACCCTGACAACTGCTCAATCGGGTATCTTCTCTAAGCTCCCCGTCAATCGACCCACGATGGCTTCCTCGATGACAGATGCCCGTCAAGCCCTCAAAATCGAGAAGCTAAGACAGAAAAGGCTCAGATACAAAGCCAACAAAAGGGTCAGGGCTCCTGCTAGGCTGAACTTCATGAGGTTCCAAGAACAGGGTTACCCCGCAACAACAGTTGAATCAGCTGTAAAGCTCGCTAGCTCTTTTGAACCACTGAAATTAGTCCAGAAGAATGCCATGACCGCAAGAGTCAAGAAAACGGCAATCCGGAAAGCACCACCTAAGGACCCGGTCAGACCAGCAATCTTCGGTCGCATGTCCTTTCTAGAAGAGGAAGGGCCACGACGATGGTCCGAAAGATCTGCCGACCAAAGCAGGCGAGGAGCAGGCAGGGCTAATGCCGACCAGCCTCGGAAGCCAGTGTTCGGAGAAGGAGGAGAAGCGCCTCTGAAAGAGAAACTGGATAAGGTATATTCTTTCAGAAGGGACAAAGTCCATAAGATATTCAAGGACCCCCTGAGAAACGGTCTACCATTGCCAGAATCAAAAAGACCTCAAAAAGCGAATATGACCAACGACCCCAAATATTGCCCCTATCACAGAGTGATAGGCCATGCCATTGAGGACTGCGTTGTCTTTAAAGATTGGGTCGAAAATCAATACAAGGCAGGAGAGATAGAACTGTCTAAAGGCGTGTTAGCAAACAGTCAAGCTACGACCGCCAATTACATGCAAACGGAGACCGAAGTCCTTCGGGAACCTGATTCTCTCAAACATCTGCCATTATCTGAAAAGAGTGGACCAAGGCAACAAGCTAAGAGCCAAGAGAGCAATATTGCCAATGAAGAAGTAATAGACGGTACACAACCCATACGGTCTACATGATGGAGCTCAGAGGAACAAGTCCTCCTACGCCTTATAGCCATGACAATGACGTGTTTGTTGCCATCCAACACCGGCTCGATCCAAATGATGAAGAGCCCGCTCAGGCCATTGAGCCAAAGGAACCCGTGGTTCTTGCTGAATCAAGCTCAGGCGGTAAGGATGACCCCGTTGTCGTACCCGGACCTATAGAAAAAGCATTATTCCAATGGCTTCAAAAGTAGCTTCAGGACAGGAATGAGAAGATGGCCAAGGTCCATTCCAAAGTCGACGAGCTGGCAAACGTCGTGGCAGATCTCAAGACCCAAGTCGTCCAATTGCAATTACAGCAAAATCAAATTTTGGTTCATGAGCCAGGGATTGATATCCGGAAGAAGCCAACCGATACTCCCTCCAGCCTAAGAGCGGAACACTTTTGTGAATAACGGCAGCGATCAGCTTCCAGTCTCTTCGATACGTACACTGAATGGGCTAAGCGGACAACAAGTGAACCAAAAACTGATCGGCCTCAAGGACCAGCATCAGTATAGGCAATGGAGAGAAAGAAGAAGGTATACTCCTTCAGGAGGGATGAAGTCCGCAAAATATTCGTGGACGCCTTGAACAACGGTCTGCAACTGCCTATTCCAAAGAGGCCACATGAAATGAACATGACCGACAATCCCATATACTGCCTATATCATAGAATGGTGAGTCATACCATTGAAGACTGCTATGTTTTCAAAGATTGGGTGGAGAACCAATACAAACTTGGGAAAACCTCACAGTTGTCAGATGTACCGATAAGCCACAGAGTTACGGTCATCAACACAACTCCACCAAGATCAAAGTTCAAGGAGCTGGGATAAGCAAACACACAGGACCACTACGTTATTAAACTGGGGACATGAAAGTGTTTGTTAGCACCACCACTGGGTTTTACTAGCATCAAGCATGCCATTTTAAAAAATTCGGGGTGCTAATCAACACTAACCAAGATCATAAACTAGATGATTAGGATTTAACTATAATATCATAAAAACTAGCTAAGAGAAATGTGGCTACAACCTTTATAGACCGTGTCCTTCTCTTCTAAAACTTCGTGTTGCAGTCCATGCGACTCCACTAGGCTCCACTTGAAGGTTGAACAAACTTGCTTCGATGATCTGCATGCCGAAGATGGTCCACCAGAAATCCTCTAATCCAAGCTACCTCTTCACTAAACTCTTTAGTGAAGGAAGCACACTACACCAAAATGCTAATCTAGTGTAGGATGATGAAGTAGGGATTTTGTTTGCTCACTAGGGTTCTCACAAGCTCAAGCTTTCATAACTCATATGAAGGATTGAGCTTAGAGGAGGAGATGAAGAAAATGGAGAGAGCTAGAGAGCAAGGAGCTCAAGTGTAGCAAATGACTCAAGTGAAGAATGAAGTGTAGAATAGCTCTTCAAAGCTCACACATTATTGAAGCATACAATTTTTAACCATTAAAAATTGTAACCATGCTTCAATAGTGCAAGCAAATGAATAAAATAAATAACAAAGCCATGCTTGCCCATTCCACAAAAAAATCTCCCCATTTTCCACCTCATTTTCTATTTTCTGAAACTAGAAAATCCCTGTCGTGCTTCATATAATATATATATATATATATATATATATATATATATATATATTATGAAGAATAATTAGTGAGCTAATAATATTAGTCAATATACAATTATATCAAATATAAATATATATCATATTATTAAATCAACACTTGATTTAATAATCCGGTTATATCACATATAACCGACTAATCTCATTTATCTGTATATCACATTACCAAATCAACACTTGATTCAATAATCCGGTTACATCACATATAACCTAACTGATATCAAATAACCGCCAGATTACAAAACGGTATCACATACTCGTATTTAATCAGGCCTCCGCACATATCAGTATATGTGCCCTACTTCGTTTCGCTTGAACCAGGAAACTTCTATGTGGGACCCTAAAGACTCGTCAATACGCCAGCAGTAGGTGATGATCACATCAGTCACCCACAAGCCGTCAGCGGTACTAGCTGAACGTAATGGCTACCCAGGTATTGAGCGATTAGGACATCAACAAGCAAGCTTGTCCAAACTCCCATGAAGCCTATAGGTAACACTTACCGTACAGTCCGGTCCTTTCGTCTGATATGTCGCATATCGAGTCTGGGGGTGGAATCGTCAGACCCCAATAACTTGATAAGTCATGCCGATGTGTGGCCTATAACGTTACGAGAAACTACTGATAACACTTACCAGTAAATTTCATCAACAGCCATGGCCAGGGTCTTCCTGTTATAGCTAATCGAGCATAGCGCAACATCAACTCCCTATACCGGGAAAGACGAAACCCATCCTATCGCTCATTGCCTCCATGTGACTCGGGACTGTACCCAAAATCCACTTGTTTGCACGACTACTTTCAGCCATAGTAGGGAGGAAATCAAAGCACAGTGGGAACCACACAAGACTCTATGACGATCTCAGGTCTACAGACTAACATGTACCAGTATCACCAGAGAACTACTATCTGACGATAGGTATAGTACCATCTAGGAGTTCTCGGCGAGTCTTGTTCGGTGTACCCATTCTCTAATGAGCACCTGTGTACAATCTTTGATGTCAAACACCAATGGCTATAGGATCAACCATCGCCCCCATACAGGGTCAAGAAACATACACACTAGTCTAGTCTGGAATATTAATGACCTGTCTCGATATACCCTCAACTAGGAACAATTAAAGGATGTGCTTGTGGACTACCCAGGTCCCGGTAGTATGATCTGCATCATAGTCCTGGTAGTCAAACCAACACCATAAAGGCTTTATCAACAAGTATCTGAGAGTCGGTACAATAATACTGTTCCCTTACAAAAAATAAATAATAAATAAAAAATGATGGGAAAAATTACCCCAAATGGAGCATCACGTGCCCACACGTGATGCGCCTTGGAGCAAAAATTATAGGCATCGCGCTTAACAAAAAAGGCTGAAATTGAGCTCACGTGCAGGCACGTGAGCATCTATATAAAGAATATATAGGCACCTTCCTAAAACAAATAACAGACCAGAGAGGCTCGCTGCCAACATGTGATGCCTTTCTCTGGACTGCTGTATATAAGCAAACCGGCCTAAAGCTATGGGTCACGTGCTATACGTGAGGGTTCCTAATGCCTTCTGAACCAATAGAATTAAATTCTAAATAGGAGGGATCAAAACCCTAATTGGAAAATATTTTCCCAATCATGTTAAAACAAGAAAAATGTCTTCTGTAAAACAGAAGTCCCTGGATCAAAGATCCAACGGTGGATAAAATCGCCGAAACAATCAAAGAATCTCTCAATGAGAGATTTCCGTAACTAAATTAACAGACTAGCCTCTACTATATAAAGGACTCGAGACTGAAGAGAGAAAGAGGAGAGACCCCCTAAAAGATTTGAGAAAATAAAGAAGAAGAAGAGTTCTCTTTGAAGAAAAAGAAACCCTAGGTGAGGGAAAAGACCTAGAGAGCATATTTATCTCCTTTTACAAGAGTTTAACTCTTCCAAAAAAGAACTTAGTTCTTCCTTTGGTTAAGGTCTGCAAAAGCAGATCTCCCCACAAGTTGAGAATTTAATTCTCATCGGGGAGATTCTGTTATGCAGTCCCAAAACTCAGAGAAGAGAACTAGGTTTGAAGAATTTAATTCTTCCAAAGACATAGGAATTTAATTTCTCTGATAAAACTAGGGTTTAGCCCTGCATAAGAATTTAATTATCATAAAACAAGGACTTGAAATTCTCAAAGACTTAGATCAAGAGCTCCATGCATATTAGCGTTTAACGCTATAACGACAGATCATGTGTTCCCACATGAGCACATCTGAGGAACAAAAAGGAACAACTGAGATCGAGTCACGTGATCCCACGTGACCTCCCACAGTGCTTATCTCTTAGAAAAGAATAGAAAGATAAATCCAAATGAGGCAGTGCCCAACTTGGGGGCGCCTCACGTGTCCACACGTGATGGTTATAAGATTTAAGTGTTTAAAACTTATATGTATAGAACAAGGGAATAAGCCCAAAGAAACAGTGCCCAATATTCAGGTGCCTCATGTAAGCGCTCTAAATTTCAGTGTTTAACACCGCTTAAGAGCCTCACGTGGGAAAACGTGAGCGCCAAACATTTAGCAGTGTTTAACACTGTGAGGAGCCAACCCTAGTCAAAATTAGCCAAGTCTCCCGAGACCAAAACCTTTTGACCATCAATCAACCGAGATTTCCTATACTCAGGTCTCCCCGAATCGATCTTAGTTCCAAAGACGACCAATGATCTCCTAACACATGGCATCTAAAATGTTGTTCGTTCCATCATGGTCTCTCCCTTCAATCTGGAGTTCGGTTCAAGGATACATCTTTCTACACCTCTGATACATGTCGTTGTAATTCTTCAACGATGTCAGAGAGGTGGAGGGTCCCGGCAACCAACGAGCATACCATAATGGACTGTAATGTCCTTAAACTAGTTATGGACCGCAAAGTCCTTAAACTAAAAAGATAGAGCCCAAATGCTCTTTCATTGGATCAAAAATGATCCCGAAACCCCGTTAAGTAGATCTTAGTCCAATATCGGATTAACGCATCCTTAACAAATATTTAAGTCGATCTTAATCTCAAAAAAGGTTAACGATCCTTAAATCAAACCAAACCCAAATCTAAGAATATACGGATTTGGACTAATCCACGCCCTACGGGACAACACAAATTAGTCTCCGTATACAATCCACTGGCAACCAAAAATAAAACAAACAGACACGACACGAAGTGACCTTCTGGAGCAGGAGAAAGTGGTTACCACGATGCGGTAACGTAATTAACTGTAGGGGCTTGCGCCTGCAGGGAAGAGCGTCCTCACAATAAAAAACCCCTCACAACGAGGGGGAATCTGACGAAGTATGCTACAACGACCGCATCCATCCAAACCCCCGATACACGGTGTCATAAATCAACTTGTCATCTTCGGAGAAGTGGACGGATAAATCCAAATAGCATCTGCCCCCAAATTCAGGCAAGACGACCTACACGGTATCGTCCCTGTTTTCAGCGGTAAACAAATATTAATTGTACATGTTAAGATAAAGAGTAACCAAATAGCATACTATCATATTGAGTAAGAAAGTCCTCTATATATATGTCCAAGCATCCACTATAATATACATCAATGTACAATAATGGCCTCTAGGGTATACATATTCCTAACAATCTCCCACTTGCACTAAGGCCAGTTGTTGTAGTATCTTATACCCAACATTCCAAATAGTCTCTCGAATTGCGTCTATGGAAGGGCCTTTTGTGAGTGGATCCTCTACGTTGTCCTTCGTGTCAACTCTCCTGACCTCGATCTCCCGGCTATATACTATCTCCCGGATCAGGTGATACCGCCTAAGAATATGTCTGGATCTCTGATGGGACCGGGATTCCTTGGCCAAAACCACAGCTCTATTGTTATCACAATACACGGGTATTAGATGCTCAATGGATGGAACCACACCAAGTTCAGCTATGAACTTCTTCATCCAGACAGCCTCTTTGGCAACATCGTTGGCAGCGATGTATTCAGCCTCCATCGTCGAGTCTGCTACGGTATCTTGCTTGGAACTCTTCCAACATATCGCCCCTCCATTGAGGGTGAAGACAAAACCCAAGACCGACTTACTGTCGTCCTTATCACTCTGGAAGCTCGAATCGGTAAAGGACTCCACCTGGAGTTCACCGTTACCATACACCAAGAACATTTCTTTAGTCCTTCTCAAGTACTTAAGAATGTTCTTCACAGCTGTCCAGAGTTTCTCCCCAGGATCTAATTGATACCTATTCACTATATCTAGTGAATAAGCTACATCCGGTCTGGTACATAACATCGCATACATGATTGACCCGACTTCCGAAGCATAGGGTATCCCTTGCATGCGAGCCCTCTCCAAATCAGTCCTGGGAGACATCTTTTTGGAGAGTGATTCCTGAGCAAGCGGGTAAATTACCATGCTTAGAATCTTCCATACTAAACCTCTTTAGTATGGTGTCTATATACCTGGATTGGGACAAACCTAAGATCCGTTTAGATCTATCTCTATAGATCTTAATCCCCGGGATGTAGAAGGCATCACCTAGATCTTTCATGGAGAACTTGTGTGATAAGAAGAGCTTGACCGAGTGTAGCATAGGAACATCGTTTCCTATCAAGAGTATGTCACTTACGTACAATACGAGGAAGAAAACCTTACTCTCTACAACCTTCTTGTATATACAAGATATATCTACGTTTTTTATGAAGTCAAACTCTTTGACAGCTTCATCGAAACAAATGTTCCAGCTCCGCGATCCCTGCTTTAATCCATAGATTGATTTAAGTAGCTTGCACACGCTTCCGCTGCTCCCGCTGTCTACGAAGCCCTCTGGCTGTGTCATGTACACGCTCTCTTCTAAATCACCATTTAGAAAAGCGGTCTTGACGTCCATCAGCCAAACTTCGTAGTCATGGTATGCAGCAATGGCAAGTAGGATCCTGATAGACTTAAGCATGGCAATAGGAGAAAATGTCTCATCATAATCGACACCAGGTCATTGACGAAAACCTTTTGCTACAAGTCTAGCTTTGAAAGTCTCAACTTTTCCATCTACACCAATTTTCTTCGTAAAAAATCCACTTGCTCTTGATGGGTTTTACCCCTTCAAGAGCAACTTCCAAAGTCCATACTTTGTTGGTGTACATAGATTCCATCTTAGATCGCATAGCATCCAGCTATTTCACAGATTGTGATGACCTGCTCGAAACTAGTTGGATCATCATTTTCCATGATGCAATTCTCGCTCCACCGTCTATAAGAAAACCGTAGTATCTCTCAGGTGGATGAGGAACCCTACTAGATCTGCGGAGTGGCTAAGAGTTAGCCAAGTTCAACCCGTCATTTCGTGATTGAACTAAACCCACTCGTACGACCCTTAACTATGGTCAACAAAGCCGTATGACTACCCTAATCCAATCATATCACATGCTGCAAATAAGCACTAATCAGCTACCGCACACTACGCCTTGACTATAGTCAACAAACGCGGCACGAATACTAAATAGCACTTATCTGAAATGACGGAGGGCTACGACAGGTTTTTAAGAAAACCTTTAACGTTATGAACTTGATATCATTGTAGAATCTAGTGTTTTGAAAAGGAATGTTTTTGTATCTTTTGCTAGTTTTGCTAAAGAGGTCACTCCCGGTGAAGGGATCTTGGCTCTTTCCTCATCGAATGAGGTGCTGGATATTCATCAAGGAATACCACCATGCAAAACAAGAACTAGAGAAGCTATTAAAACAAAACCGAATGGGTTGTAGCATTTGCTAGTTTTGCTAAAGAGGTCACTCCCGGTGAAGGGATCTTGGCTCTTTCCTCATCGAATGAGGTGCTGGATATTCATCAAGGAATATCACTATGCAAAGCAAAAACTAGAGCTACCTTTTTAAAATTTCGATTCTACAATATCTTTAGGTTTCTTTTTTTTTCCATTAATCTCATTAATGAAGTCCCATCATTTAAAGTTTCCTAAACATCACAGAAAATGAAACGAAAATAGAACGTATGCTTATGCTATCCGCATTCGCCACGGGGCCCCGTCATGCACCGTTAGGTTACTTAACTAACGGCAGAGCGGGGGCTGGACTAGCGCGAGTGCAAAACATAAGTAACGTTTATTATATATATCATATATATAGCATTCTTCTCACGCAGTTATATGATCACATCACAGAACCAAGCAGCAGAAGTCAACATATGAAATATTAAATAGAATAGGAGATCCGTGTTTTAAATTCAGCCAGTAATGAAAAACACGGATTCCACAGTCGTGACGAATAGCCAAACCCACATCCCTAGACCCCTACGAGAGCGGTAAGCAACCCTTCCAATTCTAGAGTTAGGAGACTGTTTCCCCAATTAGAGCAAAGTTCTGTTCAGAATTCAAAATTTGAATTAAAGCTACGCTTTTTAAAAGCGCCGCGCTACAACTATCGCATCCCGTGTAAAGCGCATAGGCGGTAGCGCTAGATGCGCTGCGCTCCAAGTAGCGCACCACGTGCAAAGCATGTATGCGCTAGCACTAAGAGCGCTGCGCTCCAAAGTAGCGCACCATGGGCAGAGCGCATAAGCGCTAGCACTGGAGCTAAATGTTCCTCACCGTTGGATTAAAAATCCAACGGATATGATTAAATCATCAATTAACATGAATGAAATTCTGTTGAATCTTTCCATACAGAAAAGATTGTACCCTGAATTTGGAACACCGTTGGATCAATGATCCAATGGTGATTAAAAATCACTAAAATACAGAACAAATTCTGTAAAGGGGGAAAGATTTCTCAATCTTGTTAAAAACAAGAAGATTACCTTCTGTAAATCAGAAGCCCTTGGATCAAAGATCCAACAATGGGAAAATCCCCAAATCAACTAGAGAAAAGATCTCTTTAACTGATTCAACAAATCAGCCTACCCTATAAAAAGGCCCCTAGACTTCAAGTTTTAGAAATACAGAAAGACAGAGGAACCCCCCCTAAACTTTGAGAAAATCTCAAGAAGAAGAAGAAGCTCTCGGCAAAAGAAGACAATTCTTTTTCAAGGTAAAAAGAATATACAGACGAAATCGTCTCAATATAAACAGAAGTCTTTACTTCTTTCACAGATCATAGATCTATAAGACAAAGTTGTCTTTCACAAAAGAGATTATGAACATCTCATTATAAGGGGGGAGAATTATTCAATTCTCTTAGGATCACAGATCCATAAAGGCAAAGCCTTTCATCAAAAAGAAATTGAAATATCTCCTAAGAACTAAGAACTAAGAACTTTGTTCTTAGAATCTTGAGACGAAGTCTTTTATCAAAGAACAGATAATTTTCAGAGCGCAAAATTAACCTAAGAAGAGATTTAGCGCTCCTAATCTAAGAAGAGCCTTAGCGCTCCTAATTCAAAAGTGCCTTAGTGCTTTTCATCTAGCGCAAAGCGCTGCAGTACCATAGCACTTCAAACACAGCGCACTGCGTTCATTGGCCAGCGCTAAGCGCGTCACGTGCTCCTCACGTGTGCGCTGCATTATTAAAAGCGCCTTGCGCTCATTATATGGCATCAGCGCCAAACGCTTCAACGTTTCAACTAAAAGCGCATCAGTGCTCCACATCTAGCGCTAAGCGCATTAGCGTTTCATATCTGACGTCAGTGCCAAGTGCACCACATACTTTTATGTGCTCTTAGACAGAACATAAAATGTTCTTTGAGTAAGCCTGGGGCTATGATAAATGCATAGCATTCAATTAAAGACAAAACATGGTCAGAGATCAAACCAATACTTAGCATTTTTAAAGGGATTGGGCTCAAACAAATATCTAACAACTCAATAAAAACAAATGTTGAACATTGTAATTGAACGGACTTAGCCTAAATTGGCCATAAGTCCTCAATTCAGATTAATTGAGTTCATATGTTCATAAATCACAGATCTTAGTCCCAATTGGACTATAGGTCTCTCAACCCACATCGGTTTAAGGGTACATCTCTGAACTCCTCTGATATTTGTCGTTGTAATCCTTCAACGTCTTCAGAGAGGTGACGGGTCCCGACAACCACGCATTTCATAGACTATAATGTCTTTAAACTGGACTATGGGGTCCTTAAGCCCATGGACTATGATGTCCTTAACCTTGACTGTGATGTTTTTAAACTCACGGACTATGATGTCCTTAACCTCGACCGCAATGTCTTTAAACTAACAATCGACCGCAATGTATTTAAACTAACATTGGACCGAGATATCCTTAAACTATCATTGGACCGTAATGTCCTTAAACTAATTGACCGCAATGTCCCTAAACTAAGCAATAGAGTCCAAATGCTCTTTTGTTGAATCTAAACGATCCCGTTAAGTTGATCTTAGTCTAAATTAGACTAACGTATCCTTAACATACGTTTAAGTTGATCTTAGTCTCAAATGAGACTAACGTATCCTTAAACCCAACCCCCAAACCCAAATCTAAGAAGATACGGATTTGGACTAATCCACGCCCTATGGGCGACAACATAAATTAGTCTCCCAATACGATCCACGGGCAACCAAAAACAAAACAAACACCCATGACACGAAGTGACCATCTGGAGAAGGAGAAAGTGGTTACCGCGATGCGGTAGCGTAATTAACTGTAGGGGCTTGCGCCTGCAGAGAAGAGCGTCCCCACAATCAAAAACCCCTCAAATGAGGGGGAATCTGACGAACTCTGCTACATCGGCCGTATCCGTTTAAACCTTCGATACATGGTGTCATAAATCAACTTGGCATCTTCGGAGAGGTGGACGGATAGCACCAATTAGCATCTGCCCCGAAATTCAGGCAAGACGGACCCGCGCGGTCGCGTCTCCGTGTTTCGGCGGGGAACAGATTCTGGCACGCCCGGTAGGACCTTTTCCTCTTTCCACTCCGCACTTCGTGTGTCGTGTTCACGAATGAATCGCGGTTTGCTATGGTTGCCTGTGGATTCGAGGTACTAAGATTTGGTGTCTTGCTCCGTGCAGAAAACAGAAGATCAATGGTTTCAAACTGCACTAACTGCAACTGCAACTCTCGCTCCGTCCCATCCGGAGGAGTGACTTACGGGCCCCAAGCGACCTCCATCTTCGCTACGCCGGTGGAACAGGTGACTCAGGCCACCACTGGATTGTTTTTCGGGATCATGATCCCACCAACAAGCTTCAACGCTTCTGTACCATCACAAGAAGCTCCGAAGAAATCGGTCTTTGATCGGCTTACCACTACTGCGGCCCCTCTTAACGGGTCGCCCAAACCAAGCGTCTCAGTTTTCAACAGACTGGGCCAAAACACCAACGGGCCCGTAAAGAAGCCTGCAATACCAGAAGGTGTTATTCCGAAGCGGATAGCTATTCCTACTCCCGAAGTCACCAAGGCGGCTTCTCCGGCTGAGAGGTTGGTCTTCATAAGACTGACCGTTTCAGCTCTTACTCCGGGTGAAGTAACCAAGGCTGTTTCCCCTGCACGAAAATCGGCCTTTTCACGATTAGCCATTCCCTCTCAGCGAGCATCTGTCCTTGACAGGCTGGCGCCAACAACAGACTATCATCAAAACAGGGGGGCATGGAAAAGCTGATCCAACAGCGGAGGTAATCCCGGCCGCACGACATGCTCGACGTCGCCACAGGCGCCGAGTGGGGAAAGCTGGGGGCAATTCCTCTTCTGGACTGACTCGGCTGGCTCCAACGGTGGAAGTTGATGTTGCTATTCCAACTGGGAACAGCTTTGAACCGCTAAGGAGGGTACGCAAAAACTCTCTGACTGTCGTGCTGAAGAGATCTTCTCCACCCATCGAGAATGCTACTAAGGCGAAGTTAGAGCATCCCCCTCAGCAGCTATCCTCTAAAATTTATAAAGTTTGGCGACAGGTCCAGGACTCGGTGATTGATCAAGATTACTCTCGCCGACAGAAAAAGGTGAAAGTTCAGCGAGAAGACGACCGTCCTGTCAAGCCACAGAAGGCGACAGCTGTTTGGGTGCCCACTGCAACGGCCGCCTCAACCTCGACTCCTCATAAGAGGAGAAGGTCGGAGAAAATCCCTGAGTCTGCGACGAATCGCAAGACCACTGATCCTAAACGCCCCAAGGCTGGCGGCATGGTGGTGCATACCGTCTATATGGCATCCGGGAAAGAGGATAGCCGTATCCCTACGGGTCATCGACCGCTTACGCAATCCGTAACAAAGGCCCAGGAGCAACAACAGAAGCTTCAGGAAATGCTAACGCAAATGGCCGCACTCACTGGGCCAAAAGAAAGCCCGGAAACGTCATTGGAGCAACGTCAAGAAAAAGAGACTGATACTGAGTTACTCCGAAGAATGCTCGAGAGGAAAGAAAAAGAGGCTGTGGAGCAGGTAGCCAATATAAAACGAATGGCTCTTTTGTTCCAAGACATAGCTGGGATGATGTTACAACCGGAACCTCCAGCTAAAGACCCCCCAATCATCATTGAAGACGACAGAGGAGAGACATCGAACCCTCCTCAGGCTCTTTCAGCAGCCAAAGAGGAGACCATCTCCAAGGCCGCTCTGGATGATTACATTGCTCAGCAAATATGAGCTCACCAGGAAAACGAAGCGGCTGGACAGATTATTAAGACTGGACGACCTTATCCAGGATGGTATGACCAAATAAAGTACCCGCCGGGATATACGATCCCTAAATTTCATGTATATAAAGGAACGGGGAATCCACTTCAGCATGTCGCTCAATTCAGAGCCTTGTACGACAACACCGGGGGTGACGATAAACTTCTGCTCCGTCGTTTTGTTGGTAGCTTGTCGGAGACGGCATTCGAGTGGTATTCTGAACTTCCAAACAACTTCGTCAAAACTTTTGCAGAGATGGAGCTATTATTCACCCAGCGTTTTGCGAGTGCTAGTGAACGCACCCCCAATAACGACATTGATCAATACCAGGGTGAATCCTGGAGAAACATGGGTCTAATATGCAATACGATGGCGAAATTCATGGTCGAAGTGCGAGCAGCGCATCGAAGAAGCGCCTGCGGTAGGCATGTTCGTGGGTACTCTTGACCCTCAGGCGACCATTTCCCAATTCATGATGTTCTTCAAGCCAACTACTTTCCAGGACTTGATTGACAAGCTGGCCCAAATGGACCAAATGGGCCATAGGCCTTCCCCTTCAAAGACGGATCCTCGAAATAAAAAAAGGAAAGGAAAAGCAACTTTCGTTGCCACTACTCAACAACAGCCGAGTAACTTAAAGCCGGTTGTTCGCCAAAACAACGTGCGTCCACGCCCATCCCTCGAGAAAAGACTAGGACATCCTTACTCGTTTCCCTAAGATAAAACGAAGAGACTGTTCAAGCTGGTAGTGCGCAACAGACTCATCAATCTGCCGGATCCAAAAACGTCCGTTGCAGCCAGGCGATGTCAACAATCCTAATTACTACCCTTACCACCAAGCAGTAAGCTATCCAATCGAAGATTGCTTCGTTTTCAAAGGCTGGATTGAAGACCAATACCAACAAAGCAAGTTCGTATTATCCGAAAACTGGAAGGTGAACCCACCACAACCTCACGTCCCTAAAAAGGTGGGCATGCTGGGGCATCATGCTCTTTTATAGAAGAAGCCCCAGGAGAAGTCGCTCTTTCAACCAAGACGAAAAGAATGCTGAAGGATCTTCACACATGCCCGGCAATCAGGTGGAAAAATTCACTGGAGCCCGAGATACTCAAGGGAATGCTGAAGTCGCGCCCAACTCCAAAGATTAGTGGTGATAGCCAAAGCGCTCATATCCAGCCGTCAAAGTCTTCAAAAAAGAAGAAGGGAGCCAAGAAGCCCGTGAAGCCTGGTGACAAGCGCACGGACCTGCAAAAATATATCGACGCGCTGGAAGAATATAACCAGAAGGCACAGATCCCGGTCACACTCTAAGAATTTCTCAACAATATCCTTGAGAACGAAGATAACGATAACAACGACGGGGATGACTCGTCAGAAGAATCTGAGGACTATGTGGCAAGTTGCCACATGATCTCTCATTCGGCATTAACTAATGAAGAAACTCACTCGGCGATAGAAGACAGCATGTAACATTTCAGAAAATATAAAATATTATTTTTTAGAATTTAATATTAAAAAAATATTTTTCCCGAAAACTGCCCGATTTGCGAAATTGGGGTTTTCGAAAAAGGGTATAAATATATATACCAATAATTGTGAAATAAATGAAAATTAAAATGATTTATTCATTTAATAATATAATTAAAGGATTTGGTATTTTTAAAATTTATTATACGCAGTTTCGATAAAAACCTGATTAGTGCACTGCTAATCGCGATTAAGCCAAATCCGTGTTTCTGCAGTTTTCATGGCTAGTGCACCATGTCATGTTCTATTTGGTTACATGTTGTTGTATTTGTGTTGTTTTATGGTTATTATGTGATTTGGTTTTGAAATTTGAAAGAGAAAAGATAAAGAAATGGCAAAAGAGTAATTTAGTGAAAAATGTATGATTGGAGAGAGAGAGAGTGTGTGTATGAATAAGTGAGAAAGAGAGGGGGGCTGCTGCCTAACTTTTCCTCCATCATTTTTCTTCTCTCTCTTCATCTTCCTCAATCCCACAACCCTCCACTTCAAACCCTAGATCCATCTCCAAATAATCCCCAAAACCTTATACTCCCTTCACAAAAATTAATCCCCATCTCTTCCTCTACACATTGAACCAAGTAAAGTGGAATTTTGATGACATTGGGGAGCAAGAGCTGTCTAGAGTCGCTTGAATGAGGTATAGCTTCTTCCATTTAGCTAGTTTTAAGCTTCTTTCTATTCTAGTTTAGTTTAGAGATGGTTTGGTGGTGATTTGTGGAAATTGGAAAACCCTAGTGAGGGTTTGAGTGAAATTGTGGATTGGTGATGCTTGAGTGGCTGTTGATTGACTGTTTAAGACTTGGGAATGAGTAAGGGAAACCAAAATATGGATTTAGGATT
This sequence comes from Agapanthus africanus, assembly GCA_030015575.1. Classification (NCBI taxonomy): domain Eukaryota; kingdom Viridiplantae; phylum Streptophyta; class Magnoliopsida; order Asparagales; family Amaryllidaceae; genus Agapanthus; species Agapanthus africanus. Next base: position 53,922,514 of record JASDDO010000004.1, read on the forward strand.
TGATCCATGTCGGTTTTGTGGGAATAAAGGGTGTGCAGGAAATCTGGAGCAATCCGGGGAATTTCTGAGACAACCAAACAATACCAGGGGCCTAGATACACCACCAGGAGACCACCCTACGAAGACGAAGCCCAGAGGAGCCATTAAAACCGGCCTGGACGGAATTTTATGGGTAGTGGCCGGTTTTGTAGTGGGAGTTGAGGTCTAGGTTGGTCCAGTATGTCATATACACCTTCTACTACACCCTAGACTTGCTTGTGCAACACCGTTCGACCTAAGTCAAAATTTGGGAGCAGTTTAGTGTGACTTTAGCTCTGTTTTCCGTATTTTGAAATGCTAATTCTTGATATTTGGTTTTGTATTTGGTTTTTGAATGTTTGTACATCAACGACTAGGGGTAATTTGTTTGTTTTGCATACGTGGGCTATAGGTTTTAACCTATGAGCGAAACGTGTGCCGTTTTGGTTTTCCGCCTTGATTTTAACACGCATTGCGATTGTGTATTATTGTAGGTACCTTCATGTAGATTCCGAGGTGACGGAGCGTGGCGTCATCGACTTCGGCAAGAAAGAACCAAGGTGAGTGGATCTATATCCACGGGGGAAGTCGGGTGGATGGCGTATAGCACCCCCGCAAAGTTTTGGTGGAAACCGATTTGTAGCATATGGTTAAGAAAACCTAGATTAAGAAACTAGGGTTAGAGCTAAAATATTGATTAGATAAACCATATTAGAAACTAAGGATAGTTAGAAGCGATATGATACGACTTGTATGTGATGACGGGATTTTGAGGATGCCGTTTGACGATAGTACCGTTTAGGGTGTTATAGGACTAGATAGCCGACGTAGATACGTCATCCGAACCATACTTATTTCTAAACTGAAAAATTGTATGCATCTTTAAACAGAGACCTTGAGGGACATTACGGATTTTCAAATGATATATTTTCTTTAAAAACACCGTAGCCCCTACTTTCAAAACTACGATTCGCATCTTTTCAAAAACTGTTTGTATGGTTCGGGTGTGTATGTTAGATTAGATACTTATGCTTATAGTAAAGATAGATTGGATATGTGAAATTGACTTGATGTGGGAGATAAATGCGATGAAAAGATAAGACGATGTAATATGATGATTGATGTTATGATGGTATACGGATGCGAGTCGATTGAGATGAATTATACCCTGTCGGTCCCCTGATATGAGATTATTGCGGATGCGACCTGGGACATAGGTATATAGAGATATTTATATATGTTATTAATCGTGAGTGATAGCCGTACGAGACGTTAGGCCCGTACCCTCCTCGTCTTATAAGAAGATAGGATCCCTGATAGCTTAATGCCTCCGTGCGATAATTTTCCGTATGTGATGAGTTTGACTTGAGGTTTGATCCATACCCTTGACTAGAGGATGCCGTACGATGGATTATACCATACGTGGTGCTATGAGACTAGATGCCGATTGATAGATTCACCGACTCAGACATATAATAGTTACGTATACCTTATAGCTTTTAGCTGACGATTTACCTTATGCTGCATTCATGATATTATTATTGCATTGCATATACCTATGTTAGTACACTTACACTATTATCGATGATGCGTATGTTACACGTACACAGATTTGCCGGCTCACACACTTCATCATCAATAATTGCCATGTCACTACACAGTAGGATTGCTGCATCATGATATGTCTCTTTGCATAATTTACCTGCTATAGTTACCTGTGCACTTTTATACGATGTTGCATTTGACTTTGGAGATATTGGGAACCGCAAGACATATTTTCAAAACTGGAATTATTTAAAGGAGCGGTTTTCCCTTAATATGATATATCACTGTTCCATGTTGCATGATATACGGATATGCTTACATTTCCATCATATGTCGCATACATCATGCTTTATGATTTTACGCATCGAGATATGATGTATTCATGAGATTTCTGGATTTGAGAACCGTGGTCATTTTAAAAGAAAGTATGTATTGTTTTAAAAACCCGGTTTCTCTTGATATGATAATTCAGTGCGTCCACCATGTGTTTTCTCGGTTCTGAGAGTGGCATGTGAAACCCGATTCGAGGAACGGTAGGCACCGTCTGCGGGTACATGGTGGACCCGGTGGGGTACCCCGGGGCAAGAAGACTCGTATATGTTAGACGGTGAGCCTGGCAGGGGAGAACTACCTACCGGTGATAGTAATTGGACCCGTCGGTTATCCGGAGGATACCGACCGGAGTCATGAGATGGATTTGAGGGCCGACCAGAGTAGGCGGCGCCTGAGATGAGATATATGAGGGCCGATCTGAGGATGCGGTGCCTGAGATATATGAGGATTTACATGTCGATGCTAGACATGGGTTTCATGATGTTTTCGGGTGTCGATGCTGGACACCCAGGTTCTATGATTTTGATGTGTCGCGAGGGACACCTGTTGATTTATATCCTCATACTTTCATGCATATGCTTTTATGATATTTTCATGCATGATGTTGTGTCATGGGTTGACACGTAGACGGGATCCACATATATACATACATTGATTATATAGGTGGACGAGATCCACATGCATACATGCATTGATATTACTGTTGGATGTTATCCACATACTTATAGGCATTGACTACCTTGTTGGCACATATACGACCCGGTCACCCTAGATATCATAGTATTACCTTTATGATATAGTCGATCTAGGAGTCATTGTTTATTCGATTTCTATCTGTTGATATTTTTCTTCTCACGAGTTGGCAACTCACTCCCGTTGTGCCACGGTTCTTGTAGGTTGACCGCTTGGAGCGGCTTCGCTGACACACAGTTGCATTCGGGTGTTTTGCATTGGTAGGTGGGACACTTGTATCGTACCCTCTCTTGTATCTATATTTCATATTGTATTTACTTAACTCCATCAATCAAAATTAGTAAATTGTGTAAGTAATGAGACTTAGTGAGATTGTGGTTGCGAGAGTTAGAGCAAGGGGTTTTCCGCTACTTGTAGTTGATGTCTTGCTTATTTCTTTATCTTTTGTGGTGAACTTCGCCGTTGGGCGTCGTATACTTATATTCACTGTCTTGCGTGGTTGTGATCCGCCGTTTGGCGAAGTGCTAGCTCCCGCTTGGGGATGCCATTATTCTTATTATGTATTTGTGGTTTTGGATCAAAATATACAATGGAGGTACTGCCCAAATTTTCAAAAGAGACGAAACATGTTTTCAAACTTGCATAATCCACTTGCATTTTCATGTTCCTTTTCTATGCATTAAGAAAACTTGATTTCATTATACCTTTATTTCAAAACTTCACCTCATTTATTTTTCTTAAAGGTTTAGATTTCTGGGTTTCAGCTTACTTGAATTACGTTACGCCTTTAGACGTTGCATGTTTTAAGTGCTGGTCACGAGCTAATATTTCGGGTCGTGACAAAGTTGGTATCAGAGCGTTAGGTTTAACCTTGGTTCGAGTCTATATTTGACTATGCGGAGTCTAGGGCGGGTATGTATTTCGAAACCTAGGCTTGACCTTACGGAACTTAGACTTGAACGGGGGGGTATTAGACCCGAACTTTCGTTTCATAGGCTGACCCTGATTGATGGAGTAGGTAGCTTGAGTAGAGTGACGTACCGTACGTATGTTCCGCGGCATATTTACGATACGATACTCCACTTAAGAAAACCTAGGATGTACATATTTTTGAGACTTGTGATTCTCTTCATACCCATAATTATACATCCATTGGAGATCCTTGATTCTATTCGTTTCCGTGATCATACTCTCGTTGATGTTGTTCCTTCTTATGATCATGTATCTATTCTGGATCTGTCGTTTCCTTTCATGCCGTCGATCTGCTTTCTTCGATACTCGATTGAGGTTCCTGTCATCATATTTGAGCGCAGATTGAGTTGCTGCTAGTGTTACGGTTAGGGCGAGCTCGTCTGGTATGAGGGCTGACCACTGTGTTTTCTGGTGACATGGGAACGTCTCGATGTAGTGTTATGTTGTGACCTCTTGTGGAGGCGAGTGCTTGGTTTTACACTGGATGATCGGGCCACTATTAGAGCTGTCAGTTGCGAGAGGACTGTTGATGTACAACATACCTCAGAGTTGTGATGTCACCTACCGTGCAGACAGATGACCCAGCTGTTGCTGAGATGGATAGGATGTCGCTTCAAGAGCTTACGAGCCGAGATCGCCGGAGCTTCCAGGTAGAGATGCGACAGATGATAACTAGTCTATCCCGAGTTGAGAGACGAAGGTGATTCGTCAGATTGATGCGCCGACGTAAGCCCAGTTGTGTTGAAGATTTTCAGTATGGAGAGTCTTACTCAGATCTAGAGCAGACCGATCCAGAGATGGCCGCTGATGTATCGCCTTTCCAGGAGGATTGAGGCATTGTTTAGCGTGCGGACGGAGGGTATTCGCATGTCAGCTAGGCGAAGCTAAAAAGTTCGAATGAGTGTCAGAACCCATTTTTCCCAAGTTTAAAGTGTTCGGAGGAAAATGCAGGTAATTCTGTGGACCCTCTAGAAGAATGAAACCCTAACTCGGCATGATGACCATGGAACCGCTTTGAAGCTTAGGGTTTGTGGCAGTTTAGCGGTGCCATCAGTAAGGCTTGGGTTTGCCCTTCTACGGCTGGTCCAGAGGTGCTGTGGTATATACCAGATATTTTTGACTGTGCTCAGGTATTGAGCCTTCGGGAAATTTTGGGACCTAGATAACTCGATCGAAAAGTTTGACGTCGTCCAGATATCATATGATAAGAGATCAGTAAGCTGACCAGCTTTAGATAGAGGATCTCACCCAGATGCATCGTGAATTGATCGAGAGCGGACGAGTATTGAGTATTCCTCCGACGGTTGGGACGAGTTCCCGAGGACATGTCCGGCCAGATATCTTCTACAGAGTGATGAAGATACATAGTATGCGATTTCGAGTCCATGTGAGAGACTTAGGATTAACCGTGGCCGAGGACAGTAGCAGTTCGCAGACAGCAAGACGTGACGTCGAAGCGGACGATGACAAGGACGAGTAGAGCCGGAGGTTCATGCGCGATGCTGACGAGCTGTTGCTACTCCCCGTCGAGATTAGAGATCTGATGTGCATACAGAGGCGTTGGGATATGGCCAGTTCCTGAGGAAATGTGTGCGGAAAAACGCAGGTGTCCAGAAAACGAGGAAAGATTATGTAAAAGTACCAGCCTCTGTACAGTTCGGCATAAACGAGATCGGAAGAGACCTTGAGTAGGATTCCTTTCAGGACACTGCTGCAGTAAGATTTGCACCCAGGATAAGATGTGTCACGTGTATTCAGAGAGTCAGAGGCCGACGCCAGTGACGTGCTGCGTTACGAGTGGTCATGATGATTGACCGAGAGATGACCCGAGAAGTGCCAGAACGGGATCGTCCCCGTTAGCACACCTGACAGGGCCGATGAGCCGATGGATTGCGAGATTGGTAATCTACAGAGAAGATAAAGACCCAGAGACAGAAGGCGCCAGACCGTGAGCAGAAGGCAAGCGGATGTTCTTGCTCTGCCAGTTTCGGGCACACCGATTTATTCTTCGACATTGTAGGAGGTGTACCTCAATGTCATTTGTTACGATTTGCGTTTGTGATCCGAGTATCACGTTTAAATCGCTGGGATTTGAGTTTTGAGGATGAGTTTCCTGATATTGATTTCGTGCACCATGGCTGCACCTACTGGGTATTTACATTTTGTGCATAGTTATTGCACTTGAGATATGTTTTTATACACCGTTGTGTTGGTTTTGATTTGTGCATATTTATTGAACTTGATATTGATTTTGTGCCTTGGCTGTACATGTTTATGATTTCGTAGATTTCACCCAGTTGATTTGATTTTGTGCGTGTGGTACGCACTCGATTTGATCTTGCACTCGGTATAGCTTATATGCGCTTGCAGTGCATTGATATGCATTTTGTGCACGCAGTTGCACCGTATTTTATTTCGTGCACTTGATTCACCAGATTTATATACTTCATGCGTTTGTCGCACCAGATTTATATTACGTGCATTTGTCGCACCAGATTTATATTTTGTGTATTTGTTGCATTGGATTTATGTTTTGTGCATTAGTTGCGCTAGATTTATACTCCGTGCATTGCTGCACCGATTTATGTCTTTGAGCAATTGAGTTATCCGACTTGTGTTTTCGTGCGTGTGGGCACTTGCCATTTGTTTTCGTGCATTCCACTGCACTAGATGCTTTTATGGACCCGGCGCGCTTTGGTTGGATTTTTGCGCATATTAGGCGCTTGATTTTGGATTTTGTGCGCGTCGGATACACTTGAGTGAGATTTTTACTCGTGCATGTCGGATGTCCTTGATTGGATTTTCATTCGTGCATGTTAGTTGCACCGGATGCACTCTAGATGCACTTAATATTGTTGTTGTGCGCTCCCATTGCACTAGACAGATGCTTTCGTGCACACCCGTTGTACTGAGTTTTGCTTTTGTGCCTATTGTGGCATTTGTATTTGGATTTGATTTCCATGCGCACCAGACGCACGCAATTATTGGATACGCCTTTTGAGGCTGATTTTGCTTTTAAGCACCTTGTTTTCATGATAGGCACTATATTATGAAGTAGCCGAACATGACTGATCTGAGGACAGTACCTGAGTACTTTGCATGTATTAAAAGTTTACCAAGAGGTTTTTTAAAAAGTGCTATAGTATCCCTTAATATGATATATCACTGTTCCATGTTGCATGATATACGGATATGCTTACATTTCCATCATATGTCGCATACATCATGCTTTATGATTTTACGCATTGAGATATGTTGTTTTCATGAGATTTCTGGATTTGAGAACCGTGGTCATTTTAAAAGAAAGTATGTATTGTTTTAAAAACCCGGTTTCTCTTGATATGATATTTCAGTGCGTCCACCATGTGTTTTCTCGGTTCTGAGAGTGGCATGTCAAACTCGATTCGAGGAGCGGTAGGTACCGTCTACGGGTACATGGTAGACCCGGTGAGGTACCCCGGGGCAAGAAGACTCGTATATGTTAGACGGTGAGCCTGGCAGGGGAGAACTACCTACCGGTGATAGTAATTGGACCCGTCGGTTATCCGGAGGATACCGACCGGAGTCATGAGATGGATTTGAGGGCCGACCAGAGTAGGCGGCGCCTGAGATGAGATATATGAGGGCCGATCTGAGGATGCGGTGCCTGAGATATATGAGGATTTACGTGTCGATGCTAGACATGGGTTTCATGATGTTTTCGGGTGTCGATGCTGGACACCCAGGTTCTATGATTTTGATGTGTCGCGAGGGACACCTGTTGATTTATATCCTCATACTTTCATGCATATGCTTTTATGATATTTTCATGCATGATGTTGTGTCATGGGTTGAAACGTGGACGGGATCCACATATATACATACATTGATTATATAGGTGGACGAGATCCACATGCATACATGCATTGATATTACTGTTGGATGTTATCCACATGCTTATAGGCATTGACTACCTTGTTGGCACATATACGACCCGGTCACCCTAGATATCTTAGTATTACCTTTATGATATAGTCGACCTAGGAGTCGTTCTTTATTCGATTTCTATCTGTTGATATTTTTCTACTCACGAGTTGGAAACTTACCCCCGTTGTGCCACAGTTCTTGCAGGTTGACTGCTTGGATCAGTAGCGGCTTCGCTGACACACGGTTGTATTCGGGTGTTTTGCATTGGTAAGTGGGATACTTGTATCGTACTGTAACAACTCCAATTTTGTATACCAAAAATTTGCTTTAAATATAGTGTATACTTGGAGTATTGATGTTGCTGGAAACAATTTAAGTATCTAATTCCTTACAATAATTACAAGAAGGAGCTTGTAGCTCATTGGTAATACCTTGCACTGCTGAACCAAGCCATCAGAGTTCGAATCCCATGCCCCACATAATTTTTATATCTTTTTGTTTTAATTTTTTTTAGAAGTCAAACGGTCAAACAGCCATAACTCACAATTTATTGCGAATCACAAAAATTAAACTATACCAAAATCTCCCCCAGACCAAGACCCACCCAACGAGACCAGACTCGGCCTTGACTCGGCCGTATCGGCCGGCGAATCGGCCGAATCGGCCGGCTCCGCAGGCCGGACTCGGCCGGTCGGCCGAGTCGTCAACACGAAAAAGTTTCGTGTTGACTTGGTCTCTTCACCTGCATACTCTAAATTTTCTGTACTGTTACACAATTTCAATTAAATCTCTTTTAAGACCAAATTTAATGAATTTTTAATGATTTTTACATTTTTTTAAATATTTTTTAATCCAAACCCTAACCCTAGCCTAGCCCTATATAAAGACCCCTATCCTCTACCTTTTCCCCTCACAACTCTAAGTCCACTCTATCAAATTCTCGAGAACTCGGTACGAAGAGCGAGAAGCGAAGCGCTGCCGAAATCGACGACGGATTCCGACGACCGGACCAGAACCTTCGCGACGTTTTCGACGAATCGACAACCACCGCATCCATTAGCTTACTTAGCTTGTCCAAACCGTAAGTCCCATCCCCTCTATCTCTCTTTTCTATAAGTATAAAAATACGACTTTTTGGAACCCGACGGAAATCGGACAAACCGATTTCCGATTCGGTTTTTCTATAAATTTCCACTTGTCACCTAATACATAATATCTGCCCATATTCATGTTGACTGTTAATCACCCATAAACCAATTTTTTCATATGAAATGATTGCTTCTTTGCAAAACCGTATTCTTTTCATAAAAATACCATGAAGTTCATTTTTCTTAGTTTAATTAATTCCCTCACTCCTAAATAGGTTTATCTTGATCACTAAACTTTTAGAACCCAATTTGAATGAAATTTCACACATAAAATGATAACGTTTTCGAATACCGTATTCTTGCGCTATAATACCTTTAAGTTTAATATGTCATGTTTTACCTTTAAACTTCACTAAAACTTAAAATAAGTCACGAGGTAATGATCTACCTCTACACACACTCAATATAACCCTAATTGATAAATATCAAAACACAGAATACGAAATTACAGGACTTTTCACTAAAATACCCTAATCTTTATTTAAAGCTTTAAGTTGTAAACTTTTCTAGATAAATTTTTTTAATAAAATGAAAACACGATTGGTCATGGACATCGATCGTTTATCTAAACTGTCTTGTGGTGACTAGACAAGTGTGTCTAAGGCTAGTGGTTTTTAATTAGGCCCACGACTGTGGTTCCTTCCCACTTACCTGGCACTTACCTGGCCGCAATTGACGGTGAAGAGGCGATTTGAGGCTTCTAATGACTCATCGTTTAGACCTTAGAAGTAGGCTAGTTGGTTTAGGAAACCCTAATAACTAAAATACGGAAAACTATACTTTTTGCAAATAAATACCCCATATTTATAAAACCGTTCTCCCAAATGAAAAGTATTTGTTAAACCTAAGCAAAGCGCCGCTACAACCCACTTTTGGGGAACCTGTTAGGAATAGTACGGTTCATCGTGCACCCGCAGGCTAGTAGTGCGAGATTCAGACCTCCGCAAGGAGCATTCGGTCTCGAAAGGTTCAAAATACGATATTTAGGGAAAATGAGATTTTTTCTAAATAAAATATTTATATAAAATTATTCATGTGTTAATATATATATATAATTATCATTTAAACATCTATTTTATCATAATATAAGTTTCCATATTTTTTTCTAAAATTACAAGATTAAAAGTTACACTAAAATACCATGAATTTCAGATAAAACAATTAATACTTCTATTAGGATATATTCACTAGAATAACACAAATAAAATTCACATTCATTATAACAATAAAGACGATTATTAAATACTTGAGGTGTATTTTGAAAACTATACACAAGTACTTTTTACATAAAACCCCCTCAAGTTTTACAAATTACAATAAGGCCCCTAGCCAATATTGAACTTCAAATTATCTTTCTTTTAGCCTGACTCGGGTTAGAGTCTGACTATTCCTGACTCGAATATGATTCAAGTCAATCTTATTCTTTTATATCCCAATACAATTTGAATACATGAATCCATGAATCCAGTTAACAATATATTCTTTTGACTGAACCAAACCATGAATATTCATCCATTATCCTGATATTCCATTTACCTGATTATACAGTTGCAACATGTTTACTGATATCATGGTTTTGGTCAGTCATCCAACTTACATATTCCAATACTACAATACTGTTAAAACACTACGGGGTTTAAGAGGTAGATTGGTACGGAAGATATTAAAGGTGGCACGAGGTGGTCAGATTAAGACACCTAACCTGAATCCTATTGCTGTTGTACCGTGGCATAACGGTTCCTTGTACTTTCCTTTTGCCCTGATCTCTAGCATATAGAGATCCCCCTCGTATACACTGGCATCCTTCTGTACCAAGCTACAAACAACAGCGTTACACAATGTTCCATAATATTCAACAATATAATAGTTTAGAAAATACTGTTACTCTGTCATTCTCATTCTTCTCATTCTTTGGGACTTACCGAGCGACCTGTTCGCTGACGACATTCTATTTCTTTCTTCTTTGAATGTCGTCAGGTGCGTTGGACCAAGCTGAGATCGAGCCCACCGGTGAAGATTTGGAGCAGTTCCAGGAAGACCCAGAGCTCTAGATACTGTACCTTGTTCTTTCCAGTTTATTTCATTTTCTGTTATGCCACTGTTTAGGCATTGCTTTTCATTCCAGTTGTATTTTCTTTTCATGCATTGTACAAAGAATGTTATTAATAAAAGTTGCTGTTATTTCTATATTATTCGTCTCTTGTGATTTACTTTATATTGCTTAGTTACGCTTAGCGTATGTACTTCTGAGTATATACGTAGCGGGCCTCGCCGCGTCCACTTCGTCGTACACTGGGATGCGGGGCGTGACACGTACCCACTCTTGTATCTATATTTCATATTGTATCTTGTTAACTCCATCAATCAAAATTAGTAAATTGTGTAAGTAATGAGACTTAGTAAGATTGTGGTTGCGAGAGTTAGAGCGAGGGGTTTTCCGCTACTTGTAGTGGATGTCTTGCTTATTTCTTTATCTTTTGTGGTGAACTTCGTCGTTGGGCGTCGTATACTTATATTCACTGTCTTGCGTGGTTATGATCCGCCATTTGGCGAAGAGCTAGCTCCCGCTTGGGGATGCCATTATTCTTATTATGTATTTGTGGTTTTGGATCAAAATATACAAAAGAGGTGCTGCCCAAATTTTCAAAAATGATGAAACATGTTTTCAAACTTGCATAATCCACTTGCATTTTCATGTTCCTTTTCTATGCATTAAGAAAACTTGATTTCATTTTCTGAAGTACGTGTTTACTCAGAAGGAGTTGAATATGCGGCAGAGAAGATGGTTAGAACTTATGGCGGACTTTGACATCAACTTGCAATATCATCCAGGGAAGGTGAACGTAGTACCTGATGCTCTTAGTCGCCAACCATTAGCAACGAATCTCACCGCACAGTAGAAGCTTCAGCAGGACCTACATCAGATGGAGATTGAACTAGTCATGCCAGGTGATGTTTCAAATTTGATGAATCTACAAGTCCAATCAACTATTGTCAACCAAATCAAGGCAGCTCAAGCCAGCGATGCTAAGTTGCAAAAGATCATAGAACAAGTAGAGAATGGACTCAGAACAGATTTCATCATCCATGAAGACGGATCTTTGAGATACGGCAGCAGATTGTGTGTACCAAAAGGTCCTGTTCGGGAAGAGTTAATGAAAGAAGCTCATAGCTCCCCTATTCAGTACATCCTGGAGGTACCAAAATGTACAAGGATCTACGTCAGAATTATTGGTGGCATGGAATGAAGCGTGAAGTAGCCAGAAGCGTCGCAAAATGTTTGGTGTGTCAGCAGGTAAAGGCTGAACATCACAGGACAGCTGGACTACTTCAACCGTTACCAATACCAGAATGGAAGTGGCAGCATATCACGATGGACTTTGTAACTGCTCTTCCTCGCAGCACAAAGGGTAACGATGCGATTTGGGTCATTGTGGATCGACTCACAAAGTCGGCTCACTTCATCCCATTTCGAGTTGGCCAATCAACTGAGACATTAGCGAAGAAGTACATGGAGGTAATAATCTAATTTAAGATTTAAACTCTTCATACTGTACTATCTCTGATACCCATGAACTCATACAGGAAATTGTGAGACTTCATGGAGTACCGGTCTGCATTGTCTCCGATCGTGACACCAGGTTCCGATCGCAATTTTGGCAAAGTCTGCAAGCAAGTTTGGGAACAAGTCTGAACTTCAGCACGGCTTATCATCCACAAACAGATGGTCAGTCGGAACGAACTATTCAGATCTTGGAGGATATGCTCAGAGCATGTATGCTCGACTTCAAGGGATCGTGGGAAGATCACCTGTATCTTGTGGAGTTTGCGTACAACAACAGCTACCAAGCAAGCATAGGAATGGCACCTTTTGCAGCATTGTATGGAAGAAAGTGTCGATCACCATTAAGTTGGGACGACATCGGAGATAGAGAACTCCTTGGACCAGAGATGCTAGTAGCGACCGTTGATGTGGTCGTACTATCAGGGAAAGAATGCGCATAGCCCAAGATAGACAGAAACACTGGGCTGATGCGAAGAGACGACACTTGGAGTTCCAGCCAGGAGATCATGTATTCCTGAAAATCTCTCCGAACCGCGGAGTGATCAGATTTGGGAGACGGGGAAAGTTGAGTCCAAGATACATTGGACCGTTCGATATACTCGAACGAGTCGGTGAGGTGGCATATCGTTTAGCGCTTCCACCCTCATTGGAAGGAGTGCATAACGTGTTCCATATATCCCAACTCAGAAGGTATGTGAGTGACCCCAGCCATGTACTCGATCATTCCGAGCTCACGATACAGCCCGATTTGTCTTGTGAGCAACAACCTGTGGAGATCCTGGACAGGAAAGCGAAGACACTTCGGAACAAAGAAGTTAATTTGGTCCGGGTAATGTGGAGGAAAGACACTCCAGGAGAATCCACGTGGGAAAGGGAGGATGAAATGCGTGTAAGATATCCGCACCTTTTTGTAAACTAGTCCTCAAATAAAAGTTGTAAATTTTGAGGACGAAATTTTTGTAAGGAGGGTAGATTGTAACAACTCCAATTTTGTATACCAAAAATTTGCTTTAAATATAGTGTATACTTGGAGTATTGATGTTGCTGGAAACAATTTAAGTATCTAATTCCTTACAATAATTACAAGAAAGAGCTTGTAGCTCATTGGTAATACCTTGCACTGCTGAACCAAGCCATCAGAGTTCGAATCCCATGCCCCACATAATTTTTATATCTTTTTGTTTTAATTTTTTTTAGAAGTCAAACGGTCAAACAACCATAACTCACAATTTATTGCGAATCACAAAAATTAAACTATACCAAAATCTCCCCCAGACCAAGACCCACCCAACGAGACCAGACTCGGCCTTGACTCGGCCGGCGACTCGGCCGGACTCGGCCGGTCGGCCGAGTCGTCAACACGAAAAAGTTTCGTGTTGACTTGGTCTCTTCACCTGCATACTCTAAATTTTCTGTACTGTTACACAATTTCAATTAAATCTCTTTTAAGACCAAATTTAATGAATTTTTAATGATTTTTACATTTTTTTTAAAATATTTTTTAATCCAAACCCTAACCCTAGCCTAGCCCTATATAAAGACCCCTATCCTCTACCTTTTCCCCTCACAACTCTAAGTCCACTCTATCAAATTCTCGAGAACTCGGTACGAAGAGCGAGAAGCGAAGCGCTGCCGAAATCGACGACGGATTCCGACGACCGGACCAGAACCTTCGCGACGTTTTCGACGAATCGACAACCACCGCATCCATTAGCTTACTTAGCTTGTCCAAACCGTAAGTCCCATCCCCTCTATCTCTCTTTTCTATAAGTATAAAAATACGACTTTTTGGAACCCGACGGAAATCGAACAAACCGATTTCCGATTCGATTTTTCTATAAATTTCCACTTCTCACCTAATACATAATATCTACCCATATTCATGTTGACTGTTAATCACCCATAAACCAATTTAATCAAACTTTTTCACATGAAATGATAGTTTCTTTGCAAAACCGTATTCTTTTCATAAAAATACCATGAAGTTCATTTTTCTTAGTTTAATTAATTCCCTCACTCCTAAATAGGTTTATCTTGATCACTAAACTTGTAGAACCCAATTTGAATGAAATTTCACACATAAAATGATAACGTTTTCGAATACCGTATTCTTGCGCTATAATACCTTTAAGTTTAATATGTCATGTTTTACCTTTAAACTTCACCAAAACTTAAAATAAGTCACGAGGTAATGACCTACCTCTACACACACTCAATATAACCCTAATTGATAAATATCAAAACACAGAATACGAAATTACAGGACTTTTCACTAAAATACCCTAATCTTTATTTAAAGCTTTAAGTTGTAAACTTTTCTAGATAAAATCTTTTAATAAAATGAAAACACGATTGGTCATGGACATCGATCGTTTATCTAAACTGTCTTGTGGTGACTAGGCAAGTGTGTCTAAGGCTAGTGGTTTTTAATTAGGCCCACGACTGTGGTTCCTTCCCACTTACCTGGCACTTACCTGGCCGCAATTGACGGTGAAGAGGCGATTTGAGGCTTCTAATGACTCATCGTTTAGACCTTAGAAGCAGGCTAGTTGGTTTAGGAAATCCTAATAACTAAAATACGGAAAACTATACTTTTTGCAAATAAATACCCCATATTTATAAAACCGTTCTCCCAAATGAAAAGTATTTGTTAAACCTAAGCAAAGCGCCGCTACAACCCACTTTTGGGGAACCTGTTAGGGATAGTATGGTTCATCGTGCACCCGCAGGCTAGCAGTGCGAGATTCAGACCTCCGCAAGAAGCATTCGGTCTCGAAAGGTTCAAAATACGATATTTAGGGAAAATGAGATTTTTCTAAATAAAATATTTATATAAAATTATTCATGTGTTAATATATATATAATTATCATTTAAACATCTATTTTATCATAATATAAGTTTCCACATTTTTTTCTAAAATTACAAGATTAAAAGTTACACTAAAATACCATGAATTTCAGATAAAACAATTAATACTTCTATTAGGATATATTCACTAGAATAACACAAATAAAATTCACATTCATTATAACAATAAAGACGATTATTAAATACTTGAGGTGTATTTTGAAAACTATACAAAAGTACTTTTTACATAAAAACCCCCTCAAGTTTTACAAATTACAATAAGGCCCCTGGCCAATATTGAACTTCAAATTATCTTTCTTTTAGCCTGACTCGGGTTAGAGTCTGACTATTCCTGACTCGAATATGATTCAAGTCAATCTTATTCTTTTATATCCCAATACAATTTGAATACATGAATCCATGAATCCAGTTAACAATATATTCTTTTGACTGAACCAAACCATGGATATTCATCCATTATCCTGATATTCCATTTACCTGATTATACAGTTGCAACATGTTTACTGATATCATGGTTTTGGTCAGTCATCCAACTTACATATTCCAATACTACAATACTGTTAAAACACTACGGGGTTTAAGGGGTAGATTGGTACGGAAGATGTTAAAGGTGGCACAAGGTGGTCAGATTAAGACACCTAACCTGAATCCTATTGCTGTTGTACCATGGCATAACGGTTCCTTGTACTTTCCTTTTGTCCTGATCTCTAGCATATAGAGATCCCCCTCGTATACACTGGCATCCTTCTGTACCAAGCTACAAACAACAGCGTTACACAATGTTCCATAATATTCAACAATATAATAGTTTAGAAAATACTGTTACTCTGTCATTCTCATTCTTCTCATTCTTTGGGACTTACCGAGCGACCTGTTCGCTGACGACATTCTATTTCTTTCTTCTTTGAATGTCGTCAGGTGCGTTGGACCAAGCTGAGATCGAGCCCACCGGTGAAGATTTGGAGCAGTTCCAGGAAGACCCAGAGCTCTAGATACTGTACCTTGTTCTTTCCAGTTTATTTCATTTTCTGTTATGCCACTGTTTAGGCATTGCTTTTCATTCCAGTTGTATTTTCTTTTCATGCATTGTACAAAGAATGTTATTAATAAAAGTTGCTGTTATTTCTATATTATTCGTCTCTTGTGATTTACTTTATATTGCTTAGTTACGCTTAGCGTATGTACTTCTGAGTATATACGTAGCGGGCCTCGCCGCGTCCACTTCGTCGTACACTGGGATGCGGGGCGTGACACGTACCCACTCTTGTATCTATATTTCATATTGTATCTTGTTAACTCCATCAATCAAAATTAGTAAATTGTGTAAGTAATGAGACTTAGTAAGATTGTGGTTGCGAGAGTTAGAGCGAGGGGTTTTCCGCTACTTGTAGTGGATGTCTTGCTTATTTCTTTATCTTTTGTGGTGAACTTCGTCGTTGGGCGTCGTATACTTATATTCACTGTCTTGCGTGGTTATGATCCGTCATTTGGCGAAGAGCTAGCTCCCGCTTGGGGATGCCATTATTCTTATTATGTATTTGTGGTTTTGGATCAAAATATACAAAAGAGGTGCTGCCCAAATTTTCAAAAATGATGAAACATGTTTTCAAACTTGCATAATCCACTTGCATTTTCATGTTCCTTTTCTATGCATTAAGAAAACTTGATTTCATTTTACCTTTATTTCAAAACTTCACCTCCTTTATTTTTCTTAAAGGTTTAGATTTCTGGGTTTCAGCTTACTTGAATTACGTTACGCCTTAAGACGTTGCGTAATTTAAGTGCTGGTCACGAGCTAATATTTCAGGTCGTGACACAGCATAAAAGAGCTGGGGGCAGGATCGAAGCCAAAACCCTTGGAACCGTCTGAGGAGATGATCGACTTGCTACTGAACGAAGCCCGTCAAAAAAGCAAAGCCAGTCGAGAGCGCGAACTGGCTATATTCGAAAAAGCCAAACGCCGACGACTGGATGAAAGGGTCGAGACACCCCAACAGGAGCAAAGCATCCCTATCGCCAGCAAAAGCAAGCTTAAAGTAAGGAAACGATTCGCTATGGCCCTGGCAATAGGAATGAAGTTGTCCTCTGTCAAAGGAAATTCCCCTGGCAATATACGTCTTGATGAAGCAGACATACATCCTAACTTCTGCCTATACCATCAGAGGATTGCACACCTTACCGAGGAGTGCACAGTCTTTAAAAACTGGTGGCAGGGATATGTTGCCCATCGACGACACGTTCAACGAGTGAAGCGCAAGGCTTGTCGGGAACAGAAAAGCACGACAGATGAGCGCGAAAGAGCTGCTGGAAACTGTCACATAGTCGACACCAAGGGATCGCAAGTTATCACCTTTGGAAGCGACTCTGACGAAGAAATCGCCCTCAGCCCTCTCTTCAAGGAATCCACCTCCGACACAAAACATGCGAAGATTTGCGGCAAAATCTAGCTGCGTAATCGTACGTTGACTTATGACCAAAACGTCGTTAAACTACTACAAACCCGCGGCGTCCCCAGGCTGATGTAAAAAAAAACGGTACGTCGATAAGCAAGATGGGCAGGATGAAAACCCAAAACGGCTCCGTGAGTAAAAACAGCAGGGTGTTCCCCTCCGAAAGACGGCCAAGACTGAACGTCTTGCCTGAGATTCGGGGCAAATTCTATTTGGTTTTATCCGTCCACCTTTCCAAAGATGCCAAGTCGATTTATGGCACCGTATATCGGAGGTTTAGACGGATGCGGCCGATGTAGCAGGCTTCGTCAGATTCCCCCCCCCCCCCCCCGCGCTTGAGGAGGTTTTGATTGTGGGGATGCTCTTCCCTGCAGGCGCAAGCCCCTGCAGTTAATTACGCTACCGCATCGCGGTAACAACTTTCTCCTTCTCCAGATGTTCACTTCGTGTCGTGGGTGTTTGTTTTGTTTGTGGTTGCCCGTGGATTGTATACGGAGACTAATTTATGTTGTCGCCCGTAGGACGTGGATTAGTCCAAATCTGTATTTTCTTAGATTTGGGTTTGGGGTTTTGGTTTAAGGATACGTTAGTCTCATTTGAGAGTAAGATCAACTTAAACGTTTGTTAAGGATACGTTAGTCAAATTTCCAGACTAAGATCAACTTAACAGGATCATTTAGATCCGACAAAAGAGCATTTGGACTCTATTGTTTAGTTTAGAGACATTGCAGTCGATTGCCAGTTTAGGGACATGGTGGTCCATTGTTCCTATTTTGAGGACGCAAATTGGTTTAAGGACGCGCCAGTCCGAGAGTTTAAGGACGCGTCGGTCCGAGAGTTTAAGGACGCGTCAGTCCGAGAGTTTAAGGACGCATTAGTCCGAGAGTTTGAGTTCGAGAGTTTAAGGACGCATTAGTCCATGTCAATGTATGGTTGTCGGGACCCGTCACCTCTCTGACGACGTTGAAGGATTACAACGACAAATATCAGAGGAGTTCAGAGATGTACCCTTGAACCGGGTGTAAATTGATTTAAGAGACCAGTCGTGCTCAGTCAATTTTAATTTGAGGACTTACGGCCAGTATTGGGCTAAGTCCAGTTGAGAATATTCAACATTTTATTTGCATTTGGCCTGTTAGGCCTAAGGCTCTGCCCTTTTTAATAATGCAAGGCATTTTTATTTGGGCTCTGCCCTTTTTAAATGATGCACAGCATCTGTTTTGGTCTGACAGATCTTTATTTGAGCTCTGCCCCTTTTTAATAATACATTGCATTTTTTTATTTGGGCCTATTAGACCTTTAATTGGGCTCTGCCCTTTAATAATGCATAGCATTTTTTTATTTTGGTCTGATAGATCTCTTTATTGGGCTCTGCCCTTTTATTAATGCGGTGCATTTAATGTTCTGACAATGCCCCACATGGATTGTCAGGCGCTTTGCGCCAATTGAGGAGCGCAAGGCGCAAACTCAGGTGAGGGTGACACGTGTCACGCTCTGGTGAGCGCAAGCGCAGTGCGCTGCTGACACGTGGCGCACTCTGATGACTTGCGCCAATTTAAGAGAGCAGTGCTCTGTTTTTAGAAGCGCAAGGCGCAGCTGTTCAGTGATTGACACGTGGCACTCCCTGGTGGCTTGCGCCAATCCAAGGAGCGCAACAGTGCAAATTCAAAAGTGCAAGGCACTGTTTTATATTTGGATCAAATTAGATCAAAGGGAACAAATTTTTCTTGTTTTCCAGAGAGGTTTTACCTCAAATCTCAAGAACCAGTGGTTCATCAAAAGGCAATGCCTTTATACAGAAGTAAATTACTTCTTTTTTATTAATATTATCATTTTTTTATTGAAGATCTTTGATCTTGTTCTTAGATCATTGATCTTTCTTAGAAGAGATTCTTCTTTTATTCAAAAGGTTTACCTTTTCTTTCTCTGAGCTCTTCTCAAAATTTTTTAGAGAAGTTCTGTGTTTCTCTTTTTCTGTGTGTATATCTTCTCTTTTTTTTATTTTAGAAAGAAGGATCATTGTCGTTGGGACCCACCACCTCTCCGATGACACTGAGAGATTACAGTGCCATATATCGAAGGTGTGGAGGGATGTACCCTTTGAACCATGTCTCACTCATTAAGGGGGAAGAACAGGCTGGAGCTTAAGCTTCTCGCTGCTGAAAAATGCTTCTTTGCGTTCGCGCACGTGCGTCGCACGTGATGGACGCACGTGCGTCGCACGTGTTGGGCGCTCATATTTGCACGTAGCGCACATGGAGCTTGCGCATTATGGGGGGAGCAAGCTCCTATGGAGAACGAGTCTCTTTTTAATATTATTAAATGTTCTCATGTGGTGCGCACGTGCGTTGCACGTGGTGCGCGCGTGACGAGCATACGTGCGTTGCACGTAGCGCATTATGGGGAGATGCAAGACTTCTATATATGGAGAACTAAGCTCCTATAGAGAACTAGGCTCCTTATAATATTATTAAATGTTCTCATGTGGTGCGCACGTGAGTTGCACGTGGTGCGCGCGTGGCGGGCACACGTGCGTTGCACGTAGCGCACATGCGCATTATGGGGAGAAGCAAGGCGTCTATATATGGAGAACTAAGCTCCTATGGAGAACTAGGCTCCTTTGAGTATTGAATCCTTTGAGAATTGAACTCTACCCTTTCTAAGAGGTATCCTCTCTTATTTATATGGGAGTGGTAGAGAAGCCGTCTCTCCTTTTCCTGATGTGGGACAAAAAAATGGATTCCCCATGTAGTAGAGCATTACTTTAGATCACACGTGCATAGCACATTTGCTCATAACTTTTGATCCCGGATGAATTATGAGGCCCATAATATATCAAATCGAAGGTTTTTTCGAGATGCTTTCAATACCATCAGAATTTAGCTTTTTCTCTTTCCGGAGTTTGTCAAAATACAGCTCGGAAAATACTGGTTCGCATCTTCTTCCTTAGACCACATGTGCATAGACATTTGCTCATTACTTTTGATCCCGGGTGAATTATGAGGCCCATAATATATCAAATCGAAGGTTTTTTCGATATGCTTTCAATACCATCAGAATTTAGCCGTTTCTCATTCCGGAGTTTATCAAAATACAGCTCGGAAAATACTGGTACACATCTTCTTCCTTAGATCACATGTGAATAGACATTTGCTCATAATTTTTTATCCCGGATGAATTATAAGGCCCATAATATATCAAATCGAAGGTTTTTTTCGAAATGCTTTCAATACCATCAGAATTTAGCTGTTTTTCATTCGCGAGTTTGTCAAAATACAGCCTGAAAAATACAGGTTTACATTTTCTTAAACGTATCGCTGCCACCCTTGAGCTCTTTTGTGCAGAAATTTTTAGCGGGAACAAATGCCCCCCACTACTTTGCCCGCGTAAGTATGTACGTGGGTGAAGTAGTGCAGAGTTATGCATGGCGTATGATCAGTTTCGGGTTGGTATATAACTTTCAGAATCTTGATCTGAGAAGATAACGAGCGGACACAAGCGTCGTCATGTATCATTGACTCAAATCTCAACTCTTAAGGGATATAGTTCCAAACTCTCAACTCCATGAGCCGCACCCTTCTATTTCTTTATGTCTTACTCTGGCGTGAAGTGGTTTATACGCTCATGAGTAAGTTCTCCATTTCAGTGGCATGTAGCTTTGGCAAGTGTGGCTCATAGATGGTCCATCTTAACCTCTTTGTAGGGCAGTGATGGCTTAGGAGACAGGGTTAGAATATGCCACCTAAGACTTTTCAAATTTATGAGCCGTGAGGGTCTCACAAAGACTTTTCTCCCTACGGATCGAGAGGATCTCGTAGGTGTATTTCCTCCTTAGGAATCGTGAGGATTCCTAAGTGCGTTTTCTCGTATAAGTCGTAAGGATCCTATAAGAGAATTTTCCCTCTTATAAGTCGAGAGGACCCGTAAGCGGTTGTTTCCCTCCTTGTCGAGATTCGACTTCGGAGAGTGTGACCCGTGAATAATATGCAAGAATCCACTTTGGATCGACTTGCAGGGTCCCAGTGCTTAGGAAACAGGTTTTTTGATCCCCGCTGCCTAAGGCTTTTCAACTCTATGAGCCGTGAGGGTCTCACAAAGACTTTTCTCCCTACGGATCGAGAGGATCTCGTAGGTGTATTTTCTCCTTAGGAATCGTGAGGACTCCTAAGTGTGTTTTCTCTTGAAAGTCGTAAGGATCTTATAAGAGAATTTTCCCTCTTACGAGTCGAGAGGACCCGTAAGCGGTTGTTTCCCTCCTTATCGAGATTCGACTTCGGAGAGTGTGACCCGTGAATAGTATGCAAGAGTCCATTTTGGACCGACTTGCAGGGTCCCAGTGCTTAGGAAACAGGTTTTTTAATCTCCGCCGCCTAAGGCTTTTCCTCACGAGTCGAGCCGAATCGAGCACTCCTCGCAAGAATATCCTAACGTCACGGTTAACCCCTGCTCTTTACGACAGAGGTCCGTTAGGGTCTGTGGTACTTAGGGTTTTAGCCGTCGTATCGTCGCGTTGGCTGATATATTCCTCGATATGCAATCTTGCTGTTCGAGTAGTCTTGCGACTGTCATGTCTCTGATCCCATCGGAGGCTGGACAAGACGTCTTCAATAATCTTCCTAGGCAGTTTGACCATCGGAAGAGCAAGCGTTAGGAATTTTGCCATGCCGCTTTTTTACTTGAGGTTAGGCTCATTTTGGAGAGCCCCGATGAGTCATAACCACTCCGCGCTGGTGTGGGATGATCTCCGATAGTCTTTCAGGTTTTATATAAGTTGCCGTCAAGACCCTGAAGCTAGGAATTTGGCCTTTGCTTCGTTTGCTGGCATTGCGTCTGCTGTATCGAGACGAATGTTGCGGTTGTCTCTAGGTTGATGAACCATCGAGGTTTGGAAGTAGGGATTTTGCCATGGTTCCGTTGTTTGATTATCGCGTCTGAATCCTGCTGGAAGAAGAACGTTGTGGTGACATCTCATCTGCTGTATCGAAACGGACGTCGAGGTGGTGACCACTCCATATGGGATGATCTCCGGTAGTCTTTCAGGTTTTATATGAGTTACCGTCAAGACCCTGAAGGTAGGAATTTGGCCTTCGCTTCGTTTGCTTTGGCGTGTCCGAATCCTGCTGGAGGAAGGACGCTGTGGTGACATCTCGTCTGCTGCATCGAGACGAACGTCGTGGTGGTGACCACTCCATGTGGGATGATCTCCGGTAGTCTTTCAGGTTTTATATGAGTTACCGTCAAGACTCTGAAGCTAGGAATTTGGCCTTTGCTTCGTTTGCTGGCACTGCGTCTGCTGTATCGAGACGAATGTCGCGGTTTGGAACTAGGGACTTTGCCATGGCTCCATTGTTGGTGTCGCGTCCGCATCTTGTTGGAGGAAGAACGCTAGGGTGACATCTCGTCTGTTGTATCGAGACGAACGTCGAGGTGGTGACCACTCCATGTGGGATGATCTCCGGTAGTCTGTCAGGTTTTATATGAGTTACCGTCAAGACCCTGAAGCTAGGAATTTGGCTTTTGCTTCGTTTGCTTTGTTGTGTCCGAATCCTGTTGGAGGAAGGACATTGTTGCTGATATTGCATCTGCTGTATCGAGACGAATGCTGAGGTGGAGCTAGGATCTTGCCGTCACTCCGCTTTGCTGACCATGGGGTCTTTTTGCTGATGTTGCATCTGCATCCTGCTGGACTGTGAACGAACGCCGTTGTTGGTCTCTGGGTTGTTGGTGAACCATTGGGACCTGGAACTAGGGACTTTGCCATGGCTCCATTTGTTGAGGTCGTATATTCCTGCAGAGACACTGATTTCTCTGCGGGGCGGTGCGGATCGAGATGTTCTCGTCAAGGACGCTGATTTCCCTGAATCGAGGTATTGCCAAGGACACTGATTTCCTCGGAGTTGAGACGAATCGAGGTATTCCTGCAAAGATGTTGATTTCTCTGCCGGTCGACGCGAATTGAGGTTTTGCCAAGGATACTGATTTCCCTGGGTTGAAACGAATCGAGGTATTCCTGCAAAGACACCAATTTCCTTGCGGGTCAACACGAATCGAGGTGCTCTCGTCAAGGACGCTGATTTCCCTGAGTCGAGGTATTGCCAAGGACACTAATTTCCCTGGGGTTGAGACGAATCGATGTATTCCTGCAAAGACGTTGATTTCTCTGCGGGTCGACGTGAATCGAGATGCTATCGTCAAGGACGCTGATTTCCCTGAGTCGAGGTATTGCCAAGGACACTAATTTCCCTGGGGTTGAGACGAATCGAGGTATTCCTGCAAAGACGCTGATTTCTCTGCAGGTCAACGCGAATCAAGATGCTCTCGTCATGGACACTGATTTCCCTGAATCGAGGTATTTGCCAAGGACACTGATTTCCCTGGGGTTGAGACGAATCGATGTATTCCTGCAAAGACGCTGATTTCTCTGCGGGTCGACGCGAATCGAGATGCTCTCGTCAAGGACGCCGATTTCCCTGAGTCGAGGTATTGCCAAGGACACTAATTTCCCTGGGGTTGAGACGAGTCGAGGTATTCCTGCAAAGACGCTGATTTCTCTGTGGGTCGACGCGAATCGAGATGCTCTCGTCAAGGACGCTGATTTCCCTGAGTCGAGGTATTGCCAAGGACACTAATTTCCCTGGGGTTGAGACGAGTCGAGGTATTCCTGCAAAGACGCTGATTTCTCTGCGGGTCGACGCGAATCAAGATGCTCTCGTCAAGGACACTGATTTCCCCGAATCGAAGTATTTTCCAAGGACACTGATTTCCCTGAGGTTGAAACGAGTCGAGGTATTCCTGCAAAGACGCTGATTTCTCTGCAGGTCTACGCGAATCAAGATGCTCTCGTCAAGGACACTGATTTCCCTAAATCAAGGTTTTTGAGTTAACTTGATTCCGAGACAGGGTCATTGGATGGCGTGTCTCCGTGATGGGGTCATTAGATGACTCCAGGTTGTCTGTGAACCGTAGAGTTTTGGAACTGGGGACTTTGCCGTGGTTCCGATTGATGGTGTAGCATTTGTGTCCTGCCGGAATGAGGAGGTACACCGTTGTTGATTTTTAGGCTGTAGATGTTGCCGTTAAGGTTTGGAAGTAGGGACTATGCCGTGGCTCCATTTCGTTGCGACCCTGAGGTCAGTCGTTGACGTTATGTCCGCGTCTGGTTGTAGCGAGAAGAAACGCCGTTGGTGATCTTTAAGGTGTCGATATCGACGTTGAGACCCTGAACCTAGGGATCTTCTTTTGCTTCGTTTGTTGACATTGTGTCTGCAACATTACGACAAATATCGAGGTTGTCTCTAGGTTGTCTATGAACCGTCGAGATTTGGCTTCGCTTTCTGGTGGAGCCTGTTAGGAAGGTATGGTTCCCTCTTCGTTTGTGCCCCTGGATTGTATACAGGGATCAACGTGACCTCTCCTGTAAGGCAAAAGTTTCATTCATTTTTTTTTATATTATTATTTTATTTCCGCGATACTCTATCATTTCAGCTTTTATATCGCGAAGGTCGCGATTGCCCAATCATTTCGGCTATTTTTCGCGGTGCCCAATCATTTCGGCTGTTTTTTTTATTTTTACTCGCTGCTTTTTATTGCGAGTTGCCCAATCATTTCGGCTATTTATTTTGTTTTTACTCGCTGCTTTTTATTGCGAATTGCTCAATCATTTCGGCTATTTTGCATGCATACATTTTTACTTTCTGATTTTGTTGCAAGTTGCCCTATTATTTCGGCTATTTCATATGTATTTTTAGCTTGCTGATTTTTTTATCGCGAGTGTGGCACTTGGAATCTGGTGCCAATCTCAGCATCAGCATCGCTACAACTAGAATATTGCCAGGAGCGAATCATCACTTGCCATGAAAGGACTTGGAATTTGATACCGGTTTAGGCATCAGCATCGCTACAACTGGGATATTGCCATGAGCGAATCATCATTTTCCTCTGTCGATGTTTGAACAAAGGTGGCTTAGTAAACAGGGTTAGGATCCTGTCGACTAAGGCTTTTGACCTCATGAGCCGTAAGGGTCTCACAAAGGTATTTCTCCCTACAAGTCGTGAGGATCTTATAGGTGTGTTTTCTCCTTAGGAATCGTGAGGATTCCTAAGTGCATGTTCCCCTGTAAGTTGTAAGGATCTTACAAAAGGGTTTTCTCCTTATAAGTCGAGAGGACTTACAAGGGTTGTTCATCGTTCGAACATATCCCTAGTCACAGATGGGACTTGGTTAGGGAAATGTTTATTCGCGCCCGTGGATTGTATACAAGGGTCAGTATTGTAAGTCTACGCTAGCGCCCCGGCAGTCTACAGACGCCAAATGCGGAACAAAAAACTTTTTAACTGGCGTTGTCGTATACTTTAACCCGGATCTGCCATTATTGCTAAACTAACAAACAGTAAAGAGTGTAGAAAGGTTGTACCGAACGATCCGAGTCCTTCGTTCTTCAACCATCATCCCACGCTCCGTTGCGGCTGCTCCGATCTCGTCGATCTCCGATATCCTCGTTGAGGTGGCACCACATCACCGATTCTTTAAACGGGCTCCCGCCTCTGACTCGAGGCAACTCGATCGTCAAGTTTGCTAAAAGAGACGACCAAGAATGATGTAGAGAATGAGTAGATGACTTTATCTCACTTCGTCCAAATCCGTGGACGATCGGTTAATGAAGTTGCCGAGGGAATCGGGTGATGGAATGAAATGGACTGTGAAATTCCATACACCGATAAAACCTATCATAATTTTTTCTAGCAAATGAAAACTCAAGTGAGAGAGTGTATGAGGAGAGAGAGGGGTGGCCACTTATAAAGAAGGAGGAAGGTGAGTGTAGGAGAGGGGGGTGACCACAAGAAAGCTTCTCACTCAAAAGATCAAGAAGAAAAATCCTTAGCTAAACAAAAATGCTTTAATGTTAAAGCATGAGTCACTTCAGAAACATTGAATCTAATAAGCAAGTCATCAAGCATTAATGACACCTTTAAAAGCAACCAATGAAAACTCAACACCAATTAACCTAGTCATCACCTTCTAGAACCTTCTAGAAGCATGACACACCCTCATCCAAGAAAAGATAAATCCGTCTTTAACCGAATGTTAAAACACGGCTGATAGAAAACTGGCAACTTCCAAAAGTGATCCTGAAACGACTTTCAGGAAAACCCCGAAACTGTATAAATATACCCGCATTTGTATTACGACCGAATACAAATGCAACTGAGACAAAGATATTATACCTACTCAATATAATACTCGGATCCGGCTTAAACCAAAGCCGACCAGTATCATCTACCCGAAAAATAACACGTGCGTAAACGCACGTGCATTTTCCGAACCCTGCCATAAAACCATACGGCCTCTACAACGTTTCGCCCGAACTTGGGAAACTGTCTGTGGGGGACTCTAATGACTCGTCAGTACCCTGGCAGTGGGTTTAACCACAAACCGTCAGCGGCACTAGCTATGCGTAACGGCTGCCCACGGACTGACCTCAAGGGAGACCGATGAGCGCACTCAAGGGAGGCCGATGAGCGAACTCATCCAGAAACCCTACTGAGCCTAACAGTGACAATGTATATACAGTCCGGTCCGTTCGTCAATGAGTATCGCATATCCGCCTAGGGGGCTAGTAACGTCAGACCCCCAAGAGCAGTATAAGTCGTGTCGGAGTGAAGCCCAATAACACCCTGAGATACTACTGGAGTACCTACCGGTAAATATCCTGCCACGGCCGTGGGCTTTGTGTAATGGCTCTCCTAGACACAGCACGATCTCGCCCCCAATACCGGGAGAGACGAATCCCCTGCCGATCCGCTCACGTGCCTCCATATGGCTCGGGACTGTACCCAAAAGCTACCTGTTTGCACGACTCCTTTGAGCCGTGGTAGGGTAGAAATCAAAGCACAGTGGGAACTCACACGAGACAAATGACGACCTCAGGTCGATGAACTAACCTGTACACATGTCACCAGGGAACTGCTATCTGACGGTAGATATAATACTAAC
Source organism: Agapanthus africanus (assembly GCA_030015575.1). Classification (NCBI taxonomy): domain Eukaryota; kingdom Viridiplantae; phylum Streptophyta; class Magnoliopsida; order Asparagales; family Amaryllidaceae; genus Agapanthus; species Agapanthus africanus. The sequence goes on from JASDDO010000004.1 coordinate 53,950,007, forward strand.
TAGCAGATTCCCGGCGAGTCCTGTCCGGTGTACTCATAACCCAATGAGCACCTGTATACATCTTAGGTGATCCAACTGTCACCAGTGGCTTGTGAGACCGGCCACCGCCCCTCGTCGGGGTCTCGACTGTACACACTAGTCTACTCCGGAGTATCGATGCCCTGTCTCGAAACTCCCACGACTAGGGACCTCAATTAAGGATATGCATATAAACTACCCAACTCTCACGTATATGATCGCCATCATACTGTTGGTAGTAAAGCAAGATCCTAAGGGCTCTATCAAAGTGTAACATGCAATCAGTCACCTGAACATGTACACGACTGATAAAGGCAAACCAGATAGCATACTATCATCTTGAGTAAGACTGTCCTACCGGTATAGGTCCTCCGCAATCATTGCAATCACGTACCTGTGATCCAATAATTGACTATGAGGGCACTATCTCCAACAAGTATGAGCCGCTTGTAGGACAATATCGAAGGTTGTGGGGGGTTTGCTTAAGAACAGGTTCAGGTATCTGTAACTTAAGACTTTCAAATGTTATGAGCCGTGAGGGTCCCATAAGAGAGTTCTCCTTACGAGTCGTGAGGATCTCGCAAGTGTAATTTCTCCTTAGGAATCGTGAGGATCCCTAAGTGTGTTGCTCCCTTGTGAGTCGTAAGGATCTCACGTGGGTGGAATCTCCTTACAAGGTCGAGAGGACCCTATAAGTGTCTTTTAACGAGGTTGCGCCCTTTCGGGTTTTCACAAGCACTCGCAGGTAGCCCTGATGTTTTTACTCACGGAGCCCTTTTGGGTTTTCATCCGTGCCCGTTTTCCTTATGGACATACCGTCTTCTTTTTTTATATTCTTTTTAGTTTTTCTAACGAGGTCGCGCCCTTTCGGGTTTTCACAAACACTCGCCGGTAGCCCTGCTGTTTTTACTCACGGAGCCCTTTCGGGTTTTCATCCGTGCTCATTTTGCTTATGGACATATCGTTTTTTTTTCCACGCCAGCCTGGGGATGCCGCGGGTTGATAGTAGTTTAACGACGTTTCGGTCATTGGTCATATGTATGATTACGCAGCTAAATTTTGCCGCAAATCTTCACATGTTTTGTGCCGGAGGTAGATTCCCTGAAGAGATGGCTGAGGGCGACTTCTTCGTCAGAGTCGCTTCCAAAGGTGATAACTTGCGATCCCTTGGTGTCGGCTATATGACAGTTGCCAGCAGCTCTTTCGCGCTCATCTGTCTTGCTTTTCCGTTCCCGACGGGCCTTGCGCTTCACTTGTTGAACATGTCGTCGATGGGCAACATATCCCTACCACCAGTTTTTAAAGGCTATACACTCCTCGGTGGGGTGTGCAATCTTCTGATGGTATAAGCAGAAGTTATGATGTATGTCTGCTTCATCAAGACGTATATTGCCAGAGGAATTTCCTTTCAGAGAGGGCAACTTCATTCCTATTGCCAGGGCCCTAGCGAATTGATTCCTTACTTTAGGCTTGCTTTTGCTGGCGATAGGGATGCTTTGCTCCAGTCGGGGCACCTCGACCTTTTTATCCAGTCGCCGGCGTTGGGCCTTTTCAAATATGGCCATCTCACGTTCCCGATCAGCTTTACTTTTCTGACGGACCTCGTTTAGGAATGCATTAATCACTTCGTCTGATGGTCCTAGAAGTTCAGGCTCGGGATTTGCCCCCAGTTTCCCTGCGTCAGAAGTTTCTTCACTGTCTATCGACGAGTGAGGATCACATGGCAACTTGCTACGTAATCCTCAGATTCTTCCGACGATTCTTCTCCATCATCTCCATCTTCAAGGACGTGGCCAAGGAATTCTTGGAGCGTGATTGGAGTCCGCGCCTTCTGGTTATACTCTTCCAGCGCGTCGATTTGTTTCTGCAGGTCTGTGCGCTTGTCACCAGGCTTCATGGCCTTTTTGGACTTCTTCTTCTTTTTCGAAGATTTTGACGGCTAAGTGTGAGCATTTTGGCTATCACCGATCTTTGGAGTTGGGCACGGCTTCATCATCCCCTTGATGATCTCAGGTTCCAACGGGTTCTTCCATCTGATTGCTGGGCATGTCTGGAGATCATTCAGCATCCTTTTGGTTTTGGCTGAAAGCACGACCTCCCATGGAGCTTCTTCAACAAAAGAGCACGTTGCCCTCGGTGTGCCCATCCTCTTAGGAGTGTGCGGTTGTAGTAGGCTCACTTTCCACTTTTCGGACAGCGCGAACTTGCCCTGTTGGTACTGATTCTCGATCCATCCCTTAAAGACGAAGCAATCCTCAATCGGGTGGCTTACCGTTTGGTGGTAAGGGCAATAATTGGGATTATTCACTTCGCTGGGTTGCGGTGGTCGTCTTGGATTTGGCAAATTGATAAGCCTATTGCGCACCGCTAACTCGAACAGCCTCTTCGTTTTATTCTACGGGAATGAGAAAGGGCGCTTCATTTTCTCATTGTAATAGCGTCGTCTCTCATCCAGTTGATCTATTAGTCTTGGAGCACTGGGCTGCTGTTGGGTGTTCGCAACGAAGGTCGCCTTCCCTTTACCCTTTTCATTCCGCGGTTCCGGTTTCGGAGGAAACGGTCTGTGACCCATCTGGGCTAGCTTGTCGATTAAAGCCTGGAATGTGGTCGGTTTGAAGAACATCATGAACTATGAAATAGTTGCATGAGGGTCTAAGGTGCCCACGAACATGCCCACCGCTGGTGCTTCTTCGATGCGCTGTTCGCACTTTGACCACAGATTTCGCCATCGGATTGCGTACTGAACCCAAGTTTCGCCCGGCTTCACCTTGGCATTGATCAATGCCGTTATTGGGGTGCGTTCACTGGCACTTGCGAATCACTGGGTGAACAATAACTCCATTTCTGCGAAAGTTTTGACGGAGTCGTTTGGAAGTTCGGAGTACCACTCAAACGCCGTTTTCGACAAGCTGCCGATGAATTGGCGGAGCAGAAGCTTATCATCGCCCCCGGTGTTGCCGCACAGAGATTTGAACTGGGCGACGTGCTGGTGGGGATTGCCTGTCCCCTTGTATACGTGGAATTTTGGGATCGTGTATCCCGGCGGGTACTTTATCTGATCATACCATCCTGAATACGTTCGCCCAGTTTTGACAACTTGGCCAGCTGTCTCATTTGCCTGGTGAACTCGTATTTGTTGAGCAATATAATCATCCAGGACGGCCTTGGAGATAGTTTCCTCTTTGGCTGTTGAAAGAGCCGGAGGTGGATTTGACGTTTCTCCTCTGTCGTCTTCGAGGATAATCGGAGGATCTTCAGCTGGAGGGTCCTGCTGGATCATCATACCCACCATGTCTTAGAACAGAAGAGACATTTGCTTTATATTGGCCGCTTGTTCCGCAGCCTCCTTGTCCTTCTTTTCGAGCATTCTCCGAAGGAATTCAGCATCAGTCTCATGTTCGTGACGTTGTTCCGATGACGCCTCCGGGCTTTCTTTTGGCCCGGTGAGTGCGGCCATGGCAGTCAGCATCTCCTGAAGCTTCTGCTGTTGATGTTCCTGAGCTCTTGTGATGGATCGGGTGAGTGGTCGGTGGCCCGTAAAAGCGCGGCTATCCTCCTTCCCGGATGCCATGTAAATAGTATGGACCACCATGCCCCAAGACTTAGGGCGTTTGGGTTCAGTACCTTTGACATTTTTCACAGGCATGGGGATCTTCTCCGGTCTTCTTCTCTTATGAGCGGTCGAAATTGAGGTGGCCATCGCAGTGGGCACCCAGATAGCTTTTCGTGGCTTGGCAGGATGGGTTTCTTTTTGTTGAACCTTCGCCCTTTTCTGTCGGCGAGGGCAACCTTGATCAACTACTGAGTTCCGAGCCTGCCGCCAAACTTTGTAGATTTTGGAAGACAGCCGCTGAGGGGACTATTCTGGCTTTACTTCCGAAACATTCTCCACCGGAGGAGGAGATCTTTTCAGTACGGCGGTAGGAGAATTCCTGCGCACCCTATTCAGCAGCTCAAAACTGTTCCGGGTTGGAACAGCAGCATTAATTTCCACCGTTGGAGCTGGTGGAGTTAGCCCAGAAGGGGAGTTGCCCCCGGCCTTCCTTACTCGGCGCCAGTGGCGACGTCGAGCATGTCGAGCTGATGGAGTTGGCTCGGTGACTGGGATGGCTTTGTCTTGCCCCCTGTTCAGGTGAGGGGCTCTTGCTGGCGTCAGCCTGTTGAAGACTGATATCCTATGAGTAGCAGGAGCGGGAGTTGGGACAGTCAGTCTTGTAAAGACCGACCCCTTGGCAGGAGAAGCCGCCTTGACGACTTCAGGAGCAGGGTTGGTTACTCTCTTCGGAATAGCCTTCTCTGGGATTGCAGGCTTCATTGTGGGCCCACAGCAATTTTGGCCCAATCTGGAGAAGACTGAGGCGCTGGTGCTGGACGACCCGTTGAGAGGGGCTGCAGTAGCTGTAAGTCGATCGAAGACCGACTTCTTGGGAGCTTCTGGTACGGGCACGGGAGAGGTGAAGCTCGTTGGCAGGAGCATGGTCCCGAAAAATAGCCCTGTGGTGGCTTGAGTGACCTGTTTCACGGGCATCGTGAACAGGGAAGCCGCTTGGGGCCCGTAGGTTATGCCCCCAGTTGAGGCAGGACGTGGGTTGCAGTTGCATGTGGAACACTTTGAGCAAGTGAACGCCATTGATCCTTTGCTTTTTGCACCAAGCAAAACGCCAAATCTTAGTACCTCGAAACCCAAAGGCAACCATTAGCAAACCGCAATTGGTTCGCGAACACGATACACGAAGTGTGGAGTGGAAAGAGGAAAAGGTCCCACCGGGCGTGCCAGAATCTGTTTACCACCGGAAGACGGCCAAGACTGAATGTCTTGCCTGAGATTCGGGGCAGATGCTATTTGGTTTTATCCGTCCACCTCTCCGAAGATGCCAAGTTGATTTATGGCACCGTGTATCGGAGGTTTAGACGGATGCGGCCGATGTAGCAGACTTCGTCAGATTCTCCCTCGCTTGAGGGGTTTTTGATTGTGGGGATGCTCTTCCCTGCAGGCGCAAGCCCCTGCAGTTAACTACGCTACCGCATCGCGGTAACAACTTTCTCCTTCTCCAGATGTTCAATTCATGTCGTGGGTGTTTGTTTTGTTTGTGGTTGCCCGTGGATTGTATACGGAGACTAATTTATGTTGTCGCCCGTAGGACGTGGATTAGTCCAAATCCGTATTTTCTTAGATTTGGGTTTAGGGTTTTGTTTTAAGGATACGTTAGTCTCATTTGAGACTAAGATCAACTTAAACGTTTGTTAAGGATACGTTAGTCGAATTTCCAGACTAAGATCAACTTAACAAGATCATTTAGATCCGACAAAAGAGCATTTGGACTCTATTGTTTAGTTTAGAGACATTGCGGTCGATTGCCAGTTTAGGGACATGGTGGTCCATTGTTCCCATTTTGAGGACGCAAATTGGTTTAAGGATGCGTTAGTCCGTGAGTTTAAGGACGCGTTAGTCCGAGAGTTTAAGGACGCGTTAGTCCGAGAGTTTAAGGACGCGTTAGTCCGTGAGTTTAAGGACGCGTTAGTCCGTAAGCATAGTGGACAAGTAGCTTATTTCTATTTATAGACTAAAGCAGATATAGAGGAGATAGATCATCTGTTTTTTATGTGACAGTCATGGGTTTTGACTTCATCAGAATAGGGGATGGATCCGTTAAGAAGGTAGTAGGATGTGATGTCCTGGTATTTGGATGACATACACGAAGTAAGAAGTGAGATTCTTATACTACGATCGGTCATACTGTGGTTGTCACATAGTAGTTTCTCCACATAGGATATGGATATCAGGCATTCTGGTTACTAGATCTATGGTTTTAGATCTAGATTTGGGTATTTTCCCAATCTGGGTACTTTGACAGCATTCTAAAGATGTTTTAGAATGGAAGACTCCCGGTATGGTGGTGTACCTGCAGGTGATGGAGTCACCCTCTCTAAAGGTATCTTACAGACTAAAGGGGAGAGGAATATACATGATTGACATATCACTTGCTTTGGCAATTGAGTTGATCATGAGATGTTAAGTACCACACCGGATGTTGTTTTTGCACTAGATGCAATAAGTTGATATTAATCCAATCCTAGAGAAACGTTTGGAAGCAGTTTTAGAACATAAGTGGATGTTCTAAGGATTTGATAACGGCAACCTCCTTCGGGAGACAGTTATCATTCCAGGCTTCAAGGTGACCCGGATGACAGAGTGACTGTCAGAGTTATAGTTTTCCCTCTGACGAGGGGCAGTAGTTTGGACAGGTAGTCCAAGCGGATACTGAGGGAGGCATGGTGCAGGTTGATGATTAAATTCAGTTGACGATACAGTCTAAGAAGTTTGCTGGATTTGGAGTTCATTTATGAACCGGGTCCCATCAAATATCCAGACATATTCTAAGACAGGTATTGCTCATTTCGGGAGATGGCTTTCTCAGCGAACTTGAGACAAAGAGAGACATAGAAAGAAACATCAGGGCGGATCCACTCAGTGAGGCTATTTCTCAAACACAATAGTTTTACAAACGAGCTTTGTGAAACTGATTAGTAGAGGAGTTGGATGTTCGGTATCACACGAGCTGTGAGTACGCGATATCGCAATAATTAGCCTTAAGTGCAAGTGGGAGATTGTTGGATATAGTGCCCTCAAAATCAATTATCGGATCGCATGTACGTGATTACAAAGATTAAGGGAGGACCTATACCGGTAGTACAGTCTTGCTCGAGATGATAGTATGCTATCTGGTTTGTCTTTATCATCGTGTACATGCTTTAGTTCACTATTGCATGTTGATAGAGCCCATAGGATTCTTGCTTGACTGCCAGCAGTATGATGGCGATCATATACTTGGGAGCTGGGGTCTATAAGCACATCCTTAAAGTGTCCCTAGTCGTGGGAGTTTCGAGACAGGGCATCGATACTCCAGAGTAGACCGGTGTATACAATCGAGACCCCGACGAGGGGCGGTGGCCGGTCTCACAAGCCATTGGTGTCAGTTGGTTCACCTAAGATGTATACAGGTGCTTATTGGGTTATGAGTACACCGGACAGGACTCGCCGGGAACATGCTAGTTGGTATAATACATATCGTCAGATAGCAGTTCTCAGGTGACATGTGTACAGGTTAGTCTGTCAACCTGAGATCGTCATTTGTCTCGTGTGAGTTCCCACTGTGCTTTGATTACTACCCTACCACGGCTCAAAGGAGTCGTGCAAACAGGTTTTAGTTGGGTACAGTCCCGAGCCACATGAAGACAGTGAGCGGATCGTCGGGGATTCGTCTCTCCCGGTATTGGGGGTGAGATCGCGCTATGTTTAGGAGAGCCATTACACGAAATCCCTGGCCAGGGTAATCGAGATTTACCGGTAGGTATTCCAGTAGTATCTCAGGGTGTTCTGGGCTACTCTCCGACACGACTTATACCGCTATTGGGGGTCTGACGTTTACCAGCCCCCTAGGCCCTATATACGATACTCATAGACGAACAGACCGGACTGTACGGATATTGTCACTGTCAAGCTCAGTAGGGTTTCTGGATGAGTTCACTCGTCATCTTCCCTTCAGATCAATACATGGGCAACCGTTACGTACAGCTAGTACCTCTGACGTGCTAGTGGTTATACCCAGTGCCGGTGTATTGATGAGTCATTAGAGTCCCCCACAGACAGTTTCCCAAGTTCGGGCGAAACGTTATAAAGGCCGTATGGTTTTATGGCAGGGTTCGATCATATCCGTGCACTTGTGCACGGATCATGATCGGACGGATAATACTAGCGGGCTTTGGTTTAAGCCGGATCCTAGTATTATATTGTAGGGATATTTTTGTCTCATTGTATTTATATTCGGTGGGAATACAAATGCGGGTATGCATTTACTGTTGAGGTGTAATCTCGTAATTCGTTACGGGATTATTTTGGGAGTTGTCAGTTTCCTTTTTCCGTCTTAAACATCACCCTCTATGCTTAAGATATGTGAGCCATTGACATTGACTATTTGCCTTTAACCCTTTTCCTGCACAGAATTCCTTGCCTGCCCATTTCGAGCACTATTCATGGGCATGGTGTTTACGCGCTGGCTGATTTTTTTCAATGAAGGGGTCATCTGCAATTTCATCTGAATCTGCAATTTCATCAAGCTAAAATGGAAGGGTTTTTTTGTGGTGCTGTCTGGGGCCCTCTTTGGCTGTGCATATATATTGGTCTGGGTTGATTAATTTCCTTGGTCTTCAACTCATCAAAAACCCACAGAGAGAAACTTTTTTCATTTTAGCTTGGTTAAATTGCAGATAACCCCTTCATTGAAAATATTAGCCAGCACATAAACACCATGCCCATGAATAGTGCTCGAAATGGGCAGGCAAGGAATTCTGTGCAGGAAAAAGGTCAAAGGAAAATAGTCAAGGTCAATGGCTCACATATCTTAAACATAGAGGGTGATGTTTAAGACGGAAAAAGGAAACTGGCAACTCCCAAAATAATCCCGTAACGAATTACGAGATTACACCTCAACGATAAATGCATACCCGCATTTGTATTCCAACCGAATATAAATGCAATGAGACAAAAATATCCCTACAATATAATACTAGGATTCGGCTTAAATCAAAGCCCGCTAGTATTATCCGTCCGATCATGATCCGTGCACAAGTGCACGGATGTGATCGAACCCTACCATAAAACCATACGGCCTCTACAACGTTTCGCCCGAACTTGAGAAACTGTCTGTGGAGGACTCTAATGAGTCATCAATACACCGGCACTGGGTATAACCACTAGCACGTCAGAGGTACTAGCTGTACGTAACGGTTGCCCATGTATTGATCTGAAGGGAAGCTGACGAGTGAACTCATCCAGAAACCCTACTGAGCCTGACAGTGACAATATCCGTACAGTCCGATCTGTTCGTCTATGAGTATCGCATATAGGGCCTAGGGGGCTGGCAAACGTCAGACCCCCAATAGCGGTATAAGTCGTGTTGGAGAGTAGCCCAGAACACCCAAGATACTACTGGAATACCTATCAGTAAATCTCGATTACCCTGGCCAGGGATTTCGTGTAATGGCTCTCCTAAACACAGCGCGATCTCACCCCCAATACCGGGAGAGACGAATCCCCGACGATCCGCTCACTGTCTCCATGTGGCTCGGGACTGTACCCAACTAAAACCTGTTTGCACGACTCCTTTGAGCCGTGGTAGGGTAGTAATCAAAGCCCAGTGGGAACTCACACGAGACAAATGACGATCTCAGGTCAACAGACTAACCTGTACACATGTCACCTGGGAACTGCTATCTGACGATATATATAATACCAACTAGCATATTCCCGGCGAGTCATGTCCGGTGTACTCATAACCCAATGAGCACCTGTATACATCTTAGGTGAACCAACTGACACCAATGGCTTGTGAGGCCGGCCACCGCCCCTCGTCGGGGTCTCGACTGTATACACTAGTCTACTCTGGAGTATCGATGCCCTGTCTCGAAACTCCCACGACTAGGGAAACTTTAAGGATGTGCTTATAGACCCCAGCTCCCACGTATATGATAGCCATCATACTGCTGGCAGTCAAGCAAGAATCCTATGGGCTCTATCAACATGCAATAATGAACTAAAGCATGTACACGATGATAAAGACAAACCAGATAGCATACTATCATCTGGAGCAAGACTGTACTACTGGTATAGGTCCTCCCTCAATCATTGTAATCACGTACCTGCGATCCAATAATTGACTTTGAGGGCACTATATCCAATAGTATTTTCATTTCAGTTGTATTGTAAAAAGAATATTTAATAAATAAAGTTGTTGTTATTTACATTTTGTCTCTTGTGTACATTTTATTTTATATTGCTTAGATACGCTTAGCGTGTTTACTTCTGAGTAAATACGTAGCGGCCTCGTCGCGTCCTCTACCCGTATACTGGGAAGCGGGGCGTGACAGACACTCCTTGCCGCGGACAAGTCAACCAGGGACACTCTGTGCCAGGGACAAGTCAACCAGCGACACTCCGTCCTGAGGATAAGTCAACCAGCGACACTCCGTGCCGGGGGCAAGTCAACCAGACACTCCGTGCTGGGAAAACGTCCACTAGCGACACTCCGTGCCGGGGAAACGTCCACCAGCGAGACTCCGTGCCGGGGACAAGTCAACCAGTGACACTCCTTGCCGGGGACAAGTCAACTAGTGACACTCCGTGCCGGGAACAAGTCAACCAGCGACACTTCGTGTCGGGAAATTGTCAAACAAACACTCCATGGGGGGATAAGTCAACCAGGGACACTCCGTACCGGGGACAAGTCAACCAGCGACACTCCGTGTTGGGGAAACGTCAAATAGACACTCCGTGCCGGGAACAAGTCAACCAGACACTCCGTGTCGGGGAAACGTCCACCAACGACACTCCTTGCTGGGGACAAGTCAACCAGTGACACCCCGTGCAGGGGAAAAGTCAACCAGCGACACTCCGTGCTGAGGAAACTTCAAACAGACACTCCGTGCCGGGGGCAAGTCAACCAGACACTCCATGCCGGGGAAACGTCCACCAGCGACACTCCTTGCCGGGGACAAGTCAACCAGTGACACCCCGTGCAGGGGACAAGTCAACCAGGGACACTCCGTGCCAGGGAAAAGTCTACCAGCGACACTCCGTGCCGGGGACAAGTCAACCAGCGACACTCCGTGTTGAGGAAACGTCAAACAGACACTCCGTGCTGGGGGCAAGTCAACCAGACACTCCGTGCCGGGGAAACGTCAACCAGTGACACTCCGTGCCGAGGGTAAGTTAACCAGCGACACTCCGTGCCGAGGGTAAGTTAACCAGCGATACTCCGTACCGAGGACAAGTCAACCAGCGACCCTTCGTACCGAGGACAAGTCAACCAGCGACACTCCGTATCGGAGACACGTCGAGCACCGACCGTCCAAGTCGCAAAAAAGGCAGTATCAACCTCCCTGTCGGAATTATGCTCCGCCTCGGAATCAACCAGCAAGCTCTGCGTCGGAATCACGTTTCGCCTCAGAATATACCCCGTGTCGAAATCATGCTTCTCCTCGGAGTGTCCGTCTTCTATGTCAGAATCATGTTTCGTCCTGGAATCAACCTCTATATCAGAACTATATTTCGTTCGAAATGTTTACCCCTGCGCCGGAATTATGCTTCGTCTCAGGATATACTGGAATTATGCTCCACAAACCAGAACGATGCTCTGACCTCTGGAATTATGCTCCGCTCCCCGGAATGATGCTCCGCCCCCGGAATGATGTTCCACCTTGAAGTCCAACTCTAAGATCCATCAATTTCATGCACACAACTCATATACACGGTGTGCATTTATTGATGGGGGGCACTTTGTTGGGTTCAAAAATTATACCCCGGTTGACCAAGTCAAAATCAAAGTCAACCCCAAGCCAATTGGGCCTAAGCCCAGGCCAAGTAGGCCCATGCCCAAGTCAAGCCCGAACATGAAGCGGCCGACCTCCCCCATGCCAAGAAGAAAATTATGTAATAAATAAGTTTGATGTAATTTTCGTGCATGAATATAAAATAAATGTGCATAAAGCCAAATTTTTATAAAGCCCATGGCTCATGTGTAAAAGAAATGAGCACATGAGACATGGGATGGGTAAAAATACCATTTTGTAAAGCCCAATGGGCTATATGTAAATTTGTAAGCTTATATAAGGCAACATGATGATGAAATGAAAAAAAATAATTCATTCCCTCAAAAGTTAGGGTTTGTGTGCCTCCTTCTCCTTCATCAAGGTTCTAAACCTTCTCCCCTTTCTTGAATTAAATCAAAAGTTTCACTCTTCCTTTTCCAAAAAGAAATAGTTTTTCATCACAAAACCCTTGAAGGAGAACGTGGATCTTCCATCAAATCTCCAAAAGGAGAGATTTTTAAATCTCTAAAAGGGGAGATTTTTAAATCTCACCCTCTTTTCTCCAATATCCAGCCAATAGAGAGGAGGAAGAAGGAGACCCATCCCTAAAAATCTCACTTTGGGAAGATCCAAGGCTCAAGAGAAAACCCAGAGCTCAAGGGAGAAGAAAAGGGCCCCCCTTTCATCATCTTCGAAAATATCTTGGGAGTTTAACTCCACAAAAAAATAATATAATATATATATAATAATAAATCTTTCTTTTTAGGAGTTCAACTCCAAAAGCCAATCGAGAGTACAACTCCCAGTGCAGGGGCTAAGCCCCTTTGTCCGTTTTTAGGAGTTTAACTCCAAAAGTCAATTAGGAATACAACTCCCAGTATAGGAGTTAAGCCCCTTTTTTCCCGCTGGTGCCCAGCGCCCGTATGCCGAGCACGTGAGGCGCTGGCACCCACACGTCCTTTGGACGCTATTTTCCCCTCTCTCTTTTTTATACATATACACACTCCACAACACTTTCAACGTTAGAAAAAATTTCTAACGGGGCGCTGCCCCACACCCGTAAAGGGGCTGTAGCCCCCTTGACCCCCAGCCCTCTATCCGGGTAGCGGGACCCTCGTAAACTCTGCGAGGTCCCCGATATACCCAAGACCCTTCAAAATACAACACATGCACACTACACATTGAGTTCGCATGACCAGTTTGACCCGTCAATCGGAGGTTTTTTAGCTCTAAAGGCGAGGGGTAATTAACGACAGCTTAGTCCGCGGCTGCCGGAGATTCGAATCCCCACAATCAATAAACCTCAGTCTATCCTAGGCAGGGGGAATCTGTAATGCGCCTGAAAAGCGACGCGTATTCCCATCTCAACGGGGTGACGAAAAACACCCTACAACCAGCCTATGTACCACGCCGTGTCAGCCTCCGTGCCACCCGTGCCTTGGTCCGGTGCACACACCAGGCCCACTCCCACACCAGCATCGCGTCCAGTGACGTACCATGCCGTGTCGTGCCCGCACCATGCACCGAGCCAAGGCCGTGCCCAGTACCGTGTCACGCCCGCGTCATCACCGCGCCCACTACCGTGTTACGCCCGTGTCGTTACCGTGTCCAGTATCGGATCACCGCGCATCGTGCCCGCGTCACGCACCGTGTCCAGCATCGTATAGTCTCGTGTGTCGAAACGGATCCCGCACGTGGTGTCGCTTCTATATCAAACGACCGAAAGCAAGTGAACCCCTTCACTTGTTCATCATACTATAGTAATCGCTAGATATAATATATGATGATATATGTATATGTATAGATAGTTTTACGTATACATTGTTTGCGAAGTAATATCGAACAAGTACCATCATCATAAATTTTAGTGTTTGAGACCCGAATTTGGTCGAGTACGCCGTAGTAATATCACATAGTAACTCATGAATTAATTTCGTGTCGATTGGGTAAAAGAAATCGATATTTCGGTCGATAACCGTTTGCATAGTCTAAGTATTCGATATAGAACCCTATGCGATAACTTGAGCGAATATAGTGGAGCTCATGATCATTATACCCTATTACTATTATTGTTTACTTTGTAGAAATCAGACGGCAAAACGACGTCGTTTCACCCATAAAACGTTACCCTCGATAACCTTTGCAAAAGCTGAATTTTCCCGGACAAACTGAACGGTTAAAATCATAATATATCATTTATCTATCGGATCTTAGCATTCTATGGCTCGTCGAAACCAACAGATAAACCTATAGCACCCCATAGTTCATCTCTGTATTTTAATAAATTATGCCAATAAAAACTGAGGCGATTCATGGCTCTCGACTGCGGTCCAGAGCAAGAATCTCGGCCTTTACCTGTTTTAGAACTCATACTTTCACTGTTTAAGTGCGCAAGTGTGTAGAACCATATATGGAAGCGTGGAGAATTGAATTAGCTTTCTACGGTACTGGTCTCATTGCATTCCAGTGTCGTTTGATATTTATAACACCTTTTAAACCGTCGATGTGTATTGTAGTTTCATGCCGAGACAGAATGTATACCTTAACCTTAAACAGTGCATATCTCCCCGTATACAGCGGATATTATCGATCCTCCTAGTGCTTTAGAAACATAACAGATAAATCTAAATATTATCTAACTGTATTATCGTCTAATTATGATCTCATGAGGGGGTAAAACGTGTTACGAAACAGACTTCTAGTTCAGAAACTGGATTTCCAGCAGTAAACATTAAAAATAGAATGACCGTAACTCGCAAACCTGAAACCCGTTTGACTCGAAACCAATTTTGATGTACAAATAATTAAATATATTGCTTACCCTTTTATATTATTTTGCTCAATTTTGCACGTGTGATTTAAAGTGAATTTCGCAAGTTGTATGACACCGACTGCTATATTTTTATTCGTATCATAATTGATTGCATTCTTATCATATCATGTAGCGGTTATACCCTCATTGAATAGTATTCATATACATTGATAGCCTGGTGACCGTGTTACATTACGGAATGACAAGTGTTAGTGATTGATCGTGAAAAAGTGTTTGTAGAATAACCGCAATCAATAACGGTGTCGCTTGTAGCTAGCCGAGATGAGTACGGGTCGTCCGCAGGGATGTGTGTAACTTTTAATCTTACTTTATACGAGTTGAATAAAATAAAAGAAGGAAGGAGAATAGTTTATTTAAGATCTAAATTAATTACGGATGTAGATTTTATATAAAAAGGCTTGTAGGGTTCGTTAGGATTTAGTAGTCATGGATGACTAATAAAGATGACTTCTTTTATCTATTGATAGATTTAAAACTAAATTGATGGAGATGAATGAGGATTAGGGTTCTTGAAAGAAACTAGGGTTTCCCCACTATTGACCCTTGTCTCTTCATTGATCTCTATTCATGTCTAGCCCTTAACAAAACAATTGTTAATCTGATCTCAAATTGCAGTCGAGACTAGCAATAAATTGGTAGCGCGCTCGATTAGGATGTTAACGATTCTTTTGCTAAAGTTTATAAATTTCATAAGACTTAAAAGAAGTTAAAATATTTTCTCATCTATTGTTCTACCATAATCCTACGAACCCTAGCAAGGTAGGAATTACTCACGCATGTTGTGAGAAGAAGAAGAAAGGATAAAGAATGAGATCATAATTAAAATGCAGAAAGTAAAAATACAGAAAATAAATAATTAAACAAAATGATCTACCTTTATTAATCAACTTCACAAGTACAAATCCTACGAATTTAGATTACAAGAGGAAGAAGTTGCTCTCGATCTCTGCCTCGTAGGAAGTAGATGCTCCGTCGATTTTCACGCCGCCCTATCACGTCGAATCGTAGACCTGTCGTGGATCTCTTGTTCTTTGACTGTGATTTGCTTCGTGTAAAGGTGATACCCTCTAAGTTTAGCCATCGGTCCTTTATATAGCTCTCAAATCAGAAAACCAAGTTGCCTAATATGGTAATTTCCTAATATGGTGATTGCCTAATATGGTGATTTCTATGCCTGGATTCTGAGTCTCTGACGGTATTGATTTTATGTTTTTGGCAGATTTTTTATCCTGACATCTTGAATATTTTGATCTCTTGACCTGAGCTAAATCTGCACAAAATCTTCATGAATAATGTTAATAATATTTAATAAATTAGAGAGGGTATCTTAATTACTTTATATGGTAATAAATCTATTTGATATGCTATGCATTTTTTAATTACTAAAATATTATGCATATATTTTGAAATATTATTCTAACCATTTGTATGATATTATATCTTTTAAGAATTGAGATTAGAATATTTGATATGATATGCATATTTTAATTACCTAAATATTATATGCATATATTTTCCTTCATAATGTTAAATATAATGTATAAATATATGGTAAATAGTATTTTGCAGATAAACCCCAAATATGTTTTATATTTATAATAAACACATTTTATTATTTAAGAAAAGTAAGCAAAATGTTATATCAAAAGTGCAGTATTTTCGACTAAACAGTTAATGATTGGATTGTGGCAAGTACGTTAGTATAAAGACGTGATTGAATAATTGAAATGACGCGTACTTATACACAATCAATGGAACCATTTAGTTGTTGCATTGTCGACACATATGGGGCTTAGATAAATATAACTATAACTGGTATGAGACGGGTATGGAAGCACTTATATTAGTGTCATAGGTAAGACATCGAGGATTGCCCACTTATCTTGGATACCAGTCGAGACATGCTTGATGGAGACCCTGCCTCCAATTCTCGCGTAGACTTTTTATGGAGCGATTAGTATTTAGATTCATCATCGGTGTTTGATATATACCGCGGGGTGTGGGGTAGTTTGAGTGTGAGTTTGATCAACGGAATCTCAGGAGTCCCGTTGCCGGCATATTTCATGATTTCATGATATTGTTACCGATCGTATTATTGGTTATTACTGATCGTGATTCGGGCCCGTGTTTCCTTGCCCCCGGGACTTACCCTTGGGTTGGGAATACTCCTGCGGTGATTGACGCTCACACTCGAATTGACGTTAAGTTTAGTGACTTGGACATTGAGACTGTGAGACTGATAGAACATTACATTGATTATTGTTTTGATACACCTGCTTTACCGTTACATGTACTGGTTATTTCATGCTCATGTCATTACTCTATACTTACTGCTTTATGCTTATCATCATTGCACATTATATATGTATATATTTCTATTGTGTCGCTCTGACGACCTGAGTTTGCATGCTCAGAGGAAGAAGTGAACCTGACTAAATTCGAGAAGATTGCGGAGATCCAGACCAGTGAACCAACGGTATCATTCCTTTGATATCACTGGTTAGTTGTCTCCTTGGTTGTATCCGTTGCTCTCGGTTTTTTTACGTCTGATAGTTCTAGTGACCGTCCTTCTCTTTATCCGTGTTGTGTTTTACTGATTACCACATAATGCTAGAGGCCGAAGTGTGACGACGGCAAGATATTTTCTTGACCGTAGGAGCATGGCCGTCCTTGTCACCTATCGTATTCCGTATTTTGGGAAGCGGAGCGTGACAACACGATACACACAACACACCCCATGCACATCACACACAAGCACATAACACACACGTACCCCGGGGACCCACGAATTTGCCCCGAAAACGTTGATTTGTGACCACTTGCCCTCTGGGTTTCTTAGGGTTCAAACCCACAAAACTTAGATATTGAGACAGATAAGACCATGAAGTTTGTTTCTTACATAAATTTTGGTAGAAATTTATAATCAACATGTTATTAATTTTGCTAAAACATGCAATGAGGCAAGAATCCCATGCAAAAGAAACCTTTATTAAAAGAAAAGTGCATATATAAAATCTAGCAAGGCACAAAAATTTATGTGCTAGTGTCTCAGGTGCACTCAACGAAACCGTGTGGGTCAGAGCTCACACCAAAATATATATTAATAAAATAGGAAGCCAACATGACCTGCTTTGATTCCTCTGACTTTTTGGGTCAACATTCAAAACAGCCCCTCGGTTTTCTAGAAAAACATTAAATCCGCCCCTGGTTTTTGGAGATCCTACTCTCTACTGTTACCCCCACGTGTACCTATCACCCCTTGAGCAAAAATTATTCCAGTATACGTCCGGACAAAAGAGAGAAGAAATAGAAGTGCGGACTCCACATACTGTCCGATACCGTCCGAAACTTCCCCCTTTCTTTCACCCTTGCCCAGGTGTATTACACCAGACACACCGAATAATTTCTCCCCTTAACCTCACTAATTACCTTGCCTGCCCTCACTTCTTAGGTTATTTACATCCCAGAATTTACAAAGAAAAATTGAAATAAAGAAGAAAAATATGCATAAGTTTCCTGTTTCAAAATGTTTCAAATCGTAGACAACCGCTGGCTTAAAATAAGAATTTTGTTTCGGTGCTTTCGTTCTTTAGGTATCATATGAATATTGCTAAATAATCAATCATGCAGCCTCAAGATTGGCTAAACATAAGATTTTATAAAAGGAAGATAAACTTCAATTAAACTGTTCATGATCTCTAAAAGAAAAGCTAAATATTGATGGATTTTCTGAAGGCTAAATTGCAAAAAACCTGTTTCACATATTTCGTACATCTAACATATTCTATTTAGCACTAAATTTGTTTGTTTCTCCAATTATATTATTTCTAAAAGATTTTGCATATATAATTCTTTCACTTATTTTACCTCGAACATTATAGTTTAGTATTTGAAATTATTATGTAATTTTTGAAAACAAAACATGATATCGTGCTATCATAAACGTATATAGAAAGCCGTTATCTGTTATTTTCGGACTTCTTTTTGTCTGTTTCTGCACCGTGAACACTGTTTCGTTTAGGCACTCCATTGCAACGTAACAGGAGAAATTTCCTTCCATTTAGACTTTTCTAAGTTTACCTTTTGCAAATGGAAGATAATTTAAATTATAACTATATCAAGTCAAAAGCAAGTAAATATAAGAATGCATTACTAGATATGCATGAAGATTTGGTGGTGGATATATTTTATTTTCAT
This sequence comes from Agapanthus africanus, assembly GCA_030015575.1. Classification (NCBI taxonomy): domain Eukaryota; kingdom Viridiplantae; phylum Streptophyta; class Magnoliopsida; order Asparagales; family Amaryllidaceae; genus Agapanthus; species Agapanthus africanus. Next base: position 53,968,422 of record JASDDO010000004.1, read on the forward strand.
TTTCTCTTTCTAGAAGGGGAAAATAAAATAGGGTGGCAGCCAAAGTAATTTAAGAGAGTAATGAAGGGTCTTTATTGTGTGGGTCATGTTTGAAGGCTCAACACACTATTTATGACTTTGTTGTCTTTTTCCTCTTCATTTCCGAATACTTGCAGGACTCTCGCTCTCTCTCTCTCTCTCACTTCTCTTTTTCCCTTTGAATTCCAGATAATTGCGACCTGCGATTTTTCCATCAACAGGTATGTGAAAAAATTGATTTGGGTTCCTTTAGTTAACCATAAAGTTGTAATCTTTGATAAATTCGTGTTGTGATTTTCCTTTTTCATATGTATGTGTTGATGTTTCTAGATCTATGAGATTATGAACTGAATTCATCCATTATTTTGATAGATCCACCCTTTTCATTGTTGAAATCCATGGTACTTCATGGGTTTTGAAATTTACTTTGTGGGAATTTGTTAGAGGAATAAAGGTATTTTGTTTATTACAGAATTATTCTTTTCTATGTTGTTAGGGCTGTATGGAAAGTTCATTGTTTTCCTCTTTTATGGGACATGTTTGGAAATATGTAGCTTGGGTAAAATAATTTCTTAGTTTTGTTGAATTTTTAATTATTTCTTTAGTTTCCATCATGGGTTCTAAAATTGATTGGTATGTATTTGGTGAATATTTGCTATGGGGAACATGCTCTGCTTTAAATTTGGTAGGTACTTGAAATAGCAATTATGGTGGTCATAAAAGTCATCAAGGGAAAATAGTTCACCCCCTTCCAGATTCTTCGGTGTGGCATCTAGGCTTGATGTGTTGTAATGATTACGTATCGATGCGCAGCGGAAATCCAAGACCGTTGTTTTAGGGTATGATGAAAAAGATACCGACAGATACCAAATCACACGAAAAACACACCACAACAGAATAGACACTAGATTTTCCCTATCAGCTCCAAAATGTGAACTTGACGCTCTGATACCACTTGCTGTAAGGATTGCGAATCGACGTGCAGCGGAAATCCAAGACCGTTGTTTTAGGGTATGATGCAAAAGATACCGGCGTTTGCTTTGGTATCCGTAGGTATCTTTTTCGTCATACCCTAAAACAACGGTCTTGGAGTTCCGTTGCACGTCGATACGTGATCCTTACAACATGATGCACTTAGCATCTTAATTGCAATGAATCATTTATCTTAGTGAAAGAGGAATTCCTTAATAGTGGTTCATAGATCATCATGTACATATTTCCGTTTGATTTGTTTGTCAAGGCGTATGTCTCGTACATTTACATTTGATTCTACATAAAATGAATTTCAAATTCCTAAATAATATGAAAAAGACCAGTGTAATAAAACAGAAGATTAGATATCTTACTTAATAAAATTCAACTTGGGTTGATGAAGCTTTGGCTAATGTTATTGTAGGATAGATGAAAGGCGTTATAATGATTAGGATGGTTATGATAGGAAATCGATCATTTCATATTCCCATATGAATAGCTAGAGCCGATTCAAGGATGTTTTACTTCAATTAGCTTAGAAAATGAATTTACAGTCAAGATGCGGCTTTCGATAGCAATTTTTTCTATTTTTGTTTGAAAGATAACAATTTTGTAATGCCACCTATATCACAAAGATCGTCTAAAAGCCATTGTTTTCTACGGATAATACGGGGCTTAACATCTGGCAATTCTTTTATTGTTTGTATTTTACATTGTTTGCTACACTTTTCCTTTATACTCATTATATGCAATACTGATTTTGCTTACTAAATTCAAAATTTCTAAAATTATGAATCGTTTCTATTTGCAGATTTAGCTTCCTCCTGACTAAAAAGAAGAAAGAAATCTAAAACAGAAGAAGATATGACGAAGTAATCACTCGACAAATCATACAGTGTATGTGATGACCTCTGGTTCCCGAAACTGAGGTAAACCGCTTACTATGCAAGCTTCCAAACTCTATAAAAACCATCTCAATTCAATGCCTACAAGACAATCCAAATCCCACTGCATCCCTCAAAACTACCAATCTCTAGGTCCCTTGTGCTCCGATAACGGGTCTCAAACCACTCAACTTCAATATTGTACGCTCGACTCCTCATCTTACAACACTGCCTACGACTCTCCATCAACTATCAGTGTCTCCCCCACAAGCGAAAGCCCTTTCTCTGAAAACACCTATGAGTCTCCTCTAAGCGTTTCGTGCATAACCGAAGACCCAAACGATATCCAACACAAACTAAGAGAGCTGGAGAACGCAATGCTTGGTCCCGAGCTAGACAATCAAATCGAAAGTATTGAAAGCGTCTTTCAAACCCAAATTTCATTGAACCCTGAAGCATGGATGGAAATTATGGGCATACCTCGTGGTGACATGAAGCAAGTGCTCTTAGCTTGTGCACGAGCGGTTGAAGAGAATGAAATATCATTGGCTGCATGGTTGATTACGGAGTTGAGAAAGATGGTTTCGGTTTCCGGGGACCCAGCTCAAAGATTGGGTGCATATATGTTGGAAGGCATTGTTGCTCGCTTATCTTCATCGGGTAGTTCTATTTACAAGGCTTTGAGGTGTAAAGAACCGGCAAGCTCCGATTTGCTCTCTTACATGCACTTGCTTTACGAAGCGTGCCCGTACTTCAAATTCGGCTATCTGTCAGCAAATGGTGCAATCGCCGAAGCTTTTAAAAACGAAGATAACGTTCACATTATCGACTTCCAAATTGCACAAGGGACCCAATGGGTCACTTTGATCCAAGCCCTAGCGAAAAGGCCTGGGGGATCGCCACACGTCAGAATAACTGGCATCGATGATTCTGTCTCTGCATATGCGAGAGGGGGCGGGCTCAATATCGTAGGTCAACGACTGTCTAACTTTGCAAAATCGTGCGGCGTGCATCTCGAATTCCACCCTGCGGTCATATCGGGTTCCGAAGTGCACCCTGTTGATCTCTGGACCCGACCAGGTGAGGCTTTGGCAGTGAATTTTGCATTTCAACTTCATCATTTACCCGACGAGAGCGTGAGCACGATGAATCCTCGCGATCGAGTTTTAAGAATGGTGAAGAGCTTGTCCCCGAAGGTTGTGACACTTGTTGAGCAAGAGTCAAACACAAACACCGCACCATTTTTTCCAAGATTTGTCGAGACTATGAATTACTATACCGCAATATTCGAATCGATAGACGTGAGGCTAGCGAGAGAGGATAAGGAGCGGATTAATGTTGAACAACACTGCTTGGCGAGGGACATCGTGAATATAATTGCATGCGAAGGGGCCGAGAGAGTCGAAAGGCATGAGCTTTTGGGGAAGTGGAAGTCGAGGTTTACGATGGCGGGGTTTACTCCGGTACCGTTGAGTCCGTTGGTGAACGCGACTATCAAATCGTTGCTCGACAGTTATTCGGACAAGTTTAGCCTCGAGGAGAAAGATGGCGCACTTTATCTCGGGTGGAGGGATAGAGCTTTGGTTGGTTCATGTGCATGGAGATGATGGTTGAGGTTCAGAAAATTTAGTTCCCAACTATAATGCTTTTGGTTGAAATGTGTATGCAGCTCTTTGCAGTGTCTAAAATGTTGTTTTGTTACTTTTTATGTCAAACTTGAGTTCATATCATATCCTGTGCAATGCAAAGGGTATGCTTCATCTTTGTAATATTTGAAATGGAGCCTCTCCAACTTTGTAATATGTATCTTAAATTGTAGCCTATGAAACTTGTAACGAAGTGCTTAATTGTCATATATGGTCCCTTTATTGATCGTGATCTGTTCTATGGGAGAATGAATTGAATTTAGGAGTTAGGTTGAATATTTTGCGCTCAATCTAAATTGCTCTTGTACAAGGTTTATACTAATGGAAATAGCTTATTATAATTTTGTTTAGGTTCTGCTTGGGAAAGATGTTTAGTGTCACGATCCGAAAAAGGCGTATGACCGGAACAAGGGTCACAAGAAGTCCTGTGGATCCCACAGTAACCAAGTAAGCTAAAATCAGAAATCTAAACCATATATAAGAGAATTAGGTAATATATATTAAAATGGAGATGAAATTTTAAGAAAAGTTTTTATAAAAAGAAGTAAAGCTTGTTTTGTAAAGATATTTGAAAAACGGATATTCATCTCCTTTGTAAATTTTGAATGAAAATCTTGTACAATGATAAAATATAAATAAAAATATCTCCACATGGGAGCTAGCTCGACGCCCAACGGGGAGACCAAACAACGCAATAATATGATGCACCTAAAGATGAAGACAATAAGCGGGAAACAGTAAACACGATATACAAAAAGATCAAGTCAACTCCATACGAGCTCGACAAACAACAAATAATACAACATCTACGGTCTCGGTTCAATACACTAGACTTGATTTTGATGGAGTATATACAGATACAATAAAAAGTACAAGGCAAATACCGATACAAATTCTAACCCACCTAGCACAAAAAGATAAGCAACCATTCCCACAAGAAGCTAAGTGTGCCAACGGAACAGCTACTGATCCAAGCGGTTAAACCTGCAAAAAACCATGGCACAACAGGGATGGGTTGCCAACTCGTGAGTAGAATTTGTATAACAAGATAGGAGTCGTATGGATAAACGGTGAAATAACTAAATATAATAAATGTGTACAACTAGAAGGGTAAATAAGCATGCGTCGAATCTAGAATTAAAACGATGAATAACAATAATAATAATAACCCTCATGTCCAAATCGTATATCGCTATCCTAGCATGTGAAGTCTACCAATACGTGTAGTTATCGTGGCATCGTCAGATAATCTACATCTCGCCCTATTCGGGCATAACATAATCACAAGTATAAGAAACTATGCGAGTCACCAAAGCAGCATGCATAATCGCGCAATGAAACAATAACAATCGTCAATAACTCAACAGCACGTGCGCGCGCACACACATATATATATAACGGTGTCAAATCACAATAACCGTAGCCATAGTGCAATATTTATAGCACACGATCAAATATAAACACAATTAAGACTATAATACACATGTAGCATGCATTCCATATGTAATTATATAAAAGTAGCCGAAACATATATATAAGTATGTAAATCCTTTCAATATAGCCGTATAGTGTATATATCACGGCATAAGTAGCGGAAGTTAATTTGTAAAGCAATATAAGCATTTTGTTTAAAGTATTTGTCACGCCTTTTGAAAATGATTTAAAAGGGTTTTCTTTTGAAAAAATCTTGTGTCGATCATAAACACGTGGAAAATAGTAAGACTATAGCTCATTTGAAAATCCTTTTAATACACATCGATATAAAAATAATATTCAGATACCGTCTCTTGGACCAGTTCTGCTTGGCTACTATACGTCATAATCCATCTCATTTTTTGCAGGGCATCTATATCGATCACTCACACACATATATATAACAACCGCAAACATCTTGTGTCTCCTTGTCTTAATCACTCACGAATTGATCACACGTATAAGTATATCCACCGCAGATATCTTATGTCTTCTTGCCTCAATCACTCATCACACTTTAATTTTCTCTCTCCATATATATCCTCTTTCATAGGATTGATATTATATCATTTCCATAATAATATAAATCCCGTTTAATTCGTACCCTTTTAATCTGTGTGAAATAAGCATAGTATAGACATGTATCATAATACAGTACAATTCAGTATCATAATCATAGCGCGAACGAAATCCTAAAGCGTAGCAAAAATTGATAACATAATCATAAAGTAAACGGATAACGCAAACGTAGCAGGACTAATAATATAATCGTAAAGGAAACAGATAACGTAAACGGACAACAACTAAAATAAGCGTAGCGTGAACAAACAAAGTAGATAAATAAATACTTCCGAATAATCTCATATATAAATATATTTTAAAGTATAACGAAACGTTGTCTTGAAAATAAGAAGGCTGCGGCGTTTAAAATATATATATCATTTTGAAATCCAACCAGCACATTCTTGGTATTATCGCTTTTAAAACATGAACGAATCGTTATTTGAAAATGGGTAAAAACCTTTATATTTACGTAATATCTAAATAGAGATAAATAGTAAGTCTCCGCGAGTCAATATAATAAAAGGTCGTATCCAGCTCAACTTTCTCATCTCATCCAGTATGAAATCTCCCTTCGTACGATAACAACAAATATTTTATTCAATCAAATCATAATTGTCGGTACGGACATCTAGTCTACGTATCCGAGCACATAGTTTAAATAGTACGGATATCAAGTCTACGTACACACACACAACAATGGAATATTATTAGTACGAACATCTAGTCATGTGTACGGACATATCGTGGATCATTCTCTAGCAGGTATAGCATGGTAAGTCCTACTCGTATCGCTGTTAATATATATTTAAGCATGGCAAGTCTTACTCCTACTACATATATTAGTACTGTAGCATAAAGGAGGAGGCATGAGGGTTAAGACATGGTAAGCCCATGCCTCACTCTCTCTCTCCCCAACTATTTTATAACAACCATGCCTATAAGAATATAAATCCTTAGAAAATGAAATGAAGACATTTACATAAAGGAAATGTTTGCCATGCCTAAACTAAGTGTTATTAGAGTAAGAAAATATTGGTTTTATCATTACCAATAGCATAAGTACATTTATATATGCTAATTTATGATAAATCAATTCCATAATTATTATAATCTTAATAAAACTCATAATGTCATTATTTAAATTCCAAAATAATCTTTTAAAATTATGAAATGTTACATTTAGATAACCGGAGTTCAATAAAATTAAGTAAACTTAACTTTAAAATCCTAACTATGTCATATTTGGTTTTCATTTTAAAGTTTGGAAAACTCTGGCAATCTAAACTCTAAAGTTGAGATGGCTGGAGTTTACCGAACTCCAATCCAGATCGAAGTTTTCTAAACTTTAAAAAAGTGTGAAGATAACATTTATTTTGGAGTTAAGCATCACAACATTTTGGATTTAAAAAACTCCAAAGCCGAACATCTATCAAAGTTAAGTTTTAAGAATGGAGATAGGACTTTGCAGACTATAGTTTGCATAGCGTTTACCTCCGCTTAAAATGAACTCTAGTTTCCCTTCATAGCTAAACCGGACTATATCATATCGATATTTGTGTCATGTAAAGAATTGTCTAATCCATCTGGGTTTTATATCATATCGATATTTGTGTCATGTAAAGAATTGTCCAATCCATCTGGATATTTTTGGTTTACATAGAGGTGCATATATATATATATATATATATATATATATATATATATATATATGTGTGTGTGTGTGTTTGTGTGTGTGTGTATGGGGTGGGGGAAGGTAGGGGGGAGTGACTATTGCAAACTAGTTCGTGTTTTTTAAAAACGGAAACTCTCGATCTTTAACATATTTTAATGATCCGATCCGTTCAATTTGATCAATCTACCCTCAAATATATGTGTATGAAAAATCAAAGGATTTGAAGACCTTTAGCTTATGTATCGATGGGTGCAAAAATGAACGTCTTTATGCAACATAAATTTCATCCGATGCACAACACTTTTTAAAAAACGCGGACTGGTATGTCATGTAAAGTATTAGGCTATTAGCTAGAGGTCTTTAAATCTTTTGATTTTTCATGCACATACATTTGAGAGTAGGGCGATCAACTTGAATGGATTGGATCGTTAAAATATGTCATAGATCGGGAGTTCCCGTTTTTAAAAAAACGCGACCTAGTTTGCAATGGATCACTCCCCCGTGTGTGTAGATATAGATATAGATATAGATATAGATATATATATAGGGAGAGAGTAATGAAGAAGAGTGGCCTTAAGAGGCTTTCTCGTTAGGTGGCGTCAAAAATATATATCCTCCGCGATTTTATTCGACGATCCGCACCCATCACCATCCTCCTTACCATGTAAAATGCGGATACACCAAATTTCATTTGTTTCCACTACTTTTTCACCGTTGATTAAATCGTTAATTTTGCACCCACTAGAGCAACGGACTTTTTCACCGTTGATTTAGTTGGTTCAAGATTAACGGTTTATCGACAACAGAACTTTTTGCATTGTTAATTCAACGGTAAAAAAGTTGCGGAACCACATTAAATATGGTGTATCTACATCTTACATGATAAAGATGATAATGGGTGCCGGTCATCGGAAAATATCGTGGAGGTTAAAGATTTTTTATGTCACTTAGCGAAAAAGCCTCATAGGGTCCTATGATGTCGAAAAAATACAACCTCCATTTTTTCGACGGTTATCACCTCCATCTTTGTCATCTAAGACATGGATATACCAAATTTCACGTGATTCCACTACCTTTTCACCGTTGAATTAGCAATGTAAAAAGTTTTATTTTCGGTAAACCGTTAAGTTTGCACCCGCTAAATCAACGGTGAAAAGATGGTGGAGCCATATGAAATTTGGTGTATCCACATCTAAGATCTAAGATGATAAAGATGTAGACGGTAAGTGTCAAATGTCGGAAAAATGGCCGTTGTTGTATTTTTTCCACCACATTGGAGGAAATTGAGAGAGAGAGGTGTCAGGTGTGATAGTTGTAGCGATTAGGATGGGGAGACGTAACAGTGAAGGGAGATGATTAGATTCCTTTTCTTTCCGTTTCTTTTCTTTTCTGGTCTTTTCTATGCTTTCCTTCTCTTTTTCTCTTTTAGCACTTTTTTTATCAGACTTTTTGTGTTTGTTACTCGGTGTACTTTTGACAGCCGAAACACTGAACAGGCTTCGAATCTTTATTTCCTTTTCAGTGAGCCCTCATCTTCTTATAAATTCTTTTTTTGAACTTGGTAGGCCCAGGTTGCCAATGGAATTCAGTATATAGATAACTGCAATTTCATAAAGTTATCTAAATTTAATTCCAAAATATTAACTATGCAATGTTTGGCTCTCCTTTTGGAGTTTAGAAGATAACCGGAGATAACTAAACTCCAATCCACAAGATTTTTCTAAATTCCAAAATGGTTAAAAGAAAACACTGATTTTGGAGATTAGAAAACTCCAAAACCAAACTATGGAGTTTAAATAACTCCATTGTCAAATAGTCGAGTGCCCCCGCACCTGGGGTGATGCCGGATTCAACTTAAACCCAAAGGCCCGCCACTCCCGGTTTACCATCTTGGAGCTCTACCATCTTGGAGCTCCAGACCGTGCACGGTCGCAACCCCATAAAACTCAAATGTCGCAACAAAACTAATGTGACAAAAGGTCAATAGTCATGGATCACCAATTTAAGGGAACAAAATATCAGAAACAGTTAAATAACACTTAAAATAGAACTCAACCATGATGCGATTTTTCTTGTTTCAGCGAGGAATATTAGAGCCAATATAAGAAACGTATTATTATAACAGCACATTCTTGCTTCAGTTATTTTTTGCTTAAACAGAAATATCTTTTACAACAAGGGAGGTCAAGAAGCCAAGAACTGTATCTTATATTACATGAAGCCCAGTTCACTTCTGCGTTGAAGTTGTCAGATCCCTTTCTCATCTCCACTCGTTTCCTAAGGCATCTCACAAGTTACAACATATCCAGGCAATTTCGGCCCAGTCTTGGCTCGCAACTCGCATGGTGGCTTCCAGCAAGTGCCCACCAAATTGTGCAGCAAATTTTCAGCATAATGCAGATAAATTATTGTACAACATGGTACACAATTTGCAAAGATACAGAATTTATGGTCCCATCACCAAATTTCCCGAATTTGGGTAATAATGCTCAGAAGCTGGAGCTGCGAAAGAAAATCCTTCTCCATCGCTATTGTGATTTGCGCTGATTCCAACTCCGAGCCCGAGGCTAACAATGTCATTTTGTTTAGGCCTAGTGTAGCGGTGAGAGCTCATGAACGAGTCATAACTAGTCCTTAACATGCCCCCATTAAAAGCTGTAGGCATCTGAGAAATTTGAGAGCTGCTGCTATCTGTGATCATAGGAGTAGCTGTGTCGTGGCTCGAGTTTCTTGCGGCGGGCACGTCGTGGTTGTGCTTTCCCTCGTATGTTGTTATCACGGCCTTTGGATCATGTGATGCTCTCTCTACATGTTTTCGGACGGAACATCCAGCATTGGTGCATTTGTAGTAGCTCCTATGATCAAGCAAAAAGAATTCTTTGAAATGGATAAAAAATTCTAACTTGCATTTGGCAATTTTGGAAAGATAATGATGGTTTATAAGTGAAGAATCTGCAAAAATAAAATATCTACATATTCACATGACTACTAACTTAACGGTAGAAAGCTCAAAAATCTATGTATTGTGAAAGATGCTTATAGCCTTTTATAGCCGCTCCATATTCGATCCGAATGCAACCCTAGTAGGGAGTGATTTTCGACGACCTACAGCCGTTTCTCCAAAATCAAGTCTACAAGTGGAGTTGTGGTAATTGGAAAAATTATATTGGTGATACAACCACTTACCGCTCACCTAAAAGTGCCATCCTTCACACCCCTGTACTTGTACTCTATTCTAGCATTTACAAACATAGTTAGACAGCAATTTTCTTTTTCATTTCAAAGTCCACAATAACATACATGAAGATGAACAGCATAGAATCATAGATCATGAATGGAAGTGTAGAGGAACGAAGAACATCATTACATACGCATGTTAAAGCATATGGATAACCTATGTATGACGAACAAGGGCAATACAAGCAAGAGAAACCTATAAAAAAAATCTAACCGATTATCTGCAACTTATGAATAGGGTTTTAGCCTAATTTAACTCATATTTAAAATTGCAGAGGAAACTCAAATGTAGTGCAACGGAGGCCATACGGACTAGAGCACCTTGGACGGTAGACCTTTTTCCACCCAGTGTTTCTATAGCTCTAAGAACAAGCTTGAAGAGTCTCCAATACTGATATTCTAAAAGTATGATCAAATCTAGATTCCTTGAATATCTCTTTATGCCTTTGATTATGTTGTTTGTACAACTGAGATACACCAAAAACTGGTAATATTACTGTATAAATTAAGGAATGGGAAATAAGTCCCAAGGCAAAACTCTGCTACTCTAACTCAAAGATGGGGTCTTAAATTGAAATCTCAATTTGACTTTTGATTCTCATCGTGACAGGTGGCAAGAAAATTTTCTTAATTTTGAGAAAAAATAACAAATATATTTCCCAAATTTGAACTGTTCAAATCTTATCAAATATAACGTAAAATCTCGACTGATAATCTTTATAAATCTCTCCTATTTAACTAAAATCATTAAAAAAATTCTGAAACAATATTTCCTAATGCATATATATACTCACGCTCAATGGCGGGCCCATGTTGGGAGCTGTGAGGGATCATGCCCCCCACTGACTTCTTTGAGAAATTATACCCCTGGTTAATAGCCTAATACGGGGGATCGTGCCCCCACTGACTTCTTAGAGAAACTATACCCCTAGCTAATAGCCTAACACTCCAGCTCATATATTTCCATGCACCACTCTAATGATTCTCGTTTCCTTTCCCCCACAGATTCCTACTAATTTTACCTAACTAAGCCAAGGCCAGGTCCACCTTACATCTCCATGTCTTCAAGTCCACACTGCATCCCTTTTTTCTATCCTTCATATTTTGAATTATTTTATTAGTTAAAATTTTAGGTTTTTGAATCGCAACTATAAAGCACCGATGGTGATGCTTGGACGTCTGTATTTTGCTTTAGTGGCTCATGCTTGGGACATGTATTATTGTGTAGGGATGCTTGCACAATTTTTGTGGTTCATTAACTCTCTATTAATGAATTTAGATGCTTTACCAGATCAAAGGCTTTTTGAGTCGAGACCTGAGTTTTTGTGAAGTGGTATTTTCTTCTTAACTAATCTGTTTTTGAATACACGCTTGGAGGGATTTTGAACATGGGTTTCTTATAAATTATCTTAATGCCCATTCCATTACACCTCAACTCCAAAGTTATAACGGGAGTCGAGGCTTATTATTCTATATTTTGATATATGGAACATTTTTTGTGCCCCCTATCGGCCAAAATTCTTAGGACTGCCACTGCTTTCACCGCAAAAAGATACTAGGATGCTTACCTTGGGTTTGGATTCCCTTTCACGACTTTCTGTCCATATTTGCGCCAACGGTACCCATCATCTAGGATATCAACTTCACTGATCGTTTGCACAACAACTCGGGGTTCATGGTTAATGTTTTTACCAATCTGAGACGCATCAAAAGTAGCATTGTCCATCTTCCTGTTTACGGGTGTTTTCACGATCAGAAATCAAATACACATAATACGACATCTTTTGCAGATCGTTCTAAATCAAATAAATAAAATTTGACCACCTGCGCTTTGATTCTGGATCATCATCATCGGGAACCTCATCTCCATTGTGATTGGATCCTCCAACTTCAGCTTCTGCATCCTCATCACTTGCAGATATGGGAGAAAGCTCAGTGTTACCATTAGGAACCATGTAGCGTGCAATTGATAATTTGTCTGCAGATTGTGAGAGCATCATTGCATCAATATAACAAGAGTACATGTTTATAGGTTAAATTGCACCACCAACCCTTAATTATTGCTGTTTTTCACCAAACCACCTAAAAAAAATTTTTGTTACAGTCGACTGCCTTGAGCTTTGGTTTTAAGGGAATATTTCGCTGTACTCTCAAATGTAGCACTTAGGGAGCTTAATGTAATTTTTTGATACTTTATGGTACTCAACTGAAAATAGTGTTAGTTGAGGGTATTTTTGCCAACAGCGAAGACATTTAAATAAAAGATAGTTACTAAAAGACAATAGTCCCCCCGCACCTCCCTATAGGAATTCTATAAATTGATCTGTCCACCAATCAAACTTCCAAAAGGTAAAGATAATGCATTGCAATTGTGAGCAATTGGCTACCACGATCGGTAGCATCAAGGAACTAAGTCATCCTAACAGAAGGATCGGAAAAAATATCACAAAGTACAGTCTCCTTAGACCTACATTGTGACCTAAAATTCGATTGTTCCTTTCTTTTCAAAAATTCCTACTGATTATAACGGGTAATTTAGTGTAATTTGGCCCTACTCATTAATGTATAAGGCCTCGTTTGGATATAGAGTTAGGAAAACTGTGGTTTATTTTTAAGTGGGGGTGGGGGGTAGAGAGGAGCAACCTGTGGTTTGCAAGCCCCAAACTCCAAAAATGGAATTTACAAAACTTTGGTCAGATTGGAGTTGAGATAACTGTACTTGTCTCAAGTTTTGGGTTGAGATAACTGTAGTTATCTCAACTCCAAAATGGTTGCCAATCAAGGAAAAGTTAGCATTTTGGAGTTGAGGTTTGCTAACTTTATGGAACAGCATAGAAAACAAAACTTCATTCCCAAGCAGGGCCAAAGATGCCAGAAGAAAAATTCCTACCTTCAATTGTTAAAGGCCTTTCCTCTCCTTGACCAGTAGACATTGTACCAACAGCTAATCGACGGTTAGGCTCAGGTTTAGGATGATCATGTTGACCTTTGTATACAATCTCTGTAATCTGACCATCATGAGAGCGTTCCAGTTGCTTTTTTACTTGGCAATTGGGGTGCGTGCATTTATAATAGCTCCGAGGAAATTCACACCCTTTGACATGTTTTTGTCCGTATTTTCGCCAGTTATATCCATCTTCTGATGACTTCTCGACATCAGAGCCTTTTGCCTGTTGCAATTCATTAGGGGCTGCTTCATCGGGTGGATTAGCCTCAGATGGTGATGTTTCAATATGGGGATCTAAAGCTGTTGCTGATAGAGTTGACTGAGCTGAGTTCCGAGCTTGAACTAATTGAGGTGGCTCTGATGTCTGAATTTGCGTTTGGCTTTGGATTTGTCTGCAAGTTTCATGTTCTTGTTGGGTTGGGTTAACTGAAGACTGCAAGACAGTAGCATGAAAATTATGTGAACATATTATAGAATGGTAATGAAGCGGAAATTATGGAAGAGTAATATGACAAATACTACAATTTTTTGACTTATTTTCAGAAAACCTACAAAAAGTATTGGCGTTTGGCAACAAACTACCAAAAAGTTCAAAATCTCCACACAAAAAAATACCATGACAAACGGTCATCAGGGTCAGCATTAAATGGTGTTAATTGTGGGTATTGAAAGACCATTTTACCCTATTAATATTATTAAGAAATTTGATAATTGTTAAATAATTATTATTTATTTAGTATGGATGGAGACGGTGAATGGGGGAGACAGGTGGGAGGGTGTGGAGGTAGGTGAAGGTGGAGGAAAAAGGAGGGAGATGGGGGCAGAGGGTGGAGATTGGGGCGGAGCACGAAGGCAGGGACTTTAATTTGGGCCAGAAGAGGAAGATTGGGGAGGAGGGGAGGTGAAGGCGGAGTTGGGGTGGGGTTACTATTAGTTTCAGGGTTTGATAGAGAAGGAGGGTGGCGGCGGCGATGGTAGCGGCGGTTGCGAGTGAATGTAGCTGTAGTGTCAGTGTTAGGGTTAGAGAAGATGGAGGATGAAGAAGCGTGTTTTTTAGGTTTTCTGAATATTTTAGGATGACATAGCAACTTAACTACTTAGCGACGGCGTTGATATGGAAACTCAAGTCATTGTAGCTTTTCGGATTTATTTTTGGAGATGACAACCTTGCCATGGTAGATTTTTGGAGATAGCAAACTTTTTGGTCGTTTCCTGCCAAAAATGCCCAAAATTTTTGATAGTTTTTTTTGGAAATAAGCCTAATTCTTTTTATATCGAAATGGGCATATAATGTGGTTTGTGCGCCATGTAACAGAAGGAACAGAAGGTCAAACAGGGAAGATTTAGTTGCTTTAGGACCAAACACTAACTCATTTATCAAGACATCATTGAGATGTATTTTCAGAATACAAGTTTAGTGTCATTTTAACAGTGTGGCTTCATCAATAGTATTTCATGAACAAACATGCTGGTATTTGATTGATCCAAGATACAACATGGAAAACAAGCAAAGGCCTTTTTGTTTTCCAATTTTAGCCATTACCGTTTATTAAGTGCGACACTCCCTCAAATCCCAGAACAAACTGGATTAATAATGCAGTTTTATCATCTACTAGAACCCAAGGCCGAGGGTAACTCTGCCTTGTTAGGAAGTACGTAATTACCTGCAACGGTTGCCTTGTTACTAAAATAGTAAGCCAAGTTGTTATCATGTGTTCAAACTGAATAGTTATATTATATGGCCAAGGAAAGAGTGAAGTTAAACCAGAAGGATCCACTGACTATGAAAACCTTCTTGGGAAATACATGAAAATTTCCTTACTCCATAAATATTTCTAGTGCAACATTCTGGTAAAGACCAGTGTGACTATAAGGCGATGTGAAAGTTTAGTGCAAGTAAAATTGTGGCCCAAGTAACATTTAAAGAATCAGTACTTTCAGGGTAATTTTGCAAGCTGAAGGACCACCATGAGTGAATACCTTGTTAGAAAGCACTAAACCATTTTTTTATCCTTATACTGTATCATGACCGTTTCTAATGCAACATTCCGATATGAGCTAAATGCATAAAATTTTGAATCACATCACACGAATTATGTCCACCAACTTCATAGGAAGGTACTATAAATAATAATTGCAGCACAATGTAACAGAAAATCATGTGCCTCGTTCATCATCTGAACAAGTTCATTGCCTCCGGAGAATATCCAAACCAGTGTATCATTTTATTTCAACAACAGAAAAGAAAATCTTAGCAACCTAAACATATTAGCAAAGTATGAGAAGGGGTAAGGGGGCTCCAAATCTGAGATGTACAGCACCTTAGATATACTTGACTCTTATTGAGACGAGAACTATCGTAGTCAAGTTTGGCCTCTTAGGAATAAATCAGGTCACCAGTCACAGAGTCATGGTCAAACCACACCAAACTTATCTAAGTACACCTAACTGAAGATTTCTTTATGGAAAATCTAGGAAACGATGGTTATCAGAAAGTTTTAATATAGAAAATCATAAGAAGCGATCTCGAGATAGAAACAAATCAGCCAAATCCTTAACTCAAACATAACCATCTAAATAGAATCTAAGCTAGTCCACCAAATCCAAGATTATTTGTGTTCCTTAAAACAATTATATCGATCAAAGTTTGGTATAAACATTTGCGACACATGGGCTTAAATTTCATTTTCAAGCTACTACCAACATGATTAAATTCTAAAATCTGATGACAAACTCAATTAAGTAGATAACTAAAGCTAACTATATTAGCCTACACCAATTCTCCTAAAAACACCCTACCCATTCCATACTATTCTTTATACTATTAACATTTACTCTTCATATTACACCAATTTGTTGATTCTACTTTGATATGTCTTGTCCATCCAACTAAATATTCTATTCAATCCCTACCTAATTATTCATAATTTCAATTTATGATAGAATATCATTGCATTCTACAAATATGTCCTACCTTGTTCTGGCTGTTTCCATATTTTCTAACTTATTCTAGACTACAAATCAACTATTCCAGCATTTTCAGGGTCTAAATTTCATACCACCAGCAATTTCAATTCAAATGGTATATTTATTCGAAATTTGAAATTTACAACTTGAAGAAATAAGTGCCAGCAAAATGATTTTCAATTTGTAATTGTAGCATACAGCGCAAAGCCTGTCAAATTCTCTCTAGTTCGACAAAACGCGGACTACTTGTGATCAACCGCCTTTAAAACTATAATGGTCATTCCACTTCATATTTTCACCCTTCTACACTAAACCAGATAGCTTCTTGGCTTAACATGGTTGCATGACCATCTATAATCCCCATACTAAAGATCTTGAATATCAAATTATGGAAAAGGTATTACAAACAAAGGGTGACAGACAAAAAGGTAGTAGTAGGTTTGCACGATATCATTATTTTTATTACCTAATTAGAGGTCATATGGTGGTTTTGATTCTTGACGGAAAAAAGAACAGCATTATGGAGGCCAACTAGAGCGCATCATTAATGAACAGTTTATGACTACACAATTAATCACAACAGAGTCTCATGATAAAAGAAAATTAAGATCATGCATGCCCTTCAGTCTTCACTCTGTTTCAAGGATGAAGTTGGAGAGTTGTATAATGCTTGTTTATGGATATAGTGGGTAAGACCATGGCTGGCCATGATTATTATGATTGGTTTGTCTTTTTCAATAATATATACAACAAGCATCTGATCTAGAAAAATGTGATCTTCAGACTGTAGGCTGATAAAGAGTAACAGAATTTTCATCCAAAGCAAATTAGTTACCTGTATATGTTATGATCAACTATATAAACATGTTATAATGATGGTATCTAATTCAGTAATTGCACCACGCAGCAGGTCGGGCATGATTTAATTAAATGTGTCATGGTCGTAGTCACATTCAGATGCAACTTCTTGTCTGAAATAGTTGAAATCATGCATGGTTGTGTTTATACTCGCGTAGAATTCAGTATATGAAAAATAACCTTTGATTTTTGCATGCACTGATCCGTGAGCCTCAAAGTAAAATGAAGCGAAAAGAATGATCCATATTATAATATGATTTGATGAAACAATAACAACAACAAAGATGTTGTAGTTACCATATGTCCCAATGAGGATAAGCCTGAACGCAAGGATGTCCTGACATGTGGTTTGAACTCAAAATCACCAGAGCTCCCCCCATCATGCGAACTGTTTCTGTAAGTTCCCCTTGGAGAACGTAATGAGCTTGAACCGACAGTTTCGTTCATAAATGAGTGCAAGGAGAAGGTACCAGTGGTTGGAGAGGGCTCGGCCTGGAGAAGCAAGAGAAAACTGAAATCAGAAACTCGGAAATATATAGAAAAAAAAAGCCTAAAAGTAACCAAGCATTTTAGGCATGTGTCAGTGTCTCATACATGAACTAAGTGCTAAATTAGGAACAATACTAGGTCCGTTGTTTGGTATAAAATGCATAACATTTCTTTCATATGAGACTGGGGATTTTAAAGCAAAATAAATTGGAGAGGTGCCAAGAGGCAATAAAACCACAACGAAGTAATTATAACAAATTGCCCAAACCAGCTTAATAATGTTAACATCCCTGTTCCCACTTCTTTAATCTCTATTCTCCTTGCAATACTTTCATAAGTTTATAATGTCCAAGTTCCGAAGTTAAACCATAACAAAACTAAAATGAAATATTCTTTAAACAAAAAATTGAGTGGCATATACTTGGCACACATGAAATCAGGCCATTTTATATAATACAGAGTAAATCGAATTATGCAGATAAACTAAATTATATAATACCCATAGACGATGGGTGTCCTCCACATTCTCCAACATAATCACTGAAGAAAACTCTAAGCATACATTTCCAAAAGCATTTCTTAAGGAAACTTTGTGGAAGCGCTATAAGTATCACTCATAATAGTTCCCCGCTTCAACTTTCAACCTAATATCCTTAAATTCCGGTATCCATATTCAAGTTCCACTAACACACAAAAAGAAACACAGAACATATCCCTATCCTGGTGACCTCATTATCTTTATCAAAACGCCAAAAAACCAAGACAAAGCAAACACCAACAGACTCCAGACTCCATATTTCCATCCAAAAAGTGGGGGAAAAGTGGAGAGCTTCGAGAGAAAGACATATTCCCAATCCAAGCCAATATCAAAAGCAAGCATTTTGATATAGTTTCCACATCACATGTACCAGCATAAAGGCCCAGAAACAGAATAACTTAAAGTGAGCATCAGAATCCATTCAAAGGCCAAAGCAACTACTGCAGTAAGAAATGTGCACCCCTAATTTCATCCCTTATGCTGTATGTTTGTTAGGCCCCTAGCTTTATTTAGACGCCAGTTTGTCTTTAAGATTATGACAATGCATTCTCGTATGAAGTTCTTTAGCCAGATGGTAAAACTTCGTCAAATACGGAGTCCTGTTCTCCCTAACGACCCAAATTTTCTGCTAATGAATGATTGCACTAATCAACTTTCGCAAAGATTCTTAGTGCTGAGATGCCACAACCAACACATCAAACTCTCATACATGAGCTCGAATCATCAGTAAGAAATGATTGATAATGGTCAAACACAAACCTCTCACCCAAGCAATGAAACAGTATCATGACTTTCAACACCTACACATTAATTGCTTACATTATAAACAAATCATCTCAAGCAAACATTGTGGATAATAAGATACCAAAACTATAACCTCATAAGTACCTCCTACATATATATCTCGAATCATAACTACGGCAAAACAATATATAAAATCAATGTAACTTTCACCGAGAATCAATGTAACTTTCACCGAGAATCAATGTAACAGTACTGCAACTTTCAAAAATTACACAAAAATTCCAGGATTGTGGGCAAGCTCTGAGATATCAAAACTAAAACTTCAAATAATCTCCTTCAGAAGCTCATAAAGTAGACAGAGACCAACTAAACTCACATCCCACCTTAATCCTAAAGAAAAGCAACACCGATACAAACCAACGTTCAATCTAAAGAAACAAAACCCTAAATCTTGACACTCTAACAAATAACACGAAAAAGCAATCCCAAATCAATCAAAATTGAACCTTTAAGTTCGCACCAAAAGTTTCATCCAAAGTAAGGTAAACCTAAATCTCGGCATCGAAAGGGAAAAAAACTCCCCATCAAGCAAATTCGAACTCTACACAACTGCGAAGCACGGGCGATTCAATGGAACAGTACCCATAGTTGCAATCTAACGAACCGAAACCCAAAATCTCGCCATTTCAACAAACAACCACTTGGGAAAAAAAAGCCGCAGATCGATAGATATCGAACCTTTATGTCAGTGAGAAGCACAGACGATTCAACAAAACAGTATCGACACTCACAATGTAAAAAAGCGAAAGCCAAAATCTCGACATTTCACCAAACAGCCACTGAAAAAAGGCCCAAATCGATAAAAATCGGACCTTTATGTTACTGCGAACACAGACGATTCACTAGAATAGTACCGATACTTCCAATCTAGATAACCGAATCCCTAAATCTCGACATTTCAACAAGCAACCACTGAAAAGAAAATTCCAGCCCCAAAATCGAAAAAAAATAAAAATCGAACCTTTATGTTAGTTAAAAGCACTGGCGATTCAAGCAGAGCGCTAGGGCTGAAGCCAGCGGGCACAGTGAGGCAAGGAGATCGCGAGATCGGGAGCTTCGCCGGCGACATCATCTTGTATCTCGCCCCATTCGGAGCTCCGAAAGCGGAGGCCCTCGGATCCGAGACCCGACCGGGCCCGGGCTCGTTGTCGGGTCGGGTTTGGGAGGGAGGGTCCGGGTGCATTGCTGGGTCGGATCCGATAGCGGAGTGTTTGGGGGTTTGGGGAAAAATGAAGGATGACGGGGTGGGGATCTATTGAGAGTAGAGAGGGGTATTTTGGGGATTTTGTGATATTTTTTTGTCTGATAGTATGTGGAGTTGGTATTGCTTGTCAGTGACTGAGGACTACAGTTGACTTGCTGGGGATGCTGGCTTTTATTTTATGTTTTTTTTATTTATAATTTTGAAATTTTGAAATGTTATATTTTATTTATATGATTTTTTTTTTGCCAGATCTGATTGCTTTAATTTCATCGATGTGAATGGACAAAAGTAAATTTTTAATGGAAATTAAATATTACAGATAGTAATAAGTCTTCATATCCAAATTCCATTCTCTTTGGGTAGGGCCGTTGAAAATCCTTGAAGATCGGAAACTCGGATCGGCTTGATTGTTTAAAGAGCCGAATTTGAACATAGTTAAAACTGGATAAAATAAACGCACAAGTATGAACACAGCATGCTTGAATTCGACTCGTGTTCCGATTCGGCTTGTTAGGCCTCATATAGGCTCGGATATTTAATAGCTTATTTAGTATAAGTAGTAACAATAAAGTAATTATTTATTCATAAATTTAGATTATATTTTTATCTCATCAATCAATATTAACTCGAAACTCAAGATCATAATAATTATTTAGTAAAATATTGGTATACTAGAAATATCAGAGACTCTAGATTTAGGTAAGGTTTTAAACGAGCAATAGCTCATTCGTCCACTAATTAAAACCATATATCCTGGTTATTTTGTCAAAAAAAACAAGATTGAATATTTATAATTTTATCTGTTGCTTTCATGTATTCTTTAATTAATTGTAGCCATTCTTTAATAATTAAATAGGAGCAATATGGCTCCAGCTCGGCTCACACTCGATGAAAGTTCCTTTGGGCTTGTTCAACAAATAACTTGAACGAAATTTATAAGTTTATTTAAATAATTGAATGAAACCGAACAACTTAAAGGTTGTGATGATGCTCAATATTGACGACCTCCAAGATCAGGACACGTGGTAGGGGGCGTGTCCAGAACCCAGAAGAGGGCCCACAGAGGGCCGACCCGGCTGCCCTGTACCCGACCTGCAAACACCAGCTGGCCCACCTCGGGGCCCCCTGCAAATTGGCTTCCTCGTCCTCGCAACTCACGCCGAGCTGCCGCATGACCCGGACTCCTCGGCCTCTCCGCTCGTCCCGAGCTTCTAGCCGAGGCCATCTTCCTTGCCCCCCCCGACCAAAGTCACCGCACACAGGCGTAACCGCCGCTCCGCGAATCTCGCCATGCGCGGATTCTCCGCCAGCAACATCCCACGTTCCACGCCTCCACGATCCCTATTAATGGGCGATCCGCTCTCTACGCGGGCGAGCGTAATTGCCGACGAGATTCTCGCGCCCGCTGCTACGTGCCATCACCACTATATAAACCCCCATCACAGAGGGGTCAAGTAAGCAATTCTTTACACTTTACACCGTTACTCTGCTCGGATCCCATCACTAACTTGAGCGTCGGAGGGTCCTCGGTGGTACCAAACCACCCCGAGACTTCTTTGCAGGTACTCGGCGACAACTTCCACTCCTCACCTTTTCCTCCAAAAACTCATTGAGACCCACACGCAACGAAGAATAACCAGCTAAGTTCACCGCGAGATCTACAGAAGACAACATCTGACGGAGGCCCGAAAAGGAGCTCCATCAGTTGGCGCCGTCTGTGGGAACTTAAATTCCACAAAATACAAAGTTGGCCTTCCTATATCCTCTCTCATGGCGGACGACCATCCTGGGAATCCCAGCACCAGCCGCCGCCTTCCACTCACCGAAGGCGGGGATGAACCTCCCCCCATGACCGTCATCAACGCCCTCGCAGGCCGGATAGATCGCCTGCAATCCCTCGTGGAGGCCCTCACCCGCGTCCAAACGGTCGCGCCCGGCCCCAGATCGCTGCTCCACCGCCTCCAGAAGACTCTGTCCCTGTCTGGACGGCCGACCACCAGCAGTCTGCATCCTCTGGCCGCCGGTCCCTCGAACCGGTGCTCCCTGAGGCCCGCTGGGCACCCCAGGGCTCCACGCCGAGATTCGCCGCCAGGGCGCCTCGCTCCGAGCCTCCTCGCGACCCCTACCCCCCTGAGGAAAATGTCGGTCACCTCTCCTATCCACGAGCGTGGCCGACCCTACCATGATCGGCGGGGGCGCACAGAAGGGGTCCGTCCCGGCGACTCAAGAGCTACCCCATCCCGGGACCTGAGGCACCTCATCGAGAGAAACCGGGGCCGCTCCCAAATGCAGTTCACCCGCAGCGGGGCCCGGGAATCCCGAGGCACCGATTCCTTGAGGTACCACGGCCGGCTCGACGCCCTCGAGAAGAAGATCGAGGGCATGCGCCGAGAAGCTCACATCTCGAGTGACGGGGCTAAGTACACCTCCGACTCACTCACGAAGCCATTCACCGAGGAACTGCTCGCCGTGCGCGTCTCCTCGCGTAATAAGCCCCTCAAGGTCTCTCTGTTCGACGGGAAAACCGACCCGAAGGACCACTTGGACGCTTTCACCACGGGAATGAGCTTCCAAGATCACTCCGACGCCGCCCAGTGCAGGGCCTTCCCGGCCACCCTCATCCGCGCGAGTCAGGACTGGTTCCGGGGGCTCAATCCCCGCTCGATTTCGACCTTCGACGAGCTGGTTACCCAGTTCCTCGGCCATTTCGTGGGGAACTGTTCAGTCGATAAAACTGCACATTTGTAGTACATTTTTCCTACCATTTTTATATTAAAAAAGGACTTTATTATAATATATTATACATATGAGGGTTTATGTGTAAAAACATTATTTTCCATGTGTTAATATATTTTAATTATCATTTGGTAGGAAAATGTATGCAAATAATATTATTGACCTAATCCTAGTAGAACAAAGTCTACTAAAATCTTATTTGAGTTGTTGTGCAGAATATTTCCAAGTTGTGCAGAATTTTTCAAGGCTAGAATCAAGCAAATCAAGTTGTTGAAGAAATCTTGCCTAATTAAGAATTAAAACTTGGAGACCAA
This sequence comes from Agapanthus africanus, assembly GCA_030015575.1. NCBI lineage: Eukaryota > Viridiplantae > Streptophyta > Magnoliopsida > Asparagales > Amaryllidaceae > Agapanthus > Agapanthus africanus. The sequence goes on from JASDDO010000004.1 coordinate 53,991,745, forward strand.
GTCTGGAAGCAACCGAGAAAATATTTTCAGATTCTGAAGATTCCTACGATTGCCAAATGTCACCAGATGAAAGACCAAGAAAATTCATCAATTGATCTCGACCCATGAGCGCGGATCCGCGGCCAAACACACCCTTGGGTCGCAGATCCGCCGCAGTTTGAGGAGGTTGGAAGGAAAGATTTTGGGGCATTAATCTAGGCTGAAATTTAACAAGTTTTCAACAATAAGATTCTGGCTTTGCACTATAAAAAGGCACCGAGAGCCTCTTGGAAAAATTATCAAGCCGAAGAGATCACGAAGCTCCCGACGCTCACGCATCCAGGCTGATCATCGACTGTTCGACTACCTCCCTAGGAAAGATCGAGAAGCAAATCAAGTTTTGTAATCATTTTCTATGGAGTAAAAGTGTAGTTTGAAGGAGTTGATTAATAAAGGTAGTGTTTTTTTTATTTAATTGTTTTTTTTTTACATTATGTTTTCCCTCTCTTTCTTTTCATCTTCTTCTCCCAACATACGCGAGTAATTCTCCGCTTGTTAGGGTTCGTAGGATTAGGGTAGGTTAATGGGTGATGAAAATAATTAAACCCTTTTTAAGTCCTATAAAGTTTAGGAACTTTATCAAAATAATCATTAACATCCTAATCGGGCGCGCTAGCAATTCTTTGCTAGTTCCGACCGCGATTAGAGATTAGATTAATGATTGTTTTGGTAAAGGCTAGATATGAACGGAGTTCCGTGTCAAGATAAGGGTTACGAGTGGGATTTCTTTTCCCTCCAGAAACCCTAATCTACACGCATCACCGTCGTTCTAGTTCTAAATCTATTAATGGATAAAAAGGGTAACTTTTAATTAATCTTCCATAACTACTAAATCCTAACGAACCCTACAAGCCCTATTATTATATTATTTAAATCTCTAAAATAATCTAGATCTATATTTAACATTCTTGTTTAAAGTAGATCTAGAAACTTTTCACAAAATTCTTTATTCCTCCTCTCTTTCTCAACACATCTAAAGTAAAAATAAAAGGTTCCACGTTTCCCAGAGGACGACCCGTACTCATCTCGGTCTAGCTACGCGCGACACCGTTATTGATTGCGGTTAACTACAAAAACACACTTTTTTCGAAACAATCAAATGGCGCCGTTGCCGGGGATACGTGCGCAATTTTTTATTTTTACTATTTGTGTTGAATTCTTAGACGATTTATATCATTATCAACACAAAACTGCAAATTGCATATTTAACGATTTGTGCGTGAATTTTGCAAGGAGATCTGGAGTTACAGAATTGACGAAAACAGAAGACAGAGGCATTCATCGAGATCCAGAGGAGCACAGAGGGCTTGAGAAAAATTTTCATCAACTGTTCCATCCACCTTGCGGCGGAACCGCGGCACCAAAGGGGAATCTGCGGCGGAAACGCGGCCTTACAAGGGGATCAAGGGTTCAAACTCCTCAGATAAGATTCTCAACTCTTTCTCTCCCCCCTCAAATCCAATAAAATCTATTTTCTGCAGGATTCTTTGCAAAATTGCGCCGCTCAAAAATCTTTTTGCAAAAGTTTTGTTATTGGTTTTGTTTTGCATATTTAATACGGATTTTAAGGGGCAAAGACCAAATCAAGATTAGGTGGGGATTTCATCACCCTTCCTAAGCCCCACAAATCACAAACCGAGCATATAGAACAACCCTTCATTAATTTAAAAAATATCTAGACCAGACTCTAAGGACTGTCGAGCTCAATAGGAAAAAGACTAGTATAGGCATCGGCCGTTTATCCTAACTGACATTGCGGTGTCTAGGCTAGTGGTTTTTAATTAGGCCCACTGTAGTGGTGGTTCCTTCCCACTTACCTGGCCGTACTTGTCCGTGAAGAGGCGGTTTGAGGTCCTATTTCTAGCCCCGGTTAGGAGCTGTCTAGCAGACCTAGGTGACCATAGTTCTAGGGTTGCTTGTGCATCATAGGGTGATTTGTCTTGAGTCCCACTTTTTCAAAACAAGCCAATTTTAAATCACACACACGCTGCCACTTGCACTAAACCCGCTTAGTGCATGCTCGGCTGGACACGGGATCCTAGTGCCCGTCTTGTCCGCGTTCCTGTTATCGACGCCGAAGTCGGTACTTCTTCATCTTCTTTTCCCCCACCACACACCACATCGACCGTGATGGACGGCACTCCATCTAATTATAACACCACGCTGCCACCGCCCGAAAGTGCGCAGAATCCACCATGCATCTCTCTCCAAGAGAGATGCTATCCTATTCGTGGTCCTCTTCCTACTTGTCTATCTCTTCCACCACCTAATGGGGATAATTTCGAAATCAAACCCCACTACATCAATCTGCTGCCCAAATTTCACGGGCTTGAGTCAGAAGACGCGTACGTTTTCATCACCAAATTCGAAAACGTATGCGCAATGATGGGTACTTCACAATTGACCTTAGATGCTATGCGCTTACGTCTTCTCCCATTCACACTGTGCGACTTGGCAGAAAAATGGCTTTATAATACTGTCGCACACTCTATCGCTAATTGGGATGAATTCGTCGTAGCATTTCTTAAGAAGTTTTACCCAAATCATAAGACTGCACATGTTAGGAGCGAGATTAACCAGTTCACCCAGCTTCCCAATGAACCATTTTGGAAGTGCTTTGAACGTTTCAAAGATCTGCTTGTCCAATGCCCCCATCACGGGATACAAAGATGAGATTTATGTCGGATTATATATGACGGATTATATATGAGGGCATTAATCCAGCGACAAAGCAGATGCTTGAAACAATGTGTCAATGTAATTTCATGTCTAAAGATGACGGTGAAGCTTGGAAATATCTGGAAGATCTCGCTGAACACACGTTGCAGTGGGAAAGCGTAAGCCTACAACTAAGGGAGATATTCACCAGCTCGACGTTTCCATCGCAGTAAAAGCCGAAATGGCAGCGATGCAGAAGAAACTCGACGCTATTGAGAGCAGATTCTCATCAGTCTCCCTAAATCAGGTTACGCTTCCTAAGACCGTCTGTGGTTGCTGTTCGGATCCTTCACACTTAACGGAAGAATGTCCTATGAATGCATCGTTTCAAGCTAATGCTGCTTTTCAGCAGCGACCTAGAAATGATCCTTATTCTTCCACATATAATCAAGGATGGAGGAATCATCCTAACTTTGCTTGGAATCAAAACCAACAAAGTAATTATCAAAGACCTCCTCCACAGCAACCACAACCACAGAATCAGCCCCCCTTTCAGTCACAAAATTTCCAAAATCCGGCCAACATTTCTACACCACAAATGGCCGTTACTGACAACTCGCTTGCACAAACTTTGGATATGTTCATGAAACAATCCATGCAAAATTCGGCTGAGATAAGGTCTTCTATTGATACCCTAACGAAAAACTCCTCCTCCCATGGTGAGAGTATTAAATCAATAGAAAACCAAATCGCACAGTTAAACGCCGCAATAAGTGCAAGAGAGAAAGGGAAACTCCCATCTCAACCCCTACCAAATCCTGGCCATTCACAAAGTCATAATGTGAATGCCGTCACTACGTTGAGATCGGGGAGAGTGCTGAATAACCAAGTGGGTGAGCAAATTGATGACAATGACACATTTGATACCCCTTCTTCTTCTTCTTCTTCCCCTAACTCGTCTAGTCTCCCACCTTCATCCGAGCCTATTCTCCGTTTTCCCCAAGGCTCAAACATTTCGCTAAATCTATCTAAGTCGATGCCCACTCCAATTTTGGGATCGAATCTGTCGCCACAGTCTTCTCCACAAACGTTGGACCCAAAACTTATTGATCGTGCTCCATTTCCAAACCGATTAAGGGCCAACCGACCTAACCCACAAATGGAGAAGATTGTGGAAATGTTTAAGCAAGTTAGCGTGAATATTCCTCTCCTAGATGCTATTCAACAAGTCCCATCTTATGCAAGAATCCTTAAAGACTTGTGCACTAGGAAGAGAAAAACTCAAGTGCCTAAAAAGGTTTTCATGACGAGTAATGTTAGCACAGCTTTTACCCAACAAATACCAAAGAAACGTAAGGACCCCGGCTGTCCTACAATCTCTATCTCTATTGGGGGTAAAAATATAAATCGTGCTTTACTCGATCTAGGCGCTAGCGTCAACTTGCTTCCTTATTCAGTATACGAGCAGTTAGGAATTGGAGAGTTAAAACCCGCCCATTGTACTCTCCAAATGGCTGATCGATCTATCACCAAACCTCGGGGCGAACTAGAGGATGTGTTAATTAAAGTCGGGGAATTCATATTTTCCGTGGACTTTATTGTTTTAGATACACAACCTGTAGCAAACCCATGCAATCAAATCTCGGTGATACTTGGTCGACCCTTCCTAGCAACTTCTAACGCTGTGATTAATTGTCGTAACGGTTCTATGAACTTATCCTTCGGGAAAATGACAATTGAGCTTAATATTTACAAGCTAGGAAGTCAGCCATGAGAACCTTCTGCTCATTTGCTGGATGTTTGTTCCATCCACGAGATAGCTCCCGAAAGCTGCATGGATGATGAACTTTGCTTTGATGTTCTCGACAACACTAATGAGACATCGTTTGATCTTGCACCACTTCACAGTGAGGATATGTTCAATGAGTCCGACCTTGAGATTGAACCCGTTGACTCGTTGCAAAAGTCAGCAGCACTTTCCGAGTCAATATCTTATGCAAGTTTTGAACCTCTTAAGGAGTCCGAATATCATTCCGTTACCCCTCCTTCTATTGTCTCTCCGCCAATTCTTGATCTCAAACCACTACCTTCTCATCTTAAATATGCATATGTAGGAGAGAATGAGACTTTGCCAGTGATTATTTCCGCTTCTCTAGCCTTAGAGCAAGAGAATGCACTTTTGGCAGTGTTGAGATCGAATCGGGAAGCATTTGGTTGGACAATGGCCGACATCAAAGGGATTAGTCCCTTAATTGTTGAACATCACATACATCTGATGGATGAAGCCAAACCAACCCGAGACCCACAAAGACGGTTAAATCCCGTTATGAAGGAGGCGGTAAAGAAAGAAATCGTCAAGTGTCTTGATAGTGGAATAATTTACCCCATATCTGATAGTCAATGGGTAAGTCCAATTCATGTGGTCCCTAAAAAGTCTGGCATCACGGTCATCACTAACGAGGCTAATGAGTTAATCCAAACACGCACCCAAACTGGGTGGCGCGTATGTATCGATTACAGGAAACTCAATGCCGCGACGAGGAAAGATCACTTCCCTCTACCTTTCATTAACCAGATGTTGGAACGATTAGCGGGACACGAATACTACTGTTTCTTGGATGGATACTCTGGTTACAACCAGGTCCCCATCGCCGAAAAGGATCAAGATAAAACCACTTTTACTTGTCCTTTCGGAACTTTTGCTTATAGACGCATGCCCTTTGGGTTATGCAACGCTCCCGCTACATTTCAGCGGTGTATGATGGGGATATTTTCAGATATGGTGGAAAATTTTCTAGAAATTTTTATGGACGATTTCTCCATTTTTGGGGACTCCTTTGAGGACTGCCTTCGTAATCTTGACGCTGTTCTTACCCGCTGTAAGGATAAGAACTTGACTTTGAATTGGGAAAAATGCCATTTTATGGTCCAAGAAGGTATTGTACTTGGACATATAATTTCACATAAAGGCATTGAGGTTGACAGAGCTAAAATAGATGTCATTCAAAACCCCCCTCGTCCCAATTGCGTCAAAGATATACGATCCTTCCTTGGTCATGCAGGATTTTATAGGAGATTTATTAAGGACTTTAACAAAATTGCTAGACCCTTAACCCTTCTATTGGCCAAGGACACTACTTTTCACTTCGATTCGGATTGTGAGGCTGCTTTTGAATCACTTAAAGAATCACTCACGACAGCCCCCGTTCTATCATCTCCGGATTGGAACCACCCGTTCGAGCTTATGTGTGACGCATCAGATTTTGCTATTGGTGCTGTCTTGGGACAGCATATTGATAAGATGCCACATGTAATTTACTATGCAAGTAGGACCTTGAATGATGCACAAATAAATTACACAACTACCGAGAAAGAACTCTTGGCAGTTGTATTTGCATTAGAGAAATTCAGACTACTTGATTGGCTCGCCTATTGTGGTTTACACATATCACTCCGCCCTACGACATCTTTTAACGAAGAAGGATGCAAAGGCCAGGCTAATACGTTGGATCCTATTGTTACAAGAATTTGATCTTGTTATCAAAGACAAGAGTGGATGTGAAAACGTAGTAGCCGACCATCTTTCACGCATCACTTCTTCGCCAACTGTGACCGTGCCGATAAATGACTCATTTCCCGACGAACAGCTCTTGAATGTATCCTACGAACCTTGGTTCGTGGATATCATGAACTATCTTGCGACGGGACTTATACCTAGCGATTGGTCGAAACAAGACAAACTTCGGTTTTTATCCCAAGTAAAATATTTTTACTGGGATGAACCATATCTATTCAAGTATTGTTCCGATCAAATCATTCGCAGGTGTGTCCCTAACGATGAATTCAAGAGCGTGTTATCATTTTGTCATGATCAGGCATGCGGCGGTCACTTTGGACCTCGAAAAACGGCGGAGAAAGTTTTGCAATGTGGCTTTTATTGGCCAACATTATTTAAAGTTGCATTTGAACATTGCAAAACTTGTCCGTGATGTCAGCATTTGGGTCGGATTTCACGAAGGAACGAGATGCCGCTCCAACCTATATTGGTTGTGGAAATATTTGATGTTTGGGGTATTGATTTTATGGGCCCTTTTCCCAACTCCTTTGGGAATCTATATATCTTGTTAGCGGTTGATTATGTCTCGAAGTGGGTGGAAGCTATACCGTGTCGCACTAATGACAACAAAGTTGTCATTAAGTTCCTTAAAGAAAACATCTTCTCGCGATTCGGACACCCTCGCGCTATCATTAGCGACAACGGGACACATTTCTGCAATAGGTCTTTTGAGGCCTTGATGTGGAAATATTCAATCACTCACAAACTTTCTACGCCCTATCATCCCCAAACAAGCGGGCAGGCTGAGGTCTCAAATAGGCAGATCAAACAGATATTGGAGAAGACGGTTTCTAAAAACCGTAAAGATTGGTCAACCAAATTGACGGATGCTCTTTGGGCATTCCGCACCGCTTATAAGACCGATCTTGGTATGTCTCCATACCACCTTGTGTTTGGGAAGGCATGTCACCTCCCTGTCGAGATTGAACATAAGGCAATGTGGGCTATTAAAGAGCTTAATTTTGATCTTGATCATGCAGGCAGTTATCGGAAGCTGCAATTGAATGAGCTAAGCGAACTCCGCGATGAAGCTTATGATAATGCGGTAATAGTAAAGAATAGGACTAAAGTGTTCCACGATAAAAATCTTTCTAGAAAAACCTTCACATCGGGGCAACAAGTCCTTCTTTACGATTCCCGTCTCCATCTTCATCCGGGTAAGCTTAAATCTCGTTGGAAAGGACCTTTTGTGGTGCGGTATGTACACCCGCACGGGGCAGTTGAAGTCGAAAATTTGAAAAACGGTTCGATTTTTAAAGTAAATGGGCATAGATTAAAACCGTATTTTTCTGCTGACCCCGCGGAGGAGCTCCTGTTTTTACAGGAGCCGCTTTATCAAAACTAAATTTCCTCCGCCTCATCTCCATATTTTTTTTAACATTTTCTCATTTTAAGAATGGTGGTGAGTAAAAATGGATTTGATTGAATATCTGTGCGTGTCAAAGAATAAGTTTGGGGGAATTTTTCATTTAACTATTATTTTACCCCTTGTATCTCTCCCTTAGTATACAGGTCCATGTTCTCAAAAGGCTACATCAGTGAGGACACTGCTGAAAACAGGTTTGGGGGGGAGGTTTGTATTCACTGAATTATCTTTGTATTCACTGAATTATCTTTGACACCGGGCATTAAAAAAAAATTTTATAACAAAAGAATAGAAAGTGAAAAATTACATCCAAAAGATTGGAATAGTTTAAGAAAATTAGAAGTTTTCTTACACGAACTAGTAATAAGTAGTTATGAGCTATTGTCCCAAGGGTTAGTAAAATGAAGGAAGTCACTAATCTGAGGATAAAAATAAGTCTGAAAAATAGTTTCTATTCTGGAAGCCAAACATTTGAATGTTGATACCCTACAATATGCACCTACACACGTCTTGAAACTCGGGATAGTAGAGGATACCTTGAAATGCTCTTGTCTAAAAGCCAAAGTATGAAGGAAGTGAAAAATGATGAAGAAAATATAAAAATGGTGAAAAGAAAAATGAACACTGGTTTTGTTATCGCCAAGGCAGCAATAAAAAAAAATATAGCGAGGGTGCCTCTTCACCTAGTGCCCTAAGGCCAACTGGTCTGGGAGTCACTGCTAAGCCTTAGGTGGTGCAAGACGAGGAAAATATTATCACCGAATCTGCAAGCACATGAGTAATCGGTCGGTTAGTACCTCAAGAAGTATTAACGGTCGCATGAAAGTGTGTGAGCAACCCTAAATATTCATCAAATTAAAAAGTACTAAGGTAGATGGACAAGAGTATGATAGCTTGAATTGAATTCTCCGAGTGTAGGGATGTTATTACACACACGTGGGGTTATATGATCAATGTTTGGATGAAAGGTAGGAATGAAGAATAATGACGATGTTTTATTGAGGGATGATGTGATTTCTAACATTTTTCATGACTATTAAGATAGGGCTCATGACAACTGAAAAGCTAGTATAGTTGGAAACTCTTCTTTTCAAAGTATTTCTTTTATGGTTCTTATCTTTATATGTAAATTTCACCATCTTTCTTTTGTTATAGGATTTTGTGGGTGTAATCCGCTGAAAACCCTCAGGAGACAACACTCCTCCTACTAGGGACACCTAGAGGTTTAACGGCTTGTTGCACGTGCTCAGTGCAATCGTGTCTGCCTACGAAAGTGTGCCTAGTTTTCTCCTTTCTTTTTCTCCTCTTAAATAAACTAGTTTGCTCGGGACGATCAAAGATAAGTTTGGGGGTATTTGTTCAGTCGATAAAACTGCACATTTGTAGTACATTTTTCCTACCATTTTTATATTAAAAAGGGACTTTATTATAATATATTATACATATGAGGGTTTATGTGTAAAAACATTATTTTCCATGTGTTAATATATTTTAATTATCATTTGGTAGGAAAATGTATGCAAATAATATTATTGACCTAATCCTAGTAGAACAAAGTCTACTAAAATCTTATTTGAGTTGTTGTGCAGAATATTTCCAAGTTGTGCAGAATTTTTCAAGGCTAGAATCAAGCAAATCAAGTTGTTGAAGAAATCTTGCCTAATTAAGAATTAAAACTTGGAGACCAAGTCTGGAAGCAACCGAGAAAATATTTTCAGATTCTGAAGATTCCTACGATTGCCAAATGTCACCAGATGAAAGACCAAGAAAATTCATCAATTGATCTCGACCCATGAGCGCGGATCCGCGGCCAAACACACCCTTAGGCCGCGGATCCGCCGCAGTTTGAGGAGGTTGGAAGGAAAGATTTTGGGGCATTAATCTAGGCTGAAATTTAACAAGTTTTCAACAATAAGATTCTGGCTTTGCACTATAAAAAGGCACCGAGAGCCTCTTGGAAAAATTATCAAGCCGAAGAGATCACGAAGCTCCCGACGCTCACGCATCCAGGCTGATCATCGACTGTTCGACTACCTCCCTAGGAAAGATCGAGAAGCAAATCAAGTTTTGTAATCATTTTCTATGGATTAAAAGTGTAGTTTGAAGGAGTTGATTAATAAAGGTAGTTTTTTTTTATTTAATCGTTTTTTTTTACATTATGTTTTCCCTCTCTTTCTTTTCATCTTCTTCTCCCAACATGCGCGAGTAATTCTCCGCTTGTTAGGGTTCGTAGGATTAGGGTAGGTTAATGGGTGATGAAAATAATTAAACCCTTTTTAAGTCCTATAAAGTTTAGGAACTTTATCAAAATAATCATTAACATCCTAATCGGGCGCGCTAGCAATTCTTTGCTAGTTCCGACCGCGATTAGAGATTAGATTAATGATTGTTTTGGTAAAGGCTAGATATGAACGGAGTTCCGTGTCAAGATAAGGGTTACGAGTGGGATTCCTTTTCCCTCCAGAAACCCTAATCTACATGCATCACCGTCGTTCTAGTTCTAAATCTATTAATGGATAAAAAGGGTAACTTTTAATTAATCTTCCATAACTACTAAATCCTAACGAACCCTACAAGCCCTATTATTATATTATTTAAATCTCTAAAATAATCTAGATCTATATTTAACATTCTTGTTTAAAGTAGATCTAGAAACTTTTCACAAAATTCTTTATTCCTCCTCTCTTTCTCAACACATCTAAAGTAAAAATAAAAGGTTCCACGTTTCCCAGAGGACGACCCGTACTCATCTCGGTCTAGCTACGCGCGACATCGTTATTGATTGCGGTTAACTACAAAAACACACTTTTTTCGAAACAATCAGGAACCGTCGACAGAAGCGCATGGTCGACTACCTCTTCACGGTTAAGAGCGGGGACAAGGAAACGTTCAAGGCCTATATTACCCGCTTCTACAACGCCCTCCTCGAGGTGCCCGAGCACCGAGACGAGACCGTCATAACGGCACCCAGATCTGGTCTGAGGCACAAAGAATGGTTGCGCTCCTTCGCGCTGGCTCAACCTAAGACCATGGACGAAGTCAAGGCGTGGATCGAGCGCGAGGTCCAGCTGGAATCCGAAGTGAATGCTAACCTTCCCCGGGCGGATCGGCCCGACCAGAAGAAGAGGACTCGGGAGGAGAGGCCGGAGCGTCAGCAGCCCTACCACCCAAAGTTCCAGGAGTATACCCCCCTCAACGTCTCCCTCGCGGTGTTGCTGGAGGAGGCCCAGAATGAGGGGTTCTTCAAGTTCCCCTCGGTCCTACGTCAGGCCGCTAAGCGAACCCGGGGCCCCTACTGTGCTTTCCACCGGGTACTAGGCCACGCCACGAAGGACCGCAAACAACTGAGGGACTATATCGAGGAGCTCATCCGGTCTGGGCACCTCGCCACCTACCTAAGGGATAAACAGCAGATCGGCCGCGAGCAGGAGCGCCTCGCCCTCCCACCGACCTGAACATCGGCCAGATCATGCTTGTTTCAGCGGACGGCCAGCCCGGAGCTAAGGGAGCCCCATGCCCTATGCCAAGCGCGGAGGCCGACAGCCCTTCAGGGAGCTCGGCCCAAGCCAACAAAGTCATCCTTTAATCTGTACCTATTTTTTTTAGGCAATATAGATTCTTCCTAGGATCTATTGTTAATTTAATAAAGATCAACGGAGCATTGCGAAAAAGAAAGAAAATCTTTGTTTATTCAAAGAGTATTATGGGCTCCTCAGCCATACATGCAAAAAAAAGGGGGAAGGTTACAATAGCGGGGGAACGGGGTGCAGCGAACACTGCTCGTGGTACTCGGCTAAGATCTCCGCCAACCGGGGCCGCGCAAGTTCCAGCCTCTGTTCCCGGTTCTCCCCACGGGCATTGACCCCGAGCCTCAGCTCGTAGCATTCGCGGACGAGCGCCTCTGAGCGCGCCAGCCGGTTCGCGGAGATCAAGCCGAAGCGCCTCAAAGACCGCAGCTTGCCCACGGCCTCATCGAAGAGCTGCTCCGACAGGGGGTTGTAAAGCCCCGACGATGCCCTCCAGATGGAGTACATCAGTAGCTGCAGCAGGGAGGAGCGCCTAGAGAGCAGCCGACCGAAATGCTCCTCAATGCGCCCGTGAACCAACTGCACCGTGTCCTGAGTGCGGTAGGGGTCATAAAGATACACATCTGCAGAACTGACGATTTCGGGGATAGTGAACGGGAAATCCTCCATTTTCGATGGCCGGTCTGCGAAGGGGGAAGAACCAGTACTCCTTATATAGCCTGCTGTGCAGCCCAACAGCCGCCACGCGGCGTCCATCGAACGTTACCCGGTGGAAACGAAGTGACGTGCCCCTATCGCTTTGCCTCCCCCCGCATTCAATGCACTAGCTGCGCGCGCCGTTGCCCCGACCGTTCCCATTCCTCACACCTACAGCCAAACGACCAGGCTGCACCTCGTCAAAGATTCAACTCAACAGCTACCCTGCTCAGACATCCCCGGCCGGCAGCTCCCCTGCCACAACGCCGGGGATCAGAAATCCCTCCCAGAGGCAGCCGAGCCCGAGGTTCCCTCGCTTGGCTATCCCCAGTGGGCATCTTCCCTGCCACAACGCCAAGGATCAGAAAAGACCTCCCAGAGGCAGTTGAGCCCGAGGTTCCCTCGCTCGGCCATCCCCCGCGGGCAGCTTCCCTGCCACAACGCCGGGGATCAAAAAGCCCTTTCAGAGGCAGCCGAGCCCGAGGTTCCCTCGCTCGGCTATCCCCCGTGGGCAACTTCCCTGCCACAACGCCGGGGATCAAAAAGCCCTCCCAGAGGCAGTCGAGGCCTGAGGTTCCCTCACTCGGCTATCTTTCAGGATAAAAGCCCTCGCCAAGAGGCACCGGGCAGTAACCCTGCCCGGCCAAGGGTCCTTGGTGGGCTTCCTACAACCTTATAGCTTTTCTTGCGCCAACGACCAAAGTCCTTCCGGAAGCAGTCGGGTCCTTGCCCGGCTATCCCCGGCTGGTAGCTTCTTACCACAACCGACAGGGATCAAAGTCCTCGCCAAGAGGCATTGGGCAGTAACCCTGCTCGGTCCCCGTCCTGAAGGATCGGAAAGCCCTCCCAGAGGCAGTCGAGCCCGAGGTTCCCTCGCTCGGCTATCCCCGGCGGGCAGCTTCCCTGCCACACGCCGGGGATCAAAAAGTCCTCCCCGAGGCAGTCGGGTCCTTGCCCGGCCATCAACGGCTGGTAGCTTCCTACCACCGTCCTTAAGGATCAACAACCCTCATACAGAGGCACCCGAGCAGCTACCCTACTCGGTCAAACTCCGGCTCCTACACTCTACGCCAGGGATCAAAAGCCCTCACAAAGGGGCATCGGAGCGGCTACCCCGCTCAACCACCCCAGGCTGGTAGTCGCCTACCCACAACTCTAAAGAACCAAGCCCTCGAAAGAGACGACCGAGCAGCTACCCTGCTCGGCCATCCCTGGCGGGTAACCCCCTACCACCGCGACAGATGCATGAAGCATTAGCAGGAGATGACGACGCAGCTACCCTACCCGGTTACCCCCAGATGACGGCCAATACTCTAAATCAGAAATGGATGTCAGGTCTGCCCAAGTCTAAATGATCTCCCCTCGACCCCGGAGCCCAGGAAGATACCTCCTCGGAGACGCTCGTCGGCAAGCGATTGCAGTCAGCTCAACGGACGATCATTAAACAGAGAGCCAACCTGACATGAAAGCACAACGGCGCAAGTAAAAACATCCCAAACGAGCATTCTTCACAAACAGATGGCAGAAAGAAAAACTTTATCACAGCTAAAGAAAAACTTTATTACTGCTGCCAAAAATAAGTTTTTTTACAAAGGTGTTTTTTGAGCTCCTCATGTAACAACCAAGTCCAGTTATACCATTTCCGGTTACTTTATGTGCTTAGTTCATTTATCATGTTTGGTTGCAAAGTGGTTTATATTCGACCCGTTTACTTGAGCTCGTTGTTTCCTAATTATAGATTGCACTAACATTTCATATTCTTGTATATAACCGTTTAAGTTACTTAAAATAATTTTAAAATATATGACATGGCCTGCTTGATACCCCTAACCCTGTGGTAGCGTCCTTACATCGTGTTCTCGTCCCGTTCAATGAAACAGGCGTGTTTGGATGGCTACGCGCACGTACGTGCGTCCGTTCTTGGGGGTATGCTTTTTCATTACATAATCCTTCATTTTAAATTTTGGAACCTGCCAATAATTTTCGTATTTCAAATCCAAATTTTGGACCTGACCCGGGCGCATTTCTGAATTATTTGTATCCCGCCAAAATTTTAATTATTTAATATTTTAAATTATACCTAACCTAGCTGTATCAGCTTGAGAAAATATATTTTTAGCTTGGAAATCTTTATATCAGCCTGAGAGATCTTCTTTAATATTTAAAATCTTTTCATAATTTTCCTAATCTAATTTTTCATTCCCCGAGCCAATCATAAAACCCCATTCTTAATCATCCGGCCCCACCATTCCACAGCTCCCCCTCTCTCACCTCTCTCTTTCTTTTTCTCTCTCTTCTCTTTTTTATCCCAGCACTAAAGGCCAACTTTATCTCTCCTCTTTCTCTCTCTCTCTCCTTTCGCTCTCTCTCGTCTATCTATCTCTCTCATCTTCTCTCTCCTCTCGAATCCTTCTTTCTCTCTCTCTCCGCGTATATCTCTCTCTCTCCTTCCTTATATATTTCTCTTCTTCTTTACTTTTTACTAAAGCGAAAGCCCACCCCCTGAAAACCCTAGCTGTCGTCTTCTCTCGCCGCTGCCCTAGCACCGACGACGCCCGTCCAAACCCCGTCGCTTCCTCACCCTCGTCACTCCGCCTCCACTCTCTTCCTTCCCGGTCACGTTGCACTCGCACCCGAGCAGCCGTGCACCCCTGCACACATCTGCACCGTCGGGAATCGCCGTCGGTGACCTCGTCCTTGTGCCCCAGATCACCTGACAACCTAGTAAGCCTGCACCCTTACTTCCTCCCTTCTTCTTTCCCTCTTCCTTGCTTCTCTGTTCTTCAGTTTTATCATTGCCGATGTTCTCTGCAGTTGTTCGCCGGAGCCTCGTCGACGCCATCGACCACTTCGCGGTTGTTTGAGGATCCACAGTGAGTCTCCTCCCTCCTCTCCATCCTCCTCCCCCTCTTCTCTTCTTCTTCCTTTTAGCATTTTTCTTTGGATTGCTTACTGTTTCTTGGTGCGCCGGATTCCGGCAGCGACGTAAACAATTCCCGACGATCCAGCGAGGAACTCTGACCTGTGTGTTTCCATTGTTCGTCGTTCGGACTCATTCCGTGTACAGTGTGTGCGTCGCGACTTTTCCCGCCGACGCGAGATGTTCCGTTTACCGTATCGCGTTCCGTCGAGGCAAGTAAAAATTGCTACATGCTAATTTATATATTACATATACATTGATGGCACTCTAAATCCGTAGTTTAACTTTAGTACCATGATTTTCCTTTTTTTCGTGTTCGATATCGCGTTATATCATTTTTGTTTCCAGAGTTGAAACCTACCGTTCGCATTTACTTCATTAAACCAAATAACCACAATCATATGTTTTAATCACATTTTAACTATTGATATAGCCTATGGTATTTTTCTATAGTTTTACTCCATCGGACACTCGTGTGCATTTAAACCTATTTTAGCTGTGATTTCATCCACTGAACCTATTTATAGATCATTGCATCCCTGGAATTTCTTAATAATTGTTAACATAATTTAACGGCCATAATTGTCATACTGTATTCATATAATGTTGAAACCATCTCTGAAACACAAACTGATAATCGTACAGCTAAGTAGTTTAATCTGCGCATATTGCTTAACCTACTGCATGTACCCATTTATTGTGTTGTTAATACCCATGCTTGTTTATTTATAACCATGATTATGTTAGTTGATTATGAGCACCCACATGATATCTTTTACACCCTGACATGACTTGTTACACACATATTACTTGACCCGACATGGTATCGTACATGACCTGACCTGACCTGATATACCATGGCTTGACCTGTTACCTAATCTTGTGTTTAATGCCAACAAACCTGACATGTAGTCCTTACGGACCGTTCCTGTTGTCTATCCAGACAAACCTGCACTTACTTGCTCCTGTGTTGGCATTAGTTCTTGATTACTTAAATACCTGACTTGAACACTTATAACTTGGGGGTATGGGGAAATCAATGATGAAACCTGACTTGTAACTCGACAGTTCAATACCTGTTCCGATCAGTCTTACGGGCTAGGCCAGCCCCGGAGTGATGATGCTGACATCACTCATCTGTACATGCTACCTTTTACTGCCTAGCGGCACGTCTCGGATTCAGCCCGAGAATCTTGACCGTAGTCCCGGGCATGCACGGGATACTATTGAGTTACATCGATGATTCATCAAATTGATTTCAAAGACTTTAGAGTAGATAACCCAATAGACCAGTTTAGCTTACTCACTGCACACTACCCTTCACTGCCCTGATTTATATTACTGTTACACCTGTTTTTCATTCATGTTTATATTTGCATTGCCTGTTACCCTGTTTACATTTTATTACTTGATGACACGACGCGCTGACGTCTGGGTTTTGCATGACCCAGATTCCGTACCTTTGCTGCAGTCCGAGCAGGAGTACTTCAGCCAGCAGGCTGAGCAGTGAGGTTTCTGTATTAGTTAGTTCTTTTATTTTCTGCATTTTATTCCTGATGTGATCCCGCATTATGGGACATACATTCCAGTTATTTTGTATTGGATCTTTTACTTCCGCACTTTTATTATTCTTGACTCGTGTTATCTTGGCTTATGGACATGTATTAGATAGTTAGATTTTGTTCTTGATATCTCTACAGCCGTAATGTGACTGTGGATGGATACTTCCTACCCACAGGTAGCATGGTTGGCTATATCACGTGCCCAATTTAGCGTACTCTGGGAAGCGGGGCGTGACATGGTTCTTTTGGTATCAGAGCCATAGGTTAATCGGGTTGATTCTTTTTGTAGTTGGGTATGGTACCCAATACATGAATCAGAATACTCGTGATTAGGAAACATGTCCTGCCATCTTGCCGTTTTACTGTTCTTGAATCTAACCTCCTCCTGATTATACTTTTACGGTATGCAAACTTCTTTTGCATATCGACTTGAAACCTGGTCCCTTGTTTATCTCTAGAACTTAGGCGACTTGGGTGGAGTTATGTAATTGTAGCTATGATACCGCGGCATAGTTACAATATGGTACTCTATTTAAGTAATTCGGAGTTCTAGCCTTGACCTACATTTGAATCTATTATCATGCTAATCCTTGGGTATTTTGATTTCAGGAGTATGGCAGACAAGAATCTGAAGACGTACCAAAGGCGTGTTGACGAAGCCGCCATGCTTGGAGTGATACGGGGAATGTTGGAGAATCAAAAGAGACAGACCGAACTGATTCAGCAGCAAGCTGAATCATTTCAGGAAGGTTTGCGGACCGTTCAGCAGTCCGTGAACAACGTTGGAGCTAAACCAGTTGATCATGTGGGGACCGTAGCAGATTTCAGGCGTTTGGGTCCGACTGTCTTTACTGGTTTGGAGGAGCCGTTGCCAGCGGAGCAGTAGCTAGTTGACACGGAGAACTTACTTATTGCGGCACAGATCCCAGATGATAAAAGAGTGGATATGGTGCACATTCAGTTAGTGGACTATGCCCGTGAATGGTGGCTTGTAGAGGAGACCCGTTTGCCCAAGCCGATCAAGTGGGCGGATTTTTCGAAGAGTTTCCTGGAGAAGTTCTTCCCGCGGACTGCACGGAAAGAAATGGAAGAGAAGTTCATCAGTCTGAAGAAGAATGGTGCACCCGTAGATGTACATGCAACAGAGTGGACACGGCTCAGTAGATTCGCTGGACCTTTAGTTGCCAACGATGCAGACAGGGCAAGGAGGTTCATGCGCAGCTTGGATGTGGACATCCAGAGGCAGATTGTCTCTCTGGGTTTGACCACTTTCTCACAGGTTCTTACGGCAGCCCGAGAACAGCAGAGCTTATCTGGGAAGACTGAGAGTTCGCTGCAGACAGCAGTTACAGTAAGGAAGCCGGCATTTGTACCAAACCGAACTCTTGGTCGCGGAGGTATTCCAGTGGACCGTCGTGGTGCAACACCGATGAAGAAGCCTGTTGTCGTTGATCGAAGAAGGAGCGTGATTTGTGACTACTGCCATTTACCTGGCCACATGCAAAAGGATTGTCGAAGGAGGCAGGGACTTTGTCTGGTTTGTGGATCGGCGGATCATACTATTAATTCTTGTCCGTCGAAGCTTCGCACAAGAGATGATATTAAGAAGCCTCCGCAGAAACCGTTCCAGGGGCAGAAGCAGCTAACTCAAGGACCCAATCAGGCTCGAGCTTTTACCTTGACGGCTGAGGAAGCTAAGGCTTCGGGAGAAGTTGTTTCAGGTACTCTACTCGTTCATGGTTTTCCCGCATTAGCGTTATTTGATTCTGGTGCATCCCATTGTTTTATGTCATCCAAGTTTATAGCTACACGCTCGATTACCTGCACGACCCTGTCTAGTTTCTGGGACATACACACTGGGAATGGGAAAATCATATCTAGTAGGGAATGTAAAGATTGTGCAGTTGTTGTTGGCGGACGGGAGCTTTTTGCAGATTTCTTGGTGATTAATACGGGCAGCTACGAAGTCGTCTTGGGAATAGATTTTCTTGGCAATTTCCACGCTCACATTGATTGTAGGGCAAGGAAAGTAATTTTCCAGATTCCCGGACATCCCGAGTTTACCTTCACTGGAGGAAGCAGATCTGTCGGGCCAGTCGAGTTTAGGGCTAGGCCGACAACTAATATTCTTGCATCAATGGAGGTTGATAAAAGTGAAGAGCCAGCTGTTGTTCGTGATTTTATGGACGTGTTTGAAGATATATTGGGATTATCGCCGAAGCGAGACGTGGAGTTCGCAATTGATCTTATTTCTGGTGCAGCGCCAGTATCTAAAGCGTATTATCCAATGGCACCAGTGGAGTTGGAAGAAGTCAAGAAACAGGTTGCTGAACTGCTTGAGAAGGGTTGGATTCGAAGCAGTTACTCGCCTTGGGGAGCTCCAGTTCTTCTAGTTAAGAAGAAAGATGGCACGAGAAGGATGTGCATCGACTATCGAGAATTAAACCGGGTGACTATTAAGAACAAGTACCCGATCCCTCGCATTGGCGAACTATTTGAGCAGCTTAGTGGCGCGAGGGTATTCTCGAAGCTGGATTTGCGATCCGGATATCATCAGGTCCGAGTGAAAGCAGAAGATATTTGTAAGACGGCGTTCCGAACTCGGTATGGACATTACGAGTACTTATTGATGCCCTTCGGAGTAACGAATGCACCGGCGATATTCATGGACTTAATGAACCGAATCTTTTCACCATTCTTGGACCAGTTTATTGTGGTGTTCATTAACGATATTCTGGTCTATTCGAAGAGTTTTGAAGAGCATGCAGAGCATTTGAAGATCGCACTGCAGACGTTGAGACAGGAGAAGTTATATGCAAAGATGAGCAAGTGCGAGTTTTGGCTGGAAGAAGTAAAGTTTTTGGGGCATGTTGTGTCTGGCGATGGAATCGTCGTCGATCCCGAAAAGATTGCCGCAGTTCGAGATTGGCCGATTCCGAAGAATGTTGCGGAGATAAGAAGTTTTCTTGGACTCGTCGGGTATTACAGAAGATTCGTGGAGAACTTTGGTCGTCTGGTGGAGCCGTTGACCAAGCTTACGCGCAAGGAGGTACCTTTTGTGTGGATGGATAGTTGTGCGTCAGCTTTCGAGAAGTTGAAGCAGAGATTGATAACCGCTCATATTCTGACCATGCCAGACAATTCCGGAGGATTAGTGATTCACAGCGACGCATCTGGGAAAGGATTGGGATGCTTTTTGATGCAGCATGGGAAGGTTGTAGCATACGCATCAAGACAGTTGAAGACCCATGAGAAGAATTACCCAACTCACGACTTGGAGCTTGCGGCTGTGATTTTCGCTTTGAAGATTTGGAGACACTACCTTTTGGGCGAAAGTGTCGAAGTTTTCACGGATCATAAGAGCTTGAAGTATGTGTTCACACAGAAAGAGCTTAATATGAGGCAGCGTAGATGGTTAGAGCTGATGGCTGACTACGATCTTGATCTTAAGTACCATCCGGAGAAGGTTAATGTCGTACCGTATGCGCTCAGTCGGTTACCATCAATTCAGATGTTGACTACGCAGAAGAAACTCGTTGAAGACTTTCGAAAATTTGAGTTGGAGGTTGTGCTACCGCATTCTTCAGGACAGTTGATGCAGCTGCAAGTACATTCATCGTTGATCGAGAATATTAAAGCAGCGCAACCACAGGACCCTAAATTGCAAAAGTTTCGAGAACAGGTTGAAGCCGGACTACGAACAGATTTACTGATCCATGAAGATGGTTCGTTGAGATATGGTAGCCGTTTGTGTGTGCCAAAGGGTGATATTCGCGAAGAGCTTATGAAGGAGGCACACAGTTCAGCTTATTCCGTACATCCAGGAGGCACGAAGATGTACCGAGATATACAATAGCAATTCTGGTGGGAAGGTATGAAACGGGAGATTGCTCTCTTTGTGGCAAAGTGTTTGGTGTGTCAATAAGTTAAGGCAGAACATCAAAGGGTTGCTGGTTTATTGCAACCACTTCCGATTCCTCAGTGGAAGTGGGAACATATAACCATGGATTTCGTGACAGCTCTACCGCGGAGTCCAAAGGGCAATAATGCAGTATGGGTGATTGTTGATCGTTTGACCAAGGCAGCTCATTTCATTCCTTTTCGGGTTGGTCAATCGACAGAAACTTTGGCAGAGCGGTACATGCAGGAGATTGTAAGATTGCATGGAGTACCGGTGAGCATCGTGTCCGATCGTGACACTCGGTTCTTATCACACTTTTGGCGGAGCTTACAGGAAAGTTTGGGGACTCGATTGAAGTTTAGCACAGCATATCATCCTCAAACAGATGGTCAGTCGGAGAGAACGATCCAAACTCTTGAAGATATGTTGAGAGCGTGCATGTTGGACTTCAAGGGTTCTTGGGAGGATCATCTACATTTGGTGGAGTTTTCTTACAACAACAGTTTCCAGGCAACTATTCAGATGGCTCCATTTGAAGCTTTGTATGGGCGCAAGTGTCGTTCACCTGTTTGTTGGGACGATGTCGGTGAACAGAAATTGTTGGGACCGGATTTGGTTGTGCAAACAGTTGAGAAAGTTAACACTATCTGGAATCATATGAAAGCAGCACAAGACCGACAGAAGAGTTGGGCGGATACGTCGAGAAGACCTTTAGAGTTCGCCGTGGGTGATTTGGTATTCTTGAAGATATCACTGACTAGAGGGGTGATTCGTTTTGGAAGTCGAGGAAAGCTCAGTCCTCGATTCGTTGGACCCTTTGAGATCTTGGAGCATGTTGGTGAGGTAGCGTATCGTTTGGCGTTACCGCAGTCCTTGGCGAATGTGCACGATGTGTTTCACGTATCTCAACTCCGTAAGTATGTTCGAGATGAAACGCATGTGTTGGATCATTCGGAGCTGACGGTACGAGAAGACTTGACGTTTGAGGAGCGACCGGTTGAAATTGTGGATCGAAAGGAAAAGGTTCTTAAGAACAAGGTTATCCCTCTTGTACTTGTTTTGTGGGATAATCGCTCGCATGGAGAGTCCACTTGGGAACGAGAGGATGAAATCCGGCAGAAGTTTCCTAATCTTTTCTTGTAGTTGTTTGTCGTCTATCTTTTGTCTTCTTGGAATTTCAAGGACGAAATTCTTTTGTAGTTGGGTATAATGTAACGACCAAGTCCAGTTATACCATTTCCGGTTACTTTATGTGCTTAGTTCATTTATCATGTTTGGTTGCAAAGTGGTTTATATTCGACCCGTTTACATGAGCTCGTTGTTTCCTAATTTTAGATTGCACTAATATTTCATATTCTTGCATATAACCATTTAAGTTACTTAAAATAATTTTAAAATACATGACATGGCTTGCTTGATACCCCTAACCCTGTGGTAGCGTCCTTACATCGTGTTCTCGTCCCGTTCAATGAAACGGGCGTGTTTGGATGGCTACGCGCACGTACGTGCGTCCGTTCTTGGGGGTATGCTTTTTCATTACATAATCCTTCATTTTAAATTTTGGAACCTGCCAATAATCTTCGTATTTCAAATCCAAATTTTGGACCCGACCCGGACGCGTTTCTGAATTATTTGTATCCCGCCAAAATTTTAATCATTTAATATTTTAAATTATACCTAACCTAGTTGTATCAGCTTGAGAAAATATTTTTTTAGCTTGGAAATCTTTATATCAGCCTGAGAGATCTTCTTTAATATTTAAAATCTTTTCATAATTTTCCTAATCTAATTTTTCATTCCCCGAGCCAATCATAAAACCCCATTCTTAATCACCCGGCCCCACCAGTCCACAGCTCCCCCTCTCTCACCTCTCTCTTTCTCTTTCTCTCTCTTCTCTCTATTATCCCAGCACTAAAGGCCAACTTTATATCTCCCCTTTCTCTCTCTCCCTCCTCTCGCTCTTTCTCGTCTATCTATCTCTCTCATCTTCTCTCTCTTCTCGAATCCTTCTTTCTCTCTCTCTCCACGTATCTCTCTCTCTCCTTCCTTATATATTTCTCTTCTTCTTTATTTTTTACCAAAGCGAAAACCCACCCCCTGAAAACACTAACTGCCGTCTTCCCTCGCCGCTGCCCTAGCACCGACGACGCCCGTGCAAATCTCGTCGCTTCCTCACCCTCGTCACTCCGCCTTTACTCTCTTCCTTCCCGGTCACGTTGCACTCGCACCCGAGCAGCCGTGCACCCTTGCACACATCTGCATCGCCGGGAATCACCGTCGGTGACCTCGTCCTTGTGCCCCAGATCACCTGACAACCCAGTAAGCCTGCACCCTTACTTCCTCCCTTCTTCTTTCCTTCTTCCTTGCTTCTTCCTTGCTTCTCTGTTCTTCAGTTTTATCATTGCCGATGTTCTCTGCAGTTGTTCGCCGGAGCCTCGTCGACGCCATCGACCACTTCGCGGTTGTTTGAGGATCCACAGTAAGTCTCCTCCCTCCTCTCCATCCTCCTCCCCCTCTTCTCTTCTTCTTCCTTTTAGCATTTTTCTTTGGATTGCTTACTGTTTCTTGGTGCGCCGGATTCCGGCCGTGACGTCAACAATTCCCGACGATCCAGCGAGGAACTCTGACCCGTGTGTTTCCACTGTTCGTTGTTCGGACTCATTCCGTGTACCGTGCGCGCGTCGTGACTTTTCCCGCCGACGAGAGACGTTCCGTTTACCATATCGCGTTCCGTCGAGGCAAGTAAAAATTGCTGCATGCTAATTTATATATTACATATACATTGATGGCACTCTAAATCCGTAGTTTAACTTAAGTACCATGATTTTCCTTTTTTTCGTGTTCGATGTCGCGTTATATCATTTTAGTTTCCAGAATTGAAACCTACCATTCGCATTTACTTCATTAAACCAAATAACCACAATCATATGTTTTAATCACATTTTAACTATTGACATAGCCTATGGTATTTTTCTATAGTTTTACTCCATCGGACACTCGTGCGCATTTAAACCTGTTTTAGCTGTGATTTCATCCATTGAACCTATTTATAGATCATTGCATCCCTGGAATTTCTTAATAATTGTTAACATGATTTAACGGCCATAATTGTCATACTGTATTCATATAATGTTGAAACCATCTCTGAAACAAAAACTGATAATCGTACAGCTAAGTAGTTTAATCTGCGCATATTGCTTAACCTACTGCATGTGCCCATTTATTGTGTTGTTAATACCCATGCTTGTTTATTTATAACCATGATTATGTTAGTTGATTATGAGCACCCACATGATATCTTTTACACCCTAACATGACTTGTTACACACATATTACTTAGCCCGACATGGTACCGTACACGACCTGACCTGACCTGATGTACTATGGCTTGACCTGTTACCTAATCTTGTGTCTAATGCCAACAAACCTGACATGTAGTCCTTACGGACCGTTCCTGTTGTCTATCCAGACAAACCTGCACCTACCTGCTCCTGTGTTGGCATTAGTTCTTGATTACTTAAATACCTGACTTGAACACTTATAACTTGGGGGTATGGGGAAATCAATGATAAAACCTGACTTGTAACTCGATAGTTCGATACCTGTTCTGATCGGTCTTACGGGCTAGGCCAGCCCCGGAGTGATGGTGCTGACATCACTCATCTGTACATGCTACCTTTTACTGCCTAGCGGCACGTCTCGGATTCAGCCCGAGAATATTGACCGTGGTCCCGGGAACGCACGGGATACTATTAAGTTACATCGATGATTTATCAAATTGATTTCAAAGACTTTATAGTAGATAACCCAATAGACCAGTTTAGCTTACTCACTGCACACTACCTTTCACTGCCCTGATTTATATTACTGTTACACCTGTTTTTCATTCATGTTTATATTTGCATTGCCTGTTACCTTGTTTACATTTTATTTGTAACACTCGAGCCCAATAATACTATTTATATTACTAGTTGAGGGTTATATATTGCTCTTTTCCAATTATCCTGATTTTCTGGTGTTTATTGCTAAATTTTAACCGGTTAAGTCATTTTGGCACATAACAAATTTTAACTCCTAAAATGAAATTTAAAATATCCGTGTTGGCCTACTCGTCGCCACTAGTCGCGTGGTAGCGTCCGCGTGTCGAGATTCCGTCCCGTTCGGCTAAACGGGCAAACTTGGACGACTACGCGCGCGTGCAAGTGTCCGACTTGGGGGCATGCATTTTAATCATTAAACACCTCTTTTCAAAATTTGGAACCCGCTTAAAATCCTATAATTTGAATTTGGAACATTTGGGCGCAACCCGGGCTCGATTTGGAAATGTTTCATTTCGCGGCAAAAGGCCCATTTTAATTAAATATCTTAAACTATATATTATACGAATATATTTTACCTAACCGTTAAAATCCTTCAGATTCCTCTTCAAATCCATTTCAAAATCTCTCGTGGCTAATCACGAGCTGCTAACCTTCACTCGTGGGCCCCTTCCCTTTCCCTATCTCTCTCTCTCTCTTCCCTCATTCTTTCTCTCCCTCTAACAACTCTCTCTCTCCTCTATTTAATCTCCTCATGCAGCCGCCTTCTTCTATTTTCCCCACCACGAGAAAACCCAGCGAACCCCTAACCCTATCCCCTCGTTCTTCGCCGTCGACCTCCCCGCGACCTCGCCGTCGCCGCCCTCGCTACCACGAGACTAGCCGCACCCACCTACCTCCTTCCTCCGCCGCTTCCCGTGCCTGCACCCAACCCCGACGACGCCTCCACTCGGCTGCAGAGCCCGACGTCGACGCCGCCTCTCGTCGCCGACGACTCCCGCGACTCCCTCTCCTCCTCCTCGTCACTACGTCGTCATCACCTTCCTCCTCCCTTCGCCGGATCACCAGCAAACCCGAGCCCGACCCTGCACCATCCCCGGGTCGCCGGAGAACGCGCCGTCGACCCTCGTCGACGTCACCCGCGCCACATCCGACCACCTCCTTCTCCCCTCGACCACCAGAGCAGGCCAGCATCTCCTTTACTCCCAGCACCATCGATTTCAGCGAAGTCCAGCCACCTCGAACCCTCGCCGCGCACTGTTCATCGCCGCCGGCGCCCCATCGCCGTCGAGCCATCGTGGTTGCACCCTGTTTCCTCCCTGTAAGCACCCCTTACTTTCATTTAGTGCTAGGTTTTTCCCCGCGGACCTTTGTTACGTATATCGTGTGTTGCTAACTCGTTGCCGTGTTTTGCCGGAATCCGACCGTGCCGTCTTGGCGAACCCGACGCTCCAGCGAAGTACCCTGGTCCGTGTGATCCCGTTGTTCTCTGTTGGGACTCGATCCGTGGCCCGTGCAACCATATCGTGTTTTCTGCCGACTTTGCATCCGTGTTCCGGTTTGCAAAACCGTCGAGGCAAGTATCTGAATACTTGCTTTAACATGCTAGCGTGCGAGATCTAGTCTTGCCACGCAGTTGAATTCATACTATATAATACAACAACTTAATGATGGTAATTGATATTATATTATAAGTTGGAATTGACAGTTGCAGTTATCTTTAACATGGAATCGTTATAATAGTTTCTCGTAATTAATCAACCCACTATCAATCCATATTTCAACTAAATAAAACAATTGGATCATATCTGCCTAAATTGTTAAATCATTCACGAGACAATTATTATACTTAGTGTAGATTCATGTAGCTTCATTACTTTATGATTGTGGATATTGCTTCACCTTGTGGCTATTGCACCCCAAAGGTGCGTGAACCTGTTAATAAGAGAATACAAAACATCACTGTGGTTACATGGAATATTATGGTTATTTACTGTTTCCTGCTGCTGTTCATTATTTGATTGTATACCTGTTGTGAGCACACACCCGATTGCACTACATATTGGCCTGACCCTGCTACACATGACATATACATACATACCAACTCATCCTGTTATACCATGACATGACTTGTTTCATGATCTCATGCCTAATGCCGACAAACATGACCATCCCTGCTGTCTATCCCGACAGACCTACTTTTATTGATCATATGTTGGCATTGATCCTTGACTACTGAATACCTGACCTGACATACATAACTTGGGGGTATGGGGAAATCAAAGATGAACCTGACTTGTAACTCGACAGTTCACTACCGTTCGAGTGTACACATTCCTATTCTGTGCCCAGCGGCATGTCTCGGTTTCGGCCGAGAATATTGTGGCCGTGATCCCGGGTATGTACGGGGTAATACCGAGTGTACACTTTCCTATTCTGTGCCTAACGGCATGTCTCGGCTGCAGCCGAGAATATTGTGGCCGTGGTCCCGGGTATGTACGGGATACTATTGGGTTACATCGACGATTCATCAATTGGTTTCAAAGACTATAGAGTAGAAACCTGATAGGACAGTTCAGTCACCATTGCACTTTATCCTGCTCTGTTATTGTACTGCTTTATTCATGTTCATACCTGCACTGCTTATTACCATGTTTACATTATATACTTGATGTCTTGACGCGCTGACGTCTGGGTTTTGCATGGCCCAGATTCCGTACCACTGTCGACGACCGAGCTGGAGTACTTCAGCCAGCAGGCTGATTCGAGTTCTATAGTGGTCAGTTCATTTATTGCATTTTATTCCCAGGAGTGATCCCGCATTACGGGACGTACCCTTCTATTATTGTATTGGATCATTAGCTTCCGCACTTACTGTTTATTGATTCCTGTTATTATGGATTTGGACATGTGTTAGATTAGTATTTTATCTTGTTCTTGATATCCTTACAACCGTAATGTGACTGTCGATGGATACTTCCTACCCACAGGTAGCATGGTTGGCTATGTCACGTGCCCAATCTTGCGTACTCTGGGAAGCGGGGCGTGACATGGTTTTTTTGGTATCAGAGCCATAGGTTAATTGGGTTGATTCTTTGTAGTTGGGTATTGCACCCGATACACGAATCAGAATACCCGTGATTAGGAAACATGTCCTGCCACCTTGACCGTTTTACTATTCTTGAATCACATTCTTCCGGATTATATCTTTTACGACATGCAAACTTACTTTGCATTGTCAACTCGAAAACCTAACTTCTTGTTATCCCTAGGACTTGGGCGACTTGGGTGGAGTTAAGTAATTGCGGCTATGATACCGCGACATAGCTACAATGCAGCACTCTATTTAAGTATCTTGGAGTCCTAGCCTTGATCCACATTCAGAATCTATCATCATGCTAATGTTGGGTGTTTTGAGTTCAGGATTATGACAGGTAAGAAGTTGAAGACTTACCAGAGGCGTGTGAACGAAGCCGCCATGCTTGGAGTGATAAGAGGAATGCTGGAAATCAAAGAGACAGACTGAGCTGATCCAGCAGTAGCAGATTCGTTTCAGGAAGGTTTGCAAATCGTTCGGCAGTCGGTAAACAACGATGGAACTAGACCAGTCGAACGAGTAGGGACTGTAGCAGACTTCAGACTTTTTGGGTCCGTCTATTTTCACTGGTCTGGAGGAGCCGTTGCCAACCAAGCAGTGGGCGGATTTCTCTAAGAGTTTCCTGGAGAAGACCTTCCGCGGACTGCGCGGAGGAAATGGAAGAGAAGTTCATCGGAATAAGGCAGAATGGGGCAACCATGGACGTGCATGCAGCAGAATGGAGGAGACTCAGTAGTCTCGCTGGACCTTTCGCAGCCAACGATGCAGACAACAGTTACGGTAAGGAAGCAATTCTGTCGGGCCAGTCGAGTTTAGGGCTAGGCCGACACACAGTGTTCTTGCAGCTATAGAAGTTAATGATAAAGAAGAGCCGGCAGTTGTTCGTGACTTTATGGATGTGTTTGAAGATATATCGGGCTTAACGCCGAGGCAAGACGTGGAGTTCGCGATTGACCTTATTCCTGGTGCGGCGCCAGTATCGAAACCGTATTATCCGATAGCACCAGTGGAATTGGAAGAAGTTAAGAAACAAGTTGGTGAATTTCTCGAGAATGGTTGGATTCGAAGCAGCAACTCGCCTTGGGGAGCTCCAGTTCGTTTAGTAAAGAAGAAGGATGGCACGAGAAGGATGTGCATTGGTTATCGAGAATTGAACCGGGTGACTATTAAGAACAAGTACCCGATCCCTCGCATTGGAGAGCAGCTTAGTGGCGCGAGGGTATTCTCGAAACTGGACTTGCGATCAGGATATCATCAGGTCCGAGTGAAAGCAGAAGACATTTGCAAGACGGCGTTTCGAACTCGATATGGACATTTCGAGTATCTAGTGATGCCCTTCGGAGTGACTAATGCGCCAGCCGTATTCATGGATTTGATGAACAGGATCTTTTCACCATTCTTGGACCAGTTTATTGTGGTATTCATTGACGATATTCTGGTGTACTCGAAGAGTCCGGAGGAACATGCTGAGCATTTAAGGATCGCATTGCAGACGCTATGACAAGAGAAATTATTCGCGAAGATGAGTAAGTGCGAATTCTGGCTGGAAGAAGTGAAGTTTCTGGGGCATGTCGTGTCGGGCGATGGAATCGCCGTCGATCCCGAGAAGATTGCAGCAGTTCGAGATTGGCCAACTCCAAAGAATGTTGCGGAGATAAGAAGTTTTCTTGGACTCGCCGGTTACTACAGAAGATTTGTGGAGAACTTCGCTCGTTTAGCTGAGCCGTTAACCAAGCTTACGCGTAAAGAGGTACCGTTTGTTTGGACGAATGGATGTACGTTGGCCTTCGAGACGTTGAAGCAGAAGTTGATAACCGCCCCTATCCTAACCGTACCGGATAATTCAGGAGGACTGGTGATTCACAGTGACGCCTCTGGAAAAGGATTGGGATGTGTTTTGATGCAGAATGGGAAAGTAGTCGCTTACGCATCGAGACAACTGAAGACCCATGAGAAGAATTATCCGACTCATGACTTAGAGCTTGCAGCCGTGATCTTCGCCCTGAAGATTTGGAGACACTACCTTTTGGGCGAGAGAGTCGAAGTCTTTACAGATCACAAGAGTTTAAAGTATGTGTTCACTCAGAAGGAGTTGAACATGAGGCAACGCAGATGGTTGGAGCTGATGGCCGACTATGACCTTGATCTTAAGTACCATCCGGGAAAAGTCAACGTCGTGCCGGATGCGCTGAGTCGATTACCAGCAATTCAGATATTGACTGCACAGATAGAGATCATTGCGGATTTTCGGAGATTTGACTTGGAGGTTGTGCTACCACATGCTACAGGACAGTTGATGCAGTTGCAAGTACAGTCGTCCTTAGTTGAGAAAATTAAAGCGGCACAATCGCAGGATCCTAGACTGCAAAAGTTTCGAGAGCAGGTTGAAGCCGGACTACGAACCGATTTACTGATCCACGAAGACGGTTCGTTGAGATATGGTAGCCGTGTGTGTGTGCCAAAAGGAGATGTGCGTGAAGAGCTTATGAAGGAGGCATACAGTTCAGCTTACTCTGTACATCCAGGAGGGACAAAGATGTACCGAGATATTCGACAGCACTTCTGGTGGGAAGGTATGAAACGAGAAATTGCTCGCTTCGTGGCTAAGTGCTTGGTGTGTCAGCAAGTCAAGGCTGAACACCAAAGGGTTGCTGGTTTGTTGCAACCACTTCCGATTCCTCAGTGGAAGTGGGAACATATAACCATGGATTTCGTGACGGCTTTACCGCGGAGTCCAAAGGGCAACAATGCCGTATGGGTGATTGTCGATCGTTTGACCAAGGCAGCTCACTTTATTCCTTTTCGGGTTGGTCAATCGACGGAGACTTTGGCAGAGCAGTACATGCAGGAAATTGTGAGATTGCATGGAGTGCCGGTAAGCATCGTGTCCGATCAGGACACTCGGTTCTTGTCGCACTTTTGGAGGAGTTTACAAGAAAGTTTTGGGACTCGATTGAAGTTTAGCACAGCTTATCATCCTCAGACTGATGGACAATCGGAGAGAATGATCCAGACCCTTGAAGATATGTTGAGGGCTTGCATGTTGGACTTCAAAGGTTCTTGGGAAGATCATCTACACCTGGTGGAGTTTTTTGTACAACAATATCTTCCAAGCAACTATTCAGATGGCTCCGTTTGAAGCACTGTATGGTCGTAAGTGCCGTTCACCTGTTTGTTGGGATGATGTTGGTGAACGAAGGTTACTAGGACCAGATTTGGTGGTGCAGACAGTCGAGAAGGTGAATACAATCAGGAAGCATATGAAGGCAGCTCAAGACAGACAGAAAGTTGGGCCGACACGTCAAGAAGACCTCTAGAGTTCGCCGTGGGTGATTTGGTATTCCTGAAGATATCACCGACTAGAGGGGTGATTCGCTTTGGAAGTCGGGGAAAGCTTAGTCCTCGATTCGTTGGACCCTTCGAGATTTTGGAGCGTGTTGGAGAGGTATCATACCGGTTGGCGTTACCACAGTCATTAGCAGGAGTTCACGATGTGGTTCATGTGTCTCAACTACGGAGGTATGTTCGTGATGAGACTCATGTCTTGGATCATTCGGAGTTGACTGTACGAGTGGACCTAACCTTTGAGGAGCGACCAGTGGAAATCTAGGATCGAAGAGAAAAGGTTCTTAAGAACAAGGTTATCCCTCTTGTGCTAGTTTCTTGGGGTAATCGATCGCATGGAGAATCCACTTGGGAGCGAGAAGACGAGATTCGGCAGAAATTCCCTCACCTTTTCCAGTAGTTAGCTATCTTGTATTCTTGGAATTTCGAGGACGAAATTCTTTTGTAGTTGGGTATGATGTAACACCCGAGCCCAATAATACTATTTATATTACTAGTTGAGGGTTATATATTGCTCTTTTCCAATTATCCTGATTTTCTGGTGTTTATTGCTAAATTTTAACCGGTTAAGTCATTTTGGCACATAACAAATTTTAACTCCTAAAATGAAATTTAAAATATCCGTGTTGGCCTACTCGTCGCCACTAGTCGCGTGGTAGCGTCCGCGTGTCGAGATTCCGTCCCGTTCGGCTAAACGGGCAAACTTGGACGACTACGCGCGCGTGCAAGTGTCCGACTTGGGGGCATGCATTTTAATCATTAAACATCTCTTTTCAAAATTTGGAACCCGCTTAAAATCCTATAATTTGAATTTGGAACATTTGGGCGCAACCCGGGCTCGATTTGGAAATGTTTCATTTCGCGCCAAAAGGCCCATTTTAATTAAATATCTTAAACTATATATTATACGAATATATTTTACCTAACCGTTAAAATCCTTCAGATTCCTCTTCAAATCCACTTCAAAATCTCTCGTGGCCAATCACGAGCTGCTAACCTTCACTCGTGGGCCCCTTCCCTTTCCCTATCTCTCTCTCTCTCTTCCCTCATTCTCTCTCTCCCTCTAACAACTCTCTCTCTCCTCTATTTAATATCCTCATGCAGCCGCCTTCTTCTATTTTCCCCACCACAAGAAAACCCAGCGAACCCCTAACGCTAGCCCTTCGTTCTTCGCCGTCGACCTCCCCGCGACCTCGCCATCGCCGCCCTCGCTACCACGAGACTAGCCGCACCCACCTACCTCCTTCCTCCGCCGCTTCCCGTGCCTGCACCCAACCCCGACGACGCCTCCACTCGGCTGCAGAGCCCGACGTCGACGCCGCCTCTCGTCGCCGACGACTCCCGCGACTCCCTCTCCTCCTCCTCGTCACTACCTCGTCATCACCTTCCTCCTCCCTTCGCCGGATCACCAGCAAACCCGAGCCCGACCCTGCACCATCCCCGGGTCGCCGGAGAACGCGCCGTCGACCCTCGTCGACGTCACCCGCGCCACCTCCGACCACCTCCTTCTCCCCTCGACCACCAGAGCAGGCCAGCATCTCCTTTACTCCCAGCACCATCGATTTCAGCGAAGTCCAGCCACCTCGAACCCTCGCCGCGCACTGTTCATCGCCGCCGGCGCCCCATCGCCGTCGAGCCATCGTGGTTGCACCCTGTTTCCTCCCTGTAAGCACCCCTTACTTTCATTTAGTGCTAGGTTTTTCCCCGCGGACCTTTGTTACGTATATCGTGTGTTGCTAACTCGTTGCCGTGTTTTGCCGGAATCCGACCGTGCCGTCTTGGCGAACCCGACGCTCCAGCGAAGTACCCTGGTCCGTGTGATCCCGTTGTTCTCTGTTGGGACTCGATCCGTGGCCCGTGCAACCATATCGTGTTTTCTGCCGACTTTGCATCCGTGTTCCGGTTTGCAAAACCGTCGAGGCAAGTATCTGAATACTTGCTTTAACATGCTAGCGTGCGAGATCTAGTCTTGCCACGCAGTTGAATTCATACTATATAATACAACAACTTAATGATGGTAATTGATATTATATTATAAGTTGGAATTGACAGTTGCAGTTATCTTTAACATGGAATCGTTATAATAGTTTCTCATAATTAATCAACCCACTATCAATCCATATTTCAACTAAATAAAATAATTGGATCATATCTGCCTAAATTGTTAAATCATTCACGAGACAATTATTATACTTAGTGTAGATTCATGTAGCTTCATTACTTTATGATTGTGGATATTGCTTCACCTTGTGGCTATTGCACCCCAAAGGTGCGTGAACCTGTTAATAAGAGAATACAAAACATCACTGTGGTTACATGAAATATTATGGTTATTTACTGTTTCCTGCTGCTGTTCATTATTTGATTGTATACCTGTTGTGAGCACACACCCGATTGCACTACATATTGGCCTGACCCTGCTACACATGACATATACATACATACCAACTCATCCTGTTGTACCATGACATGACTTGTTTCATGATCTCATGCCTAATGCCGACAAACATGACCATCCCTGCTGTCTATCCCGACAGACCTACTTTTATTGATCATATGTTGGCATTGATCCTTGACTACTAAATACCTGACCTGACATACATAACTTGGGGGTATGGGGAAATCAAAGATGAACCTGACTTGTAACTCGACAGTTCACTACCGTTCGAGTGTACACATTCCTATTCTGTGCCCAGCGGCATGTCTCGGTTTCGGCCGAGAATATTGTGGCCGTGATCCCGGGTATGTACGGGGTAATACCGAGTGTACACTTTCCTATTCTGTGCCTAACGGCATGTCTCGGCTGCAGCCGAGAATATTGTGGCCGTGGTCCCGGGTATGTACGGGATACTATTGGGTTACATCGACGATTCATCAATTGGTTTCAAAGACTATAGAGTAGAAACCTGATAGGACAGTTCAGTCACCATTGCACTTTATCCTGCTCTGTTATTGTACTGCTTTATTCATGTTCATACCTGCACTGCTTATTACCATGTTTACATTATATACTTGATGTCTTGACGCGCTGACGTCTGGGTTTTGCATGGCCCAGATTCCGTACCACTGTCGACGACCGAGCTGGAGTACTTCAGCCAGCAGGCTGATTCGAGTTCTATAGTGGTCAGTTCATTTATTGCATTTTATTCCCAGGTGTGATCCCGCGTTACGGGACGTACCCTTCTATTATTGTATTGGATCATTAGCTTCCGCACTTACTGTTTATTGATTCCTGTTATTATGGATTTGGACATGTGTTAGATTAGTATTTTATCTTGTTCTTGATATCCTTACAACCGTAATGTGACTGTGGATGGATACTTCCTACCCACAGGTAGCATGGTTGGCTATGTCACGTGCCCAATCTTGCGTACTCTGGGAAGCGGGGCGTGACATTATTACTTGATGACACGACGCGCTGACGTCTGGGTTTTGCATGGCCCAGATTCCGTACCTTTGCTGCAGTCCGAGCTGGAGTACTTCAGCCAGCAGGCTGAGCAGTGAGGTTTCTGTATTAGTTAGTTCTTTTATTTTCTGCATTTTATTCCTGATGTGAGCCCGCATTATGGGACATACATTCCAGTTATTTTGTATTGGATCTTTTGCTTCCGCACTTTTATTATTCTTGACTCGTGTTATCTTGGCTTATGGACATGTATTAGAT
This sequence comes from Agapanthus africanus, assembly GCA_030015575.1. NCBI lineage: Eukaryota > Viridiplantae > Streptophyta > Magnoliopsida > Asparagales > Amaryllidaceae > Agapanthus > Agapanthus africanus. The sequence continues at coordinate 54,025,954 of JASDDO010000004.1, forward strand.
AGTTAGATTTTGTTCTTGATATCTCTACAGCCGTAATGTGACTGTGGATGGATACTTCCTACCCATAGGTACCATGGTTGGCTATGTCACGTGCCCAATTTAGCGTACTCTGGGAAACGGGGCGTGACACCTCAGCCTTACAAAAGTCAAAAGAAAAACAAAATGAAGGTAGGGGAGCGGGGGCTCTACACCTCAGGCCCGGGTGCGACCTCGAGGTCCTCGACCTCCACCACCGGGGGCGCTGGGTCCTCAGACCCCTCCCCGCCGGGAGCCTCTCCCCCTTGCTCATCGGCGCCTACGAGGGGGAACTCGTCCAGCAGATCCGCGTCGTCGAACTCCAGCATCCGAGACTTGACGGCATCAAGGGCGTCGTGCCAAATGCGGGTCGTGGCCACGGTCAGGTCGTCATAAAAGTCCCTCGACCCCTTGTAGCTCGCCACAACCCTCGATCCAGACGACTTATAGGCCTCGTCTGCCACCCCCAGCTCTTTCTGCAGGGTCTTCACCATCTTTTTCAGGTTGCCGGCGAGCACCTGGGAGTCCTCGAGCTTGCCCTCGGCGATCGCGGCGGCCTCGCGATGCCGGGCGACCTCCCTTTTCCCGGCATCCACCTTGCCCTCCAGAGCGGCAATCCTCGCCGACATCGCCTACTGCTCTCTCCTGGAGCTCTCTTACAACGCGGCGAGCTGGCCCGCGGCCTCCACCGCCGGTGCTACCATCTTGGTCTCCATGCGAAGGGCGAGGGCCACGTGCTGGAGAGTCTGGAAAGACATAAAAAAAGAAGGATCAGAAATATGAAGGAAAACACTAAATCTCACCGGGCACTGGGGGCTTACCTGCACGGCTTCCTGGGCGATCGACGCCAGCTGAACCTTAAGGGTTCCCCCAGGAACCCGACCCCCGGCCGAGGTCTCTATCTCGTGGTGGAGGCTGTCCGCGACCGACAGCCCGGACGGCACCGCGAACCGGAGCCCCCTTCCTCCACCACGGTCGGCGAAGACCGGCCCCGGGAAGGTCTCCGGGAACTCCACTTGAGCGGCTCCGAGGGGGAGCCGATCTTCTCTTCCGAGGCCTTGTCCTCCATAATCAGGGCCCGCTTCCGACCCGACGCTCTGCTGGGGACCGCGGCGGGATCCACCACCGAGCGTGTCACGCCCCGCTTCCCGGTGTACGGCGAAGTGGACGCGACGAGGCCCGCTACGTATATACTCAGAAGTATATACGCTAAGCGTAACTAAGCAATATAAAGTAAATCACAAGAGACGAATGAAATAGAAATAACAGCAACTTTTATTAATAACATTCTTTGTACAATGCATGAAAAGAAAATACAACTGAAATGAAAAGCGATGCCTAAACAGTGACATAACAGAAAATGAAAATACTGGAAAGAACAAGGTACAATATTTAGAGCTCGGGATCTTCGTGGAACTGCTCCAAATCTTCACCGGTGGGCTCGATCTCAGCTTGGTCCAACGCACCTGACGACATTCAAAGAAGAAGGAAATAGAATGTCGTCAGCGACAAGTCGCTCGGTAAGTCCCAAAGATGAGGAAGAATTAGGAAGACAGTGTAAAATTATTTTCTAAAATATTATATTGTTGAATATTATGGAATATTGAGTTAACGCTGTTGTTTGTAGCTTGGTACAGAAGGATGCCAGTGTATACGAGGGGAGTCTCACTTGCCAGAGACTAAGGCACGTGTAGTATAAGGAACCGTTATGCCACGGTACAACAGCAATAGGATTCAGGTTAGGTGTCTTAATCTGACCACCTCGTGCCACCTTTAACACCTTCCGTACCAATCTACCCCTTAAACCCCGTAATGTTTTAACAGTAATGTAATATTATATTGTGTAAATTGGGTGACTGACCAAAACCATGATATCAGTAAACATGTTGTAACTGCATGATCAGGTAAATGGAATAACAGGATAATGGATGAATATCCATGGTTTGATTCAGTCAAATTGAATAGATTGTTATCTGGATTCTGGGAACCATGTATTAATATTGAGTTGTATTACAAAAGAATATAGATTGACTTGAATCATATTCAAGTCAGAAATAGTCAGACTCTAACCCGAGTCAGACTAAAAAAGATAATTTGAAGTTCTTTATTTGTTAGGAGCCTTATTGTAATTTATAAAACTTGAGGGGGTTTTATGTAAAAAGTACTATTGTATAGTTTTCAAAATACACCTCAAGTATTTATTATTCGTCTTTATAATTATAATGAGTGTGAATTTTATTTGTGTTATTCTAGTGAATATATCCTAATAAAAGTATTAATTTATAATATTGATTTATTTGAAATTCATGGTATTTTAATGTAACTTTTAATCTTGTAATTTTTAGAAAAATGTGGAAACTTTATCTTATGATAAAATAGTTGTTTAAATGATAATCATATATATATTAATACAAGAATATATAAATATTTTATTTTCCAAAATCTCATTTTTCTTAAATGTCATGTTTTAAACTTTTCGAGACCGAATGCTCCTTGCGGAGGTCTGAATCTCGCACTACTAGCCCGCGGGTGCACGATGAACCGTACTATCCCTAACGGGTTCCCCAAAGGTGGGTTGTAGTGGCGCTTTGCTTAGGTTTAATAAATACTATTCATTTAGAAAAACGGTTTTATAAATATAAGGTATTTATTTGTAAAAAGATATAGTTTTCCGTATTTTAGTTTCTAGGGTTTCCTAAGCCAACTAGCATATTTCTAAGATCTAAACGATAAGTCGTTAGAAGCTTCAAATCGCCTCTTCACAACCAATTACGGCCAGGTAAGTGCCAGGTAAGTGGGAAGGAACCACAATAGTGGGCCTAATTAAAAACCACTAGCCTAGACACACTTGCCTAGACACCACAAAGTCAGTTTAGATAAACGATCGATGTCCATGACATATCGTGTTTTCATTATAAAAGATTTTATTTAAAATTGTGTACAACTTAAAGCTTTCAAGAAAGGTTTATAAAGATAAAGGTATTTTAGTGAAAAGTCTTGTATTTTCGTATTCTATGTTTTGACGTTTATCAATTATGGTTATATTTGTGTGTGTGTAGAGGTAGGTCATTACCTCGTGACTTATTTTAAGGTTTAATGAAGTTTTAAAGGTTAATTATGATATATTAAACTTGAAGGTATTAAAGCGTAAGAATACAGTATTTGAAAACGTTATCATTTCATGTGTGAAAATTCATTCAAATTGATTTCTATAAGTTTATTTATCAAGATAAACATATTTTGGAGTGAGGAATTTAATTAGAACAAGAAAAATAAACTCTATGGTATTTTTATGAAAAGAATACGGTTTTACAAGAAAGCTATCATTTCATGTGAGAAACTTTATTTAAATTGGTTTATGGATGATTAATAGTCAACATGAATATAGGTAGGTATTATGGATTAGGTGACAAGTGAAATTTTGTAGAAAAAACCGAATCGGAAATCGGTTTGATCCGATTTCCGTCGGGTTCCAAAAAGTCGTATTTTTCTATTAAAAAGGAAGAGAGATAGAATAGATAGGACTTACGGGTTTGGACAAGCTAAGGAGGCTAAGGAAAGTGGTGGTTGTCGGTGCGTCGAAAACGTCGCGAAGGTTCTACTACGATCGCCGGAATTTGTCGTCGATTTCGGCAGCGCTTCGCTTCTCGCTCTTTGTACCGAGTTCTCGAGAATTTGGGAGAGTGGACTTAGAATTGTGAGGTGAAATAGTAGAGGGTAGGGGTCTTTATATAGGGCTAGGCTAGGGTTAGGGTTTGGATTAAAAATATAAAAAAAATATAAAATTCATTAAAATTTCATTAATTTTGAGAGTAAAAGAGACTTAATGAGAAAATGATAACGTTCTGGAAAAAATGGACTATACAGAAGGGTTGACCAAGTCAACACGAATTTTTTTCGTGTTGACGACTCGGCCGACCGGCCGAGTCCGGCCGGTGGCGCCGGCCGACTTGGCCGAGTCGGGGCCGAGTCGGTCTCGTTGGATGGGGAATTTTCTGAGGGGAACTTTGGTGCACTTTATTTTTTATATATTGTATTAAATTGTGAGTTATGGCTGTTTGACCGTTTGACTTCCCAAAAAATTTAAAACAAAAAGATATAAAAATATGTGGGGCATGGGATTTGAACTCTGGTGGCTTGGTTCAGCAATGCAAGGTATTCCCAGTGAGCTACAAGCTCCTTCTTGTAATTATTGTAGGAAAGTAGATACTTAAAATACTATCAGCAACATCAATACTCCAAGTATACTTCAAATTTAATTCAAATTTAGGTATACAAAAATTGGAGTTGTTACAGAGCGTCCTCGGGGCACCGCCACCGGGGGGTTGGAAGCAGGGGCAGGCTGCGCCCGGGAAGAGCTGGCGCCCCCAGCCCTAGCAGGTTACCTTGGTTGGCGCATAGCATTTCAGAGAACGCCGAAGTCCATGGATCCTGCACGAAACAAACACCCAACTTATCAGCAACGCGAGTAAAACATAAACCCAGAAAGAAAGCCTAACTTACCGACGAACTCGACGGGGCTAAGCCCGGCCCAGCTCAAAACCCTCTCGGATAGCAGCACGTCGTATCGAGGGATGGGTTCCCATGATGCCACTCTCACCGCGGCGAGGTCATCTGACAGGTTCCCCGGTAGACTCTTCTCCCTCGACCACTTGGTGGGCACCGGCCAGTCCTCGCCTTCGGGAGGGGAGACGAAGAAAAATTTCTTCTTCCAGTCGTGAATGGAGGAGGGCAAGGACACGATCCCAGTCCCGGCAGCGACCCCGGGCCTCTTCCTAAAAGTAAAGTAAACCCACCTCGGGTCGCCAGCTCGACCGCCGGGGTGACTCTTGAAAGCAAGAGAGGAATCGAGAACGGAAAGGCTGAAAGGAACTGTCTGCAGCTTCAGTGTAACATTTTCAAAAATATAAAATATTAATTTTGGGAATTTTTATAATTTAATATTATTTTATTGATTATTTTAATATTAAATCTATAATTAAATGCAAATAAATAGGAAAAATGTTTGAAAAATTATGAAAAATTTTGGAAAATTATAAAATAGGGTAAATTAGTGAATTATGACATTTTTAAGTTTTTGTGATTAATTTGACACTAATTTAGCGCTAATCGCGATTAAAATCGCTAATCGGTTTTTAACAAATTTGAACAAAAAATGCACACACTATTTTTCCTACACTTGTGCACTTTCTACCATGGTTTCTCATTTTGGGTTTACTATTTAAGTGAGAAGGATTTGTTTTAGAAGAAAAAGGAAAATAAAAGAAAAAGAAAAGGAATTAAGAATGGAGTTGGTGAGAGAGGGTATGGGCACCTTTGACAAACCCTTAGCCATTTGTTTTCCTCTCATTTTCCCCCCTCCCTCTTCATGCTTGCTGCTGCTGCCTCTTCTTCATTCTCCCTCCCCTCTTCAAAGTCCAAAACACATCCAAAACAACACCAAAACCTCATGTCCGTTTCATTAAAAATGTGCACAAGCTCGAGATCTACAAGATGGACCAAGAAAGCGTGGATTTTGGCCACTAGGGGCAACTCAAGAAAGTTCTTGAGTTGCCAGGTGAGGTAAATTCTGAACCCTTAGCTCAATTGTAGCATTTCCTTTAACCCCATGTTAAGAATATATCGATATTGTGTGATATTATGGACTTGATGAAAACCTAGTTAGGGTTTGAGAGAAACTTGAGTTGTAATGTGAAATTGAGCTCAGTAGAGGACTTGTAAACACCCTAGTGCATGAATTGGAACCCAAAACCTGAAGCTAGAACCAGAAATACGGATTTTAGAAACCGATATCGGGGAAAATGTGTAATCTGTGCAGGTTAACTTGAATCTGCTATCACCCCGAGGACCCTAAAATAATATTGAATGGACAGTGAGATGTGCAGGCACAATTGAACCAACACCCCAAACCCTAGCCTCCAACTCATCCGTACGGCCGCCAATTTCTCCCTTTTGGCCGCCAATTGCGGCATGGGTCCCACCTTTTTGTCTCGTTTTCGTTCTGTAGCTCCTACATTGTTAGTTTAGGCCCCTGGTATATATAGAATTGTATAAAGTGACCTGGGGTAAAATCTGGAACACATTTCATGAGTTGCTGTTTTGGACTTTAGTTTCCGTATTCCGTATTTTCATTTCTGCATTGGTGTGTTTCGTTTTACCTCGACTATTTGGTGTTTATACGACGATATAGAGGATTTATTGATGGTTTTGAAGGCGTGCCATAGGTTCTCACCTATAGGCCCCCTTATCGTATCGTTTTGGATTTCGTGCGCTGTTTTAGCTTGAATTTGGTTTTAATGCGCATATACGATATGTTGATGTGTAGGTACCCATGAAGACTTCGAGACGACAAACAAATGCGTGGCGACGTCCGCAAATGATGATGCAAAGTGAGTAGATTATATCTACAGGGGGAAGTCGGGTGGATGGCGTATAGCACCCCCGCAGTCCGTAGTTAGTATACTATATATAGTGGTTATATGATATTTATAGTGTGTTGTAGCTTTGTGATAGGTGCATTGTGGATAGTGTAGGGTAGAAGTGAATAGTGTAGTTCATAGTCGCGAACCTAGGGTAGAATTACACCTACACACACACCCTTGCATATTACTTGTACTTACACGGCGTTTGATGATATGGGATGACGTTGGTAATGAGTCGATGATGTGGGCTTGATGACGTGAGATCGGTGATTGGATACGATTCATTGTGGGATATGACTTGTGATTTCTTGCGGGCTTGGGATATGTGTTTACCCCGCATGCATACTTCACTGATGGTATCGTTTGGTGCTAGACATAGAGGAGTACCCCAGACCATGTGATCTGATGATAGTGATACCTGTTTTGTGATGAGATAGTGAGATGTTGACCCGTACCCAGCTATTGGGATGCCGTACGATGATTACCGTACGAGCCGATATTGATGATAGATCCGCACTCATAACTCGAGGATATCTTATGATATGACATTGAGGCGAGATCACCGACTATATACCTTTATATATGTATCGACTCAGATTTAGGCGGTTTCCGTACCCCTCCAGATTTGCATGATACTTAGATCAGTAGTTGCATAGTAGATGTTAGATTAGACCAGAGTCATACCTATTTCAAACTAACGAATCGGGAATATTGCAAGATAGGAAAAAGGGGATTCTACGGATATTTTCAAATGTGTAGTGTCTATTTTCTAAACACCGTAGCCCTTGTTTTACCAAAGACCCCGATTCGTCTTATTTCAAAAGGCAAGGTTGCATGATATAGCTTTTGAGTTAGATTCTTCACTATTGCGTTGATTATTCGATTGCACCTGTTCATACTATTTGCATGGCATTACTTGTGTTTATTGTTATATTGCCATCATGCTGTTAGGACACCAACACCATTATCGATGATGCGTATGTTCCACGTACACTGATTGCCGACTCACACACTTCATCATCGATAATTGCTATGTCACTACACTGTAGTACTGCTGCATTCATGGTATGATTTCCGCATGGCATACTGTACACATAGACCTGTACACAAACATATATGATTTTGACTTGATATTCATACCTGATACATATGTCACATCGCATCATAATATTGTAGCTCATTTATATGTGACATGACTTGATACTCACATTGATGCTTATATCACATCTGATCATCATATTGTAGCTCATTTATATGTGACATGACTTGATACTCACATTGATGCTTATATCACATCTGATCATCATATTGTAGCTCATTTATATGTGACATGACTTGATACTCCCATTTGATGCTTATATCACACCTGATCATTATATTGTAGCTCATTTATATGTGACATGACTTGATACTCACATTGATGCTTATATCACATCTGATCATTATATTGTAGCTCATCTATATGTGACTTGACATGATATTTATGTTTGACGCACATATCATATCAGATTAGTGACTTACATTCTGGTTTGGATTATATGTGATTTCTGGATTTGGGAACCGTGGCTATTTCAAATATGTAATCATTTAAAAACCCGGTTCCCTTGATATGATATTTCGGTGCGTCCACCATGTGTTTTCTCGGTGCTAGAGTGATATATGAAAACCCGAATCGAGGAGGCGGTTGAGGCCGATTACGGGTACATGGTGGACCCGGTATGGTACCCCGGGGCGAGAACGGTTTCACTGTGTGATAGACGGTGAGCCCGGCAGAGGGACTACTACCTACCGGTGATTGTATTTGAGCTCGGCGGATATCTGGAGGATTCCGACCGGAGTTGAGAGATGGATATGGGTTGACCCGTACTGCCGGGGCCGAGGGCCGATACCGCAGACGGAGCCCAGAGATGGACATGGGTTGACCCGTACTGCCGGGGCCGAGGGCCGATACCACAGACGGAGCCCCATATGGATGAGGATTTACGTGTCGATGCTTGGCACGGGTTTCATGATGTTTTACCATGATTTGTTTACATCCTCATATTGCATACATGATGCTTATTGTCATTGGGTGACGGGTGGACGGGTTCCACGTATATACCGACATAGATCATATACAGACATGGATCATATACAGACATGGATCATATACAGACATGGATCATATACAGACATGGATCATATACAGACTGGACTTATCATACTTCATTTGTATATATAACAGGGTATGAGGGCGCTGTTATATATACCCTTACACCAATATTAGTGGTATGGGACACTAATATATGTGTATTGATATCATTGATACTGCATCATATTTACTTCTTGCAGACATACCTTATACTGATGACATGTTATTACCTGAGTACTTGGCACCACATACATATTTAGATGTTACCTTGCCACCTTATCACACTCAGATATACTCTTGTGGATTATATTACTGATTGTTGACTTAGGTTTATGTCTTGCATTCGGTTTCTGCTTGTAGATGTTTCTATTCACGAGTTGGCAACTCACCCCCGTTGTGCCACAGTTCTTGCAGGTTCTGCCGTACAGGTTTCATTGCGGCATTTCTGGCACACTACTTTCTTGCGGGTGGCTTGCTTTTGGTAGGTGGATTCTTTCGCATCAAGAACCACCCTTGTATTCATTTTACTCATTGTATCTAGAATTTCCATCAACCAAAGCTTGTATATTGTTTCAGACCTAGACTTTAGTGATGTATTATTCGACCTTAGAGTCGCGCTTAGTAGTATTGCGGTTTCTTGTTGCTTTGAGCTTTCTTTTGGGTTTGATCCTCGCCACTTGGCGTTGTATATTATTGTTGCATGTGTGGTTGTGACCGTCGATGGACGAAGAGCTAGCTCCCGCTTGGGGATGCCTTTATCATTGCATATATATTGTTATCTTTGTTGTGCCCCATTCGGGGCCAGTTTTACAAAAGAAACTCTGCCGAAATTTTTAGAAAAGACTGTACTGTTTTAAAATGCACATTCGGCTTAGTTATTTAAAAACATTGATTTTTAACATGTAGTTCTTTACTTATTCTTAAAAAGGGTTTTAGATTTCTGGGTTTTCGGCTTACTTAGTCGCGTTACGCCTGTAGACGTTACGTGGTTAAGTGCCGGTCATGGGCCAAACTTTGGGTCGTGACATTCAGACGGATCAGGAACCCGAGGAGGATCCTCCACGCGTTTGGCACTAACTGGCCGAGAGCCAAGCCGAAGAAATTCAGAGCGGCGATGACCTCAGGAGAGAAGGGCAAGCGCATTCCGTCCCAAAAAGCTTCCAAATACAGGGCAATCTCCCTGCCCCGTACCTGGTCTGCCCTGTCTCCCTCCTCGGCCAGACGAAGCGTGTAGCGCGGGGGAAAGTGGAAGCGAGCTCGAGCATTGGCGAGCTCGTCCTCACGCCTCACCCAGCACGGGGTGCTGGGGGCTACATCTACCGCCTCCTCCCTGGAGGCGGCCCCCGCCTCACGGCCTCGGGGAGAGGGCTCAGCCCCTGCTCCCCGAGGAGACTCGGACACATCTAAAGGAACCCTAACATATACTCCTACAACGTATACTGATTCTACAGGGGAAGACATCTAACCTGGGAAAGAAATTCTTCAAAGGTTGGGAACGAAAGAGGGGAGACGAGCGCCGAGCAGCTGGGGCTTGAGGAAGAGAAATATGAGAGATTAAGGGCCCTAGGGCGGGCCCCACCCGTATTTATTACCGCATACGCCTCATCCAATGGCGCCCATCGTCTCCCACCGAAATAGCACCTTGCGCCCAGCGGCCCCGATCGCACCACGTGGCAGCCCAGTGTAGGGCTCTGATACCACTGTAGGGTTCCTAGGCACACACTAGAGGTCTCACAAGGCATCAACCATGCCAATTTCAAAAATACGGTGCCGAGAAACCCTAGAGTACGGATCGTTGGCTAGATATCTAGGCGAAAGATGCAACTAGTTAACAATTTAACTAAGGGAACGGAAATACAACCTTTGTAGATCCGGTCCTCCACCTCCATATCTCCGCAATGATGTCTCCTCGCTGTCCAAGTTGAACCCCGGGCTCTAGCGTCGGCTTCATCGGAGAATGGACGGGCTAGGTCATCGACGACGTGCCGAAGATGATCTACGTCGAGGCATCGCTAGATCAAGCTCCAACTTCACCAAGTCCAAAAACTTGTGAAGAAAACACACTCTACTACTTGGCAAGAGGTAGAGCATGAAGAAATAGGAAGTGGGTAGACTTTAGATTTGGATTTCTCACTCATTTTCACAATCCACCATTGTTGGTAGAAAGCTTTCTTCAATGTTGAAGATGAAGAAGAAGAAGATGATATGATAAGTTTTATGATAAGAATTAAAGAATAGAAAAGAATAATCATTCTTATCATAATCAAACCATAGTTAAGTGTAGAGAGCTAACTAGAGTTTATGTGAGTGGTTAGGGTTAAAGAAGAAGAAGAGCTAACTAGAGTTTATGTGAGTGGTTAGGGTTAAAGAAGAAGACAAAATGGTCACTTGGTCAAAAGCTTCATGAAGCTTCAACAAGCTTCATGAAAGAAAGAATGAAAGAAAACCATTTTGTTTTTTCTCTTTATGCATTTATTTTCCAAAACTAATAAATAAATAAATGAATAAGTAATCATAACCCTAACCATTCATATAACCAAGGTTCAATCTTTACACTTAACCAATTGTGCATGTATCATCAAACATGATACAACCAAGTGCACAAATCTATATCGAATATACAATGTGCACAAGCGAGCGAGAAAATCCATTTAAAGTGAACCGATACTAGTTAATGCAAAGTAATATATCAAATATATATAATTATACATTAAATCATTAAATCAACACTTGATTCAATGATCCGGTCATGTCGCACACAACCGACTAGTATACAATGTATCGGCTTATCGAATCAACGCTTGAATCGATAACTAGGTTATATCGCATACAACCATTCGACACATTGATCGCGAGAATGAAATACGGTATCACATACACGCATTATTCTCGGTCCCGCACATATCTCATATGCGCTCCTATTTCGTTTCGCTTGAGCCAGGAAACCTCTGTGTAGGACTCTAAAGACTCGTCAATACGCCGGCAGCAGATGATGATCATATCAATCACCCACAAGCCGCAAGCGGTCTGCTAAACGTAACAGCCACCCGGGTATTGAGCGATCAGAAGATCGACGAGCAAGCCCGCTCACACTCCTGTGAATCCAACCAGTAACACTTACCGTGCAGTCCGGTCTGATCGTCTGATATGTCGCATATCTCGCCTAGGGGTGGTAAACGTCAGACCCCAATAGCTCGATAAGTCGTGTCGATATGAGGTTTATAACATTTCGAGAAACTACTGGTAACACTTACCAGTAAATCTCAGCAACCCTAGCCAGGGATTTCCTGTTATAGCCAATCGAACACTGCGCAACATCAACTCCCTATACCGGGAGAGACGAATCCCCTCCTATCGCTCATTGCTTCCATGTGACTCGGGACTGTACCCAAAAACCACCGTTTTGCACGCCCTCTTGGACGTGGTAAGATGGAAATCAAAGCACAGTGGGAACCACACAAGACTCTATGACGATCTCGGGTCAACAGACTACTCTGTACCAGTGTCACCAGAGAACTGCCATCTGACGTAAGGTATAATACCATCTGGGAGTTCTCGGCGAGTCCGTCCAGTGTACCCAGTCTCTACTGAGCACCCGTATATCATCTCTGATGTCAAACACCGATGGATATGGGATCATCCATCGCCCATCTGTATGGGTCGAGAAGGTATACGCTAGTCTACACTGGTATATCGATGCCCCGTCTCGATACACCCACGACTAGGGACTTTGAAGGATGTACTTACGGACTACCATGTCCCCACTAGTATGATCTGCATCATAGTCCAGATAGTCAAGTACACATCCTAAGGGCTTTACCAACATGTAACAGAGAGACTATCAGTATACACGTTAAGGTAAAGAGTAACCAGATAGCATACTATCATGTCGAGCATGAAAGTCCTCCATATATATGTCCCAGCATCCACTACAATATACATCTTATGTACAGTAATGGCCTCTATGGCATACATATAACTAACAATCTCCCACTTGCACTAGGGCCATCTGTAGCAGTGGTTGTAGTATCTCATACTCAACCATCCCAAAAAAATCTCTCTCTGGGAATAGGCCTTCGTGAGTGGATCCGCCGTGTTGTCCTCTGAGTCTACTTTCCTAACCTCGATCACCCTGGAGATCAACTATCTCCATGATCAGGTGATACTGCCTTAGAATATGTCTGGATCACTGATGGGACCAACGTTCCTTGGCATAAGCCACAACTCCATTGTCACACAATGGGAGGAACATAGTTCATCTCATGAACTAATATACACCCAAACAGCCTCTTTGGTAGCATCTTAAATAGCGATGTATCCTGCCTTTATCGTCTAGTATGTCACGGTATCTAGCTTGGAACTCTTCCAACATACCGTCCCTTTACTGAGGGTAAAAACAATGCCTGCGACTGACATTCAGTCGTCTTCATCACCCTGGAACACTTCCACTGATTCTCCCCAGGATCAACTGATATCATTTCACTACAACTAGTGAGAATCCTAACATCCAATTAATTCTATCTCATAGATCCAAAACTTAGGATTTAGGAGGTATCATTTTGATCCTATATGGAGAATCCTTGTGATAAGCGGAGATTGATCGAGCGTAGCATAGGAAACTCCTTCCCTATCAAGAGTATGTTATCCACGTACTCTACGAGGATCACTACCATACTCCCTACTACCTTTTTGTTTATACAAGGTTCATCTACCATTTTGATGATGTCAAACTCTTTGACTAACACATCAAAACAGACGTTCCAACTCCGCGATGCCTGCTTTATCAGATAAAGCATCTTGCTCACGTTTCCGCTGCTCCCACTGTCTACGAAGCCCTCTGGCTGTGTACTTATAGACACACTCTTCTAAAACATCATTTAGAAAAGGAGTCATGGCACCCAACCGCCAGATATCGTAGTCATGGTATGTAGCCGTGGCAAGTAGTATCTGGATGGACTTAAGCATAGGTACTGGAAAAGGTTTCATCATTATCCACGCCTGGTCAATGACGAAAACCTTTAACAAGTCTAGCTTTGAAAGTCTCAACTTTTCCATTTACACCAAGTAATCTTCTCAAGATATACTTGCTCCTGATAGGGATTTAACCCTTCAGATATAGCAACCAAAGTCCATACTTTGTTGGTGTATAAGGATTCCATCTCAGATCGATAAGCATCCAGCCATTCTTACAGAGTCTTACTCCTGATGGCCAGCTCGAAACTAGTTGGGTCATCATCTCATGATGCAATCCTCGCTCCCACTGTCATAGAGAAACCGAAGTATCTCTCAGGTGGGTGAGGAACCCTACTAGATCGGCGGAGAGGCTGAGGTTCATTGGAATCTACTGAATCCTTTGGTTCTGTCAAATCATCAGCTGCAGTTTGTATAGCTGGAACATTTCCAGTTGTACATAACAGACGTTGCCTCGAGCTTGTCCGGATTTTGCTTTTAGACATTGGCCGGACAACCCCAAATCTTAACTAGCTTAAGATATGGGCTCTTCCCTTTCCATATCACATATGAAGCGGTAGGCAACTGATTTGATTGGAACCCTATTCAATAGGTATGCAACTTCTTAAGTGCATAACCCCCTAAGGAAAAAGGTAACTCAGTATTACTCATCATAGAGCACACCATATCAAATAGGGTGTATCTGCTCCGCCCCGACATACCATCGTGCAATGGTGTATACGGAGAAGTAATGCTGAGAGAGAATCTCATTCTCCTTCAAAATCATCCAGGAATTCCGTGCTTAAGTATTCTCCTCCCTGATCTCATCATAGGACATAATACTTATACCCGTATTTTGGTTCTCTACTTCTAACTTATATTCTGTGAATATCTCAAAAGGTTCGGACTTGTGTTTCAACAGGAACATATGTCTGAATCTTGAGAGATTATCAGAGAATATAATGAAGTACAAAGAACCGGTCTTAGTATATGTAGACAGGGGACCTTACATACATCATCATGTATCAGTCCCAAGAGTTTACTAACTCTTTCTCTGCTTCCAGTAAACAGAGCTGGTGTCATTATATCTTTGTGACATGACTGGCGAGTTTCACAAGATGTAAATTCAAACTGATTTAAATATGCATCTAAATGTAACTCAGCTAGTCGGGTCGCATTGATATGACCTAGTCTACAATACCTCAAGAAGGATTCGTTCATTTCTGAACTCTTCCTCTTGTGTGTGTTCTGTATACTAAGAACTGTAGTTTGATTTAGAACATCAATGCTTTTAGATAACGTGCCTGAACCGATCAACTTTTGATATAGGAAATGTTCAAAACATTATCCAACAATACAAAATTTTATCATTTCTTTACTAATAAAGAGACTGATATGATTTTGTATATCAGGTTCGGTATCTAATAGCATTCGTTCAGAATCAATGTATTGGTAATACAGGGTGACAGTGACCAACAGACTTGGCTGCAACACTTGCCCCGTTTTCTGCCTCATGAAACTTATCACCCGTTCTCAGTTTTTCTACCCTTTTGTAGCCCTATGTAACATCTTACATATCTGGGATCCTTATCCGGTATCAAATACCCAGGATACGGAGGATACTGAGAAACAGTTCTTTGTAATGAACACACCCGAAGGAGATGCATCATCATGCACTTTCTTCGTTTGGGCGGCACGGGAAATCTGGTATTCCCCTGTTTCCTGCTCTGTCTTATAACAATTATAAGTTGGAGCGGGACCAACGTTCCCCAGCTCAGTATAACAAGCGGGTTCGGTCAATAATCCGTATTATTATCTTGATTAAGGCGTGACATGGTCGCTATCAGGAGAGAGAGAGAAGAAAACACTCAGCGTGCGCTCTTTCAAGAATAGATTGGTTATTATTTTATCTAATCAGGATGGCTCCCACTGCTTTTTATCAAATCTTCCTTCAAACCCTAAAAGGAAAGACTAGCCGGGATTAATTACACACTACAAGTTCGCCAATCTTTCAGCCAGGCCAGTGTTGGTACTTTGAGGGAGGTGCCCCGTGCTTTCGCACGGACCTAATTAATGTAAACCTCGTTTTCCCAGAGGCGTAACCTCGTTAACACCTTTCTAGACACCTACTTGATCGGCTAATTGTAATGTATAAAACTCTCCCAGGAGTAACAATTACTCGCAGCGGGTATCGGGATCCAACTATCTCATAGAAGGTATGCAATCTCATTGCAAATTTCAACACTTGAAATTCCCGATAATATTTTGCCCCTAGCGTGCTATGACCTTGACGAAAGCCAACAAACCATAGCCCGCTAATCAAGTTCAACCCGTACATTTCTTGATCGAATTAAACCCACCCGCACGACCCTTGACGAAAGCCAACAAAGCCGCACGACTACCCTAATCCAATCGCATCGTATGCTGGCAGATAAGCAGCATATAGCTACCGCACACTGCACCTTGACGAAAGCCAACAAATGCAGCACGAATACTATATACAACTTATCTGAAATGACGGAGGGCTACGACAGGTTTTTCTGGAAACCTATTGCGTAATGAACTTGATATCGTTGTAGAATCAAATGATTTTAAAATGGAGTGTTTTTTAGGCTTTTCTAGTTTTGCTAAAGGAGTCACTCCCGGTGAAGGGATCGTCGGTCCTTTCCTCGTCGAATGAGGTGCTGGATATATCATATATATCACTGTGCAAAGCAAAAACTCTTAAAAGCAATCAAAACACAAACCGAGTGTGTAGCATCTGCCAGTTATTGCTAAAGGAGTCACTCCCGGTGAAGGGATCTCGGTCCTTTCCTCATCGAATAAGGTGCAGGATATATCGCATATACCGCTGTGCAAAGCAAGAACTGTAGCTACCTGTTTTATTTTGAAATTCGATTCTACAACATCTTAGGTTTCTTTTATTTCATTAATCACATTAATGAAGTCCCATCATTTAAGTACCTAAACATCACAGATAAATACGACGTACACTTATGCCATCCGCATTCGCCTCGATGTCCCCTCGTGCACCGTTAGGTTAGGTAACTAACGGCAGAGCGGGGCAGGGCTAGCGCGGGTGTAAAACATAAGTAACGTCTATATAATATATCATATATACTATATATTGTATCTATCACAGAACATCACATGATCACATCACAGATATCGCAGCAGAAGAAACATATGAAACATTGGATATACTAGGACGTCCGTGTTTTCAATACGAGCCAGTATAAAACACGGATTCCACGGTCGCGATGAATAGCCAAACCCACACCCCTAGACCCCTACGAGAGCGGCAAGCAACCCTACCAATTCTAGAGTTAGGAGACCTGGACTCGACTCCTCGAGTTGGTCTCCCACTGGACTCCAAAACCCGGTTACTTGCGCCCTCCTCCTTGGGTCTATCCTAGTGCGGAAAAGTAAATAATATACAAACGGTGACAACTTCCGCTACCTGGAAGTGTCCCAATAAAAGAATATTACATACAAGTTTTTACATGAATGAAAATGAAAAACACTCATCTCACATAAAAAAAACCCCGGCTATTCAAACACGACGATCCAATATAACATATCCAGCAACACATAACATCACATGTCATCAACGTAAGTAAATATGCGCATCCCAATTGTCGTTGGCATATAGCAACGAAACCGGCGATATCACATATTACACTTACGGTCACAGAAAAGAAAGTGTAAAACTACAACAGTTGGAATCCGCAACCACCTCAGACATCGCATGCCTGACCAAATGAATTACTTAGACATCGCATTCCTAACAATTATAAACCCCGCATTTTAGTCTCATTATCGAAAACACTTTTCAATATCAAGTCGGGCAATTCAACAGGATTCCCGACGTTCTGATCGAATGCTCGTCGCAAACTTCAGTAGACGGCCGCACCCCCGATGCCGTCGACGAAGTGCACCAAGGCGGAACACCGCTACCGCAAGCACCCGAACGGATGCTTTCGGCGACGGGGTTCTCCTACAGTCACTTGGTTGGGGCTATGGGGTGAGGTTGTCTATTAAGTTTACCCGGCGAGTATCCGCGTACGCTACGTGATTGCGATGGACTTTTGATCACATCAAAATTCCGTAGCAACCGATCAAGTGAGACTAAATCGCTAGATTTATAACATTCATTCAGTTATCTCATAACCTTTTGCGAATTCCAAGTATTGTATCACATTCCGGATAAATAGAAAATGTTAAACTTTCCGATCGAACAATCGAACACCCAAGTTTTCCCGATACAGCTCAACACATGAAATAAGTCTAACAACATTCAGTTCGTGCCTCAGTACCAACGGTCCAGCCGTAGAAGGGTCAAGCCAACGCCTCACATGTGGCACGCCGTACTGCCCCAAACCCGAAGGTTCAAAGGGCAGTTCAAGACGGTCACATAATCGAGTTAAGGTTTGTTGTCTTCTAGAGGGTCCATCGAGTTACTTGCACTACTTAGAACGTCGTTAAACTACGGAAAAATCCAACAATTGGAAATTTCCCGGCAGGGGAAAAAGTGGGTATTTTTATCCGGTCGAACTTTTTAACATATTCTAAAAATACCCGGAAAAGCACACCGACAAAATTAGACAGTCCGATCGAATACACCGAGTCCCCAATACAACTCAGAAAATACAACTCTGGAATAAATATTAAAAGCATCCAGAACACACAAGAAACACCAACAGAAACAACTGAAGAAAACTCACAGCCTGATCTTCACAGACGGCCGCGGAACCGCCGCAAAAGGGGGGTCCACGCCGCGGTTCCGCGGTCGTACTGTAGAATTAGGCTGTCGTTTTCTGCAGTTTTTCTTAGAATTTCCTGCACATTTCTCTGCATATTTTTAATTCCAAAATATCCACATTTTACAGAATTGTCCAGAGAGCATTTTTCAAGTCGGGGTTTTGGGTCGATCGAACTTCTAACTCCGTCGGGACTTCGTCTAAGACTCTAGCTAGGCTCTGATACCACTGTAGGGCTCTGATACCACTGTAGGGTTCCTAGGCACACACTAGAGGTCTCACAAGGCATCAACCATGCCAATTTCAAAAATACGGTGCCGAGAAACCCTAGAGTACGGATCGTTGGCTAGATATCTAGGCGAAAGATGCAACTAGTTAACAATTTAACTAAGGGAACGGAAATACAACCTTTGTAGATCTGGTCCTCCACCTCCATAGCTCCGCAATGATGTCTCCTCGCTGTCCAAGTCAAACCCCGGGCTCTAGCGTCGGCTTCATCGGAGAATAGACGGGCTAGGTCATCGACGACGTGCCGAAGATGATCTACGTCGAGGCATCGCTAGATCAAGCTCCAACTTCACCAAGTCCAAAAACTTGTGAAGAAAACACACTCTACTACATGGAAAGAGGTAGAGCATGAAGAAATAGGAAGTGGGTAGACTTTAGATTTGGATTTCTCACTCATTTTCACAATCCACCATTGTTGGTAGAAAGCTTTCTTCAATGTTGAAGATGAAGAAGAAGATGATATGATAAGTTTTATGATAAGAATTAAAGAATAGAAAAGAATAATCATTCTTATCATAATCAAACCATAGTTAAGTGTAGAGAGCTAACTAGAGTTTATGTGAGTGGTTAGGGTTAAAGAAGAAGACAAAATGGTCACTTGGTCAAAAGCTTCATGAAGCTTCAACAAGCTTCATGAAAGAAAGAATGAAAGAAAACCATTTTGTTTTTTCTCTTTATGCATTTATTTTCCAAAACTAATAAATAAATAAATGAATAAGTAATCATAACCCTAACCATTCATATAACCAAGGTTCAATCTTTACACTTAACCAATTGTGCATGTATCATCAAACATGATACAACCAAGTGCAAAAATCTATATCGAATATACAATGTGCACAAGCGAGTGAGAAAATCCATTTAAAGTGAACCGATACTAGTTAATGCAAAGTAATATATCAAATATATATAATTATACATTAAATCATTAAATCAACACTTGATTCAATGATCCGGTCATGTCGCACACAACCGACTAGTATACAATGTATCGACTTATCGAATCAACGCTTGAATCGATAACTAGGTTATATCGCATACAACCATTCGACACATTGATCGCGAGAATGAAATACGGTATCACATACACGCATTATTCTCGGTCCCGCACATATCTCATATGCGCTCCTATTTCGTTTCGCTTGAGCCAGGAAACCTCTGTGTAGGACTCTGAAGACTCGTCAATACGCCGGCAGCAGATGATGATCATATCAATCACCCACAAGCCGCAAGCGGTCTACTAAACGTAACGGCCACCCGGGTATTGAGCGATCAGAAGATCGACGAGCAAGCCCGCTCACACTCCTGTGAATCCAACCAGTAACACTTACCGTACAGTCCGGTCTGATCGTCTGATATGTCGCATATCTCGCCTAGGGGTGGTAAACGTCAGACCCCAATAGCTCGATAAGTCGTGTCGATATGAGGTCTATAACATTTTGAGAAACTACTGGTAACACTTACCAGTAAATCTCAGCAACCCTGGCCAGGGATTTCCTGTTATAGCCAATCG
Organism: Agapanthus africanus; assembly: GCA_030015575.1. Lineage (NCBI taxonomy): Eukaryota > Viridiplantae > Streptophyta > Magnoliopsida > Asparagales > Amaryllidaceae > Agapanthus > Agapanthus africanus. Next base: position 54,046,033 of record JASDDO010000004.1, read on the forward strand.
AACACTGCGCAACATCAACCCCCTATACCGGGAGAGACGAATCTCCTCCTATCGCTCATTGCCTCCATGTGACTCGGGACTGTACCCAAAAACCACCGTTTTGCAAGCCCTCTTGGACGTGGTAAGATGGAAATCAAAGCACAGTGGGAACCACACAAGACTCTATGACGATCTCGGGTCAACAGACTACTCTGTACCAGTGTCACCAGAGAACTGCCATCTGACGTAAGGTATAATACCATCTGGGAGTTCTCTACGAGTCCGTCCAGTGTACCCAGTCTCTACTGAGCACCCGTATATCATCTCTGATGTCAAACACCGATGGATATGGGATCATCCATCGCCCATCTGTATGGGTCAAGAAGGTATACGCTAGTCTACACTGGTATATCGATGCCCCGTCTCGATACACCCATGACTAGGGACTTTGAAGGATGTACTTACGGACTACCATGTCCCCACTAGTATGATCCGCATCATAGTCCAGATAGTCAAGTACACATCCTAAGGGCTTTACTAACATGTAACAGAGAGACTATCAGTATACACGTTAAGGTAAAGAGTAACCAGATAGCATACTATCATGTCGAGCAAGAAAGTCCTCCCTATATATGTCCCAGCATCCACTACAATATACATCCTATGTACAGTAATGGCCTCTAGGGCATACATATAACTAACACCCAGCGATAGACCGCGTCCCATCAGACGCCGCAGACCTGCGCGCGTCGCATCAGCTAATTGGCACTCGACACATGGACCGTCGCTTCGACTGCAGAGTGCACGAACCAGCCCACCCTCCTTAAATGCAAAGATCTCACCTCGATTCGCTAGCGGAAAAGACCACTGACGGCTCGAGGACTCATCCCGACATAACCCTAAGAAGGAGCTCACCTCGGGGGGCCCGGCAGTCCACTCCCGACCCGACCCGCTAGCTGGTCGGGGCAAGAGTGGGGGGCTAATGATGATGCTCAATATTGGTAACCTCCAAGATCAGGACATGTGGCAGGGGGCGTGTCCAGAACCCAGAAGAGGGCCCACAGGGAGCCGACCCGGCTGCCCTGTACCTGACCTGCAAACACCAGCTGGCCCACCTCGGGGCCCCCTGCAAATTGGCTTCCTCGTCCCCGCAACTCACGCCGAGCTGCTGCATGACCCGGACTCCTCGGCCTCCCCGCTCGTCCCGAGCTGCTAGCCGAGGCCATCTTCCTCGGCCCTCCCGACCAAATTCACCGCACACAGGCGTAACCGTCGCTCCGCGAATCTCGCCATGCGCGGATTCTCCGCCAGCAACATTCCACGTTCCATGCCTCCGTGATCCCCATTAATGGGCAATCCGCTCTCTACGCGGGTGTGACGTCGGGAGCGTAACTGCCGGCGAGATTCTCGCGCCCGTTGCTGCGTGCCATCACCACTATATAAACCCCCATCACAGAGGGGTCAAGTAAGCAATTCTTTACATTGTACGCCATTACTCTGCTCGGATCTCATCACTAACTTGAGCGTCGGAATGTCCTCGGTGGTACCAAACCATCCCGGGGCTTCTTTGCAGGTACTCGGCGACAGCTTCCACTCCTCACCTCTTCCTCCAAAAACCCATTGAGACCCACACGCAACGAAGAATAATCAGCTAAGTTTACCGTGAGATCTACGGAAGACAACATCTGACGGAGGCCCGAAAAGGAGCTCCATCAGGTTGGCCATTTCTGCACGTTTAACGGCCTTGGTTGTTGGTAGTTTGTTCATTGGATGTGGGTGAAAGTCCCACATCGAATATAGGCATGAAAGTCATGGTCTATTAAATAGATATCATTACTTAAGGAATTTCAGTAAAATGGGTAATGTATACATTGGGTGTCATTTCTTGTGGGATTGGGCCAAAGTTTTTTATTTATTGTTTATGGTCTTTGATTTTGCATTTTGCTGTTCCTGACTCTTCCCTTTGAAATTCGATTTCTTTGATGTTCTTACTTCCTCTTTGAGATTCGAATTCTAAGATTTTCTGAAAATCGTCACTCACAGTTTTCTCAAACAATCATAACTCCCTTCCTCTTTGAGATTCGAATTCTAAGATTTTCTGAAAACCGTCACTCACAGTTTTCTCAAACAATCATAACTTCCCAGACAGTTGTGTATTTTCAACTCTATAAAAGAAACATTTCTCCTCACAAGTTTTGTATTTCTTCTCACCCCTATACTCCATACAGTGGGGGGAAAATCTTCTAAAGTGTATTCGTATATATCTCAAACCCTATAGTTCTTTCATATACCACTAATCTTCTAACACCAATGATCTCTAACTTATCTGTTTGCACAAGAAAATAATATTAGGCCGAACGGGCTAAGTGAGAAAAGACAAAAAGAAGATTCGGCCCATTAGTCACACACCGGACCTAGATAAGATCAAAATCAAGAGGAGATCCGCAAAGAATTAATAAAATCTTGATGGAAGTCGGTGCAAGTAATTACCGGCGGATTGGAAAGATTTGAGAAGAACATTAACAAATTAGTGACATCCAAAAAGATCATGTTACTTAAGGACTAAGTTAAAACCGGAGTTAGAAAACTATAAAAGTATAGAACTGTATCAATCGACCAACTATCAATTTCACAGTTCTATCTAGGGCTTCTCAGCCATCCCTTAGTTAATTTAATTTAGGTCTTCAGTGATCAAAGCATCTCCATCGAGGCCCTGTCGAGACTGAGATGGCCATCCCTTCTCGATCGGGTAAGCCTTCACGTTTCTTTAGATCTACAAAAGGCAAAGCATCAAGATGAAGGAACGTCTCTCGGTCCTTTCGGCACGCCAGCACATATATGATGCCGATCAGGGTATGGCCGAGGGCCTCGATGACCGAATCGGGGCTGTTATCACGATCACGGGAGGTTTAGACGTCCATCCCTGCTCCCGTATCATGATAATATAACCGATCCCGGTCTCCGACCGTGGCAAGCTTCGTGGTCGTAATCAAGGGATTTACACGTCCATCCTTGTCCTTGTGTTGTGACTCTAAAATCGGTCTTGGTCTATGCGAAGCGATCGGCACCTGCTCGATCCGGAAACAAATGACCGAACGATTTAGACGTCCATCCCTACACTTGGATATTGAGAGCAGATCGAGCGGTGTAGCCGATGGATCGTTACTTGGCTTGAGGCTCGGTGTGTAGGAGATTTAGATGTTCATCCATGCTCTTACACTCGGTTTTCAAGATGAAGTTGTGATCTAAGGGTTGAAAGTTAATTATAATCGTCAAATCATATGTAACCGTAATTTAAGTTTTATCAATACAATATGATGGCCAGATGTCTTGTATCTTTGTTGTTTTCAGTTTACCCATGCAACCTACGGTCTAATTTATTTTATAGGAAGAAGGTTCTTCCCTTTCTCTAACGACCGCCCAACTATCTTGGGAGATTTTGTTGCAATGATTAATTTATCTTTAGTGCAAATCTAATTTTAGAGCGAACATTATACTCAGAAAGTTTTGTCCTGCAAGCTATATTGTTATGGTCATCAATTCAAAATTATTAGAGCGAACATATCGATGGATTAGCTTGGGTTATGCCACATTTAATTAGAGACAACAGAAACATCCCATAATTTCTAATTTATGGTCAACTCTAACCGACTGTCATGATTTAAAACAATTTATTAACTCGGTGAATTTGAAGACTTAAGTAAATATTGATGGTTTCTCTGCTATCCAAGCAACTTATGTGGTCACATATCGAAAACAATTTATATTTTAAAAAATATGATATTGAACAATAAATAGAAAGGTCAAACCTTAAGCTAAGAGAGGGTGCATATATATATATATATATATATAAAGAAAATTTGTCTTTTAATATTGCTGATATGTCTACCCTCCACAAAATAAAAATAAAAAATGGGAAAGGAGATCTTTAGTACGAAACATACCATCTTTCTTAAGTAATATTTATATGGTTGCTGCTGCTATGGGGTTATATTAATAACTTAGGAAGAGTAGAAAATTAAACTAATTGGCATCTTTAATGTAGTTGTTCATCATCTTGAGATCTCATCTGGTAAAAGTTTATAATATCCATTGTCAACTGATGCAAAATTCACAGAGCAAAATTTTCGTTTATTCATTTATTTTGAGCAAACTGTCGCGCCCTCTCCTACATGTAATACATCTTTGTTTGCGTCTTAATTCGGCTACAAAGGTAGCCGATAGAACACCGATATTTTTGGCTGGTCATACGGCTGAAAAGTAATACTGAAACCCGGAATTATACCCGGACTAAGATCAAGAATCTTGATTGAATATTATCGGCCCTACCAGGCAGGGCGTGTTCAAGAAGATGGGTTTGAAAATGCAAGTGGTTGACACCGGTGGGCCTCGTGGCCATATTTGAAGGAGTACATGTTCAGGGACGGAGGGTAATAGATAAATTTATCCTCTAATTTGGATCTAGAAACTTATTCTAAAATATATAAAAAGGCTTTGTTCTTACTGTAATTTTTTTCCTTTTCGAAATCAAGAATTCTCTATCTGCTCAAATATTAGTTTAGAGGATCATTGATAAAATTTTCAAATGTACATATTTTTCGTTTTATGAAATGCTTCAACAAGTCTTGAAAGTCAATATCAGTAACCATTAAATAAACATTTTTAACATGGGAAAATTGTTTCCATTCCCAAATATAGCATGTGATTTATTTTTAAACCCATGTATTTTCCAAATCGCTAAAACACCCCATTATACGCCTATCTATTTATATTTTAAACCCGGACCCATTTTTTAATATGTATTCCAGTGTATTCATTATTTTGTTACAAAAATTGTCATCATTGTCCTTTGTTCTTCTAAAATTATGAAAATCCCTCGAAGATAAAATAATACGTCCTCCTAGTTTCCCCCCCTCTTTTGTCCTAATCTCCGCCGGATCTAATTAAAATTTTAATGAAAATACGAAACTCCGTCTTTCTAAAAAAAATGAAAATCCATCTAAATTAAATATTCTTTCTTAACCTTTTCTCTCTCGTGCCCTAATTTCAATGGATCTAATGAAATTATTATATGAAATCATTAAATCACATCTCATCATCATTCTTTTATCTAAAAACATGAAAACCCTTCTAATATTTTTCTCTCATGCCCTTGTCTCCAACGGATTTACTTAAAATTTTTATGAAAAAATTATCCCCTTGCTCTTCCTGCTTCTTAAAAACACGAAAACTCATCTCCAATATCCTTTTTCCTATTCTTTTTTCCTTTCATGCCCTAATTTTCGTTGGATTTACTAAAAGTTTTGATGATGCTAAAGTCAGTAACTTTTCTTCGATGCCACTAGACTAAAGATCCTAGACTCAAAAGTGTTTTAACATTTTAATTTGGTTATACTATGCCCTTAAATTCTCTCTAATATTCACAAATTTTGTAATTTTTTCCTTGAATATATTTTGTCAGTTATGCCTTTCAAAATAAACTGTTTTCGGGCTCTCACTCTTTCTCTCTCTAATATGAAAAGAAAAATTGATGATGCTCACAAGAGGTGTCTCTTAAGATTACGACACGTGACAAATGACGTGTCTCGGACTCTACGGGGGTGGAATAAATGAGGCGCATCGGGGACATTCTCCGGGGCTCCTTCTCGGTCGACGTACCCGACCTATCGGGAGACCCCCGTGAAGACATTTCACCTTCATCTAGGAGACCGTCAATAGCTCGTCTCCGAGCTTCCTCGGTCTCCTCGCTCATCTCCGAACCATCTCTCGTGCCGAGCTTCCTTGGCCTCCCAGCTCGTCTCTGAGCCGTCTGACGTGCCGAGCCTCCTCGGCCTACCGGCTCGTCTCCGAGCTCCTGACGTGCCGAGCTTCCTCGGCCTCCCCCGATCAACCAAGAGCATGGATCCCATGTGTCCCGCAACGACTCCACGTATCTCGCCAAAGCGAGATAACCGCCGCCCCACGTCCCGCGTCTCACGCTGGCGCGTCCCCCCATTAATGAGTATATCCCGTCATTAATCAGGGGATCCCGTCGTTCACGCACGCGTAATGTCAGGAGCGTAACCGAAGGAAAAGATCTCGCGCCTGCTCACTCTACGGGACCACTATAAAACCCCTCTCTCAGACTACACATGTAAGGGCAACTTGACTCCTATAAGTAGCTACTATGCTCAAATTCCTCGGCTAACTTGATCGTCGGAGGATCCTGCGGTGGCCACCCATCCCGGGACTTCTTTGCAGGCAGCTCGGCTTTCACCTCAAACTCAACCCATTGAGATCCACACACTCAAAGAGGCAACCTCCGAATCCAATCTCAACCGTCCAGCAACGCTCACGATAGATCAACGGAGTACAGCATCTGAAGGAGATCAATGCCTCCATCAGTTGGCGCCGTTTGTGGTATTGAAAGACTTATCTTGTTCCACCAATAAAAGTTGATCCTCCGCCCTCGATCCAATGGCGAGCGATGGCCGCAACGATCCAAATACGAGCCACTACAATGGAGGCGGAAGCGGCTCTGTCACGACCCGAAAAAGGCACGTGACTGACACTTGAATCATGTGAAGTCTATAGGACCCCACCTAATTCAAGTAAGCAAAAAGTCCAGAAATCTAAACCTTTTTAGGGAAAATAGTGGAGGTGCGGTTTGAAATGAGGTTTTACTGAAATCAAGTTCCTTCTACATAACATAAATAATAGTATACGAAAACACATTGTATGTATTTTACTTGAAAACATTTTCGTCATTGAAAATTTGGGCAGCACCTCCTTTGTAATTTTTAACACGAAAACGATACAAGCAATAATAAATAGGGCATCCCCAAGCGGGAGCCAGCTCTTCGTCAATTGGCGGAAACAACCACGCAAGATAATATAAATTTACAACGCCAAAGGGCGAGGATCAAAACTCAGAAAGAAAGCGAGAAAACTAAGCATCATCAAGAAAATACCAACAATAAAGAATACAAGAGCGCGACTCTAAGGCCGAAAGAATATACAAACTGGGGTTATCTAAGTTTACTAAATATACAAAGTCTGGTTGATGAAGCTTTTAATTAGATACAACTAGAATGAAATATAAAGTACAAGGGTGATCACGATGCAAGTGATCCCACCTACCAAAGCAATCACCCGAAAGAAAAAGCGGTGTGCCAGCAAAGCCGCTACGAAACCTGTACGGCAAACCTGCAAGAAACTGTGACACAACGGGATGAGTTGCCAACTCATGAGTAGAAGACATCACCGAGTAGAAATCGCATGTATGACGATCTCCTATGTCATACAGCACAGTACAATAATAATAGTAACACGATAATATCGAGTAACAGTAGAGGTGGCAATATAGACATATGTGTAAGGTCAGGTACTCGTGTCCATGTTATAAAATAACTACAAGTCACATGTATGATGTGCGAACGCATCACTAAATGAGCGTGTCCAGCAACGACACAGAAAAATCAGGATAAACCTGAGCGCCCAACATCGACACTCGAAAATATCATGAAAACCGTGCCCATCAGCGATACAAAATCCTCTTAAATCTCGGGCTCCGTCAGTCCGGATCGGCCCAAATCATCTGATCACACGACTACGGTCAGTATCCTCCGGATGTCCACTGCGTCAAATATCACCGGTCGGTAGTGCTCCCCTGCCGGGCTCAACGCCTTCTCAATACGTCCATCTCGCCCTGGGGTACCTCACCAGGTCCACCATGTACCCGCAGACAGTGCATCCCCCTCCTTGAATCAGGTATGTGTACACACGTGGCTCAAGAACCAAGAAAGCTCATGGTGGACGCCGCACACATCATGTCACGAGAAAACCGCAATTTCTATTTAAAAATTAATATAAGTTTTATGAAATTCCTTTGCGGTTATCTCCAAATACAGAAATCTCATGAATACAGAAATCTCCAAGAGAATCACAATATATATGCAGTATAAAATGAGATAATAAATGCCGACATAAAGCCAATGATCAGTTCATAACTAGAATGTACGGATGCAAATGCATGCGGTATTTTAAGTAAGAGATGCAATGTCTGCACTAGCATTTTAAGATTATGAATGTAAAACAATGCTACATTTACAGATTATCAGATTATATGAATGAAGTAAAGGTTCTCTAGTGTGCACGTGGCATGGCAATTACCGATGATGATGTGTGTGAACCGGCAAGCAAGTGCACATGCAACATATGCATTATCGGTAATGGTGCTGGTGTCCTAACAGACGAGCTGATAATACCAAAAGAAGACACATGTATATATGAAATGCAATGAGAGCAACATGAATATAATGGAAAAGTGAATAGTAAACGCAACATAATAAAGTATACATATCTGTATACGAGTCATACCGTTTTAGGGTTTTGAAATAGCACGAATCGTGGTTTTTAGAAAAGTAGGAGCTACGGTGTTTTTTGAGAAAAGATATATCCTTTGAAAATCCGTTGCATCCCTTGGAATGTCTTTTGAAAAAACTCACGATTCGTTAGTTTTGAAAATAGGAAGACTCGATCCTAGTCTAACATCTACCCAATCAACTAAAAGACTAAACTAAGGAACTAGTCAAAAGGTAATATGAAATCTATATTATCCCGAGTCGATATACCTAATAGTTGGCGATCCAGCCCCATATTATCACGTACGGTAATAATACGTCGTACTATATTCTTGAGTCAAGAGTATGGATCAATCATCTTATATGTTTCGTACAGTAATATCTATCGTACGGTATCCTCAAAATCGAGGGTACGGGTCAAAATCATACATAATATCATCATTCGTACGGTATCATCATCGTAAAATATCATGATCATGGGTACGGTTCTAAAGTCTCATACATTCAATTATTATCAATTCACATATTATCATATGCATGAATACATATCGCCCAACGATCTATTATAATATCATATCATATATAATATTATGACTCAAACACATATCAAAATCTCACGGCATCAAGCCCGATCATATCGACTCATCTCCATGTATCATATACTATCTTCATCACCCGTGTATATGTGTATACACACACACACACACACACACACACACACTTATATATATACACACAAAATCAAGTGTGTGTGCGCGTGTGTGTGTGACTACATATAACCTGCGATTCACCACTAAGGTAAACATCCTATGGATAAGTCTTCCCACATCAACCTAATCTAACCTAAGGTCTTCTAAATACCCTACTCGTTAAATATCCAATATCGCTTCCAAACTCATAATAATATAGTAATAACCCTATTCTACGTTTGCGGGGGTGCTATACGTCATCCACCCGACTTCCCCCGTAAATATACATCTACTCACCTCGATCCTCGCTTGCGGAAGTCGATGAAGCCACTCTCTCCCTTGTCGTCCCGAAGTCCACGCGGAGATACCTACAGTTTCAAATACGTTATATCGTAAAACAAGAATCAAATACCAAAAAACCCGATACGGCACACGAAATGAACATAGGTTAGAACCTACGAACCACGCATGCAAAACAACCAAATAACTCTCGACATCGACGTACGAACGCCAATCGATCGAGATAAAACACATCATCAAAACTCAAGTTATTAAAATCCACAAAACTCAAAACAACAACTTAGAAAACTAGCTCCAGATTTTGACTCAGGTAATTTGGGGCTAAACAAATAATACATGGGGTAGTTTATGAGGTAATTGAGCTACAGACCCAACCCTTAGACCAACTACCTTGACAAATCCGGCGAGAAGGTGAAAAATCTAGGCTCCGCCGACCATAATAAAGAATTGGGATCTCGTCTTTTGGTGGCGGTCTCCTAAGGTTCTAATTAGGTGTCTAGGGATGTTTGATTATCCTAAAAGGGTCTCAGATTGCCCTATATTCCCCGTAATCCCCAAAAATATCCACAAAACCGAAATTTGAAATATTTCTAACTCAAGTCTTGGGTTTGTCTCTGTTTTGGTCCATGATTCTAGCACTATAAAGGTTGTGGTCCCTAACCAAGCCTCAAAACTACCTTCACAAGTCATAAAAATTCCCAAATCTCTTCTTGGAAAATTCCCACACCACAAATCTCTACAAGTTTAACTCTAAACTACACTAAAATATAAGGGGAACTAAAAACTACACTAAGAGTATATGAAATTATCTCATTTGGCAACTCAAGAATTTTCTTGAGTTGCCCAAAGTCTTCAAAATCCCAACTTGTTTGGTCCAAGGTGTTTGTAGTGGGGTTGAGCACAATTTTTGTGAAGGATGCATGGAGTTTGATAGTGGTTTTGAGGGTGGCCATGGAGGTTAGAGAAGGTGGAGGAAGCGGAAATAGATAAGAAATGAGGTGAGGAAATGAAGAGATGAAGGGAGCTTGGAAAAATATAGAAGCTTCTCTCTTTCTCTCTCACCTATGATACTTTTCCCATCACTCTTTCTTTCACCTATTTTCTTTTTCTTTTCTTTTACTCACTCATTTTAAAACAAAACAAATCCATGCATATACAAATGAAGCCATGGTTAAAATAAAATGCGACAAGTTGTGTAACATGACATGGTGCATGTCATACACATAAACCGGATTAATGCATAATTAGTGAATATTAATCAAGTTTAGTAATAAACTCGTATACAAATAATTGTATAAATATTTATAACATATCCAAATCAATAATTATATTAATTTTCCAAATATTTTCCAAACTACTGGTATATAATTATACCCTTTTATTAAAACTAATTCTCATACTTATTAATATTCATGAAATTTATCATTTTTTAATTATTTAAATTCCTAAAAATAATATTTTATTTTCTGATATGTTACAATCTTCCCCCTTAAATAAATTCGGTCCCCGAATTTAAATTTTAACTCCCCCAAAAACTAAAACATTTCAGTAAAATGATCAAGTCGTCGGGGCTCCGAAATCATAAATACTTAAAACATATCGTAGCGCAATGCATGCGCAATGAAAACGAGTGTAAAACTCAAATCAAAACTCCGTCAAGTATCATGCAATCATCGGAGTTATGGAGAAAATACAAATATCAAAATCCAATACGAAAATCAACACGATATACTCAAAACTATAACATGTATATTGCACGCATCGTTGCAAAATCGTGAAAACATCCCAATAGAAATGCATGCAAAACTCTTTCCAAATCGCCGTGCGATGCACGTATCACGGCACAAGTAAAGGACGTTCATTATGGGAGAAATAGCTATATATATATTCTTTGTTTAACATATACGTTCCACCTTTTGAAATTGATTTAGAAGGGTTTCCTTCGTAAAATTTCGTGTCATAATGGATACGTGAGAAAATATTGAGACTATAGCTCCTTTTTGGAAATCCTCTCGGCAATTATCGATGCATACGAAAATACTCAGGTACTGTCTTCAGACCAGTCCTGTTTGGTTACTAAACTGTATAGTATATAAGTCATGAAAACATGATGCTCAAAAGGAAATCATCCCAAAAATGTAAACAAGGAATACCACGCGCGTCTGGTGCACACGGAAATCGAAACCAAATACAGGTGCCACGAATGTGTACAAAAACAAAATCAAGTATAACGGGTGTGCACGAAAACATCTGTACAGTGCAACGGGTGTACACGATAACGATATCAGGTGCATGCGATATGCACAAAGAATCTCGATTAAGTGCATTTGGTGTGCACAAAATCACATCTAGTGCGCCAAGTGTGCGCAGGAATCCAAATCAAGTGCACAAGGTGCACAAAAACAAATATCGAATATCACAATCGAAATCTACGATATACAATATACATCAATCCAAATCAGGTATACCATGGTATATAAACTTGTAAACGCGTGCATCTGTATGCACAAAATCATATCAAGGTACTGAAAGCTCGTGTAAATTACACCGAATGCATAAGTCAAAATCGTGTGCAACCCCTATGCATGAATTCAAATCAAATATCCCGGAGTGCATAAAATAAAATCGAGCGCAAAGAATATACACAAAACAAAAATCAACACAACTGATATGTAGAAATACGAATCATATGCCCCTATGGTGTACATAGAAATATCAATCATAAAACAAATCGTCATAATACCAAAATCAAACAAGGAAAATGTGATATCCGAATCATCAAGTCGCATATCATAATTAACTATCGTCGATGTGCCCCTCCTTCAGTGTCGAAAAGTGCCGGTGCAATATGACCGATCCTAGGTCCAAGTCCTTATCGTGTAGTATTCCCGAAAGATTCCGTCGGGGTCTCTCCCAAATATCGTCTCTGCCGAACTGCCCGGAAATTATCACCCTTTACTTAATCCATTTCTTGTTCTGGAACCGCTGCATTCTCTTCATGACTTTTCTCTGGAATTATAGCTGCATTCAACGCCTCTGCATAGGCATCCAGACTCTGATGTAAACGGAGTGGAACGTCATCTCGTCAAAATCTTGTACGAATCTCTTACTCCGCTTTCCTTCGGTATGGACCAATTTGGAATCATATCTTCGTAGCAGTGTGGACCACGCTACAAACGGCTGCACTCATATCTAGAGTCTCTTTCGAAACTGCGAACACGGCATCTCCAATATCCTGTGGGAGGCATCTGGCCAATTATGTCCTCGGGAACTCGTGCAGATCACCGGAGTGATGCGCTTATGCTCGTCCTGTCTTGATCGACTCACAACATGCCTATGTGAGGTCCTCTTCTGGCTAAAGTTAATCAATCTGATGATGTTGCATCGGAGTATCCAACGAACAAAAGATCCTAGTCTTATCCAAGGGTGACTAGCGACCTTCAATCACATTCCTGAGTGTAACCTCATGTTACAATAGCTTTCAAACGTCTGGGATCGATATCTTATCAATCGCAGCAGCAGCTGGCTCATCTGTTCGCATGGTGGACAATGCCTCAATCATCTGGAGTAGACGGTACCTTAATAATCTTCACAATCTTGTTGGCCTCTAGCAATAGCCCGGTCATCTGGTGTGGATCTGCTATTGTGTCAATAAGAAATCTTAGCAAAACAACACATCGAAACGCTCACGTCAACGAAAATATAGTAAAACGATATATTAATGCAATCGTGTGTCACCGGAATACATCCTGGTCAGTTCTCATTCATGACGAGCTCGGGCTAACCGCACCTCTAGCCGCAGCTTTCTCTGCTCATGTAACCGTGGTAACAGAAATCACAATCCGATATCGATGAAGATAGATCATAGGATCTAATAGAAATACAGTGCCTAAGAAATATACATCCTAAGGCTTCTTAAGTGGAGTAGCGAATCATAAGTATGCTGCGGAACATACACACAGTACGTCACTCTACTTAAGTCACCTACTCCATCAACCAAGGTTAATCTACGCGACGAAGGTTCGGGTCTAATACCCCCTCGGCCAAGTCTAAGTTCCGTAAGGTCAAGCCTAGGTTCCGAATATAAATATACGCCCTAGATTCCGCATAGTCAAACTTAGACTCAAAACAAGGTTAAACCTAACGCTCTGATACTAACTTTATCACGACCCGAAAAAAGCACGTAATTGACACTTGAATCATGTGAAGCCTATAGGACCCCACCTAATTCAAGTAAGCCAAAAGCCCAGAAATCTAAACCTTTTTAGGGAAAATAGTGGAGGTGCGGTTTGAAATGAGGTTTTACTGAAATCAAGTTCCTTCTACATAACATAGATAATAGTATACGAAAACACATTGTATGTATTTTACTTGAAAACATTTTCGTCATTGAAAATTTGGGCAGCATCTTCTTTGTAATTTTTAACCCGAAAACGATACAAGCAATAATAAATAGGGCATCCCCAAGCGGGAGCCAGCTCTTTGTCAATTGGCGGAAACAACCACGCAAGATAATATAAATATACAATGCCAAAGGGAGAAGATCAAAACTCAGAAAGAAAGCGAGAAAACTAAGCATCATTAAGAAAATACCAACAATAAAGAATACAAGAGCGCGACTCTAAGGCCGAAAGAATATACAAACTGCGGTTATCTAAGTTTACTAAATATACAAAGTCTGGTTGATGGAGCTTTTAACTAGATACAACTAGAATGAAATATAATGTACAAGGGTGATCATAATGCAAGTGATCCCACCTACCAAAGCAATCACCCGAAAGAAAAAACGGTGTGCCAGCAAAGCCGCTACGAAACCTGTACGGCAAACCTGCAAGAAACTATGACACAACGGGGTGAGTTGCCAACTCATGATTAGAAAACATCACCGAGTATAAATCGCATGTATGACGATCTCCTAGGTCATACAACACAGTACAATAATAATAGTAGCACGATAACATCGAGTAACAGTAGAGGTGACAATATAGACATATGTGTAAGGTCAGGTACTCGTGTCCGTGTACAAGTCACATGTATGATGTATGAACGCATCACTAAATGAGCGTGTCCAGCAACGACACAGAAAAATCAGGATAAACCCGAGTGCCCAGCATCGACACTCGAAAATATCATGAGAACCGTGTCCATCAGCGATACAAAATCCTCATAAATCTCGGGCTTCGTCAGTCCGGATCGACACAAATCATCTGATCACACGACTACGATCGGTATCCTCCGGATGTCCACCGCGTCAAATATCACCGGTCGGTAGTGCTCCCCTGCCGGGCTCAACGCCTTCTCAATACGTCCATCTCGCCCCAGGGTACCTCACCGGGTCCACCATGTACCCGCAGACGGTGCATCCCCCTTCTCGAATCGGATATGTGTAAATACATGGCTCAAGAACCGAGAAAGCTCATGGTGGACGCCGCACACATCATGTCACGAAAAAACCGCAATTTTTATTTAAAAATTAATATAAGTTTTATTAAATTCCTTTGCGGTTTTCTCCAAATACAGAAATCTCATGAATACAGAAATCTCCAAGAAAATCATAATATATGCAGTATACAATGAGATAATAAATGCCGACATAAAGCCAATGATCAATGCATAACTAGAATGTACGGATGCAAATGAATGTGGTATTCTAAGTAAGAGATACAATGTCTACACTAGCATTTTAAGATTATGAATGTAAAAAAATGCTACATTTACAGATTATCAGATTATATGAATGGAGTAAAGGTTCTCTAGTGTGTATGTGGCATGTCAATTACCGATGATGATGTGTGTGAGCCGGCAAGTAAGTGTACATGCAACATACACATCATCGGTAATAGTGCTGGTGTCCTAACATACAAGCTCATAATAGCAAAAGAAGACACATGTATATGTGAAATGCAATGAGAGCAACATGAATATAACGGAAAAGTGAATAGTAAACGCAACATAATAAAGTATACATATCTGTATATGAGTCATACCATTTTAGAGTTTTGAAATAGCACGAATCGTGGTTTTTAGAAAAGTAGGGGCTACGATGTTTTTTGAGAAAAGATATATCCTTTGAAAATCCATTGCATCCCTTGAAATGTCTTTTGAAAATACTCACGATTCGTTAGTTTTGAAAATAGGTATGACTCGAGCCTAGTCTAACATCTACCCAATCAACTAAAAGACTAAACTAAGGAACTAGTCGAAAGGTAATATGAAATCTATATTATCCCGAGCCGATATACCTAATAGTCGGCGATCCAGCCTCATATCATCATGTATGGTAATAATACATCGTACAAAATTCTGGAGTCAAGAGTGTGGATCAATCATCTTATATGTTTCGTACAGTAATATCTATCGTACGGTATCCTCAAAATCGAGGGTACGGGTCAAAATCATACATAATATCATCATTCGTACGGTATCATCATCGTAAAATATCATGATCATGGGTACGGTTCTAAAGTCTCGTACATTCAATTATTATCAACTCACATATTATCGTATGTATGAATACATATCGCCCAACGATCCATTATAATATCATATCATATATAATATCACGACTCAAACACATATCAAAATCTCACGGCATCAAGCCCGATCATATCGACTCATCTCCATGTATCATATACTATCCTCATCACCCGTGTATATGTGTATACACACACACACACATACTTACACACACACAAACACACACACACAAAATCATGTGTGTGCGTGTGTGTGTGTGACTACATATAACCTACGATTCGCCACCAAGGTAAACATCTTATGGATAGGTCTTCCTAGATCAATCTAATCTAACCTAAGGTCTTCTAAATACCTTACTCGCTAAATATCCAATATCGCATCCAAACTCATAATAATATAGTAATAACCCTATTCTACGTTTGCGAGGGTGCTATACGCATCCACCCGACTTCCCACGTAGATATACATCTAGTCACCTCGATCCTCGCTTGCGGAAGTCGATGACACCACTCTCTCCCTTGTCGTCCCGAAGTCCACACGGAGGTACCTACAGTTTCAAATACGTTATATCGTAAAACAAGAATCAAATATAAGAAAACCCGATACGGTACACGAAATGCACATAGGTTAGAACCTACGGACCACGCATGCAAACCAACCAAATAACCATCGACAACGACGTACAAACGTCAATCGACCGAGATAAAACACATCATCAAAACTCAAGTTATTAAAATCCACAAAACTCAAAATAGCAACTTAGAAAACTAGTTCAAGATTTTGACTCAGGTAATTTAGGGCTAAACAAACAATACAGGGGGTTGTTTATGAGGTAATTGAGCTACAGAACCAACCATAACACCAAATACCTCGAAAAATCCGGCGAGAAGGCGAAAAATCCCGACGCCGCCAGCCATAATAAAGAATTGGGATCTCGTCTTTTGGTGGCGGTCTCCTAAGGTTCTAATTAGATGTTTAGGGATGTTTGATTATCCTAAAAGAGTCTCAGATTGCCCCATATTCCCTGTAGTCCCCAAAAATATCCACAAAACCGACATTTGAAATATTTCTAACTCAAGTCTTGGATTTGTCCATGTTTTGGTCCATGATTCTAGCACTATAAAGGTTGTGGTCCCTAACCAAGTCTCAAATCTACCTTCACAAGTCATAAAAATTCCCAAATCTCTTCTTGGAAAATTTCCACATCACAAATCTCCACAAGTTTAACTCTAAACTACACTAAAACATAAGGAGAACTAAAAACTACACTAAGAGTGTATGAAATTATCTCATTTGGCAACTCAAGAATATTCTTGAGTTGCCCAAAGTCTTCAAAGTCCCAACTTCTTTGGTCCAAGGTGTTTGTAGTGGGGTTGAGCACAATTTTTATGAAGGATGCATGGAGTTTGATGGTGGTTTTGAGGGTGGCCATGGAGGTTAGAGGAGGTGGAGGAAGATAAAATAGATAAGAAATGAGGTGAGGAAATGAAGAGATGAAGAGAGCTTGGAAAAATGTAGAAGCTTCTCTCTTTCTCTCTCATCCATGATACTTGTCCCATCACTTTTTCTCTCACCTATTTTCTTTTTCTTTTCTTTTACTCGCTCATTTTAAAACAAAACAAAGCCATGCATATACAAATGAAGCCATGGTTAAAATAAAATGTGACAAGTTGTGTAACATGACATGGTGCATGTCATACACATAAACCGGATTAATGCATAATTAGTAAATATTAATCAAGTTTAGTAATAAACTCGTATACAAGTAATTGCATAAATATTTATAACATATCTAAATCAACTTAACACCTTCCAAATCAATAATTATATTAATTTTCCAAATATTTTCCAAACTATTGGTATATAATTATACCCTTTTATTAAAACTAATTCACATATTTATTAATATTCATGAAATTTATCATTTTTTAATTATTTAAATTACCAAAAATAATATTTTATTTTCTAAAATGTTATAGGCTCGCCTCCCCCTCCTAACGCTATCAACGCCCTATCCGCTCGGATAGATAGGATCACATCGCTGGTGGATGCTCTCGTTCGTGACCAAGCAGCATGCCACACCCACTAGGCCGCAGTTCCCCCTCCCCGAGATAACGACGTCCACCGAAGGACGGACGAGCACACTTAAGCTCTCGATTTACCTCATCCTCGTCACAACGCCACTGAGCGCCGGCGAGCCGACTCCGGCCATCTTAACCCACATGCGGTGACTGATTCTATGACCTGTTAGGCGCCAGACAGCTCTATGCCACGGTCCTAGGGAAGGCTGGGCCGTCGTTCCAATGCCCATCGCGCGTTCTTGCCCCCCGAGGAGGTATCGGTCAGCTCGCCTGCTTCCAGGCATGATCGACACCTTCCCTCCCACCGGGGTCGCACGAACGCCGAACACTGGGGCCACTCGAGAAGGACCTCGCCCGAGGATTTGCGAAATCTGACAGAGCGGAATCGAAGCTACACATTGGCGCAGACCCGGAGTGGGGATAGTCACCACTCCGGCTGTGTAGAATCCTTGAGTTACCACCACCGACTTGAGGCCCTTGAGAAGAAAATCGAGAGCGTACATCGGGATGGCTAAGCGTCCAGCGAAGGGGCCGGATACTCCGCCAATTCACCGACTAAACCCTTTACGGAAGAACTGCTGGTCGAGTACGTCTCGTCCAGGAACAAACCGCCCAAGGTGGCCATCTTCGACAGGAAATTCGACCCGAAGGACCATCTAGACGCATTAACGGCGGGCATGAGCTTCCAGGATAACTCCGACGTGGCCCAATACCGAGCTTTTCCTACCACCTTCATCCGGGCTGGCTGAGACCGGTTCCGAGGACTCCCGCCACGCTCTATCTCGACCATCGGTGAGCCGACCACCCAATTCCTTGGCCACTTCGTTAGGAATCGACGAAAAAAGAGAACAGTCAACTACTTGTTCACCATAAAGAGCGGGGACAAGGAATACTTTAAGGGATACATCACTCGTTTCTACAACACTCTCCTCGAGGTCTCCGAGCACCGGGATGAAACTGTCATCACCGCACTAAGGTCGGGTCGTAGGCATAAAGAGTGGCTCCTCTCTTTTGCATTAGCGCAACCTAAGACCATGGCTGAGGTAAAAGTTTGGACTGAGCGGGAGATCCAACTCGAGTCGGAGGTGAACGCCAACCTGCCCCGGGACGACCAATCTGACCAGAAGAAGAGGGGCAAAGAAGAGAAGAAGAGGGTCGACTAGCCAAAACCATACTCCCCGAAGTTCCAGGAGTACACTCCTCTTAACATCTCCCAGACCGAGCTGTTGGAGGAAGCGAAAGGCGGGAGATTTTTCAAGCTCCTGCCAGTCATCCAAAGAGCGGCTAAGCGTATCCGGGGACCGTACTGCGCCTTCCATAGGTCACAGGGTCACCCGACCGAAAATTGCAAACAACTCCGTGACTATATCGAGGAGTTGATCCGCTCTGGCCACCTGGCGAAGTACTTACAGGACAAGAGACAGGAAGACCAGGAGCAAGAGAACCAGCCCGCTCCCGGGGAGTTAATGATTGGGCAAATCATGGTCGTCACCTCGGAATCTGCTCGCACACCCGGCGAAAACCAACAACTCCTACCAGTCGAGGGTACAAGCGATCCACCCCAGAAGAAGTGCAGGACGACCGAGCCCATCATCTTCACCGATGAAGACCTCCACGGTATATCCTTGCCTCACAACGACCCCCTCGTTATAACAGTCCGGGTCTACCATTACGAGGTACAAAGGATATTGGTTGATTCTGGGAGCTCGGCAGACATCCTATTTTATGACTGTTTCAAGCGTATGGGGATGGGACCGTCCGACTTACGGCCCACCTCCTATGTCCTCACGGGGTTTATCAACCACTCCATCTCGGCCGAGGGAGTGGTCACCCTCCTCCTCAACATTGGTGAAGCAGGCCATACTGTTGGATATATGTATGCCCTAGAGGCCATTATGTGATAGTGGATGTATTTATACATGTATATATATATATTCAGTGTACATTCTTGCTCGACATGATAGTATGCTATCTGGTTCTTCTTTATCTAACATGTTGATTTGATCATGCTTTTATTCATTTATACATGCTGATAAAGCCCTGAGGATATCGGCTTGACTACAGTGATTATGATAGAGATCATACTAGTGGGACATCTGTAGTCTATAAGCATATCCTGGAAAGTCCCTAGTCGTAGGTATATTGATACGGGGCATTGATATACCAGAGTAGACTAGCGTATATGATACTAGACCCATACGATGGACGATGAATGTTCCCACGTTCATCGATGTTCGACATCAAGATCTTATACGGGTGCTCAGTGGTGACTGGGTACACTGGACAGACTCACCGAGAACTCCTATATGGAATTATATCTATCGTCGGATAGCAGTTCTCAGGTGACACTGGTACAGGTTAGTCTGTAGACCCAAGATCGTCATAGAGTCTTGTGTGTTCTCCCACTGTATTTTGATTGCCACCCTACCACGGCTCTACTGAGTCGTGCAAACAGGTGGTCGTTGGGTACAGTCCCGAGACACACGAAGGCGATGAGCGATAGGAGGGGTTTCGTCTCTCCCGGTATTGGGAGTTGATGCTGTGCTGTGCCCGACTGGTTATATCAGTAAGTCCCTGGCCAAGGCTGCTGAGATTTGCTGATAAGTGTTATCAGTAATTTCTCGATCTGTTATAGACCATTCACCGGCACGACTTATTGAGTTATTGGGGTCGACGTGACCATCCCTAGGCTCGATATGCAGCATATCTGACGAAGAGACCGGACTGTACGGTAGTGTTGCCGGTTGGCTCGATGGGAGTTGTAGCAGGTTCGCTTGTTTTCTTCTGATCGCTCAATACCCGGGTAGCCGTTACGTTTAGCTGACCGCTTGCGGCTTGGGGGTGCTTGATATGATCATCACCCACTGCCGGCGTATTGACGAGTCTTAGAGTCCCACAAAGAAGTTACCTAGTCCAGGCGAAACGTTGTGGTGCGCGTATGCGATATGCGCATGGACCCGATTAAAATGCGCGTATAGGATACTAAACATTGATCGGGTGGCTTGCTTTTGGTGGGGTCATATGTGATATGGCCGGATTGATAAATCAAGTGTTGATTTATCATTTAACCATTATTTTTCTCACTTAAAACCTTTTCTTGTATATGATAGATGTATGCATGCATGTATGTTTTTCTATCTTTCTTTTAGTTTCATGCACATATGGATGTGCACACATACATACATACATACACCATCTATCATGGTTGATTACACATGGAAAATGGTGGCAATATAAGACTCACACCATGGTTATATGAATGGATTATTATTTGATTTTTCTTAAAACAAAAGGAATAAAGAAAAGGATAATTCTTGTTTTGCTTCTACACTCTTCTTTAAACCTAACCATGCTCATCTACTTCTAACCATGAGTTATCCTTCTCTTTGCGTTTTAAACTCAAGTTAAATAATGTCTCCATCATCTAACCATGGTTTGAGATGAGGATTAGAAAATATATATACATATATTTTCTTTTTACTTCATATGAGTTATCATTTTTACTCTTGTTAAAAAAGAAAGCCATCATCTTCCTCCTCCTTCTTCCTTTGCTCTCTAGTTTCTTCTAATGAGTAAAACACACATAAAGAAAGGTTTTTGAAGTGAGAATCATAACCACAACATCATTCTACACAAGTTTAGCCAACTTGTTTAGAGTGTTCTCTTCATTTCTCATCTTGAAAAGTGAAGTTGCAAGCTTGGACTAGGAACTTCGGGTGGATCGTCGTGGACGCGAGAGGACTTCAAGAGGACCTTCATCCAACACCTAAGAGGCCAAAGAGTCTACTAAAGGGAGCTACAAAGGTTGTACTCTCAAAACCCTAGCCTTTGTAACATATGATGTTAGTTAAAGTTTTAGAAACCCTAAATTTCTAGGATAGATCCTTTGTATGCTTACTTAGCACCATAAAAATTTGAACTTTGTGACATGTGATGCTTCCAAACTCTACATAGGGTGCTAGGTAAACCTTACATTGGTATCAGAGCCGACCTAGAACATTAGGCGACACTTTTACGAAGTAAAAATCCCGATCGGATCAAAATACGACTTTTCGAAGCCTTCTCTGGACATTTTTTAAAATCTGACATTTTTCAGAATTAAAAATATTTAAAAAATAAAGCAGGAAAATATATGAAATACTGTGAAAAACGAACCAATGATTTGTACAAATGGCCGCGGAACCGCGGCAACTACTTGCTTAGGCCACGATTCCGCGGCCGTACAGAGAGTTCAATGCTTCATTTTTCCACAGTAATTCATAATACTGCTTGTATATTGTTGTACGTATGTTTAATCTGAATTTAGTATTGTAAATTCTGGAGATGGTTTTGGACTCGTCGATTCGATCGGAATTTTCATTTCGTTGCTTTTCCGGGTAAATTAGTAAGTATTGAAGTGTTTGAACGAGTATCATTTGCTCACTATTCACGGGGTTTAAATATTTTTGGAGGTACGTGCAAGTCTTTTTGTGGTGGACCCTCTAGAAGACAACAAACCTTAACTCGATAATGTGACCGTCTTGAACTGCCCTTTGAACCTTAGGGTTTGGGGCAGTACGGCGTGCCACATGTGAGGCGTTGGCTTGACCCTTCTACGGCTGGACCGCTACTACTGTGTCACACTCCGGGTTTTTGAACTCTGCTCAAGTGTTGAGCTTTAGTGAATCTTGGGTACTTGATCGTTCGTTCGAAAACTTTAATACTGTCTGTTTATCTGGAATGTGATACAATATGTGGAATTCATATAGTTTAGTCATGAAATACGAAGTATGTGATATTTCGCATTTATGATGTCTAAAGAGAATGTGGATTCCAAATATTGTAGTTTTACACTTTCTTTTCTGTGACCGTAAGTGTAGTATGTTTGATATCGCCGGTTTTGTTGCTATACATCAACGACAATTGGGGTACGCATACTTACTTACGTTGATGATATGTGATATTATGTGTTGCTGAGATATGATGTGCAGGATTGTCGCGATCGAATAGCCGGGTTTTTTTTATGTGAGATAAGAGTTTTATATTTTCATTCATGTAAATTCAAATGTAATGTAATATTCTTTTATTTGGGGCACTTCCGGGTTGAGGTTGTGTCACCAGTGTTGTGTATTATTTACTTTTCCGCATTAGGATAGACCCAAGGAGGGGAGCACAAGTGACCGGGTTCTGGGGTTCAGTGGGAGGCCATCTCGAGGAGTCGAGACCGGGTCTCCTAAACTCCAGGATTGGTAGGGTCGCTTGCCGCTCTCGTAGAGGTCTAGGGGTGTGGGCTTGGCTATTCATCGCGACTGTGGAATCCGTATTTTCTATTCTGGCTAAATACTAAATACGGACGTCCTAGTATATCCCACATTATATATATGTTTCTGCTGCCTGTGTTCTGAGATATCTGAGACGAATGACATATTATATATATGATATATAATAGACGTTGCTTATGTTTTACACCCACGCTAGTCCCGTCCCGGTATGCCGTTAGTTAAGTAACCTAACGATGCATAACAGAATATTGCGGCGAATGCGGATGGCATAAGCGTACGTGTTATTTTCGTTTCTTTTCTGTGATTGGCTTAAGGACTTAAATGATGGGATTACATTAATATGATTAATGTAAAGAAAATAAACCTAAAAAGATGTTGTAGAATCGGATTGAAAACCACTCGGCTATTTGTGAAAAAGCTACATTTCAAAACCGCGGAGCATAAGACACTCCTTTTGAAAACCATTTGATTCTACAACGATATCAAGTTCAAACCGTTAAAGATTTTCTTAAAAATCATCCGCAACCCTCCGTCATTTTAGGAAGTAGAGTACTTAGTATTCGTGCTACGTTTGTTGACTTTAGTTAAGGCGTAGTGTACGGTAGCTAAGTGATGTCTTCCTACACTGCATATGATGCAGATTAATTAGGACATTCATGCGACTTTGTTGACCATAGTTAAGGGTCATATGGGTGGATCTAATTGATCAAGAAATGACGGGTAGAACTTGACTGGTACTTATGATTTGTTGACCATAGTTAAGGTCATAAGTACTAGGGGTAAAAATTACATCGGGAATTTCAAGTGTTGAAATTTGCAATGAGATTGCATACCTTCCATGTGATGGTTGGATCCCGATCCCACTGTGGGCAATAGTTGCTCCTAGGAGAGTTTTGCAGTTTACAATTAGCTAACTCATTAGGTGTCTAGAAAGGTGTTAACGGGGCTACGCCTCTGGGAAAACGAGGTTTACTTTAATTAGGTCCGTGCGAAAGCACGGGGAACCTCCCTCAAGTACCGACACTGGCCTGGCTGAACGGTTAGCGAAGTTGTAGACTGTAATTAATCCTGGCTAGTTTTCTTTTTAAGGTTTGAAAGAAAAACTTGATTAAAGCAGTGTGAGACATCGATTAGACAAGATAATAACCAATCTGATCTATGCAAGAGCTTTCGCTGAGTGTATTCTTTTCTCTCTCTTAATGGCAGATACCAATGACTGGACTCAAGCTTCTACTAGATAAAAACAAACTGAATGAGACCAATTATAAAGACTGGCTGAGGAATATGAAAATAGCCTTGACTTATGATAAAGTATCATATGTCCTCACGGCTTCAGCCCCGCCCACCCCAGGTCCAAAATCCTCAGTTGCGGACATTGAAGTCCGCAAGACATGGGACGCTGACTGTGCCACGGCCAAATGCCTCGCGCTTGCATCGATGGACAATACACATCAAAAGCAGCACGAGAATATGGACATTCAAACCATATTCCTCCATACAAAGGAGTTGTATGGAGAGCAATCCCGCGTATTACGATACGAAGCATCAAAGAAATTGTTTCAGATGCGAATGGCCCCTAGCACACCAGTAGGAGACCATGTTCTAAAGATGATAGCTCTTATAGAAGAGCTTGAGGACCTAGGATGGACAATGGACAATGAACAATATACAGATATTATTCTGCAGTCCCTCCCCTCCACCTTTGCTCAGTTCATAGTTAACTTCAACATGCACAGCATGGAGAAGGAGCTACCTAAACTCCTTAATATGTTAAGAAGTGCAGAGAGCACTATGAAATCAATGAAAACTCCCGTTACTATTGGGCAATCTTCTTCTTCTCGCCCTAAGGCTAAATCCAAAGGAAAGAAAAAGAAGAAGCCCATCAATCCTAAGGGTGGAGTTAAAAAAGTGAAGGGAAAGGAAAAGTCCAAAGCTGGAGACCCGGGGAAAGGCGAATGTTTTCATTGCCACAAGACAGGACATTGGAAGCGCAATTGTACAGAGTACTTGGACCTCAAGAAGAAGCATGGGGATGCTTCCGCTTCAGGTGTGTTTGTGACAGAAAACTGTTTTTCAATAAACTCTGCTTCCTGGGTATTAGATACCGGTTCAGGTTCTCACATTTGCAATTCTATGCAGGGACTGAGAAATAGCAAAGTTTTGAAGACAGGTGACCATACTCTCCGCGTTGGAAATGGTTCCAATGTACATACAGTCGCAGTGGGAAGTATCACTTGGGGTTGCCATCTGGATGTATTTTGGTTTTGAACCCATGTTATTTTGTACCAAGTATGCTATGTAATATAATATCAGTTTCTTTGTTAGACAATGAAGGATATAACTTTATATTGCAGAACAATGTTATGAACATTCACCTGAATCAAATGTTGGTTGGGTATGGTACACTTAATAACGGGATATACGTCCTAAATCAACACACAGTTTTCAGTATACAACACACTAATAAAAGAAAACTTTCAGAATTAAATGAAGCTTTTCTTTGGCACTGTAGACTTGGTCATATTAACGAAACAAGATTAAACAAGTTACATAAAGATGGATATTTAAACTCTTTTGAATATAAATCTTATGCGACTTGCCAGTCTTGTATCAAGGGTAAAATGACCAAAAATCCGTTTACCGGACACGGAGAAAGAGCTACTGAGCTCCTAGGCCTCATACATAGTGATGTATGCGGGCCAATGTCTACACAGGCTAGAGGCGGTTTTTCTTACTTCATTACGTTCACTGACGATTTCTCAAGATTCGGTCATGTATTTTTATTAAAGCACAAGTCCGAAGCTTTCGAGAAATTCATTGAATATAAACAAGAAGTAGAAAAACAAACCGGCTTGAGTATCAAGATGCTTCGATCAGATCGAGGTGGGGAATATCTTAGTACAGAATTTGCAAACTTCCTAAAAGAGAATGGGATTTTCTCTCAGCTCACTCCTCCTTACACACCACAGCACAACGGTGTGTCTGAACGACGGAATAGGACCCTATTAGATATGGTCCGATCCATGATGAGCGATGCTGAGTTACCTGTCTCATTTTGGGGGTATGCATTGGAGACTGCAGCGTTTCTTCTGAACAGGGTTCCAACCAAAACCGTGTCTACCACGCCATATGAGATATGGCACGGGAAGAGACCATCTCTTAAGAGAATAAAGATTTGGGGTTGCCCGGCCTATGTTAAAAAGCAGAATCCGGACAAACTCGAGACACGGTCAGTCATGTTTAACTTTGTGGGATATCCAAAGAATTCTTATGGATATCTATTCTACCACAAAGAGGAACAAAAAGTGTTTGTTTCTCAGTATGCCACATTCTTAGAAAAAGAGTTTTTCACAGATAAAGATGATGGCAAGGTGGTGGATCTAGAAGAGGTTCTAGAAACACAAACTACTAATGACGATTTGGTTGAACCGGCTGTTGCAATAGAAACTGAGGAACCTCGGCCACTCCGTAGGTCTGGTAGGACTTCTCGCCCACCGGAGAGGTACTACGGTTTCCTCATTGATGGTGACGGAGAAGATTGCATCATGGATGATAATGATCCTACCAGTTTTCAGCAAGCTATCACGAGTGGTGACTCTGTGAAGTGGCTGGATACCATGAGATCCGAAATGGAGTCTATGTACACCAACAAAGTATGGACTTTGGACATTATACCCCCTGGGGTAAAACCTGTGGGATGCAAATGGATCTTTAAAAGAAAGATTGGTGTAGATGGGCAGGTAGAGACCTATAAGGCAAGACTTGTGGCCAAAGGTTTTCGTCAAAGACCAGGTTTGGACTATGACGAAACTTTTTCGCCCGTAGCCATGCTTAAATCCATTCGGATCCTACTTGCTATTGCTGCTCACTACGACTATGAAATCTGGCAGATGGACGTTAAAACGGTATTTCTAAATGGAGATTTAGAAGAATGCGTTTATATGGATCAGCCAGAGGGCTTTATTGACAGTGGGAGCAGCGGGAAAGCATGTAGACTGCTTAAATCCATATATGGGTTAAAGCAGGCATCTCGGAGTTGGAACATCTGTTTCGATGATGTTATCAAAGAGTTTGATTTCATCAAAAATCCAGATGAACCTTGTGTTTATAAGAAGGCTGTAGGAAGAGCTGTCACATTCCTCGTATTGTACGTGGATGACATTCTTCTGATAGGAAATGATATTCCTATGCTACAGTCGGTCAAATCATTCTTATCACTAAGGTTCTCCATGAAGGACCTGGGTGATGCCACATACATCCTGGGCATAAGGATCTATAGGGATAGATCCAAAAAGTTATTGGGATTGTCCCAAACCAGGTACATCAACACCATCCTAAAAAGGTTTAGTATGGAAGACTCCAAGCGGGGTGCCTTACCCGCTTGCCATGGAGTCACTCTCTCCAAGGATTCTTGTCCAAAGACCGATGAAGAGAGAGCTCGCATGAGCATTATACCCTATGCTTCGGCAGTAGGATCTATAATGTATGCGATGTTATGTACACGCCCAGATGTAGCTTATGCACTTAGTGTTGTAAGCAGGTATCAATCCAACCCAGGGGAGAACCACTGGACAGCAGGGGAGAACATTCTTAAGTACTTACGAAGGACTAAAGAATTGTTCTTGGTGTATGGTAATACGGATCTCCAGATGGAGGCCTTTACCGATTCGAGCTTCCAGAGCGATAAGGATGACAGCAAATCTATCTCAGGGTTTGTATTTACCCTCAATGGAGGGGCGGTGAGTTGGAAGAGTTCCAAACAAGATACCGTTGCAGACTCTACGATGGAAGCTGAGTACATTGCTGCAAATGATGCCGCCAAGGAAGCCGTCTGGATGAAGAAGTTCGTCTCGGAGCTAGGAGTAGTTCCAACCATTATTGATCCAATACCCTTGTATTGTGATAATAATGGGGCTATGGCGTTAGCTAAGGAGCCCAGATCCCATCAGCGGTCCAGACACATCCTGAGGCGCTTTCATTTGATCCGGGAGATTGTAGATCGCCGCGAGATCGAGATTAAGAGAGTAGACACAAAGAATAACGCCGCGGATCCACTCACCAAGGCCCTCCCTCAGCCGCAGCATGAGCGACTTTTTGAGATGTTGGGTATGAGATACGCCAATAACCGGCCTTAGTGCAAGTGGGAGATTGTTGGATATATGTATGCCCTAGAGGCCATTATGTGATAGTGGATGTATTTATACATGTATATATATATATTCAGTGTACATTCTTGCTCGACATGATAGTATGCTATCTGGTTCTTCTTTATCTGATATGTTGATTTGATCATGCTTTTATTCATTTATACATGCTGATAAAGCCCTGAGAATATCGGCTTGACTACAGTGATTATGATAGAGATCATACTAGTGGGACATCTGTAGTCTATAAGCATATCCTGGAAAGTCCCTAGTCGTAGGTATATCGAGACGGGGCATTGATATACCAGAGTAGACTAGCGTATATGATACTAGACCCATACGATGGACGATGAATGTTCCCATGTTCATCGATGTTTGATATCAAGATCATATACGGGTGCTCAGTGGTGACTGGGTACACTGGACAGACTCACCGAGAACTCCTATATGGAATTATATCTATCGTCGGATAGCAGTTCTCAGGTGACACTGGTACAGGTTAGTCTGTAGACCCAAGATCGTCATAGAGTCTTGTGTGTTCTCCCACTGTATTTTGATTGCCACCCTACCACGGCTCTACTGAGTCGTGCAAACAGGTGGTCATTGGGTACAGTCCCGAGACACATGAAGGCGATGAGCGATAGGAGGGGTTTCGTCTCTCCCGGTATTGGAAGTTGATGCTGTGCTCGACTGGTTATATCAGTAAGTCCCTGGCCAGGGCTGCTGAGATTTGCTGATAAGTGTTATCAGTAGTTTCTCGATCTGTTATAGACCATTCACCGGCACGACTTATTGAGTTATTGGGGTCGACGTGACCATCCCTAGGCTCGATATGCAGCATATCTGATGAAGAGACCGGACTGTACGGTAGTGTTGCCGGTTGGCTCGACGGGAGTTGTAGCAGGTTCGCTTGTTTTCTTCTGATCGCTCAATACCCGGGTAACCGTTACGTTTAGCTGACCGCTTGCGGCTTGGGGGTGCTTGATATGATCATTACCCACTACCGGCGTATTGACGAGTCTTAGAGTCCCACAAAGAAGTTACATAGTCCAGGCGAAACGTTGTGGTGCGCGTATGCGATATGCGCATGGACCCGATTAAAATGCGTGTATAGGATACCGAACATTGATCGGGTGGCTTACTTTTGGTGGGGTCATATGTGATATGGCCGGATTGATAAATCAAGTGTTGATTTATCATTTAACTATTAGTTTTCTCACTTAAAACCTTTTCTTGTATATGATAGATGTACGCATGCATGTATGTTTTTCTATCTTTCTTTTAGTTTCATGCACATATGGATGTGTACACATACATACATACACCATCTATCATGGTTGATTACACATGGAAAATGGTGGCAATATAAGACTCACACCATGGTTATATGAATGGATTATTATTTGATTTTTTCTTAAAACAAAAGGAATAAAGAAAAGGATAATTCTTGTTTTGCTTCTACACTCTTCTTTAAACCTAACCATGCTCACCTACTTCTAACCATGAGTTATCCTTCTCTTTGTGTTTTAAACTCAAGTTAAATAATGTCTCCATCATCTAACCATGGTTTGAGATGAGGATTAGAAAATATATATACATATATTTTCTTTTTACTTCATATGAGTTATCATTTTTACTCTTGTTAAAAAAGAAAGCCATCATCTTCCTCCTCCTTCTTCCCTTGCTCTCTAGTTTCTTCTAATGAGTAAAACACACATAAAGAAAGGTTTTTGATGTGAGAATCATAACCACAACATCATTCTACACAAGTTTAGCCAACTTATTTAGAGTGTTCTCTTCATTTCTCATCTTGAAAAGTGAAGTTGCAAGCTTGGACTAGGAACTTCGGGTGGATCGTCGTGGACACGAGAGGACTTCAAGAGGACCTTCATCCAACACCCAAGAGGCCAAAGAGTCTACCAAAGGGAGCTACAAAGGTTGTACTCTCAAAACCCTAGCCTTTGTAACATATGATGTTAGTTAAAGTTTTAGAAACCCTAATTTTCTAGGATGGATCCTTTGTATGCTTACTTAGCACCATAAAAATTTGAACTTTGTGACATGTGATGCATCCAAACTCTACATAGGGTGCTAGGTAAACCTTACACATACGAGGACCGTACCGGTGGATTTCATCGTCGCTAAGATCCCTTCGTCCTACAACATCAACATTAAAGGCCTTCCGGGCTCAAATCTCGACCTACCACCTTGCGGTCAAATTTCCATTAAACAAAAGGGGGATAGGCCAGGCCCACGGGAACCAGCAGATCGCCAAGATTTTCTTCGCGTCAACGTCTCCCGCCGGAGAGCAGAGCGACGACTTTGAGGACACAAACAATTTCCAGGGATCTTTGGATATGCGCGACGACCAGAAAGAAATCCGAGGAGCCCCGGTGGAAGCGCTGACAGAAGTCCCTCTCGTCAAGGGGGTCAGTGGACGAACCGTTCAGATCGTATCTCTTTTGACGGAAGGCCGTCATGAAGACTTGATCCGCTTCCTTTGAGGAAATTCAGACGTATTCGCCTGGACACCGGTGGACATGTCTGGGATCGGCCCCAAAGTTATATCACACAAGCTCGAGGTCGACCTAAAGGCCAGACCCGTCTGACAAAAGAAGAGAAGCTTTGAGCCGATCAAACAAAAGGAGATTGAGGACGAGGTCGATAGATTGCTTGCAGCCAACTTTATTAGAAATATTGATTACTCGGATTGGCTAGCGAACAAGTTAATGGTCAAAAGGGCGAACGGGAAGTGGCGCATGTGCGTTGACTTCACGGATCTGAACAAGGCCTGCCCGAAAGACAACATCCCCTCTCTCGGATAGACCAGCTAGTGGACAGCTCGGCCGACCATGAATTGCTAAGCTTCATGGACACTTTTTCCGGCTACAATCAGATCCGGTTGAACCCGACAGATGAAGAATTCACCGCATTCACCACGGATCGGGGGGTATACTGCTACATAGTGATGCCCTTCGGTCTTAAGAATGATGGGGCTACATATTAGTGCATAGTTAACAAACTGTTCAAACCGTAGATCAGGAGGAAGGACAAGATTGGAGAAAGCCCCTCGTGGAATTCCTAAAAGATGGTACGCTTCCGGAAGACCGAGGAGATGCACGCCGCCTTCGGGCAAAAGCTCGTCATTTTATCTGTAGCAATGGGAACTTTTAAAGAAGTCATACACACAGCCCCTGCTTCGATGCGTCGACCCCAACGAAGCCGACTATGTTCTACAAGAGATACACGAAGGGGTCGGGGGGCACACCGAGGGGCCCGCACCCTGGTAAAAAGACGCTGCTCCAAGGATAATATTGGTCGAGGATATACAAAGATTTTGAGAAACTTGTCCGAAGATGCAAAAGCTGCCAACTCCACGGCAGCATACCCCGTCACCCCGTTACCGAGCTAACGACCCTCAGTTCCCTTTGGCCGTTCGCACAATGGGGGATGGACATGGTGGGCCAACTCCCCACTGGCACGGGCGGACACAAGTACATCCTCATCACGGTAGACTACTTTATAAAGTGGATAGAGGCCGTCCCCATCAGAAAACCAGACCCCGCCTGTTTACCGCCGAAAGACGCGACTGGGACGTTAGGGACGTTTGGCCTGAATTTTAGGGGGAAGATGCTATTTGGTTTTATCCGTCCACCTCTCCGAAAATGCCAAGTTGATTTATGGCACCGTGTATCGGAGGTTTAAACGGATGCGGCCGATGTAGCAGACTTCGTCAGATTCCCCCTCGTTTGCTAGGGTTTTTTGATTGTGGGGACGCTCTTCCCTGCAGGCGCAAGCCCTCGCAGTTAATTACTTTATTGCGTAGTGATAACCATTTTCTCCTGCTCCAGATGTTCACTTCGTGTCGTGTGTGTTTATTTTGTTTTAGGTTTCCCGTGGATTGTATACGGAGACTAATTTGTGTTGTTGCCCGTAGGGCGGGGATTAGTCCAAATTCGTATTTTCTTAGATTTGGGTTTGGTTTGATTTAAGGCTCGTTAACCTCGTTTTGAGATTAAGATCAACTTAAATGTTTGTTAAGGATACGTTAGCCTAATTTTGGACTAAGATCTACTTAACAAGATTTAGGATCATTTAGATCCAACAAAAAAGTATTTGGGCTCTATTGCTTTAGTTTAGGGACATTACGGTCCATTGGGTTTAAGAACATCATAGTCCATGGAGTTTAAGGACATCATAGTCAATGGAGTTTAGTTTAGGGATGTTGCGGTCCATAAGTTTAAGGACATCATAGTCCATGGAGTTTAGTTTAGAGACATTACGGTCCATGGAGTTTAAGGATATCATAGTCCATAGAGTTTAGTTTCTGGCTCATCAATTTAGGGGTGAGCCAAGAGTTATTGGTTATTGGGACCCTCCACCTCTCTGAAGACGTTGAAGAATTACAACGACATATATCTGAGGTGTGAAGAGATGTACCCTTGAACCAAATTTCAGATTGAGGGAAGATATGGGATGAACATCATTTCAGATGCCATCTGTAGGAGATCACTAATCATCTTTGGAATTAAGATCGACATGGGGAGACTTGAGTATAGGAGTTCATTTGATTGGTGACCAAAAAAGGTTTTACTCTCGGGAAACTAAACTAATTAGTGCTAAGGTTTGCCTCTCATAGTGTTAAACACTAACATTTTCTCGGCGCTCACGTGAGACTCTAAAGCAGTGTTAAACACTGAAATTTGGAGTGCTCACGTGTGGCACGTTAGGCGCCGAAGAATTGGGCATTACTTCTTTGGGTTTATTCCCTTGTTCCTTTTATAAATGCTCAGCCCTATTAGGGGTCATGTGGGGTCACGTGAGGCGCCCCAAAATGGGACCTGTCTTGGGTTTATTCCTCTTTTCTTTTGGAAGTGCTAAGCACTTTCAGAGGGTCACGTGGGATCATGTGAGGCGCCCCAAAATAGGAACTGTCTTGGGTTTATTCCCCTTTTCTTTTTGAAGTGCTAAGCACTTTTGGTCACGTGGGGACACGTGACCTATTTCAATCTTTCTTTTAAGTTCATCACAGTTGGTCACGTGTGAACACGTGATCATCAATATGCATGGAATTCTTTCTCTAAGTCTTAAACATCTCAAATCCCTTATATATATTTTTATAGGGATTTAATTTCTTGGATTTAGTTCTTCTCTTAGGTTTTGGATCTACATGGCAGAGTCTCCCCGATGAGAATTAAATTCTCAACTTGTAGGGAGATCTTCTTCTGCAAATCTTTCACCAGAAGGAAGAACTAAGTTCTTATATGAAGGGTTAAACCCTAGTTTTATCAGAGGAATTAAATTCCTATATGCCTTTTTGGGAGAATTAAATTCTCTGAATTTAGATCTTCCTCTAGGTTTTGGATCTGCATGGCAGAATTTTCCTGATGAGAATTAAATTCTCAACTTGTGGAGAGATCTGCTTCTGTAGATTTTTCACCAGAAGAAAGAACTAAGTTCTTTGGGAAGAGTTAAACTCTTGTGGAGGCGAAGAAGGGGAAGTAAGATGTTCTCTGTGTTTTCGTTTCTTCTTACCTAAGGTTTCTTCTTTTCTTTTGAACTTGCAGTTTATGAGGGGGGTTTCTCTGTGCAAGACTTGAAGTCTTGGGTCCTTTATATAGGGGAGGCTGATTTGTTGATTCAGTTAAGAAAATCTCTTATTGAGAGATTTTTTAATTGATTTGTGGAATTTATCGACCGTTGGATCTTTGATCCAAGGACTTCTGTTTTATGGAAGACATTTTTCTTGTTTTTAACAAGATTGAGTAAATATTTTCCCACATAGAACTTATTCTGTATCTTGGTGATTTTTAATCACCATTGGATCTTTGATCCAACTGTGCTCTGATTTACAGAGCACACTCTTTCTTGTTCAGAAAGATTTGAGGAGCATTTCCAAAATAGGGTTCTGATCCCTTTTATATAGAATTTAATTCTATCGGCTCAGAAGATCTTAGGACTCCTCATGTGTAGCACGTGGCCTAACGACACTAGGCCGGTCTGCCTATATGCAGCAGTCCCAGAGAAGAGCATCACGTGTAGGCACATGATGTGACTTCTGGTCTGCTATTTGTTTTATAAAGGCTCTTATATACTTTGTATATAGGTGCTCACGTGTGGCACGTGAGCACCAGCTTCAGTCCCATTTGTTAAGTGTAACGCTTTATAATTTTGGCTTCAAAGCGCATCACGTGTGGGCACGTGATGCTTTGTTTGGGGAATTTTCCCATTGCCTTTTTATTTCTGTTTATTTTTCATAAGGGAACAAATTCCCCTACAGCGTTGTTCTCACGTGGCTTGCACGTGAGTGCAACGCTGTCACCTTTACAACCGTTGGATGGTCTAGAGAAATGTTTCCCCCAATCAGAGCAAAGCTCTGTTCAAAATTCAAATTTTGAAATGAAGCAACGCTTCAGATGCAGCGCTAAGTGCGCTGCGCCCTAAGCAGCGCACCACGTGCAAAGCACGTGTGCGCTAGCGCTAGGTGTACTGCGCTCTAAGCAGCGCACCACGTGTAAAGCATGGGCACGCTAGCGCTGAGTGCGCTGCAAGCAGCGCACCACGTGCAAAGCACGGTGCACTAGCGTTAAGCGCGCTACGCTCTAAGCAGCGCACCACGTGCAAAGCACGGGTACGCTAGCGCTGGAACTAAAAGCTCCCCACCGTCAGATCTAAGATCCAATAATAATGATGAATTATTAATTAACCAAAATTAAATTATGTTAAGGAAAGATTTCTCAAAATCTTTCCAAACGACAAAATTGTGCTCTGTAAATCAGAGCACCGTTGGATCAATGATCCAATGGTGATTAAAAATCACTAAAATACAGAATAAATTATGTATGGAAAAATTTCCCAATCATTGTTAAAAACAAGAAGATTACCTTCTGTAAATCAGAAGCCCTTGGATCAAAGATCAAACGATGGGAAAATCCCCAAATCAATTGGAGAAAAGATCTCCTTAACTGATTGAACAAATCAGCTTGCCCTATATAAAGGCCCCAAGACTTCAAGTCTCGGAGATACAGAAGCATAGAGAGGAACCCCCATAAGCTTTGAGAGATCTCAAAAAGAAGAGCCAAGCTCTCAGAGAAAGAAGATTTTTCTTCAAGGTAAAAAAGAATGATGATGAACAGAGAGATGAAATCATCTCGTAATTAATTCCGAAAGAAGGATTCACTTCTTTAAAAGATCATAGATCTACAAGACAAAAGTCTTTCATAAAGAGATCAAAAGATCTCATCATAAAAAAAGAAGAAAATAATTCTTCTCACAGATCATAGATCTATGAGACTCATGTCTTTTCACACAGAGATCATGAACATCTCGTTATAAGAAGGGGGAGAATAATTCAATTCTCTTAAAGATCATAGATCTATAAAGGCAAAGCCTTTCATCAACATAAGAGATTGGAAACATTTCCTACTAAATAAGAACTGTTGTTCTTAGATCTTGAGACAAAGTCTTCTTTAAAAGAACATAAATTTATTTCTCAGATCATAAAATTGACCAGATGCGCTTTGCGCTCTTGAACCGCGCTTCTGCGCTCTTGGACTGGCGCTCAGCGCCAAGCGTGACACGTGTCCCTCACGTATGCGCCACTTAACAGTTAGCGCTTCGTGCTCTTGAAATAGCGCACTGCGCTCATGGGCTGGCGCTCAGTGCCAGGCGCATCACGTGTGCGCCACTGAACTAATAGCGCAATGCGCTCATAAACTAGCGCTCTGCGCTCAGAAACTAGCGCAATGCGCCTATCATCCGGCACTTAGCGCCAAGTGTAACACGTGTCCCTCATGTATGCGCTACTTGGCAGAAGCGCACTGCGC
This sequence comes from Agapanthus africanus, assembly GCA_030015575.1. Classification (NCBI taxonomy): domain Eukaryota; kingdom Viridiplantae; phylum Streptophyta; class Magnoliopsida; order Asparagales; family Amaryllidaceae; genus Agapanthus; species Agapanthus africanus. The sequence continues at coordinate 54,082,132 of JASDDO010000004.1, forward strand.
TCTTTGACTGGCGCAAAGCGCCAAGCGCACCATGTACTACGCTGATAGAACATAAATTGTTCTGTAATAAGCCCAAGGTTATGAGGAATGCTCAGCATTCAGTAAAAGACAAAAACACTGTCAGGGCCAAGCCCAAATAAAGTCTCAACATACCAAGATAAATGTTAAACATTTTAACTCGATTGGACTTAGCCCAAGTTGGCCATAAGTCCTCAATTCAGATTCATCTGAACCCATGTGCTCATAATCTAATTGATTGATCTTAGTCCCAAATTGGACTACAGATTTCCCAATCAACTTTGGTTCAAGGTTACATCTCTGAACCCCTCTGATATATGTCGTTGTAATCCTTTAACGTCTTCAGAGAGGTGACGGGTCCCGACAACCATACATTTCATAGACTATGGCGTCTTTAAACTACGGACTGTAGGGTCCTTAAGCCCATGGACTATGATGTCCTTAATCTCGGACTGTGGGGTCCTTTAAAACCCATGGACTATGATGTCCTTAACCTTGGACCGAGATGTCCTTAAACTAACATTGGACCGAGATGTCCTTAAACTAACAATGGACCGTAATGTCCTTAAACTAATTATCGACCGCAATGTCTCTAAACTAAACAATAGAGTTCAAATACTCTTTTGTTGGATCTAAACGATCCCGTTAAGTTGATCTTAGTCTAAAACATTAGAGTAACGTATCCTTAACATACGTTTAATTTGATCTTAGTCTCAAATGAGACTAACGTATCCTTAAACCCAACCCCAAACCCAAATCTAAGAAAATACGGATTTGGACTAATCCACACCCTATGGGCGACAACATAAATTAGTCTCCGTATACAATCCACGGGCAACCAAAAACCAAAACAAACACACACGACACTGTTCCCCGCCGAAAGACGCGGACGCGACCGCGCGGGTCCGTCTTGCCTGAATTTCAGGTCAGATGCTAATTGGTGCTATCCATCCACCTCTCTGAAGATTCCAAGTTGATTTATGACACCATGAATCGAAGGTTTAAACGGATACGGCCGATGTAGCAGACTTCGTCAGATCCTCCCTCGTTGAGGGGTTTTTGATTGTGAGGACGCTCTTCCCTGCAGGCGTAAGCCCCTGTAGTTAATTACGCTACCGCATCACGATAACCACTTTCTCCTTCTCCAGATGGTCACTTCGTGTCATGGGTGTTTGTTTTGTTTTTGGTTGTCCGTGGATTGTATACGGAGACTAATTTATGTTGTCGCCCGTAGGGCGTGGATTAGTCCAAATCCGTATTTTCTTAGATTTGGGTTTGGGGTTGGGTTTAAGGATACGTTAGTCTCATTTGAGACTAAGATCAACTTAAACGTTCGTTGAGGATACGTTAGTCTAATTTCAGACTAAGATCAACTCAACGGGATCGTTTAGATCCGACAAAAGAGCATTTGGACTCTATTGTTTAGTTTAGGGACATTGCGATCGATTACCAGTTTAAGGACATGGTGGTCTAATGTTAGTTTAAGGACATCTCGGTCCGTTGTTAGTTTAAGGACATCTCGGTCCAAGGTTAAGGACATCATAGTCCATGGGTTTTAAAGGACCCCACAGTCCGAGGTTAAGGACATCATAGTCCATGGTTTTAAAGGACCCCACAGTCAAAGGTTAAGGACATCATAGTCCATGGGTTTCAAAGGACCCCACAGTCCAAGGTTAAGGACATCATAGTCCATGGGCTTAAGGACCCCACGGTCCAGTTTAAAGACGTCATAGTCTATGCGATGTATGGTTGTCGGGACCCTACACCTCTCTGAAGATGTTGAAGGATTACAACGACATATATCAGAGGGGTTCAGAGATGTACCCTTGAACCAATGTGAGTTGGTTGAAAGATCTGCAGTCCAATTTGGGGCTAAGATATGTTAAAATATTTATGAGCAGATGGGCTCAATTAATATGAATTGAGGACTTATGGCCAATCTTGGGCTATGTCCAATCGAGTTAAAATGTTTAACATTTATCTTGGGCTGCCGAGCATTTTCTTGGGCTTGGCTCTTTTAACAATGCTTGAATTCAGACAATATTTTGTCTTTTATTGATTGCTGGGCATTCATTATAGCCTTGGGCTTATTAAAGAATAATTTATGTTCTATCAGCGCGACACGTGGCGCGCTTGGCGCTTTGCGCCAGTCAAAGAGCGCGGTGCGCTTCTGCCAAGTAGCGCACACGTGAAGGATACGTGTCGCGCTTGGCGCTAAGCGCCAGATGATGGGCGTATTGCGCCAGTTTATGAGCGCATTGCGCTAGTAGTTTAGTGGCGCACACGTTATTGACACGTGGTGCGTCTGGCGCCGAGCGCCATCCCATGAGCGCAGTGCGCGGGTTTAAGAGCGCAAAGCTCTAGCGTATACGTGAAGGACACGTGCCGCGCTTGGCTCTAAGCGCCAGTCTGAGAGCGCAGAAGCGCAGTTCTAGAGCGCAGAAGCGCAGTTCTAGAGGACTTTGTCTCAAGATTCTAAGAACAAAAGTTCTTCAATCTCTTATGTTGATGAAAGGCTTTGCCTTTATGGATCTATGATCTGTGAGGAAGAAGTAAATTCTTCTTTTATTTTATGATGAGGTCTTTTGATCTCTTTGTAAAAGACTTTTTGTCTTTGTAGATTTATGATCTGTGAGAAGATTTATATTTTTCTTTTTATTTTATAATGGGATCTTTTGATCTCTTTTGAAAAGACCTTGGTCTTTATAGATCTATGATCTGTGAGAAGATTTGTATTCTTCTTTTTATTTTATAATGGGATCTTTTGATCTCTTTTGAAAAGACCTTGGTCTTTGTAGATCTATGATCTTTTAAAGAAGTGAATCCTTCTTTTCAAATTAATTACGAGATGATTCCATCTCTCTGTTCATCACCATTCTTTTTTATCTTGAAGAAAAAATCTTCTTTCTCTGAGAGCTTGGCACTTCTTCTTTGAATTTCTCAAAGTTTTTAAGGATGTTTCTCTCTATGCTTCTGTCTATGAGACTTGAAGTCTAGGGGCCTTTATATAGGGCAAGTCGATCAGTTCAATCAGTTGAAGTGATCTTTTCTTTAATTGATTTGGGAATTTTCCCATTGTTGGATCTTTGATCCAAGGGCTTCTGATTTATAAAAGGTAATCTTCTTGTTTTGAACAAAGATTGGGAAATTTTCTAAACAGAATTTATTCTGTATTTTTAGTGATTTTTTAATCACCATTGGATCATTGATCCAACGGTGCTCTGATTTACAGAGCACAATTTTGTTGTTTGGAAAGATTTTGAGAAATCTTTCCTTAACAGAATTTAATTCTGGTTAATTAATGATTCATCATTATTATTAGATCTTTGATCTAACGGTGGGAAGCTTTTAGTTCCAGCGCTAGCGCACCCGTGTTTTGCACGCGGTGAGCTGCTTAGAGTGCATCGCACCTAGTGCTAGCGCATCCGTGCTTTGCACTTGGTGCGCTGCTTAGAACACAGCGCACCTAGCACTAGCGCACGCGTGCTTTGCAGGTGATGCGCTGCTTAAAGCGCAGCGCACTTGGCGCTGCATCTGAAGCGTTGCTTCATTTCGAAATTTAAATTTCAAACAGAGATTTGCTCTGATTGGCGGGAACAAATGCCCCCCACCGTTGCGCTCATGTGGCCTATATGTGAGTGCAACGGTGGCAGCATCTGCGCCCTTAGATCAACTCAAAAGTTGAAAAGACATTTCAATGCCTATAAATAGGACCCTTGGCCCTCTGAGATGACCATTGTTCATCTTCTTCCTTCTGAGAATTATTATTCTCTTGCAGAGCATAGCACTTTGGCTTAAGAACTTTCTTAAGGACATAAATCTGTCAAAATTTAGGTAAAGACTAAAACTTTTAATAATCTAGGGTTTCACCCATTAACAGAGCTTTGCTCTTCATAGATCTTAGATATAAAAAATGTTATTAGGGTTTTGTAAGTCTACGGTAGCTCCCGGGCCGTCGATCCGAGGCCAAAATGTGGAAACAAAACTTTTCATAAACTTGAAACCGGCGCTAACGTATACTATAAACCCGGATCGAACCATTAACATTAACTAGCAATCTAAAGAGGGTTAGAAAAGCTATACCGATCGATCCGTGTCCTTCGGTCTTTAGCCACCATCTTTAGCTCCTTGCGGCATCTCTGATCTTGCTCGATCTCCGGTCTCCTCGTCGGAAAGGGCACAACATCTTCGAATCCTTTTACGGGCTCCCGCTTCGAACCGAAGCAACTCGGGCACGAAGTTTGCTAGCCGACGTATCCAAGGTGAAGTAGAGAATGTGTGTAATCACTTTATCTCTTGACACTCTAGGATTCTCAACACATGAGATGGTTAGAGTGGAGGTAGAAGATGATGCCATGGTGGAGGTTGTGAGCAAGAAGAAGAAGGAAAAGAGAGGAGCCTTTTGTGTTATTGTGTTGAATTGATAAAATGATAGCTAGCATGAGAAATCCAAGAGCAAACCCAAGCCTATATGGCTGTCCACTCTCTCTCCAAGCATCATATCAAGACAATAAACAAATCCTAATATGACATTAGCACAAATAAAGAGACCATGCATCACTAAACATGTCCATGTCATATTAAATGCACCTCATGATCATTTCCACTCACAATTTCCACATGTAAACATTAATCCAAATGTTGAAAACAATAAAAAGATATGACAACATCTAAAGTAAACTCGTGACGGATTACAAGGATACCCCTCACCGGTATATACATACCTGCATCCGCATTCTGACTGAATGCAAATGCGATGAGACTAAAGTAATCCAACAAATCTAATATTAGGATCTGGCTTAAACCAAAGCCCACTAATATGATCCGTCCGATCATGATCCGTGCACGACTGCACGTATATGATCGAACCCTGCCATAATACCATACGGCCTCTACAACGTTTCGCCCGAAACTTGAGAAACTGTCTGTGGGGGACTCTAAAGACTCGTCAATACACTGGCTATGGATTTAACCACCAGCATGTCAGTGGTACTAGCTGTACGTAACGGGCTACCAGGTATTGACCAAAAGGGAGGTCGATGAGCGAACTCATCCTGACACCCTACCGAGCTTGTCAGTGACAATATCCATACAGTCCGGTCTGTTCGTCTATGAGTATCGCATGTCGGGCCTAGGGGGTTGGTAAAAGTCAGACCCCCAAAAGCGGTACAAGTCGTGTCGGAGTGTAGCCCAGAACACCCTGAGATACTACTGGAATACCTACCAGTAAATCTCCTGCCTTGGCTAAGGACTTCGTGTAATGGCTCTCCTAGACACAGCGCGATCTCACCCCCAATACCGGGAGAGACGAAACCCCTGCCGATCCGCTCACTGCCTCCATGTGGCTCGGGACTGTACCCAACTAAAACCTATTTGCACGACTCCTTTGAGCCGTGGTAGGGTAGTAATCAAAGCACAGTGGGAACTCACACGAGACAAATGACGATCTCAGGTCAATGAACTAACCTATACACATGTCACCAGGGAACTGCTATCTAACGTCAAGTATAATACCAACTAGAATGTTCCCGGCGAGTCCTGTCCGGTGTACTCATAACCCAATGAGCACCTGTATACGTCTTAGGTGAACCAACTGACGCCAATGGCTTGTGAGACCAGCCACCGCCCCTCGTCGGGGTCTCGATCGTATACACTAGTCTACTAATGTAGTACCGATGCCCAGTCTCGAAACTCCTACGACTAGGGACCACTTTAAGGATGTGATTATAGACTACCCAACTCTCACGTATATGATCGCCATCATATTGCTGGTAGTCAAGCAAGAATCCTAAGGGCTCTATCAACGTGTAGTAGCGACCTGTAAGGTCACCTAAAGCATGTATACGATGATAAAGATAAACCAGATGGTATACTATCATCTTAAGTAAGACTGTCCTACCGGCATAGGTCCTCCCTCAATCATTGCAATCACGTGCCTGCGATCCAATAATTGACTTTGAGGGCATTATATCCAACAATCTCCCACTTGCACTCAAGGCTAATTATTGCGGTGTCGCATACTCACAGCCCGTGTGATACCGAACACCCAACTCCTCTACTAATCAGTTTCACAAAGCACGTTTGTAAACTATTGCGTTCTAGGAATAGCCTCAGTGAGTGGATCCGCCCTGATGTTTCTTTCTATTTCTCTCTTAACGTCAAGTTCGCGGAGAAAGCCATCTCCCGAAATAAGCAATACCTGTCTTAGAATATGTCTGGATATCTAATGGGACCTAGTTCATAAATGAACTCCAAATCCAAACTTCTTAGACTGTATCTTCAACTGAACTTAATCATTATCCTGCGCCATGCCTCCCTCAGTATCCGCTTGGACCACCTGTCCAAACTACTGCCCCTCATCAGAGGGAAAACTATAACTCTGACAGTCATTCTGTCATCCAGGTCACCTTGGAAGCCTGGAATGATAACCGTCTCCAGAAGGAGGCCGTCGTTATCATTTTCCCAGAACATCAACTTATGTTCTAAAACTGCTTCCGAACGTTTATCCAGGATTGGATTAATATCAACTTATTGCAACTAGTGCAAAAACAACATCTGGTGTGGTACTTGACATCTCATGATTGACTCAATTGCCTAAGCAAGTGATCTGCCAATCATGCACATCTCTCTCCCTTTTAGTCTGTAAGACACCTTCAAAGAGGGTGACTCCATCACCTGCAGGTACACCACCATGCCAGGAGTCGTCCATTCTAAAATACCTTTAGAATATTGTCAAAGTATCCAGATTGGGAAACTACCCGAATCTAGATCTAAAATCATAGATCTAGTAATCAGAATGTCTGATATAATATCCATATCCTATGTGGAGAAACCACTGTGTGACAACCAAAGTATAACCGAACGTAGTATAGGAATATCACTTCCTACTCTGTGTACGTCATCCAAATACCAGGACATCACACCCTACTTCCTTCTTAACAGATCCATCCCCTATTTTGATGAAGTCAAACCCATGACTGTCATATCAAAAATAGATGATCTATCTCCGCTATATCCGCTTTAGTCTATAAATAGACATAAGCCACTTGTCCACTATGCTTCCGCTGCTCCTACTGACTACGATAACCCTCTGGCAGAATAATATACACGTGCACTTCTAAGGCCAGTTCAAAACGACGCTATATTTATCCTCCTGCCGGGTCTCATAGCCTGGAACAACAGTAGTGTTAAGTCTGGGTAAACAAGAACCTCCCTGTCAACGTCTTTGAGCATACCAAAGTACCTCTCGAGTGCATGAGGTTACCCACCATATCTGCGGAGTGGCCAATGGAATGTCAATCCAGATTGAATCTTTATGTCCTATTAAATTTTCAGTAATCGTTTGCGGTTCTGGAATCACTTCCAGTTCTACCATAGCCCCACAACTGTTTTCTGAAAAAGTCCATTTTACTAAAACTGTGGCGAGTCAAGAACAATATCACCATTGATCTTCCACATGGTAGAAAATTAACCCTCGTCATAGCCCGGGTTAACCCACAAACAGCTATTACAGAAACGTGCCTTGAGTTATCCAGAGTCTGGTTTTAAGCATAAGCCGGAAAACTCGATATGAACTATTCTATATACAATATAGAAATAGAGGTACTGATTAATTGGAACCAGATTCAAATCATGCAGCTGTCTCTAGTGCATGTCAACTAAATGGAGAGAGGTCGATCCGCATTACTCAACTTAAGAGTGCATCCAAACATGAGTAACCTGAAAAAGAAACAAGTTTATCAAAAAACCATTACTATCAACTGAATACCATACACAAGTATCTACATCTTCGATCATCTTGAAGAATCCCGATACTTGCAATACCTGGTTCTCTACTTTACTCTTATAGCTATAACTTTTCAAAAGTTGGACCTTGTGTTTCTACGAAACACTTGTTTAAAAACTAGAGAAGTCATAAGTAAACCGAATATAGTACGAGTACCAACCCCTCTGTCCAAATGGACACAGGACAACATACAATACTTTGTATAAGTCCGCTGAGTTGAATAACTCAAACCATGTGCGTCGTAGGTTGAAAACTGTACTATGGTTATGAAGAATTACATCGCTGTTAAATGCTCCTTACCCAACCATCAACTGATATAGGTAAATGTCATGGACATAATTTCAAAAGGTTATATCTCACTTTATAAAAATAAACGTACAGATATATCAATTTGAAATTGGTGCATAACAACGGATATTCAAAACCAAATATTTGTCGTCCGGCAAACAACCCAGGCGATTTCCTCAAATATCACCAATTACAACGAATCCCGATATAATGAGGATGATCACCTAATTCCCAATAACTTACTCCCACTCATCATCTGTAAAACCATACAGATGTGAGAATCATACCTGGTAAATACATACCCTGGAGCAAGGACTAATTGGGAAAGCAGTTTTCTATTAACAATACACAGTGAAACTGAAATATGAATATGTTTCGAAGGGGTATCCGGATATTCTTAGTAATGTCTCTTCCATTATCCAGATTCATGATTGTAACCGTATACTTCCTTTGCCATCTCTCCAAATCCCTTTATTTTTCTTTAGTCGCTACCTTCTACACACCATCGTTAGGCTAAATGGTTTTCTTCCTTCCCTACCGTTCGGCACCAGCCTATGGTCTGGAAGAAGACTATCCAATAAGCGTAATAAGTGTACTGTCCTAATCCAAGGAGCACTCGTAATGTGAGAGAAGGTAAAGATAAAAGACAACTGAATAAACCTTATTCTATTTCTCCTGAACCAGAATCCATCCCCGAGCTGAAACAAGTTCCTTCGAGTTCGTATATAACCATACGATGGAGTATCCAAATAACTGTGAATTTTCGTAGTGATACGGGGTGTTCTGGAGAAATACAAAGGTGAAGTAGGAGTGGCGTTGAAATACTTGGTTTGGTCGAGAATAGCAGTCGCAATATACTTTGCCCTCTTTCTAATTCCTTTATTTGTCTTTACTTATTACCTTATGTACACCTTACTTAGGCTAATCGGTTTTCTTCATACCCTACCGTTCGGCACCTTCCTATGGTTTGGAAGAAGACTATCCAATAAGCGTAATAGGTGTACCGTCCTAATCCAAGGAGCATTCGAAACCTGAGAGAAGGTAAAAGGAAAAGACAACTGAATAGTCCTATTCATTTTCTCCAGAACCGGAAACCATCCTCGAATCTGGAATAAGTTCCTTCGAGTTCGTATATAACCATACGATGGTTTTATCCAATGGAAGTGGATGTTCGTAATGATACCAAATGTTCCGGAGAAAAAGGGTAAAAGTAGGAGTGGCAATGAGGTATGCAACTCTGACAATCCAAAAGCCAGTGTTTTAATAAGGTTCGGTTAACTTGGTCACTGAGTCATAGTCTAGGGTCGGGCCATGGTCGTTGCCAAAGAGAGAGAGAAAAGAAACACTCCGCGTGCACTCTAACCTAGATCAGAATGGTTATCACTTTATCTAATCAAGAAACCTCCCACTGTAACATCAAATTCTCTTCCAAACCTGAAAGAAGAATTAGTCGGGATCATCCGAGGAGTAAACCAACTCATCAGTGGGAATCAGGATCCAACTATCATCGCATGATAACATGATGGAATCCACTTACGTTATCACACTCCAGAAGGTATGCGCATGCCTGGCAAGTTTCAGTTTCTTTAGAAACCCCCGATGTGATTTTTACCCCAAGTGGTTTACGACCTTGAATTTGGCCAACAAATCATAACCCGCAAGTCAAGTTCTACCCGTCATTGTCCTGATTGATTTAGACCCACCCACACACACCCTTGACTTTGGCCAACAAAGTGGTACGACTGTCCTAAACCAATGCATATCCATGCAACGGACAAGCAACACACAGCTACCGCACACGATGCCTTGACTTTAGCCAACAAACACCGCACGAATACTATGCTCTACTTATCCGAAATAACAGAGGGCTACGGATGGTTTTTGGCGAAAAACCATTTAACGTAATGAACTTGATATCGTTGAAGGAATCCAAGTGGTTTTATAAATATATAGTGGCGAAAACTTTTGCTAAAGAGGTCACTCCCGATGAAGGGATCTCGGCTCTTTCCTCGTAGAATGAGGTGCAGGATATTCGAAACTGAATACCACGATGCAAAGCAAAAGGAAACGACTATAGTGAAGTTATTACGTTGACGCAAACTTTTACTCAAGGGGTCACTCCCGATGAAGGGATCTCGGCCCTTGCCCCGTCGAATGAGGTGCAGGATATTCCCAATCGAATACCACTGTGAAAAGCAAAAGAGAACGTCTGTAATGTCAGTTTTTTAAAAAACTTGGTTCCAACAATATCAAACAGGTTTTTTTCCCTTGCATTGATCTGAATCAACGCAATCCTATCAATTGATCACACCACAAAAGAACAGAAATATGATGTACGTATATGCCATCCGCATTTTCCACTGGATCCTATCATCACCCGTTAGGTTACTTAACTAAAGACAGAGCGGGGACTGGACTAGCACGGGTGTAAAACATATACAACATCTACTAGTATATATATCAATATATAATAATCGCTCAAGGCGTGATAAATGCAACATCACAGAAAGTAATAAGCATCACAGAATAGTACAGATAATCTGGGATCCCCGGGTTTCCTTTGAGCCGCAAGTGAAACCTGACGTTTCCCTGGTCGTGTGGATAGCCTGTGCAATGAAATCCTAGACCCCTACGGGTGCGGCAAGTTACCCGCCAAAACCTGAAGCGAGGCAGCCCCTTTCAACAAAGTGAATGGACCACCCAGCACTTCACGGAATCCGGTAACTTGAGCACCCCTCCTTAGGTCAACCTATACCCCCTATGAGTGCGGAGAATAACTCGCCAATTCTAGAGTGAAGCCCCCTCCGTCTCAAAGCCATGAGATGCGGGCCCGTTGCCCTCTAGAACCCGGCTATCCGTGCACTCCACCTTAGGGTAATCCTAGTACAGAAAATAAAATATGTACAACGGGTACATCGACCTCAACCCGGTCGTGCCCCAAAAGAATAATATACAAACAGGCAGTGACGGCAGTCCACATGTCGGACGCTCGCCCCGCAATATCAAATGTACAAATAAAACCAAACTTTACTAACATTGCACCAAGCTATCCACCACGATAAATCCGCAACATCACAGCACAACACAGAACATCAACGTGAATGTCACGTTCGCAAATCCATCTAAAAGAGCTATAGCAATTAGACAAGATTTACCGCTCGAATGACATTCACGGTCGCAGATATAATGTAAGTACTGTAAACTAACATATTTAAAATTCCGATCGACAAAACTTCCCGAGGTGGGCCCCAAGTACAATTCCAGCACTCAAAATAATCTGGGCCAAAACTATATATCACAAAAATCTATTTCCATGAACTAAAGCCCCAGAAAAAATTTGGGGCACTGTAGCCCAAAAAGGGGCGGAAGGGCCGCCAAATGCGACATTTCACGGCGGTTCCATGGTGGAATTTTCGAGTTAGGTCTCCAAACTTTTTCTGTAGCTTTAGTGATGCCTGCATGTATTTTTAAGATGCTTAAAATAATTTTTTGAACAACTTTGAAATTCGACAGCAAGCACACTGAAATGAAAATACGATTCGGAAATTTCGATCGATCAATATTTTAAACATGTAAGTCTACGGTAGCGCCCCGGCCGTCGATTCGAGGCCAAAATGCGGAAACAAAACTTTTCGTAAACTTGAAACCGGTGCTAACGTATACTATAAACCCGGATCGAACCATTAACATTAACTAGCAATCTAAAGAGGGTTAGAAAAGCTATACCGATCGATCCGTGTCCTTCGGTCTTTAGCCACCATCTTTAGCTCCTTGCGGCATCTCCGATCTTGCTCGATCTCCGGTCTCCTCGTCGGAAAGGGCACCACATCTTCGAATCCTTTTACGGGCTCCCGTTTCGAACCGAAGCAACTCGGGCACGAAGTTTGCTAGCCGACGTGTCCAAGGTGAAGTAGAGAATGTGTGTAATCACTTTGTCTCTTGACACTCTAAGATTCTCAACACATGAGATGGTTAGAGTGGAGGTAGAAGATGATGCCATGGTGGAGGTTGTGAGCAAGAAGAAGAAGGAAAAGAGAGGAGCCTTTTGTGTTATTGTGTTGAATTGATAAAATGATAGCTAGCATGAGAAATCCAAGAGCAATCCCAAGCCTATATGGCTGTCCACTCTCTCTCCAAGTATCATATCAACACAATAAACAAATCCTAATGTGACATTAGCACAAATAAAGAAACCATGAGTCACTAAACATGTCCATGTCACATTAAATGCACCTCATGATCATTTCCACTCACAATTTCTACATGTAAACATTCATCCAAATGTTGACAACAATAATAAGATATGGCAACATCTAAAGTAAACTCGTGACGAATCACAAGGATACCCCTCACCTGTATATACATACCAGCATCCGCATTCCGACTGAATGCAAATGCGATGAGACTAAATTAATCCAACAAATCTAATACTAGGATCCGGCTTAAACCAAAGCCCACTAGTATGATCCGTCCGATCATGATCCGTGCACGACTGCACGTATATGATCGAACCCTGCCATAATACCATACGACCTCTACAACGTTTCGCCCGAAACTTGAGAAACTGTCTGTGGGGGACTCTAAAGACTCGTCAATACACTAGCTGTGGATTTAACCACCAGCACGTCAGTGGTACTAGCTGTACGTAACGAGCTACCAGGTATTGACCAAAAGGGAGGTCGATGAGCGAACTCATCCTGACACCCTACTGAGCCTGTCAGTGACAATATCCGTACAGTCCGGTCCGTTCTTCTATGAGTATCGCATGTCGGGCCTAGGGGGTTGATAAAAGTCAGACCCCCAAAAGCGGTACAAGTCGTGTCGGAGTGTAGCCCAGAACACCCTGAGATACTACTGGAATACCTACCAGTAAATCTCCTGCCTTGGACAAGGACTTCGTGTAATGGCTCTCCTAGACACAGCGCGATCTCACCCCCAATACCGGGAGAGAGGAAACCCTTGCCGATCCGCTCACTGCCTCCATGTGGCTCGGGACTGTACCCTACTAAAACCTGTTTGCACGACTCCTTTGAGCCGTGGTAAGGTAGTAATCAAAGCACAGTGGGAACTTACACGAGACAAATGACGATCTCAGGTCGATGAACTAACCTGTACACATGTCACCAGGGAACTGCTATCTGACGTCAAGTATAATACCAACTAGCATGTTCCTGGCGAGTCCTGTCCGGTGTACTCATAACCCAATGAGCACCTGTATATGTCTTAGGTGAACCAACTGACACCAATGGCTTGTGAGACCAGCCACCGCCCCTTGTCGGGGTCTTGATCATATACACTAATCTACTAATGGAGTACCGATGCCTGTTCAGTTGATAAAACTGCATATTTGTATTACATTTTTCCTACCATTTTCATATTAAAAAAGGACTTTAATATAATATATTATACATATGAGGGTTTATGTGTTAAAACACCATTTTCCATGTGTTAATATATTTTAATTAGCATTTGGTAGGAAAATGTATGCAAATAAATCCATTAACCAAATCCTAGTAGAAATAAGTCTACTAAATATTATTTGAGATTATTGTGCAGAATTTTCCAAGTTGTTATGCAGAATTTATCAAAGAAATCAAGTTGTTGAATAAGACTTGCCAAATTAAGAATCAAAACTTGGAGACCAAGTCTGGAAGCAACCGAGAAAAGATTTTCAGATTCTGAAGGTGCCTAGGATTGCCAAATGTCATAGTGAGAAAGCCCTAAAAAATTGATCAATTGATCTCCTCCATTGGCCGCGGAACCGCGGTCAAACCCCCCTGTTGGCCGCGGATCCGCGGCCTTCTAAAAGGATCATTTGCTGCAATTTTGGGAGATCAATCTTTCCTGAATTTTACCAAGTTTCCAATCTAAAGATTCTGGTTTTGCACTATAAAAGGGCACCGAGAGTCTCTTGGAAAAGATATCAAGCCGACGAGATCACGAAGTCCAAGACGGCTCACGCATCCAGGCTGATCATCAACGGTTCATCTACCTCCTTGGAAGAGATCGAGAAGCAAACTAGTCTTTGTAATCATTTTCTAAGGAATAAAGTGTAGATTGTTCAAGTTGATTAATAAAGGTAGTTATTTTATTCTTTTGCATTTTACATTATGTTTTCCCTCTCTGTCTTTTCACTTCTTCTCCCAACATGCGCGAGTAATTCTTTGCTTGTTAGGGTTCGTAGGATTAGGGTAGGCTAATGGACGATGAAAATAACTAAACCCTTTTTAAGTCCTATAAGTTTAGGAACTTTATCAAAAGAATCATTAACATCCTAATCGGGCGCGCTAGCAATTCTTTGCTAGTTCCGACCGCGATTAGAGATTAGATTAATGATTGTTTTGGTAAAGGCTAGATATGAACGGAGTTCCGTGTCGAGATAAGGGTTAAGAGTGAGATTCCTTTTCCCTCCAGAAACCCTAATCTACACGCATCACCGTCGTTCTAGTTCTAAATCTATTAATGGATAAAAAATGTAACTTTTAATTAATCGTCCATGACTACTAAATCCTAACGAACCCTACAAGCCCTCTTATTATATTATCTACATCTTTAAAATAATCTAGATCTATATTTTACATTCTTGTTTAACGTAGATCTAGAAACCACTCTATAAAATTCTTTATTCCTCCTCTCTTTCTTAACACATCTAAAGTAAAAGTAAAAGGTTCCACGTTTCCCAGAGGACGACCCGTACTCATCTCGGTCTAGCTACACGCGGCACCGTTATTGATTGCGGTTAACTACAAACATACTTTTTCGTATCAATCAAATGGCGCCGTTGCCGGGGAAACGTGCGTAATTTTTTATTTTTACTATTTGTGTTGAATTCTTAGACGAGTCATATCATTATTAAAACAAAACTGCAAATTGTATATTTAACGATTATTGTGTGAATTTTTGCGAGGAAATCTGGAGTCACGGACTTGAGGAAACAGGAGATCTAGGGTTCACACTTCTCTGGTAAGATTCTAACTCCCTTCTAAAATCCAATAAAATCCAATAAAATCTATTTTCTGCAGGATTCTTTGCAAAATATCACCGCTCAAAAATCTTTTTGCAAAGTTTTGTTTTTCGGTTTGTTTTTGCATATTTTAATACGGATCTTTAAGGGGCAAGGACCAAATCAAGATTAGGTAGGGATTTCATCACCCTTCCTAAGCCACAAATCAAAAACCAAGCATATAGATCAACCCTTCATTAATTTAAAAAATATCTAGACCAGACTCTAAGGACTGTCGCGCTCAATAAGGACAGAGGAAGGTCGTGGGTAATCTATCGTTTATCCGCATTATTTTTGTAGTGCCTAGGCAAGTGTGTCGAAGGCTAGTGGTTTTTAATTAGGCCCACTACATGGTTCCTTCCCACTTACCTGGCACTTACCTGGCTACAAAGGTAGTACGGAGGCGGTAGAGGATTTATCCTGCGGCTTGTCCTTTGGAAGTCTAGGAGCGGTCTAGAGACTGGACCTAGGTAACCATAGTTCTAGGGTTGTGCATTTTTGTGATTTGTCTAAATCCGTCTTTTTTTAAAACAAACCAATTACTTTCTCTCCTTTTTACCCCTTCCCCCTTCTTCTCTTCTTATAATGGGTGACCTAAACAGAAGAACACTTGCCGAGCTTTGCTGTCCACAACCAGATATCTCTTGTTTTCGAAATCCCTTTGGTATACCGTCCGGCTCTTCCATGTCCTTAAGAGATCATATAGAACAAGCAGGAAGAAATAGTTGGCCACCTCAGTCTAGGTCTTATCAACCGTATCCTAATCCTACACCTGTTTCAGTTCATACCCAGAGTGAGGAAGCCCTAGACGAATGTCCATTGTTGAGCACATAGCTAGGTCTAGAGGCCAAAGTTTTAACCCGGACCAATATCAACCATCACCACCACTGTTCGGAGAAGAGTTTGATATGCGGTTTGTATATAGCCAACCAACCAACCCATATCAATATTCTTCTTATCATAATATTGATCCTACTCCTACCCAAGTTCAGCAACCATTCTGTTCCTATCAATCCAATCTGACTTTTCCACCTACTCTAGACAGTTCTTCTAATCAATCATTTGGGAGTTTTAATTATCCACAGGAATTTCAATCTTATACTGAAACCCCTTCCCAAGACTAGTCTGGAGCAGACATTAGAAAAATTTATGGAACTGACGAATCAATTTATGAAGGATTTGTGTAGTAAGACAGAACTGTACACCCTTCCTAATCAAACCTCCCCATTCCAAACTGAACTCCACAACTCCAGTTTCATAGATTCATCAAGTACAATGTCTGATAAGTTGTGTGACTTTGTAGTGTTTGATTTACCCAACTGTGAAGGGTCCCTTTCAAGTGAAACCATACCCAACCCTTGTGATCTCTACACCTCCACTCTTGAACCAAAACTGATTGAAAACCATACTTTTGATAAGGAGTTTGAGAATTTTAACCTTCACTTGAATGAGGTGATTGACGTTGGGGATATTTTGATTGATGAACCCGAATTTTGGATAATTTTATCCCACCAATTCATCGATTCTTTTCACTTCCTTGTGGTCATCATCTTGAGCCTTTAATTCTTCCCGAATCCCAAATATGTCTTGAAATTGATGATAAAGGTATACCCGAAGATCAGATCGAAATACAGCCTCCATCTTCCACATCTGGTTCAGCAACACTCGACACACCAATTTGTTTACCCATTTCACCTTCTACTTTCTCCGGTTCTTCTTCTGTTCCTATAGTTTCAGTGAGTTTTGATAAATCACAACCCGTTAATTCAAGTTCAGTAATACCAGAAATTCAACTTGATTTGGATATTTTTGAAAAAGAGGTAGATGAGTTTTTCGAGTCCTCTACCTCAGTGATTTTTTATGAATCAAGTAGAATAAATTCTGGCATAAAACTCTTTGACAGCAAAATGTTCAATCACACCATTGATAAAAGTTTTGAAGAACTTTTTGCTGACGAACTTGAATTTTTAAACAATACGGATTTTGTGATTGATCAATCTCCACCTATAGAGGTTGAACCGTCACCATTCCTTCTTCCTAATCATTCACATTCCTCCTCATTCTTTCTTTTCTATAAATTCAAACCCTTTCCTGACCACCTCTTATCCCTTCCCCACTTTTTCTTGACTCGATACAACGCATTCTTCTACCAACCTATACGATATACTGATAAAATCTTTGAATGGTTGGTGTTGATTTTTGGTCTTTGTAAAGTCTTATTTTGACCAAATGACTCACCCCCTCTTAAAATGCTTCGTATTGTCTAACTCATGTTTGAGGGGGGGGGTTTATATTTTTGGCTCTTGATCATAACTTTTGTCCTCAAATTTGTGAGCCAAAAATAAGTTTGGGGGAGGATTTTCACTTTCATAGATTCTTGCCCCCATTAATAATTTCCTCCCAAGTCTACAGGTTTTTGAGCTTAACGGATGACATCAGTGAGGACACTGCTGTAAACAGGTTTGGGGGAGGTTTGTACTTATTTACACATCAATTTGCATCATATTTTGCATAAGTACAACATTTTCAAAAAATTCTAAATTTTTTTTTTATAACAAAAGAGTTGAAAGTGAAAAATTACATCCAAAAGATAGGAATAATTTAAGGAAACCAAGAAAATTAGAAGTTTTCTTACACGAACTAGTAATAAGTAGTTATGAGCTGTTGTCCTAAAGGTTAGTAAGATGAAGGAAGTCACTAATCTGAGGATAAAAATAAGTCTGAAAAATAGTTTCTATTCTGGAAGCCGAACATTTGAATGTTGATACCCTACTATATGCACTTGCACACGTCTTGAAACTCGGGATAGTAGAGGATACCTTGAAATGCTCTTGTCTAAAAGCCAAAGTATGAAGAAAATGAAAAAAAATGAAGAAAATATAAAAATGGTGAAAAGAAAAATGAACACTGGTTTTGTTATCGCCAAGGCAACAATAAAAAAATATAGCGAGGGTGCCTCTTCACCTAGTGCCCTAAGGCCAACTGGTCTGGGAGTCACTGCTAAGCCTTAGGTGGTGCAAGACGAGGAAAAGATTATCACCGAATCAGCAAGCACATGAGTAATCGGTCGGTTAGTGCCTCAAGAAGTATTAGCGGTCGCATGAAAATGTGTGAGCAAATCTTAATATTCATCAAATTAAAAAGTACCGAGGTAGATGGACAAGATTATGATAGCTTGAATTGAATTCTCCGAGTGTAGGGATGTCCATTTCACACACGTAGGGGTATATGATCGATGTTTGGATGAAAGGTAGGAATGAAGAATAAAGATGATGTTTTATTGAGGGATAATGTGATTTCTAACATCTTTTCATGACTATTAAGATAGGGCTCATAACAACTGAAAAGCTAGTGTAGTTGGAAACTCTTCTTTTCAAAGCCTTTCTTTTATGGTTCTTATCTTTATATGTAAATTTCACCATCTTTCTTTTGTTATAGGATTTTGTGGGTGTAATCCGCTGAAAACCCTCAGGAGACAACACTCCTCCTACTAGGGACACCTAGAGGTTTAACGGCTTGTTGCACGTGCTCAGTGCAATCGTGTTGCCTACGAAAGTGTGCTTAGTTTTCTCCTTTCTTTTTCTCCTCTTGAATAAACTAGTTTGCTCGGAACGATCAAAGATAAGTTTGGGGGTATTTGTTCAGTTGATAAAACTGCATATTTGTATTACATTTTTCCTACCATTTTCATATTAAAAAAAGGACTTTAATATAATATATTATACATATGAGGGTTTATGTGTTAAAACACCATTTTCCATGTGTTAATATATTTTAATTAGCATTTGGTAGGAAAATGTATGCAAATAAATCCATTGACCAAATCCTAGTAGAAATAAGTCTACTAAATATTATTTAAGATTATTGTGCAGAATTTTCCAAGTTGTTATGCAGAATTTATCAAAGAAATCAAGTTGTTGAAGAAGACTTGCCAAATTAAGAATCAAAACTTGGAGACCAAGTCTGGAAGCAACCGAGAAAAGATTTTCAGATTCTGAAGGTGCCTAGGATTGCCAAATGTCATAGTGAGAAAGCCCTAAAAAATTGATCAATTGATCTCCTCCATTGGCCGCGGAACCGCGACCAAACCCCCCTGTTGGCCGCGGATCCGCGGCCTTCTAGAAGGATCATTTGCTGCAATTTTGGGAGATTAATCTTTGCTGAATTTTACCAAGTTTCCAATCTAAAGATTCTGGCTTTGCACTATAAAAGGGCACCGAGAGCCTCTTGGAAAAGTTATCAAGCCGACGAGATCACGAAGTCCAAGACGGCTCACGCATCCAGGCTGATCATCAACGGTTCATCTACCTCCTTGGAAGAGATCGAGAAGCAAACTAGTCTTTGTAATCATTTTCTAAGGAATAAAGTGTAGATTGTTCAAGTTGATTAATAAAGGTAGTTATTTTATTCTTTTGCATTTTACATTATGTTTTCCCTCTCTGTCTTTTCATCTTCTTCTCCCAACATATGCGAGTAATTCTCTGCTTGTTAGGGTTCGTAGGATTAGGGTAGGCTAATGGACGATGAAAATAACTAAACCCATTTTAAGTCCTATAAAATTTAGGAACTTTATCAAAAGAATCATTAACATCCTAATCGGGCGCGCTAGCAATTCTTTGCTAGTTCCGACCGCGATTAGAGATTAGATTAATGATTGTTTTGGTAAAGGCTAGATATGAATGGAGTTCCGTGTCGAGATAAGGGTTAAGAGTGGGATTCCTTTTCCCTCCAAAAACCCTAATCTACACGCATCACCGTCGTTCTAGTTCTAAATCTATTAATGGATAAAAATGGTAACTTTTAATTAATCATCCATGACTACTAAATCCTAACGAACCCTACAAGCCCTCTTATTATATTATCTACATCTTTAAAATAATCTAGATCTATATTTTACATTCTTGTTTAACGTAGATCTAGAAACCACTCTATAAAATTCTTTATTCCTCCTCTCTTTCTTAACACATCTAAAGTAAAAGTAAAAGGTTCCACGTTTCCCAGAGGACGACCCGTACTCATCTCGGTCTAGCTACACGCGACACCGTTATTGATTGCGGTTAACTACAAACACACTTTTTCGTATCAATCAATGCCCAGTCTCGAAACTCCCAAGACTAGGGACCACTTTAAGAATGTGCTTATAGACTACCCAACTCTCATGTATATGATCGCCATCATATTGCTGATAGTCAAGCAAGAATCCTAAGGGCTCTATCAACGTGTAGTAGCGACCTGTAAGGTCACCTAAAGCATGTATACGATGATAAAGATAAACCAGATAGCATACTATCATCTTGAGTAAGACTGTCCTACCGGTATAGGTCTTCCCTCAATCATTGCAATCACGTGCCTGCGATCCAATAATTGACTTAGAGGGCATTATATCCAACAGGTTTTACCCATTAACAGAGCTTTGCTCTTCATATATCTTAGATCTAAAGAAAACCTTTTGAGGGTTTCTTGACCCATTAACAGAGCTTTGCTCTCTTGAATAACGGAGATTTGTTAATCTCTTATGAAGAACTCACAGAGTTTGTTCATAGATCTTGGAGATCTCAAAATTTTAATTCATATAAAAAATTGATTTCAATTTTTTTCTGATGGATTTTTCCATCATTTTTACTGAGCTAGGCTCTTGAGGAATTTTTATTCCTTCATTATTAGAACTTGACAGGTGTCATTCTGTCACAGAGCACCGCTCTCAAGGGGAGATTTACTCCTTAGCCCGAGGGGTTTCTTATTAAATGAGAATCAATTGAGTATTTCCTCATTTAACTGACAGTCTCATCAAATGATGAGGCTGTCTTATTAATGAAGAACTGTCATCTAGATTTTATGGGTCCCCCTTTGGTCCCCTTTTTACTGCATTGCAGTGCGGTACGAATTTTAAAGTACCAAGTGTCAGAGTTTAAATTATAGCACTGAGGGTTGACTTTTGTTCTTTTTCGCGCAGGTGACATGTCTTTCGACACTTCTTTTCCGTTCGTCCTCTCAGAAGGCGGATTTCCTGAGGCACCCGCAGACCGAGAGGTTCTTGTGCTGATCAAAGACCATGACCTAGAACACAAGAATCTTCATTTGTGGGGAACATAGTTTAACCGGATCATCATGGGTCGACGCAGCTTCTCTTGCGCAACACCTTCAGAGGCTATCTCGGCGATCCACTATGCTGACGCACCCCCGGTGAACTATACCGTGGAGGTGATTAATTGGACTCCAGAGGGTTGTCTTCAGCCTTCTATGGATGTAATACCTGTACAACCGCCGATGGCTTTGGACATTCTAGGGCGGCATATATGCCAATGTGAGTCGCGCCCTTGGGGAAAATCCTACAATATAGGTCTGACTCCCCGTCACTCGGCTGGGTACCTGCAGTGGGCCCGATATATCCTATCGGCAAAGAAGTCAGAACTGCTGAAGCTTGGGTTGTATTCTGCGATTTATGCTTCTCTGTTCCAGTACTCCACACCTCTCGCATGGTGGGTTAAAGCCTTCTTGGAAAAATGGAACGTTCTAACTCATACTTTCCTTATGATAAATATGGAACGTTCCAACTCATACTTTCCTTATGATAGATCGGGAAGTTTCCATCTCTCTGGAAGAGTTTGCGGACATCTCCGGCTTGCCTGTCAGAGGGGAGCATTATGAGGAGATCTTGCCCCCTGATGAATATGTTTTCGCTACCCGACTGGTGATGACGGGTTTAAAAATAGAGAATGCCATTCAGCACCGATTCCCTAGCTTAATCAAGGTGCTAAACATTTACGAAGGCCTATTTCTTGAATCTGGAAGCCATGAGGTTAGCTTTGCGGATTTCATCACCCGTTTTCTTCGCCCAGAAGTTCTATCGAGACAAGATGAAAAGTTTGCTACACTCGATGATCCCTTCGGCTTTGGATTGGATCGCCGGCCAATACTGGAAGCTGATCAAAAGGGATTCTTTCTTCCAAACGTCGCGATCGTCCTTTTTCAGAAATTTCTGCTCCGGGCATCGATGAGGAAGCATTCTTTTTAGGGTTCCTTGGTTTGTGGTTAAGCTGGTTCGCGCTTCCCATACACCCTCGCTACATGAGGCCGTCAGTCTTCTACCCAGCTCATCGGATGGTTGAAGGGAGACAAGTTGCCGTTGGTATTGCCGGGCTGGCTCATTTGTATCACGGCCTTAATTTGGCGGCCGATACCGCTCAGCCGGGGGTGCAGCCCGTGAACTTTCCGATGCATTATTTTACCTCATGGCTTGAATTGCATGTGCTCGGTGCCTTTGGAATGCACAAGCGGCCTCATTTCTATGAAACTTGCAATTTTCCCCGGATCATGCGGCTGGTCAACGCTTCCATTGTGGAGCCAAGTCAGCGAGAGGCTCGAGGTGTAATCCTTCGCCCACGTACCGTTGTGGACGTCATAACATTTGTTGATAAGGTCATGACCATCAGTAAGGAGTCTGCTAAGACGGTGCAGCCGTTGCGGGACACTTTTAAGGATGGAGCTTCTACCCTAAAAGCTCAGGAAATTCTCCATCTATATTCCATCAGGCCGGGGTATTTGGTGTTCAGGCAGAACGATTCGACTCTGTTCATGAGATACAATCCCCACTGTTTTGCCCAGCAATCAAGTTATAATCAGGGCGTCCCGCTCGAGGCATTCCTGGCGGAACCAGTTTATACCGAGGAGGGTATCCGGAGCGCTTTGCACCATTTCATGCGCCAAACACAGGGTCCAATTTCTTTATTAGCGAACCAAGTTGTGTTCCTAGGGCCCTAAACGTATATGTGGCGTGGTATCAAAACGCAATGGGTGCCGTCATCATGGAGGAAAAGAGATTATTGCTCGATCGCAAGGGTGCACCCCATGCCGGTGATCCAAACGTCCCTCTGAAGCGACGGACCATTGTCCAACCTCCCTTAAGAGAAGCTGCCGCGATCGAAGTCCCGCATGACAGGCTCGAGCTACCGATACCCCGGGCTCCCATGGAAATGGTGACTGTAGCTTCCACCAAGTCTGGCGTGGGTTCAGATATCGGGACTCGTCATTCGAAGGTGCCCACCAAGCGTAAACTTGTGCTTGCGGCGACGGGCACTCGCTCGCAGAAGAGGAAGAAGAAGTCTATTCTCTCTGTAGACGCTGTACTCGGCCAGGAGCCTCATGCTCCTTATAGCGAGGGCCTGAGCGAATATGGGACCAATAAGGGTCTATTCATAGCACCGGACGATACTGATCTGGCGGCTGCCTTTGCCGCCTCTGAGCGATCAGCAAGCCACAAAGCGGGACTGGCCGCCTCGCGCAATTAAGTAAGCTTCAATCGTACCTTTTTGTTGTTACGTTTTTGTTATGATGTTTTGACTGGCACTCGTTCTCCAACAGGCATTTCCACTGAAGAGGCTCTAGCGGCTTCCCTCAAGACTTTCGAGGAGGAGGAGAGGATTCGCGCTTCGCTGGGCGTTGGTATATTTCGGCTCATTGTGCCTTGATTCGATTTTCTTATGGATAATCCGACCTCTTCTTATCTTATCGCAAGGACTATAATACCAATCCCGCAGGGTGATGCGGAGATGCTTCTAGGGCCAGCCATCGAAGTCCCGACGTCCTCAGCACTGCCGAAAGAGGCTTTACTCAAACGATCGATGACGGATGCCATAACGGCTCCAGAGGTAACTATTGGCGCGGACGATGACGTCCCGTTGACTGAGGTCTTGAGAAGATCTGCCCTCACGGCCCGGGCAGAAAGGAAGCGTAGAATGCGTGCAGCAAGGGAACGTAACGCTGCCTTGGCCGCGGGTGCAGGTTCAAGCGCTGTTACCCCTGCCCCTACTCCTTCAGAGGATGTTTCGGTCGCTCTGTCTACCGCTCACAGACAAGCAGCACGTGCGGCTCGGGAGGCCGTTGAAAGACCGACCCAAGGTAACGTAATATTGAGTTCTTTTGTCAAAGTTTTAATTTTCAGATTCTCATATATTCTATCCTGCAGGGCCGAATCTTGATGAGAAAGTGGTGGGTGAAATGGCGGCAACCACCGAGCCTGAGCTAGCCACTCTTTCTCAGGAATCTGGCACTGCCCCGATCACCATTCTTTCCGCCTGCGGTTCTCTGCCATCTCCTGACATCGTGAGCATTACGACGGCTCTCATAGAGTCAGGGGATGAGGCTACGGGTGGCGAGACCATTCCGTTGGAGGAGGGTGAGGCAGTCGCTGCATCCAGTGATGCCCTTGTTGCGGTCTCGACCGACGACTTACGAGGTAGATTTTGGGTCATTGCTTTCCTTTTCGTTCTGCAATCCCTTTCAATCTCTCCTGACAGTATTTCTTTCGCTTCTAATGCAGGCGTGGCGAGCGTTGAGATTGTGCCACCCGAAGAAGTATCGCCAGTTGCTACTTTGACGGTGGTCGCCCCTTTGCCTTCTCTCGTATCCTCTCAAATGCTGGAAGGTACGGACTTGTGACCCATCTGTTTCATTGTGGGCAATATACTTTATGTACTGACATTGCATTATTACATCCTTGCAGGAGTCCTTTTTGATCACCTGTATCAGGTGCTGCACCCATATTTCTCCTTCCAATCAGAGATTGCCTTTTCTAGCGGAGTTGGTGAGTACAGCTTTTAGCTAACGTCTTTTCTTTTCTTTTACGGGCAGTCAAATCGTTTCTAATTCTTCTTTGTTTTGATTGCAGCTGTACAGATCTAAGGAGGAGACGAAATAACAGTTGCACCACCGGTACTCCCGGTCTTGCCACCTGCTGTAGCCGGTATAGTAAACTCCGTTGTTCATGAACTTCCTTTATTTCCTGAACCGTTATTTGACTGTGATTTGCTTTGTAGCTGTAACACCGACTTCAGCTTCATTCGAGTCTAGAATCATAATGCCAGCGGGCCCCTTTTCTAGACCTCTATCTTCAAAAGGCGTTGTGAATAGTCTGCGTATGTTAAGTGATCATCTCGAGGAGCTTGACGCGGAGACTTCTGCCCTTGCTGCAGATTTTGCTGCTGAGGTTAATCCCATGCTGGCGATGCTCGTGCACTTTCATAGCGAGGGCGTCGTTGAGTCTTGGGTTAATCACTGTAGGAAAATTGAGGCTTGTCTGCATGTGCTCGAGGTCGGACGTCCTGCTCCCGAGATCCTGGCTATGAACTCTCAACGGGCTGCACGGGTCGTGGAGAGAACTCCCTACTTCCGCCATCTTGAACAGGAAGCGGCCTTAAAGCGTAAGGAGTGCAGAGAGACTTCAAGCGAATCTGCTCGATTGCATGCTCAAGTTGACGCAAACGCTGCACAGCTGAAAGTTATCTTCGAAAGCCTTCTACGATGTATTTCTGACGGGCTCACGCTAAGGCAAAAGCTCGACCTCATTGAGAGAGATGCATAGAATCGTGGGGCAGCTCAGCGGGTCGTCGAAGAGCAACTTTCATCCTATTTGCAGCAACGAGCTCAGGTTGAAGCAGAGTTGGCCGCGGCAGCTGACCATGAAAAGGGGCTGAGAGAAGTGCGCGAGCGGTTGATTGGTCTATTGAAAACGCTTCCCTCCTAATAATTGTTTTTGCACCATTTGTAATTTTGAATAAAATGTATCCATTTTTATTCTTTCATATGATGTATTTTTTACCCAATTGAATTTATGAATAAAAAATACATTTCTTTCGTGATATCTTGTGTCATCTTTTGCTTTCTTCTTTTCTTTATTACCGGCATGTCACTTTAGTAAGCGTAGCCCGCGGATGATAGAGAGAGCATTCCATTTTGAATTCTTCGAGAAGTAGCGATGGCTTAGGAAGAAGGTTTAGATCTGCTGCCTAAGACTTTTCAACTTCATGAGCCGTGAGGGTCTCATAAAGACTTTTCTCCCTACGAGTCGAGAGGATCTCGTAGGTGTATTTTATCCTTAGGAATCATGAGGATTCCTAAGTGGGTTTTCTCTTGAGAGTCGTAAGGATCTCACAAGAGAGTTTTCTTCCTTATGGGTCGAGAGGACCCGTAAGTGATTGATGGGGTTAACATTATCCGCATTTCACGGAGTCAGGGGTTGCTCTGGGCGTTTCCCACGGGGTCGAGATTGACTCTAGCCATATTCCACGGAACCAGGATTTGCTCTGGATGCTTCCCATGGGGTCAGGATTGATATAGCCGTGTTCTGGGAGGACCAGGATCCGCTCTGGACGTTTCTCACGGGGTTAGGATTGACATAGGCCGTGTTCCACAAAACCAGGAATTTGCTTTGGATGCTTCCCACGGGTCAGGATTGACATAGCTGTGTTCTGTGAGGACCAGGATCCGCTCTGGACGTTTCCTACGGGGTCAAGATTGACATAGGCCATGTTCCACGTGACCAGGATTTGCTCTGGATGCTTCCCATGGGGTCAGGATTGACATAGCCGTGTTCTGCGAGGACCAGGCTCCGCTGTGGACGTTTCCCACGGGGTCAGGATTGACATAGGCCGTGTTCCACATGACCAGGAATTTACTATGGATGCTTCCCACTGGGTCAGGATTGACATAGCCGTATTCTACGAGGACCAGGCTCCGCTCTGGACGTTTCCCACGGGGTCAGGATTGACATAGGCCATGTTCCACGTGACCAGGAATTTGCTCTGGATGCTTCCCACGGGGTCAGGATTGACATAGCCATGTTCTGCGAGGACCAGGCTCCGCTCTGGACGTTTCTCACGGGGTCAAGATTGACATAGGCCTTGTTCTATGTGACCAAGAATTTGCTCTGGATGCTTCACACGGGGTCGGTTTGTCATAGCCGTGTTCTGCGAGGACCAGGATCCGCTCTGGACGTTTCCCACGGAGTCAGGATTGACATAGGTCGTGTTCCACGTGACCAGGAATTTGCTCTGGATGCTTCCCACGGGGTCAGGATTGATATAGTCGTGTTCTGCGAGGACCACGATCCCTTATGGACGTTTCCCACGGGGTCAGGATTGACATAGGCCGTATTCCACGTGACCAGGAATTTGCTCTGGATGCTTCCCACGGGGTCAGGATTGACATAGCCATGATCTGCGAGGACCAGGCTCCGCTCTGGTCGTTTCCCACAGGGTCAGGATTGACATAGGCCGTGTTCTACGTGACCAGGAATTTGCTCTGGATGCTTCCCACGGGGTCGGTTTGACACAGCCGTGTTATGCGAGGACCAGGCTTCGCTCTGGACGTTTCCCATGCGGTCAGGATTGACATAGGCTGTGTTCCACATGACCAGGAATTTGCTCTGGATGCTTCCCATGGGGTCAGAATCGACATAGGCCGTGTTCTGCGAGGACCAGGATCCGCTCTGGACGTTTCCCACAGGGTCAGGATTGACATAGGCCAATTTCCACGTGACCAGGAATTTGCTTTGGATGCTTCCCACGGGGTCGGTTTGACATAGCCGTGTTCTGCGAGGACCAGGATCTGCTCTGGATGTTTCCCACGGGGTCAGGATTGCCATAGGCCGTGTTCCATGTGACCAGGAATTTGCTCTGGATGCTTCACACGGGGTCAAGATTGACATAGCCGTGTTCTGCGAGGACCAGGATCCGCTCTGGATGTTTCCCACGGGATCAGGATTGACATTGGTCGTGTTCCACGTGACCAGGAATTTGCTCTGGATGCTTCCCACGGGGTCAGGATTGACATAGCTGTGTTCTGCGAGGACCAGGATCCGCTCTGGACGTTTCCCACGGGGTCAGGTTTTGACATAGGTCATGTTCCACGTGACCAGGAATTTGCTTTGGATGCTTCCCACGGGGTCAGGATTGACATAGCCATGTTCTGCGAGGACCGGGCTCCGCTCTCGACGTTTCCCACGGGGTCCGGATTGACATAGGCCGTGTTCTACGTGAACAAGAATTTGCTCTGGATTCTTCCCACGGGGTCGGTTTGACATTGCCGTGTTCTGCGAGGACTAGGCTCCGCTATGGACGTTTCCCACGGGGTCAGGATTGACAAAGGCCGTATTCCACATGACCAGGAATTTGCTCTGGATGCTTCCCACGGGGTCTGGATTGACATAGGCCGTGTTCTGCGAGGACCAGGATCCGCTTTTTACGTTTCCCACGGGGTCACGATTGACATAGGCCGTGTTCCACGTGACCATGATTTGTTGACTTTATCCGTATTTCATGGAGTTGGGGGTTGACTCTCGGTTGTCCGTGCACCACCGAGTCATGGAACTGGGAACTTTGTCGCAGCTTCGATTTGCTGATGTTGTGTCTGTTGTATTGAGCCGAGTTGAGATGATCTCCAGGCTGTCTGCGAACCGTTGAGACTTGACTCTCTTTCGGATGGAGTCTGGTGGGGAGGTATGGTTCCCTCTTAATTTGTGCCCCTGGATTGTATACAGGGATCGATGTGATCTCACCTGTAAGGAAAAAGTTTCATTCTTTCAGAATTTTTTTTATTTCTTTCCGCGATGCTCAATCATTTCAGCTTTTTATATCGCGAAAGTCGCGATTGCCCAATCATTTCGGCTATTTTTGGCGGTGCCCAATCATTTCGGCTATTTTTTTTTTATTTTTACTCGCTACTTTTTATTGCGAGTTACCCAATCATTTAGGCTATTTTGTATGCATACATTTTTACTTGCTGATTTGCAAGTTGCCCAATCATTTCGGCTATTTCATATGCACTAGCCTCGCTTTGAGTTTTGGGATTTGATACCGATTTAGGCATCAACATCGCTGCAACTGTGATATTGCCAGGAGTGAATCATCATTTGCCTTCGTCGATGTCGAACAAAGGCAGCTTAGTAAACAGGGTTAGGATCCTGTCGACTAAGGCTTTTAACTTTACGAGCCGTAAGGGTCTCATAAAGGTATTTCTCCCTAAAAGTCGTGAGGATCTCATAGGTGCATTTTCTCCTTAAGAATCATGGGGATCCCCAAGTGTATGGTCTCTTATAAGTCGTAAGGATCTTACAAGAGTACTTTCTCCTTATAAGTCGAGAGGACTTATAAGGGTTGTTCACCGTGTAAACATATCCCTAGTCGCGGGTAGGACTTTGTTAGGGAAATGTTTATTCACGCCCGTGGATTGTATACAAGGGTCGATATTAAGATGCTTGTAGGGCAATGTTAGAGGTTGTGATGGCTTAAGAACAGGTTCAGATCCCTGTAGCTTAAGGCTTTTGAATCTTATGAGCCGTGATGGTCTCATAAGAGGGTTCTCCTTATGAGTCGTGAGGATCTCGTAAGTGCGTTTCTCCTTAGGAATCGTGGGGATCCTTAAGTGTGTTGCTTCCTTGTGAGTCGTAAGGATCTCACGCAGGTGGTTTCTCCTTACAAGGTCGAGAGGACCTTATAAGTGTCTTTTAACGAGATTGCGCCTTTTCGGGTTTTCACAAAACTCGCCGGTAGCCCTGCTGTTTTTACTCATGGAGCCCTTTCGGGTTTTCATCCGTGCCCATTTTGCTTATGGACATACCGTTTTCTTCTTTTTTTATTTTTTATTATTTTTTTGTGTCAGCCTTGGGATGCTGCTGCCCGTAGTAGTTTATCGACGTTTCGGTCAATAACAAGTTTTAGGACATAGTGGCCCATTATTAGTTTACGGACGTTTCAGTCCAACGCCGGTTTTAGGACATAGTGGTCCATTATTAGTTTAAGGACGTTTCGGTCCTACGCCCGTTTTAGGAAATAGTGGTCCATTGTTAATCTAAGGACGTTTTGGTCCGACGCCAGTTTTAGGCCATAGTGGTCCATCGTTAGTTTAAGGACATTTCGGTCCGACGCCAGTTTTAGGACATAGTGGTCCATCGTTAGTTTAAGGACGTTTCGGTCCGAGAAAAGGAAGCCGGCTACTACTTACAGAGTTTAGGCTTAGGAAGATAGCGATCGAACATAGGCGTCGTCATCTATCATTGACCTAGACCGTGACCCGTCAGGCGTAGTATTTTTTCAGGAAGCGACCGTTTATTGGTCTGAAAGGTCTTTCACCATGCATGCCTATGAGTAGATAGGCTCCACCCTGGTAGACTTTGTCTATGATATACGGGCCTTCATAGTTCGGCTCGAATTTCCCCCGCTTGGTACGACTGGGGAGCATAGGTCTTTTGACCACCAGCACGAGTTCGCCTTGGCGGAATGTTCTCGGCCTAGTCAATCTCTCATATGAGCGCATCATCTTTGCTTTATAAGCCTCCAGATTTTGCTGCGCCATGAGCCGAGTTTCGTCGAGGGCATCAAGTTCCTCAAGCCGAAGATGAACATTTTCTTCGTCTGTTAGCTCGTAGTGAACCGCCACTCGTAGAGAGGGTAACTCTATCTCGAGAGGGAGTACCGCTTCTGTGCTGAATACCAATGCATACGACGTTGTATTTGTGCCTGTTTTGAACGTAGTTCGATATGCCCAGAGAGCCTCATGCAGTCTCTCGTGCCAGTCCTTTTTATTTCGAGACACCGTCTTTTTCATAATCTTCGTCAAGGTCTTGTTGAAAGACTCAGCTAGACCGTTAGCTCGGGGATTATAGACCGATGAATATCTCCAGTCTATGTTATGCTGTTGTGCGAAGCGGCTGATCTTGTGGCTTTTATAGGCTGGCCCGTTATCGGAGATAATCCGTCGCGGGGTGCCAAACCGATAAATGACGTGTGTCTTGAAGAAATGGAGGATATTCTCCGTTTTCACTTCTCTTAGTGTTACTGCTTCTGCCCATTTGAAGAAGTAATCAGTTGTTGCCAAAATGAACCGATGTCCTCTGGACGATGCCGGTTCGATGGGCCCGATTATGTCAGTTCCCCACATTTCGAACGGCCAGCTAGTCACCGTTGGGTGTAGCGGATTCGGATACTGATGGATAAAATCTCTGTGAATCTGGCACGAGTGGCACTGCTTCGCGTATTCAAGACAGTCTTGGATCATCGTGGGCCAATAGTAGCCCATCCATTTGATCTTCAGCTTCATCTTTGGCCCGGCTTGGTGAGAACCGCAGAGTCCGTCATGAGTTTCTTAGACGACTCATTTTGCTTCTTCCGGTCCCAGGCATCTTAGCCATAAAGAGTCAAACGATCTCTTATACAGAGTATCATTGACGAATGCAAAAGACAGAGCTCGTTTCATAAGCTGATGTCATGAGGACGAATCTTCAGGTGTTCGACGGAATTTGAAGTAGTCTATAAAGACTTCTCTCCAATCCTCAGCCTTTTCCTGGTCTTTTATTTGTAGAGTCGTTTGCTTGATAGCTTCCTTTTCTTCGGATGATTCTGAAGATATTTCTGCCGGTGCAAGAACCCGACGGCTTTGCACAACGATCCTCACGTTATCGAGGTTCTCGTCGGCCAGTTCTTTAGCGAGCTTGGCTAATGCATCCGCCTTGCTATTTTCCACACGCGGTATGCTTTCCAAGGCATAGGCAGGGATTTGAGTCAGCAGTTGCTGTACTCTCTCGCCGTACTTCACCAACTCTGGCTTGCACGTCTGATAGTCGCCCTTTACTTAACTAACGATCAGCTGGGAGTCTCCGTATATGAGGAGATTCTTAATTCCCATGTCGACGGCGATCTCAAGACCTGCTATCAAAGCTTCGTACTCGGCTTCATTGTTCGTCCTCGGCTCTGTTAAGGAGAAGGAAAAGCGCATTATCCCTCCTTGGGGAGTTATGAAGATGAGGCCTACCCCGGATTTGATTATGGGGGTGCTTTGTTTGCGCTTCTTCATGGAAGATGCTCCATCGAAGTAGAGTTCCCATCGGGTGTCACTCTCTCTTCTTTCTCTGTCGATCGTGTCAAACGCGTGCTCGTCTGGCAATTCCCAGTTCATGGGAGATTCGACAGGTATCGGATGCTCAGCGAGGAAGTCAGAAATGGCTTGGCCTTTCACTGCCTTGAGGGGAAGATAAGTTATCGAGAACTCCATCAAGAGCAGGGCCCATTTAGCGAGCCGTCCCGTTAATATAGCTTTTGACATCAAATATTTGAGAGGATCCACCTTTGATATGAGATGTACCTCATGCGCCAACGCGTAGTGTCTGGGCTTCGTTATCGCGAAGATCAACGCCAGGCAGTGTTTTTTGATGGGGGAGTAATTGTTTTATACCCCCAGTAGAACTCGACTCAAATAGTAGAGGGCTCTCTCCTTTCCTTGGTCATTTTATTGTGCCCATAATGCGCCTAGAGAACCTTCAAGGGTTGTTGTATACAGGACGAGAGATTTTCCCTTGACAGGAGAGGCCAGTACTGGCGGATTCTACAGGTATTGCTTGATTTCGTCCAGCGCGCTTTGGCATTTGCGATCCCAGACGAACGGGGTTTCTTTCTTCATTAGGTGACTGTAAGGACGACACTTGCCGAAGAGATTGTCTATAAATCGCTGGATATACGCGAGCTCTCCTTGGAGAGACCGCAGTTGCTTGAGAGTCCTTGATGGAGGCATTTCCATGATCGCTTTGATCTTCGAAGGGTCTATCTCGATGCCTCGGTGTCGGACGACGAATCCCAGGAACTTGCCTAAGGAAACTCCGAACGCACATTTGAGAGGGTTCATCTTCAAGTTATATTTCCGAAGGCGCTGAAACACGATCTTCAAATGCTCTAAATGTTCCTCGTATGATTTGCTTTTTACTACGAGGTCGTCGATATAGCATTCGACGATTTCATGTATGAGGTCATCAAAAATCTTCGTCATGGCTTTCTGATAGGTGGCACCGGCGTTCTTTACACCGAAAAGCATCACCTTGTAGCAGAATATGCCCAAGGGGTCTGGAAAGTGGCATGCTTCTGGTCCTCGGGATGCATCTTTATCTGATTGTATCCTGATGAGCCGTCCATGAAGGAGAAAACTTCGTGAGTGGACGTATTATCTATCATCAGCTCAGTGACTGGTACTGGAAAGTCGTCCTTCGGGCAGGCTTTATTGAGATCCCGAATGTCCATACATATGCGCACCGTCCCATTTATCTTCATCACTGGGACGATATTGGAGATCCAGTCAGGGTATTGAACTTCTTGGATGAAGCCGGAGTCGATTAGCTTCTTGACCTCGGCGTTGATGCTCGTCTCAAGCTCGAGCCATATTCTTCTCGGTGCTTGTTTGATCGGCTTAACGTCCGGGGATATTGCCAATTTGTGGACAACAATCTCTGGATCTAGTCCTGCCATCTCGGAATAGTTCCATGCGAAGCAATCTTTATACTGCATGAGCACGTCCTTTAGCATAGCCACCCTTTCTTCAGACAACAGCTCACTGACGAATGTCGGCCGTGGGTCACTTGCCGTCCCCAAATTAATTTTCTTGAGGTTATCTGCAGTAGTATGTATTCCATCTTCCAGCTCTTTTGGTGCCGGTGGAAACTCTGAGATCACCTCGCTATCATCGTTTTCAAAGCACCAGGGGAGGTCAGCCACATCCTCGCGTATTTTTTCTCCTGAGATTGTTATTACGTGACAGGTGCGAGATCGCTTCCAGGACCGATGTTGATCTGGTTCTGCTCTTGCTATATGTGCGGCTTTTGGTTCGTGCTTCTGCGGCGGGGTTACCCTCTAACTGCTGGAAAGAGCGAACCTGCCGAGTTGATATTGGTCTTCAACCCAGTTCATGAAGGTGAAGCAGTCTTCGAGAGGATGCCCTATTGCTTGGTGATAAGAGCAATAGTCTGGGTGAGAGACCTCGTCTGCTTGCTCAGGATGCTTGGACTCCGGGAATGTCATCATCTGGTGTTTCATGACAAGATCGAATATCTTCTTTGTCTTGTCTTGAGGAAAAGAATATTCTCGACCCATCTTCTTTATAAGAGACAAATCATGGTTGCTCGATTCTCGATCGCGTGGCTTCTTTGCCCCGCTTTGTTGCTGTCGAACGCTTTTCCCAATCTGTCATGACCCAAATGTGGCACGTGACCGACACTTAAATCACGTGACATCTCAAGACTTCGACGCGGTTTAAGTAAGCCGAAACCCGGAATCTAAACCCTTTTTGAAAATATTGGAGGTGAGGTTTAAATAATCAGCCGATAATATCTGTTTAAAATAACATCTAAATTTAACTAAGTATGTTGAAAAGCCTTTATGACGTTTGAAAACTTGTCATCACCTCCTTTGCATTTTTATAAAAACCCGATACAACAAAATAAAATAGCATCCCAATGGAAGCTAGCTTTCACGTCTAAAAGACGGAACAACCAAACAAATTTATAACAGATGTCGACTCTAAAGAGTGTGACATCACTACTCATAAACTCTAAGTCTCGATTCTAAGTCCATAGTATATCATTTCTAAGTTGATGGAGTTTCCACTAGATACAAGAATAAATGAATAATCAAAAGTGAGTATGATACAATAATAACTCACTTACCCATCAATCCCCAAAAGAAGGTGTGCCCCAAACTGCTGATAATCCAAGCGGTAAAACCTGCAAGAAACTGTGGCACAACGGGGATGAGTTGCCAACTCAGTGAATAAAAGTACATCTAAAGATAGAAATCGAAATGTATGACGATACCTAGGTCATAAGTATAGTACTATCATAATCTGTATTGATATGCTATATGACATGTATGTGCAATACTAATTATCATGCAATTCCAAGTATAATATCCCAATGTCATACGAGTCAAAATCATGAATCTACAGTTCGTACTTGAATCCTTTTATTTGTATATGAATGTCTATACCAATATATGCAGGTACTGTCCTCCGGATCAGTCCTGGTTGGATCCACTAATAATCTCTAAATGTGTACCTCATGATAATGATCATATCAATATATACCAATATATATATATATATATATATATATATATATATATATATATATATATATATATATATATATATATATATATATATATATATATATATATATATATATATATATATATATATATATATATATATATATATATATAGATGTCCAGCATCGACTTCGAAATACGAAATCTCTCGTGTCCATCATCGACACATAAATACAGATATCGTCGACACCACCTCAATAGATGATCGCCGTCCGATATCCTGGCTACGATCAGTATCCCCTGGATATCTGTCGCACCAAGTCGAACCTCGGTCAGTATCCCCTGGATATCTGCCGTGTTCATTTTATCTCCGGAATCGAGTATCCTCGTTAGGCTCACCGCCTAAAGTGCGGCCCCTGCCCCTCGGCCCCGACCGGGTCCACCATGATCCGGCTGTATAGCTACCCTACCCACCTCGGATATACGTAAGAAATTCCGCAACCGTATATCTACCCCACCCGGTCCGGAATCAAAATCAGGAAACATAAAACTCATGGTGGACGTTTAACTCATCATATCAAAATATCAAGTAAGAAATAAGAATGCTTGCATAGATTATATTGATGATATATTATATATATATACATATATAACAGTGTCCCATACCACCGATATATATCATCAGGAGTAAAATACCCAGAAATCTCAAGAAATCAAATACATCATCTATAGTATTACAACATGAATAGGAAAAGACTACGTAATCATACCACATAACATAATGAATTCAATTCTAATGTGTCATGGCACTACTAATGATGTGTAGTGTTGCATAACGTCTGTGCTCGTGCAACATGGAAATCATTAGTATTTGTGCAAGTGTTCTACGGTGTATCACTCTACATATTAACGCATATATAACCGAACGATTCTACAGTGACATGGCAATACCAATGAGGTGTAGTGTAACATATAGTTAAGTGCTTGTGCAACATAGTACTCATTGGTATTTTTGCAGTGTTCTATCAGAGTATGCGTAATCGCAGAAACATATAATATGAGTAATACAATGCAAACATGTAATCTAATCTAAACATAACTATTGTAATTACTTGCTATGAGCTATACCATTATCTTTAGAAATGATCGAAGCGTTAAGTTTAAAATAAGGAAGCTGCCCTAGATTTAAAATAGATATTTGTTTTAGAAACTGGCACGCGTCCGGGTATTTATTTAAATGACAATGAATCATAGTTTTTAAAAGAATATAGCTCACACAGGTATTACATCCTAAAACAGAATATAACCTAACTCTACGAGTCAAAAGATAAATTAGCCATATTTGGCACATAAAGTTCATCATTTCCAATTTGCATAAATCCTTGTATTATCTTAAGTACGACATGATTCCTCGTACAAACTCATCCAATCATATCCGCGTCGTATGGATCTAATCATTATGCACATGTCTCCCTTAAAACTAGATATGAACTTTATGCAAATGAAGGACATATAAGATACGTTACTATATCAATGTCTAGAAACTATTATACTAACCAGCAATCATAATAATATTATAAGGTTACGGGGGTGCTATAAGCCATCCACCCTACTTCCCCAGTAGATATAAATCTACTCACCAACTTGATGAGCTTGCTGAATCCACGCTGCTACATCGCCCACTCCGTCTCGGAATCCTCGAATCGTACCTATAGTAGTATTTAAATCGCATAGATGTAAATATCATACCGGAAATCAAAACAACAAGCTAAACACCCGTAGGTTAGAACCTACAGCACACTTAGCCCAAAAACGTCAATATAATTCTGTCGTTAACGTATAAACGTCAACGGTTCAGCTGCAACTTCAAAATACGAAAACTCCATAATGTAAATATCTGAATTTTGGTAAAACCACTTTTAAAACATTCCCAGATTTTACTGTGTAAATAATTAGACAACACAAACAATACAGAGACTTGTAAAATACCAACTCAAAGCTACAGAAGAAGAATCAACACCAAAATTCCCACAGGGGGCCGGCATCGCCGGAATTTGAAGGTGGGTCGCCGGATTTTCTAGGGTGTTTGGGGCTCATATTTGAAGTGGTGTCTCCTAGTAGTCTTATTATACCTTTGGTCTTGTTGAAATATCTAGTGATTATACCTATCAGTTCCAGATTCGATTACAGTAGCTAAATTATCACAAAACCTAGCTTATGATGCAGCACAGCTAGACATGCTACGTATCATTAGTTACAAAACTTAAGTTACTCTGAGCTAATCCTTTTCTGGTCAAGATATATAAAAACAGAACCCATGGTACGCTATGTACGTATCGTATCTAAGAATTTTAACCCTAAACTGATATTTGTTTCCAGATTTCTTATACCACTAAACTAAAACAATTAAACAATACCAAACATACCTAAACACCTACAGAGAGATACCCTAAAAAGTACACCACCCAACTCTCCCAAAAATCCGGCGAGCTCGGATTTTGCCTTGATGTCGTCGGCCAAAATCCGAGGGGATGGGTCCGTCTTCCTATGGGGGTTATTCTAGGTCTAGTCTATAAGATTATGGCACTGTTTGGGTTTTCTAATTTACATCTAAACTTTAGCAGATTCAATATCTGTAGGCTAATGATCACAAATACACAGTTTTTATAACACTGCACAGAAAACAGATTTAAACCTTTACTAAACTTCTAAGGATGAAAGGAATTATACCTATGGAGATTGTGTATAAAAAAATCTTGCTCAAGACATGCTTATGGAAGCATCTAGAGTTGTAATGGCTTCTAGGATGACGGTGTGCACAATTTGATGAAGAAACTCCTTCCTCTCACTCTTTTGGTATGAACACTTAGAATTTTTTATTGGTTTGGAGCTGAAGAGGGTATGGTTTCAGTTGGAATTGCTACTGAATTCTTTAAGTGTTATGTGTAAATGAAGTGAGGAGGTTTGTAGAGAAAGCATGTGGTGTGGATGGAGAGGTGGAGGTGTCAAGTGAGAAGGTGGAGGTGTAAAAATGAAGAAGGAGGAGGTGGAGAGATGTGAGCAAGGGTGAGGGTGTGTTGAGGGTGAGGGTTTAAACTTAGGTTATCATAAACTCTACCATTATAAAATTTCAATATGAAAGAAAAACCTTTCATGACATAATTTAGTTGATAAGAAATAGAAGATATATAATAGTTAATATATTACTTAAAGGTCATTAGCTTAATGAAAAATCCAATATCATGTTAAAATAATTAAATATATCATTTTTAAATGATACCACACTTTTATTTACATTTATCAAAATAATTATATTTTTCGGATATGATTCCGATGCCCAATTTCATAAGCGATATCATTTTCGTAAACTTATCAATTTTCTTAATTTTTTTTAACAAAAAAATTAAAATTAAATATTCTTAATTTTCCAAAATGTTACACAATCTTTGGTTTATTTTTGCTTCTACGCCGGATCTTTTGCATGACGGGTTGGCGACTAGGAGCATTGTCATTCTCACCGGCCTATTGAAGGAGGCGCTGCGTCCTGGCTTTCTCGTAAATGGCCATTTCGTGGCTATGGTCATCCCGGACTTTTTGACCCGCTTCCTTTATAAGTTTGTCCATCTGTTCTTCGAACGACGAACTTGGCATTTTCACGGCGGGAGCTCGCTTTGGTTCAGGGTTAGCATCTTCCCACGGAGCATCTCCTTCTTCATCGAAGTCATGCATGACGTAGCAGTCGCGGAATAGCTACCGTTTCTTGGATTGAACATATCCAAGCCCGATCGTTTCCATTCTCTCGTTGAGCAACTTTCGTTGAGTTCCGGGGACGTTCCAGATCCTGTTATAGAACTGGGCTTGTCGAGCAGTCTGTTTGAAGGGTATGCCTTGACGCCTCAACAGCCTTTTTAATCCTTCTGTGTAGTATCTGGGCAAACGGATGAGCTGGAGCCTGTCAAGTGTAGAATCCGCACCATGCCAGACTTCTTTTTCCACTCTAGTCTCCGTTGATTGGTAAAAGAGGATCGCATTTTCATCTCTTCGCCTGGGAGGGACGTAGAATGTCTGCAGTTCTTGCACACTATAGGTATCAAGCACGTCAAGCTCTTTGTAATGCTCTTGCGGAATCATGGTAATTTGCAAACTCCGCTCATCGCTAGCGAGGGCTTGCATTGATGGTCGAGCGGAAAATACAGCATTAACCTCATCTTCCGAGTCGCTACCGAAGATCAACATAGGGATGGACGGTCTCGGCTTGTTGCATTAGGGCAGCCCTGAATAAACTATTTCTTCTTCCTTCTCGGTATCACTCCCGAAAACTGGAATAGTGGTGATAGCTTTGTTCTTCGGTTTGTGACATCTTTCCGTGTCCTCAAAATCTGGTAAGAAGTATTTTTCATCTTCGTACTTTCGGACTTCATTCATAGAGAATGGGTTCAACTCCCCCGTCACAGTATACTCGAGACCATCTTTGAAATACTTCATACACTGATGTTGTGTAGAAGGGATAATGTTGTACTCGAGTAACTAAGGCCTGCCGAGCAAAGCATTGTAGCATGTCTTGGCGTCAATGACATGAAACTTGATGTCCGTGACAAGCAGCCTAAAGCATAGTGTCAATATTACAGACCCAAGCGTCTGTGATGACTGGGAGTCAAACCCGGAGATGGTGATTTTATCACGAGCAAGGTGCTGAACGCTCATACAGATTTCCTTCAACACTCTCACGTTGAGCAGATTGACGGAGGACCCATTGTCAACCAGGATTTTGCCTATCTTGATATCATGACAATATCCGGAGACATAGAGGGGACGGTTATGCTCGCACATCCCGAGGAGGAGATCTTCATCGCCAAAGGTGATATCGGCTGTATGTACTTCTTCCATCTCGTCTTTCATCTCTTCTTCGGCAAAGAAAGCTTGAAATTGGTCGGGCTCTTGTAATGCCCTGATCAGAGAGTCTCTCGCCTCCTTAGATAGCAGAAGGGCGTCGAGAATGCTGAGCTGCGAGGGTAACTTCCTCAGGTGTGCAAGAACGTTGTAATCCACCTTACTTTTCTTGGGCGGGTCCTTGGCTGCCAGCTCTTCGACGACTCGATCATCAAGGGAGATATCCTCAGGTACTTTTTCTTCCCCTTATCCTTTTTGTTCGAGCCCTTATTTGTAGGTCCGAGATTCTTTTCAGGTAATGTGTGATTGCGCGGCAGAATTAACTCGCAGCTCTTTGGTCTTTACTTTTTTCCCGAGGTGGATTCTTTAAAGAGAGGGCCAAGAGTCATTTCTTCATCAGAGTCGCTCTCGAAGGTGAGAACTTGCGATCCCTCAGCGTTGACCATGTGACATTTTCCGGCAGTTCTCTTACGCTCCCCGGTCGTATTTCCTTGCTCCCGACGAGCTTTGCACTTCATCTGCTTGAAATGTTGCCGGTGAGCAATATATCCCAACCACCAGTTTTTAAAGGCTATGCACACTTTAGTAGGGTGCGCAATCCTTCGATGATATAGACAGTAGTTAGGATATATATCCGCTTCATCAGGAGTGTTTCCTTCGGAGGGTGGTAGTTTCATTCCCATCGATATGGCTTTGGCGAACCTCTTCCTCATCTTGAACCTGCTTTTATTTGTGGCAGATGTATTTTGATCTGCTGGGAGTGCTTTAACCCTTTCGTCCAGTCGCCGGCGTTTGGCCTTTTCAAATATGGCCATCTCACGCTCTCGAGCAGCTTTGCTTTCAAGAAGTGCTTCGTCCAGGAATGCATCAATCATTTCGTCCGATGGTCCTGAAAGTTCTGGCTCAGGATCTGCCCCCAGTTTCTCTGCGTAAGGAGCTTCTTCATCATCTATTAATGAGTGAGAGATCACATGGCAGCTTGCTACATAATCCTCAGATTCATCCGACGAGTCTTCTCCATTGTCATCATCTCCGTCCTCAAGGACGTGGCTGAGAAATTCTTGGAGTGTGACCGGGGTCCGCACCTTCTGGTTATATTCTTCCAGCGCGTCGATATATTTTTGCAGGTCCGTGTGCTCGCTACTAAGCTTCACGGGCTTTTGGTCTTCTTCTTCTTCTTCGAAGACTTTGACGGTTGGGTGTGAGCGCTTTTACTATCACCACCAATTTTTGGAGTTGGGCGTGGTTTCAGCATTCCCTCGATGATCTCGGGTTCCAGTGGATTTTTCCACCTGATTGCCGGGCATGTTTGGAGATCCTTAAGCATTCTTTTAGTCTTGGCTGAAAGAACGACCTCCCATGGAGCTTCTTCTACAAAAGAGCATGATGCCCCCGGTGTGTCCCCCTTTTTAAGAGCGTGTGGCTGAGACGGGTTTACTTTCCAATTCTCGGACAGTGTGAACTTGCCCTGTTGGTATTGGTCTTCGATCCAGCCTTTAAAGACGAAGCAATTTTCGATTGGATGGCTTACTGCTTGGTGGTAAGGGTAGTAATTAGGATTGTTGACATCACCCGGCTGCAACGGACGTTTTGGATCAGGCAGATTGATGAGCCTGTTGCGCACCGCCAACTCGAACAATCTCCTCATTTTGTCCCGGGGAAACGAATAAGGGCGCTTCATTTTCTCATTATAGTATCGCCGCCTTTCTTCCAGGAGATCAGTTAGTTTTGGGCCACTGGGCTGCTGTTGAGCATTTGCGACGAATGTTGCTTTCCCTTTGCCCTTTTCGTTCCGTGGCTCCGGATTTGAAGGAGACGGTCTATGACCCATCTTGTCCATTTGGGCCAGTTTGTCAATCAAGGCATGGAACATGGTCGGTTTGAAGAACATCATAAATTGGGAAATAGCCGCTTGAGGATCAAGAGTGCCTACGAACATGCCCACGGCTGGTGCTTCTTCGATGCGCTGCTCACATTTCGACCATAAATTCCGCCATCGTATTGCGTATTGAACCCATGTCTCGCCAGGTTTAACCCTGGCATTGATCAATGCCGTTATTGGGGTGCGTTCACTAGCACTCGCGAAATGCTGGGTGAATAGTAGCTCCATCTCTGCAAAAGTTTTAACGGAGTCATTCGGGAGTTCACAGTACCATTCGAACACCGGCTCTGACAAGCTACCGACGAACTGGCGAAGTAGCAGTTTATCGTCGCCTCCGGTGTTGCCACATAGAGCCCTGAACTGGGCAACATGCTGATGCGGATTTCCCATCCCTTTATATACATGGAATTTGGGGATCGTGTATCCTGGCGGATACTTGATCTGATCATACCATCCTGGATATGGTCGCCCAGTTTTAACAATTTGGCCGGCCGCTTCATTCACCTAGTGAGCTCGTATTTGCTGAACAATGTATTCGTCCAAGGCGGCCTTAGAGATTGTCTCTTCTTTGGCTGCTGAAGAGCCGGAGGAGGGTTCGATGTCTCCCCTCTGTCGTCTTCAATGATGATCGGGGGGTCTTCAGCTGGAGGTTCCGGTTGTAACATCATCCCAGCCATATCTTGGAACAAAAGAGCCATTCGTTTGATGTTGGCTGTCTGTTCCGCGGCCTCTTTGTCTTTCCTCTCGAGCATTCTTCGGAGGAATTCAGTATCAGTTTCTTGTTCCCGACGCTGCTATGAGGTCTCTGGATTTTCTTTCGGCCCAGTGAGTGCGGCCATTGCAGTCAGCATCTCCTGAAGTTTCTGCTGCTGTTGTTCCTGAGTCTTCGTTATCGATCGGGTAAGCGGTCGATGACCCATGGAAGCACGACTTTCTTCTTTTCCGGAAGTCATATAAACGGTATGTGTTACCATGCCCCCAGATTTAGGGCGTTTAGATTCAGCGTCTTTGCGGTTCTCCGCGGTCACAGGGGCTTTCTCCGGCCTCCTTCTCTTGTGAGTGGTTGACGTTGAGGGAGTCGTTGTAGCGGGCACCCAGACGGATGACATCTTTTGTGGCACCACGGGATGACTCTCTTCTTGCCGAGATTTAATCTTCTTTGGTCGGCGAGAGTAGTCCTGATCAATCACCGATTCCTGGACGTGTCGCCAGACTTTGTAAATTTTGGAAGACAGCCGCTGAGGGGGCTGCTCCGGCTTCTTTTCTGTAGCATTTTCCATAGGTGGAGGAGATCTCTTCAGCACGGCAGTCGGAGAGTTTTTGCGCACACTCCTTAGCGGTTCAAAGCTTTTCCCAGTTGGAACAGCAGTATCGATTTCCACCGTTGGAGCTGGCGGAGTCAATCCGAAAGGGGAATTGCCCCCAGCCTTCCTTACTCGACGCCAGTGGCGACGTCGAGCGTGTCGAGCTGTTGGGATTGTCTCAGCTATAGGGTGACTTCCTCATACCCCCTATGTTGGCGAAGGGTTTTCGCTGGCGCCAGCCTCTTGAAAACTGACGTCCGTTGAGAAGAAGTGTCCAATCTGTCAAAGACAGACCTTTGGGCAGGGGAAGTAGCTTTAAGGACTCCGCCTGGAGCGGGAGCCGGAACAGTCAGTCTTGTAAAGACCGACCCTTTGGCAGGAGAAGCCGCCTTGACGACTTCATGAGCAGGAATGGCTATCCTCTTAAGGATAACTCTTTCCGGTATCGCGGGCTTCTTAGCGTTCTGGCCTAGTCTGTTGAAAACTGAGGCATTGGATTTGGGCGACCTGTTGAGAGGGGCCGCGGCAGTGGTAAGTCGATCAAAGACCGACTTCTTTGGAGCTTCCTGCGACAACAACGGGGCATTGAAGCTCATCGGTGGGATCATGGTCCCAAAGAACAGCCCAGTGGTGGCCTGAGTTACTTGGTCCACCGGCATTGTAAAAATAGAGGCCGCCTGAGGCCCGTAGGTCACTCCTCCTGCGGGGATGGAGTGAGAGTTATTGCCATTGTTGCAGCTTATGCAGCTAGAGGCCATTGGTGTTCTTCTTTCTGCACGAGAGCAAAACCAAATCTTAGTACCTCGAACCTAAAGGCAACCATATTAAACTGCGATTCGTTCGCGAACACGAAAAACGAAGTGTGGAGTGGAAAGATGAAGAGGTCCTACCGGGCGTGCCAGAATCTGTTCCCCGCCGAAAGACGCGGACCCGACCGCGCTGGTCCGTCTTGCCTGAATTTCGGGACAGATGCTAATTGGTGCTATCCGTCCACCTCTCCGAAGAGCCAAGTTGATTTATGATACCATGTATCGAAGGTTTAAACGGATGCGGCCGATGTAGCAGACTTCGTCAGATTCTCACTCATTGAGGGGTTTTTGATTGTGGGGACGCTCTTCCCTGCAGGAGCAAGCCCCTGCAGTTAATTACGCTACCGCATCGCGATAACCACTTTCTCCTTCTCCAGATGGTCACTTCATGTCGTGGGTGTTTGTTTTGTTTTTGGTTGCCCGTAGATTGTATACGGAGACTAATTTATGTTGTCGCCCATAGGGCGTAGATTAGTCCAAATCCGTATTTTCTTAGATTTAGGTTTGGGGTTGGGTTTAAGGATACATTAGTCTCATTTGAGACTAAGATCAACTTAAACGTTCATTGAGGATACATTAGTCTAATTTCAGACTAAGATCAACTGAACGGGGTCGTTTAGATCCGACAAAAGAGCATTTGGACTCTATTGTTTAGTTTAGGGATATCGCGGTAGATTACCAGTTTAAGGACATGGTGGTCCAATGTTAGTTTAATGACATTTCGGTCCGTTGTTAGTTTAAGGACATCTCGGTCCAAGGTTAAGGACATCATAGTCCATGGGTTTAAAGGACCCTACAGTCCAAGGTTAAGGACATCATAGTCCATAGGTTTCAAAGGACCCCACAGTCCAAGGTTAAGGACATCATAGTCCATGGGCTTAAGGACCCCACAGTCCAGTTTAAAGACGTCGTAGTCTATGGGATGTATGGTTGTCGGGACCCGTCACCTCTCTGAAGACGTTGAAGGATTACAACGACATATATCATAAGGGTTCAGAGATGTACCCTTGAACCAATGTGAGTTGGTTGAAAGATCTGTAGTCCAATTTGGGTCTAAGATCTGTTGAAATATTTATGAGCAGATGGGCTCAATTAATATGAATTGAGGACTTATGGCCAATCTTGGGCTAAGTCCAATCGAGTTAAAATGTTTAACATTTATCTTGGGCTGCTGAGCATTTGTGTAACATTTTGAAAATTTAGAAATAAATAAAATTAATTAATTTAATAATAAAGTGATAAATCAAAAAGTTATTAAAAACAAATAAGTCAATTCCATAAGTTCTATGTAAAACAAATTAAATAA
Source organism: Agapanthus africanus (assembly GCA_030015575.1). NCBI lineage: Eukaryota > Viridiplantae > Streptophyta > Magnoliopsida > Asparagales > Amaryllidaceae > Agapanthus > Agapanthus africanus. The sequence continues at coordinate 54,127,055 of JASDDO010000004.1, forward strand.
AAAATTTAGTATACAACATAAATAAGTTATAAGGGTTTTAAGGTGAATTTTAGCTTCATTTTGGTAAAATGAGTGTTTTATAATAACATAAGTTGTGAGGGACTTTTATATAAATTTTGGAAAATTATGAAAATTTGGAATTAAGAGGGTGTAAATGGAAAAAAGGGATAGATAATGTTTTAGCTCAGAATTATATTTCAAATTAACACAAAATTGAAGAGATAAGGTAAGGACACATCCTACTTCCATGCACAATACTTACACAACACCTCCTCCTTGCATGAGAGTGGCACACCCTTGTTGGTGACACCTCCTCCTTCACCTCACTCTTCCCTCTATCACATATATTGTGTTCAGATCAGTTAAACCAAACAAAAACTCTGAAAATTTCAAAACAAAAAGAAGAAAACACTTGGAACTCATAAAAGAAAGATAAAAGAAAAGAGAAGTGAAGAAGAAGTCTAGGCTAAGGAATTCCATCTTCAAGCTAGGAGCTAAGGATTTGGGTGTCTTGGAGAAAACTTTTCAACCATTCTCAGTAGGTAAAATCCTTAACCTGATAGATTTTAGTCTGTAATTGTAAAACTTTAGAATCGAAATATCGTATTTTTAGGAAAACTTAGCTCTGTAGTAATCTGCTATTATTCAGAGAAAAATCAACTTAACAAAACAATGCTAAAATGATATATGTGGAACATAGAGCAAACCATAGGAACACGAACACAGGGGATCGGTTTTGGGCCGGCGACAATTATAGGAATTCCGGCGTCGCCAGATTTATAGGAAGCTAGGTGGATTTGGCTTGTGGGGTAGGTTTCAGTGCATAATTTTGGCCATTTTGGTATTATTTAATCAAGTTAGTTTCACTGAATATAGAATCTGGAAGCTTATATCGGAAAAGATATCTAAAAACACAAAATACGACACGGTTAAAGCGTATCGCGAACTTTTTTCTGTCGCGATACAGGTTTGGGTTTAAATCCAGTAAGGTTAAGTGTATGATAACTTGGAATAGTCGTATACAATATAACTAGTACGTGGGAACGGGTGTTTTCATTTCCGTCATGTCGGAGTAGCCGTTTCCTTATATAAGTTAAATTGTGATGTTAGATTCAAATACGGGATTTTCGGTGGCAGCGAGGAAAGGAAAAGGATTGGCAATTCCTGAGTTGATTCGACGTTTTCCGGTGAGTAGACTAAACATCTACTGGGGGATTTTGTATGGATGGCGTGATACGCCCGTAGTTAAGTTTAAATAAAAATGGGCTTTTGTATGTTAAATTGATTATATGCATTCATATAGATATATATACATCGCCATGTTAATAATTGTTAGAACACTGCACAGTTATCGACGAGTTATGCCGCACCTGCACATATCTACATGTTACACTACACCTCGTCGATATTAACATGTCACATATACACTTAGTACTTATTATACTAAATATGATTCCCATCATACCTCGAACATCAAGAATGGTAGTTATTTTCATAAACATTATCATATTTTATCTCCAAGTAGGTGTAGTTATGATATAAGATGCATTGGATTACTACGGATTTATGGCTTTGAGTTTTTATACACTATCGAAAGAATTCAATGATTTTCATGATAAATGTGACATGTCCACCATGAAATGTCATTTTTTTGATTTGGTTTTGTTCCGAACCGGGTGGGGTAGATATACGGTTGCAAAATTTCTTACGTATATCCGAGCGGGGTGGGGTAGCTATACAGGCGGATTCATGGTGGACCCGGTCGGGGCCGAGGGGCAGGAGCCGCACTTTAGGCGGGATCCTAACGAGGATACTCGATACCGGAGTCAGTGGTAAACACGATGGATATCTATGTGATACCGACCAGTGTTATTGATTGACAGGATCGTTCGGGGAACGATGCCTGATGAAACACCGAAGATTTGTGTCGATGTTGGACACGGGAAGAAAATGAACCTTATTTGGAAAACAATTGATGAGATTTCAGTTTTGGATTTATATATTGAGTAGTAAAAATTTATGCTTCCAACAGTTATTATGCATCATATTCATCATTGTTGATATTAGTTCTAGATCGGCATACTTACATTATGAGCCGATATATGTTAATTATATTCACTGAGTTGGCAACTCACCCCGTTGTGCCACAGTTCTTTGCAGGAGTCGAGTGGACGTATAGCAGCAGACAGATCCACTTATCAGTTTATCGCTCTTTTTGCTAGGTGGGTTACCTATGTAGTAACCTCCTCTTTTGGTATTGTATATTGAATCTAGAGTTTCTCCATCAGACCCTGTATAATGACTTAGAACGATATGTGGTTATATGTATATTATTTCGACAGATAAGATCGTTTAGTTGTATTAAATAATATTTCTTTTATTTATGTCTGAGATTCTTCTTTGATTTCATATTATGATTTTGTATTGAATTCCACTGTTAATATTGTTGCTCCCAACTAGGGATGCAACCACACTTAACACTTTATACTTGTTTAATATTTTAATTTCATAAACTGTGATTTTTACTTAAAACTAAATTTCTATATAAAGAATTCCGCAAAAAGGATTCTGATCTTGGTTTTCGGCTTACTTGGACTGTGTGCATATCTTTAGATATTATACAATCTAAGTGCCGGTCACATCCAACTTTGGGTCGTGACAAAGTTGGTATCAGAGCGTAGGATTAACCTTACGGAATCGAGTAGGGAATTAAAATAGGTTGACGTGAGTCCGTGATTTAGGATGACCTTTGGTTTGATGGAGTAGGTAAATTAGGATGAGTGCAGTACCGTACGTATGTTCCGCGACATATTTACGTTACAATACTCAACCTAACTAACCTTAGGATGTATACCATGATTTATTCTTCATTTGACACTCTGATATTGATTATCCTTATTCGTAAGCCTTATCAACTCTCGTTTCTTGCTCCAGCCACTATGTCATCAACGTCTACGGGGACTCAGACGACCGCTGTTAGAGATGGTATTGGAGCGGGCTCATCTGACATAGGGACAAATTTGGGCAGTATGCCTATCTTTCAGGAACCGATTGATCCACCCTATATTAATCGTATAGCTAGGATGGAGACAAATGTTCACGAGATGCGCCGAATGATCGGAGCTTTGCGAGAGATTAGTCGAGCACAGAGGTCGACCATTACTCCACGTACGGGTGTTCAGAGACCAAGGCAAATTCGTAATAATACTTCGGTACCAAGACGTGTTCGTAGAGGACGTGGCGGATTCTGCAGAGATCAATTCTATTACTTATACCCATATGTTCAGCAGCCCGTGCAAAAAGGTTTCAGGTGTGGGTGTCTGTATCACGGTATTAGGGATTGTCCCATGAGGCGGCATGGTGAGGCATCGGTCTCACATGTGACTTCACCACCTCCTCCGAGCACATTACCTCCTACCCCTGTTGTCGTTCCACGCCAGGTCAACGTCCATGGAGGCCGGGGTCGTAACGGTCGTAATTCGAGAGGACGAGGAGGTCGAGACAGATTCATTCCAGGGCGCAGTTTTGATCGAAAATTGACTCAGGGCCAGATGTTTAGTTCACACCCAGTAGGACAGGGACCTCTATATACATGTTATAATTGTGGAAGTCCAGGGCACTTAGCTAGACAGTGTACACGCCCAGGAGGAACTGTTGTTCCGCAGGCTGTTTTACCCCCTCCACTTTTGTCTTCGATAGATTTACTTCCTCCCCCAGTTAACACTATGCGCCAGACGGTTACACCACGAGGCCGAGGTTATGCAGGACGCTTCCAGAGAGGTCGAGGAAATAGAGGTAGAGGACGACAGGTTGCGGCAGGGGCCAGGCATGAGTTTTTGCACTGACTCCACGGAATGCCAGGCATCCACTGCAGTAGTGACAGGTACTCTTGTAGTATGTTCCTTAGATGCGCATATTTTATTTGATCCCGATTCTACGCATTTATACGTATCTTCACGTTTTTCACTTTCTCTGGGGAGAGAGTCGTAGTGTTAGGGTTAGTTACCGCAAGTTATGATTACTCCTATAGGAGATTCTTTTATAGCCTGACATGCATTTAGGTCACGTTCAGTACATATTGATGCTAGGGATTCTTTAGTTGATTTGATTCTCCTGTACTGGTTGGCCATTTGTCATGCTTGTGTAGATTGTCGGGGAAAGGCGGGTAGATTTTGTTCTCCTGATGAACCGATCTTTGTTGGGCAGGGAGACTGTAATATAACTCCTGCCAACATGATTTCTGCTTTTTGTGCGGGACGACTCTTGAAGAAGGGTTGTCATGGGTTCTTGGCTTTTGTTCAGGACTTAAGGGTCGCTGAGATTCCATTGGACCAGGTTCCGATCGCACGAGAATTTTCGGATGTGTTTCCTGTTGAGTTGCTAGGATTACCGCCTGATCATGAAATTGAATTCTGCATTGACTTGATTCCGGGTGCGGGGCCTATTTCTATGCCACCCTATCGTATGGCACCGACGGAGTTGAAGGAACTCAAAAGTCAGCTGCAAGAGTTGTTAGCTAAAGGACTTGTGCGTTCCAGTGTATCGCCGTGGAGAGCTCCTGTCTTATTTGTAACGAAGAAGGACGGTAGTACAAGACTGTGTATTGACTACCGACAGCTGAATCGCGTCACTGTGCAAAATAGGTATCCACTACCACGTATCAATGACTAGTTCGATCAGTTGCAGGGGGGCTGGCTACTTCTTAAAGAGTGATTTGTGGTCAGGGTACCATCAGTGGAAAGTTCAGAAGGATGACATTCCTAAGACTGCCTTTTGTAACCGATATGGGCTGACTAGGAAGGAGGATCCATTTCTTTGGACGGAGACGTGTGAGCAAAGTTTCCAGTAGTTGAAGAATCGCTTGATGACTGCACCAGTCTTATCATTACCTTCTGGGTCAGGTGGCTTTGTTGTGTATTGTAATGTCTCTAGAGTGGGTTTAGGCTGTGTGTTGATGCGGCACGGCAGGGTTGTACCTTATGCTTCTCGCCAGTTGTAGAGGCACGAGCAGAACTACCCCACTCAAGATTTGGAGATGGCTGCTGTAGCTTTCGCACTGAAGATTTGGGAACAATACTTGTGTGAACAATCGTGCCAATGTTTTACAGATCGTAAGAGCTTGAAGTATAATTTTCAGCAGTGGGATCTGAACCAAGGTAGCATAGATGGATGGAACTCGTGACGGATTACGATTGTGAGATTCTGTATCATCCAAGCAAAGCAAACGTTATAGCACATGCTTTGAGTCGGAGGCCTGGAGGTAGCTTATCTCAATTGTGAACTATGCAGAGACAGTCTTCTACAGACTGACAAATTTTTTGTGATAGCCGTATGCAGTTCGAGTTTATATCGATAGGAGGACAGTTAGCATAGGTTCACACCGTCCTCAGCTATTAGATCGTATTCGAGAGATATGGCCGCAATTGTTCGTAGGTTGGGGATTATGGATCAGCTTAGGCAGGGCAGAGAGTCGGAGTTCGGGATAGATAACTAAGGAGTATTACGTTTTGGGGCTCGTCTGTGTGTGCCAGATTCGGATGGACTGAAATGTGAGATATTAGAGGAGGCCCGTCGATCAGCATACAATATTCATCCTGGTTCCACCAACATGTATCATGATCTGAAGGATGTTTACTGGTGGGAAGGAATGAAAAGGGATGTTGTGGAGTTCGTTTCGAGATGCTTGACTTGTTAGCAAGTCAAGGCAGAACACCAGAGGCCAGCCGAAGAGTTGCAGCCCTTACCCATTCCAGAGAGGAAATGGGAACATATTTCCATGGATTTCGTGGTGGGTCTACCCAGGACTAGCAGAGGGTATGATTCCATTTGGGTGATTGTAGATAGATTGACAAAGGAAGCTCATTTTCTTCTGGTGAAGACGACGTATGGGTTTGCACAGTATGCTCAGATTTATATCGATGAGATTGTCCGATTGTATGGAGTTCCGACGAGCATAGTGGCAGATAGAGGTACCCAGTTGACTAGTAGTCCTTGGTAGAAACTTCAAGGGACTCTTGGTACACGATTGAGTTATAGTACATCTTTCCAACCACAGCCAGATGGTCAGTCCGAGCGGACCATTCGGACATTAGAGGATATACTGCGAGCTTGCAGGCTTGATTTTGGTGGTAGTTGAGATCGTCATCTACCTTTGACAGAATTTTCGTACGACAACAAATTTTCAGGAGACGATCCAGATGGCACCCTTTGAAGCTTTGTATAGGAGGAAATGTCGATCGCCCATTTGCTGGACGGAACTAAACAAGAGTAGCATTTTGGGACCACAGGTAGTACAGAAGACTACGGAAAAGATTCAGCTGGTACGAGACACAATGAGAGCGGCCCAGTGCAGACAAAGATCTTATGCAGATCAACAACGTCGTAGACTCGAGTTTGATGTGGGAGATCATGTGTTCCTTCGTATATCTCCGATGAAAGGTGTGATACGTTTCGGGAAGAAAGGGAAGCTCAGCCCCAGATATGTCGGACCTTACGAGATTCTGGAGAGAGTGGGTGTTGTAGTTTATTGTTTAGCACTTCCACCAAGTTTTCCCGATGTGCATCCGGTGTTTCACGTGTCGATGCTTCGCAAGTATCTTCACGATCCTTCTCACGCGATCCAATATCAGACCTTACCGTTTGAACCGGATTTATCCTACACAGTGCAGCCAGCGGCTATTCTTAACTAGAAGGCAAAGAAACTGTGATCAAGTATACTTTCATCTATAAAGATTCTCTGGCGAGGAACGAATCGCTAGGAGAGTACTTAGGAGACCGAGGATGCGATGCGGAAGAAATTTCCACATCTTTTTGAGGGTACGTCTAATTAAGTTTTAAATTCGGGGACCGAATTTTCTTAAGGGGGGAATATTGTAATATTTTGAAAATTTAGAAATAAATAAAATTAATTAATTTAATAATAAAATGATAAATCAAAAAGTTATTAAAAACAAATAAGTCAATTCCATAAGTTCTATGTAAAACAAATTAAATAAAAAATTTAGTATACAACATAAATAAGTTATAAGGGTTTTAAGGTGAATTTTAGCTTCATTTCATTAAAATGGGTGTTTTATAATAACATAAGTTGTGAGGGGCTTTTATATAAATTTGGGAAAATTATGCAAATTTGGAATTAAGAGGGTGTAAACGGAAAAAAGGGATAGATAATGTTTTAGCTCAGAATTATATTTCAAATTAACACAAAATTGAAGAGATAAGGTAAGGACACATCCTACTTTCATGCACAATACTTACACAACACCTCCTCCTTGCATGAGAGTGGCACACCCTTGTTGGTGACACTTCCTCCTACACCTCACTCTTCCCTCTATCACATATATTGTGTTCAGATAAGTTAAACCAAACAAAAACTCTGAAAATTTCAAAACAAAAAGAAGAAAACACTTGGAACTCATAAAAGAAAGATAAAAGCAAAGAGAAGTGAAGAAGAAGTCTAGGCTAAGGAATTCCATCTTCAAGGTAGGAGCTAAGGATTTTGGGTGTCTTGGAGGAAGCTTTTCAACCATTCTCAGTAGGTAAAATCCTTAACCCTGTAGATTTTAGTCTGTAATTGTAAAACTTAAGAATCAAAATATCGTATTTTTAGGAAAACTTAGCTCTGTAGTAATCTGCTATTATTCAGAGAAAAATCAACTTAACAAAACAGAGCTAAAATGATATATGTGGAATATAGAGCAAACCATGGGAACACGAACACAGGGGATCGGTTTTGGGCCGGCGACAATTATAGGAATTCCGGCGTCGCCGGATTTATAGGAAGCTAGGTGGATTTGGCATGTGGGGTAGGTTTCAGTGCATAATTTTGGCCATTTTGGTATTATTTAATCAAGTTAGTTTCACTGAATATAGAATCTGGAAGCTTATATCGGAAAAGATATCTAAAAACACAAAATACGACATGGTTAAAGCGTATCGCGAACTTTTTTCTGTCGCGATACAGGTTTGGGTTAAAATCCAGTAAGGTTAAGTGTATGATAACTTGGAATAGTCGTATACAATATAACTAGTACGTGGGAACGGGTGTTTTCATTTCCGTCATGTCGGAGTAGCCGTTTCCCTATATAAGTTAAATTGTGATGTTAGATTCAAATACAGGATTTTCGGAGGCAGCGAGGAAAGGAAAAGGATTGGCAATTCCTGAGTTGATTCGACATTTTCCGGTGAGTAGACTAAACATCTACCGGGGGATTTTGTATGGATGACGTAATACGCCCGTAGTTAAGTTTAAATAAAAATGGGCTTTTGTATGTTAAATTGATCATATGCATTCATATAGATATATATACATCGCCATGTTAATAATTGTTAGAACACTGCACAGTTATCGACGAGTTATGCCGCACCTGCACATATCTACATGTTACACTACACCTCGTCGATATTAACATGTCACATATACACTTAATACTTATTATACTAAATATGATTCCCATCATACCTTGAACATCAAGAATGGTAGTTATTTTCATAAACATTATCATATTTTATCTCCAAGTAGGTGTAGTTATGATATAAGATGCATTGGATTACTATCGATTTATGGCTTTGAGTTTTTATACACTATCGAAAGAATTCAATGATTTTCATGATAAATGTGACATGTTCACCATGAAATGTCGTTTTTTTGATTTGGTTTTGTTCCGAACCGGGTGGGGTAGATATACGGTTGCGGAATTTCTTACGTATATCCGAGCTGGGTGGGGTAGCTATACAGCCGGATTCATGGTGGACCCGGTCGGGGCCGAGGGGCAGGAGCCGCACTTTAAGCGGGGAGCCTAACGAGGATACTCGATACTGGAGTCAGTGGTAAACACGGCGGATATCTATGCGATACCGACCGGTGTTATTGATTGACAAGATCATTCGGGGAACGATGCCTGATGAAACACCGAAGATTTGTGTCGATGTTGGACACGGGAAGAAAATGAACCTTATTTGGAAAATAATTGATGAGATTTCAGTTTTGGATTTATATATTGAGTAGTACAAATTTATTCTTCCACCTGTTAGTATGCATCATATTCATTGTTCTCCTCCGAAAGACGGCACACAAGACTGCGAGGTCCTGACGCTGAGATTTGGGGCAGATGCTATTTGATTTTATCCGTCTACCTCTCCGAAGATGCCAAGTTGATTTATGGCACCGTGTATCGGAGGTTTAGACGGATGCGGCCGATGTAGCAGACTTCGTCAGATTCCCCCTCAATTGAGGGTTTTTTGATTGTGGGGACGCTCTTCCCTGCAGGCGCAAGCCCCTGCAGTTAATTACGCTACCGCATCGCGGTAACCACTTTCTCCTTCTCCAGAATTTCACTTCATGTCGTGTATGTTTGTTTTGTTTGTGGTTGCCCGTGGATTGTATACGGAGACTGAGTAATGCCGTCGCCCGTAGGACGTGGATTAGTCCAAATCCGTATTTACTTAGATTTGGGTTTGGTGTTTTTAGTTTAAGGATACGTTAGCCGTGTTGAGGCTAAGATCGACTTAAACGTTCGTTAAGGATACGTTAGTCTTATTTGAGACTAAGATCAACTTAACGTAGTGATTCATTTAATATATGGCCGTCAGGACTCGTCACCTCTCTGACGTCGTTGAAGGATTACAACGACAGGTGTCAGAGGAGCTCGGAGATGTACCCTCGAACCAGAGTTGATTTGGAATTTTATAGTCCATTTGAATGTTTAAGGATACGTTAGCCGTGTTTGGGGCTAAGATCGACTTAAACGGGATCGTTTAGATCCGGTAAAAGAGCATTTGGGGGCTCTATTGTTCCAGTTTTAGGGACGTAGTGGTCCATAGGTAGTTTAAAGATATTGCGGTCCATTGCCAGTTTAGGGACGTGGTGGTCCATGTTCCAGTTTAGGGACGTGGTGGTCCATGTTCCAGTTTAAAGACGTGGTGGTCCGTATTCCAGTTTAAAGACGTGGTGGTCCGATATTAGTTTAAGGACGTTTCGGTCCAATATTAGTTTAAGGACGTTTCGGTCCAATATTAGTTTAAGGACGTTTCGGTCCATGAGTTTAAGGACCCCGCAGTCCATTTTGACGTGTGGTTGTCAGGACCCGTCACCTCTCCGACGACGTTGAAGGATTACAACGACATGTGTCAGAGGAGTTCGGAGATGTACCCTCAAACCGGTCGTAAATTGATTTAATAGAGAGCAGCCGTGCTCAGTCAACTTAAATTTGAGGACTTACGGCCAAAATTGGGCTAAGTCCAGTTGAAAATGTTCAACACTTTTATTTATTTTTGGTCTATTAAACCTGTGCTAGGGCTTTGCCCACACTTAGATAATGCATTGCATTACTTTCTATTTTTGTTTGGACTGGGCTCTGCCCTTTTATGAATGATGCAGAAGCATCAATTTTATTTGGGCTCTGCCCTTTATAAATGATGCAGAGCATCAATTTTATTTGGGCTCTGCCCTTTTATTGCTTTGCAATTTATTTTGGCCTGCTAGGTCTTTTGATTTGGGCCTGACCCTTTAAGAAATGCATTGCATTCATCAGGCGCTTTGCGCCAATCAGGGAGCGCAAGCGCTTGTGGTGACGACACGTGTCATGCAAGCGTAGTGCGCTGCGCTGCTGACACGTGGCGTACTTTGGTGAGTTGCGCCAATTACAGAGAGCAAAGCTCTATCTTAAAGTGCATAGCGCAAGTAGTTGACACGTGGCGCTTTTCCAAGAGCGCAACAGCGCAGTTTGGAAGTGCAAAGCACTAAGAATCTTTTAGATTCAAGAACAGAAGTGCGAAGCACTATTTGATTTCTTGATCTAATTTAGATCAAAGAAAAATAAGTTTTTCTTTTCATTTCAAGAACCAAAGGTTCATAAAAGTGCAAAGCACTATTTTTTATTTTTGTTTTTTCTTGTTTTAAAGAACTAGTGGTTCATAAGAAGTGCAAAGCACTGTTTATTATATGAAGATCATTGATCTGGTTTTTAGATCAATGATCTATTAGAAGAAATTTCTTCTCTTTTGTGAAGGTTTTTACCTTTTTCTTGAAATTTTTCTCAGAGTTCTCTCTGTTTGAAGCTCTTGATTTTTCAAGAAAATGTTGATGCCTTTGAATTGAGGCTTAGGGTCCTTTTTATAGTGCCCATAAATTAGTTAATTTTGTTAAAGAGATCTTTCCCTGAGTGATTTGGGGAATTTTCCCCACCGTTGGATCTTTGATCCAAGGGCTTCTGTTTTACAGAAGAAAATCTTCTTGTTTTAACAAGAACAGAAATATTTCTTTAAAATCTTTATTCTGTTTGGCGCAGAAGGCACGACGCGTGACACGTGTCATGCAGTGCACAGCGCAGTGCAACTGCGCTAGCGCATCTGCGCTGACACGTGTTGCGCAACTGAAGCGTTTCTTCCTTTGGTTTTGCTTTGAACAGAGCTTTGCTCTGATTGGGTGCGCTGTTTTGGGCGCTGCGCTGATGTGTCTGCGCCTGACACGTGGCGCGTTACACGCAGCGCAAAGAATTTGAAGCGTTGCTTCATTTATTAAAGTTTAAATTTTCAAAGCAGAGCTTTGCTCTGATTGGGGGAAGATGATGCTTTGCTTCATCTCCCGCCTCGGAATTTGAACAGAGCTTTGCTCTGATTGGAGTAAACAAATGCCCCCCCATCGTTGCGCTTACGTGGCCCCAAACGTGAGCGCCACCGTGGCAACTCCAACCACCGTGGCAACTCTTGGAAGTTGAAGAGGCACTTGATGCCTATAAATAGGACCTTTGGTCCCCCACAGATGCTTATCATCTTTCAGATTTTTATTTTCAAAAAACTTCAGAGCTTTGCTCTTGCCTTAAAAAACTCCAGAGTTTTGCTCTCCTTTCCAAAGTTTTTAGAAAAACTTTAGGTAAAATTGATTCTTAGATTAAATTAATTTTAATTAATCTTAACCAACAGAGCTTTGCTCTCATAGATCTAAATAAAATCCCTTCGGGGTTTCACCAGCAGAGTTTTGCTCATTTTCAAAGTTAGAAACTTTAGGTAAAATTAATGTAAATCAAATTAATTTAAATTAATCTCAACCAAAGAGCTTTGCTCTCACAGATCTTTTGATCTAAAGAGATCCCCATTGGGGGTTCATAAACAGAGCTTCACTCTAAAAAAAACTTATAGATCTGCAGAGCTTTTGTTCATGGGTTCTAATCCCTGAACAGAGCTTTGTTCTCGAGGAATTTAGCCCTCTGTGTATATTATTTTTGTTCTATCGCTAATCTTCCTGTGGTATTTCCTCCAGGCATAATGGCGGTGCATCTATATAGTTTGCACGAGTTCATCACCTATGACGATATCCGCGCACAGGGTCGTCAACAAAACCAGGAGTTTACAGACGCTCAATGTGCAGAGGTCACGGGTCGTCTGAACGCAAGCGGTGGTTGGCTGCTTCCTCGTCGTTCGGCTCTCTTGAAAGTCTTGATGGGAGCAATATGGAGAGCACTTCCGGGTCTTCACGAGGCCCTACCGCTCAATGCACTGGGTGATACCGAAGACAAGGTGCATTCAGTGTACCTGACGGGGCTGATCTCGAAGAAACGACGGGATAGCCTCATTGACGTCCTACATCAAATCTTCCAGCAGACGATGATAGTTGCTGCTTATCGAAGGCCGGGAGGGCTTGCCGAGGATCTTGACACACAGGAGCGCGAGAGGCTGCGCATAAGAATAATTTGAAAGGCCAGAAGAACTCTGGATGGCCTTACTTTTGAATTCCTCAATCCGGGCCCCGGATCTGAGGTTATACCGTTGTAATAATTTGAATAATGTTTCTTATTCATTGCTTTTATGATTGTAAGAATTTTTGGCAATATGAATGGAAACTTTTTTATTTCAGCTTGTCTTATTTCTCGTCCTGAGTCTTCTGCCCATGCATAAATGAGTGCGTCTCGAACGCTTGATCAAATGTAAATCGGATGTTCTTTCTGTCATCGTTTTTTTTTATTATCAGCATGCCACCTTAGTGACCATGGTTGATGGATAATAGAGCACACATCTTGACTTTCTTAAGAAATAGCGATGGCTTAGGCCGCAGGTTCAGATCTGCTGCCTAAGACTTTTCAACTCTATAAGCCGTGAGGGTCTCATAGAGATTTTTCTCCCTACGGATCGAGAGAATCTCATAGGTGGGTTTTTCTCCTTAGGAATCGTGAGGATTCCTAAGTGTGGTTTTCTCTTAAAAGTCGTAAGGATCGTATAAGAGAATTTTTCCCTCTTACGAGTTGAGAGGGCCCGTAAGCAGTTGTTTCCCTCCTTGTCGAAACTCGACTTCGGAGTGTGAGACCCATGAATAGTATGCAAGAGACCGTTTAGATCGACTTGCAGGGTCCCATTGTTCAGGAAGCAAGTTTTTTAGTCTCTGCTGCCTGAGGCTTCATCTTGCAAGTTGAGACGAATCGAGAATTTTCCCGCGGAGACACTGGTTGCTCTGCGAGTCGATGCGAATCAGGAGGCTCTAGTCAAGGATTGTTTGTTTCCTTGGGGTTTGAAACGAGTCAAGAATTTCCCACGGAGGCACTGGTTGCTCTGCGAGTCGACGCGGATCAGGAGGCTCTCGTCAAGGAGTGTTTGTATCCGTGAGTCGAGGTGTTTGTTAAGGATTATTTGTTTCCCTAGCGCCAAGGATTATTTGTTTCCTTAGGGTTTGAAACGAGTCGAGAATTTCCCACGGAGGCACTGGTGGCTCTGCGAGTCAACGCGGATCAGGAGGCTCTCGTCAAGGAGTGTTTGTATCCGTGAGTCGAGGAATTTGCTAAGGATTATTTGTTTCCCTAGCTCCAAGGATTATTTGTTTCCTTGGGGTTTGAAACGAGTCGAGGATTTCCCACGGAGGCACTGGTGGCTCTGCGAGTCGACGCGGATCTGGAGGCTCTCGTCAAGGAGTGTTTGTATCCGTGAGTCGAGGAATTTGCTAAGGATTATTTGTTTCCCTAGCGCCAAGGATTATTTGTTTCCTTAGGGTTTGAAACGAGTCGAGGATTTCCCACGGAGGCACTGGTGGCTCTGCGAGTCGACGCGGATCAGGAGGCTCTCGTCAAGGAGTGTTTGTATCCGTGAGTCGAGAAATTTGCTAAGGATTATTTGTTTCCCTAGCGCCAAGGATTATTTGTTTCCTTGGGGTTTGAAACGAGTCGAGAATTTCCCACGGAGGCACTGGTGGCTCTGCGAGTCGACGCGGATCAGGAGGCTCTCATCAAGGAGTGTTTGTATCCGTGAGTCGATGAATTTGCTAAGGATTATTTGTTTCCCTAGCGCCAAGGATTATTTGTTTCCTTGGGGTTTGAAACGAGTCGAGGATTTCCCACGGAGGCACTGGTGGCTCTGCGAGTCGACGCGGATGAGGAGGCTCTCGTCAAGGAGTGTTTGTATCAGTGAGTTGAGGAATTTGCTAAGGATTATTTGTTTTCCTAGCGCCAAGGATTATTTGTTTCCTTGGGGTTTGAAACGAGTCGAGAATTTCCTACGGAGGCACTGGTGGATCTGCGAGTCGACGCGGATCAGGAGGCTCTCGTCAAGAAGTGTTTGTATCCGTAAGTCGAGGTATCTGCTGAAGACACTGGTTTCTTCGGAGTTGGACTGAACCGTCGAGATTTGGCTTCGTCTTCTGGCGGAGCCTGTTGGGAAAGTATGGTTCCCTCTTTGTTTACGCCCTTAGATTGTATACAGGGATTGATGTGATCTTAACTGTAGGACCAAAGTTTTATCATTTCTTTTTTTTGTTTTATTTCCGCGATGCTCTATCATTTCAGCTTTTATATCGCGAAGGTCGCAATTGCCCAATCATTTCGGCTATTTTTCGCGGTGCCCAATCATTTCGGCTATTTATTTTATTTTTACTCGCTGCTTTTTATTGCGAGTTGCCCAATCATTTCGGCTATTTTGCATGCATACATTTTTACTTGCTGCTTTTTATTGCAAGTTGCCCTCTCATTTCGGCTATTTCGTATGCATGTGCGGCCTATTGGCTTTTCGCTGTAAATCGATTTCGGCATCAGCACCGCTACAACTGGGATATTACCAGGAGGGAATCATCATCTGCCTCTGTCAATGTCGAACAAAGGTGGCTTAGCGACCAGGGTTAGGGTCCCGTCGGCTAAGGCTTTTGACTTCATGAGCCGTAAGGGTTTCACGAAGTTATTTCTCCCTACAAGTCGTGAGGATCTTGTAGGTGTATTTTCTCATTAGGACTCGTGAGGATTCCTAAGTGTTCATTTACTCTGTAAGTCGTAAGGATCTTACAGGAGGGTTTTCTCCTCATAAATCGAGAGGATTTACAAGGGTTGTTTACTATGCGAACATATCCCCAGTCTCGGATGGGACTTGGTTAGGGAAATGTTTATTCGCGCCCGTGGATTGTATACAAGGGTCAGTATTGAACCACTTGTAGGGCAATATCATAAGTTGTGGGGGTTGCTTAAGCACAGGTTTAGGTCTCTGTAACTTAAGACTTTCAACTCTTATGAGCCGTGAGGGTGTCACGACCCGAAAGTACGGAACATGACTGGCACTTAGATTACGAGACGTCTAAAGGCGTACCGTAACCTAAGTCAGCCAAAGCCCAGAAGAATCTAAACCAAAATCAAAGGAGAGTGAAGGAAAACCTTTAATGAAAACGGTTTTTAAATCAATTAAGTTTCATAGAATCCTTTTTTAAAAAAACATCAAAAATTCCCGAAAATTTCGGCAGAGTCTCCCCTGTATTTTCTATCCCCCAAAACGGGTAGAACAAGATATATAACCTGTAATAAACAAATGGCATCCCCAAGGGGGAGCTAGCTCTTCGCCCAAGGCGGATCACAACCACACGTAATATATATATAATATCAAGCAAAAGAGCATAAAAAAATGCAAAATATCAGAAAACACAACGTCGGCTCAAGTGAGCTCGACCCAAAAGAAACCACATATACACAAATCTCTCAGTCTCATCACTAGGTCGCATATACAAATAGAAAGTGGTAGATGGAGAATACTAGATACAATGATAGAGCAAAAAGAAATAAAGTGTGCTCGCAACCCACCTACGAGCAATGTCGCGAGTCTGAGCAAAAGGAGCCGACGATAAGATAGCCCGCCGCTACAAGGATGACGGGTCCGACCTGCAAGACACTGTGGCACAACGGGGGTGAGTTGCCAGCTCGTGAGTAGAATATAACATCTAGTAAGGCTATCGTAAGAATGCACGCAAATGCGTCATATCATGTATGTCCAGATGTGATGTAATACCTCTAGTATGCACGCACATGTATGTAATGTCATCACTAAATCTTAAGTGTTTTAAATGCTAAGAGTTCTGCATTCTTAACTTTAGAAAAAAGAATATCTGTATAATAGCTAAATACCATCAAGAAATCATCTGAAACCCGTGTCAAGCATCGACACCAAATATGAAATCACATCAGTCTCAATGTCTCACTGTATCAATGTCTCAAAATATCGGGCTCCGTCAGTCCGGATCGGCCCATATCATCAAATCTCACGACAACGGTCGGTATCCTCCGGATATCCGCCGCGCCAGACATCACCGGTAGATAGTCTTCCCCTGCCAGGCTCATCGTCTACAACTCGATCTTCTTGCCCCGGGGTAGCATTCCGGGCCCACCATGTACCCGAGACGGTTCATCCACTCCTCGAATCGGGTCTCGAAATCCAACAGAAAACATGAAAACTCATGGTGGACGACACATACATCACGAGAAAACTGCAACTTTGTTTTAAAAATGATAAATATAAGCTTTTGTTAAATTCTTGCGGTTTTCCCCAAAAATCCAGAAATCGCAGCAATACTGAAATCCTCAAGAAAATCATAATACCCAACATGTTGTATGTGATAAATGTCTATGATATCAAGGTATGAGATGTGATTTGTGGCTAGAAACCTATGTAAGTATGATGATGATGCAAGGTATAAACATGCTATGCGATTTCATATATCATGTATGATGCAGGTGGTGACACTAAGCTAAACAGGTTCTATGGTGCTTGTGGCATGGCAATTACCAAAGGCGTGTGTGTCACATGAATAGTGCGCGTGCAACAGAAACCAATGGTAATGGTGTTCGTGTCCTACGAAGTGATATCGCATATGTGTATATGAGTATCCATGCAATCTAGTATACGATTAGCTATAAGGGTATGCAATGTAAATGAAGGGGTAAGCTAACTAACAATACAAATCTTGCAAGAAATAAGGTAATCCTAATTAGGGGGCGCCTCACGCCATCCAGACGATTCCCCTATAGATGAATACATCTACTCACCTGAAAGCCTCTAATCCGATCCGACCACCGGAGATCTCGAGGCTCATCGTTCCTCAAGCGAGCCAACAGTTTTCCTCTTCTTTTTTTTGGCACAAAACTCCAACGCAAATCGCAGCCCCCTCCATTGCTGTGAGAGAGAGATGGGAGATGATGTGGGAAAATTTTTGGAAGGGCCAGCCTAGACTCGACCAGAAAATAAAAATAAGGGGGGAGAGAGAATGATGTGTGTAGAAACATTCCCTCAATACCTCATTAATTAAATTATTTCTTAAATATTTTATTTTCCACTTCAAACTTATCTAGAATTCTCAAGAGCCTTGAAGACAAATTGAGAAAAAGTATCATGTTACAAACTTGATTCTAAGTTGTCATGGTTCACTAAAGTATAATTAACCCATTCCTATTTGTAATTTACATTAATTCAATGTATAAATGAAGGCTTATAAAAATATTTAAATTAATTAATTAAGGAAAAATATTTAAGTAAACTAATAATTTATAAGTGGCTAAATAAATACCAAATATTAGCAGTTACATAGTTAAAATAGGCGTATATAAGTCTATGGTGAAAAATAATTATAGTTAAGTTTTACGAAAAATACGATTTATTTTACTGATTATCAGAAAATTCGACTGAAGGATTTTATTTATTTATTTATTTTTAAAACGTTACAGAGGGTCCCATAAGAGAGTTCTCCTTACGAGTCGTGAGGATCTCGCAAGTGTATTTTCTCCTTAAGAATCGTGGGGATCCCTAAGTGTGTTGCTCCCTTGTGAGTCGTAAGGATCTCACGCGGGTGGTTTCTCCTTACAAGGTCGAGAGGACCCTGTTGGGGTAAAAATTTACACCCCGGTTGACCAAGTCAAAATCCAAGTCAACCCCAAGCCAAGTGGGCCCAAGCCCAGACCCAGTGGGCCCATGCCCGGGTCGAGCCCGAACATGAAGCGGCCGGCCTCCCCCCATGCCAAGATAAAAATTTTGTAATAAATAATTTTGTTGCATTTTCTTTTATTTTATTTTATGGATAAATGTAAGAAAATGGGCATAAAGCCAAATTTTTGTAAAGCCCATGGCTTATGTGCAAAAAGAAATGGCACATGAGCCATGAAATAGGCAAAATGCCATTTTGTGAAGCCCAAGGGGCTATGTGTAAAGTGTATAGCCTATAAAGGCAAAGATAATGAAATATCCCAACAACTTTTTTCTCTCTCCAAAAAAGTTTCAGAGCTGAGCTCTTTCTTCCTTCTCCAAGGTTCCAAAACCCTCTTCTTTCTTTTGAATTAAATCAAGAGTTTTACTCTTCCTTTTTCAAAACTAAATAGTTTTCCACCACAAAACCCATTAAGGGGAACCCAGATCTGCCATCAGATCTCAAAAAGGAGAGATTTTGATATCTCACATCCCTTGATCTTCAAGATCCGGCCAAACAACAGGAGGAAGAAGAAGAACATCTTTCACTAATCCCCCCAAAAAAGAAGAAAACACATTCAGGAGTCCAACTCCCCTCTGATTTCTCTTCTGAGAAATTTTTTCAGGCTAAAAAGCCTCTTGTGCGCACCTGCGCGCAGCGCAAGTGCGCAAGGCACCGCGTGCCGACACGTGGCGCGCGCACCTGCGCAAGTGCGCAGGGCGCCCGCGTGCCGACACGTGGCGCGCGCGCTTGCGCACCTGCGCAAGTGCGCAGGGCGCCCGCGCGCCGACACGTGGCGCGCGCGCTTGCGCACCTGCGCAAGTGCGCAGGGCGCCCGCGCGCCGACACGTGGCGCGCGCGCTTGCGCACCTGCGCAAGTGCGCAAGGCGCCCGCGCGCCGACACGTGGCGCGCGCGCTTGCGCACCTGCGCAAGTGCGCAAGCGCGCACCTGCGCAAGGCGCCCGCGTGCCGACACGTGGCGCGCGCGCTTGCGCAAGTGCGCAAGGCGCCCGCGTGCCGACACGTGGCCCCCACGCATCCTTTGGATGCCTTTTCCCCCTCTTTTTATGTACATACATATACATATACATATGTATATAAATTCACACATATACATGCTCCGCCACATTCTCCCCCTCCAAAAAATTTTCGGGCCGGGGCGCTGCCCCGAACCCCGCAAGGGGGCTGCTAGCCCCCTTGACCCCCAGCCCGCTATCCGGGTAGCGGGACCCCCGTAAAAACTCTGCGTGGCTCCCGATATATCCAAAACCCCCTTTCAAAACACACGCACACTGCACATTGAGTTCGCATGACCAGTTTAACCCGTTAATCGGAGGTTCCCTCGCCCCAAAGGCGATGGGTAATTAACGGCAGCTTAGTCCGCGGCTGCCGGAGATTCGGATCCCCACAATCATTAAACCCCGGCCTACCCTAGGCAGGGGGAATCTGTAGTACGCCTGACAAGCGCTCGCGTATTCCCATCTCAATGGGGTGACGAAAAACACCCTACAGACCCTATAAGTGTCCTTTAACGAGGTTGCGCCCTTTCAGGTTTTCACAAACACTCGCCGGTAGTCCCGCTGATTTTACTCACGGAGCCCTTTCGGGTTTTCATCCGTGCCCATTTTGCTTATGGACATACCCTTTTTTTTTATTCTTTTTATTTTTATATATATTTTTTTACGAGGTCGCGCCCTTTCGGGTTTTCACGAACACTCGCTGGTAGCCCTATTGTTTTTACTCATGGAGCCCTTTCGGGTTTTCATCCGTGCCCTTTTTGCTTATGGACATACCTTTTTTTTAATTTTATTTTTATATGTTTTTTTTATATCTCGTCAGCCTAAAAGATGCTGCGGTAGTAGTTTAAAAACGTTTCGGTCTGCTATTAGTTTAAGGACATTTCAGTCCGACATTGAGAAGGCTGGCTACTGCTGATAGAGTTTGAGCTTAGGAAGATAGCGAGTGGACATAGTCGTCGTCATCTACCATTGACCTAGGCTGTGGCTCATTAAGCATAGTATTTCTTTAGGAAACGACCATTTATTGGCCTGAAAGGCCTTTCACCGTGCATGTCCATGAGTAGATAGGCCCCACCCTGGTAGACCTTATCTATGATGTATGGGCCTTCATAGTTTGGCTCGAATTTTCCTCGCTTGGCGTGATTGGGGATCATAGGCCTTTTGACCACTAGCACAAGTTCGTCTTGGCGGAATGTCCTCGGTCGGGTCAATCTTTCATATGAGCGCGTCATCTTTGCTTTATAAGCTTCCAGATTTTGTTGTGCTATGAGCCGGGTTTCATCAAGGGCGTCAAGCTCCTCAAGCCGAAGGTGAGCATTTTCTTCGTTAGTTAGCTCGTAGTGGACTGCCACTCGTAGAGAGGGTAACTCTATCTCGAGGTGGAGTACTGCTTCTGTACCGAACACTAACGCGTACGGCGTTATGTTCGTGGCCGTCTTGAATGTAGTTCGATATGCCCAAAGAGCTTCTTGCAGTCTTTCGTGCCAGTCCTTCTTATTTCGGGACACCGTTTTCTTTATGATCTTTGTCAAGGTCTTGTTAAAGGCTTCGGCTAGACCATTAGCTCGCGGATTATAAACCGAGGAATATCTCCAGTCTATATTGTGCTGTTGCGCAAAGCGACTGATCTTGTGGTTTCTGTAAGCTGGCCCGTTATCGGAGATGATCCGTCGCGGAGTTCCAAACCGATATATGACATGTGTCTTGAAGAAATGGAGGATATTCTCTGTCTTAACTTCCCTCAGTGGTACCGCTTCTGCCCATTTGGAGAAGTAGTCAGTCGTCCCCAGGATGAAACGATGTCCTCTAGATGATGCCGGTTCGATGGGGCCGACTATGTCAGTCCCCCACATTTCGAATGGCCAGCTAGCCACCGTCCGGTGTAGTGGATTTGGATGTTGGTGGATGAAATCCCCATGAATTTGACATGAGTGGCACTGCTTCGCATATTCGAGGCAGTCCTGAATCATCGTGGGCCAGTAGTAGCCCATCCGTTTTATCTTCAACTTCATCTTTGGGCCCGCTTGGTGAGAACCGCAGAGTCCGTCATGAACTTCCTGGACGACCCTTTTCGTTTCGTCAGGTCCTAAGCATCTCAACCACAGAGAATCAAACGACCTCTTGTACAGAGTATCGTTGACGAAGGCGAAAGACAGAGCTCGTTTCATGAGCTGATGTCTTGCGGGCGCTTCTTCAGGCATTCGGTGGGACTTGAAGTAATCTATGAAGACTTCTCTCCAATCCCCGGTTTTTTCCCAACCTTTTACTTGCAGCGTCGTCTGCTCGTTTGCTCCCTTTTCTTCGGATGATTCCGGAGATATTTCTGCTGGGGCAAGCACTCGACGGCTTTGTACCACGATTCTAACGTCATCGAGGTTCTCGTCAGCCAGTTCTTTAGCAAGTTTGGCCAACACGTCTGCTTTGCTGTTTTCCGCGCGCGGTATGTTCTCCAAAGTATAAGAGGGAATTTGGGTCAACAATTGTTGCACCTTTTCGTCGTACTTTACCAATTCTGGCTTGCACGTTTGGTAGTTGCCCTTTACTTGACTAACGACCAGTTGAGAATCTCCGTATATGAGGAGGTTTTCAATTCCCATGTCAATAGCGATCTCGAGGCCTGCTATCAAAGCTTCGTATTCGAATTCGTCGTTTGTCCTCGGCTCCGTCAGGGAGAAAGCAAAGCGCATTATCCCTCCTTGTGGAGTTACAAAGATGAGTCCTACCCCCGATTTGATTATAGGGGTACTTTGTTTGCGCTTCTTCACGGAAGATGCTCCGTCGAAATAAAGCTCCCATCGGGTATTATCATCGTCGATCGCATCAAACACATGTTCGTCTGGAAGATCGCAGTTTAAAGGAGAGTCGGCCGGTATCGGATGCTCAGCGAGGAAGTCGGCGATGGCCTGGCTTTTCACTGCCTTGAGAGGTTGATATGTTATCGAGAACTCCATCAAGAGCATGGCCCATTTAGCGAGTCGTCCCGTCAATATGGCCTTCGACATCAAATATTTAAGGGGGTCCACCTTTGAAATGAGACGGACTTCATGCGTCAACGCATAGTGCCTGAGCTTTGTTATCGCAAAGATCAACGCCAGGCAGTGTTTTTCAATGGGGGAGTAGTTGCTTTCTGCCCCCAGCAGAACTCGACTTAAGTAGTAGAGTGCTCTTTCTTTCCCTTGATCGTTCTCTTGTGCCCATAATGCACCTAAGGAACTTTCGAGGGCGGTTGTATAAAGAATGAGGGGTTTTCCCTTGACCGGAGCAGCCAACACCGGCGGGTTCTGCAGGTATTGCTTGATCTCATCTAGTGCGCTTTGGCATTTTTGGTCCCAGACGAACGGGGTTCCCTTCTTCATTAGGTGGCTGTAAGAACGACACTTTCCTGAAAGGTTGGCTATAAATCGTCGTATATACGCGAGCTTCCCTTGAAGAGACTGCAGCTGTTTGAGAGTCCTTGGCGGAGGCATTTCCATGATCGCCTTGATCTATGACGGATCTATCTCGATACCCCGGTGTCGGACAATGAATCCCAGGAATTTTCCTGAGGAAACTCCGAATGCACACTTGAGCGGGTTCATTTTCAAGTTGTATTGTCGAAGGCGTTGAAATACAGTCTTCAAATGCTCGAGATGTTCTTCGTATGATTTGCTTTTAACCACGAGATCTTCGATATAGCATTCGACGATTTCGTGTATAAGGTCATCGAAGATCTTCGTCATGGCCCTTTGGTAGGTGGCACCGGCGTTCTTTAGACCGAAGGGCATCACCTTGTAGCAGAATATTCCCAAAGGAGTCCGGAAAGCGGTGTGCTTCTGATCTTCGGGATGCATCTTTATCTGGTTATACCCCGATGAGCCGTCCATGAAGGAGAAAACCTCATGAGTGGACGTATTGTCTATCATCAGTTCAGTGACTGGCACTAGGAAATCGTCTTTCGGGCAGGCTTTATTGAGATCCCGGAAGTCTACGCATATGCGCACTGTCCCATTTTTCTTCATCACCGGGACGATGTTGGCGATCCATTCAGGGTATTGAACTTCCTGGATGAAGCCAGAGTCGATCAGCTTTTTGATTTCAGCATTGATACTCATTTCAAGCTCGAGCCGCATTCTTCTCGGCGCCTGTTTTACTGGCTTGACGTCCGGAGATATCGCCAATCTGTGCACAGCAATTTCTGGATCTAATCCCGGCATTTCGGAGTAGTTCCATGCGAAGCACTCTTTATGCTGTAGAAGCACATCCTTTAACGCAGCCACCCTTTCTTCAGATACTAACTCGCTGATGAATGTCGGTCGTGGATCGTTTGCCGTCCCCAACTCAATTTTCTTGAGGTTATCTGCAGTGGTATGGATTCCATCTTCCAGCTCTTTTGGAGCTGGTGGGAATTCTGAGATTATCTCATCGTTGCTGTTTTCGAAGCACCAGGGAAGGTCATCCATGTTCTCGGGCTCTTCCCTTGATATCATTATCACGTGACAAGTACGAATTCGCTTCCAATCCCAATGAGGAACCAGTTCTTCTTTCGTGGCCTTGGGCTCGTGCTTTTGTGGCGGTGCTACCCTCCAGTTGTCGGACAGAGCGAACTTGCCAAGCTGATACTGATCTTCGACCCACTTCTTGAAGGTGAAGCGGTCCTCGAGAGGGTGCCCTACCACTCGGTGATAAGAGCAATAGTCTGGGTGTGAGACTTCGCCTGCTTGTTCGGGGTGTTTGGACTCCGGCAGTGTAAGCATCTGATGTTTTAGCGCGAGGTCAAGTATCTTCTTCGTCTTATCCCGAGGAAACGAGTATGCTCGACCCATTTTCTTCATAAGGGATAGATCAATAACACTTGACTCCCGTTTGCGTGGCTTCTTAGCCCTGCTTTGTTGCCATTGAGCGCCTTTTTGGTCTTTCGACTTGTTTCTGCTTTTGCGTCGAGCTTTCTTTATAATAGGTTGACAAGGGGCGGCACTTTCATCTTTGACGGCCTGTTGAAGGAGGCGTTGCGTTTTGGCTTTCTCGTAGATGGCCATTTCGCGGTTATGGTCGTCTCGGACTTTTTGACCCGCTTCTTTTATAAGCTTGTCCATTTGTTCTTAGAACGACGGACTGGGCACTTTTGTATCTGGAATTTTCACTGTCTCAGGATTAGCGTCCTCCCATTGAGCATCCGCCTCTTTATCGAAGTGATACATGACATAGCAGCTGTTTAGTAGCTCTCGTTTCTTTGACCGGATGTATCCAAGTCCAATTGTTTCTATTCTCCCATTAGGCAGTTTGCGTTGAGTCCCGGGAACGTTCTAGATTTTTTCATAGAATTTGTCTTTTCGAACGGTTTGCTTGAAGGATATCCCCTGGCGTTTCAGCAGCTTTTTCAAACCCTCTGTATAATATCTGGGAAGACGGATAGGCTGAAGCCTGTCGAGCGTAGGATCTGCGTCATGCCAGATTTCTTTTTCCACCTTGGTTTCTTCAGAGCGGTAGAACAAAATTGCTTTCTCGCTCTCTCGCCTGGGAGGGATGTAGAATGTTTGTAGCTCTTCTACATTGTAAATATTAAGTGCATCCAGTTCTTTATGGTGTTTAAGCGGCACTATGGCGACTTGTAGACTTTGCTCTTCGTCAGCGGACGTTCGTATGGAAGGTCGAGCAGAGAATACAACACGGATCTCATCTTCCGAGTCGCTACCAAAGATCAACGTAGGAGTTGACGGTCCTCGCTTGCTGTGTTGGGGCGGACCCGAATACTCTATCTCCTCTTCCTCCTCGGTATCACTGCCGAAGATAGGGATGGTGGCATTAGCTTTATTCTCCGGCTTGTGACACCTTTCTGTGTCTTCGAAATCCGGTAAGAAGTATTTGGCATCTTCGTATTTGCGGACTTCATTGACAGAGAACGGGTTCAGTTCTCCCGTTACGGTATACTCGAAACCATCCTTAAAATACTTCATACACTGATGTTGTGTAGAAGAGATGATGTTGTACTCATGTAACCATGGTCGGCCGAGCAAAGTGTTGTAGCATGTCTTGGCGTCTATGATGTGGAACTTAACGTCTGTGACGAGTAGTCCGAAGCGTAGCGTCAATATCACAGACCCAAGAGTTCTTGATGACTGGGAGTCGAACCCGGAGATGGTGATCTTGTCACGAGCAAGGTGCTGGACGCTCATGCAGATTTCTTTTAACACCCGCACATTGAGGAGATTAACGGAGGATCCATTGTCGATCAGGATTTTGCCTATCTTTATATCGTGGCAGTATCCTGAGACATAAAGGGGGCGGTTGTGTTCGCACGTCCCAAGGAGAAGGTCCTCGTCGCCGAAAGTGACATCGGCCGTGTGCACTTCCTCCAACTCATCCATCATCTTTTCCTCGGCCAGGCATACTTGGAATTGTTCCGGTTCTTGTAGTGCCTTGATCAACGAATCTCTCGCCTCCTTTGATAGCAAAAGGGCGTCGAGAATGCTGAGCTGTGAGGGTAGTTTCCTCAGGTGTGCTAGGACGTTGTAATCCACCTTATTCTTCTTCAGCGGGTTGTTGGCGCTTAGCTCCTCCAGAACTTGGTCATCTAAGACGATATCTTCAGAGACCTTTTCTTTCCCTTTATCTTTTCTGTTTGAGGGTCCGAGATTCTTTTCAGGCAGCGTCCGATTCCGCAGCCGGATATTTTCGCAGACCTTCGGCTCTTCTTCTTTTCCCGAAGTGGATTCTTTAAAGAGAGGGGCAAGTTCCAGCTCTTCATCAGAATCGCTCCCGAATGTAGGCACTTGTGACCCGCCAGTGTTAACCATGCGACAATTGCCGGTAGTTCTTTTAATCCCTTCGGTCGTATTTCCTTGCTCCCGAGGAGTTTTGCGCTTCTCCCGCTTAAAGTGTTGTCGACGAGCAACGTATCCTTGCCACCATCTATCGAAAGCTTTGCACTCTTGGGTAGGGTGCGAAACTTTCTGATGATATAAGCAATATGAGGGGTGCATTTCTATTTCACCAGTAATTTTTCCTTCGGAGGATGGTAGCTTCATGCCCATTGATATGGCCTTAGCAAACTTTTTCCTTATCTTGAATTGGCTTTTGTCGGTAGCGGAGGTGATTTGCTCCAGTGGGATCATCTCACCTCTTTCATCAAGTCGCTGGCGCTTGGCCCTTTCAAATATAGCCATCTCGCGTTCTCGATCAGCTTTACTTTTCAGTCGAGCTTCGTTAAGGAATGCGTCAATCATTTCATCTGATAGCTCCGGAAATTTTGGTTCAAGATCTGCCTCCAGCGCTTCGGTACAAGGAGTTTCCTCATCGTCCATGAACGAATGAGAAATCATATGACAGCTCGCCATGCATTCTTCAGATTCATCAGATGAACTTTCTCCCTCATATTCCTCTTGAAAAACATGATTGAGGAACTCTTGGAGTGTAATGGAGGTCCGTTCCTTCTGGTTGTATTCTTCCAGCGCGTCAATTTGTTTTTGCAAGTCCGAGCGCTTGTCGCTGGGCTTCAAGGGCTTCTTTGATTTCTTTATCTTCTTCTTCGAAGATTTTGACGGCTGGTTGCGAGTACTTGAGTCACCACCATCGGTCTTTGGAGTTGGACGTGGCTTCAGCATCCCTTCAATGACCTGCGGTTCCAACGGGTTCTTCCACCTAATCGCTGGACATGTCTGATGATCGTTTAGCATCCTCTTTGTCTTGGCTGATAATACAACCTCCCACGGAGCTTCTTCAATGACGGAGCATGTTGCCCCCGGCGTATTCGTCCCCTTAGAGGTGTGGGGCTGCGGGGGATTCACCTTCCATTTGTCAGATAACGCGAACTTGCCCTGTCGGTACTGGTTTTCAAGCCAATTTTTGAAAATGTAGCAATCTTCGATCGGATGGCCTAGTACTTGATGATAATGACAATAATTGGGCTTATTGACGTCACTTGGTTGCAACGGACGTTTTGGATCCGGCAGATTTATGAGTCTGTTGCGCAACGCCAGCTCGAATAACCTTCTCGTTTTATCGCGGGAAAAAGAATAAGGACGCCCTAGCCTCTCCTCAAGGTCTACGTATGGGTGCATATTATTTTGACGCACAACCGGCTTTGAGTTGCTCGGTTGTTGTTGAGCATTAGCGACGACGATCGCTTTTCCCTTTCCTTTGTCATTTTGGGAGTCCGGCTTTGGAAGAGGAGGTTTATGGCCCATCTGATCCATCTGCGCTAGCTTGTCAATCAAGGCCTGGAAGGTAGTTGGCTTGAAAAACATCATAAATTGTGAGATGGTTGCTTGCGGATCAAGGGTTCCCACAAACATACCCACCGTAGGAGCTTCTTCAATGCACTGCTCGCACTTCGACCATAAGTTCCGCCACCGTATAGCATACTGAACCCATGTCTCGCCTGGCTTTACTCTGGCGTTAATCAGTGCCGTCATCGGGATGCATTCACTGGCGCTTGCAAAACGCTGAGTAAACAACAGCTCCATCTCCGCGAAGGTTTTGATAGAGTCGTTCGGGAGCTCAGAGTATCACTCGAACGCCGTATCTGATAAACTTCCAACAAACCGGCGAAGCAAAAGCTTGTCATCACCGCCGGTGTTGCCGCAGAGTGCCCTGAACTGGGCAACATGCTGGTGAGGATTGCCCGTCCCCTTATAGACATGGAACTTGGGAATCGTATAACCTGGCGGGTACTTGATTTGATCATACCAACTTGGATATGGCCGCCCCGTTTTTACGACCTGACCGGCTGCTTCGGTCGCATGATGAACCCGTATTTGTTGGGCGATGCATTCATCCAAATCAGATTTGGAGATTGTATCCTCCTTAGCCGTCGACAGAGCTGGTGGAGGATTTGATGTCTCTCCCCTATCGTCCCCAAGGACGATCGGGGGCTCTTCGGCCGGAGGATCTTGTTGTATCATCATCCTTATCATGTCTTGGAAGAGGAGGCCCATATGCTGTATGTTGGCTGCTTGTTCAGCAGCCTCTTTGTCCTTCTTCTCCAATATCCGACGAAGGAATTCAGCGTCGGTTTCTTCCTCCTGATGTTCGTCCGAGGACGTTTCAGGGTTTTCTTTTGGCTCTGTAAGTGCGGCCATAGCGTTCATCATTTCTTAGAGCTTTTGCTGTTGCTCCTGCGCCTTGGTCACTGATCGGGTAAGCGGTCGATGACCCGTAGATATGCGGCTGTCTTCTTTACCAGATGCCACGTAGACGGTATGAACCACAATGCCCCCTGACTTAGGATGTTTGAGTTCACCACCTCTGATATTTGTCGCCGGCACGGGGGTTTTCTCCAGCCTCCTTCTTTTGTGGGCTGTTGAAGTTGAAGGGGCCGTTGCAGTGGGCGCCCTAGCGATTGTTGTCCCCTGCTGTTTAATAGGACGGCCTTTTTCTTTTTGCACTTTCGTTTTCTTTTGTTGACGAGAGTGATCTGGGTCGATCATGGAGTCTTGAACCCTTCGCCAAACCTTGTATATTTTTGAGGACAGCCGTTGAGGGGGCTGTTCTTGCTTCGTTTCTGGAGCTCTCTCCGCAGGTGGATGAGATCTCTTCAGTGTAGCGGTGGGAGAGTTCTTCCGTACCCTTCTCAGCAGTTCAAAGCTGTTCCCTGTTGGAACAGCAGCGTTGACTTCCACTACTGGAGCCGGTGGAGTTAGCCCTGAGGGGGAGTTGCCCCCTGCCTTCCTCACTCGTTGCCAATGGCGACGTCGAGCATGACGAGCCGTTGGGACTGGCTCGGAGATTGAGACATCTTCTTTTTGCCCCCTGTCTGAATGAGGCGCCGCCGGTGTTAACCTCTTAAAGACTAAGATTGTCTTTTGAGGGGTGATATTCAACCTGTCGAAGACGGATCCTCGAGCAGGGGCAGGAATCGTCAGTCTTGAAAAGACTGACTCTTTGACAGGGGAAGCCGCCTTGACGACTTCTGGAGCAGCAGTTATTGCCTTCCTTGGGACAGCCAATTTGGAGTTCTGATCTAGCCTGGTGAAAACAGAGGCTGTCGGTTTGGTAGTAGGCGACCCGTTGACAGGGGTCGTCGTAGCAGTGAGCCGGTCGAAGACCGACTTTTTGTTCACTTCTGGTGCAGGTATTGGCGCAGAGAAGCTTGTAGGTGGGATCATGGTCCCGAAGAACAGGCCAGTGGTGGCTTGGGTCACCTGGTCTACCGGCAGAGCGAGGAAGGAAGCCGCTTGGGGCCCATATGCTACACCTCCCGGTGAGGTGGAGCGTCCGTTGCAGTGGCATTTTGAGCAGTTGGTGCAGTTAAAGGCCATTGAATCTTGAGTTCTGCGCTAGGCAAAAGACCAAATCTTAGTAACTTGAAATCCGAAGGCAACCATTAACAAACCGCGATTGGTTCGCGAAGACGACACACGAAGTGTGGAGTGGAAAGAGGAAAAGGTCCCACCGGGCGTGCCAGAATCTATTCCCCTCCGAAAGACGACGCACAAGACTGCGAGGTCCTAACGCTGAGATTCGGGGCAGATGCTATTTGATTTTATCCGTCTACCTCTCCGAAAATGCCAAGTTGATTTATGGCACCGTGTATCGGAGGTTTAGACGGATGCGGCCTATGTAGCAGACTTCGTCAGATTTCCCCTCAATCGAGGGGTTTTTGATTGTCGGGACGCTCTTCCCTGCAGGCGCAAGCCCCTGCAGTTAATTACGCTACCGCATCACGGTAACCACTTTCTCCTTCTCCAGAATTTCACTTCGTGTCGTGTATGTTTGTTTTGTTTATGGTTGCCCGTGGATTATATACGGAGACTGAGTAATGCCGTCGCCCGTAGGACGTGGATTAGTCCAAATCCGTATTTACTTAGATTTGGGTTTGGTGTTTTTAGTTTAAGGATACGTTAGCCGTGTTGAGGCTAAGATCGACTTAAACGTTCGTTAAGGATACGTTAGTCTTATTTGAGACTAAGATCAACTAAACGTAGTGATTCATTTAATATATGGCCGTCAGGACTCGTCACCTCTCTGACGTTGTTGAAGGATTACAACGACAGGTGTCAGAGGAGCTCGGAGATGTACCCTCGAACCAGAGTTGATTTGGAATTTTATAGTCCATTTGAATGTTTAAGGATACGTTAGCCGTGTTTGGGGCTAAGATCGACTTAAACGGGATCGTTTAGATCCGGTAAAAGAGCATTTGGGGGCTTTATTGTTCCAGTTTTAGGGACGTAGTGGTCCATAGGTAGTTTAAAGACATTGCGGTCCATTGCCAGTTTAGGGACATGGGGGTCCATGTTCCAGTTTAGGGACGTGGTGGTCCATGTTCCAGTTTAGGGACGTGGTGGTCCATATTCCATTTTAAAGACATGGTGTTCCGTATTCCAGTTTAAAGACGTGGTGGTCCGATATTAGTTTAAGGACGTTTCGGTCCAATATTAGTTTAAGGACGTTTCGGTCCACGAGTTTAAGGACCCCGCAGTCCATTTTGATGTGTGGTTGTCGGGACCCGTCACCTCTCCGACGACGTTGAAGGATTACAACAACATGTGTCAGAGGAGTTCGGAGATGTACCCTCGAACCGGTCGTAAATTGATTTAATAGAGAGCAGCCGTGCTCAATCAACTTAAATTTGAGGACTTACGGCCAAAATTGGGCTAAGTCCAGTTGAAAATTTCAACACTTTTATTTATTTTTGGTCTATTAAACCTGTGCTAGGGCTTTGCCCACACTTAGATAATGCATTGCATTACTTTCTATTTTTGTTTGGACTGGGCTCTGCCCTTTTATGAATGATGCAGAAGCATCAATTTTATTTGGGCTCTGCCCTTTATAAATGATGCAGAGCATCAATTTTATTTGGGCTCTGCCCTTTTATTGCTTTGCAATTTATTTTGGCCTGCTAGGTCTTTTGATTTGGGCCTGACCCTTTAAGAAAAGCATTGCATTCATCAGGCGCTTTGCGCCAATCAGGGAGCGCAAGCGCTTATGGTGACGACACGTGTCATGCAAGCGTAGTGCGCTGCGCTTGCGCTGCTGACACGTGGCGTACTTTGGTGAGTTGCGCCAATTACAGAGAGCAAAGCTCTATCTTAAAGCGCATAGCGCAAGTAGTTGACACGTGGCGCTTTCCTAAGAGCACAACAGCGCAGTTTGGAAGTGCAAAGCACTAAGAATCTTTTAGATTCAAGAACAGAAGTGCGAAGCACTATTTGATTTCTTGATCTAATTTAGATCAAAGAAAAATAAGTTTTTCTTTTCATTTCAAGAACCAAAGGTTCATAAAAGTGCAAAGCACTATTTTTTATTTTTGTTTTTTCTTGTTTTAAAGAACTAGTGGTTCATAAGATGTGCAAAACACTGTTTATTATATGAAGATCATTGATCTGGTTTTTAGATCAATGATCTATTAGAAGTTCTTCTCTTTTGTGAAGGTTTTTACCTTTTTCTTGAAATTTTTCTCAGAGTTCTCTCTGTTTGAAGCTCTTGATTTTTCAAGAAAATGTTGATGCCTTTGAATTGAGGCTTAGGGTCCTTTTTATAGTGCTCATAAATTAGTTAATTTTGTTAAAGAGATCTTTCCCTGAGTGATTTGGGGAATTTTCCCCACCGTTGGATCTTTGATCCAAGGGCTTCTGTTTTACAGAAGAAAATCTTCTTGTTTTAACAAGAACAGAAAGATTTCTTTAAAATCTTTATTCTGTTTGGCGCAGACGCCCCGGCGCGTGACATGTGTCATGCAGCGCACAGCGCAGCGCAACTGCGCTGACATGTGTCGCGCAGCGCAACTGCGCTAGTGCATCTGCGCTGACACTTGTCGCGCAACGCAGTGCTTGCGCAACTGATGCGTTGCTTCCTTTGGTTTTGCTTTGAACAGAGCTTTGCTCTGATTGGGTGCGCTGTTTTGGGCGCTGCGCTGATATGTCTGCGCCTGACACGTGGCGCGTTGCACGCAGCGCAAAGAATTTGAAGCGTTTCTTCATTTATTAAAGTTTAAATTTTCAAAGCAGAGCTTTGCTCTGATTGGGGGAAGATGAAGCTTTGCTTCATCTCCCGCCTCGGAATTTGAACAGAGCTTTGCTCTGATTGGGGTAAACATTCATCATTGTTGATATTAGTTCTAGATCGGCATACTTACATTATCAGCCGATATATGTTAGTTATATTCACTGAGTTGGCAACTCACCCAGATGTGCCACAGTTCTTTGCAGGAGTCGAGTGGACGTATAGCAGCAGACAGATCCACTTATCAGTTTATCGCTCTTTTTGCTAGGTGGGTTACCTATGTAGTAACCACCTCTTTTGGTATTGTATATTGAATCTAGAGTTTCTCCATCAGACCCTGTATAATGACTTAGAACGATATGTGGTTATATGTATATTATTTCGACAGATAAGATCGTTTGGTTGTATTAAATAATATTTCTTTTATTTATCTCTGAGATTCTTCTTTGATTTCATATTATGATTTTGTATTGAATTCCACTGTTAATATTATTGCTCCCAACTAGGGATGCAACCACACTTAACACTTTATACTTGTTTAATATTTTAACTTCATAAACTGTGATTTTTACTTAAAACTAAATTTCTATATAAATAATTCCGCAAAAAGGATTTTGATCTTCGTTTTCGGCTTACTTGGACTGTGTGCATATCTTTAGATATTATACAATCTAAGTGCCGGTCACATCCAACTTTGGGTCGTGACAATTTGCTTGGGCTTGGCCCTTTTAACAATGCTTGAATTCTGACAATATTTTGTCTTTTATTGAATGCTGGGCATTCATCATAGCTTGGGCTTATTAAAGAACAGTTATGTTCTATCAGCGCGACACGTGGCGCGCTTGGCGCCAGTCAAAGAGCGCAGTGCACTTTTGCCAAGTAGCGCACACGTGAAGGGCACGTGTCGTGCTTGGCACTAAGCGCCAGATGATGGGCGCATTGCGCCAGTTTATGAGCGCATTACGCTAGTAGTTTAGTGGCGCACACGTTATTGACACATGCTGCGTCTGGCGCTGAGCGCCAGCCCATGAGCGTCAGCCCATGAGCGTAGTGCGCTGGTTTAAGAGCGCAAAGCGCTAGCGCATACGTGAAGGACACCGTGTCGCGCTTGGCGCTAAGCGCCAGTCTAAGAGCGCAGAAGCGCAGTTCAAGAGCGCAAAGCGCAGTACCAGAGCGTAAAGCGCATATGATCAATTTTGTGATCTAAGAAGAGACTTTGTCTCAAGATTCTAAGAGCAAAAGTTCTTCAATCTCTTATGTTGATGAAAGGTTTTCCCTTTATGGATCTATGATCTGTGAGGAAGAAGTAAATTCTTCTATTATTTTATGATGAGGTCTTTTGATCTCTTTGTAAAAGACTTTTTATCTTTGTAGATCTATGATCTGTGAGAAGATTTATATTCTTCTTTTTATTTTATAATGGGATCTTTTGATCTCTTTTGAAAAGACCTTGGTCTTTGTAGATCAATGATCTGTGAGAAGATTTATATTCTTCTTTTATTTTATAATGGGATCTTTTGATCTCTTTGAAAAGACCTTGGTCTTTGTAGATCTATGATCTTTTAAAGAAGTGAATCCTTCTTTTCAAATTAATTACAAGATGATTCCATCTTTCTGTTCATCACCATTCTTTTTTACCTTGAAGAAAAAATCTTCTTTCTCTAAGAGCTTAGCTCTTCTTCTTTGAATTTCTCAAAGTTTTTGAGGAGGTTTCTTTCTGTCTATGAGACTTGAAGTCTAGGGTCCTTTATATAGGGCAAGCTGATCAGTTCAATCAGTTGAAAAGATCTTTTCTCTAATTGATTTGGGAATTTTCCCATCGTTGGATCTTTGATCCAAGAGCTTCTGATTTACAGAAGGTAATCTTATTGTTTTTAACAAGATTGGGAAATTTTCTAAACAGAATTTATTCTGTATTTTTAGTGATTTTTTAATCACCATTGGATCATTGATCCAACGGTGCTCTGATTTACAGAGCACAATTTTGTTGTTTGGAAAGATTTTGAGAAATCTTTCCTTAACAGAATTTAATTCTGGTTAATTAATGATTCATCATTACTATTAGATTTTTGATCTAACGGTGGGAAGCTTTTAGTTCCAGCACTAGCGCACCCGTGCTTTGCACGTGGTGCGCTGCTTAGAGCGCAGCGCACCTAGCGCTAGCGCATCCATGCTTTGCACGTGATGCGCTGCTTAGAGCGCGGTGCACCTAGCGCTAGCGCATGCGTGATTTGCATGTGGTGCGCTGCTTAGGGCGCAGCGCACTTGGCGCTGCATCTGAAGCGTTGCTTCATTTCGAAACTTAATTTTCAAACAGAGCTTTGCTCTGATTGGGGGAAACAGACACGAAGTGACCATCTGGAGAAGGAGAAAGTGGTTACCGCGATATGGTAGCGTAGTTAACTGCAGGGGCTTGTGACTGCAGTTAAGAGCGTCCCCACAATAAAAAAACCTCTCAAATGAGGGGGAATCTGACGAAGTCTGCTACATTGGCTGCATCCGTTTAAACCTTCAATACACGATGTCATAAATCAACTTGGCATCTTTGGAGAGGTGGACCGGATAGCACCAATTAACATATGCCCTCGAAATTCAGGCAAGACGGACCTACGCGTCGCGTCTCCGTGTTTCGGCGGGGAACAGATTTTGGCACGCCCGGTGGGACCTTTTCCTCTTTCCACTCCACACTTCGTGTGTCGTGTTCGCGAACGAATCGCTGTTTGATATGGTTGCCCTTGGGTTCGAGGTACTAAGATTTGGTTTTCTCTCGTGCAGAAAAAAGAACATCAATGGGCTCCAACTGCTCCAACTGCAACTGCAACTCCCGTTCCGCCTCATCTGGAGGTGTAACCTACGGGCCCCAAGTGTAAGTGCACGGCGGCGCCCCCGGCCGTCAATCCGACGGCCAAATGCGGAAACGGTGATAAACTTTAATATTTGCGGACTTAGCAAACCGGCACCACCGCGCACTAAACACCCGGATCGTAACCATTAACAAGTCTAAGCTAACAAGAGGAAGGGAAGAGATATACCGACTGATCGAGTCCTCCGGTCTTCATCTCCACTCCGATCTCCTCGCGGGATCTCCGTCCGTCTTCTCCTCGTCGGAAAGGGCACCACGAAGCCGGGTACTTATACGGGCTCCCACCTCAATACCGAGGCAACTCGGACGCGAAGTTGGCTAGCCGACGCGTCCAAGGCTTGCTATGTAAGTCTACGCTAGCGCCCCGGCAGTCTACAGACGCCAAATGCGGAACAAAAACTTTTAACTTGGCGCTATCGTATACTTTAACCCGGATCTGCCATTATTGCTAAACTAACAAACTGTAAAGAGTGTAGGAATGTTGTACCGAACGATCCGAGTCCTTCGTTCTTCAACCATCATCCCACGCTCCGTTGCGGCTGCTCCGATCTCGTCGAACTCCGATGTCCTCGTCGAATGGCACCACATGATCGGTTCTTTAAACGGCTCCCGCCTCTGACTCGAGGCAACTCGATCGTCAAGTTTGCTAAAAGAGACGACCAAGAATGATGTAGAGAATGAGTAGATGACTTTGTCTCACTTCGTCCAAATCGTGGACGATCGGTTAATGAAGTTGCCGTGGAAATCGGGTGATGGAATGAAATGTACTGTGAATTCCATGCACCCAAAACTATCATATCTTTTCTACAATGAAACATCAAGTGAAGTAAGTGAGAGAGAGAGGAGGTCTTTCATATATATAGAATGAAGGGAGGTGACCGTAGGAGAGGGGGGGTGACCATATGATAAATATCATATGTGAACACAAACAAATATCTTGCTTAAAGATCTTAAGCAAAACAAGAAAGTAATGAAATCAAAGCATGAGTCACAAAGCTTAGTCACAAATTCTAGAACCTTCTAGAACCATCTAGAAGCACGACTCACTCTCATCCAAGAAAAGATAAATCCGTCTTTAACCAAATGTTAAAAGACGGCTGATAGAAAACTGGAAACGGGCAACTTCCAAAAGTGATCCTGAAACGAATTTCAGGACAACCCCGAAACTGTATAAATACACCCGCATTTGTATTACGACCGAATACAAATGCAACTGAGACAAAGATATTATACCTACTCAATATAATACTCGGATCCGGCTTAAACCAAAGCCGACCAGTATTATCTGCCCGAAAAATAACACGTGCGTAAACGCACGTGCATTTTCCGAACCCTGCCATAAAACCATACGGCCTCTACAACGTTTCGCCCGAACATGGGAAACTGCCTGTGGGGGACTCTAATGACTCGTCAGCACCCTGGCAGTGGGTTTAACCACAAACCGTCAGCGGCACTAGCTATGCGTAACGGCTGCCCATGGACTGACCTCAAGGGTGGCCGAGGAGCGAACTCAAGGGAGACCGATGAGCGAACTCCTCTGAAAACCCTACTGAGCCTAACAGTGACAATGTATATACAGTCCGGTCCGTTCGTCAATGAGTATCGCATATCTGCCTAGGGGGCTAGCAACGTCAGACCCCCAATAGCAGTATAAGTCGTGTCGGAGTGAAGCCCAATAACACCCTGAGATACTACTGGAGTACCTACCAGTAAATCTCCTGCCACGGCCGTGGGCTTTGTGTAATGGCTCTCCTAGACACAGCACGATCTCGCCCCCAATACCGGGAGAGACGAATCCCCTGCCGATCCGCTCACGTGCCTCCATATGGCTCGGGACTGTACCCAAAAACTACCTGTTTGCACGACTCCTTTGAGCCGTGGTAGGGTAGAAATCAAAGCACAGTGGGAACTCACACGAGACAAATGACGACCTCAGGTCGATGAACTAACCTGTACACATGTCACCAGGGAACTGCTATCTGACGATAGATATAATACTAACTAGCAGATTCCCGGCGAGTCCTGTCCGGTGTACTCATAACCCAATGAGCACCTGTATACATCTTAGATGATCCAACTGACACCAGTGGCTTGTGAGACCGGCCACCGCCCCTCGTCGGGGTCTCGACTGTATACACTAGTCTACTCCGGAGTATCGATGCCCTGTCTCGAAACTCCCACGACTAGGGACCACAATTAAGGATATGCATATAAACTACCCAACTCTCACGTATATGATCGCCATCATACTGTTGGTAGTAAAGCAAGATCCTAAGGGCTCTATCAAAGTGTAACATGCAATCAGTCACCTGAACATGTACACGACTGATAAAGGCAAACCAGATAGCATACTATCATTTCGAGTAAGACTGTGCTACCGGGATAGGTCCTCCGCAATCATTGCAATCACGTACCTGCGATCCAATAATTGACTATGAGGGCACTATCTCCAACAATCTCCCACTTGCACTAAAGGCAAATATTGCGATGTCGACTACTCACAGCCCGTGTGAAACCGAACATCCAACTCCTCTACTAATCAGTTTCACAAAGCCCGTTTGTAAAACTATTGTGTTCGAGAAATAGCCTCAGTGAGTGGATCCGCCTAGAAGTATCTTTCTGAATCTCTCTTAATCTCAAGTTCGCGGAGAAAGCCATCTCCCGAATTGAGTAGTACCTGTCTTAGAATATGTTTGGATATCTGATGGGACCTTAGTTCATAAATGAACTCCATATCCAAACTTCTTAGACTGTAAGGATCACTGAACCTAATCAGTATCCTGCACCATGCCACCCACAGTATCCTCTGGAACCACCTGTCCATAATACTGTCCCTCGTCAGAGGGAAAACTAAAACTCTGACAATCACTCTGTCATCCATGTCATCTTTGAAGCCTGGAATGATAACCGTCTCCCGAAAGAGGCTGCCGTTATCAAATCCGTAGAACATGTACTAATGTTCTAAAACTGCTTCCTTATGTTTCTCCAGGATTGGATTAATACAAACTTATTGCATCTAGTGCAAAAACAACATTTGGTGCGGTACTTGACATCTCATGATTGACTCAATTGCCTAAGCAAGTGATTTGCCAATCATGCACATCCCTCTCCCCTTTAGTCTATACGACACCTTTAGAGAGGGTGACTCCATCATCTGCAGGTACACCACCATGCTAGGAGTCAACTATTCCAAAAACCATTAGAATATCTGTCAAAGTACCCACATTGGGAAACTACCCAAATCTAGATCTAAAACCATAGATCCAGAAACCAGAATGTCAAATATTATATCCATATCCTGTCTGGAGAAACAACTGTGTGACGACCACAGTCCAACCGATCGTAGTATAGGAATTTTACTTCCTACTCTGTGTATGTCATCAAGATACCATGATATCACACCCTACTACCTCCTTAACTGATCCATCCCCTATTCTGATTGAAGTCAAACCCATGACTGTCACATCAAAATTAGATGATCTATCTCCGCTATAACTGCTCAAGTCTATAAATAGATATAAGCATCTTGCCCACTATGCTTCCGCTGCTCCCACTGATTTCGACAACCCTCCTACCGGGTCTCATATCCTGGAACAACAGTAGTGTCAAGTCTTGGTAGATAATAACCTCCCTGTCACCGTCCTTGAGGCTACCGAAGTACCTCTCGGGTGTCTGAGGTAACCTACCACACCTGCGGAGTGGCAATTGGAATGTCAAACCTGATTGAATATATAGGTCCTATTAAATTTTCCGTAATCGTTCGTGGTTCTGGAATCACTTCCAGTTCTACCATACTCCCACTACTGTTTTCTGAAAAAGATCCATTTTTACTAAAACTGTGGCGAGTCAAGAACAATATCACTATTGATCTTCCAAATGGTAGAGTATCAACCCTCGTCATAGCCAGGGTCAACCCACAAACAGCCATTACAGAAACGTGCCCTGAGTTATCCAGAGTCTGGTTTTAAGCATAAGCTGGACAACTCACCATACCTTAATTTCTTTTAAGGTACGATCCATTCTATATCCAATACAGAAACTTTGGCACTTATTTAATTGGAACCATATTCAAATCATGCAGCTGTCTCCAGTGCATTTCAACTTAATAGAAAAAGGCTAATCAGCATTACTCAACTTAGGAAACCATCCAATTATGAGTAACCTGAAAGAGAAACATGTTTCTCAAAACCATCACTATCATCTGAATACCAATCACAAGAATCTACATCTTCGATCTCTTTGAAGAATCCCGATACTTGTGATACCTGGTTCTCTACTTTATTCTTATACCCACAACTTCTCAAAACTTAGACCTTGTATTTCTACGAAACACTCGTCTAAATACTAGAGAAGTTATAAGTAAATAGAACATAGTACGAGGACCTACCCCTTTGTCCTGATGGACACTGGACAACATACAATACTCTGTATAAGTCCGCTGAGTTAAACAACTCAAAACCTGTGCGTCGTAGGTAGAAAACTGTACCCTGGCGATTTCCTCAAATATCACCAATTACAACGAATTCCGATATAATGAGGATGATTACCTAATTCCCAATATCTTACTCCCACTCATCATCTGTAAAACCATACAGATATGAGAATGAAACCCGGTAAATACATACCCTTGGAGTAAGTGTCTAATCGGGAAAACAGTTTTTCTTTAACGATGCACTGAAACATGAAAATGTTTCGTAGGGGTATCCTGGTATTCATAGTAATGCCTCTTCCATAATCCAATTCATGACTTCAACCGTATATTTTATTGCCATCTCTCCAAATCCCTTTATTTGTCTTTAGTCGTTACCTTCTGTACACCATCGTTAGGCTAAATGGTTTTCTTCCTTCCCTACCGTTCGGCACCAGCCTATGGTTTGGAAGAAGACTATCCAGTAAGCATAATAGGTGTACCCTCCTAAACCAAGGAGTACTCGCAACTGAGAGAAGGTGACGATAAAAGACAACTGAATAATACCTTATTCCTTTAAAGGTGAAATAGGAGTGGCGATGAAGTACGCGGTTTTGGTCGTGAATGATATCAGTCGCAATTTACTTTGCCCTCTTTCTAATCCCTTTATTTTGTCTTTACATATTACCTTCTGCACACCCTACTTAGGCTAATTGGTTTTCTTCATTCCCTACCTTTCGGCACCAGCCTATGGTTTGGAATAAGACTATCCAATAGGCGTAATAGGTGTACTCTCCTAAACCAAGGAGCTCTCGCAACCTGAGAGAAGGTGATAATAAAAGACAACTGAATAAACCAATTCTATTTCTCCTGAACCTGGATCCATCCTCGAAGAAGTCCCTTCGAGTTCGTATATAACCATACGATGGCTCTATCCAATGGAAGTGGATATCCGTAGTATTACGGGTGTTCTGAGAAATACAAAGGGTAAAAGAAGAAGTGGCAATGACTTATGCAACTCAGACAATCCAAAAGCCAGTATTTTAAGAAGGTTCGGTCAACCAGGTCACTGAGTCAAAGTCTAGGGTCGGTCAAAGGTCGCTGCCAAAGAGAGAGAGAGAAAAGAAACACTCTGCGTGCACTCTAACCTAGATCAGAATGGTCATCTCTTTATCTAATCCGGAAAACTCCCACTGTCCTGTCAAATTCTCCTCCAAACCTAAAGAAGAATCAATC
This sequence comes from Agapanthus africanus, assembly GCA_030015575.1. Taxonomy (NCBI): domain Eukaryota; kingdom Viridiplantae; phylum Streptophyta; class Magnoliopsida; order Asparagales; family Amaryllidaceae; genus Agapanthus; species Agapanthus africanus. The sequence continues at coordinate 54,167,687 of JASDDO010000004.1, forward strand.
GGGATCACCCGAAGAGTAAACCAACTCATCAGTGGGAATCAGGATCCAACTCTCATCGCATGATAACGTGATGGAATGCATCTACGTTACTCATACTCCAGAAGGTATGTGCATACTCGGCAAGTTTCAGTTTCTTTAGAAACTCCTGATATCAATTTTGCCCCATGCTCTTATAACCTTGGCGTTGGTCAAAATGTCATAAGTCACATGCCAAGTTCTACCCATCACTATCTTGTCAATTTGAACCCACCCGCACATGCCCCTGACGTTGGCCAATCGGCAGAACGACTGTCCCAAACTAACTCATCTATCTATGCAACAATTGAATACCCAGCAGCTACCAAACACTATGCCTTGGCGTTGGTCAAAATGCGTAGCTTGAATACTACTGAATACCCAAAAGAAGTGACGGAGGGCTACGGCTGGTTTTTGGCGAAAAACCTTTAGCGTAGTGAACTTGATATCGCTGAATGAACCTGATAGCTTTTTAAAATATAGTGGCGAAAACCTTTTGCTAAAGAGGTCACTCCCGGCAAAGGGATCTCGGCTCTTTCCTCGTGGAATGAGGTGCAGGATATTCCACTGAATACCGCTATGCAAAGCAACTTGTAATCGACTATAGTAAAGTTATTACCCTGACGCAAACTTCTGTCCAAGGGGTCGGTCCCGGTAAAGGGATATCGGCCCTTGCCCCGTCGAATGAGGTGCAGGATATTCCACTGAATACCGCTATGCATAACAAAAGGAAACGTCTTTGCAATAACACTTTTTAAATTGTTCCAACAACTGTAAACAGGTTTGTTTTACTTTGCGTTGATCAGAATCAACGCAGTCCCATCAATAATCACACCAGAAAAGAACGAAAATAAAATGTACGTATATGCCATCCGCATTCGTCACTGGGTCCCGTCATCACCCGTTAGGTTACTTAACTAACGACAGAGCGGGGACTGGACTAGCGCGGGTGTAAAACATATACAACATCTAATAGTATATAAACCAATATACATAATCGCTCCAGGCGTGATAATATGCAGCATTACAGAAAAGTAATAAGCATCACAGAACAATACAGATAATCTGGGATCCCCGAGTTTCACAGAGCCGCTGCTGAAACCCGACGTTCCCCTGTCGTGTGGATAGCCTGTGCAATGAAACCTAGACCCCTACGGGTGCGGCAAGTTACCCGCCAAAACCTGAAGCGAGGCAGTCCCCACAGCATAGTGAATGGAACACCCGGCACTTCACGGAATCCGGTAATCTTGGGCACCCCTCCTTGGGTCAACCTGTACCCCCTACGAGTGCGGCGAATAGTCTGCCAATTCTGAAGTGGGACCCCTCTGCCTCTCAAAGCCATGAGATGCGGACCCGTTGCCCTCCCGAACACGGCTATCCGTGCACTCCGTCTCGGGGCAAAACCTAGTACAGTAATGAAAAATAGTACAATAGGTACATCGACCGCAACCTGGTCGTGCCCCAAAAGAATATTATACAACAGGCAGTGACGGCAGTCCACAAGTTGGACGCTCGCCCCGCAATATCAAATGTACAAATAAACTCAAACTGTACTACCATTGCACACTGCTATCCACCACGACAAATCCGCAACATCACAGCACAACACAGAACATCAACGCGAATGTCACGTTCGCAAACCCGTCTAAAAGAACTATAGCAGTTAAACGCGGTTTACCGATCAAATGACATTCCCGGTCGGAGATATAATGTAAGCACTGTAAACTAACGTGTTTAAATTTCGATCGACCAAAGACCAAATATCAAAAAGTGGGCCCCACAGCTTACTGGTGAACAGTAACAAAATCTGGGCCAAAACTTTATATACCAAAAACCCCAAAATCCCAAACAGAACCCACTGACAAAATTTGGGAGCACGTGCTCCCCACGTGGCCGCGGTTGCGCGGCCAAACCATGGGTTTGGCCGCCCTTCCGCGGCGACTTGGAGGGATCACGACCCCAAATTTTGTCGTGGCTCTTAGAATTCCCTGCACGGATTTTTAAGACATCCAGAAATAATTTTTGAAACCGTTTAAAAACAACAGAAACTGTCAATTTAGGATTTTGTCGTTTTTGAGTTTCGGTTCGATCGATGTTTTGAACACGTTAGCACAAGTTAGTATAGCAAAATGGTTAGGCTCTGATACCACTGTAAGTCTACGCTAGCGCCCCGGCAGTCTACAGACGCCAAATGCGGAACAAAAACTTTTAACTTGGCGCTATCGTATACTTTAACCCGGATCTGCCATTATTGCTAAACTAACAAACTGTAAAGAGTGTAGGAATGTTGTACCGAACGATCCGAGTCCTTCGTTCTTCAACCATCATCCCACGCTCCGTTGCGGCTGCTCCGATCTCGTCGAACTCCGATGTCCTCGTCGAAATGGCACCACATGATCGGTTCTTTAAACGGGCTCCCGCCTCTGACTCGAGGCAACTCGATCGTCAAGTTTGCTAAAAGAGACGACCAAGAATGATGTAGAGAATGAGTAGATGACTTTGTCTCACTTCGTCCAAATCCGTGGACGATCGGTTAATGAAGTTGCCGTGGAAATCGGGTGATGGAATGAAATGTACTGTGAATTCCATGCACCCCAAAACTATCATATCTTTTCTACAATGAAACATCAAGTGAAGTAAGTGAGAGAGAGAGGAGGTCTTTCATATATATAGAATGAAGGGAGGTGACCGTAGGAGAGGGGGGGTGACCATATGATAAATATCATATGTGAACACAAACAAATATCTTGCTTAAAGATCTTAAGCAAAACAAGAAAGTAATGAAATCAAAGCATGAGTCACAAAGCTTAGTCACAAATTCTAGAACCTTCTAGAACCATCTAGAAGCATGACTCACTCTCATCCAAGAAAAGATAAATCCGCCTTTAACCAAATGTTAAAAGACGGCTGATAGAAAACTGGAAACGGGCAACTTCCAAAAGTGATCCTGAAACGAATTTCAGGACAACCCCGAAACTGTATAAATACACCCGCATTTGTATTACGACCGAATACAAATGCAACTGAGACAAAGATATTATACCTACTCAATATAATACTCGGATCCGGCTTAAACCAAAGCCGACCAGTATTATCTGCCCGAAAAATAACACGTGCGTAAACGCACGTGCATTTTCCGAACCCTGCCATAAAACCATACGGCCTCTACAACGTTTCGCCCGAACATGGGAAACTGCCTGTGGGGGACTCTAATGACTCGTCAGCACCCTGGCAGTGGGTTTAACCACAAACCGTCAGCGGCACTAGCTATGCGTAACGGCTGCCCATGGACTGACCTCAAGGGTGGCCGAGGAGCGAACTCAAGGGAGACCGATGAGCGAACTCCTCTGAAAACCCTACTGAGCCTAACAGTGACAATGTATATACAGTCCGGTCCGTTCGTCAATGAGTATCGCATATCTGCCTAGGGGGCTAGCAACGTCAGACCCCCAATAGCAGTATAAGTCGTGTCGGAGTGAAGCCTAATAACACCCTGAGATACTACTGGAGTACCTACCAGTAAATCTCCTGCCACGGCCGTGGGCTTTGTGTAATGGCTCTCCTAGACACAGCACGATCTCGCCCCCAATACCGGGAGAGACGAATCCCCTGCCGATCCGCTCACGTGCCTCCATATGGCTCGGGACTGTACCCAAAAACTACCTGTTTGCACGACTCCTTTGAGCCGTGGTAGGGTAGAAATCAAAGCACAGTGGGAACTCACACGAGACAAATGACGACCTCAGGTCGATGAACTAACCTGTACACATGTCACCAGGGAACTGCTATCTGACGATAGATATAATACTAACTAGCAGATTCCCGGCGAGTCCTGTCCGGTGTACTCATAACCCAATGAGCACCTGTATACATCTTAGATGATCCAACTGACACCAGTGGCTTGTGAGACCGGCCACCGCCCCTCGTCGGGGTCTCGACTGTATACACTAGTCTACTCCGGAGTATCGATGCCCTGTCTCGAAACTCCCACGACTAGGGACCACAATTAAGGATATGCATATAAACTACCCAACTCTCACGTATATGATCGCCATCATACTGTTGGTAGTAAAGCAAGATCCTAAGGGCTCTATCAAAGTGTAACATGCAATCAGTCACCTGAACATGTACACGACTGATAAAGGCAAACCAGATAGCATACTATCATTTCGAGTAAGACTGTGCTACCGGGATAGGTCCTCCGCAATCATTGCAATCACGTACCTGCGATCCAATAATTGACTATGAGGGCACTATCTCCAACATGCTATAGAATAGGTAGTAGCCATGTCTCTTGGGGTTCTTGAAGTTGCCTTTGATGTTGTGGAGGTGAAGAAAAGAATGAGCTTTGGAAAAATGGAGCTCACACTTCTTTTGCAAGAGGATAGAATGAGATGAATCAATTTCCTCTAATCTAATAAACTCTCCCTCACTCCCTCCTCTTTTAGTGGCCGGCCCCCTCACTCTCAAAATAGATCGGAGAGAGAAAAAATGAAATGGCAAAACAAATATAGAAAATGGTCACTCTCATTTCTCATCTAAATCATTTCACCAACCATCAAATGAAAAGCAAGTGATGAGATTAAAAAGGAATCTCATCATGACAAAGGCACATATGCAACAAAACCCTCCACAAAAGAGTTATTTGCAAACTGCAAATAACCCCTCCAACAATTGGAAAGTCCGGCCGTGAAGGAATAAAGAAAAACCGGCCGGAACGGAATGCAAACTGGCAACTTCAGAAAACCGATCCCGTAATAAATTACAGGAAAACCCCACTACTGCAAATACATGCCCGCATTTGTATTCCTACTGAACATAAACGAAAAGAGACAAAACTACACTATCACATACTAGGATCCGGCTTAAGCTAAAGCCGGCTAGTAAAAACCGTCCGATCACGATCCGTGCAATACCACACGTATCTGATCGAACCCTGCCATATCTCCATACGGCCTCTACAGCGTTTCGCCCGAAACCTGAGTAACTGAGTGTGGTGGACTCTAAAGACTCGTCAATACTTTGGCCGTGGATTTAACCACTAGCACGTCAGAGGTATAAGCCAATACGTGACGGGCCACCAGGTATTGACCAAAAGGGACGTCGATGAGCGAACTCATCCTGACACCCTACTGAGCCTGTCAGTGACAATATCCATACAGTCCGGTCCGTTCGTCTATGAGCATCGCATGGCGGGCCTAGGGGGTTGGTGAAAGTCAGACCCCCAAAAGCGGTACAAGTCGTGTCGGAGTGCAGCGCAGAACACCCTGAGATACTACTGGAATACCTACCAGCAAATCTCCTGCCTTGGCCAAGGACTTTTCATGTTCTGGCTCTACTCGACACAGCGCGACCTCACCCCCAATACCGGGAGAGACGAACCCCTGCAGATCCGCTCACTGCCTCCATGTGGCTCGGGACTGTACCCAACTAAAACCTGTTTGCACGACTCCTTTGAGCCGTGGTAGGGTAGTAATCAAAGCACAGTGGGAACTCACACGAGACAAATGACGATCCCAGGTCGATGAACTAACCTGTACACATGTCACCAGGGAACTGCTATCTGACGTCCGGTATAAAACCCAACTAGCAGGTTCCCGGCGAGTCCTGTCCGGTGTACTCATAACCCAATGAGCACCTGTATACATCTTAGGTGAACCAACTGACACCAGTGGCTTGTGAGACCGGCCACCGCCCCTCGTCGGGGTCTCGACTGTATACACTAGTCTACTCTAGAGAATCGATGCCCTGTCTCGAAACTCCCACGACTAGGGACCTTTTAAGGATGTGCTTATAGACTACCAGCTCCCACGTATATGATCGCCCTCATACTGCCGGTAGTCAAGCAAGAATCCTAGGGGCTCTATCAACGTGCAATAGTGACCTGTAAGGTCACCTAAAGCAGTACACGATGATAAAGGTAAACCAGATAGCATACTATCATCTTGAGTAAGACTGTCCTACCGGGATAGGTCCTCCCTCAATCATTGCAATCACGTGCCTGTGATCCAATAATTGACTCTGAGGGCACTATCTCCAACAATCTCCCACTTGCACTCAAGGCTAATTATTGCGATGTCGCATACTCACAGCCCGTGTGATACTGAACACCTAACTCCTCTACAAGTCAGTCTCACAAAACTCGTTTGCGAAACTATTGCGTTCGAGGAATAGCCTCAGTGAGTGGATCCGCCTTGATGTTTCTTTCTATGTCTCTCTATATCTCAAGTTCGCGGAGAAAGCCATCTCCCGAAATGAGCAATACCTGTCTTGGAATGTCTGGATGTCTGATGGGACCTAGCTCATAAATGAACTCCAAATCCAAACTTCTTAGACTGTATCGTCAACTGAACTTAATCAGTATCCTGCGCCATGCCTCCCTCAGTATTGCCTTGGACCACCTGTCCAAAATACTGCCCCTCGTCAGAAGGAAAAACTATAACTCTGACAACGTCCTTGTCGTCCAGGTCACCTTGGAAGCCTGGAATGATAACTGTCTCCCGAATGAGGCTGTCGTTATCATATCCCTAGAACATCCACTTATATTCTAAAACTGCTTCCGACTGTTTCTCCAGGATTGGATCAATGTCAACTTATTGCATCTAGTGCAAGAACAATATCTGGTGTGGTACTTTGACATCTCATGATTGACTCAATTGCCTGAGCAAGTGATCTGCCAATCATGCACATCCCTCTCCTCTTTAGTCTGTAAGACACCTTTAGAGAGGGTGACTCCATCACCTGCAGGTACACTACCGTGCCAGGAGTCGTCCATTCTAAATACTCATAGAATGCTGTCAAGATACCCAGATTAGGAAACGACCCAAATCTAGATCTAAAACCATAGATCTAGTAACCAGAATGTCTGATATAATGTCCAAGTCCCATGTGGAGAAACCAATGTGTGACGAACAAAGTATAACCGATCGTAGTATAGGAGTATCATTTCCTACTCTGTGTATGTCATCCAAATACCATGACATCACACCCTACTACCTTCTCAACAGATCCATCCCCTATTCTGATGAAGTCAAATCTATGACTGTCACATCAGAAATAGATGATCTATCTCCGCTATATCTGCTTTAGTCTATAAATAGACATAAGCCTGATATCCACCAATGCTTCCGCTGCTCCCACTGACTACGACAACCCTCTGCCAGAGTCATATAGACGCGCACTTCTAAAACTAGTTTAGAAAGACGCTATACTCATCCTCCTGCCGGGTCTCGCAGCCTGGAATAACAACAATGGCAAGTGTGGGTAAACAAGAACTTCCCTGTCACCGTCCTTGAGGCTACCGGAGTACCTCTCGGGTGCCTGAAGTTACCCACCTTATCTGCGGAGTGGCCAATGGAATGTCAAATCAGATTGAATCTTTAGGTTCCTTATCAAATCTTCAGTAATCGTTTGCGGTTCTGGAATCACTTCCAGTTCTACCATACTCCCACTACTGTTTTCTGAAAAAATCCATTTCTTTTAAAATTATGGTGAGTGAAGAACAATATCACTATTGATCTTCCAGATGGTAGAAAGTCAACCCTCGTCATAGCCTGGGTCAACCCACAAACAGTCATTACAAAAACGTGCCTATGAGTTATCCAGAGTCTGGTTTTAAGCATAAGCCGGACAACTCCCTGTACCTTAACATCGTTAAGATATGAACTGTTCTATATCCAATATAGAACCAGAGGCACTGATTTAATTGAACCAGATTCAAATCATGCAGCTGTCTCCAGTGCATGTCAACTAAATGGAAGGAGGCCGATCAGTGTTACTCGACTTAGGAATGCTTCCAATTATGAGTAACCCGAAAGAGAAGCAAGTTCTCTTAATCATTACTATCAACTGAATACCATGTACAAGTATCTACATCTTCGATCACTTTGAAGAATCCCGATACTTGCAACACCTGGTTCTCTACTTTATTCTTATACCTATAACTTCTCAAAACTTCGACCCTGTGTTTCTACGAAACACCTGTCTAAGAACTAGAGAAGTCATAAGTAAACAGAATACAGTACGAGGACCAACCCCTCTGTCCTAGTGGACACTGGACAATATACAATACTCTGTATAAGTCCCCTGAGTCTTGCGACTCAATCACTGTGTGTCGTAGGTTGAAAACTGTACTTTTGGTTAAGAAGAATTACACCGCTGTTCAATGCTCCTTACCTAACCATCCACTGATATAGGTAAATGTCATCGACATAATATCAAAAGGTATATCTCACTCTATGAAAATAGACGTACAGATATATCAATTTGAAATTGGTGCACAACAGAGGATATTCAAAACCAAATATTTGCCGACCGGCAAACAACCCAGGTGGCATCCTCAAATATCACCAATTGCAACGAATCCTGATATAATGAGGATGATCACCCAATTCCCAATAACTTACTCCCACTCATCATCTGTAAAACCATACAGATGTGAGAGTCCAACCTGGTAAATACATACCCTGGAGCAAGTGTCTGATTGGGAAATCAGTTTTCTTTTAACAGTACACAGTGAAACTGAAACATTGAAATGTTTCGATGGGGTATCCTGGTATTCCTAGTAATGCCTCTTCCATTATCCAGATTCACAACTGTAACCGTATAATTCTTTGCCGCCTCTCCAAATCCCTTTATATGTATTTAGTCATTACCTTCTGTACACCCCTTTAGGCCAAATGGTTTTCTTCCTTCCCTACCGTTCGGCACCAGCCTATGGTTTGGAAGAAGACTATCCAATAAGCATAAAGGGTGTACTGTCCTAATCCTAGGAGCACTCGCAACGCGAGAGAAGGTGAAGATAAAAGACACCTGAATGTACTTTATTCCTATTTCTCCTGAACCAGGATCCATCCCCGAACTGGAACAAGTTCCTTTCGAGTTCGTATATAACCATACGATGGATTATCCAATAAACTGGGATCTTCGTAGTGATACGGAGTGTCCTGGAGAAATACAAAGGTGATTTAGGATTGGCGAAGAATATACTTGGTTTGGTCGTGAATAGCAGTCGCAATTTACATTGCCCTCTTACTAATCCCTTGCTTTGTCTGAACTTAATACCTTCTGTACACCGTTTAGGCTAATTGGCTTTCTTCATTCCCTACCGGTCGGCACCAGCCTATGGTTTGGAAGAAGACTATCCAATTTGCGTAATAGGTGTACTACTCCTAAACCAAGGAGTACTCGCAACCTGAGAGAGGGTGAAAAGAAAAGACAACTGAATAGTCCTATCCGTTTTCTCCAGAACCAGAAACCATCCTCGAAGTCCTTCGAGTTCGTATATAACCATACGATGGTTTTGTCTAATGGAAGTGGACGTTCGTAGTAATACGGGGTGTCCCGGAGAAAAGGGTAAAAGTAGGAGTGGCAAAGAGGTTTGCAACTCTGACAATCCAAAAGCCAGTGTTTAAGAAGGTTCGGTCAACTTGGTCACTGAGTCATAGTCTTAGGGTCGGGTCAATGGTCGCTGCCAGAGAGAGAGAGAAAAGAAACACTCAGCGTGCACTCTAACCTAGATCAGAATGGTTACCAATTTATCTAATCAGGAAACCTCCCACTGTACCTCAAATTCTCCTCCAAACCTAAAAGAAGAATTAGTCGGGAATACCCGAGGAGTAAACCAACTCATCAGTGGGAATCGGGATCCAACTCTCATCGCATGATAACGTGACGGAATCCGCTCACGGTATCACACTCCAGAAGGTATGCGCATATCTGGCAAGTTTCAGTACTTTTGAAACTCCCGATGTGATTTTTACCCCATGCTCTTATGACCTTGACTTTGGCCAACAAATCATAAGTCACATGTCAAGTTCTGCCCGTCATTCTCCAGGTTAATTTGAGCCCACACGTACAAGCCCTTGACTTTGGCCAACAAGGCTATACGACTGCCCCAAACCAACGCATCTATCTATGCTGCATATGAATAACCAACAGCTACCAAACACTGTGCCTTGACTTTGGCCAACAAACACAGCTTGAATACTATTGACTACCCATATGAAACGACGGAGGGCTACGAATGGTTTCTGGCGAAAACCTTTAACGTAATGAACTTGATATCGTTGAAGGAACTGATAGCTTTTTAGAAAATATAGTGACGAAAACCTTTACTAAAGAGGTCACTCCCGGTGAAGGGATCTCGGCTCTTTCCCCGTAGAATGGGGTGCAGGATATACCAAATGAATACCACGATGCAAAGCAAAAGTAATCGGCTATAGTGAAGTTAATGCCCTGACGCAAACTTCTGTCCAAGTGGTCACTCCCGGTGAAGGGATCTCGGCCCTTGCCTCGTCGACTGAGGAGCAGGATATTCCAAATGAATACCACGATGCAAAACAAAAGTGAACGTCCTTGCAATAACAGCTTTTTGAAAAGTGTTCCAACAACATCAGATTAGGTTTGTTTAACTTGCATTGATCCGAATCAACGCAGTCCCATCAATTAATCACACCACAAAGAACGAAAATATACTGACGTACGTATATGCCATCCGCATTCGCCACTGGGTCGCGTCATCACCCGTTAGGTTAGCTAACTAACGGCAGAGCGGGGACTGGACTAGCGCGGATGAAAAACATATACAACATCTACTAATATATATACCAATATATTATATTCGCTCAAGGCGTGAAAAGAAATGCAACATCACAGAAATGTGCAGCATCACAGAACAATACAGATATCTGGGATCCCCGGGTTTCACAGAGCCACTACTGAAACCCGACGTTCCCCTGGTCGTGTGGATAGCCTGTGCAATGAAATCCTAGACCCCTACGGGCGCGGCAAGTTACCCGCCAAAACCTGAAGCGAGGCAGCCCCCTTCAGCACCGTGAATGGACCACCCAGCACTTCACGGAATCCGGCAACTTGGGCACCCCTCCTGGGTCAACCTGTACCCCCTACGAGTGCGGCGAATAGCCCGCCAATTCTAGAGTGAAGCCCCCTCCGTCCCAATACCATGAGCTGCGGGCTTGTTGCCCTCCAGAACCCGGCTATCCGTGCACCCCTCCGCGGGGTAATCCTAGTACAGAAAGTAAAATATACATACAACGGGTGCATCGACCGCAACCAGGTCGTGCCCCAAAAGAATAATACAAACAGGCAGTGACGGCAGTCCACATGTCGGACGCTCGCCCCGCAATATCAAATGTACAAAATACAACCACAACTGTACTAGCATTTCAACCAGGCTATCCCCCACGACCGATCCGCAACATCACAGCAAAATCACAAAACATCAACGTGAAAGTCACGTTCGCAAATCCGTCTAACCGGGCTATAGCAGTTAGACCGGATTTACCGATCGAGTGACATTCACGGTCGCAGATATAATGTAAATACTGTGAAATAATGTGTTTAAAATATCCGATCAATCAAATTTTAACAGGTGGTCCCCAAGTACTACTGTAGCACATCCAGAAATTCTGGGCCCAATATTAATGTTCCAAAATACCTATTTTCTCCCCTGAAGCCCACTGGAAAAAGTTGACCCATTGACCTCTCCAGACTGCGGCGGAACCGCGGCCCAAAGTGGGGTTTGGCCGCGGTTCCGCGCTCTGGCTGAGAGATCACTGTGTCGAATTTTCCCATTACTCTTAGAACTTCCAGTACATGTGTTTTCTACAACCTGAAAAATTTTTAGAGACCAAAAAATTTCAACAGAAAACTGTCGTGAAGAAAATACGGGTTTTGGGACATTTGATCGATCGGAACTGAAAAACACATTACACAAAGCTAGACTAGGTTAATGGCGAGGCTCTGATACCACTGTAAGTGCACGGCGGCGCCCCGGCCGTCAATCCGACGGCCAAATGCGGAAACGGTGATAAACTTTAATATTTGCGGACTTAGCAAACCGGCACCACCGCGCACTAAACACCCGGATCGTAACCATTAACAAGTCTAAGCTAACAAGAGGAAGGGAAGAGATATACCGACTGATCCGAGTCCTCCGGTCTTCATCTCCACTCCGATCTCCTCACGGGATCTCCGTCCGTCTTCTCCTCGTCGGAAAGGGCACCACGAAGCCGGGTACTTATACGGGCTCCCACCTCAATACTGAGGCAACTCGGGCGCGAAGTTGGCTAGCCGACGCGTCCAAGGCTTGCTATAGAATAGTGTAGTAGCCATGTCTCTTGGGGTTCTTGAAGTTGCCTTTGCTGTTGTGGAGGTGAAGAAAAGAATGAGCTTTGGAAAAATGGAGCTCACACTTCTTTTGCAAGAGGATAGAATGAGATGAATCAATTTCCTCTAATCTAATAAACTCTCCCTCACTCCCTCCTCTTTTAGTGGCCGGCCCCCTCACTCTCAAAATAGATTGGAGAGAGAAAAAATGAAATGGCAAAACAAATATAGAAAATGGTCACTCTCATTTCTCATCTAAATCATTTCACCAACCATCAAATGAAAAGCAAGTGATGAGATTAAAAAGGAATCTCATCATGACAAAGGCACATATGCAACAAAACCCTCCATAAAAGAGTTATTTGCAAACTGCAAATAACCCCTCCAACAATTGGAAAGTCCGGCCGTGAAGGAATAAAGAAAAACCGGCCGGAACGGAATGCAAACTGGCAACTTCAGAAAACCGATCCCGTAATAAATTACAGGAAAACCCCACTACTGCAAATACATGCCCGCATTTGTATTCCCACTGAACACAAATGAAAAGAGACAAAACTACACTATCACATACTAGGATCCGGCTTAAGCTAAAGCCGGCTAGTAAAAACCGTCCGATCACGATCCGTGCAATACCGCACGTATCTGATCGAACCCTGCCATATCTCCATACGGCCTCTACAGCGTTTCGCCCGAAACCTGAGTAACTGAGTGTGGTGGACTCTAAAGACTCGTCAATACTTTGGCCGTGGATTTAACCACTAGCACGTCAGAGGTATAAGCCAATACGTGACGGGCCACCAGGTATTGACCAAAAGGGACGTCGATGAGCGAACTCATCCTGACACCCTACTGAGCCTGTCAGTGACAATATCCATACAGTCCGGTCCGTTCGTCTATGAGCATCGCATGGCGGGCCTAGGGGGTTGGTGAAAGTCAGACCCCCAAAAGCGGTACAAGTCGTGTCGGAGTGCAGCGCAGAACACCCTGAGATACTACTGGAATACCTACCAGCAAATCTCCTGCCTTGGCCAAGGACTTTTCATGTTCTGGCTCTACTCGACACAGCGCGACCTCACCCCCAATACCGGGAGAGACGAACCCCTGCAGATCCGCTCACTGCCTCCATGTGGCTCGGGACTGTACCCAACTAAAACCTGTTTGCACGACTCCTTTGAGCCGTGGTAGGGTAGTAATCAAAGCACAGTGGGAACTCACACGAGACAAATGACGATCCCAGGTCGATGAACTAACCTGTACATATGTCACCAGGGAACTGCTATCTGACGTCCGGTATAAAACCCAACTAGCAGGTTCCCGGCGAGTCCTGTCCGGTGTACTCATAACCCAATGAGCACCTGTATACATCTTAGGTGAACCAACTGACACCAGTGGCTTGTGAGACCGGCCACCGCCCCTCGTCGGGGTCTCGACTGTATACACTAGTCTACTCTGGAGAATCGATGCCCTGTCTCGAAACTCCCACGACTAGGGACCTTTTAAGGATGTGCTTATAGACTACCAGCTCCCACGTATATGATCGCCCTCATACTGCCGGTAGTCAAGCAAGAATCCTAGGGGCTCTATCAACGTGCAATAGTGACCTGTAAGGTCACCTAAAGCAGTACACGATGATAAAGGTAAACCAGATAGCATACTATCATCTTGAGTAAGACTGTCCTACCGGGATAGGTCCTCCCTCAATCATTGCAATCACGTGCCTGTGATCCAATAATTGACTCTGAGGGCACTATCTCCAACACCAAGCGGCCTCACTATTCAAGATGCCGGTGGAGCAAGTAACTCAGGACACCACTGGGCTGTTCTTTGGGACCATGATCCCACCGATGAACTTCAATGCCATGTTGTTGTCGCAAGAAGCCCCAAAGAAGTCGGTCTTTGATCGACTTACCACTGCCGCGGCCCCTCTCAACGGGTCGCCCAACTTCAATGCCTCAGTTTTCAACAAACTGGGCCAGAACGTCAACAAGCCCGCGATACCTAAAGCTGCCATCCCGATGCGGATAGCCATCCCAGCTCAAGCGGACGAAATCATCGAAGAGGCTTCTTTTGCTAAGAATTCAGTCTTCACAAGGCTGTTCATTCCCGCTCTATATCCAGGCGAAGTCCTCAAAGCTGCTTCCCCAGCCCAGAGGTCTGTATTTGACAGATTGGACATTGCTGCTCAACGAACATCGGTCTTCAGGAGGCTGACGCCGGCGACAACCCTTCGCCAAAACAGGGGGCATGATGAAGTCACCCCTACAGCTGATTCAATCCCATCCACACGACATGCTCGCCGTCGCCACTGGCGCCGACTAAGGAAGGCTGGGGGCAGCTCCCCCACTGGAATGACTCCACCAGTTCCTATGGTGGAAATCGATGCTGCTGTTCCGACTGGGAACAGATTCGAACCGCTTAGGAGGGTTCACAAGAACTCTCTAACTGCCACACTGAAAATATCTCCTCTACCTGTGGAGAATGCTACAGAAAAGAAGCCGGAGCAGCCCCCTCAGCGGCTGTCTTCCAAAATTTACAAAGTCTGGCGACAGGTCCAGAAATCGGTGATTGACTAGGACTACTCTCGCCGACCAAAGAATATTAAAGCTCGGCAAGAAAAAAGCCATCTCGTGGTACCATAAAAGATGGCATCCGTCATGGTGCCCGCTACAACGGCTCCATCAACTTCAACCGCCCACAAGAGAAGGAGGCCGGAGAAAGCCCCCGTGACCACGGCTAACCGCAAGGATGCTGAATCTAAACGCCCCAAGTCCGGGGGCATGGTAACATATACCGTTTATATGACTTCCGGAAAAAAGGAAAGCCGTGCTTCCACGTGTCATCGACCGCTTACTCGATCGATAACAAAGGCTCAGGAGCAGCAGCAGCAGAAACTTCAGGAGATGCTAACTGCAATGTCCGCACTCACTGGGCCGAAAGAAAGTGCGGAGACCTCAGAGCAGCGTCAGGAACAAGAAACTGATGTTGAATTCCTCCGAATAATGCTCGAGAGAAAAGAAAAAGAGGCCGCGGAACAGGCAGCCAACATAAAACGAATGGCTCTTTTGTTTCAATACATGGCAGGGATGATGTTACAGCCGGAATCTCCAGCTGAAGACCCCCTGATGATCATTGAAAACGACAGATGGAAGACATCGAACCCTCCTCCGGCTCTTTCGGCAGCCAGGGAAGAGACCATCTCCAAGACCGCTCTAGATGATTACATTGCTCAGCAAATACGAGTTCACCAAGCAAATGAAGCGGCCGGGCAGATTGTTAAGACTGGACGGCCCTATCCAGGCTGGTATGACCAAATAAGGTACCCGCCGGGATATACGATCCCTAAATTCCATGTATATAGAGGGACGGGAAATCTGCATCAGCATGTTTCCCAGTTCAGGGCTCTATGTGGCAACACCGGAGGCGACGATAAACTGCTACTTCGCCAGTTCGTCGGCAGCTTGTCGGAGACAGCGTTCGAATGGTACTTTGAACTCCCGAACGACTCTATCAAGACATTTGTGAAGATGGAGCTGCTGTTTACGCAGAGATTCGCGAGCGCTAGCGAGTGTACCCCGATCACTGCACTGATTAACGCCAGGGTAAAACCTGGAGAAACATGGGTTCAATACGCAATATGATGGCGGGATTTATGGTCGAAATGCGAGCAGCGCATCGAAGAAGCGCCCGTAGTAGTCATGTTTGTGGGTACTCTTGACCCTCAAGAGACCATCTCCCAATTCATGATGTTTTTCAAGCCGACCACGTTCCAGGCCCTGATTGACAAACTGGCTCAAATGGACCAGATGGGCCATAGGCCTTCCTCTTCGAAGCCGGAGCCGCGGAATGAAAAAGGGAAAGGGAAAGCGACATTCGTCGCCAATGCTCAACAGCAGCCCAGCGGTCCAAAATTAACGGATCGACTAGACGAGAGACGACGATACTATAATGAGAAAATAAAGCGCCCTTATTCGTTTCCCCAGGACAAAACGAGGAGATTGTTTGAGCTAGCTGTGCGCAACAGGCTCATTAATTTGCCGAATCCAAAACGCCCATTGCAACCCGGTGAGGCTAATAGTCCTAATTATTGCCCCTACCATTAAGCGGTAAGCCATCCAATTGAAGATTGTTTCGTCTTTAAAGGCTGGATCGAAGACTAATACCAACAGGGCAAGTTCACACTGTCCAAGTGTAACATTTTCAAAAATATAAAATATTAATTTTGGGAATTTTTATGATTTAATATTATTTTATTGATTATTTTAATATAAAATCTATATTTAAATGCAAATAAATGGAGAAAAATTTCGGAAAATTATGGAAAATTCAAAAATGTGTTATTTATTGGAATTATGACATTTTTAAGTTTTTGTGATTAGTTTGACACTAATTTAGTGCTAATCGCGATTAAAATCGCTAATCGGGTTTTTAGGCAATTTTGTGCAAAACTTGCACATATCACTTTTTTCTACACTTGTGCTTTTTCTAGCCATGGTTTTCATTTGGGTTTACTATTGAGGTGAGAAGGTTTGGATTAAGGATTAAATGGAAAAGAAAAGAGAAGAGAAAATGAAATGATGAGGGTAGGTGAGAGAGAGAGGTGGACCATTGACCTTTAACCCTTAGCCATTTTCTCTCCCTCTCATTTCTCTCCTTCTTCCTCCCCCTTGCTGCTGCCCTAGCTCTCTCCCTCCCCTCCACTAAATCCTCTCACTTCATCTCTAAAACATACTCAAAACCCCATGTCGGTTTCATTAAAAAGGTGCACGAGCCCGAGATCTTCAAGATGGACTAAGAAAGCTTGGATTGTGGCCACTTGGGGCAACTCAAGAAAATTCTTGAGTTGCCAATTGAGGTAATTTCTGAACCATGATCTTAATTTTAGGATTTCCTATACCCCTATGCAAGTTTAGAATCGATATCGGGTGAATTTGTGGACTTGGTGAAAACTAGTTAGGGTTTGAGGGATTTGTGAGTTGTGATGGGTAATTTGAGTTCAATAGAGATCATATGAGCACCCTAGTGCTAGAAACCCAGCCCAATCCCACTGGAAACCAAAAATACTAGATTTCGGGACTTTCATGTCGGTTTGTGAGTGTTAGTGTGTGCAGGGAAATCTGGAGTACACTGAGACCTTTTTAGGAAAAATCAGCAACACCAGGGACCCAATCGAGACCATAGGAGGCCACCCTAACCAGACGAGCCCCCAATTCCTTACCTGGGCCGGCCAGGCCGGCCAAACAGTGTTTGTGGCCGGCCAAGTTGTGGTGGATTGCCTCGGGGTTGGTCCAGTATCTTATTTATACCCTGCATAGCACCCTAGAGTTGTTGATTTGCCCTGATTTGGCCTGAGATGAAATCTGGGAGCATTTTCTCATGTTGCAGCTTTGAATTGGGATTTGGTTTTGCGTGTTTTGAATTTGAGATATTTGTATTTGTGTGTTATCTCGATCGTGTGACGTTTGTACGTCTATATCGAGTGATTTCGAGTTGTTTTGCGAAGGCTAACCGTAGGTTCTAACCTATAAGCCCTTTTGCGTATCGTGTCGGTTTTAGCGTATCGTATTGGGTTTAGTGTGTCGTTTCAAGTGTTGATTTGGTTTGATGCGATGCGATACGTGTGATGTGTGTAGGTACACCGCGACGATCCGAGGCGATGCGGAAGATGACGGAGACATCGACACCGACACACAGGATTCAGGTGAGTAGATTATATCTACAGGGGGAAGTCGGGTGGATGGCGTATAGCACCCCCGCAGTCCGTAGATAGATTTCTATGTAGTTATTATGGATAGTATAGGGTTAGAAGTGACTAGCGTAGTTCATAGTCGCGAACCCTAGGATAGAATTACACCTACATACACACACCCTTGCTTATCACTTATATTTGCACTGTGTTTGATGATATGTGATGACTTTGGAGATGAGTCGATGATGTGGGCGTGGTGCCCTGAGATCGGTGATTTGATACGATTCATATGTGGGATATGACTTGTGATTCTTGCGGGCTTGGGATATGTGTTTACCCCCGCATGCATACTTCTTGATGGTATCGTTTTGTACTAGACATAGAGTAGTACCCCAGACTTTATGATCTGATGATACTGATACCTGTTATGTGACGAGATAGTGAGATGTTGACCTGTACCCATCTTTTGGGGATGCCGTACGATGATTTACCGTACGAGCCGATATTGATGATAGATCCGCACTCATAACTAGAGGATATCTTACGATATGACATTGAGGCGGGATCACCGACTATATATATCTATATATATACATTGACTCAGATTTAGGTGGTTTTCCACACCTACCCCTCCTGATCGACCTGATACTTAGATGTAGTTTGCATAGTAGATATTTCACTGTGGTGTCGACTACTAGATTTCTGCATTTTCCTGCTATTCGCATTGCTGTCATATGTTCATTGTTATATTATTATCATGCTGTTAGGACACCAGCACCATTATCGATGATGCGTATGTTTCACGTACACTATGTGCCGGCTCACACACTTCATCATCGATAATTGCCATGCCACTACACTGTAGTACTATTTCATTCATGAGATGATTCTTCCTTCGACATATGCACATTACTATTCCATGTTGCATGATTTCCGATATGATTACTGTTCTTTACATGTCGCATACATCATGGATTGACTGCATAGCACATCGCATTGGATTTACTTCCTGATGTTGGATTTTCATGTGATTTCTGGTTTTTGAGGACCGTGGGGTTATTTAAGAAAAGAGGCACTTTTATGAAAACCCGGTACCTCGTGATATGATATTTTGGTGCGTCCACCACGCATTTTCTCGGTGCTGAGACGTGTGCTTGAAACCCGATTCGAGGAGTGGATGATCCGATTGCGGGTTCGTGGTGGGCCCGGTATGGTTCCCCTCGGCGAGATGATCGATGGGTTATGCCGATTGAGCCTGGAGGCGGGCGAGTACCTACCGGTGATTGTATTTGAGCTCGGCGGATATCCGGGGGATACCGCCTGGAGCCGAGAGATGGGCGTACTGCCGGGGCCGACGGGCCGATACCGCAGACGGAGCCCAGAGATGGACATGAGTTGACTCGTACTGCCGGGGGCCGAGGGCCGATACCGCAGACGGAGCCCCATATGGATGAGGATTTACGTGTCGATGCTAGGCACGGGGTTTCATGATGCTTTTCCATGATTTTGTTTATATCCTCACATTGCATACATGATGCTTACTGTCAGTGGGTGACAGGTGGACGGGGTCCACATATATACAGACATGGTTCATATACAGACTGAATTTACACTTATCATACTTCATTTGTATATATAACAGGGTATGAGGGCGCTGTTATATATACCATTACACCAATATTAGTGGTATGGGACGCTAATATATGTGTATTGATATCTTTGATATTTCATCATATTTGTTTCATGCAGACATACCTTACACTGATGACAAGTTATTACCTGAGTACCTGGCACTATATACATGATTAGATGTTACCTTGCCACCTTATCACACTCAGATGTACTCTTGTGGATTGTATTACTGATCGTTGACTTAGGTTTATGTCTTGCATTCGGTTTCTGCTTGTAGATGTTTCTATTCACGAGTTGGCAACTCACCCCCGTTGTGCCACAGTTCTTGCAGGTTCTGCCGTACAGGTTCTATTGCGGCATTTCTGGCACACTACCTTCTTGCGGGTGATTTGCTTGGGTAGGTGGATTCTTTCGTATCAAGAACCACCATTGTAGTTATTTATTTCATTGTATCTAGAAATTGTCCATCAACCAAAACTTGTATATTCTTTCAGACCTAGACTAGTGTTGTATTATTCGACCTTAGAGTCGCGCTTAGTTGTATTTGCGGTTTTTCTTGTTGCTTTTGAGCTTTCTTTGGATTTGATCCTCGCCACTTGGCGTTGTATATTATATCTTGTGTGGTTGTGACCGTCGATTGACGAAGAGCTAGCTCCCGCTTGGGGATGCTTTTATCATTGCATATATGTATTGTTATTCTTGTTTTACCCCATTCGGGGCCATTTTTACAAAAGAAACTCTGCCGAAATTTTTAGAAAAGACTTTATTGTTTTCAAAACGTCCTTCGGCTTAGTTATTTAAAAACCTTAATTTCAAACCTGTATTCCTTCACTTCTTTAAACCAGTTTTCTTTACTTATTCTTCAAAATGGTTTTAGATTTCTGGGCTTTTGGCTTACTTGGATCAGATGGAGTCCTATAGGCTTCATATGGTTCAAGGGCCAGTCACGTGCTCTTTCGGGTCGTGACACCAAGAATTGAAAAGTAAGCCCGCCGCAGCCGCACGCTCTCAAAAAGATGGACACTCCGGGGGCATCATGCTCTTTTGTAGAAGAAGCCCCATGGGAGGTCGTTCTTTCAGCCAAGACGAAAAGAATGCTGAAGGATCTCCAAACGTGCCCGGCAATCAGATGGAAAAATCCACTGGAACCCGAGATCATCGAGAGAATGCTGAAACCGCGCTCAACTCCAAAAACTGGTGGTGATAGTCAAAGCGCTCACATCCAGCCGTCAAAGTCTTCAAAGAAGAAGAAGAAGACCGAAAAGCCCGTGAAGCTTAGCGGCGAGCGCACGGAACTGCAAAAACATATCGACGCGCTGGAAGAATAGAACCAGAAGGCGCGGACCCCAGTCACACTCCAAGAATTTCTCAGCCACGTCCTTGAGGACGTAGATGACGACAATGGAGAAGACTCGTCGGATGAGCCTGAAGATTATGTGGCAAGCTGCCATGTGATCTCTCACTTATCAATAGATGATGAAGAAGCCTTTTACGCAGAGAAACTGGGGACAGATCCTGAGCCTGAACTTCTAGAACCATCAGAAGAAATGATTGATGCATTCCAAAACGAAGCTCTTTTGAATAGCAAAGCTGATCGGGAGCGCGGGATGACCATATTTGAAAAGGCCAAACTCCGGCGACTGGACGAAAGGGTCGAAACACTCTCACCAGATCAAAGTATATGCGCCGCAAATAAAAGCCGGTTCAAGACGAGGAAAAGGTCTGCCAAAGCCACACCCTCTGAAGGAAACACTCCTGATGAAGCGGATATACATCCTAGCCACTGGTTATATCATCGAAAGATTGCGCACCCCACCGAAAAATTCAACGCTTTTAAAAACTGGTGGCAGGGATATGTTGCTCACCGACAACATTTCAAGTGGATGAAACACAAAAATCTTCAGGAGCAAAGAAATACGACCGAAGAGCATAAAGGAACTACCAGCAATTGTCACATGGTTGATAGCAAGGGATCGCAAGTTCTCACCTTCGGGAGCGATTCTGATGAAGAAATAGCTTTTGGCCCTCTATTCAAAGAATCCACCTCGGGAAAAGAGGAAGAACCGTAGAGTTGCGAGAACATTCAGCTGCGCAATCGCACATTAGAATCTCGGACCCATAAACAGGGGGTCGAATAAAAAGGATAAGGGAAAAGAAAAGATCCCTAAAGATATCTCCCTCGATGATCGAGTCGTCGAAGAGCTGGCAGCCAAGGACCCGTCCAAGAAAAGCAAGGTAGATTACAACGTTCTGGCATACCTGAGGAAGATACCCTCACAGCTCAACGTTCTCGACACTCTGCTGCTATCCAAAGAATCGAGAAATTCACCGATTAAGGCGCTACAAGAGCCCGAACAATTCCAAGCCTTCCTCGCCGAAGAAAAGATGAAAAATGAGCAGGAAGAAGTACACATAGCCGATAACACCTTCGGCGATGAAGATCTCTTCCTCGGGACGTGCGAGCATAACCGTCCCCTTTATGTCTCCGGATACTGTCATGATATCAAGATAGACAAAATCCTGGTTGACAATGGGTCCTCCGTTAACCTCCTCAATGTAAGAGTATTGAAGGAAATCTACATGAGCGTTCAACACCTCGCTTGGGATAAGATCACTATCTCCGAGTTTGACTCCCAGTCGTCATGAACGCTCGGGTCTGTGATACTAACGTTGCGCTTTGGGCTGCTCGTCACAGACATTAAATTTCACGTCATTGACGCCAAGACATGCTACAACGCTTTTCTCGGCCGGCCTTGGTTACACGAGTACAACATTATCCCTTCTAAACATCAGTGTATGAAGTACTTCAAAGATGGTATCGAGTATACTGTGACAGGGGAGTTGAACCCATTTTCCGTGAATGAAGTCCGAAAGTACGAAGATGCAAAATACTTCTTACCAGATTTTGAAGACATGGAAAGATGTCACAAACCAAAGAACAAAGCTATTACCACTATTCCGGTCTTCGGGAGTGATACCGAGGAGGAAGAAGAGATAGTTTATTCAGGGCCGCCCCAATGCAACAAGCCGGGACCGTCCACCCCTATTCTGGTCTTCGGCAGCGACTCGGAAGATGAGGTCAATGTCGTATTCTCTGCTCGGCCGTCGATACAAGCCTTCACTGATGAGGATCAAAGTTTGCAAGTTGCCATGGTTCCGCAAGAGCATTACAAAGAGCTCGATGCACTTGAAACTTATAGTGTGCAGGAGCTGCAGACATTCTACGTCCCTCCCAGGTGAAAAGGCGAAAAGGTGATCCTATTCTATCGTTCCGGGAAAACTAAAGTGGAGAAAGAAATTTGGCATGGTGCGGACTCTATACTTGACAGGCTCCAGCCTATTCGTTTGCTCAGATACTACACAGACGGATTAAAAAGATTGTTGAGGCACTAAGACGTACCCTTCAAACAGACTGCTCGACAAGCCCAGTTCTATAACAGGATCTGGAGCATCCCCAGAACTCAATGAAAGTTGCTCAACGGGAGAATGGAAACGATCGGACTTGTATATGCTCATTCCAAGAAACGGGAGCGATTCCGCGGCTGCTACGTAATACATGACTTTGATGAAGAAGGAGATGCTCTGTAGGAAGATACTAACTCTGAACCAAAACGAGCTCCCGTTGTGAAAATGCCAAGCCCATCGTTCGAAGAACAAATGGACAAGCTTATAAGGGAAGCGGGTCAAAAGGTTCGAGACGACCATAATCATGAAATGGCCATCTACGAGAAAGCCAGGATGCAGCGCCTCCTCCAGCAATCTACAAAGAATGATGATGCCCTTCATCGCCAACCCGACACAAAGAAGACCCGACGCGGAGGCAAAAATAACCCAAGAACGGAAAAAGCATTCGACAGCGAAAAAGCGGGACCAAGAAGCCCCGCCATCAAGAATCGAGCAGCCTGGATTCGTCTCTTGTAAAGAAGATGGGCCGAGTATACTCTTTTCCACAAGACAAGACAAGAAAGATATTCGATCTTGTCATAAAACATCAGATGATGACGCTCCCGGAGTCTAAGCACCCCGAGCAAGCAGGTAAGGTTCATCATCCAGACTATTGCTCCTATCACTGAGCGATAAGACATCCTCTCGAAGACTGCTTCACATTCAAAGACTGGATAGAAGACCAGTATCAGCGAGGTAAGTTCGCTTTATCCAGCAGTTGGAGGGTAACCCCGCCGCAGAAGTATGAACCGAAAGCCACGAGAGTAGAGCCGGATCAACGTCGGTCTTGGAAGCGATCTCGTACCTGTCACGTGATAACGCTGTCAGAAGAAGAACCCGAGAATACAGATGACCTCCTCTGGTGCTTCGAAAAAGATGATGACGAGGTGATCTCAGAATTTCCACCGGCCCCAAAAGAGCTGGAAGATGGGAAACATACTACTGCAGATAATCTCAAGAAAACTGACTTGGGGACGGCAAGTGACCCGCGGCCGACATTCGTCAGTGAGCCGTTGTCCGAAGAAAGGGTGGCTACGCTAAAAGACGTGCTCATGCAGTATAAAGACTGCTTCACATGGAACTATTCCGAGATGCCGGGATTAGATCCAGAGATTGTTGTACAAAAATTGGCGATATCTCTGGACATCAAGCCGATCAAACAAGCACCAAGAAGAATGTGGCTCGAGCATAAGATGAGCATCAACGCCGAAGTCAGGAAGCTAATCGACCCCGACTTCATCCAAGAGGTTCAGTATCCTGACTGGATCGCCAACATTGTCCCAGTAATGAAGAAAAATGGGACGGTGCGCATATGCATAGACTTCCGGGATCTCAACAGAGCTTGCACGAAGGACGATTTTCCTGTATCGGTTACCGAGCTAATGATAGACAACACCTCCACTCACGAGGCCTTCTCCTTCATGGACGGCTCGTCAGGATACAATCAGATAAAGATGCATCCCGAAGACCAGAAGCATACCGCTTTCCGGACTCCTTTGGGCATATTCTACTACAAGGTGATGCCCTTCGGTCTAAAGAACGCCGGTGCCACCTATCAGAGGGCCATGACGAAGATTTTCGATGACCTCATACAAGAAATCGTCGAATGCTATATCGACGACCTCGTAGTTAAAAGCAAATCATACGAGGAATATTTAGAGCATCTGAAGATCGTGTTTCAGCGCTTTCGGAAATACAACTTGAAGATGAACCCTCTCAAATGCGCATTCGGAGTTTCCTCGGGAAAATTCCTAGGATTCATCGTACGGCACCAAGGTATCGAGATAGACCCGTTAAAGATCAAGGCGATTATGGAAATGTCTCCACCAAGAACACTCAAGCAGCTGCGGTCTCTCCAAGGAAAGCTCGCATATATCCGGCGATTCATACCCAATCTTTCCGGCAAGTGTCGTCCTTACAGTCACCTAATGAAGAAGGGAACTCCATTCGTCTGGGATCGCAAATGCCAAAACGCACCGGACGAAATCAAGTAATACCTGCAGAATCCGCCAGTACTGGCCGCTTGCATTAAAGGAAAACCTATCGTTCTGTATACAACAGCCCTCGAAGGATCTCTAGGCGCATTATGGACACAAGAAAATGACTAAGGGAAGGAGAGAGCCCTATACTATTTGAGTAGAGCCCTATACTATTTGATCTTCGCAATAACGAAGCTCAGACACTATGCGTTGGCATATGAGGTCCATCTCATATCAAAGGTGGACCCTCTCAAATATTTGATGTCAAAGGCTATACTAACTGGACGGGTATCTAAATGGGCGCTACTCTTAATGGAATTCTCGGTGACATACCGACCCCTCAAGGTAGTGAAAGGCCAGGCCATCGGCGACTTCCTCGCTGAGCATCCAATACCTTCCGATTCTCCTTTGAACTGTGAACTGCCCGACGCGTTTGACACGATCGACGGGGAGAGAAGAGATAATGATACCCAGTGGGAACTCTACTTTGATGGAGCATCTTCCATGAAGAAGCGCAAACAAAGCACTCCTATAATCAAATCCGGGGTGGACCTCATCTTCGTGACTCTACAAGGAGGGATAATGCATTTTGCCTTCTCCTTAACAGAGCCGAGGACGAACAATGAAGCTGAGTATGAAGCCTTAATAGCAGGTCTTCAGATCGCCGTCGACATGGGAATTGAGAATCTCCTTATATACGAAGACTCCCAGCTGATCGTTAGCCAAGTAAACGGCGACTATCAAACGTGCAAGCCTGAGTTGGTGAAGTACGGCGAGAGAGTACAACAACTGCTGACTAAAATTCCTTCTTACACCCTGGAAAGCATACCGCGTGAGGAAAATAGCAAAGCGGATGCATTAGCCAAGCTTGCTAACGAACAGGCCGACGAAAACCTCGATGACGTAAGGATTGTTGTGCAAAGCCGTCGGGTTCTTGCGCCGGCAGAAATATCTCCGGAGTCGTCCGAAGAAAAGGGAGCGACCGAGCAAATGACCCTACAAATAAAAGACTAGGAAAAGTCTATGGATTGGAGAGAGGTCTTTATAGATTACTTCAAATCCCGTCGAGCACCTGATGATGCGTCGTTAAGAAATCGGATCATGAAACGAGCTCTATCTTTTGCCTTTGTCAATGATACTCTGTATAAGAGATCATTTGATTCTCTGTGGCTAAGATGCTTGGGACCTGAGGAGGCAAAGAGAGTCGTCCAAGAAACTCATGACGGACTCTGCGGTTCTCACCAAGCCGGCCCGAAGATGAATCTGAAGATAAAAAGGATGGGATACTATTGGCCCACGATGATCCACGACTGCTTCGAATACGCAAAGCAGTGCCACTCGTGCCAAATTCATGGAGACTTTATTCACCATCATCCAAATCCACTATATCCAACGGTGGCTAGCTGGCCGTTCGAAATGTGGGGAACCGACATAATCGGGCCCATCGAACCAGCATCGTCCATAGGACATCGGTTCATACTGGCAACAACCGATTACTTTTCTTAGTGGGTAGAGGCCATACCGCTAAGAGAAGTGAAGACGGAAAATATTCTCCATTTCTTCAAGACACACGTCATTTACCGGTTCGGCATTCCGCGACGGATTATCTCCGATAACGGGCCAGCCTACAGAAGCCATAAGATCAGCCGCATCGCACAACGGCATAACATAGACTGGAGATACTCTTCAGTCTATAATCCCTGAGCTAACGGTCTAGCTGAGACTTTCAACAAGACCTTGACGAAGATCGTGAAAAAGACGGTGTCTCGAAATAAGAAGGACTGGCACGAGAGACTGCATGAAGCTCTCTGGGCGTATCGAACTACGTTCAAAACAGCCACGAACACAACGCCGTATGCATTGGTATTCGGCACAAAAGCGGTACTCCCTCTCGAGATAGAGTTACCCTCTCTACGAATGGTCGTCCACTACGAGTTAACAGACGAATAAAATGCTCACCTTCGGCTTGAGGAGCTCGACGCCCTTGATGAAACCCGTCTCATGGCGCAGCAAAATCTAAAGGCTTATAAAGCAAAGATGACGCGCTCATATGAGAGATTGACTAGGCCGAGAACATTCCGCCAAGGCGAACTCGTGCTAGTTGTCAAGAGACCTATGATCCCCAATCGTGCCAAACGGGGGAAATTCGAGCCGAACTATGAAGGCCCGTATATCATAGATAATGTTTACCAGGGTGGTGCCTACCTACTCATGGACATGCATGGTGAAAGACCTTTTAGCCAATAAACGGCCGTTTCCTGAAAAAATACTACGCCTGACGAGTCACGGCCTAGGTTAACGATAGATGACGCCACCTATGTCCGCTCGCTATCTTCCTATGCCCGAACTCTATAGGTAGTAGCCGGCGACGGACCGAAACGTCCTTAAACTAACGATGGACCACTATGTCCTAAAACTGGCGACAGACCGAAACGTCCTTAAACTAACGATGGACCACTATGTCCTAAAACTGGCGACGGACCGAAACGTCCTTAAACTAACAATGGACCACTATGTCCTAAAACTGGCTGTTGACCGAGACATCGATAAACTACTACGGACTGCAGCATCCCAAGGCTAACACAATTTTTTTTAAAAAAAAACGGTATGTCCATAAACAAAATGAGCACGGATGAAAACACGAAAGGGCTCTGTGAGTAAAAACAGCAGGGCTACCGGCGAGTTTTTATGAAAATCCGAAAGGGCGCAACCTCATTAAAAGACACTTGCAAGGTCCTATCGACCCTGTGAGGAGAAACCACCTGCGTGAGATCCTTACGACTCACAAGGGAGCAACACACTTAGGGATCCCCACGATTCCAAAGGAGAAATTACATTTGCGAGACCCTCACGACTTGAAAGGAGAACCCTCCTATGAGACCCTCACGGCTCATAAGATTCAAAAGTCTTAAGCTACAGGGATCTGAACCTGTTCTTAAACCATCACAACCTCCAATTCTGCCCTACAAGCGTCTTGACCCTTGTATACAATTCACGGGCGCGAATAAACATTTCCCTAACAAAGTCCAACCAGAGACTGGAGATATGCTCGCACAGCAAATGACACTTGTATGTCCTCTCGACTTATAAAGAGAAAATACTCTTGTAAGATCCTTACGACTTATAAGAGAACATACACTTAAGACTCCTCACGATTCTTAAGGAGAAAACACACTTATGAGATCCTCACGACTCGTAGGGAGAAATACCTTTATGAGACCCTTACGGCTTGTAAAGTTAAAAGCCTTAGTCGACAGGATCCTAACCCTGTTCGCTAAGCCACCTTTGTTCGACATCGACAGAAGCAAATGATGATTCGCTTCTGGCAATATCCCAGTTGTAGCGATACTGATGCCGAAATCGGTGTCAAATCCCAAAACTCGCAGCGAAAAGCCAGCGAGCCACAAATGCATACGAAATAGTCGAAATGATTAGGCAACTTGCAAATCAGCAAGTAAAAGTGTATGCATGCAAAATGGACTTAAGCAACTTGCACACTTTACCGCTGCTCCCACTCTGAATGAATCCCTCTGGCTGATCCATATAGACGCACTCTTCCAAATTACCATTTAGAAAGGCCGTCTTTACGTCCATCTGCCAGATCTCATAATCGTGGAAGGCAGCAATGGCAAGAAGGACCCGAATGGATTTGAGCATAGTCACTGGAGAAAAGGTTTTGTCATAGTCCAAACCAGGTCTTTGACGGAAACCCTTTGCAACAAGTCTAGCCTTATAGGTTTCAACCTGTCCATCTACACCAATCTTCTTTCTGAAGATCCATTTGCATCCTACGGGTTTTACCCCATCTGGAGCAATGTCCAAAGTCCATACTTTGTTAGTGTACATGGACTCCATTTCGGTCCGCATTGCATCCAGCCATTTTACCGAGTCGCCGCTCTGAATGGGTTGCTGGAAGCTAGTAGGGTCATCATTATCAATGATGCAATCTTCTCGATCACCGTCTATGAGAAAATCGTAGTATCTCTCGGGCGGATGAGACTGCCTACTACTTCTGCGGATAGGCGCTGGTATGTCCCTTTCTTCTGAAACTTCTGGTTCTACCAAACTTTCAGTAACAACTTATGGTTCTGGAATTTCTTCCAATCCTACCGCGCTCCCACTCTTCTGATTTTCTAAAAATTCAGCTTCTAAGAAGTGGGCATGAAGAGAAACAAAAACCTTTTGTTCCTCTGCGTAATAGAAACAATATCCCTTGGAGTTCTTTGGATATCCCACAAACTTACACTGTGCTGAGCGTGCCTCGAGCTTGTCCGGATGCTGCTTATTTACAAAAGCTGGACATCCCCATGTCTTCAGGTACTGAAGATAGGGTTTCTTCCCACTCCACATCTGATATGGTGTGGTAGGCGCAGTCTTGGTTGGAACCTTGTTCAAAAGATATGCAGCTGATTCTAGTGCATAACCCCAGAAAGATCGCGGTAACTCAGCCTTACTCATCATGGAACGAACCATATCCAATAGGGTTCGATTCCTCCTTTCCGATACACCGTTGTGTTGTGGTGTGTATGGAGGAGTAAGCTGAGAGAGAATTCCATTCTCTTTTAAGTAACCCAGGAACTCGTCACTTAAGTATTCACCACCTCGATCAGATCTCAGTGTCTTGATACTTTTGCCTGTTTGGTTTCCACTTCATTCTTGTATTCCTGGAATTTCTCAAAGGCCTCGGATTTATGCTTCATCAAGAAGATATGTCCATACCTAGAGAAATCATCCGTAAAAGTAATGAAGTAGGAATAACCACCTCGCGCATGTGTAGACATTGGATCGCACACGTCACTGTGTACGAGTCCCAAAAGCTCGCTCGCTCTTACTCCGTGTCCATTAAACGGAGTCTTTGTCATCTTTCCCATGAGACAAGATTCACAAGTAGCATAAGATTGATATTCGAACGGATTCAAATATCCTTCTCTATGTAACTTAGTTAATCATGTTTCATTGATGTGACCTAGTCTACAATGCCATAAGAAAGCCTGATTTATTTTTGGAGACTTTCTTTTAAGTGTGTTCTGGACATTGAAAACCTGAGCTTGACTCAATACGTATATACCGTCATCTAATGTACCGGACCCAATCAGAACTTGATTTAGGTGGATGTGAACTACATCGCTTATGAATGTAAAATCATATCCCTCTCCCGAAAGTGAGGACACTGATATGATATTACAAGTCAAACTAGGTACATACAAACAGTTATGTAGAATCAATATCTGCCCACTTATCAAACCTAGGCGATATTCTCCCATAGATTCAGCGTCCACGCTCATTCTATTTGCAACTCTGAGAGACAAATCACCTACCCTTATAACTCTACGGTTTCTCAAAGCATGTAATGAATTACAGATATGAGATCCTGCTCCGGTATCTAGTACCCAGGAAGTAGAGTTAATTGACAAACAGTTCTCAATTACAAACACACTTGAGGCCAAAGCCACAACATGCTTCGTATCCTGGCTACTGGCTTCCAAAGCCCTGCAATCCTTCTGCCAATGCCCAATCCCATAACAATAGGAACATCCCTCTTTAGCTAAACTAAGTCCCGAAACTTTTGCTCTTCCCTTTCCTCCTACTTTACTAACACCATATATCGGCTTTGTAGAGGTCTTCTTCTTTTCACCCTTTGCTTTCGCCCTGGATGTAGAAGAAGAAGGTCCTCTATTAAGCAGAGCTTGTGTCTCCCTGGTTTCTTTCAGGGTGTAAGTAGAGGGTAGGGACTGTGGAAATAAGTCAGCGTATGACCTGTTTCCCAACGTGGTCTCCAGGTCCTTGAGCTCATCACTATAGCTAGTCATTGTAAGGACGTCGTCCCTTACAGATGACCCGACAGCCAACCTCGCTTGAAATAATTCGTTCGAGGTCTCATATCTTACGATATGAGATTGCTCTCCATATAAATCTTTGTTATGGAGAAAGATGGAAACTGATTTCATCTTCTCGTGCTGGTATATACCATCAACTGAAGCTAACACGAGGCACTTGGCTTTCGCTTTATCCTTTTCCCTTGTCTGACGGATATCCATATCCGCGACGGTGGAAACTGGACCTGGGACGGTGGGATCTTGAGTGGTAATAGGGTGGTCCAGCTTGTCATAGGCAATGGACATCTGGACAGACCTTTGCCAGTCATATAAGTCAGATTCAGTCAACTTGTTGTCTAGATGTAACCTAGTCATGGTCACAAGGTCGCTGCAATGAGAGAGAGAGAAGAAAACACTTTAGCATGATGCTCTTGCAAGTTTAGATTGGTTTTTAGTTTATCTAAACTGGATGGCTCCCACTGTTTCTCGAATCCTTCCTCAAACCATAAAAGAAGAATTAGCCAGGACTATTCTCACTGTACAATACTTGCTTAACCGTTCAGCCAGGCCAGTGTCGGTACTTCAAGGGAGGTTTTCCAACGCTTTCGTGAAGTTCCTTAATTAAATAACCTCTTTTCTCTGGGGGCGTAGCCCCGCTGACACCTTTCTCGACACCTACTTGGTTTATAGCATTGATCGTTAAGTGACGAATCTCCTGATAAGTAGCATATACTCACAGTAGGATCGGGATCTAAATATCATCGTGTGATAATGTTGAAGGAATCCTACCAACATTCATCAAACTCCAAATGGTATGCAACACTAGCAAGTTTCAGTTTCTTCTGAAACTCCCGATGTGGATTTTTGCCCCATGTTCTTATGACCTTGACGAAGGCCAACAAATCATAAGTCACATATCAAGTTCTGCCCATCATTATCTTGTTAATTTGAACCCACCCGTACATACCCTTGACGAAGGCCAACAAGGTAATACGACTGTCCCAAACCAACTCATCTATCTATGCAACAAATGAATACCCCAGCAGCTACCAAACACTATGCCTTGACGAAGGCCAACAAACATAGCTTGAATACTACTGACCATCCATAAGAAATGACAGAGGGCTACGACTGGTTTTGGCGAAACCGTGAAAGTAGTGAACTTGATATAATCGAAGGAACCTGATAGCTTTTTAAAAGGAGTGGTTAAAGCTCCGCAATTAAAAATTCTGCTCTTTTAAAATAACCGAATGGTTTCTTTTAAATTTGTTCCAACGATTCAACTTTGGTTTGTTTTCTTTGCATTAATATAATGCGTCCCATCAATTAATCTATCATTGCAGAAAAAAACGAAAATACAACGTCCTCTTATGCCATCCGCATTCACTGGGTCTTGTCATCACCCGTTAGGTTACTTAACTAACGACAGAGCGGGGGCTGGGCTAGCGCGGGTGTAAAACATAAGTGACGTCTAAATAGCTATCATATATAGATATTGTAGGGTTACTAGGCACACTCAAGAGGCTCCACAAGGCATCTACCATGACAAATTCAAATTTTTATGTGCCTAACAACTCTATGCAAGATCGTTAACTAGAGATTAGGCGAAAACTATGAACAAGTAAACAACTTTACTATAAGTGAAAGGGATTACAACCTTTGTAGATCCGGTCCTTCACTTCAATAGCCCCATGTTGACGTCCCTTCGCTGCGATCATTGGGATCCCGAACTCTAGCGTTGGTTTCATCGGAGAAATGAGCGGGCTAGGTCGTTGACTTCGAGGCCGAAGATGATCTACGTCGGGGAGACTCAAACTCAAGCTATTCCTTCACTTGGTCAAAAACTTTGTGAAGAGAACACCCTATACTACATGGCAAGTAGTAGAGGATGAAGAAATAGGAAGTGGGTTCACTTTGGATTTGGATTTCTCACTCTAAATCTCATGGCACCATTAGAGGTAGCAAGCTTTCTTGAAGCTTGATGAAGATGAAGAAGAAGAAAGAATAAAAAGAATCAATAGAAAAAATGAATATCCAAATGAAACTTATCCTTTTAATTATGGCACCGTGGTTGAGTTAAGCTCTCATGCTTAACTCATGTAGAGAATTAACCAAAGCATTAGGTTAAGGGTTGGGTTAACTAATATCCTAAGGAAATGACAAAAGATTTGACTTTGTCAAAGTTTCTTCAAGCTTCATGAAGCTTGATAACTTTGACCAAAGTCTCACTCTTTTGTTATTTGTTAGGAAAATAGTAAACCCTAATTTAACCTTGATTTGGTATAAGTCTCATACACACAACTTGTTTGTATCATCAAACATGATACAAACATGTACACTTGCATATATCACATATAAACAATGTGCACAATCAAGTGAGAAAATCAATCTTAAGTGAACCAATACTAGTTAATGTAAAGTAATATATCAAATATATAATTATACATTAAATCATTAAATCAACACTTGATTTAACGATCCGGTCATATTGCATATAACCGACTAATATCAATTGTAACAACTTATCGAATCAACACTTGATCCGATAACCCGGCTATATCGCATACAACCGATCAATGTCACAAATCGCGAGAATAGAATACAGTATCACATACTAGTGTTATTCTCGGTCCCGCACATATCTCATATGCGCTCCTATTTCGTTTCGCTTGAGCCAGGACACCCCTGTGTAGGACTCTAAAGACTCGTCAATACGCCGGCAGTAGGTGATGATCATATCAAACACCCAAAAGCTGCAAGCGGTCTACTAAACGTAACGGCCACCCAGGTATTGAGCGATCAGAAGATCAACGAGCAAGCCCGCTCACACTCCTGTGAATCCAACCAGTAATACTTACCGTACAATCCGGTCTGTT
Organism: Agapanthus africanus; assembly: GCA_030015575.1. Classification (NCBI taxonomy): domain Eukaryota; kingdom Viridiplantae; phylum Streptophyta; class Magnoliopsida; order Asparagales; family Amaryllidaceae; genus Agapanthus; species Agapanthus africanus. The sequence goes on from JASDDO010000004.1 coordinate 54,201,264, forward strand.
CGTCTGATATGTCGCATATCTCGTCTAGGGGTGGTAAACGTCAGACCCCAATAACTCGATAAGTCGTGTCGATATGAGGCTCATAACGGGTCGAGAAACTACTGGTAACACTTACCAGTAAATCCCTAAAACAGCCTTGGCCAAGGACTTCCTGTTATAGCCAATCGAGCACAGCGCAACATCAACTCCCTATACCGGGAGAGACGAAACCCCTCCTATCGCTCATTGCCTCCATGTGATTCGGGACTGTACCCAAAAACCACCGTTTTGCACGCCCTCTTGGACGTGGTAAGGTGGAAATCAAAGCACAGTGGGAATCACACAAGACTTTATGACGATCTCGGGTCTACAGACTAACATGTACCAGTGTCACCAGAGAACTGCCATCTGACGTAAGGTATAATACCATCTGGGAGTTCTCGGCAAGTCCGTCCAGTGTACCCAGTCTCCACTGAGCACCTGTATATCATCTCTGATGTTAAACACCAATGGATATGGGATCATCCATCGCTCATCTATATGGGTCGAGAAGCTACACGCTAGTCTACACTGGTATATCGATGCCCCGTCTCGATACACCCACGACTAGGGACTTTGAAGGATTTACTTATGGACTACCACGTCCCCACTAGTATAATCCGCATCATAGTCCGGGTAGTCAAGTACATATCCTAAGGGCTTTACCAACATGTTACAGAGAGACAATAAGTGTACACGTTAAGGTAAAGAGTAACCAGATAGCATACTATCATATCGAGCAAGAAAGTCATCCCTATATATGTCCAAGCATCCACTACAATATACATCCTATGTATAGTAATGGACTCTAGGGCATACATATAACTAACAGATATTGTACATTCGTCAGACGCAATAATAGGCATTCCAGATCACTGATGAACATTATTGGATATACAAGCAATCCGCGTTTCCTTTGAGCCTGCAACGAAAGACGGATTACATAGTTGTGATGAATAGCCATTACCCCACCCTAGACCCCTACGGGTACGGCAACTACCCGCCAAGTACCCGAAGTGAAGTGGTCTCCCTCAACAACGTGAGTAGGCCACTAAACACTTCAACTTTGTGTACCCCACCTTGGGTCTATCCTAGGAGCAAAAACAGTAAATGAAATAATACAACGGTGGCTATAACCACAACCTGGATGTGCCCCGCAAAAGAATATTACATCATATTACAATTTATATCGAATGAATGAATATAAAACCCATTTCAAACCCCGGCTAATCATCACAACGATCCAATCAAGTTCATATACACAAACAGCAAAAACCATTACAGAAATGTGTAACCCCCTGCCAACTGACATACTAGCAGTTAGGGGAGGTTTACGAACACATTAAAAATTACAGATAAAAACGTGATTAGCAAATAACTGAGAATATCGATCGACGACCTTTTTCCGTGTCTACCCCAAATGCAAGCCTGCACAGAAGTAACGTGGGCAGAAACAGAATAAACTGGAAAACAAAACACCACAAAATATGAATTACTGCGCAAATTTGAGTCAACTCGGGGTTGACTCGACGGCGGATCCGCGGCCAAAAGCACCATTCCGCCGCGGATCCGCGGCCGTCTTACCGAGTTAGGTCCTCGTATTTTCCCAGAATTATTATAATCCCCTGCTGTTAATTTTCAGGCACATCAAATAATTTTTTCGACACGTTTAAAATTGACAGAAACTTGAAGGGTTCGGGGTTTTGTTTTCGCGTTTTTTTGACGATCGAAGTTCTAATTAGTTGCTAACAAGCTAGTAAAGGTTTAGTTGGCTCTGATGCAACTGTAAGTCCATGTCACGCACCCCACGAGCTTGCGGGGAGGCGGAATATATGAAAAACAATTATCAAAGCTTCGTAACACGGACTTGAGCACACGTATCGTATCTAAACCATTACTGGCAAACTACGAGAGGTTTAACTACTTGGATTCGAAGTTATACCTCACGTTACTTGTCCTTCGGGTCTTCATCGCACGCCCACTTGGACGTGGTAAGGTGGAAATCAAAGCACAGTGGGAATCACACAAGACTCTATGACGATCTCGGGTCTACAGACTAACCTGTACCAGTGTCACCAGAGAACTGCCATCTGACGTAAGGTATAATACCATCTGGGAGTTCTCGGCGAGTCCGTCCAGTGTACCCAGTCTCCACTGAGCACCCGTATATCATCTCTAATGTCAAACACCAATGGATATGGGGTCATCCATCGCCCATCTATATGGGTCGAGAAGCTACACGCTAGTCTACACTGGTATATCGATGCCCCGTCTCGATACACCCACGACTAGGGTCTTTGAAGGATGTACTAATGGACTACCACGTCCCCACTAGTATGATCCGCATCATAGTCCAGGTAGTCAAGTACACATCCTAAAGGCTTTACCAACATTTTACAGAGAGACAATAAGTGTACACGTTAAGGTAAAGAGTAACCAGATAGCATACTATCATATCGAGCAAGAAAGTCATCCCTATATATGTCCAAGCATCCACTACAATATACATCCTATGTATATTAATGGCCTCTAGGGCATACATATAACTAACAATCTCCCACTTGCACTAGGGCCATCTGATAGCAGTGGTTGTAGTATCTCATACTCAACCATCCCATGAAAGTCTCTCTCTGGGAAAAAGGCCTTTGTGAGTGGATCCGCCGTGTTGTCCTCTGAGTCTTCTCTCCTAACCTCGATTCCCTGGAGATCAACCATCTCCATGATCAGGTGATACTGCCTAAGAATATGTCTGGATCACTGATGGGACGGGCGTTCCTTGGCATAAGCCATAACTCCATTGTCACACAACGGGAGGAACGAAGTTCATCTCATGAACTAATATACACCCAGACTGCCTCTTTGGTAGCAATGTATCCATCCTTTATCGTCTAGTATGCCACGGTATCTAGCTTGGAACTCTTCCAACATTTCGTCCCTGCACTGAGGGTAAAGACAATGCCTGCGACTGACATTCAATCGTCTTTATCACCCTGGAACCTTTCCAGTGATTCTCCTCAGGATCGATTGATACCATCTCACTACAACTAGTGAGTATCCTAACATCCAATTAGATCTATCTCATAGATCCAAAACCCAGGATTTAGGAGGTATCACTTTGATCCTATATGGAGAATCCTTGTGATAAGCGGAGATTGACCGAGCGTAGCATAGGAAACTTCTTCCCTATCATGAGTATGTCATCCACGTACTCTACGAGGATCACCACCATACTCCCTACTACCTTTTTTGTATATACAAGGTTCATCTACCATTTTGATGAAGTCAAACTCTTTGACTACCACATCAAAACAGATGTTCCAACTTCGCGATGCCTGCTTTATCACATAAAACATCTTGCACACGTTTCCGCTGCTCCCACTGTCTACGAAGCCCTCTGACTGTGTACTTATAGACTCTCTCTTCTAAATCTTTATTTAGAAAAGCAGTCATGACACCCAACCGCCAGATATCGTAGTCATGGTATGTAGCCGTGGAAAGTAGGATCTGGATGGACTTAAGCATAGGTACTTAGAAAAGGTTTCATCACAATCCATACCTGGTCAATGATGCAAACCTTTAACAAGTCTAGCTTTGAAAGTCTCAACTTTTCCATGTACACCAAGTAATCTTCTCAAGATATACTTGCTCCTGATGGGGATTTAACCCTTCAGATAAAGCAACCAAAGTCCATACTTTGTTGGTGTAAAAGGATTCCATCTCAGATCGATAAACATCCAGCCATTCTTACAGAGTCCCACTCCTGATGGTCAGCTCGAAACTGTTAGGTCATCATCCCATGATGCAATCCTCACTTCCACTGTCATAGAGAAACCGGAGTATCTCTCAGGTGGGTGAGGAAACCTACTAGATCGGCGGAGAGGCTGAGGTTCGTTGGTTGCTATTGAATCCTTTGGTTCTACCAAATCATCAGCTGTAGTTTGTATAGCTGGAACTGTTTCCAGTTCTACCTCATGACCAATAATTTCTTCACAAGAAATTCCCTTTCACAAAGGTGGCATGCTGAGAAACAAAACATTTTTGTTCCTCGATTAGGTAGAAGATATTCCCTTGCGTATGCTTGGGATATCCAACAAACTTCCACAGATCTGACTTTGCCTCGAGCTTGTCCGGATTTTGCTTTTCAGACATAGGCCGGACAACCCCAAATCTTAACAAACTTAAGATATGGGCTCTTCCCTTTCCATATCACATATGAAGTGGTAAGCAACTGATTTGATCGGAACCCAATTCAATAGGTATGCAACTTCATAAGTGCATAACTCCCTAAAAGGAAATAGGAAACTCAGTAGTACTCATCATAGAGCACACCATATCTAATAGGGTGTGATTGCTCTGCCCCGATACACCGAGATGGTGTGGTGTATCCGGAGGAGTAATGCTGAGAGAGAATCTCATTCTCCTTTAGAATAATCCAAGAATTCCGTGCTCAAGTATTCTCCTCCTTGATCTCATCAAAGGACATAATACTTATACCCTTTGTTGGTTCTCTACTTCTTAATTATATTCTGTGAATATCTCAAAAGCTTCGGACTTGTGTTTCAACAGGAACATATGTCTGAATCTCGAGAGATCATCAGAGAATTTAATGAAGTACAAAGAACCAATCTTGGCATTTGTAGACAGGGGACCTTCATACATCATCATGTATCATCCCAAGAGTTCACTAACTCTTTCTCTGATTCCATTAAACAGAGCTATGGTCATCTTATCTTCGTGACATGACTGGAAAGTTTCACAAGATGTAAATTCAAACTGATTTAAAAATGCATCTTAATGTAACTTAGCTAGTCGGATCGCATTGATATGACCTAGTCTATAATGCCTCAAGAAGAATTCGTTCATTTCTGAACTCTTCATCTTGTGTGTGTTCTGTATACTAAGAACTATAGTTTGATTTAGAACGTTAATGCTTTTAGATAACGTGCCTGAACCGATCAACTCTTGATTTAGGAAATGTTCAAAACATTATTCAACAATACAAAATTATATCCTTCTTTATCTAAATAAAGAGACTGATGTGATTTTGTATATCAAGTTCGGTATCTAATAACATTTTTTCAGAATCAATGTATTCTGGTAATACAGGGTGACAGTGACCAACAGACTTGGCTGCAACAGTTGCACCGTTTTCTGCCTCATGAAACTTAGCACCCGTTCTCAGTTCTCTACCTTTCTGTAGCCCATGTAATATATTACATATGTGGGATCTTGATCTGGTATCAAATACCCAGGACGTAAAGGACACTGAGAAACAGTTCTCGGTAATGAATACACCCGAAGATGATGCATCAGTATGCACTTTCTTCGTTTGGGTGGCACGGGAATTCTGGTAATCCCCTAAATCCTGCTCTGTCTTATAACATTTATAAGTTGGAGCGGGACCAACGTTCCCCAGCTCAGTATAACAAGCGGGTTCGGTCAATACATCCGTTTTATTATCTTGATTAAGGCGTGATATGGTCGCTACCTGGAGAGAGAGAGAGAGAAGAAAACACTCTGCGTGCGCTCTAGCAAGATCAGATTGGTTATTATTTTATCTAATCAGGATGGCTCCCACTGTTTTTATCAAATCTTCCTTCAAACCCTAAAAGGAAAGACTAGCCGGGATTAATTACACGCTACAAGTTCGCCAATCTTTCAGTCAGGCCAGTGTCGGTACTTTGAGGGAGGTTCCCCGTGCTTTCGCACGAACCTAATTAAAGTAAACCTCGTTTTCCCAGAGGCGTAACCCCGTTGACACCTTTCTAGACACCTACTTGATCGGCTAATTGTAATGTGTAAAACTCTCCCAGGAGTAACAATTACTCGCAGTGGGTATCGGGATCCAACTATCTCATAGAAGGTATGCAATCTCATTGCAAATTTCAACACTTGAAATTCCCGATAATATTTTTCCCCTAACATCCTATGACCTTGACAAAGGCCAACAAACCATAGGATGCTAGTCAAGTTCAACCCGTCAATTCTTGATTGAATTAAACCCACCGGCACGACCCTTGACAAAGGCCAACAAGGTCGTACGACTACCCTAACCCAATCTGCATCATATGCATAAGCAGATAAGCACTAGTCAGTTACCGCACACTACGCCTTGACAAAGGCCAACAAACGCAGCACGAATACTAAGTAGGACTTATCTGAAATGACGGAGGGCTACGACAGGTTTTTCTGAAAACCTACTGCATAATGAACTTGATATCGTTGTAGAATCAAATGATTTTTAAATGGAGTGTTTTTTAGGCTTTTCTAGTTTTGCTAAAGGGGTCACTCCCGGTGAAGGGATCGTCGGCCCTTTCCTCATCGAATAAGGTGCAGGATATATCATATATACCGCTGTGCAAAGCAAGAACTATAGGAGCAATCAAAAGAAAAACCGAGGGTTATAGCATCTTCCAGTCATTGCTAAAGGAGTCACTTCCGGTGAAGGGATCTCGGCCCTTTCCTTATCGAATAAGGTGCAGGATATTCTACAAGGAACACCACGATGCAAAGCAAGAACTGTAGCTACCTGTTTTTGAAAATTTGATTCCACAACATCTTTTAGGTTTCTTTTATTTCATTAATCATATTAATGAAGTCCCATCATTTAAATCACCTAAACATCACAGATAAATACGACGTACACTTATGCCATCCGCATTCGCCTCGATGTCCCCTCGTGCACCGTTAGGTTAGGTAACTAACGACAGAGCGGGACAGGGCTAGCGCGGGTGTAAAACATAAGTAATTTCTATATAATATATCATATATACTATATACAGTATCTATCATAACATATCAAATGATCACATCACAGATATTGCAGCAGAAGAAACATATGAAACATTGGATATACTAGGACATCTGTGTTTTCAATACGAGCCTGTATAAAACACGGATTCCACGGTCGCGATGAATAGCCAAACCCACACCCCTAGACCCCTACGAGAGCGGCAAGCAACCCTACCAATTCTAGAGTTAGGAGACCCGGACTCGACTCCTCGAGTTGGTCTCCCACTGGACTCTAGAACCCGGTTACTTGTGCTCTCCTCCTTGGGTCTATCCTAGTGCGGAAAAGTAAATAATATACAAATGGTGACAACAACCTCAACCCGGAAGTACCCCAATAAAAGAATATTACATAAAACAAATTTTACATGAATGAAAATAAAAACTCTCATCTCACATAAAACCCCCGGCTATTCAAAACGCGACGATCCAATATAACATATCCAGCAACACATAACGTCACATGTCATCAACGTAAGTAAATGTGCGCATCCCAATTGTCGTTGATATATAGCAACAAAACCGGCGATATCACATATTACACTTACGGTCGCAGAAAAGAAAGTGTAAAATTACAACAGTTGGAATCCGCAACCTTCTTAGACATCGCATGCCTAACAGTTATAAACCCTGCATTTTAGTATCTATATCGAAAACTCTTTTCAATATCAAGTCGGGCAATTCGACAAGATTCCCGACATCCGGTACGAATGCTCGTCGCAAACTTTAGTATACGGCCGCACCCCCCATACCGTCGACGAAGTGCACTAAGGCAGAACACCGCTGCCGCGAGCACCCGAACAGATGCTTTCGGCGACGGGGTTCTCCTACAGCCACTTGGTCGGGGCTATGGGGCGTGGCTATCTATTAAGTTTACCCGGCGAGTATCCGCGTACGCTATGTGATTGCGACGGACTTTTGATCGCATCAAAATCCCGTGGCAACCGATCATTTGAGACTAAACTGCTACATTTATAACATCCAAATCAGTTATCTCATAACTACTTGTGGATTCCAAATATTGTATCACATTCCAGATAAATAGAGAATGTTAAACTTTCCGATCGAATGATTAAACACCCAAGTTTTCCCTAATGGTTCTCAACACTTAAGGGGGGTTTAAAAACATCCATCACATGCCACAGTACCAATGGTCCAGCCGTAGAAGGGTCAAGCCAACGCCTCACATGTGGCACGCCGTACTCCCCCAAACTCTAAGGTTCAAAGGGCAGTTCAAGACGGTCACATAATCGAGTTAAGGTTTGTTGTCTTCTAAAGGGTCCATCGCGTTACTTGCACTACTTAGAACGTTCTCAAACTACGGAAAAATCCAACAATTGGAAATTTCCTGGCAGGGGAAAAAGTGGGTATTTATATCCGGTCGAACTTTTTAACATGTTCTAAAATTACCCGGAAAAACATTACCAAATTAAATATTCCGATCGAAACAACGACTACAAAATAATCCCCAGAATACTCAACACTTGAGTCAGAATAAAATAATACCCAGAAAATATATAAGCAGTTGCTAGAATTACTGTGCAAAACAGAGCGCATGAATCCACTTTACTGCCGCGGATCCGTGGCCCAAGGGCGGTACGGCCGCGGTTCCGCGGCGGTTTGTACTGTTCATCGTCTCGTTTTTCACTGAAATTCTTAGAAAACCCTGCTGAATTTTTTAGGTATTTTTAATTCAGAAAAATCCCAATTTTGAAAAAATTACAGAGAGGGGGTTAACTTTGACACGTCGGGGTTCGATCGGAGTTTTAACATCGTAAACACATCGCCAAATGCTCTAGCTAGGCTCTGATACCACTGTAGGGTTACTAGGCACACTCAAGAGGTTCCACAAGGCATCTACTATGCCAAATTCAAATTTTTATGTGCCTAACAACTCTATGCAAGATCGTTAACTAGAGATTAGGCGAAAACTATGAACAAGTAAACAACTTTACAATAAGTGAAAGGGATTACAACCTTTGTAGATCTGGTCCTTCACTTCAATAGCTCCGTGTTGACGTCCCTTCGCTGCGATCATAGGGATCCCGGACTCTAGCGTTGGTTTCATCGGAGAAATGAGCGGGCTAGGTCGTTGACTTCGAGGACGAAGATGATCTACGTCGGGGAGACTCAAACTCAAGCTATTCCTTCACTTGGTCAAAAACTTTGTGAAGAGAACACCATATACTACATGGCAAGTAGTAGAGGATGAAGAAATATGAAGTGGGTTCACTTTGGATTTGGATTTCTCACTCTAAATCTCATGGCACCATTAGAGGTAGCAAGCTTTCTTGAAGCTTGATGAAGATGAAGAAGAAGAAGAAGAAAGAATAAAAAGAATCAATAGAAAAAATGAATATCCAAATGAAACTTATCCTTTTAATTATGGCACCATGGTTGAGTTAAGCTCTCATGCTTAACTCATGTATTGAATTAACCAAAGCATTAGGTTAAGGGTTGGGTTAACTAATATCCTAAGGAAATGACAAAAGATTTGACTTTGTCAAAGTTTCTTCAAGCTTCATGAAGCTTGATAACTTTGACCAAAGTCTCACTCTTTTGTTATTTGTTAGGAAAATAGTAAACCCTAATTTAACCTTGATTTGGTATAAGTCTCATACACACAACTTGTTTGTATCATCAAGCATGATACAAACATGTACACTTGCATATATCACATATAAACAATGTGCACAATCAAGTGAGAAAATCAATCTTAAGTGAACCAATACTAGTTAATATAAAGTAATATATCAAATATATAATTATATATTAAATCATTAAATCATTAAATCAACACTTGATTTAACAATCCGGTCATATTGCATATAACCGACTAATATCAATAGTAACAACTTATCGAATCAACACTTGATCCGATAACCCGGCTATATCGCATACAACCGATCAATGTCACAAATCGCGAGAATAGAATACAGTATCACATACTGGTGTTATTCTCGGTCCCGCACATATCTCATATGCGCTCCTATTTCGTTTCGCTTGAGCCAGGACACCCCTGTGTAGGACTCTAAAGACTCGTCAATACGCCGGCAGTAGGTGATGATCATATCAAACACCCACAAGCTGCAAGCGGTCTGCTAAACGTAACGGCCACCCAGATATTGAGCGATCAGAAGATCAACGAGCAAGCCCGCTCACACTCCTGTGAATCCAACCAGTAACACTTACCGTACAATACAGTCTGTTCGTCTGATATGTCGCATATCTCGTCTAGGGGTGGTAAACGTCAGACCCCAATAACTCGATAAGTCGTGTCGATATGAGGCTCATAACGGGTCGAGAAACTACTGGTAACACTTACCAGTAAATCCCTAAAACAGCCTTGGCCAAGGACTTCCTGTTATAGCCAATCGAGCACAGCGCAACATCAACTCCCTATACCGGGAGAGACGAAACCCCTCCTATCGCTCATTGCCTCCATGTGATTCGGGACTGTACCCAAAAACCACCGTTTTGCACGCCCTCTTGGACGTGGTAAGGTGGAAATCACACAAGACTTTATGACGATCTCGGGTCTACAGACTAACATGTACCAGTGTCACCAGAGAACTGCCATCTGACGTAAGGTATAATACCATCTGGGAGTTCTCGGCAAGTCCGTCCAGTGTACCCAGTCTCCACTGAGCACCTGTATATCATCTCTGATGTCAAACACCAATGGATATGGGATCATCCATCGCCCATCTATATGGGTCGAGAAGCTACACGCTAGTCTACACTGGTATATCGATGCCCCGTCTCGATACACCCACGACTAGGGACTTTGAAGGATTTACTTATAGACTACCACGTCCCCACTAGTATGATCCGCATCATAGTCCGGGTAGTCAAGTACACATCCTAAGGGCTTTACCAACATGTTACAGAGAGACAATAAGTGTACACGTTAAGGTAAAGAGTAACCAGATAGCATACTATCATATCGAGCAAGAAAGTCATCCCTATATATGTCCAAGCATCCACTACAATATACATCCTATGTATAGTAATGGACTCTAGGGCATACATATAACTAACAGATATTGTACATTCGTCAGACGCAATAATAGGCATTCCAGATCACTGATGAACATTATTGGATATACAAGCAATCCGCGTTTCCTTTGAGCCTGCAACGAAAGACGGATTACATAGTTGTGATGAATATCCATTACCCCACCCTAAACCCCTACGGGTACGGCAACTACCCGCCAAGTACCCGAAGTGAAGTGGTCTCCCTCAACAACGTGAGTAGGCCACTAAACACTTCAACGTACCCGGTAGTTTGTGTACCCCACCTTGGGTCTATCATAGGAGCAAAAACAGTAAATGAAATAATACAACGGTGGCTACAACCGCAACCTGGATGTGCCCCGCAAAAGAATATTACATCATATTACAATTTACATCGAATGAATGAATATAAAACCCATCTCAAACCCCGGCTAATCATCACAACGATCCAATCAAGTTCATATACACAAACAGTAAAAACCATTATAGAAATGTGCAACCCCCTGCCAACTGACATACTAGCAGTTAGGGGAGGTTTACGAACACATTAAACATTACAGATAAAAACCCGATTAGCAAATAACTTAGAATATCGATCGATGACCTTTTTCCGTGTCTACCCCAAATGCAAGCCAGCACAGAAGTAACCTGGGCAGAAACAGAATATACTGGATAACAAAACACCACAAAATATGAATTACTGTGCAAATTCGAGTCAACTCGGGGTTGACTCGGCGGCGGATCCGCGGCCAAAAGCACCATTCCGCCGCGGATCCGTGGCCGTCTTACCGAGTTAGGTCCTCGTATTTTCCCAGAATTCTTATAATCCCCTGCTGTTAATTTTCAGGCACATCAAATAATTTTTTCGACACGTTTAAAATTGACAGAAACTTGAGGGGTTCGGGATTTTGTTTTCGCGTTTTTCTGACAATCGAATTTCTAATTATTTGCTAACAAGCTAGTAAAGGTTTAGTTGGCTCTGATACCACTGTAAGTCCATGTCACGCACCCCACGAGCTTGCGGGAAGGCGGAATATATGAAAAACAATTATCAAAGCTTCGTAACACGGACTTGAGCACACGGATCGTATCTAAACCATTACTGGCAAACTACGAGAGGTTTAACTACTTGGATTCGAAGTTATACCTCATGTTACTTGTCCTTCGGGTCTTCATCGCTGTCCTCCACTCCTCGTAGGCTCTTTGGAACGTCGGCACCTCAACGACCTTCTCAAGTCAAAGACGATCCACCCGAGAGCTCCTACTCCAAGCTTGACCTCTAACTTGAGGTAACTAGGTTTCTCAAAGTGCTAATCTAAGCAACCTAGGGGATATAGAGTTGGATTAGGGATGGATTGATCTCAACACATGAGAGGTTAGGGTTAGGGTTTGAAGAGAGAGAGCTTGAGGAGAGAGAAGGTGAGAATGAGAATCCTTTTGGATAAATGATATCATTTGTGTATATATGAAACATAACATATTATTAAATGAATAACAAATAATAATATATCATCATGTTTCATTAATACACATAGTGATTCATCACATGAGTCATATAAATCATAAATGAATCATTAACTCCATGTATGAATCACACCATGACTCATTAATCCAATAAATGCAAATGCCACCTTAGCCTCCAAGTCATCATCCTTCTAGAAGCTTCCCGACAAATTACGAGAACGCCCCTCCTATCCGTGAAAATACGGAAAAACTTTAGACTGTATAAATCCAATAATCCGATACTAGAATCTGGCTTAAACCAAAGCCGACTAGTAAAAACTGTCCGAACATCATACGTGCGTAAAAACACGTATGCGTCCGAACCCTGTCGTAAAACCATACGACCTCTATATCGTTTCGCCCGAAGCAGGGAAACTCTCTGTGTGGGACTCTAAAGACTCGACACTACGCTGGCAGTGGGTTTAACCACAGACCGCAAGCGGCACTAGCTGTACGTAACGGTCCTCAGGTAGATATCGATAAGAAGGCCGATGAGGAAACCCATCCGAACTCCTACTGAGCCTGATGTGATAATCTTCGTACAGTCCGGTCTGTTCGTCTAGGACTATCGCATATTGGGCCTAGGGGGTGGTAAACGTCAGACCCCTAATAGCGGTATAAGTCGTGTCGGAGTGCAGCCCATTACACCTTGAGAAACTACTGGAAGCCACCAGTAAATCTCGCTTGCTCTGGCCAGGGACTTTGCGTAATGGCTCTCCATACACAGCGCGATATCAACCCCCAATACCGGGAGAGACGAATCCTATCTAACCGCCACTGCCTCCAAGTGCTTCGGGACTACACCCAACTACTACCTGTTTGCACGACTCCTTTGAGCCGTGGTAGGGTAGTAATCTAAGTACAGTGGGAACACACCCGAGGCGAAGTAGCAGTATCAAGTCGACGGACTAAGCTGTACTCATGTCACCTGGGAACTGCTATCTGACGATGGGTATAAATCCAACCTGCAGTTCCCGGCGAGTCCTGTCCGGTGTACCCGTAACCTAACGAGCACCTGTACACTATCTCCAGTACGACGTACTGATGGCTGTGGGACAGACCATCTCCCCAACTGGGATGAGAAGCGTACACACTAGTCTACTCCGGAGTATCGATACCCTGTCTCGATAATCCTACGACTAGGGACCTGTATAGGATGTTACTTATAGACTACCCAGCCCCCACTAGTATGACTGCCATCACAACACTGGTAATCAAGCAAAGATCCTAAGGGCTCTACTAATATGTATAAGCGATACGTTACAAGAAACATATGCACATATTAAAGTAGACACAAACCAAGTAGCATACTACCATTTTTAGCAAGACTGTCAATACAACTGTGAATATCCCAAGCTTCCATTAAGTAATATACAAACTAGTATGATACAGTAATGGCCTTCTAGGGCATAAATACTAACACATTCGTCTCATTACAACAGACGCAACATCAGCAAATCGAAGCCGCGACAAAGCTCCCAGTTCATGACTTGACAATGCACAGACAACCGAGAGTCAACCCCTCCTGGTTTCGTGGAACAGCGCCTATGTCAATCCTGACCCCGTGGGAAGCATCCAGAGCAAATCCTGGTTTCGTGGAACACGGCCTATGTCAATCCTGACCCTATGGAAAACGTCCAGAGCAGATCCTGGTCCTTGCGGAACACGGCTTATGTCAATCCTGACCCCGTGGGAAGCATCCAGAGCAAATCCTGGTCTGGTGGAACACGGCCTATATCAGCCCTGACCCCATGGGAAGCGTTCAGAGCGGAACCCGGTCCTTGCGGAATATGGCATATGTCAATCCTGACCCCGTGGGAAGCATCCAGAGTAAATCCTGGTCTAGTGGAACTCGACCTATGTCAATCCTGACCCTGTGGGAAGCGTCCAGAGCAGAACCTGGTCCTTGTGGAACACGGCTATGTCAATCCTGACCCCGTGGGAAGCATCCAGAGCAAATCCTGGTCTAGTAGAACACGGCCTATGTCAATCCTGACCCCGTGGGAAACATCCAGAGCAAATCCTGGTCTAGTGGAACACGGCTATGTCAATTCTGACCCCGTGGGAAGCGTCCAGAGCGGAACCTGGTCCTTGCGGAACATGGCTATGTCAATCCTGACCCCGTGGGAAGCATCCAGAGCAAATCCTGGTCATGTGGAACACGGCCTATATCAATCCTGACCCCGTGGGAAGCATCCAGAGCGGAACCTGGTCCTTGTGGAACACGGCCTATGTCAATCCTGACCCGTGGGAAGCGTCCAGAGCGGAACCTGGTCCTTGCGGAACATGGCCTATGTCAATCCTGACCCCGTAGGAAGCATCCAGAGCAAATCCTGGTCACGTGGAACACGGCCTATATCAATCCTGACCCCGTGGGAAGCGTCCACAGCGGAACCTGGTCCTTGCAGAACACGGCCTATGTCAATCCTGACCCCGTGGGAAGCAACCAGAGCGGAACCTGGTCCTTGCGGAACACGGCCTATGTCAATCCTGACCCGGTAGGAAGCATCCAGAGCAAATCCTGGTCTAGTGGAACACGACCTATGTCAATTCTGACCCCGTGGGAAGCGTCCAGAGCGGAACCTGGTCCTTGCAGAACACGTCCTATGTCAATCCTGACCCCGTGGGAAGTATCCAGAGCAAATCCTGGTCTAGTGGAACACGGCCTATGTCAATCCTGACCCGTGGGAAGCGTCCAGAGCAAATCCTGGTCCCGTGGAACACGGCTAAAGTCAATCTTGATCCCGTGGGAAACGCCCAGAGCAACTCCTGACTCCGTGAAATGTGGATAATATCAACACCATCAATCACTTACGGGTCCTCTCGACTAGTAAGGAAGAAATTCTCTTGTGAGATCCTTATGACTCTCAAGAGAAAACACACTTAGGAATCCTCACGATTCCTAAGGAAAAAATACACCTACGAGATCTTCTCGACTCGTAGGGAGAAAAGTCTTTATGAGACCCTCACGACTCATGAAGTTGAAAAGCCTTAGGCAACATATCTGAACCTGCTTCCTAAGCCATCGCTACCTCTCGAAGAATTCAAGACGGAATGAGAATTCAAGACGGAATGCTCTCTATCAACTATAGGCTATGCTTACTAAAGTAACATGCCGGTAACAAAGAAAAGAAAAGAAAGCAAGAGATAACACAAGATAGTAAGAAAGAAATGCATCTTTTATTCATAAATTCAATTGGGTACAAAATATATCATATGAAAGAATAAAAGATGGATACATGTTATTCAAAATTTAAAAATTGGTACAAGAACAACTATTGGGAGGGAAGCGTTTTCAATAGGCAAATCAGTTGCTCACGCACTCTCCTCAGCCCCTTTTCATGGTCAGACGCCGCGGCCAACTCCGCTTCAACCCGAGCCCGTTGCTGCAAATACAATGAAAGTTGCTCATCGATGACCCGCTGATCTACCCCACGACTTTGCGCATCTCGCTCGATAAGGTCAAGCTTCTGCCTCAGCATCGGCCTATCAAAGATATATCGTAGAAGGCCCTCAAAGATAGCTTTCAGCTGTACAGCGTTTGCATCAACCTGAGCATGCAATCGGGCAGATTCTCTTGAAGTCTCTTCAAACTCCTTACGCTTTAAAGCTGCTTCTTGTTCAAGATGGCAGAAGTAGGGAGTGGTCTACTTGACCCATACAGCCCGTTGAGAGTTCACAGCCAGGATCTCAGGAGCAGGACGTCCGACCTCGAGCTCAGGCAGACAAGCCTCGATTCTCCTTCAGTGATTAACCCAAGACTCAACGACACCCTCACTATGAAAGTTCACGAGCGTCGCTAGCATAGGATTAACCTCGGCAGCAAAATTTGCAGCAAGGGCAGGGGTCTCCACGTCAAGCTCCTCGATGTAATCGCTCAACATGCGCAGACTATTCACAGTGCCTTTTGAAGAGGGACGTCAAGAAAAGGGGCATGCTAGCATTATGACTCGAGGCTCGAACGGAGCTGAAGTCGGTATCACTGCTGCAAAAACAAATTATAGTCAAATAACGGTTTAAGAAATTGAGAAGCTACATGAACAATGGAGTTTACTATACCGGCTACGGCAGGTGACAAGGCCGGGAGTACCGGTGGTGCAACTGTTCCTTCGTCTCTTCCTTCAATCTGTAGTGCTGCAGTCAAAACAAAGAAGAATTAGAAACTATTTGGCTGCCGTGAAAGAAAAGAAAAGACATTAGCTGAAGGCTGTACTCACCAGCGCCACTAGATGAGGCAATCTCTGACTGGAAGGAGAAATACGGGCGCAACACCTGATACAGGTGATCAAAAAGGACTCCTGTAAGGATGGAATAATGCAATGTCAGTACATAAAGTATACTGCCTGCAATGAAACCGATGGATCACAAATCCGTACCTTCCAGCATTTGAGAGGATACGAGAGAAGGCAAAGGGGCGGCCACCGTCAAAGTAGCAACCGGTGATGCTTCATTGGGTGGCACAACCTCAACTCTCACCACACCTGCATTAGAAATGAGAGAAGTACTGTCAGAAGAGATTGAAAAAGGATTGCAGAATGAAATGAAAAGCAATGACCCAAAATATACCTGGTGAGTCGCCGGTTGAAACCGCGACAAGGGCGTCACTAGATACAACGACTGCTTCACCCTCCTCCACCGGAATGGTTTGGCTACCCGTAGCCTCATCCCCCGACTCCACGAGAATCGTCGTGATACTCGCAGCACCTGGCAACGGCAAGGAACCGCAAGGGGAAAGAGTGGAGATTGGGGCAGTGCCAGACTCTTGAGAAAGAGTGGCTACTACAGGCTCGGCGATTGCCGCCATCTCACCTACCGCTATCTCATCAAGACTTGGCCCTGCATGATAGGATATATGAGAATCTGAAGATTAAAACTTTGACAAAGGAACTCAATGTTATGTTACCTTGGGTCGGTCTTTCAACTGCTTCCCGGGCCGCACGTGCTGCCTGTCTGTGAGCGGTAGACAGGGTGGCCGAAGCACCCTCTGAAGGAGTAGGGGCAGGGATAGCAGCGCTCGAGCCTGCACCCATGGCCAAGGCGGCGTTATTCTCCCTTGCTGCTCGCATTCTGCGCTTCCTTTCCGCCCGGGCCGTGAGAGCTGATCTTCTCAAGACCTCCGTCAAGGGGACGTCATCGTCCGCGCCAAGGGTTACCTCTGGAGCCGTTATGGCATCCATCATCGGTCACTTAAGTAAAGCCTCTTTTGGCAGTGCTGAGGAGGTCGGGACTTCGATAGCCGGCCTTGGAAGCATCTCAGCATCATCCTATGGGATTGGCATTGTAGTCCCTGCGATAAGATAAAAAGGAGTCAGATTGTCCATAAGAAAGGAGAATGAAGGCGCAATGAGCCGAAATATACCAACGCCCAGTAAAGCCTCTCTTCCTCCTCAAAGGTCCTAAGGGAAGCCGCGAGAGCCTCTTCATTGGAAATTCCTGCCAAAGAAGGAAAAGTGTCAGTCAAAACACGATAATATAAAATGTAATGCAATAACAAAGGTACGGTTGGTGTTTACTTGATTGCGCGAGGATGGCCAGTCCCGCTTTATGGCTTGCTAATCGCTCGGAAGCTGCAATAGCAGCCTCAAGGTCGGTATCGTCCAGCGCTATGAATAGACCCTCGTTGGTCTCATATTCGCTCAGGCCCTCACTATAAAGAGCATGAGGCTCCTGGCCGAGTACAACTCTACAGAGAGAATCGAATTCTTCTTCCTTTTCTGCGAGAGAGTGCTCGTCGCCGCAAGCACTAGCTTACGCTTGGTGGGCACCTTGGGATGACAAGTCCGGATATCCGAACCCACGCCAGACCCGGGAGACGCCACAGTCACCGTTTCCACAGGAGCACGGGGTATCGGCAGCTCAGGCCTATCATGCAGGACCTCGACCGCAGCAACTTCTCTTAAGGGAGGACGGACAATGGTCCGTCGCTTCAGAGGGACTTTTGGATTATCGGTAGGGGGTGCACCCTTGCGGTCGAGCAACAATTTCTTTTCCTCCCTGATAACGGCACACATTGCGTGATGATACCACGCCACGTATACGTTTAGGGCCCTAGGAACACAACTTGGTTCACTAATGAAGAAATTGGACCCTGTGTTTAGGCGCATGAAGTGGTGCAAAGCGCTCCAGATACCCTCCTCAGTATAAACTGGTTCTGCCAGGAATGCCTCAAGCAGGACGCCCTGATTATAACATGACTGCTGGGAAAAATGGTGGGGATTATATCTCATGAACAGAGCTGAGTCGTTCTGCCTGAACACCAAATATCCCGGCCTGATGGAGTATAGATGGAGAATTTCCCAAGCTTTCAGGGTAGAAGCTCCGTCCTTAAAGGTGTCCCGCAAAGGCTGCACCGTCTTAGCGGACTCCTTACCGATAGTAATAACCTTGTCGACAAAGGTCATGCCGTCCCTGACGGTACGTGGGCGAAGGATTACACCCCGAACCTCTCGCTGACTTGGCTCCACAATGGAAGCATTGACCAGCCGCATGATCCGTGGAAAATTGCAAGTTTCATAGAAATGAGGCCGTTTGTGCATTCCAAAGGCACCGAGCACATGCAATTCAAGCCATGAGGTAAAATAATGCATCGGGAAGTTCACGGGCTGCACCCCCGGCTGAGTGGTATCGGCCGCTGAACTAAGGCCTTGATACAAATGAACCAGCCCGGCAATTCCAACAGCAACTCATCTCCCTTCAACCATCCGATGAGCTAGGTAGAAGAATGACGGCCTCATGTAGCGAGGATGCATGGGAAGCGCGAACCAGCTTAACCACAAACCGAGGAACCCTAAAAAGAATGCTTCCTCATCGATGCCCGGAGCAGCAATTTCTGAAAAAGGGACGATCGCGACGTTTGGAAGAAAGAATCCCTTTTGATCAGCTTCCAATATTGGCCGGCGATCCAAGCCAAAGCCGAAGGGATCATCGAGTTTAGCAAACTTTTCACCTTGTCGCGATAAAACTTCTGGGCGAAGAAAACGGGCGATGAAATCCGCAAAGCTAACCCCATGACTTCTAGATTCAAGAAATAGGCCTTCGTAAATGTTTAGCACCCTGATCAAGCTAGGGAATCGGTGTTGAATGGAATTCTCTGGGTTTAAACCTGTCATCACCAGTCGGGTAGCGAAAACATATTCATCAGGGGGCAAGATCTCCTCATAATGCTCCCCTCTGACAGGCAAGCCGGAAATATCCGCAAACTTTTCCAGAGAGATGGAAACTTCCCGATCTAGCATAAGGAAGGTATGAGTTGGAACGTTCTATTATTCCAAGAAGGCTTTGACCTACCATGCGGGAGGTGTAGAATACTGGAACGGAGAAGCATAAATCGCAGGATACAACCCAAGCTTCAACCGTTCTGACTTCTTTGCCGATAGGCTATATCGGGCCTACTGCAGGTATCCAGCTGAGTGACGGGGAGTCAGACCTATATTGTATGGCTGTCCCCAAGGGCGCGACTCACCTTGGCATATACGCCGCCCTAGAATGTCCAAAGCCATCGGCGGTTTCACAGGTATCGCAGCCATAGAGGGCTGAAGACAACCCTCTGAAGTCCAGTTAACCACCTCCACGGCATAGTTCGTCGGGGGTACGTTAGCATAGTGGATCACCGGGATAGCCTCGGAAGGTGTTGCGCAAGAGAAGCTGTGTCGACCCATGATGATCTGGTTATACCATGTTCCCCAAAAATGAAGATTCTTGTGTTCCGGGTCATCGTCTTTGATCAGCGCAATAACCTCCCGGTCTACGGGCGCTTCAGGAAATCCGCCTTCTGAGCGAACGAACGGAAAGGAAGTGTCGAAAGACATGTCACCTGCGCGGAAAAGAACAAAAGTCAACCGTCAGTGCTATAATTTAAATTCCGACACTTGGTACTTTAAAATTCGTACCGCACTGCAATGCAGTAAAAAAGGGACCAAAGGGGGACCCACAAAATCTAGATGACTGTTCATCATTAATAGAACAGCCTCATCATTTGATGAGGCTGTCAATTAAATGAGAAAATCCTCAATTGATTCTCATTTAATGAGAAAACCCCTCGGGCTAAGGAGTAAATCTCCCCTTGAGAGCAGTGCTCTATGACAGAGTAACATCTGTCAAACTCTAATGATGAAAGAATAAAAATTCCTCAAAAGCCTTGCTCTGGAAAAAATGATGGAATAATCCATCAGAAAAATTGAAATCAATTTTTATAGATGAATGAAAAATTCTAAGATCTTCAAGATATATGAACAAACTCTAATAGTTTCTTATAAGCAAAGCTCTGTTCATGGGCTAAGAAACCCCAAGAAAAGATCTCTTTAGATCTATGGGTTCAAGAGAGCAAAGCTCCGTTGATGAAACCCTAAAAGGGTTTTCTTTAGATCAAAGATCTATGAAGAACAAAACTCTGTTAATGGGTGAAACCCTAGATTATTAAAAGGTTCTTTAAAAGATTTAATTTTTACCTAAAAATTTTGACA
The DNA here is from genome assembly GCA_030015575.1 of Agapanthus africanus. Classification (NCBI taxonomy): domain Eukaryota; kingdom Viridiplantae; phylum Streptophyta; class Magnoliopsida; order Asparagales; family Amaryllidaceae; genus Agapanthus; species Agapanthus africanus. The sequence continues at coordinate 54,222,053 of JASDDO010000004.1, forward strand.
GAGTTTTGTCTTTAAGGAAGTTCTTAAGCCAAAGAGCTATGCACTGCAAGAGAATGAAAATTCTCAGAAGGAGGAATATGAACAGAAATCATCCTAAGGGCCAAGGGTCCTATTTATAGGCACCGAGATGCCTTTTCAACTTCTGAGTTGATCCTAGGGCGCAGATGCTGCCACCGCTGCACTCACATGTGGGCCACGTGAGCGCAACGGTGGGGGCATTTGTTTCCCCCAATCAGAGCAAAGCTCTGTTCAAAATTCAAATTTTGAAATGAAGCAACGCTTCAGATGCAGCGCCAAGTGTGCTGCGCCCTAAGCAGCGCACCACATGCAAAGCACGTGTGCGTTAGCACTAGGTGCGCTGCGCTCTAAACAGCGCACCACGTGTAAAGCACGGACGCGCTAGCACTGAGTGCACTGCAAGCAGCACACCATGTGCAAAGCACGGTGCGCTAGCGTTAAGCGTGCAGCGCTCTAAGCAGCGCACCACGTGCAAAGCACGGGTGCGCTAGTGCCGGAACTAAAAGCTCCCTACCGTCAGATCTAAGATCCAATAATAATGATGAATCATTAATTAATCAGAATTAAATTCTGTTAAAGAAAGATTTCTCAAAATCTTTCCAAACAACAAAATTGTGCTCTGTAAATCAGAGCACCGTTGGATCAATGATCCAATGGTGATTAAAAATCACCAAAATACAGAATAAATTCTGTATGGAAAGATTTCCCAATCTTTGTTAAAAACAAGAAGATTATCTTCTGTAAATGAGAAGTCTTTGGATCAAAGATCCAACGATGGGAAAATCCCCAAATCAATTGGAGAAAAGATCTCCTTAACTGATTGAACAAATCAGCTTGCCCTATATAAAGGCCCCAAGACTTCAAGTCTCGGAGATACAGAAGCATAGAGAGGAACCCCCCATAAGCCTAGAGAGATCTCAAAAAGAAGAGCCAAGCTCTTAAAGAAAGAAGATTTTTCTTCAAGGTAAAAAAGAATGATGATGAACAGAGAGATGAAATCATCTCGTAATTAATTTCGAAAGAAGGATTCACTTCTTTAAAAGATCATAGATCTACAAGACAAAAGTCTTTCACAAAGAGATCAAAAGATCTCATCATAAAAAAAGAAGAACATGATTCTTCTCACAGATCATAGATCTATAAGACTCAGGTCTTTTCATACAGAGATCATGAACATCTTATTATAAGAAGGGGGGAGAATAATTCAATTCTCTTAAAAATCATAGATCTATAAAGGCAAAGCCTTTCATCAACATAATAGATTGGAAACATCTCCTACAAAATAAGAACTGTTGTTCTTAGATCTTGAGACAAAGTCTCTTTTAAAAGAACATAAATTTATTTCTCAGATCATAAAATTGATCATATGCTCTTTGCGCTCTTGAACCGCGCTTCTGCGCTCTTGGACTGGCGCTCAGCGCCAAGTGCGACACGTGTCCCTTACGTATGCGCCACTTAACAGTTAGCGTTTCGCGCTCTTGAAATAGCGCGCTGCGTTCATGGGCTTGCGCTCAGCGCCAGGCGCACCACGTGTCACTCACGTGTGCGCCACTGAACTAATAGCGCAATGCGCTCATAAACCAGCGCTCTGCGCTCAGAAACTGGCGCAATGCGCCCATCATCCGGCGCTTAGCGCCAAGTGCAACACATGTCCCCCACGTATGCGCTACTTGTTAGAAGCGCACTGCGCTCTTTGACTGGCGCAAAGCGCCAAGCGCAACATGTACTGCACTGATAGAACATAAATTGTTCTATAATAAGCCCAAGGCTATGAGGAATGCTCAGCATTCAGTAAAAGATAAAAACATTGTCAGGGCCAAGCCCAAATAAAGGCTCAACAGTCCAAGATAGATGTTAAACATTTTAACTCGATTGGACTTAGCCCAAGTTGGCCATAAGTCCTCAATTCAGATTCAACTGAGCCCATGTGCTCATAATCTAATTGATTGATCTTAGTCCCAAATTGGACTACAGATTTCCCAATCAACTTTGGTTCAAGGGTGCATCTCTGAACCCCTCTGATATATGTAGTTGTAATCCTTCAACGTCTTCAGAGAGGTGACGGGTCATGACAACCATACATTTCATAGACTATGACGTCTTTAAACTACGGACTGTAGGGTCCTTAAGCCCATGGACTATGATGTCCTTAACTGTAGCGTCTTGAAAAGTCGTTTTGGTGTTTTCCTGAAATTCGGTGAAAATTCGGTATTTTTCCGAAAACCGTCTTTCTTGTTATTTTGCAGTTTAGGGCGAATTATACCTAAAATGGATAGGTAATTGCTTGTTTTTAGTAGATAATGAGTTAATTATGAAATTCTGGTCGTTTAAAAATTTTCCCTAATTTTTCAATTTTTTAATATTATTTTAAGCCGGTAAGAAAATACATTAAATTAGCGATAAATACAAATTTTTCCGGGCTAATTATAATCTCTAAAATTATGATAATTAAAAGCTAGTGGTAACATAAATTTTTAGTAATTTATTTTGATTTTTAACAAATTTTTATGATATGAAACGAATTTATTGAATTTTGAGCTAAAACTTGCAATTTTTGACTTGTAGGGGGCCTTTTTGCATAAAATTTCTTTTGTAAAACCCCTCTCTCTTTTCCCTCAGCCCTAGGACAGCCCCACCTTGTGCAAGTCCAGAAATTTCTGGCCTCACTTCTTTGTTTCCTTTCTTGAGTTGATTTAGTTAGTTTATGGATTTATTTTAAATATAATGGATAAGTTATGGTACATTGACTTTTGGAGACTTGACTCTTGACTTTTCCCCACTCACCCACACCCCTCCCCTTACCTCCTACTGGCCGAAACTGCTCCCCTCCCCTTCATCTCTTTTCTTTCCATTTCTTCCAAATTTCTTCAAGTTTAATTCAAAGAAAAATTGCAAATTAAAGCTTGCAAATTTAAAACCATCCTTCATCTTTCTTTTCCTTCACCTCCCTAGCTTGGATCTTGATGCTTGAGGCCATCATTTGGAGCAAATCTATTCTTGCTAGATCTCTAGTGAGGTATAATCCCTTGCTAATTAAATTCTTTTGATTAAGTTTCTTAAGTTAGATGGTTGTAGTGTTAATTTAGTTTGGTATTGATGTAAATTCCAGGTTCGGTCGCGGAGACGTCAGACGCGGCGCGAAAGGGAAAGACGGTGATTGGACACAGCTAGCCAGGGATTCCGGTGAGTAGATGTAACATCTACGGGGGACTATCGTTGGATGGCGCAAGCCGCCCGATAGTTTTAGTAACTTACAAGATCCTTAGTAATGTTAGTAATTAGGGGTGAAATACTTAATTGACTATTTGCTGCATCCATGCATTATATTGACATACCTATACGAAACCATTTTATAGGACACCTGCACCATTGCCAGGGTTTTTATATGCAGCACGAGCACTATTCATGCTTACACACACACCCTGGTAATTGCCATGCCACCACACTAGATAACCTTTAATTTAAACCTTTTACTAATTGATACTTAAACTTGTGCTATTGCCTTTAATTCCTTAAAATGAAACCGTAGGATTGCTATTCATGTGCATGTACTTCATCATATTAATTGTTCATGCTTAATACATTAATCACACATCGCAACTTGATTATTGATACCATATGCATTCATTATCATTGATATATGCACTTATGAGGATTTCTTGAGATTTTATGATATTGCTGGATTTCGGGGGAAAGCCGCAAGATTTCTAAACTTATTATATTTTTAAAATATGTAAATTGCGGTTTTCTAGTGATGTAAGTGTCGTCCACCATGAGTTTGCTGTGGTTTTGGAAATCCGTGTCGAGGAGTGGAGGAACCGGCACGGGTACATGGTGGGCCCGGTAAGGTACCCCGGGGCAAGAGGAATGTGGTGTTGACGTTGAGCCTGGCAGGGGACGGATTACCTACCGGTGACTGTTTGGGACGGCGGATATCCAGAGGATACCGACCGTGGCCGCTAGATGATGAGATATTGATATTTGAGATGGGTCAGCCGGACGGCTGAGGCCAGACATACATTTATGAGATTTGAGACAGCTTTTGGGTGTCGTTGCTGGACACCGGTTCTCGTCGATTCTTTGAGTATTATGCTGGCATTCTAAAAAAAAAGTTTCAAAAACAAAAAGAGATAAATGTTTCTTATATATACCCATTGAGACCTCAGATATTCATGTTGCATACATATTAGTACACTGATGTTGTATACACACCTGCTAGTGCATCCCGTCATACCTGTATTTTAGATGCTAGGATGCTTGTGTGCATGCATACGATAGCCTTTGTAGATGTTATTTATTACTCACGAGTTGGCAACTCACCCTCGTTGTGCCACAGTCTTTTGCAGGTCCGCTCCGTCAGTTCAGTAGCGGCGGGCGCACTTGTTCTTTTGCCTCTTTTGCCTGAGCTCGAGATTTGCTCATAGGTGGGTTATGTTATTATTTTTGTACCACCTTGTATATTCTTTGTATCTAGTGTACTCCATCTACTGTTTCTACCAGTATTATTGTATATTGACCTAGAAATGAGACTGTGAGGTTTGGGGACTTTTATGCTGTATTTTGGGGTCGAACTCACTTGAGTCGACATGATGTTTTCTTATGCTTCATTATGATTATTTGCTTGTTGTCATTTTATATTGCGTGGGATTTGTGACCGCCTTGTGGCGAAGAGCTAGCTCCCGCTTGGGGATGCCCTATTTTGTTGGATTCATGCATATTTTTGTTGTACCCATTTTGGGGGCCAGTATTTACAAAGGAGACTCTGCCGAAATTTTCGGAAAAATTGGTATTGTTTTTAAAAAGGGTTTTACATGACTTATTTGATAAACTTGCTTTCAAATGTTTGGGTTTTCTTCACTCTTTTGCTTAATTGGTTTTGTTTTCTGGGCTTTGGCTTACTTATTTTACGGACGTCTTTAGACGTTTCGTAAACTTAAGTGCCAGTCACGTTCCGTACCCTGCGGGTCGTGACATTAACTTCGGACTGTGGGGTCCTTTAAAACCCATGGACTATGATGTCCTTAACCTTGGACCGAGATGTCCTTAAACTAACATTGGACCGAGATGTCCTTAAACTAACAATGAACCGTAATGTCCTTAAACTAATTATCAACCGCAATGTCCCTAAACTAAACAATAGAGTTCAAATACTCTTTTATTGGATCTAAATGATCCCGTTAACTTGATCTTAGTCTAAAAATTGGACTAACATATCCTTAACATACGTTTAAGTTGATCTTAGTCACAAATGAGACTAACTTATCCTTAAACCCAACCCCAAACTCAAATCTAAGAAAATACGGATTTGGACTAATCCACGCCCTACGGGCGACAACATAAATTAACCTCCGTATACAATCCACGGGCAACCAAAAACCAAAACAAACACACACGACACGAAGTGACCTTCTGGAGAAGGAGAAAGTGGTTACCGCAATACGATAGCGTAATTAACTGCAGGGGCTTGTGCTTACACCGAAGAGCGTCTGCACAATCAAAAAACCTCTCAAATGAGGGAGAATCTGACGAAGTCTGCTACATCGGCCGCATCCGTTTAAACCTTCGATACACGGTGTCATAAATCAACTTGGCATCTTCGGAGAGGTGGACGTATAGCACCAATTAGCATCTGCCCTCGAAATTCAGGCAAGATGGACCTACGCGGTCGCGTCTCCGTGTTTCGGCGGGGAACAGGGAATGGGAAGATGAACCGTTCCACATCATGTCTTATAAATGCAAGGGTTTGGTTTTTTAGGCAGACACTGTTTCTTTCATCTTCTTCCTTGTTTATTTTCTTTGAGAATTTAATTCTCCTATTCAGTGCTTAGTTCTCTGCCATTGCAATTCCTGAGTTAAACTCTGTTGGAAAAAGAAACCTTCTTTTAGGTAAAGATCTTGAATATCATAGAACCCTTTTCTTAAAGAAAGTCTCTGGATTTTAAATCCATCATGAGAGCTTTGCTCTCCTCTCATTAGAGAACCCTTTTCTTAAAGAAAGCCTCTGTATTTTAAATCCATCATGAGAGCTTTGCTCTCCTTTAAAACCCATCTCTTAGAGATTCAAAGATGTGATTTTTCTTGAGTAATAATTCTCAAAGCTTTGGGCATGGCATTTGATTTTTCATTTCCTCTTTATAGGGTTTCTGGAATTTAATTCCATTGCATTAAAGAAATTTAATTCCTCACCAAAAAGCTTAGCTCTGAAAGATTAAGAGGGCCCTTCGGGAATTTGATTCTCCGGTGTTCTTGAAAATCTTTTCAAGGGATTTTTCCTTTCTTGCATAAATTCAAATTTGTTGAGTATTTTAACAGAACTTGCTTTCTCTATGGGGATGTCAAGAGTTGTTTAAAACTCCTATGTTCGTTTAATGAGAATCTTTTTAGATTCTTATAATAATTGTCATGTTTTCTTAATTATCCCGATTGCTAAACTCTTGCTGATTTTCCTGCTCAGATATTCTGGCGGTTTATTTATATGATCTTGACGTAATTATCTCCTATGAAGACATTCGCGTCCAAGGCCGTTGTCAAAACCAGGAGTTTACGGACGCTCAATGCGCTGAGGTTATGCATCACCTCGATGAACACAACGGTCGACTGCTCCCCCGTCGTTCTGCTTTGTTAAAGATCATCGTGGGAGCGATTTAGGAAGCCCTTCCTGGATTTTACGAAGCCATGACGCTGGAGGCGCTTGATGACGCCGAAGACAAGGTACACTCAGTGTATCTGATGGGTTTGATCTCGAAGAGGCGGCGAGATAGTCTTGTTGATATCTTGCATCAAGTTTTCCAATAGACAACGATAATCTCTGCCTATCAAAGGGCGGATGATATCAGCAAGAATCCTGATGCTTGTATTCGTGAGATGATGCACACGAAAATGGTTAGAGAGGCCAGAAGCATTTTAGATGGCCTTACTTCTGAATTCATCAATCCATGTCCAGGATTTAATGTTTTACCGTTGTAAACATTTTAATGATATTTTTGTTTTACTGCTTTCATCAATGTAAGAATTTTCTGAAGTATGAATGACAAATTTTCCCTCTCTATGCATTTATTTCACGCAATAATCCTTTTCGCGTACACATGAGTGGGTATGCTTCGAACGCTTAATTGGATGCGAGTCGAATGTTCTCTTTATTGCCTTGCATAGTATGTGGCTGATGTCCATGGGTTATGCCTTTTTGTTATGACTTAGCGCAAAATAGTTTATGTACACTTGAGTAGCACCTCCATTTCATTGGCATGTAACTTTGGCAAGTGTGGCCTGTAGACGGTAGATAACAGTCCATCTTGACTTCTTTGTCATGTAGCAATGGCTTAGGAAGCAGGTTCAGGTCTGCTGCCCGAGACTTTTCAACTTTATGAGTCGTGAGGGTCTTATAAAGAATTTTCTCCCTACGAGTCGAGAGAATCTCGTATGTGTAATTTCTCCTTATGAATCGTGAGGATTCCTAATTGTGTATTTTCTCTCGAGAGTTATAAGGATCTCACAAGAGAAGTTTTCCCTTCACGAGTCGAGAGGATTCGTAAGTGGTTGTTTCCCTCATTGTCCAGATTCGACATTGGAGAGTGTGGCCTATAAATAGTATGCAATGGCCCATCTTGGACCGACTTGCTGGGCCTCAGTGCTTAGGAAACATGTCCTTATCCCCATTACCTAAGGCTTTCCCCTGCGAGTCGAGACGAATCGAGGGATCATTGGTTGACTTGTTTCTGCTTTCTGCGGTGTCAGGGTTTGACTTGCTCCGCTTTCTGCGGTGTCGGGTTTGACTTGCTCCACTTTCTGCGGTGTCCGGGGTTGACTTGCTCCGCTTTCTGGGTGTCGGGGTTGACTTGCTCCGCTTTCTGCGGTGTCGGGTTGACTTGCTCCGCTTTTTGCGGTGTCGGGGTTGACTTGCTCCGCTTTCTGCGGTGTCGAGGTTGAGTCTGGGTTGTCTGTGAACCGTAAAGTCTTAGAACTTGGGACTTTTCCGTGGCTCCGATTGGTGGTGTCGCGTCTGTATCCTACCGGAATGAGGAAGAACGCCGTTGCTGATCCCTAGGCTGTAAATGTTGCCGCCGAGATTTGGAACTAGGGACTTTTCCAAGGCTCCGTTTCGTTGTGACCCTGAGGTTGGTTGTTGATGTTACATCTACATTCGATTGGAGTGAGAAGAAACATCGTGGTGATCTTTAGGCTGTAAATGTTTCCGTCGAGATCCGGCTTCCCTTTGACAGAGTCTGGTGGGGAAATGTGGTTCCCTTTCGTTTATGCCCATGGATTGTATACAGGGGTCAGTATGGACTCACCTGTAAGGAAAAAGTTTCATTTTTTCATTTTTTTTCTTTCTTTCCGCGACGCTCTATCATTTCAGCTTTTATATTGCGAAAGTTGCGATTGCCCAATCATTTCGGCTATTTTTCGCGGTGCCCAATCATTTCGGCTATTTTTCTTTTTACTCGCTGATTTTTATTGCGAGTTGCCCAAACATTTCGGCTATTTTTATATGCACATATTTTACTCGCTGATTTTTATTGCGAGTTGCCCCATCACTTCGGCTATTTCATATGCATTTTTGGCTCGCTGATTTTTATTGCAAGTTTGGAATTTGAGATCTGATACCAATCTTACCATCAGCATCGCTGCCACTGGGATGTTTCCAGGAGAGAATCATTATTTGTCGTGAAAGGACTTGGAATTTGTTATCGATTTAGGTATCAGCATCGCTACCACTGAGATATTGTCAGGAGCGAATCATCATTTTCCTTTGTCAGTTCGAACAAAGGTGGCTTAGCAATCAGGGTTAAGAACCTGACCACTTAGGCTTTTAACTTCATGAGCCGTAGGGGTCTCATAAAGATATTTCTCCCTACGAGTCGTGAGGATCTTATAGGTATGTTTTCTTCTTAGGAGTCATGAGGATTCCTAAGTGTATGTTCTCATATAAGTCGTAAGGATCATACAAGAGTGTTTTCTCCTTATAAGTCGAGAGGACTTACAAGTGTCGTTCACCACATGAGGACATTTCGCACTATTGGTGGAACTTGGTGAGGGAACGTTTATTTGTGCCCGTGAATTGTATTCAAGGGTCAATATTAAACCGTTTGTAGGGCAATCTGGTGAATGTGATGGCTTAAGAACAGGTTCAGATCCCTATAGCTTAAGGCTTTTGAATCCTATGAGCCGTGAGGGTCTCATAAGAAGATTCTCCTTACGAGTCGTGAAGATCTTGTAAGTGTAATTTCTCCTTAGGAATCGTGGGGATCCCTAAGTGTGTTGCTCCCTTGTGAGTCGTAAGGATCTCACGCGGGTATTTTCTCCTTACAAGGTCGAGAGAACCCTGTAAGTGCCCAGGAATTTTTTTTAACGAGTCTGCGCCCTTTCGGGTTTTCACAAACTCGCCGGTAGCCCTGCTGTTTTTACTCATGGAGCCCTTTCGGGTTTTCATCCATGCCCATTTCGCTTATGGACGTACCGTTTTTCTTTTCTTTTTATTTTTTGTCCGCGTTAACCTAAGGATGCTGCGGTTTGTAGTAGTTTAAAGACGTTACGGTCCGTAGTTAGTTTAGGGACATTTCGGTCCGTTGTTTCCATATTTGAGGCGAATTTCTAGTTTAAAGACTTTTCGGTCCATCGTTCATTCTACATGCATATGTATTTGTTACGCGACGTGATACATGTCGATGATATGGAATACACCCAGTTAGGGTGTGATTTGATTTGGTCGGAGTTTTTGTGGCCCATCCCTACCACGGCTTCTCCAACTTTACGCCGACGCCTGGCCCCTTCGATTAGGGCCATTTCACGTTCTGGATCAGTTTTGCTCTTTTGACGGTCTTCGTTCAGCAGCGTGTCAATCATCTAGTCTGACGATTCCAAGGATTTTCGGCACCGATCTTGCCCCGAGCTTCTCTATGTTATCTTATGACGCCGAGTGAGCTTCTTCGCTATTTACTGACTAATGAGAGATCACGTGACAACTTGTCACATAATCCTAGGGTCCTTCTGACGAGTCGTCTCCGTCGCCATTGTCATTATCTCCGCTCTCAAGGATATGGTTGAGAAACTCTTGGAGTGTCACCGGGGTTCGCGTTTTCTGGTTATATTCCTCTAGTGCGTCAATATGCTTTTGCAGGTTTGTGCGCTTGTCGTCAAGCGCGGGCTTCTTGGTCTTCGTCTTTTTCTTTGAAGACTTTGACGGCTGGGCCTGGGTATTTTGCCTATCGCTACCAATTCTCGGTGTTGGGCGCGGTTTCAACATCTCTTTAATAATCTCTGGCTCTAGCGGGCTTTTCCACCTGATCGCCGGACATGCTTGAAGATCCTTCAGCATTTTCTTGGTCTTAGTCGAAAGAACAACTTCCCATGGAGCTTCCTCTATGAATGAGCATGATTCCCCAGCGTGTCCACCTTTCTAGGAGCGTGCGGTTGTGGCGAGTTTACCCTCCAATTTTCAGACAACGCGAACCTATTCTGTTGGTACTGGTCTTCAACCCAGTTTTTGAAGACGTAGCAATCTTCAATTGGGTGACCCACTACTTTGTGGTAGAGACAATAGTTAGGATAGTTGACGTCACCAGGTTGCGATGGGTGTCTCGGATCCGGCAGAGTGATGAGCCCGTTGCGCACTGCCAGTTAGAACAGTCTCCTTGTTTTATCCCGGGAAAATGAGTAAGGATGTCTCAACTTCTCATCGAAGGATCGCGGCTTGTTTCTTTGGCGAACAATCGGTCTCGGGTCACTGGGTTGTTGGTGAGCGTTGGCGACGAAAGTCGCTTTCCCTTTCCCTTTTTCATTCCGAGGATCCGTTTTCGAGGAGGGAGGTCTATGGCCCATCTGGTCCATTTGGGCCAGCTTGTCGATCAAGGATTGGAAAGTCATCGGCTTGAAAAATATCATAAACTGGGATATAGTTGCCTGCGGTGTAAGTCGACGTTGGACACCCCGCATGATGCGGGGAGGCGGAAATAGGAAAAACAATCTTTTTCTTTAAACTAACATCGACTAACTTACGGATCTTTGCCAAACCCTAACTAACAACAACATAGGAGGGATTAGCTACTATGAAAGAAGATTATACCTAATGAACAAAGTCCTTCTTGTTCTCGTTGACCACCTCCTCGTCGGCCTCCTCTTTGTGATAGAATATCCACCCGAGAGCTACTTCTCCAAGCTTAACCTCTAACTTGAGGTAACTAGGTAACTAAAAGTGCTAATCAAAGCAACCTAGAGGATATAGAATAGGATTAGGGATCAATTAATCTTGCTAACCCTTAGATCTCAACACATGAGAGGCTAGGGTTAGGGTTTGAAGAGAGAGAGCTTGAGGAGAGAGAATGTGAAAGTAATTATGAAATGGAAATTAACTCATTTGTGTATATATATGAAGCATAATATATCTTGCACAAAATATCATTTGCGCAAATATCTTCATGCTTCATTTAATACATAATGAATCATCTAGTGAGTCATTAAAAGCATTAATGCTTTATTAACTCTCTTGATGAATCATCTCCATGAGTCACAAAACCATTTAATGCATATAACATTTAAGCTCTCCACCTCATCAACCTTCTAGAAGCTTCTCAACAATTTACGAGAACGCCCCTCCTATTCGTGAAAACACGGAAATACTGAGACTGTATAAATCCAATAATTCAATACTAGAATCTGGCTTAAACTAAAGCCCGCTAGTAAAAACTGTCCGAACATCGTACGTGCGTAAAAACACGTATGTGTCCGAACCCTGTCGTAAAACCATACGACCTCTATATCGTTTCGCCCGAAGCAGGGAAACTCTCTGTGTGGGACTCTAAAGACTCGACTACTACGCTGGCAGTGGGTTTAATCACAGGCCGCAAGTGGTACTAGCTGTACGTAACGGTCCCCAGGTATATGTCGATAAGAAGGCCGATGAGGAAACCCATCTGAACTCCTACTGAGCCTGATGTGACAATCTCCGTACAGTCTGGTCTGTTCGTCTAGGACTATCACATATCGGGCCTAGGGAGGCGGCAAGCGTCAGTCCCCTAAAAGCGGTATAAGTCGTGTCGGAGCGAAGCCCATTACACCTTGAGAAGCTACTGGAAAACCTACCAGTATATCTCGCTTGCCCTGGACAGGGACTTTGCGTAATGGCTCTCCAGACACAGCGCGATATCAACTCCCAATACTGGGAGAGACGAATCATGTATAACTGCCACTGCCTCCAAGTTCTTCGGGACTGCACCCAACTGCTACCTGTTTGCACGACTCCTTTGAGCCGTGGTAGGGTAGCAATCTAAGAACGGTGGGAACACGCTCGAGGCGAAGCAGCAATGTCAAGTCTGCGGACTATGCTGTACTCATGTCACCTGGGAAATGTTAACTGACGACGGGTATAATACCAACCAACAGTTCCCTGCGAGTCCTGTCCGGTGTACCCGTAACCCAACGAGCACCTGTATACTATCTCCAGTACGACGTACTGATGGTTGTAGGACAAACCATCTCCCTAACTGGGATGAGAAGCGTACACACTAGTCTACTCCGGAGTATCAATGCCCTGTCTCGATAATCCTACGACTAGGGACCTGAAAAAGGATGTGCTTGTAGACTACCCAGACCCCACTAGTGTGACTGCCATCACAACGCTGGTAGTCAAGCAAGATCCTAAGGGCTCTATCAATACGTACACACATATTAAGATAGATATAAACCAAGTAGCACACTACCATGTTTAGCAAGACTGTTAATATAACTGTGAATATCCTAAGCTTCCATTAAGTAATATACAAGCTAGTATGATACAATAATGGCCCCTAGGGCATATACACTAACAATCTCCCACTTGCACTAGGGCCATGTACTGGCGTATCGAAGACCGATCATCTCGAGTAGCCTCTCGAACTGAATCTGAGGTAAGGCCTTAGTAAATGGATCAGCAGTGTTCTCCTCTGTAGCAACTCTCCGGACCTCGATCTCCCGGCGATCTATGATCTCCCTGATCAGGTGATACCGCCTTAAAATGTGTCTGGACTTCTGATGGGACCTGGGTTCCTTTGCTAAATCTATAGATCCATTGTTTTCGCAATACAGCGGTATTGGATCAACAATGGTAGGAACCACCTGAAGTTCTGTTAGGAAATTCATCATCCAGACTGCTTCTTTTGCGGCATCGCAGGCAGCGATATACTCTGCTTCCATCGTCGAGTCAGCAACGGTGTCCTTCTTGGAACTTTTCCAACACACTGCCCCTCTATTGAGGGTAAAGACATAACCTGACATGGACTTGGAGTCACTCTTATCACTCTGGAAGCTGGAATCAGCAAAGGTCTCGATCTTGAGGTCTTTTCCACCGTAAACCAAGAACATCTCCTTAGTCCTTCTCAGGTACTTGAGAATGTTCTTTACTGCTATCCAGTGCTTCTCCCCTGGGTCTGACTGATACCTGCTTACCACGCTCAGTGCGTAAGCTACATCTTGTCTGGTGCACAACATCGCATACATTATAGAGCCTACCGCAGAAGCATAGGGTATAATAGACATGTGATCCCTTTCCAAATCAGTCTTGGGAGACATCTCTTTAGATAGGGTGATTCCGTGACAAGCCGGTAAACTACCGCGCTTAGAATCTTCCATACTGAATCTTTTCAGTATAGTGTTGATATACCTGGACTGCGAAAGTCCCAACATCCTCTTGGACCTATCACGATATATCCGGATCCCCAGAATGTAAGAGGCGTCACCCAGGTCTTTCATGGAGAACCTGTGTGACAAGAATCCTTTGACAAATTGTAGCATAGGAATGTCATTTCCTATTAATAGAATGTCATCCACGTACAAGACGAGGAATACGACAGTTCGTGCTATAATTTTACTATATATACATGGTTCATCTGGATTTTTGATAAAGTCATATTCTTTGACCGTTTCATCAAAATAGATGTTCCAACTCCGCGATGCCTGCTTCAGTCCATAAATGGACTTAAGCAACTTGCACACTTTCCCGCTGCTCCCACTCTGATTGAAACCTTCTGGCTGATCCATATAGACGCACTCTTCTAAATTACCATTTAGAAAAGCCGTCTTTACGTCCATCTGCCAGATCTCATAATCATGGAAGGCGGCAATGGCAAGAAGGATCCGAATGGATTTGAGCATAGCCACTGGAGAAAAAGTTTCGTCATAGTCCAAACCAGGTCTTTGATGAAAACCCTTTGCAACAAGTCTAGCCTTATAGGTTTCCACCTGTCCATCTACACCAATCTTTTTCTTGAAGATCCATTTGCATCCTATGGGTTTTACCCCATCTGGAGCAAAGTCCAAAGTCCATACTTTGTTGGTGTACATGGACTCCATCTTGGTCCGCATTGCATCCAACCATCTTACCGAGTCACTGCTCTGGATGGCCTGCTGTAAGCTAGTAGGTTCATCATCATCAATGATGCAATCCTCTATATCCACATCTATAAGAAAATCGTAGTATCTCTCAGGAGGATGAGACGGCCTACTACTTTTGTGGAGGGGTGCGGGAATGTCCTGTTCTTCTTGAACTACTGGTTCTACCATACTTTCAGTAGTAGTTTGTGGTTCTGGAATTTCTTCCAGTTCTATTGCGCTCCCACTTGTTTCCTTTTCTAAAAACTGTTGTTCTAGAAAATGGGCATGACGAGAAACAAAAATCTTTTTTTCCTCTGCGTAATATAAGAAATACCCCTTGGAGTTCTTTGGATATCCCACAAACTTACACTGTACCGATCGTGCCTCGAGTTTGTCCGCATGCTGCTTTTTAACAAAAGCTGGACATCCCCATATCTTCAAATACTGAAGATAGGGTTTCTTCCCACTCCACATCTGATATGGCGTGGTTGGCACAGTCTTGGTAGGAGCCCTGTTCAAAAGATATGCAGCTGATTCTAACTCATAACCCCAGAAAGATCGTGGTAACTCAACATTACTCATCATGGAACGTACCATATCCAATAGGGTTCGATTCCGTCTCTCCGATACACCGTTGTGCTGTGGAGTGTATGGAGGAGTAAGCTGAGAGAGAATTCCTTTCTCTTTTAGGTAACCTAGAAACTCGGCACTTAAGTATTCACCACCTCGATCAGATCTCAGTGTCTTGATACTTTTGCCGGTTTGGTTTTCTACTTCATTATTATATTCTTGGAATTTCTCAAAATCCTCAGATTTATGTTTCATCAAGAAAATGAATCCGTACCTAGAGTAATCATCCGTAAAAGTAATGAGATATGAAAAACCGCCTCTTGCATGTGTAGACATTGGACCACATACATCGCTGTGTATGACTCCTAAGAGCTCGCTCGCTCTTACTCCATGTCCAGTGAATGGAGTCTTTGTCATCTTTCCTTTGAGACATGATTGACAAGTGGCATAAGATTGATATTCGAACGAATCCAAATATCCTTCTCTATGTAAGTTAGTTAACCTTGTCTCATTGATGTGACCTAGTCTACAATACAATAAGAAAGCCTTATTTAAATCTGGAGACTTTCTTTTTAGTGTGTTCTGGACATTGAAAATCTGTAATTGGTTTAAGAAATATATACCGTTATCTAGCGTACCGGACCCAATCAAACCATGATTAAGGTGGATGTTAACAACATCGCTTACAAACGTGAAATCATAACCTTCTTTTGATAACAACGAAATTGATATGATATTACACGTTAAACTGGGTACACAAAAACAGTTATGCAAAACCAAAATATGTCCACTCGTCAATCCAAGGTGATAATCTCCTACGGACACAGCACCCACGCTAGCTCCGTTAGCAACCTGGAGGGTCATATCACCAACCTTCAGCATTCTACGGTTTCTCAGTGCCTGCAATGAATTGCATATATGAGATCCTGATCCGGTATCCAATACCCAGGAAGTAGAGTTGATTGACAGACAATTTTCAATTACAAACACACCTAAAGTCGAAGCCACAACTTGCGTCGGTTCCTGGTTCTTGGCAATTCAAGCTTTGCAATCTTTCTTCCAATGCCCTTTCCTATGACAGTGGAAGCACTCATCCTTGGCCACTACTGGCACCGCAACCTTTGCCTTTCCCTTAGCTCCCACCTTACCAACAACTCCTCTTGGTTTGGTAGCGGCCTTCTTCTTCCTTCCTTTGGCCCTAGCCTTGGACCCGGAAGAGGAAGCACCGCGAACAAACATAGTGAGTGTTTCCCTTGCCTTCTACAAGGTGCCCTCTGCACTCCTCAACATGTTAAGGAGTTCTGGAAGTTCAACTTCTTTTCTTTGAATGTTGAAATTCAGAATAAACTGGGCGTAGGTGGAAGGAAAGGACTGAAGAATCAAGTCTGTATAGAGCTTGTTCTCCAAAGTCGTCCTAAGGTCCGCGAGCTCTTCTATATAGCCAATCATCTTTAGAACAAGTTCTCATACAGATGATCTGACGGCCAGCCTCAACTGAAACAAGTTCTTCGAGGTCCCGTATCTTGCTATACGAGATTGCTCTCCATACAGATCCTTTGTATGGAGAAATATGGATTCAAGATCCATATCCTCGTGCCTCCTCTGATGTTCATTATTTATAGAGGCAAGCACGATGCATTTGGCCTTCGCACAATCTAACTCCCCGGTCTTGTGGATTTCCTTATCCGCAATACTGGATTTTGGACCAGGGACAGCAGGTGCCTTAGCAGTAAGGACATACCCCAATTTGTCATAAGTCAAAGCCATTTTGACATTCCGCAACCAATCTTTATAGTTTGGCCCTGTCAATATATTTTTTTCTAATAGTAACTTAAGGCCTGTCATGTTCTGGGTCGCTGCAATTAAGAGAGAGAGGGAACACTTTAGCATGATGCTCTTACAAGTTTAGAGTGGTTTTTAGTTTATCTAAACTGGATGGCTCCCACTGTTTCTCGAATCCCTCCTCAAACCAAAAAGGAAGAACTAGCCAGGACTATTCTCACCGTACAATACTTGCTTAACCGTTCAGCCAGGCCGGTGTCGGTACTTTGAGGGAGGTTTTCCAACGCTTTCGCGAAGTTCCTTAATTAAATAACTTCTTTTCCCTGGGGGCGTAGCCCCGCTGACACCTTTCTCGACACCTACTTGGTTTATAGCATTGATCGTTAAGTGACGAATCTCCTGATGAGTAGCGGATACTCACAGTAGGATCGGGATCCAAATATCATCGTGTGATAAAGCTGAAGGAATCCTACCAAAATTATCACACTCCAAATGGTATGCATCTCTTTGCAAATTTCAGTTTCTTTAGAAATTCCCGATATAAATTTTTGCCCCATGCTCTTATGACCTTGGCGTTGGTCAAAATGTCATAAGTCACATGTCAAGTTCTACCCATCATTATCTTGTTAATTTGAACCCATCCGTACATACCCCTGACGTTGGTCAAATGATAATACGACTGTCCCAAACTAACCCATCTATCTATGCAACAAATGAATACCCAGCAGCTACCAAACACTATGCCTTGGCGTTGGTCAAAATACATATCTTGAATATTACTGAATACCCAAATGAAATGACGGAGGGCTACGAATGGTTTTGGCGAAACTGTGAACGTAGTGAACTTGATATGATCGAAGGAACCTGATAGCTTTTAAAAGGAGTGGTTAAAGCTCCGCAATTAAAAATATCTTCTGTTTTAAAAATAACCGAGTGGTTTCTTTTAAACCGTTACAACGATTCAACTTTGGTTTATTTTCTTTGCATTAATATAATGCGTCCCATCATTAACTATCATTGCAGAAAACAACGAAAATACAACGTCCTCTTATGCCATCTGCATTCTCCATTGGACCCCGTCATTCACCCGTTAGGTTACTTAACTAACGACAGAGCGGGGGCTGGGCTAGCGCGGGTGTAAAACATAAGTGACGTCAAATAGCTATCATATATAGATATTTTACATTCGTCAGACGCAATAATAGGCATTCCAGATCATATATGAACATATTGGATTTTCTACGAATCTGCATTCCTTTTGATCCTGCAAAGAAAGACGGATTACACAGTTGCGATGAATAGCCAAAACCCCACCATAGACCCCTACGGGTACGACAAACTACCCGCCAAGTACCCGAAGTGAAGCGGTCTCTCTCAACAACGTGAATAGGCCACTAAACACTTCAAAGTACCCGGTAGTTTGTGCACCCTACCTTGGGTCTATCCTAGGAGCAAAAATCAGTAAATGAAATAATACAACGGTGGTTACAACCTCAACCCGGAAGTGCTCCGCAAAAGAATATTACAACAATTTAAAAATTACATTTGAATGAAAGAAACGCTCGTCTCACATCCCCGGCTATCCATTCACGACAATCCAACAAGTCCACAATCACAAACAGTAAAAAATCATTACAGAAATGTGCAACCCCCTGCTAACCGACATACTAGCAGTTAGGGGAGGTTTACGAACACATTAAACAAATCACAGATATAATCAAGTTAGCCAAACATCGTAGAATTTCGATCAAGCAAACACAAATGATTCTACTCCAAATACTTCACCGTGCACCTGAAACTTGAGCAGAAACAAAACATCCCAGAAAATACAAAATTAACACAGAACGGTTATTGGGCAAATTTAGGCCGACTCGGCTTCAACTCGGCGGCGGATCCGCGGCGGATCGCTTGGATCGGCCGCGGTTCCGCGGCGGTTTGGCTGAGTCACAGTCCCAAATTTCTCCAGTAACCTTATAATTCCCTGCTTGTAATTTTAAGGGTCCCTGAAAAATTTTTAAACCCCGTTTAAAAATCGACAGAAACTAGGTTAAAACGTCGTATTTTCGGGTTTGTTTTGCGATCGGATTTCTAACGACTTTTCTAACAAATTAGTTATGGTTTAGCGAGGCTCTGATACCACTGTAAGTCGACGTTGGACACCCCGCATGATGCGGGGAGGCGGAAATAGGAAAAACAATCTTTTTCTTCAAACTAACATCCACTAACTTACGGATCTTTGCCAAACCCTAACTAACAACAACATAGGAGGGATTAGCTACTATGAAAGAAGATTATACCTAATGAACCAAGTCCTTCTTGTTCTCATTGGCCACCTCCTCGTCGGCCTCCTCTGTGTGATAGAAGATCCACCCGAGAGCTACTTCTCCAAGCTTAACCTCTAACTTGAGGTAACTAGGTAACTAAAAGTGCTAATCAAAGCAACCTAGAGAATATAGAATAGGATTAGGGATCAATTAGTCATGCTAACCCTTGGATCTCAACACATGAGAGGTTAGGGTTAGGGTTTGAAGAGAGAGTGAGAGTTTGAGGAGAGAGAATGTGAAAGTAATTATGAAATGGAAATTAACTCATTTGTGTATATATATGAAGCATAATATATCTTGCACAAAATATCATTTGCACAAATATCTTCATACTTCATTTAATACATAATGAATCATCTAGTGAGTCATTAAAAGCATTAATGCTTCATTAACTCTCTTGATGAATCATCTCCATGAGTCACAAAAGCTAAGCACTTTTGGTCACGTGGGGACACGCGACCTATTTCAATCTTTCTTTTAAGTTCATCACAGTTGGTCACGTGTGAACACATGATCATCAATATGCATGGAATTCTTTCCTTAAGTCTTAAACATCTCAAATCCCTTATATATATTTTTATAGGGATTTAATTCCTTGGACTTAGTTCTTCTCTTAGGTTTTGGATCTGCATGACAGAGTCTCCCCAATGAGAATTAAATTCTCAACTTGTGGGGAAATCTGTTTCTGCAGATCTTTCACCAGAAGGAAGAACTAAGTTCTTATATGAAGGGTTAAACCCTAGTTTTATCAGAGGAATTAAATTCCTATATGCCTTTTTGGGAGAATTAAATTCTCTGAATTTAGATCTTCCCCTAGGTTTTGGATCTGCATGGCAGAATCTCCCCGATAAGAATTAAATTCTCAACTTGTGGGAAAATCTGCTTCTGCAGATCTTTCACCAGAAGAAAGAACTAAGTTCTTTGGGAAGAGTTAAACTCTTGTAGAGGCGAAGAAGGGGAAGTAAGATGTTCTCTGTGTTTTTGTTCCTTCTTACCTAGGGTTTCTTCTTTTCTTTTGAACTTGCAGTTTATGAGAGGGTTTCTCTGTGCAAGACTTGAAGTCTTGGGTCCTTTATATAAGGGAGACTGATTTGTTGATTCAGATAAGGAAATCTCTTATTGAGAGATTTCTTAATTGATTTGTGGAATTTATCCACCGTTGGATCTTCGATCCAAGACTTCTGTTTTATAGAAGACATTTTCTTATTTTTAACAAGATTGGGAAAATATTTTCCCACATAGAACTTATTCTGTATCTTGGTGATTTTTAATCACCATTGGATTTTTGATCCAACGGTGATCTGATTTATAGAGCACAATCTTTCTTGTTTAGAAAGATTTAAGGAGTATTTCCAAAATAGGGTTCTGATCCCTTTTATATAGAATTTAATTCTATCGGCTCAGAAGATCTTAGGACTCCTCACGTGTAGCACGTGACCTAATGGCACTAGGCCGGTTTTCCTATATGCAGCAGTCCTAAAGAAGAGCATCACGTGTAGGCACATGATGCGCATTCTGATCTACTATTTGTTTTATAAAGGCGCCTATATACTTTGTATATAGGTGCTCACGTGTGGCACGTGAGGCCCAGCTTCAGCCCCATTTTCTAAGTGTAACGCTTTATAATTTTGGCTTCAAAGCGCATCACGTGTGGGCACGTGATGCTTTGTTTGGGGAATTTTCCCATTGCCTTTTTATTTCTATTTATTTTTCATAAGGGGACACTGCCTCCACTATAAAATTCCTGCAAAACTACATAATCACCCGATTTAGGATCCTGAGATGCATCATCACCGACCACGGGACCAACTTCGAAAATGACAAAGTCAGTGAGTTTTGCAGCGAGTACCGCATATTGATGAAGTTTGCCGCGGTTGCCCATCCTCAATGCAACGGGTAAGCAGAGGTAGCGAACTGAGGCGTCATCTGCGATCTCCGAGCCCGTTTAGAAGGAAGGCAAGGCGGCTGGGTCGAGGAACTACCTCGGGTCCTGTGAGCACTGCGAACGTCAAGGAAAACACCTATGGGAGAAACCCCGTTCTACGGCACCGAGGCAATGGTACCGGCAGAGATCGGACTGTCCAGTTACAGGGTCGAACATTTCGAAGACGAAGCCAACACCTCGGCACTCCGAAACAACTTGGATGTCTTATTGGAGAAGCGAGACCGAGCACAAATCAGAGCGGCCGCCTATCAATAGCAAACCGCTCGCTACTACAACACCCGGGTCAAACATCATGCCTTTAAGACAGGAGATCTGATCTTACGAAAAAACGAGTTCGCAGACCCGAGCAGGCTATATAAGTTCTCCCTGAAGTGGGATGGACCTTTCCTCATGAAAGAGGCGTTGCCCGGTGGGGCATACCGTTTGCAGGATGCCCGGGGCAATAATTTTCCCCGGCCTTACAATGCTGAAAAGCTCAAGTTATACAAATGAAAAATGTATCTGTATTGTCTTTCTTAAATAAATAAAGTTGTTCCTATTAGCATTTAGTTAAAGTTTAAAAGTTGTGCGAGAAGAAAAAAAGGGGAATAAACAATACGCTACCGCCAAAAACAAACTTTATTGATTAAGGGGTATTATAGGCTCCTCAGCCTTACAAAAAATAATTACAGCAAGAGGGGTCGGGGATTAAGGAAGTATTGTTGATGGTACTTCGAGAAAATCTCCGCCAACCGAGCCCTAACTTCCTCGGTGGCCAAGGAAGCGCCATTCGCTGGACCAAAATCGGCGATCGGCCTCCTCTGGAAACACTCCAGAAGAAGGTCTGCTGGTCGGTCCCGCCTGCTCTTCGAGATCAGGCCGAGGTAGTAGAGTGAGTGCAACTTTTCGATCGCCTTGTCCCTCAGCTGCGGAGATAGGGCATTATGCAGCCCCAAGGACATCCTCCAGATCGCGTAAATAAGAAGTTGGAGGAGGGGAGATCGCCGCGGAAGAAAGCGTCTAAAGTTTCCATCCACGCGGTCTATCACCGCCTCGTACGTCTGTTTGGAGCGATCGAGGCTATAAAGATACACATCGTCACGAGAAATTATCTCCCTGATGAGCACACACGGACGCCAGACCATTTTCAGAAACACAAGGCTAGAAGGAAGTCAATATACCTTCGCTGTTTATAACCTCAACAAAATCTTCCAACGACCAAAAGTTTACTCGCGCAGCAACGCGAATCACGGAATGTCTCAATTTCCTGATATGGAATGGCCACGTGTCGGCCATGCCTGTCTTCGAGGGCGGCAATGCGTCCCCCGGAAGTTTGAACGCCGCCCTCACTCCCGCCAATGCGGCCCACGAAAGGTTGAACAACGCCCTCACTCCCGCTAAAGCGGCCCGCGGAAGTTTGAACGATGCCCCACGAAGGTGCAGGTGAGTCTCTAAAGCCCTCCCAACGAGGCCACCGAGTAACTTCCCTGCCCGGTCCATCTATAGCGGGTAGGTTCCTACCCATCTACAGCGGGTAGGTTCCTACCCATCTACACTATGGATCTAAACCCCTCCTCACGAGACCACCGAGCAGCTTCCCTGCCCGGTCCATCCCTAGCGGGTAGGTTCCTACCCATCTACGCTATGGATCTAAATCCATTCTCACGAGGCCACCGAGCAGCTTCCCTGCCCGGTCCATCCCTAGCGGATAGATTCCTGTCTATCTACGCTAAGGATCAAAGCCCTCCTCATGAGGCCACCGTGCAGATTCCTGCCCGGTCCATCCCTAGCGGGTAGCTTCCTACCCATCCACACTAAGGATTAAAGCCCTCCTCACGAAGCCACCGAGCAGCTTCTATGCCCGGTCCATCCCTAGCGGGTAGATTCCTATCCATCTACGCTAAGAATCAAAGCCCTCTTCACGAGGCCACCGAGCAGCTTCCCTGCCTGGTCCATCCTTAGCAGATAGATTCCTACCCATCTACGCTAAGGATCAAAGCCCTTCTCATGAGGCTACCGAGCAGCTTCCATGCCCGGTCCATCCCTAGAGGGTAGATTCCTACCCATCTACGCAAAGGATCAAAGCCCTCCTCACGAGGCCACCGAGCAGCTTCCCTGCCCGGTCCATCCCTAGCGTGTAGATTCTTACCCATCTATGCTAAGGATCAAAGCCCTCCTAACGAGGCCACCGTGCAGATTCCTTCTCGGCTAGTCTCCAAGGGGTAGGTTCCTACCCTACGAAAACATGAGTCTGGGAACCATATCAGGGAGGAATCAGTCAATGCCGACCTATTCTACGTTTTTCAACCCATGCTAAGAGACGTGGTTGTTAACCCGACTCTAAGGAATGGACTGATACCGACCTTCCCACACTTGGATATCTTTCGGTTCATCCTAAATGAACGGTCGCCACCTCGACTCTGGGGAGCGGGAGAGCACCTACCTTCCTACACTTGGCGATTAATCGACTTACACACGACGCACGATCGTCATCTAAAAAGACGGGCATCGACCTACGGCCTACCACTCGAGTTGAGGAAAAAACTGACGAACTGAAGTACTCACGCAGAAAGCGCACAGTCATGCAGAGGAAAATAAGCTCAGCTTTATTTATATTCCAGAAATTTTTACAAGGTATTCTGGGCTCCTCGGCCTTACAAAACGCCCGGAGGCTTACAAAACTTTAAAAAAAAAGAAAGGAAAAGGAAGGAAAGCTGTCACGCCCCACTCCCAATACAGAGAGTATTGTCCGCTCTGGCCGAAGCCGCACGGTTTTGTCCTTCGGAGCGAACCGGACCCGATCAAGGGCCACTTCCCAGGAGGTTACCCATCCCAGAACTTCCCTGGCTCGAGCACGCTTAACTATGGAGTTCTCAAGCTCCTGTAGTGCCAGTTCACTTAAAAGGCGCTTCTGTATTGAAGAGTGGTATCATTTCATTTATAGTATAGATCTACCCCCTTTTGGAATGTATTCTGAAGAGTCCCCATTGTTCTACAGTGGGTCCCACAGACTCAAGAGGTGGCCCCCACGGATTCAAGAGGTGGCCCCCGCCCACTTAACACGACACTTGGCATGGCACTTTGTTCCGTGTGGCACTTTTCTCCGTGAGCAAGAACCGGGTCCCGACATTCTCCCCACCTTTGAACAACGGTTCGTCCTCGAACCACAGACCTACTATTGAGGGACCAGCTCTGATACCATTTTGTCACGCCCCACTCCCAATACAGAGAGTATTGTCCGCTCTGGCCGAAGCCGCACGGTTTTGTCCTTCGGAGCGAACCGGACCCGACCAGGGGCCACTTCCCAGGAGGTGACCCATCTCAGGACGCCTCTGCATCGACCTACGGCCTACCACTCGAGTTGAGGAAAAAACTGACGAACTGAAGTACTCACGCAGAAAGCGCACAGTTATGCAGAGGAAAATAAGCTCAGCTTTATTTATATTCCAGAAATTTTTACAAGGTATTCTGGGCTCCTCCGCCTTACAAAACGCCCGGAGGCTTACAAAACTTTAAAAAAAAAAGAAAGGAAAAGGAAAGAAAGCTGTCACGCCCCACTCCCAATACAGAGAGTATTGTCCGCTCTGGA
Source organism: Agapanthus africanus (assembly GCA_030015575.1). Classification (NCBI taxonomy): domain Eukaryota; kingdom Viridiplantae; phylum Streptophyta; class Magnoliopsida; order Asparagales; family Amaryllidaceae; genus Agapanthus; species Agapanthus africanus. The sequence goes on from JASDDO010000004.1 coordinate 54,246,603, forward strand.
CGAAGCCGCACGGTTTTGTTCTTCGGAGCGAACCGGACCCGACCAGGGGCCACTTCCCAGGAGGTCACCCATCCCAGAACTTCCCTGGCTCGAGCACGCTTAACTACGGAGTTCTCAAGCTCCTGTAGTGCCAGTTCACTTAAAAGGCGCCTCTGTATTGAAGAGTGGTATCATTTCATTTATAGTACAGATCTACCCCTTTTTGGAATGTATTTCGAAAAGTCCTCATTGTTCTACAGTGGGTCCCACGGACTCAAGAGGTGGCCCCCACGGATTCAAGAGGTGGCCCCCGCCCACTTAACACGACACTTGGCGTGGCACTTTGTTCCGTGTGGCACTTTGCTCCGTGAGCAAGAACCGGGTCTCGACATTCTCCCCACCTTTGAACAAGGGTTCATCCTCGAACCACATACCTACTATTGAGGGACCAGCTCTGATACCATTCTGTCACGCCCCACTCCCAACACAGAGAGTATTGTCCGCTCTGGCCGAAGCCGCACGGTTTTGTCCTTCGGAGCGAACCAGACCCGACCAGGGGCCACTTCCCAGGAGGTCACCCATCCCAGAACTTCCCTGGCTCGAGCACGCTTAACTACGGAGTTCTCAAGCTCCTGTAGTGCCAGTTCACTTAAAAGGCGCCTCTGTATTGAAGAGTGGTATCATTTCATTTATAGTACAGATCTACCCCCTTTCGCAATGTATTCCGAAGAGTCCCCATTGTTCTACAGTGGGTCCCACGGACTCAAGAGGTGGCCCCCACGGATTCAATAGGTGGCCCCCGCCCACTTAACACGACACTTGGCGTGGCACTTTGTTCCGTGTGGCACTTTGCTCCGTGAGCAAGAACCGGGTCCCGACAAAAGCTCAGGCTGTAGGTCCAAGGAGGATCTCGCTGTACTCGACGCTAGCGGCGGGAACCAAAACAACAACCTCTGGATCGGCGCTTCCACCGGCGGCCTCACCCCTGGCGGCATCCCCGGCGGCTTCGACCTATGGCGCATCCTCGGAGAGAGGGTACTGGACCCGGAGCTCACTGTCGTCGAACCCCGGCATCAACGCCATGACGGCGTCGAGATTCTGGTGCCAAACAATAGCGGAGGCATCGGCGAGGTTGGCGTAGAACTGGTTCAACACCTTGTACCTCTCCACAGACTTCGAAGCTCGGAGCTCGGCAAGTTTCACCGCATCGAGCGCCGCCTGGGTTTCCCTCCTGCTGGCATCCCTCGACTTCTTCATCGTGGCGTAGAGCTTGTTGATCTCCTCCAACTTAGCCTGGATGGCCTTGTTGGATTCACTCAGAATTCGGTGAGACTCCTTACACTTGGAGTTCGTCAACTCCTCGGCAGCCACCCGGGTTTCGAAGATGGTTATCCTCTCCTTCTCCTGTTGCAACTCCATGCGTAGATCCTCCTCCCGCGAGGACGGTTCGTCCGACTTCCTAATGGCCGAAGCAATCTCCTCGGATTCCATATTTACAATGAGGGCGCAGTGGTGGAGGACCTGAGGAAAAGCAGCATAAGGAGTTTGAAACGTCCAAACTGAGTTAAAAATTTGCTTAAGAAGATTTTTAAAGGAAAATAGATACCGACCTGAACTACCTCCTGAGCAATGGCAGCCACCTGGGCCTTCAGGGTCCCCCGGGGAATCTTGCCCCCAGCTGCTTGCTCCATGTCGAAGAGCAAGCTATTGGCGATGGAAAGCCCCGAGGGCACCTCGAAGCAGAAGCCCCCTCCTACATTGGGATCCCGGTAGAAGGAGGCGCCCGAGAAACTGTCCTTTTGTGCCTCTTTAGGAGGGCGTCGGTGGGCTGGGCCTCCTCCTCCTCCTCTCTCGTCTGGGGCACCGGATCCCGCGGGTGCTTTTACCCCCCTCCCCCACGGCGCACTTTGGGGACTCGGGGTGACGCAGCTGAAGGCTTGCTCGGCGGGGCAGGCTTCGGGACCGAGCTTGGACCCGGTCGGGACGAGCTTCCGCCCCCGGTCTTCTTTTGGGCATTCGCGGCCATGGCAGCTGATCAGTCGAAAATACTGTATATTTTAGCAGGCAATTTCCTTAACATCTGCATACATATAGGAGAGTACGGTATTCATAATTCACATATTAGCTAATTGGTCGCAAAATATCAAATTACATGTATTCGACCTTTAAACCGGAAATTCTAGGGAAATTAACTGCATTGCATTACATAGCATATTTTCTATATCTTGCAACCCCTATTTTGAAGTCTATGCAGGAAAAGAGATACTTGCTCGATCAATTCATTGCTCGACCATTACAATTGCTCGTAAACTCATTGAAAGCAAATCTGGTATCAACATAGAAGGGCAACTGCAATTCTGAACATCAAAGAATAACCCAAATAGAAGTACAAAGCAACTGCAGAAAGCACCAATCCCGAGGCCACCAAGGCGCGGCGGAAGCGCGGCCTAAAGGCACCTCACGCGGCGGTTGCGCGGCGGATCCAGAGAGTCAGCTCCTCGAATTTCACCACAACTCCTGTGTTAGTACCTGAAGCTCAAAAATGCATACAAAAGTCCAGAAGAGTCCAGACACTTCCACCAGATCATCAAGCTCCTAAACAAGCCTAAAACTTCTAGAACTTTCCTAAACCCTTGCTTAAACCCTAAGCTAAAGCCCAACAAACTTGTCAACAAACTTTGGGAGGGAAAGTCTAATTCAAACCTAAACCTAGGTCTATAAATAAGACCCTAGGCTCACTCATTTCTCATCTTGGAAAAATTGGAAAATCTTGATTCAATCTTGGAGAGTGATAGATTCAACCCATTTTTAGTTTAGCCATTCTCTTTTCTCCATCTTCTTCTTCCTCAAGATTAGTGAGAAATCTTGTAGGAAACCCTAACCCTAAATCCATCCACAATTCAAGATCTTGAGTGCAAGCCAAGCAAGATTCCTTCAACCCTTTTATGAGCCGAGCCGATCTTCCATCGGGCAAGAGATCCAAAGTAGATCCACGATCCACGGAGTCGAGCGAAGCCGAGTCAACGATCGATTTTCTTTCTTCTTGTAGATCTTGAAAGATTGTATTGAAATTGTTGATGAAATAAAAGGTGATATTTTCTTCTATCTTGTTTCTTTTAAATTCCGCATCATGTTATCTTTACTGTTCTTGAATATTGTCTATGTGGTGATGCGTGAGTAAAACTCCGCTCGTTAAGGAGTCGAAACGATCTTTAGTATGATGATGTAGCAAATTTGTAATCAATTCTTGAATCCCACGAGTGTGTAAACCCTAGCAAAGTTCAAGAATCGACAACCCAATTTGATGCGATGCTTTCTTGATCAACATCGCTTGAGATTGGGGTGATCCGATCGCTTCTTGAAATTGCTAGAGGTTAGAATATAAATGGTATCCTCGAAAGAGCAAGGGTTAGAGATGAAACCCTAATTTCATCAAGAAAACCCTAACTCGCGTCGATAACCATTGATCTAGTATAAACTCTTCGAAGGACAAGAATACGAAATATTGTAGACTACAACACATCTAAAGATCCTATCGATTCCTACGAGCCTCTTTATCATTCTTGATTGTCGTTTGGAAAATACCATTGAAACCGATTCTTGTTGTTTATAGTTCTTGATTCTTTAGAAAAGATTAGTGACACACGAATACAAATCAATCAATTGAATCGTGTTTTCTCTTATTGTTGCTTAACATTTCATTTCAAACAAATAAAAGTAAAAACGAATCTCGAGATCCCTGAGGACGATCCGCACTCATTCATTAACTTCAACTGACACCGTTGTTTGATTGCGGTCAAATATTTTTGGTTGTGATTTCTTTACTATTTGATTCGATAAACACATCCACGAAAAAAATACGATCAAAATGGCGCCGTTGCCGGGGATCGCGCGCTAATTCGTTTACATTTTATAGTTTGAAGTGAAAGAATTATTACGTTTCATTTCTTGAAATCAAAATTCGTACAAACTCTTATACGTGTGTTGTGAATTGATTGCAAGGTGATCTGGAGCATTCTGAGTTGTGGAAAAATTATTTGGGATATACCAGAGAGCTGGAGATAGCAAAAGGAAGCAGTTGTTGAAATCTGGTACAGTGAACCCACTGTTGGACCGCGGAAGGGCGGCAGAATCAGGCTTTGTGCGGCGGAAGCGCCGCAATCTTGAGGGTTCTCTGGAAAATTTTCCAGCAGGTGATTTCTCTCTCTCTCCTCTCTCCCTTTTTAGCTCCAACTAATCCTTTCTGCAGGATTCTTTGCAAACAATAGCTGCGCCGCAAAAGCAAATTAAAATTGTGCGTGATTTTGTTTTTCTTGGTTGTTTAGCATATTAAATACGGAATTTAAGGGGCACGGCCAAATCCAAATTAGGTGGGGATTTCATTACCCTTCCTAGGCCCCGAAAACCACCAAACTTGCATCCGCATTTACCCCCATTAACTAAAAGAAATCTAGAGATGACTCTAAGGACTGTCGCGCTCATTTAGGACAAGAGAGGGCCGTGGGTAATTCATTGCTTATCCGCGTTTTCTTGTGGTGCCTAAGGCGAGTGTGTCTAAGGCTAGTGGTTATTAATTAGGTCCACTGTAGTGGTGGTTCCTTCCCACTTACCTGGCACTTATCCGGCCACAGGGGGAAAAAGAGGCAGTGGAGGATTGATCCTGCGACTTGTCTTTTGGCAGTTAGGAGCGGTCTAGAGCCGGACCTAGGTGACCATTAGATTCTAGGGTTTGTGTTGCTGCATTTGGTTGTCGCATCATTTTTTTCAAAATCCGTCCCTTTTCAAAGCAAACACCGCATTCATTTTACCCCTAATTATAAGCCAACGCTGCCACTTGTACTAACCCTCTTTAGTACAAGATAGGCTGGACACGGGATTCTAGTGCCCGTTTAGTCCGCGTACCTTTTATCGACTCTGAAGTCGATAATTCTCCATTTACCTTTTCTTTACCTACTACCACACCCACACCGATGGATCCGAATCCATCAAACTTCTTTAACCCCAATCTGCCACCGTCCGTTGGTGCGCAGAATCCTCCACACATTTCTCTTCAGGAAAGATGCTATCCACTTAGAGGTCCTCTTTCGACCTGCTTATCCACACCACCAGCAAACGGGGATAACTTTGAAATAAAGCCCCAGTATATCAACCTTCTACCTAAGTATCACGGACTCGAGACCGAGGACGCTTACGTTTTCATTACCAAATTTGAAAACGTATGTGCTATGATGGGTACGTCTCAACTTTCTGTGGATGCGATGCGTCTACGACTTCTTCCTTTTACCTTGTGCGATATAGCCGAGAAGTGGCTATATAACACCACCGCACACTCCATCACAAATTGGGAAGAATTCGTCGCTGCATTCCTAAAGAAATTTTACCCAGTCCAAAGAACGGCTCGAATTCGGAGCGAATTGAACCAATTTGCCCAGCTCCCTACCGAACCATTTTCAAAGTACTTTGAACGTTTCAAGGATCTAATGGTTCAATGTCCTCATCACGGCATCCCGAGATGGGAGCTTTGCCGAATCATTTATGAGGGCAGTAACCCTAGCACGAAACAAAGCCTTGAGAATATGTGTCAGGGTACATTTATGACTAAGGACGATGGGGAAGCCTGGCGATACTTAGAAGAGTTCGCTGAAAAATCACTAATTTGGGAGAGTGGAACCCAACCATTGAATAGGGGTGGCGTACACCAAGTAGATGTGTCCATAGGTGTTAGAGCAGAAATGGCAGCAATGCAAAAGAAGCTCGACGCTATGGAACACAAATTTGCAGCAGCCTCCCTAAACCCGGTATCACTCCCCAAAACTATTTGCGGGTGCTGTTCTGATCCGTCACACTTAACGGAAGAATGTCCTTTAAACTCGGCGTTTCAAGGTCAAGAGCATTCTAATGCCGCATTTCAACGACCTCGAAACGACCCATATTCTTCCACGTACAATCAGGGTTGGAGGAACCACCCGAATTTTGCTTGGAACCAAAATCAATCTCAAAACACGGTTCCAAACACAAATAACTTTCAAAGGGCTCTTCCTCCACCACAACAGCAACCCCTTCAACTCACTCAGCACCCCTACCAGTCACAAAATTTCCAAAACCAGGGCAACACTTCTGCACAGTCTAATCCTATGCAGTCCTGTTCTGACGATTTCTCTCAATTTACTCAAACCATGAAATCACTCTTATCCAATTTCATGGAGGTTTCGACTGAAGTTAGATCTTCCGTCAATGAGATAAAGAAAAACTCAGCGTCACAAGCTGAGAGTATCAGATCGATGGAAGCTGAAATCGCACGCCTCAAAGCTGAAATGAGTGCGAGAGAAAAAGGGAAACTTCCCTCTCAACCCCTGCAGAATCCTGGGCATTACAATGTAAATGCCATTACCACGTTGAGATCGGGAAGAGTGCTGAATAATAATGTCGGGGAAGATATTGATAATACTGAAAATCATGTCAAAACCCCGGCTGAGACCTTTCCACATATACACACTTCTCCTTCTGATCCTTCTTCTTCTACCAAACCACCTTCGCACGAGCCTATTCTCCAGTTCCCTTTAGGCTCAACACCTTCACCCAACCCTTATAGTTCTCCACAGACGGTCCCCACACCTCTTTTGGGATCTCGTCTACCCCCCTTTCCTTCTCCTATGATGGACCCCGCGCTTATCGCGAAAGCACCTTACCCTAACCGGTTAAGGGCTAACAGAACGAGTCCTCATATGGAGAAAATTTTAGAAATGTTCAAACAGGTTAACATCAATATCCCTCTCCTAAATGCAATTCAACAAGTCCCCGCTTATGCGAAGATTCTAAAGGACTTGTGCACTAGGAAGAGGAAGACTCAGGTGCCGAAGAAGGTCTTTATGGCTAATAATATCAGCACTGCTTTTATTCCCCAGCTGCCAAAGAAACGAAAGGACCCAGGATGTCCTACAATATCGATTTCGATTGGGGGTAAAAACATAAATCGTGCTCTTTTAGACCTTGGCGCGAGTGTTAACCTGTTACCTTATTCTGTCTATGAGCAACTAGGAATTGGAGAGCTGAAACCTGCTCATTGCACTCTCCAGATGGCGGACCGATCCATCACCAAACCAAGGGGTGAATTAGAGGATGTGTTGATAAAGGTCGGGGAATTTGTTTTCCCTGTAGACTTCATTGTGCTCGACACACATCCTGTAGCAAACCCCCGGGGCCAAATTCCGGTGATTTTAGGTCGTCCTTTCCTTGCCACTTCCAACGCTGTTATAAATTGTAGAAATGGTTCAATGAATTTATCATTTGGAAATATGACCATTGAACTAAATATCTACAGAGTTGGGAGTCAGCCATCAGAACCTAGTGCTCATATTTTAGATGTGTGTTCTGTCCATGAGATCGCTCCCGATAGTTGTGGAGCCGAGGAACTTTGCTTTACTGATCTCGATGACATTAGCACATCTCTGCTTGATCTTACACTTGATCTTAGTGAGGACACTTCACTTACACTTGAGTCCTGCACTTCTGACTTTTCTCCACCCGAGTCTGTATCTTTTACAGGCTCTGAGCTTCTTTGTAAATCCAAAAATCATTCTATGATCCTTCCTTCGATCATTTCTCCGCCTGAATTAGATCTCAAGGTCTTACCTTCTCACCTAAAATATGCATATCTTGGTGAGAACGAGACTTTACCGGTTATAATTTCCACTTCTCTTGCATCAGAGCAAGAGAACGCACTTTTATCGGTATTAAGATCTAATAAAGAGGCGTTTGGTTGGAGTATGGCGGACATCAAAGGGATTAGTCCCTTGATAGTAGAACATCATATACATGTGATGGATGATGCCAGACCGACCCGAGAACCACAGAGACGGTTAAATCCCGTCATGAAGGAAGCTGTCATGAAAGAGATCGTCAAATGCTTAGATAGTGGTATTATATACCCGATCTCCGATAGCCAGTGGGTAAGTCCTATACACATCGTTCCTAAGAAATCCGGCATCACTGTGATCACAAATGAAGCGAATGAGTTGATTCAGACACGCACCCAAACTGGGTGGCGTGTATGCATCGATTATAGAAAACTCAACGCTGCTACGAGGAAAGATCATTTTCCTCTACCATTTATTGATCAAATGCTGGAACGCTTAGCGGGACGACAATACTATTGTTTCATGGACGGTTACTCAGGCTACAATCAGGTCCCCATCGCCAAAAAGGATCAAGATAAAACCACTTTTACTTGTCCTTTTGGTACCTTTGCTTACAGTCGCATGCCCTTCGGGCTATGCAATGCTCCCGCTACTTTTCAGCGGTGTATGATGGGGATATTCTCTGATATGGTAGAGAATTTCTTGGAGATCTTTATGGACGACTTTTCGATTTTTGGAGACTCTTTTTCTGAATGCCTAGCGAATCTGGACGCTGTTCTTACTCGATGCAAAGAGAAGAACTTGACTTTGAACTGGGAAAAATGCCACTTTATGGTCCAAGAAGGAATAGTCCTTGGACATGTCATTTCACAGAAGGGCATCGAGGTTGACAGAGCTAAAGTAGATGTCATTCAAAACCTCCCTCATCCCAGAAGCGTCAAAGATATTCGCTCTTTCCTTGGCCATGCTGGATTTTATAGGAGATTCATAAAGGACTTTAGCAAAATTGCTAGACCTTTAACACTACTCCTGGCCAAGGATACAACCTTCCACTTTGACTCGGATTGCGAGACAGCTTTCGACTCACTTAAACACTCACTCACTTCAGCCCCCGTTTTATCATCACCAAACTGGGACTACCCCTTTGAGCTGATGTGTGACGCATCTGATTTTGCAGTAGGTGCTGTCCTTGGACAACACATTGAAAAGATGCCACATGTGATTTACTATGCTAGTAAGACCCTGAATGATGCGCAAATCAATTATACAACCACAGAGAAAGAACTATTAGCGGTTGTGTTCGCATTGGAGAAATTCAGGCCTTACTTAATCGGCTCACCTATTGTTGTATATACTGACCATTCCGCTTTAAAACATCTGTTGGCGAAGAAAGATGCCAAAGGTCGACTAATACGTTGGATCCTTCTTTTACAAGAATTCGATCTTGTTATCAAAGATAAGAAAGGATGTGAAAACGTAGTAGCTGACCACCTTTCACGCATCGTTTCTTCCCCTGTGACCCTGCCGATCAATGACTCATTCCCTGATGAACAACTCTTGAGCGTATCCTCTGAACCATGGTTCAGGGATATTGTGAACTATCATGCCACGGGATTGATACCGAGCGATTGGTCTAAACAGGACAAATACCGCTTTCTTTCCCAAGTAAAACACTATTACTGGGACGAGCCTTATTTGTTTAAATATTTTCCTGATCAGATCATTCGCCGGTGCGTCCCGAATGAAGAGTTCAAGAGTATTCTTTCATTTTGTCATGATCAGGCTTGTGGGGGTCACTTTGGTCCAAGAAAAACAGCGGAAAAGGTTTTGCAATCTGGATTTTATTGGCCGACCTTATTCAAGGACGCATTTGAACATTGCAAAACCTGCACACAATGTCAGTATACGGGTAGAATATCCCAGAGGAATGAAATGCCTCAGCAACCCATTCTGGTTGTTGAAATGTTTGATGTTTGGGGCATAGATTTTATGGGTCCTTTTCCCAACTCCTTTGGGAATCTGTACATATTGCTGGCGGTTGATTATGTCTCCAAGTGGGTAGAAGCCATTCCAAGTCGCACTAATGACAGGAAAGTTGTCATTAAGTTCTTAAAAGAGAATATCTTCTCGCGATTTGGACACCCACGCGCTATTATTAGCGATAATGGGACACACTTCTGCAACAGATCTTTCGAGACTCTGATGCGGAAATATTCAATCAACCACCGTCTTTCTACACCCTATCACCCCCAAACAAGCGGGCAGGCTGAGATCTCAAACAGACAAATCAAACTTATCCTGGAGAAAACTGTTGCCAAAAATAGAAAAGATTGGTCGACCAAATTGACGGATGCTCTTTGGGCATTCAGGACTGCATATAAGACCGACCTAGGAATGTCTCCATATAGGATAGTTTTTGGTAAAGCATGTCATCTACCTGTTGAGATAGAACATAAAGCATTGTGGGCTATAAAGGAAATTAATTTTGATTTAAACCTTGCTTGCAACTTTCGGAAGCTGCAACTAAACGAGCTAAGCGAACTCCGCGATGAAGCTTATGATAATGCTGTAATCATAAAGAATAGGACTAAGGTTTTTCACGATAAAAACATTTTGAGGAAAACATTTTTACCAGGTCAACAAGTCCTTCTTTATGATTCACGATTACACCTTCATGCGGGTAAGCTCCGATCTCGTTGGAAGGGACCTTTTGTTGTGCGGTCTGTATACCCGCACGGGGCAGTAGATATTGAAAATGTTAAAAACGGCACTGTTTTCAAAATAAATAGACATAGATTAAAGCCGTATTTTTCCACTGACCCCACGGAGGAGCTCTTGTTCTTACAAGAGCCAGTTTATTTTGATTAAAATTCCTCCGTCTCACTTTCATGTCCAGTATATCATTGCATCATATTTTGAATGAAGGTGAGTAAAACAAGTTTGGGGGAAGTTCTTCACTTATATATTTTGCCCCCACTAATAATTCCTCCCAGATTTACAGGTTTTTGTAGATATAACTGTCGGCAACAGTGAGGACACTGTTGAAAACAAGTTTGGGGGAGGTTTGTGCTTATTTTTGCATCATTTGCATATCATCTGCATAAGCACAAAACATTTCTTTTAAAAATCTATAAAAATTGAAAAATTTCAAAACCCATAAAAATTTAAAAAAAATTTCAAATATAAAAATAATTTTAATATTTACACTTTTTTGTATATAAATAAGATAATGAAAGTTTAGATAGTGAAAAATTACATCCATGAGATTAGAAAAATTTAAGAAAACTAAGAAAATTAGAAGTTTTCTTATACGAACTAGTAATAAGTAGTTATGAGCCGTTGTCCCAAGGGTTAGTAAGATGAAGGACGTCACTAATCTGAGGATAAAAATAAGTCTGAAAAATAGTTTCTATTCTGGAAACCAAACATTTTGAACGTTGCTACCCTGCTATTTGCACTTACACACATCTTAAAGCCTGGGATAGTAGAGGATACCTTGAAATGCTCTTGTCTTAAAGCCAAAAGTATGAAAAGAAAAATATGTTTTAAAGTGGTGAGAAAAATGGATACTGGTTTTGTTATCACCAAGGGCAAGAAAAATATATAGCAAAAGGGTGCTTCTTCACCTAGTGCCCCAAGGTCAACTGGTCTGGGAGTCACTGCTATGCCTGAGGTGGTGCAAGACTAGGAAAATACACCAAGTTAGCGAACACATCAGTAATCGGTCGGTTAGTACCTCAAGAAGTATTAACGGGCGCATGAAAGTGTGTAAGCAATCTCGTTTGCCAAGAAGTACTGAGGCTGATGGGCAAGAGTATGATAGCTTGAATTGAATTCTCCGGGTGTAGGGATGTCTTTACACACACGCAGGGTGATATGATCGATGTTTGGAATAAAGATAGGAATGAAGAATAAGACGATGTTTTATTGAGGGAGGACGTGATTTCTAACATCTTTTCATGACCATTAAGATAGGGCTCATGACAACCGAAAAGCTAGCTTAGTTGGAAACCCTAATTTTCAAGGCTTTTCTTTTACAATTCTTGTCTTTAAATGTAATATTCATGATCTTGATTTTATTTTTGGATTTTGTGGGTGCAATCGCTGAAAACCCTCAGGAGACAACACTCCTCCTACTAGGGACACCTAGAGGTTTAAAGGCTTGTTGCACATGCTCAGTGCAATCGTGTTGCCTACGAAAGTGTGCTAGTTAGTTTTTCTCTTTCTTTGTTTTCTCCTTCTCTTTTTAATAAAACATTCTCTCGAGACGATCGAAATTAAGTTTGGGGGTATTTGATCAGTCGAAAATACTGTATATTTTAGCAGGCAATTTCCTTAACATCTGCATACATATAGGAGAGTACGGTATTCATAATTCACATATTAGCTAATTGGTCGCAAAATATCAAATTACATGTATTCGACCTTTAAACCGGAAATTCTAGGGAAATTAACTGCATTGCATTACATAGCATATTTTCTATATCTTGCAACCCCTATTTTGAAGTCTATGCAGGAAAAGAGATACTTGCTCGATCAATTCATTGCTCGACCATTACAATTGCTCGTAAACTCATTGAAAGCAAATCTGGTATCAACATAGAAGGGCAACTGCAATTCTGAACATCAAAGAATAACCCAAATAGAAGTACAAAGCAACTGCAGAAAGCACCAATCCCGAGGCCACCAAGGCGCGGCGGAAGCGCGGCCTAAAGGCACCTCACGCGGCGGTTGCGCGGCGGATCCAGAGAGTCAGCTCCTCGAATTTCACCACAACTCCTGTGTTAGTACCTGAAGCTCAAAAATGCATACAAAAGTCCAGAAGAGTCCAGACACTTCCACCAGATCATCAAGCTCCTAAACAAGCCTAAAACTTCTAGAACTTTCCTAAACCCTTGCTTAAACCCTAAGCTAAAGCCCAACAAACTTGTCAACAAACTTTGGGAGGGAAAGTCTAATTCAAACCTAAACCTAGGTCTATAAATAAGACCCTAGGCTCACTCATTTCTCATCTTGGAAAAATTGGAAAATCTTGATTCAATCTTGGAGAGTGATAGATTCAACCCATTTTTAGTTTAGCCATTCTCTTTTCTCCATCTTCTTCTTCCTCAAGATTAGTGAGAAATCTTGTAGGAAACCCTAACCCTAAATCCATCCACAATTCAAGATCTTGAGTGCAAGCCAAGCAAGATTCCTTCAACCCTTTTATGAGCCGAGCCGATCTTCCATCGGGCAAGAGATCCAAAGTAGATCCACGATCCACGGAGTCGAGCGAAGCCGAGTCAACGATCGATTTTCTTTCTTCTTGTAGATCTTGAAAGATTGTATTGAAATTGTTGATGAAATAAAAGGTGATATTTTCTTCTATCTTGTTTCTTTTAAATTCCGCATCATGTTATCTTTACTGTTCTTGAATATTGTCTATGTGGTGATGCGTGAGTAAAACTCCGCTCGTTAAGGAGTCGAAACGATCTTTAGTATGATGATGTAGCAAATTTGTAATCAATTCTTGAATCCCACGAGTGTGTAAACCCTAGCAAAGTTCAAGAATCGACAACCCAATTTGATGCGATGCTTTCTTGATCAACATCGCTTGAGATTGGGGTGATCCGATCGCTTCTTGAAATTGCTAGAGGCTAGAATATAAATGGTATCCTCGAAAGAGCAAGGGTTAGAGATGAAACCCTAATTTCATCAAGAAAACCCTAACTCGCGTCGATAACCATTGATCTAGTATAAACTCTTCGAAGGACAAGAATACGAAATATTGTAGACTACAACACATCTAAAGATCCTATCGATTCCTACGAGCCTCTTTATCATTCTTGATTGTCGTTTGGAAAATACCATTGAAACCGATTCTTGTTGTTTATAGTTCTTGATTCTTTAGAAAAGATTAGTGACACACGAATACAAATCAATCAATTGAATCGTGTTTTCTCTTATTGTTGCTTAACATTTCATTTCAAACAAATAAAAGTAAAAACGAATCTCGAGATCCCTGAGGACGATCCGCACTCATTCATTAACTTCAACTGACACCGTTGTTTGATTGCGGTCAAATATTTTTGGTTGTGATTTCTTTACTATTTGATTCGATAAACACATCCACGAAAAAAATACGATCAGCAGCTAAGAATTTGGATAGGTCCATTTGCTCTGCAAAAAGGGGGGAATACACAAAGAGAGTTAGTAACGCTGAGAAAGGCAAAGAAAATTCATCAAAGTCTAAATAGATCGTCTACGGCCCTAACTTACCCAAAAAGTGCGTAGGGTTAAGCCCAGCCCAGCTCAAGGCCTGCTCAGAAAGCAGGACGTCGGCCCGCTGGATCGGACACCACAAAGACACCACCCTTGCCTCGGGTGAGGATGGCTGTTTCTCCCTCGGGCATTCGGCCCCTGTGCCACTGTGTAGGCATGGGCCAATCCTCGCCCTCGGGTGGCCTGACGAAAATAAAACCTCTCCTTCCATTCCTGGATGGAAGAAGGGATGGCTACCACACCCGACCCAGCCACCCCGTCCCTACGTTTTTTGAAGGAAAAGTACACCCAGATCGGCTCATCCTTGATGGTGCCGGGGTGATTCTTATAACAGAGGAAGGAAATGAGAAGGGATAAACTAAAGGGGATATTTTCAAGTTTCAACCGGACCAGAAACCCGAGGAGGATTCTCTACGAGTTCGGCGCTAGCTGGCCCGGGGCAAGATGGAAGCAGCGAAGCACTTCACATACCTTGGCTGAGAAGGGCAGACGCATTCCGGCCCGGAATGCTTCCAAATACAGGAAAATCTCCTTGCCCTGCAACTGGTCCGCCTGCTTACCCTCTCTAGCTAAGTGAAGCGAATAGTTGAAGAGAATATGGAATCGAGCCCGAATCTTGGCAAGTTCGTCCACATTCCTCAAAACAGAGGGCGCATCGTAGGCGTTCCCGATGCGTGCCTTAAGCACCCTTATCGCCACCCCGACGGCAAACGACACGGGCAACCCTGGCTCTACGGGACGAGCTTGATACAGACGACGCGGAAGATGACGAACCCTCTTGGCTATCTGGAGCCGAACAGGAGGAAGACCCTCTGGATTCATCTCCAACAACTGGAACCTCATCGCCTGACTCTACCCTAACTATCTCTACAGACTCCTCAGATGAAGACATCTAACCTAACTCAAAGGAATAGGCCAGCCGAGGAAAAAGCACGGGTGATCCTATCTAAAAGGAAGGAGCTCCGGGCAATCTTTGACAACGAGGATGAATTATGGTGGAAGTGTTGGCCCTGGGGGGTCCTTTCCTATTTATGCACTCCACAAAAATCATCAACGGCTCAGATCAATCCGCCGCGTCGCGCCAGCCAGCTGTAAAAGTTCCACGTGGAGATAGGCTATTGGGGACGCCACTTCGTTTGCAGGTGACAACGATAGTCTGTCGCATCCGCCAACCCGCGTCGGACACGTGGCCTGCAGCCCAACAGACGAACGAGCGAAACGGCACACCCTCTTTAAAGCGCGACCATTTCATTGATCCACTGACGCCGTCGTGGGTACGTGCGAAGATTCAGGAGAATGACGAGGCGACACGTGGGCCCAAGGATCGAAACGACGTAACCACCAAACGCCTTGCCGTTCCCGGGATAATGACGATTCCTTGGCACCAAATTAAGCAGAAGAAAGGACGAGCAGACCACTCTCGACCCGATCCTTGTATGAATCGGGACAAGAGTCGGGGGCTAATGATGATGCTCACAAGTGGTGTCTCCTCAGATTACGACACGTGGCAGATGACGTGTCCTGCACTTTACGGGGGTGGAATAAATGAGCCGCATCGGGGACATTCCCCGGGGCTCCTTCTCGGTGGACGTACTAGACCTATCGGGAGACCCTCCTGAACACATTCCACCTTCATCTAGGAGACTGTCAATAGCTCGTCTCCGAGCTTCCTCGGTCTCCTCGCTCGTCTCCGAGCTTCCTCGGTCTCCTCGCTCTCCTCCAAGCCATCTCTCGTGCCGAGCTTCCTTGGCCTCCTAGCCCGCCTCCGAGCCGTCTGACGTGCCGAGCTTCCTCAGCCTCCCGGTTCGTCTCCGAGCTGTTTGACGTGCCGAGCCTCCTCGGCCTCCCGGCTCGTCTCCGAGCTCCTAACGTGCCGAGCTACCTCGGCCTCCCCCAATCAACTAAGAGTGTGGATCCCATGCGCCCCGCAACGGCTCCGCATATCTCGCCAAAGCGAGATAACCGCCGCCCTACGTTCCACGTCCCACGCTGGCGCGTCCCCCCATTAATGAGTGTATCCCGTCATTAATGAAGGGATCCCATCGTTCACGCACGCGTAACGTCAGGTCGGAGGCGAGCGAAGACGAGCAAGAGAGTTGCGTAAGCTCAAGGCAATGATTGCTCGAAGACGAGCAATCGGCCGGTGGTTAGACGAAAAGGGAACGTATTCAGAGGAGGCCCTTAAAAGGTCGGGTACTATATCGGACGCAAAGCGCTGAGGAATCCACCATTGTATTATACATATTTCAGCTCTATAGCCTCCAAGAATCTAATGGGGTTACGTTGACGACACGTTATCTGCTACATGTTGTGATCTAGTGAATTCCTATTTATGAGTATGATCAGAGAGAGAGTCGAGACACCGTACAAGTCAAGGATTAAGCAGTCAATATTTGAATTGGAATAAAAGGCATCATATGTACAGGTCAGATTCTCATGCTTGCAAATTTCCAGAAAAATGGGTTACGATCCACATGAAAGAAAACAAGACTACTTATATACATACCAACAAATTAAATGCCTTTTTATTTAAGCAAACCTAAGTTATTTAAGTAAGAATAACGAAATTAGTTGATGATATTCATGCATACATGGTGTGCAAAGTTGCCATTGACTCAAATCATTAATTAAACAAGTATCCGAACAAGTAAAATTTAAAACGTAGAATAAACCAAAGATCATGTCTTTTTTTCATTTCACTAATGCTGGTTATGAAAAACAGTGTGAGAGGATTATATTCTTTAAAAATAATAGTTCTTATTAGAATTCGGTGTGTTGCATATGATTGCATGACATTTAACACACAAATGGAATGAACCCTCACTTTTATATATATATATATATATATATATATATATATATATATATATATATTATGATCTGGGAAACACTAATATATAAAAAAAACGGGTGTTGATTATGAAAGTAATCTTTTTTGCTTAAGGTGAAAATTCAAGTTCATGAGATATTGAAGTAAATTGGAAAATAGTACAGTCGGGTCGATACCGTTGTTGATTTGGTGTAAAACCAAAGAAATCTTGCGATTGTTTTACACAGTTATTAAGTCCTAAAAAAAGAACCTGTAGGATGTTGAGGGTTTTCGGGGTTGATGATGTATTCGCTCCGAGGTGCTTGGGAACGGAAAATTTATGTTTTGATCGTGATTCTCCTTGATGAGCCAGAGAATGGCTTATTGTTGCCTAAGAATTCTTGCGATAGTATTCCGCACTCAATTAAGTCATCAAAATTAGACACTTATAGGACGATGGATTGGCTGTACAGCATACGTGTAAAAGAAACCGCTCTAATTTGTTACCACCTAAACAACTAGGATATGTTAACTTATAATAACAATTTCCGCTATCTAAGCAGTTATGACGTGTCAACTTATTATGGCACATGAAATACACATAATTAAATTCATAAGATATACAGAAAAAAGATTTGTTAGCTTTTTAGTTTAAATCATTTTAGTATTTTGTTTGGGAAATATCTTAAATACTTTTAGTTAAGATAATAACGATTTTTCGATATTATTTAAGATATATGACTTATTAAATTTTTAAAAAGTAAAAATCCAACGAAAAACCTTTAAAATCTATGTTATCTTAAATTATTCTTTTAAAAAAATTCTCAAATTTTTACCATCTTAAAAATATACAAACATGATCGCAAATACTAGTCTTGGTTAGGGCTAAAAAGCAATCGACCACAATGCCAACTGGTAACCCATAGCTTCCCAATATAAGTAATGGACTGTAGTGTACCTGTCAAATTCAACACATTCCAGTCGAAATTGTCCGTTTCCCAAAAGTAACTGCTCTCCCTTCCAAAATTAATTAACAATAACCAAAAAGAGAAATGATAAATCTTGTTGTCAAGCATAAGGGCATTTCCACCTTTGCATTCCCACCTGAAAAGGGAATAAAAACAACATTTGCTTTTTGATGGAAAACACCGGTGGCGGGCCCAGAAATTTTGGCCAGAGAGGGCACTCCAATTACCGCACAATAAAGTTTCATCAGGACGCTGAAGTTCTACTAGATAGCCGAAATTATACCTCGACTGAGACCAAGAATCTTGGTTGAATTTTATTGGCTCTAGTAAGCAGGACTTGTTCAAGAGTGTGGGTTTAAACATGCAAGTGGTTGACACTCATGCCAATATTTGAAGAACATGGTTAAAAATAATGCGCGCGCGCGTGTACACACGCACACACTATTTATTCTCTCTGCATCTCATAAGCGGATTTTCTATATTTTATATCTTGTTGACACATCCACGCGCATACAAGAGAGTGTTATCTGATAGAAAACAATTTCTAATCAAAGTTTAAGAGTTTGCAGCTAGCAAGTGCACCACATAATATTAAATGGTTGAATGGTCGACACTGATGAACCATTTGCGACACACTAGACAGATGATCATTTATTAAGGAGCCAAAATTTGTAATCTGTCAGCTTTTATTTGATTCTAACAATGGTTTATATTTGTAACACCCGAGCCCAATGCTACTAATTTCAGTTACCGTTTTGAACGTAGTGTGGCACTCATTTCATTTATCTTGCTTGATTGTTACTTATTGTAATTTTACCCCGTCAATTCAATTCTGCATATAACAATTTAAGGCATCTAAAATAAAATTTAAAATATTCATCTTGGCCTGCTTGACACCCCTAGCCCTGTTGTAGCGTCCGTACATCGTGTTCTCGTCCCGTTCAGTGAAACGGGCGAGTTTGGACGGCTACGCGCACGTACGTGTGTTCGTTTTGGGGGTATGCTTTTTGATTGTAAAACACTTCATTTTAAATTTTGGATCCCGCCTAAAATTTTATTATTTCAATTTCAAATTTTTTGGCCCGACCCGGACGCGATTTGAAAATGTTTTACTTTGCGCCAAAATCCCAATTTCTGTTATTATATTTTAACTACCGTATATATATATACATTAACCTTATAATATTTTACTTATACCTATAAATCTTTTTAAATATTTTTTCCTAACCTCACGAATTTCTGTTCCCAGCCAATCAGAAACCTCCATATTTTCCCGTGGGCCCCACCTCCTCTCACTATCTCTCTTTCTCTCTCCCCTAAATCTCTCTCTCTCCCCCGTCTCTCTCTATCTCTCTCCACTTTCTCTCTCTCCCCCGTATCACTCTTTCTCTCTCTCCCCATATATATATATATATATATATATATATATATATATATATATTCCTTCCTTCCCTCCTCCCTTTCTTTTATTAAACGCGAAACCCAAACCCCAACGAACCCTAGCCACCGAGCCCCTCGCCGCCGCAGCCCCAACACCGACACCACCATCACCAGCATCGTCGCCTCCTCGCCCTCGACCGATCCACATCCTCCTTCATCGTTTTCCCGAGCGCCTGCACACCCACGACCAGGCCCGCGCGCGCCCCCTGCACACAGTTGCACCGCCGGAGGTCGCTGCCGACGACCCGTCTCCGTGCCCCTGGCCCTCGCGCACACCCCTCGGTGAGCTAGCATCCCCTCCTCTTTTCCTTTCTTCTTTCCTTCGCTGTCAATATTTTCTTGATCGGTTGTTTCTTTCGCTGTCGTCGTAGGCCACCGCCGGAGCTCCGTCGACGTGGTCGACCGTTACCACCCGTCCCACAGATCCTTGTGAGCATTCCCTTCTCCATCCTCCTTCCCTTTCTTCTTTATTTTCCTTTATTTTCTTTATGCAACTCTTGACATTCACTGTTATGTATCTCACCGGATTCCGGCCGTGCCGGTGACGCGTCCCGACGTTCCAGCGAGGTACCACGACCCGTGTAGTTCCACCGTTCGTCGTTTGGGTTCATTCCGTGAACCGTGCGCCCGTCGCGAGTGCTCCCTGCCGATGTTTTACGTTCCGTTTTCCCGATCCGCGACCCGTCGAGGCAAGTAACTCTTGCTACATGCTAAACAATATTTACTTATACTTAATGACACCTTAAAACCTGCAATTTAACTTTGGTATTATAATTTCCCATTTTTCGTGTTCAAGATTGTTATATATCATTTATCTTTCAAATTTGGAACCTACCTGTTGTAATTACTAATTTGGAACATAATAATCACATTTACATGTTTTAATTACACTTTCACTGATGATGTAGCCTATGGCACCTTTTCTACCGTTTTACTTCATTCGGACACTCGTATACATTTAACCTGCTTAAACTGTGATTTCATTCGTGAAACCTATATACACATATAACATTGCATCTATGAAGTCTTAAACCTGTTAACATGATTAAATGGCTATAATTGTCTTACTGCATTCTTATATTGTTGAAATCATCTCTGTGACACAATTGATAACTGTATTGCTAATTGAATGAATCTGCCTATTGCTAAATTCATTACTTAGATCATGTTGTTAACCATGCTTGATTATGTAGCTGAGTATGAGCACACCCATGATATTTTTTACATCTTGACCTGACTTGCTTCATACATATCGACTTACCCGACATGGTACCGTATACTGCTTGACTTGACCTGATGTATCATGACTTGACCCGTTACCTGATCTTGTGTCTAATGCCAACAAACCTGACATGTAGTCCTCATGGACCGTTCCTGTTGTCTATCCAGACAAACCTGTTTACCTGATCCTGTGTTGGCATTAGTTTCTTGACTACGGGATACCTGACTTGACATACACATATAACTTGGGGGTATGGGGAAATCAAAGGTGAAACCTGACTTGTAACTCAACAGTTCACTACCTGTTCTGAGTGTACACATTCATGTTTGGTGCCTAGCGGCATGTCTCGGTTTCAGCCGAGAATATTGAGGTCGTGGTTCCGGGTATGTACGGGATACTATTGAGTGTACACATTCCTGTTTGGTGCCTAGCGGCATGTCTCGGTTTCAGCCCGAGAATATTGAGGCCGTGGTCCCGGGTATGTACGGGAGACTATTGAGTTATATCGATGATTCATCAATTTGGTTTCAAAGACTTTAGAACAGAGAACCTGATAGAACAGTCCAGTTTACCCACTGCACACTACCCTGCACTGCTCTGATTCATATTATTGTTACCCTTGCTTTATTCATGTTTATATTCGCATTGCCTGTTTATTATGTTATTACTTGATGACTTGACGCGCTGACGTCTGGGTTTTGCATGGCCCAGATTCTGTACCTCTGTCGCAGCCCGAGCAGGAGTACTTCAGCCGACAGGCTGAGCTGTGAGTGTTAGCAGTAGTTAGCTTTTCTTTACTGCATTTTATTCCTGATGTGAGCCCGCATTATGGGACATACATTCCAGTTATTTTGTATTGGATCTTTCACTTCCGCATTTATTTATTCTTGACTCATGTTATCTTGGATTATGGACATGTTTTAGATAGTTTTATTTTGTTCTTGATATCTCTACAACCGTAATGTGACTGTGGATGGATACTTCCTACCCACGGGTAGCATGGTTGGTTATGTCACGTGCCCATTTTAGCGTACTCTGGGAAGCGGGGCGTGACATGGTTCTTTTGGTATCAGAGCCATAGGTTAGTCGGGTTGATTCTTTTGTAGTTGGGTATTGTACCCAATACACGAATCAGAATACCCGTGTTTAGAAAACATGTCATGCCACCTTGCCATTTTACCATTCTTGAATCACATTCTTCCTGATTATATCTTTTACGATGTGCAAATTTCCTTTGCATGTCGACTCGAAACCTGATTCCTTGTTATCTCTAGGACTTAGACGACTTGGGTGGAGTTATGTAATTGTGGCTATGATATCGCGGCATAGTTACAATGCGGCACTCTATTTAAGTATCTTAGAGTTCTAGCCTTGATCTATATTCAGAATCTATCATCATGCTAATGTTGGGTGTTTTGATTTCAGGAATATGGCCGGTAAGAATTTGAAGACGTACCAGAGGTATGTGGACGAAGCCGCCATGCTTGGAGTGATAAGAGGAATGCTGGAGAATCAAAAGAAACAGACCGAGCTGATCCAGCAGCAAGCGGAATCGTTTCAGGAAGGTTTGCAGATCGTTCAGCAGTCCGTGAACAATGTTGGAGCTAAACCAGTTGACCGAGTAGGGACCGTAGCAGATTTCAGGCGTTTGGGTCCGTCTATATTTACTGGTTTGGAGGAGCCGTTGCCAGCGGAGCAATGGCTAGTTGACACAGAGAATTTGCTTATTGCGGCACAGATTCTAGATGAGAAAAGAGTTGATGTGGTACGCATTCAGTTAGTGGACTATGCCCGAGAATGGTGGCTTGTAGAGGAGAACTGGTTGCCCAAGCCGATCAAGTGGGCAGATTTTTCAAAGAGTTTCCTGGAGAAGTTCTTCCCGCGGACTGCATGGGAGGAAATGGAAGAGAAATTCATCGGGCTAAAGCAGAATGGAGCACCCGTAGATGTGCATGCAGCAGAATGGACAAGACTCAGTAGATTCGCTGGACCTTTAGTTGCCAACGATGCAGACAGGGCACGGAGGTTCATGCGCAGCTTGGACGTGGACATCCAGAGGCAGATCGTCTCCCTGGGTTTGACCACTTTCTCACAAGTACTTGCGGCAGCCCGAGAGCAGCAGAGTTTATCTGGGATGAAGGGGAGTTTGCAGCAGACAGCAGTTGCGGTAAGGAAGCCAGCATTTGTACCTAACCGAGCTCATGGTCGCAGAGGTATTCCAGTGGATCGTCGAGGTGTAGCACCCATGAAGAAGCCAGTGATCGTCGATCGAAGAAAGAGCATGACCTGTAACTTTTGCAATTTACCTGGCCACATGCAAAAGGATTGTCGAAGGAGGCTGGGACTTTGTTTGGTTTGTGGAGCGGCTGATCACGCCGTTAGTGCTTGTCCGTCGAAGCTTCGTACGAGGGATGATTTTCAGAAGCCTCCGCAGAGACCGTTCCAGGGACAGAAACAGCCGACTCAAGGACCTAATCAGGCTCGAGCTTTTACCTTGATAGCAGAAGAAGCTAAGGCGTCAGGAGAAGTTGTTTCAGGTACTCTACTCGTTCATGGTTTTCCCGCATTAGCGTTATTTGATTCTGGTGCATCCCATTGTTTTATGTCATCCAAGTTTATAACTACACACTCGATTGGATACACGACCCTGTTTAGTTTCTGGGATATACACACTGGGAATGGGAAAATCATAGCTAGTAGGGAATGTAAAGATTGTACAGTTGTTGTGTGCGGACGGGAGCTTTTTGCAGATTTCTTGGTGATTGATACGGGCAGCTATGAAGTCGTCTTGGGAATGGATTTTCTTGGCACTTTCCACGCTCACATTGATTGTCGGGCAAGGAAGGTAATTTTACAGATTCCCGGACATCCCGAGTTTAGCTTCACTGGAGGAAGCAGTTCTGTCGGGCCAGTCGAGTTCAGGGCTAGGCCGACAAACAATATTCTTGCAGCAATGGAAGTTGATGAAAGTAAAGAGCCAGCTGTTGTTCACGATTTTATGGACGTGTTTGAAGATATATCGGGTTTACCGCCGAAGCGAGACGTGGAGTTCGCAATTGATCTTATTCCTGGTGCAACGCTAGTATCCAAAGCGTATTATCAAATGGCACCAGTAGAGTTGGAGAAGTCAAGAAACAGCTTGCTGAATTACTTGAAAAAGGTTGGATTCGAAGCAGTAACTCGCCTTGGGGAGCTCCAGTTCTTCTAGTAAAGAAGAAGGATGGCACAAGAAGGATGTGCACCGACTATCGAGAATTAAACCGGGTGACTATTAAGAACAAGTACCCGATCCCTCGCATTGGCGAACTTTTCGAGCAGCTTAGTGGCGCAAGGGTATTCTCGAAGCTGGATTTGCGATCCGGATATCATCAGGTCCGAGTGAAAACAGAAGATATTTGCAAGACGGCGTTCCGAACTCGGTATGGACATTACGAGTACTTAGTGATGCCCTTCGGAGTAACGAATGCGCCAGCAGTATTCATGGACTTGATGAACCGAATCTTTTCACCGTTCTTGGATCGGTTTATCGTGGATTTTATTGACGATATTCTGGTTTACTCGAAGAGTTTTGAAGAACATGCTGAGCATTTGAAGATCGCACTGCAAACGTTGAGACAAGAGAAGTTATATGCGAAGATGAGTAAGTGCGAGTTTTGGCTGGAGGAAGTAAAGTTTTTGGGGCACGTTGTGTCTGGCGATGGAATTACCGTCGATCCAGAAAAGATTGCAGCAGTTCGAGACTGGCCGATTCCAAGGAATGTTGCAGAGATAAGAAGTTTTCTTGGACTCGTCGGATATTACAGGAGATTTGTGGAGAACTTTGCTCGTCTGGCAGAGCCGTTGACCAAGTTTACACGCAATGAGGTACCTTTTGTATGGACGGATAAATGTGCGTTAGCTTTTGAGACGTTGAAGCAGAAGTTGATAACCGCCCCTATTCTGACCGTGCTAGACAATTCCGGAGGATTGGTGATTCACAGCGACGCATCTGGGAAAGAATTGGGATGTGTGTAATACCCAGCCCCTTTTTATACCAAAATACGTATCTCTCTCTAACTTATAAAGTTCGTATTTTTTTATTTTATTTATAATTATTGATTTATTTTAAAACCTTTTTAGCCCAAACCTAAGCTATAGATTTATTCTTCATCAAAATACATTTCCCTATATTACTATACTTCTAGTTTCTGACTTTAGTCGTTTTATGTTTCCAATCTAGAACCCTAGTTCCTTATAGAGATATATAAACCGAAACAACAGCCCATCTCCTTTATAATTTATTTTATTTCTGCAGCCCATCTCCTCTTAACTAAGTTTTTCTTTCTTAATAATCCAAGCCCGGCCCTCTTCTCCCTTCAAAATTCCTCGTATATTCCTCCAGCACACTACCCAATTTCCTTTCTCTAATATTAACACTAACGCGGCCCGGCCCACTCCCTATATTTACCCCCATTTAATTTCCTATTAATCCCAGCCCAGCCCATCACCTTTTATTATTTATTCCTAATTTTCCCCAATAGCCCACCAGGCCGGCCCCATTCTTTTCCCTCATTTTTGATTTTCTCAGCCGGCCTCACTCTCTTTCCCCACAATTCTTTTAATTTCCTATTAAACCCCGGCCCAAGCCCACACACCCGCTTCACCCCTACCCGACCCGCCATGTATAGGGTCATCTCCCCCAACGACTTTCTTTCCCGCTTCTTCCGCTCACGCCTACGACCACGTCGCCCGCGTTCATCGCCTCCACCGACGCCCGCGCTCGCGCACGTTACTCCCACGACGCGCGCCTTGATCCCTACTCATGATCACCCCCACGCTGCACTCTCATCTCATTCTTTCTCTCCCTCGTTCTCCTTCCTCCTCCTCTCTCGCTCCGCACCCACACCGTGATCGCCCCATCGCCGTCGCTGCCATCACCAGCATCACAGTCGCCTCCTCACCTCCACCTTCGACCACCATCCATCGAGCTCCTCCTCAAAATCCAACCCATACCCATCGCCGGCGTCGCTGCCCCTGGGCTCACCCCCGGCCGACCTCCCCTGCACTCCGATTATCCCTCACTCGATTCCCTCGTCGACGGCAGCCACCATCATCCCCGAGCACCCTCACCTGCACCCTCTCACCAGAACCCATCGCATCTCGTCGACACCCGAGCTGACCCCCGCCTCACCGCCGTTCAACCACGCCGTCACCTCATCATCATCGTCGTCATCGTCATCTCTCTCTCCTTCTCTCTCCCTCTCTCTGCTTACTCCCTCACTCTCTCTCTCTGCCTACCCCTCTCTCCCCTGCTTCTCTCTCTCTATTCTCTCTCATCTCCCTCTCTACTCGTCTCTCACTCTCTATCTCTCTGTCTCTCCCCTCTCTCCCAACCTCTCCAGTTCTCTCTCTCTCTAATCTCTGTCTCTTTCTCACTCAATCTCTCTCTCAGCTCTCTCTCTCTCACTCTATTTCTCTCTAACTCTCTTTCACTCTCTCTCTTCCACTACTCTCTCTCTCTCTTGATCCATCTTTTCACCCAACCCACTGTAGCCCCACCATCAGGAGCTGCGACCACCGCAGACACCCCGATGACGCCCCGAGCCCCCACTGGCCGAGAACAGACCCGAGCTCACTCGGAGCCGTAGCCGTCGCGGTGCTAGCTCGTCGCGCGCCCGTACTGTACCTCGCTGCCATGCACCTCCAGGCAAGTATTTTACTTTCTTACATGCTATTTACTTAAGTTACAATCGCTAAGTACATACATTATAAAGTTATAGGTTTAAACCAATTATGTGCCATACCTGTTCGACGCGTGTTCCCAAAGAAAATACTTTTCTAAATTGACGGAACTGGATTACTTACATTGGCCCTTGCTGTGATGAATACCTCGTGCAAGTTTCACTGGAATATATGACCGTTAACGACTAAAACAACTACCCCCAAGTTTAACCGTAAAACTGGAATTTTCTTGTACCTGAAAACTATTAAAATCACCATAAATTATATACAAACTGGAATGATGCGCTCGAGGGCTCAAATCGAATCCGACTAGACGAACTTTAACCCTATGTAAGTTTAGGATAGTTTCTGTACTTAAATGGTGTCGATATTTGGATCGGAGTGCGACTCTGGACGGCAGTCCAGAGCGACTCCAATTGTTACTTACTGTTCCGTAATGAAAACCACCCTATTTCCTAAACTCGTAGGTTGCGTAACTCCGCTGTTTATTGTAGGTGAACCTGTTAGCTAGATAAAGCAAGTGGTTTCATTCTGTTTCGTTATCGTTTGTTATTTATTCCGTAATTTAAAAGATCGGGACGCATAACAGTCCTAACAGAATCAGAATTGATATATTAATATTAAACAGTGTATATCTCCTGACGTACAGACGCGATCGAAGATCCGTCTGTTGCGTTGAAAACCTTACTGAAAACCATAGAATTCATCCAACTGTAGCGTCGCTAAAATCTGATTCCAACTAGGATTAAAATGCGTTGCGAAACGGATTTCTGATTCTGAAACCGGATTTCCAGCCGCGAACGCTTAAAATGAAATGGCTATAACTAGTGATGCGGGAACCCGATTGGCATGAAACTAAATTTGATGGATAGATAACTGAACATACTAATTATTACCTGTTCATCGTCTCACTAAATCGTAACCGTACGATTTATGATAATTTGTGCAAGTGGTAGGTTATTGATTGAGGACATCCTAAACATGCTTTATATACTGCTTATGCATCATATCATACACATGTCGTTGCATTGATAACATAGTGATAACGTGCATTTACCCAGTGTTAGGCTTTAGTGATGATTGTGGCAAGTACGTCAGTGTTCGTGTATCCGTGAATAAGTGAAAGTGATACGTACTTGTACACAATCAGTGACCCTATTATTCTATTGCATTGTCGACGTCTGTGGGATGCGTGTACGTGTGACTATAAGTGGTATGGGACACTTATGGAAGCGCTTGCACGGGTGTCACAGATAAGGCACCAGACACTGTCATTTATCTTTGGTGTTAGTCGGGACGTGCTTGATGGAGGTCCTGCCTCCAATTCTCGCGCAGACTTGTCACGGATCGATTAGTATTTAAGGTTATGGTTAGCGTTTGATGTAGACCACGGGGTGTAGGGTAGTTTAAGTGTGAGTTCAACAGAATCTCGGAAGTCCCATACCGGCTTATATATTTAGGGAGATATATGGAGATTTACAGGGTATGTGATTATCACCGTGATATACATGTTGGGCCCGTGGTCCCTTGCCCTTGGGTTCTACCCTTGGGTGGAGGACACTCGCGAGTGGTTGATTCTCACACTTGGACTGACGATAGGCTTAGTGACCTATACAGTGAGACTTAAAAACTGATAGGGATACTGGAATTGATATATCTTACTTACTGTGTTGACATACGTGGCATATCGTTCTACTGCTTTTACTGTTCCGCTGCATTGATTACTGCATGTTCATACCCATATTGCCATTGATCCACTGTTATCTATTATCACTATTAAAATTGTCATATGATTTTATATATTATATTGCTATTGTGTCGCTCTGACGACCTGAGTATGCATGCTCAGTGTGAGGAGAAGATTTAGCCTGGACCAAAACTAGACGTGTATCACGGACACTTCGACTTGCTATTCAGAGTTACATTCGTTTGTTTTCCCCCTCAGGTCAGTTCTTTACTTTGTTACATTCAGTTACTGCATTTCTCATTACCTGCGCATCATTTACTGGTTACCATGAAAAACTAGAAGCCAAAGTGTGACTACGGCAGGACCTTTCCTTGACCGTAGGAGCATGGCTGGCCTTGTCTACCCCTCGTATTCCGTATTTTGGGAAGCGGGGCGTGACATGGTTTAGTTGGTATCAGAGCCAGGTTTTGCTTCGATTGGGATTGCAGTTTTCCACGTATAGCTTGACAATCGGTCTAGATTGTAAACTTGATATTCTTAATCCATATTCACATTAAGTGTTCTGCTATCCATTCTCTAGAGTTTCAGGTGACTTGGAAAAGTTTCGTGGTTGCAATTGTGAACTACATCTCGATTAGACTACCATACTCTGTTTAAGTGACTTAGAGTCACACAGTTGATTTTCTGCTTGTAATAAATTTCATCACATCTGATATTCTTGAATCTTTGTCCAATCCATATTATATCCTTATAGCTTGTGCCTTATATCATCCTCAAAATTATTGTTTCAGGATCATGTCTTCCAGCAACTCTTCCTTTATCTCCACTCCCCAAAATCAGACCGTTGAGATCCTGAGTGTACTGCAATGTTTGAAGGAAGCCCATGAGCGAACGAACGACTTGTTAGCTGAAGGACTGAGAAGGCAGGTGAATCAGGCACCAGCGGGAGTCTCCAATCATAAAGGGATCCCCGTTAGACGAGGAAAAAGAAGAAGATGAAGCGCCAATTTGTTTCCCCACGACAGAAGAGGCAGAAGACCACATGCTGTGGATATTGTAAGAGGCCAGGACATCTTCAGAGGGATTGTCGCCGCGCCCAAGGAAAATGTCTCATATGCGGGTCCAACAAACATCTCATCAACGGCTACCCAGAAAGGAAAGAACTACAGGGAGGAGACTCGTCCACACTCCCCACTTCGGCCAAGTGAGGATTACTGCGTAGTTCGAATTTCGAGGATAAAACGGACCCAACACAGGATTCAACTCACGTAACGATGATGCAGCGGTCTAGCAATCAAAGAAGAATTTTCATGTTTTATAATTTCAGTAATAATGTTATCATCTTCTTATAAATATCTCTTTCCATTTGAAAGCTTGTATCCGTTGAATTTTTAGTTGAATGAAATAAAACTTTAAATCATAATATATGTATCATTCTCTTGCTTTCTCTTTATCTATACTATTCATAATCACAGCATTGTTATCCTGATATTTTCAATTCCTGCCACCGCATAACTCTCTATACTTCGTACACTTAACTATTTTCTTGATGTGTTCCGTTGTCTAATCATGACACTTTCTTTTCAGGCCATGGCCCACCCTGGAGCAGCGCCGCATCTAGATGAGGATGCACAGTCATGCGTTTCCTTAGACCACACGCTGATGAGTTCTGATGATGAGATCAACGGTCCCCAGGTCAATTTCGAGAACAACGATTCAGAGGACGAAGGAGTAGCCGCCCCAGAGTTTAACATGATAGGCGATCCCGACGAAGAGGAAGAAGATCCTGAAGAGAACCCGATAGAGGAAAATCCCGAGGAAGACCCGATAGAAGGAAATCCAGCGGAGGAAAATCCGATAGAAAAGAATCCCATGGAATCAGACCTCGATGAAGAAGCCCCAGCCGAGAAAGAAGGATCAGAAGGACAAGACCCTGCTATGGAAGAACTCCCAATGGAGATACCCGCGAGACGCTATGGAGATGGACGTCCCTACCTGAGTGCGAGAGCCTACCGCAACCTGCTGAAACTTCACAACCGCGACTGACGAGAATTCTTTTAGATGTTGTCTTCTTTGGCCAAATAAAATCTGTGTATAGTTTAGGGCCACATTTTTATTTTTGGTGATGCTTTGTTTAAAATTTCCTAGAATGGAATAAATTGCTGAGTTCGCAAATCCTTCGATCTTCTTAGTTCCTTTACTACTTGATCATTTCTTCTATATAATTATTTTCTCTACTGAGATTTGTTCACCCCTACTCCTTACCTTGTCTTAACCCTCACTGAGATTCACTAGTACCACACCCGATTTTGAGGTCCACCCTTCATCCTTCGTCTGCGTCCCGTTTGAGATCCTTTTGGAAGGAGGACCTTTCTTATGAATTTCCGAGTTAGTTAGCCTTTCAATTTTTGATTCGCTTGAAGTACCGACCGTTATCCTCTCCATACTTCTTCCCTTGTAGCCATGTGTTGTTCACCTTTACATCCTCTGCTGACCCGATCCCAATCTCCTTGATTTTCAGCCTAAAGCCGCCATACTCCAACCTTGGAATGATCCACGCTTCCTTGTAATCCTTACCCTAGTCGGCCCTGTACATTTTATGTGTTTCCTATTACCCTAAATATATATATAGAGAGAGACATTAGTATTCGAAAATTTGGTTTTCATTATTTTATGTTTATCGAAGAGTGTGTTTTATCAACCATTCCCGTTTTACGCATTTCAAGTACTCCATTACTAGCTTTCCTATTATTTTCAGTAGCGCAACCTTACACCGCGCATATTCTTGTTCCACGTTTCTTATTTGCACTATAGGAGTTTTCTAAGTTATTTTAAAACTACTTGATCGATATATTATCCTAAAAATATTTTCAATCTACCGACAAATCTTTCACTATTTTATTGTCCTTACTTTATTTTCTGGTAGTGTGCCTAAGTTTACTATGAGATATAATTGTGACTTATACTTATTATGTTTCCGTGCTACCGTTGATATACTTATATGTGCATATAATTGAGTTTCGATTACATCGAGTGCGTCTCGAATATCAGTGTTCATTATTGTTGTTATTGCTATTCTTATATACATATAGATTGCCTTCGTAGTTGTTCCTGTCTTATACTTATTTAAACCTATAGCTTTGTATGTTATTCTTATATATATAAACCTTCAAATTTCGTTATCTGCCTATTTCAAATAAAGCATTATGTGTTAGTTTGCAATATAATAAATTTCGCTTATGTTTGTATAACTTATCGTTTACTTTAAATTTCGAGAACGAAATTTTTGTAAGGGTGGTATGATGTAATACCCAGCCCCTTTTTATACCAAAATACGTATCTCTCTCTAACTTATAAAGTTCGTATTTTTTTAATTTTATTTATAATTATTGATTTATTTTAAAACCTTTTTAGCCCAAACCTAAGCTATAGATTTATTCTTCATCAAAATACATTTCCCTATATTACTATACTTCTAGTTTCTGACTTTAGTCGTTTTATATTTCCAATCTAGAACCCTAGTTCCTTATAGAGATATATAAACCGAAACCACAGCCCATCTCCTTTATAATTTATGTTATTTCTGCAGCCCATCTCCTCTTAACTAAGTTTTTCTTTCTTAATAATCCAAGCCCGGCCCTCTTCTCCCTTCAAAATTCCTCTTATATTCCTCCAGCCCACTACCCAATTTCCTTTCTCTAATATTAACACTAACGCGGCCCGACCCACTCCCTATATTTACCCCCATTTAATTTCCTATTAATCCCAGCCCAGCCCATCACTTTTTATTATTTATTCCTAATTTTCCCCAACAGCCCACCAGGCCGGCCCCATTCTTTTCCCTCATTTTTGATTTTCTCAGCCGGCCTCACCCTCTTTCCCCACAATTCTTTTAATTTCCTATTAAACCCCGGCCCAAGCCCACACACCCGCTTCACCCCTACCCGACCCGCCATGTACAGGGTCGTCTCCCCCAACGGCTTTCTTTCCCGCTTCCTCCGCTCACGCCTACGACCACGTCGCCCGCGTTCCTCGCCTCCACCGACGCCCGCGCTCACGCACGTTACTCCCACGACGCGCGCCTTGATCCTTACTCGCGATCACCCCCACGCTGCACTCTCATCTCATTCTTTCTCTCCCTCGTTCTCCTTCCTCCTCCTCTCTCGCTCCGCACCCACACCGTGATCGCCCCATCGCCGTCGCTGCCATCACCAGCATCACAGTCGCCTCCTCACCTCCACCTTCGACCACCATCCATCGAGCTCCTCCTCAAAATCTAACCCATACCCATCGCCGGCGTCGCTGCCCCTGGGCTCACCCCCGGCCGACCTCCCCTGCACTCCGATTATCCTCACTCGATTCCCTCGTCGACGGCAGCCACCATCATCCCCGAGCACCCTCACCTGCACCCCCTCACCAGAACCCATCGCATCTCGTCGACACCCGAGCTGACCCCCGCCTCACCGCCGTTCAACCACGCCGTCACCTCATCATCATCGTCGTCGTCGTCATCGTCATCTCTCTCTCACTCACTCTCCCTCTCTGCTTACCCTCCCTCTCTCTCTGCTTACTCCCTCACTCTCTCTTTCTGCCTACCCCTCTCTCCCCTGCTTCTCTCTCTCTATTCTCTCTCATCTCCCTCTCTACTCGTCTCTCACTCTCTATCTCTCTGTCTCTCCCCTCTCTCCCAACCTCTCCAGTTCTCCCTTTCTCTAATCTCTGTCTCTTTCTCACTCAATCTCTCTCTCAGCTCTCTCTCTCTCATTCTATTTCTCTCTACCTCTCTTTCACTCTCTCTCTTCCACTACTCTCTCTCTCTCTCTCTTGATCCCTCTTCTCACCCAACCCACTGTAGCCCCACCATCAGGAGCTGCGACCACCGCAGACACCCCGACGACGCCCCGAGCCCCCACTGGCCGAGAACAGACCCGAGCTCACTCGGAGCCGTAGCTGTCACGGTGCTAGCTCGTCGCGCGCCCGTACTGTACCTCGCTGCCGTGCACCTCCAGGCAAGTATTTTACTTGCTTACATGCTATTTACTTAAGTTACAATCGCTAAGTACATAGATTATAAAGTTATAGGTTTAAACCAATTATGTGCCATACCTGTTCGACGCGTGTTCCCAAAGAAAATACTTTTCTAAATTGACGGAACTAGATTACTTACATTGGCCCTTGCTATGATGAATACCTCGTGCAAGTTTCACTGGAATATATGACCGTTAACGACTAAAACAATTACCCCCAAGTTTAACCGTAAAACTGGAATTTTCTTGTACCTGAAAACTATTAAAATCACCATAAATTATATACATACTGGAATGATGCGCTCGAGGGTTCAAATCGAATCCGACTCGACGAACTTTAACCCTATGCAAGTTTAGGATAGTTTCTGTACTTAAATGGTGTCGATATTTGGATCGGAGTGCGACTCTGGACGGCAGTCCAGAGCGACTCCAATTGTTACTTACTGTTCCGTAAAGAAAACCACCCTGTTTCCTAAACTCGTAGGTTGCGGAACTCCGCTGTTTATTGTAGGTGAACCTGTTAGCTAGATAAAACAAGTGGTTTCATTCTGTTTCATTATCGTTTGTTATTTATTCCGTAATTTAAAAGATCGGGACGCATAACAGTCCTAACAGAATCAGAATTGATATATTAATATTAAAAAGTGTATATCTCCTGACGTACAGACGCGATCGAATATCCGTCTATTGCGTTGAAAACCTTACTGAAAACCCTAGAATTCATCCAACTGTAGAGTCGCTAAAATCTGATTCCAACTAGGATTAAAATGCGTTGCGAATCGGATTTCTGATTCTGAAACCGGATTTCCAGCCGCGAACGCTTAAAATGAAATGGCTATAACTAGTGATGCGGGAACCCGATTGGCATGAAACTAAATTTGATGGATAGATAACTGAACATACTAATTATTACCTGTTCATCGTCTCACTAAATCGTAACCGTACGATTTATGATAATTTGTGCAAGTGGTAGGTTATTGATTGAGGACATCCTAAACATGCTTTATATACTGCTTATGCATCATATCATACACATGTCGTTGCATTGATAATATAGTGATAATGTGCATTTACCCAGTGTTAGGCTTTAGTGATGATTGTGGCAAGTACGTCAGTGTTCGTGTATCCGTGAATAAGTGAAAGTGATACGTACTTGTACACAATCAGTGACCCTATTATTCTATTGCATTGTCGACGTCTGTGGGATGCGTGTACGTGTGACTATAAGTGGTATGGGACACTTATGGAAGCGCTTGCATGGGTGTCACAGATAAGGCACCAGACACTGCCATTTATCTTTGGTATTAGTCGGGACGTGCTTGATGGAGGTCCTGCCTCTAATTCTCGCGCAGACTTGTCACGGATCGATTAGTATTTAGGGTTATGGTTAGCGTTTGATGTAGACCACGGGGTGTGGGGTAGTTTAAGTGTGAGTTCAACAGAATCTCGGGAGTCCCATGCCGGCTTATATATTTAGGGAGATATATGGAGATTTACAGGGTATGTGATTATCACCGTGATATACATATTGGGCCCGTGGTCCCTTGCCCTTGGGTTCTACCCTTGGGTGGAGGACACTCGCGAGTGGTTGACTCTCACACTTGGACTGACAATAGGCTTAGTGACCTATACAGTGAGAGTTAGAGACTGATAGGGATACTGGCATTGATATATCTTACTTACTGTGTTGACATATGTGGCATATCGTTCTACTGCTTTTACTGTTCCGCTGCATTGATTACTGCATGTTCATACCCATATTGCCATTGATCCACTATTATCTATTATCACTATTAAAATTGTCATATGATTTTATATATTATATTGTTATTGTGTCGCTCTGACGACCTGAGTATGCATGCTCAGTGTGAGGAGAAGATTTAGCCTGGACCAGAACTAGACGTGTATCACGGACACCTCGACTTGCTATTCAGAGTTACATTCGTTTGTTTTCCCCCTCAGGTCAGTTCTTTACTTTGTTACATTCAGTTACTGCATTTCTCGTTACCTGCGCATCATTTACTGGTTACCATGAAAAACTAGAAGTCGAAGTGTGACTACGGCAGGACCTTTCCTTGACCGTAGGAGCATGGCTGGCCTTGTCTACCCCTCGTATTCCGTATTTTCGGAAGCAGGGCGTGACAATGTGTCTTGATGCAGCATGGGAAGGTTGTAGCGTACGCATCGAGACAGTTGAAGACCCATGAGAAGAATTACCCAACTCATGACTTGAAACTTGCGGCTGTGATTTTCTCTTTGAAAATTTGGAGACACTACCTTTTGGGCGAAAGGGTCGAAGTTTTTACTGATCATAAGAGCTTGAAGTATGTGTTCACACAGAAGGAGCTTAATATGAGGCAGCGTTGATGGTTGGAGCTGATGGCTGACTACGATCTTGATCTTAAGTACCATCCGGGGAAGGTTAACATCGTGTCGGATGCGCTTAGTCGGTTACCAGCAATTCAGGTGTTAACTACGCAGAAGGAGATCGTTGCAGATTTTCGAAGATTTGACTTGGAGGTTGTGCTACCGCATTCTACGGGACAGTTGATGCAGCTGCAAGTACATTCATCGTTGATCAAGAATATTAAAGCAGCACAATCGCAGGACCATAGACTGCAAAGGTTTCGAGAATAGGTTGAAGCCAGACTATGAACAGATTTATTGATCCACGAAGATGGTTCGTTGAGGTATTGTAGCCGTTTGTGTGTGCCAAAGGGAGATATTCGCGAAGAGCTTATGAAGGAGGCACACAGTTCAGCTTATTCTGTACATCCAGGGGGCACAAAGATGTACCGAGATATTCGACAGCATTTCTGGTGGGAAGGCATGAAACGGGAGATTGTTCGCTTTGTGGCAAAGTGCTTGGTGTGTCAGCAAGTTAAGGCTGAACATCAAAGGGTTGCTGGTTTATTGCAACCACTTCCGATTCCTCAGTGGAAGTGGGAACATATAACCATGGATTTCGTGACGGCTTTACCGCGGAGTCCAAAAGGAAACAATGTTGTATGGGTGATTGTTGATCGATTGACCAAGGCAGCTCACTTCATTCCTTTCCGGGTTGGTCAATCAACAGAGACTTTGGCAGAGCGGTACATGCAAGAGATTGTAAGATTGCATGGAGTACCGGTGAGCATCGTGTCCGATCGGGACACTCGGTTCTTATCACACTTTTGGCGGAGTTTACAGGAAAGTTTGGGGACTCGATTGAAGTTTAGCACAGCTTATCATCCTCAAACTGATGGTCAGTCGGAGAGAACAATCCAAACTCTTGAGGATATGTTGAGAGCATGCATGTTGGACTTCAAGGGTTCATGGGAAGATCATCTACATTTGGTGGAGTTTTCTTACAACAATAGTTTTCAGGCAACTATCCAGATGGCTCCATTTGAAGCTTTGTATGGTCGTAAATGCCGTTCACCTGTTTGTTGGGACGATATCGGTGAACGAAGATTATTGGGACCAGATTTGGTTGTGCAGACAGTTGAGAAGGTTAACACTATCAGAAATCATATGAAGGCAGCACAAGACCTACAGAAGAGTTGGGCAGACACGTCAAGAAGACCTCTAGAGTTCGCCGTGGGTGATTTGGTATTCTTGAAGATATCACCGACTAGAGGGGTGATTCGTTTTGAAAGTCGTGGAAAGCTTAGTCCTCGATTCGTTGGACCCTTTGAGATCTTGGAGCGTGTTGGGGAGGTATCGTATCGTTTGACGTTACCGCAGTCCTTGACGAGTGTGCACGATGTGTTTCACGTATCTCAACTCCGTAGGTATGTTCGAGATGAAACGCACGTATTGGATCATTCGGAGCTAACAGTACGAGAAGACTTGACTTTTGAGGAGCGACCGATTGAAATCGTGGATCGAAGGGAAAAGGTTCTTAAGAACAAGGTGATCCCTTTTGTGCTTGTTTCTTAGGGTAATCGCTCGCATGGAGAGTCCACTTGGAAACGAGAAGATGAAATCCGGCAGAAGTTTCCTCACCTTTTCTTGTAGTTATCTGTCTTTGTATTCTTGGAATTTCGAGGACGAAATTCTTTTGTAGTTGGGTATAATGTAACACCCGAGCCCAATGCTACTAATTTCAGTTACCGTTTTGAACGTAGTGTGACACTCATTTCATTTATCTTGCTTGATTGTTACTTATTGTAATTTTATCCCGTCAATTCAATTCTGCATATAACAATTTAAGGCATCTAAAATAAAATTGAAAATATTCATCTTGGCCTGCTTGACACCCCTAGCCCTGTTGTAGCGTCCGTACATCGTGTTCTCGTCCCGTTCAGTGAAACGGGCGAGTTTGGACGGCTACGGGCACGTACATGTGTCCGTTTTGGGGGTATGCTTTTTGATTGTAAAACACTTCATTTTAAATTTTGGATCCCGCCTAAAATTTTATTATTTCAATTTCAAATTTTTGGGCCCGACCCGGGCGCGATTTGGAAATGTTTTACTTTGCGCCAAAATCCCAATTTCTATTATTATATTTTAACTACCGTATATATATACATTAACCTTATAATATTTTACTTATACTTATAAATCTTTTTAAATATTTTTTCCTAACCTCACGAATTTCCGTTCCCAGCCAATCAGAAACCTCCATATTTTCCCGTGGGCCCCACATCCTCTCTCTATCTCTCTCCCCCATATCTCTCTCTCCCCTAAATCTCTCTCTCTCCCCCGTCTCTCTCTATCTCTCTCCACTTTCTCTCTCTCCCCCGTATCACTCTTTCTCTCTCTCCCCATATATATATCTCTCTCTCTTATATATTCCTTCATTCCCTCCTCCCTTTCTTTTATTAAACGCGAAACCCAAACCCCAGCGAACCCTAGCCACCGTGCCCCTCTTCTCCGCAGCCCCAACGCCGACACCACCATCACCAGCATCGTCTCCTCCTCGCCCTCGACCGATCCACATCCTCCTTCATCATTTTTCCGAGCGCCTGCACACCCCCGACCAGGCCCGTGCACGCCCCCTGCACACAGTTGCACCGCCGGAGGTCGCTGCCGACGACCCGTCTCCGTGCCCCTGGCCCTCGCGCACACCCCTCGGTGAGCTATCCCCTCCTCTTTTCCTTTCTTCTTTCCTTCGCTGTCAATATTTTCTTGATCAGTTGTTTCTTTCGCTGTCGTCGTAGGCCACCGCCGGAGCTCCGTCGACGTGGTCGACCGTCACCACCCGTCCCACAGATCCTTGTGAGCATTCCCTTCTCCATCCTCCTTCCCTTTCTTCTTTATTTTCCTTCCTTTTCTTTATGCAACTCTTGACATTCACTGTTATGTATCTCGCCGGATTCCGGCCGTGCCGGCGACGCGTCCCGACATTCCAGCGAGGTACCACGACCCGTGTGGTTCCACTGTTCGTCGTTTGGGTTCATTCCGTGAACCGTGCGCCCGTCGCGAGTTTACCCCGCCGACGTTTTACGTTCCGTTTTCCCGATCCGCGACCCGTCGAGGCAAGTAACCCTTACTACATGCTAAACAATATTTACTTATACTTAATGACACCCTAAAACCTGCAATTTAACTTTGGTATTATAATTTCCCATTTTTCGTGTTCAAGATTGTTATATATCATTTATCTTTCAAATTTGGAACCTACCTGTTGTAATTACTAATTTGGAACATAATAATCACATTTACATGTTTTAATTACACTTTCACTGATGATGTAGCCTATGACACCTTTTCTACCGTTTTACTTCATTCGGACACTCGTATACATTTAACCTGCTTAAACTGTGATTTCATTCGTGGAACATATATACACATATAACATTGCATCTATGAAGTCTTAAACTTGTTAACATGATTAAATGGCTATAATTGTCTTACTGCATTCTTATATTGTTGAAATCATCTCTGTGACACAATTGATAACTGTATTGCTAATTGAATGAATCTGCCTATTGCTAAATTCATTGCTTAGATCATGTTGTTAACCATGCTTGATTATGTAGCTGAGTATGAGCACACCCATGATATTGTTTACATCTTGACCTGACTTGCTACATACATATTGACTTACCCGACATGGTACCGTATACTGCTTAACTTGACATGATGTACCATGACCTGACCCATTACCTGATCTTGTGTCTAATGCCAACAAACCTGACATGTAGTCCTCATGGACCGTTCCTGTTGTCTATCCAGACAAACCTGTTTACCTGACCCTGTGTTGGCATTAGTTTCTTGACTACGGGATACCTGACTTGACATACACATATAACTTGGGGGTATGGGGAAATCAAAGGTGAAACCTGACTTGTAACTCAACAGTTCACTACATGTTCTGAGTGTACACATTCCTGTTTGGTGCCTAGCGGCATGTCTCGGTTTCAGCCGAGAATATTGAGGCCGTGGTCCCGGGTATGTACGGGATACTATTGAGTGTACACATTCCTGTTTGGTGTCTAGCGGCATGTCTCGGTTTCAGCCCGAGAATATTGAGGCCGTGGTCCCGGGTATGTACGGGATACTATTGAATTACATCGATGATTCATCAATTTGGTTTCAAAGACTTTAGAACAGAGAACCTGATAGAACAGTCCAGTTTACCCACTGCACACTACCCTGCACTGCTCTGATTCATATTATTGTTACCCTTGCTTTATTCATGTTTATATTCGCA
Source organism: Agapanthus africanus (assembly GCA_030015575.1). Taxonomy (NCBI): domain Eukaryota; kingdom Viridiplantae; phylum Streptophyta; class Magnoliopsida; order Asparagales; family Amaryllidaceae; genus Agapanthus; species Agapanthus africanus. The sequence goes on from JASDDO010000004.1 coordinate 54,285,994, forward strand.
TTGCCTGTTTATTATGTTATTACTTGATGACTTGACGCGCTGACGTCTGGGTTTTGCATGGCCCAGATTCTGTACCGCTGTCGCAGCCCGAGCAGGAGTACTTCAGCTGATAGGCTGAGCTGTGTGTGTTAGCAGTAGTTAGCTTTTCTTTACTGCATTTTATTCCTGATGTGAGCCCGCATTATGGGACATAAATTCCAGTTATTTTGTATTGGATCTTTCGCTTCTGCATTTATTTATTCTTGACTCATGTTATCTTGGATTATGGACATGTTTTAGATAGTTTTATTTTGTTCTTGATATCTCTACAACCGTAATGTGACTGTGGATGGATACTTTCTATCCACGGGTAGCATGGTTGGCTATGTCACGTGCCCATTTTAGCGTACTCTGGGAAACGGGACGTGACAATATTATAATCCGGAATTTGATCCGATAAAATATAGTTAAATTTTGGAGTCGGAAAGAAAGAGCCAAGTCACTAGACAAGTCACATCCTAGGATTTGCAAAACAATAACCAAGTAGTCAATATTAGAATATGAATAAAAGACATCATACAAGTCAGGATCTCATGTTTGCAAATTTTCAAAAATATGGGTTAAGATATGTTGGATTGAGCTATTGTTTTTTTATATATGTTGGATTGAGCAATTGTTTTTTTATATATATAAATGTGTGTGTGTGTGAGAGAGAGAGAGAAACAAAACAATATTACATATATACATACAAACAAAATGCCTTTTAAAGCATATATATAAGTGCCCCTGCAGAATTCACCGTAGGTCCTTTGTTTGCGGCTCCGTAGGACGAAACAACAAATTACGATTAAATATTTTTAAATTAAAATATAGAGCACCGCAGGGACAAGCATGGGGACCTACGGATTAATCCGTAGGGGCAATAAAAAGTTGCCCCTGCGGATTCCTGTAGCCGTTAGGGCAACCCCATATTGTCTTACCGTCAAGCATAAGGGCATTTCCACCTTTTCATCCCCACCCGAAAAGGGAATAAAAACGACACCTGCTTTTTGATGGAAAACACCGGTGGCGGACCCAGAAATTTTGGCCAGAGAGGGCACTCCGATTACCATACACAATAAAGTTTCACCGGGATGCTGAAGTACTACTAGATAGCCAAAATTATACCCCGGCTGAGACCAAGAATCTTGGTTGAATTTTATCAGCTCTAGTAAGCAGGGCTTGTTCACGAGCGTGGGTTTGAACATGCAGGTGGTTGACACTCGTGGCCATATTTGAAGAATATGGTTAAAAATAATGTGCACGCGTGTGTACACATGCACACACTATTTATTCTCTCTGCACCTCATTAGCGGATTTTCTATATTTTATATCTTGTTGACACATCCATGCGCATACATGAGAGTGTTATCTGATAGAAAACGATTTCTAATCAAAGTTTAAAAGTTTGCAGCTAACAAGTGCACCACATAATATTAAATGGTTGAATGGTCGACACTGATGAACCATTTGCGACACATTAGACCGACGATCATTTATTAAGGAGCCAAAATTTGTAATCTGCCAGCTTTTATTTGATTCTAGCAAAGATTTATATTATAATCCGGAATTTGATCCGATAAAGCATAGTTAAATTTTGGAGTCGGAAAGAAAGAGCCAAGACACCATACAAGTCACATTCTAGGATTTGCAAAACAATAACCAAGTAGTCAATATTAGAATATGAATAAAAGACATCATACAAGTCATGATCTCAAGTTTACAAATTTTCAAAAATATGGGTTACGATCTGTTGGATTGCGCTATTGTTTCTTTATATATATAAATGTGTGTGTGAGAGAGAGAGAAAAGAGAGAGAGAGAGAAACAAAACAATATTACATATTTACATACAAACAAAATGCCTTTTAAAGCATATATAAGCAATTTAAGTAAGAATGACGAAATTAGTTGATGTTCATGCATATAGGTGTGCTAGGTTGCCATTGATTCAAATAATCTAGAATAAGTTTTAGAGGAGCATTAGTGAATGCAAAATCATTAAATAAGTAACCGAACAAGTAAAATTTAAACCGAACATCATGTCTTTTCCCCTTTCACTAACGGTATATTGCACATGATAGTATGAATTTAACACACAAATGAAATGAACTCTCACTTATATATGCATATTGTTATCTGGGGAACATTAATATATAAGAACATATATTGATTATGAAAGTTAGTTTTTTAGTTAAAGAAGAAAATTCAAGTTCATGAGATATTTGAGTATATTGAAAATTAGTACAACCGATAAAATATGTGGCACTATATTTTTTAAGGTTATTTTTGTATTAATCGGATAATAACTATACACAACAAGAGCGTGGCAGACAACGAAAATAAAATAAAATAAAAAGAAGAATGATTAGTACACTTCCATCAGTATTAAGAATCAGTAAAAATAAAAGGGAAATTATTAATTAGAAGAAATTATGATAGGAGCAGAACACTTAAAAGAGTATATACTAAGTTCATACTTAAAAAGTATAAGGAAAGCATATTATGTCCAAAGCTTGTATTTAAATACTGTGTGCTTAAATAAATATTAACATTACCATTCCCATTATAATATTTTTTAAAAAGAGAGCATTAATAAATTGATATACAAAAGTCCAATCACTCGAACAAGATAAGACAAGGTACTTTTTCGTTAATTGAAAACGATGCTTAAGGAATACCAGAATGCTTAATTATTTCTTGAACATTTTGGTTCAAGAATCCTCTAAATATCTAATCCAGTGGACGTTCAATCCTCCTTTAATGCATTGATGACTGCATAAACACTTAAACATAGATTTAATGACTACAGAATAGTGTAAAAGAATCGGGCCCATTAACACCGATTTGGTGTAAAATCCAAGATTTCTTACGATGTTTTTCTTAATAAATAAGTTTTTAGAAAGACCTTGTTGGATAATGATTGGCTTTAATCTGTGTGGGAAAGTAGAGTTAGTGTTTTAATTAATAATCTCCCTTAATCAACAACACAGTTGCTTATTCTTACCAAATGGATTATAAAGATTATATAATGGTTTTCATTTTTTTTTCCTTTTCTTTCTTATTTTACTTCATGACCGCCAAATGTTAACTAATTACTAAAATCCCCTTATTTTTCCCAAATGGATTATAAAGATTATATAATGATTTTCTTTTTTTTCCTTTTCTTTCTTATTTTACTTCATGGACCCCCAAATGTTAACTAATTACTAAAATCCCCTCGAAAAACCGAAAAACCCATATACATGATATTTTCTTATTAAGCCCCCAAACCCCGCCACCCCCCTACTAACACACGTGCACAAACCCAAAAAAAAAATAATCTCTATAATTATAACTCAAACCCAAAGGTCTAAACAAAAAGTTTCTCATTTTCAAGAATAATGCCCAAAGAGGGGGAAAAACCATGAGAGGATTCTAGCCCCTTCCTTTTCTAGTTATAATCGTAGAGACATATAAATATGAAATGACACAATGCCCACGAGACTTTGAGTTCTAGTATTACAAAGAGAGATATAAAAAATACTCATTATGGTTCAATCTTTAATTTGCAGTAAGTATGAAAATTAAACATAATAAAATATTTTAAGATAATAAGTTAACAACAAGTCAAAGTAATATAACATATATATTTATTTAAAGAGAAAACGGAATCTCAGAGGCCACAAGGGGAAATTTTCTCAAATGGCGTCGCAAAAAGTCGGCTCTCCACCTTTTTTCCGACGATCGGCATCCACTATCTTCATCTTCATCGTCTGAGATGTATGTACATCAATTTTCATATGATTCTAGCACCTTTATTTATATTTCCGACGTTTATTTTGCACACATAAAATTGATGGCGAAAAGGTGTTAGAATCACCAACAAATCTTTTTTTACATCTTATTAATTTAATCATGCGCATCGTACGTGCCATAATAAATTGACACATCATTACTGCTTAGATGGCGGCACCTAGAGAGTTGTGTTTTCAGCTATCCTTTAGCATTAAAAAATTAGAGAGTTGTGTTTTCACGTGTCGGTTGTGGAATGTATGAACCTTAGATCCTAGATCCTTTAATGGTATTGATTTACGATAGATGATTTTCTTATTAGAGTAGTGTATGTTTATGGTGTATCTTTGGGCTCCATGGATGATGACATTGAAGTTAATAACTCTTTGAATCAAGGGTTGGGATTTGATTCACATAAACCTTCAAAGGATAATGTGCCAGCTGGGAACAATAAGAGCGAGGGGTCGAGAGAGTGAATTCGAGAGTTAGAAAGAAATTAATCAACAAGGGTTTTTGAAGATAGTGTTTTGGAATGTGTGAGGTATTGCATTCCATCTCTCTTTAATACTAGTGAGGATGATGTGAAAATGTGTGGTAATAGAGACTACTTTAAATTAATTAATAATATAGATAATAGGTTTCTTTCTTTAATCTATTTATATTCTCTTTTACCTCTTACAGTTTTGTAGAATCTCGAAGTTCTAAAGTTGGCATGTTAATTAGCATGGAAGTTATAATACAAAGAAGTTTGGCAATATTTAACATGATTATCTACAACAAAATTAAAGTACATCCTACTACATAACACATGCAATAATCTAGTATCTTTAAAAACTACCACGAAGCCTAAAAATCTTTATGATGGTAACAAAATTTCTTTGAAAATCTTCCCATATATTTTGCTCATATATATGCACGTGCAATTGCTAGAATTGAAAATGAGTTTTCCTAAGTTTCTTCTTCTGTCAAATCATATATATATATATATATACATATATATATATGAGAATAATGAAGGAAAGAGGCCCTAGGAGGTTTTTCGTTAGGTGGCGTCAAAAAACTACACCCTCCACCATTTTATTCGACGATCGGCACCCATCATCATCATTTTTATCATCTAAGACGCGGATACATCAAATTTCATGTGATTCCAACACCTTTTCACCGTAGATTTTGCAATGTAAAAAGTTCTATTGTCGGTAAACCGTTAAATTTGCACCCACTAAATCAACGGTGAAAAAGTGATGGAGTCACATGAAATTTGGTGTATCAACATCTTAGATGATAAAGATGATAATGACGAATGCCGATCGTCGGAAAAAATGGCGGAGGGTGAAATTTTTTGCGCTACCTAACGAAAAACCCCTCCTAGGGCCTCTTTATATATATATATATATAGAGAGAAGGGAGCTGATCCTATGAGATCCGGTCTTATTTCTTATTTTGAGGTCCACTTTTCCAGCACACAATCCGTCGTGTTTTTCATCGATCATTATGATCTACACATGTTAGATAGGTTATGTATCAAATTTTACGAGATTTGGAAACATTTAACTAATCCATCAAATAAATTAAAAAATCGACGGCTTTACGATAAATGAAAATAAGATCGCTTGATGGTTGTGATAGAGATTTCCAAATCTTATGAAACTCTATACACGACCTATCTAATACAAGTAGATCAAAATGACCGGTATGCATAGATGAATCACGACGGGTTGTGTGTTTAGAAGTTTGGCCTCAAAATAGGAAATGAGAACCGGCCTCGTAGAATCATCTCTTTCTATAAAAGAATAATGAACAAAAGAGGCCCTGCAAGGATTTTTCGTTAGGTGGCGTCAAATATCTATGTACCACACAATTTTTTTCGACGATTAGCATCCATCATTATCATGTATGATGTGAATACACCAAATTTCATCTTATTCCATCACTTTTCACCGTTGATTTAGAGGATGCAAAATTAACGATTTACCAACAATAGAACATTTTACATCGCTAAATCAAATAATTCAACGGTGAAAAAATGGTGGAATCATATGAAATTTGGTGTATCCACATCTTACATGATAGATGCCGAACGATCGAAAAAAATTGACGGAAATAAATGTTTGATGCCACCTAATGAAAAAACCTCATAGATCACCCCCTCTCTCTATATAGAGAGAGGGGGTTATGAGATGTCAGCCCATTTTTGAAAATGAGCCTCCGCCTCAAAACACATCTATCCCGTGTATTTCGCCGATCCAAACCAGTGATCTTGATCTATGTATCATGAAACCCTCATGTACAAAAAATCTCGAGATCTGAAGACCTCTAACACGTCCATCAAGAAACAACATTTTTTTAATATCGATAAGCCATTGATTTTTCTATCCGATTGATGGATATGTTTGTGGTCTTCAAATCTTAAGAATTTTTGTATATAGGGGTTTCATGATACATAGTTCAAGATCACCGGTTTGGATCGGTAAAATACACGTGTGTGTGTGTGTGTGTGTGTGTGTTTTGTGTACCCACATCTTAGATGATGACGATGAATATGGTGGGTGCCGATCGTCGGAAAAAACTAAGGAAGAGGTATTTTTTCGACGCCATAGGAGGGAATAGGCCTCCTATGGCCTTTTTCCTCCATTATTCTCTCTCTCTCTCTCTCTCTCTATCTATATATTTATTGTGTCAGAAAATATAAATCGATACATTAATAAACCTATGAGCTTTTTAACTGGGCTAGATGAGTAAAGCAAACCTAGCAAATGAAAAAGATATCAGAATATAAGCAAAAACATTCTCTCTATCAACGAAGGTTGAAATAGACCCAGCAAATAAATATACATGCCTAAAGAACTTGTTCAGTTCAAAAGAGAGAAGATAAAGGAGGGGGGAAAAGAGATAAATCTACTATCTGATTCATCCTTGTCTCTGGCTCACCAATTGGGCAAAAAATCTCCACCGGTTAACGTATAGTTAAGCAAGAATGACGCTGATCTGGAGAGGGGTTTACAATCATATATGACCTATATTCCACTGCCTGGGAACTGAAAGTCTGAAAAATGCACATAGCCATCTCAAACATGCACAGCCGTCTCTCCTTCATAGTCAGCACCCTCCCCTAACAATTCAACATGGATGACGCTGATCTCCAATTAAAGAGTCATGAGTAAATTTTTGACTACATTGAAAATATTTTTCTTTCTTTTGTCTAATATCCTATAATATATATTCAACATCCTCGTTTGTGGATATCGACAAAGATGCATATACAGGTGAAGTTTTCTTAGAATGGCTTCTAGGGTAATTATCTAAATTAGGAGTTAGTCTAAAATCTTATTATGAATCAGTGCATACCATTGACGGTCTTGAGTGAAATTCCATATCCTAAAAATGTTCAATTTATTTTTGTTGATATTTTCTATACTAAAGAGGACATTCTACTTTTGATTATTTTAATACATCCACGCACACATGTGATTATATTGACTATTGATTGATTCTGAATCTGGAGAAGCAGTGTTTTATGAAGTAGTAACCGCAATTAATAACGGTGTCGCTCGTAACTAGCCGAGATGATTAGCATGCAAATTTTCTTTCCTGATGGCTATTATTGCATATTTTCTCTCTCTCGCGCGCGCACACACACGGGAGTGCTCCGTCGGAGTGCACTGTCGGGTTGCACGACAAGAAAATGGGAACTCCTAGACGTTAGAAGATTAAAGGATCCAAAACCATTCATCTTGATCTCCATATCCCAAATTGTTTACGTATAAAAAATCAAAAGACTAGGATGCCTTTAACCCATGTATCAAATGGATACAAAATGAACAACTTTTCAATAATATAACATAAAATCCAGTATATTCATGGTTTAAAACTTAAAAGGCTCCAAATCTTTTAATTTTTTATATGCAAACATTTTACAATATGGATAACAAGATGAATGATTTGGATAGTTCAAATGTCGGGTCATTTAGGAGTTCTTGTTTTCATATTGTACAAAAACCCGAGTTGCAACGGAGCCCTACTCTCTCTCTCTCTCTCTCTCTCTCTCTCTATATATATATATATATATATATATTGGAGGAAAGGTGCCATAGGAGGGAATTTCCTTCTATGACGTCGAAAAAATACACCCTCTACGATTTTTTTGACGGTCAGCAATCCATCATCTCCATCTATATCATCTAAAGATGCAGATACACCAAATTTCATGTGATTATACCACTTTTTCACCGTTGATTTAGTGGGTGCAAAATTAAAGGTTTACCAACAATAGAACTTTGTATTTTGCTAATTCAACGGTGAAAAACTGATGAAATCATATGAAATTTGGTATATGCACATCTTACATGATAAAGACGAAGATGATGGATGCCGGTCGTCGAAAAAATAGTGAAGAATATAGAATTTTGACGCCACCTAACGAAAAAGCCTCCTAGGAACTCTTTTCTTCATTACTCTCTCTCTCTATATATATGTTCTTATGACGACGACTTAGCTAGTGAATAACATAAGAATTAATCTAAAATCTTAGGATGCCTTTAACCCATTTATCAAATGGATACAAAATGAACAACTTTTCGATAATAACAAAAAGTCCAGTATATTCATGGGTTAAAACTTAAAAGGCTCCAAATCTTTTAACTTTTTATACATAAACATTTTACAATATGGAAAACAAGATGAATGATTTGGATCGTTCAAATGTTGTGTCATTTAGGAGTTCCTGTTTTCATATTGTACAAAGAGTTGCAACGGAGCACCACTCTCTCTCTCTCTCACACACACACATTATGTGTGTGTGACGACGACTTAGGTAGTGAATAACATAAGAAGTAATCTAAAATCTTTATTATGAACCATACTAGTGGATAATAAAAAATGCCAATTGTCATCTGCATGCACCATGAGATAAATATCCCATCCGCTTTAGTACCAATAGGTATAAGGAGGCTCCATTTATCCCATCTATCGTTCATTTCCAAACCGAACCAGTGGAACATAAGGTGTCAATATTCATTAAGTATGATACCGATCTAGTCATCCTGATTTTAACAAATAAAAGAAAAGAAAAATTCATGAGGTTAATGTATATAAAGTGCCATAGGAGGGAACCTTCCTCCTACGGTAGAAAAAAGTAAACCATCAGTCAGTTCTAGACAATTGGTTGCATTCATTTTGATCTCCATGGTTAAGATACAAAATAAATCCTGTGATTTGTAATATTCGATACCTCTGTTACTTAACAATAAACATTTCACGCCATTAGATCAATTGGGAAATTAAGTATCAGTTTTTTTAAAAAAAATTCGGTGTGTCTAATGTGTTAAATGGGGTAAGATGTCTAAAATAATACTGGTGGGTTGCGTTTTAGCCGACATAGGAGTAGATTTCACTTTCTATGGCAACTTACACCCATTGCTCAGACTCTCAAATTTCATTCTTGTAAAGTTTTTGGTTAGCACTCGTAGAAATATTCATATATAACAGACATGTTGATTTTAACATCCTGATATATGCATGAGTCTCTTAGTCCAATTTACTCCCCACTAATCCATGTTCTCAACTATTTAGGCCATTTGTGCATTTCTTTTTATGTTTTCTTTATTTTAGGAGAGTATCTCTCCACTACCTATGTTTGTTTTATATATTATATGGTTGAAATGAATATAAGGAGAAAAATAAATGATAACCTAAAAATGCTATTATAGCAAATTGTTATTGAGAAGATTAGCCATCTCGAATCGGCTAGAGGATATTAGCCATCTCGAATCGGCTTTATCTGTTCGTATAAATTGGTATCAAAGCCTCTCGATCCTCCGCTATTACCGACATCAATCCGCCTAACCCAAGTGTTGAGACGCTGCTGAGATGATATATTGACAACGCCAGAGCCGCCAGAGCCTCTTGATTCTCCATGATGGAGGGCAATGATCCGTCTAACCCGAGGGTTCAAGATGTTATTGAGAAGGTACATCAACAACACGAGGCCTCTCGATCCTCTGCGAAGGCCGACTACAATCCGCATAACCCGAGGCTACGTGATGTTGCTCAATCCCTCAAGTTCTTAATTTCAAAGCTTCTTCGATCCTCCGTGATGGCCGATAACAATTCGCTTAACCCGAGGCTTCGATATGTTGATGAAATACATCAACCTTGAGAACAAGGTTGTTTGAAGATGGGTGGTTTGATGTGTGCATGAGTACCATTAGTCCAATGTACTCTCCCACTAACCCATGTTTTCAACTATTTAGGCTATGTTCATATTTTATTTTATGGTTCTTTTATTTTAGGAGACTATTTCTCCACCAGTTCTGTTTTTTTCTATATAATATAGTTGTAATGAATGTAAGGGAGGTAAGAATGAAAACCCCTAAAAAAGCTATTTTAGCAAATTGATCTAAAGGAGATTAGCCATCTCAAATCGGTTAGAGGAGATTCGACGTCTCGAATTAGCTTTATCTATCGCGTACATATCACATTCCTATGACATAGGCATTTTGGAACCATATTCTTAGAAATACTATATCTTTAGACAAAACACCTTAAAAGTTTTTTAATTACAGTAAAATACCTTAGGCTTAAACAACAGTTTTCAAGGAATTCTATCACTAAAATACCCTCAAAAAGTCGCAACTTTAAGGTGCGTAAGTGAAAATCCGCAATAGTTAAGGGTATTTAAGTGTAATTTAAGCAAAAATTTATTCCAAAATGTCATTTTTAGTGTAAGTTACAACGATTTTACGATATAACAAAAATAAAACAAGTGTATAAATTGACTACCCCGTGGAATTTGGAACCACGATATTAGAAATATTATATCTTTTATTTTCTTTAAGAATTTAGGTTAAATTACACAAAAATATCCTTAACTATCGTGGATTTTCACTAAAATACCTTAAGTTTATTTATTAATTAAAATACCTTAGGCTATGCTATGGTTTTCAAGGGATTCGTTTCACTAAAATGCCCTAAAAAGTCGCAACTTTAATGTATTTTACAGAAAATCTGCAACTGTTAAGGATATTTTAGTGTAATTTACCCAAGGGATCATCCAAAAATGTCACTTTTAGTGAACGTTACAAAGATTTAACAAAAATAAACAAGTGCATAAATCGATTACCCCTCGAAATGTTTCGCAGCTTGAACGAGCCTCATCGGGCACTGACAAATGCAGGCAACAATCGAAGCTTTCTGATCGAAGCTCGAAGTAGCGAGGATGCTCTCAAACGGCAGATGCGCATTTGTGTGGCACATCATGAGATCGAAGAGTGCGTACGTCCTCGCCTGCGATCCAAAGCCCATCCTTTTTGGGCGCCGATCTCGTCCTCTTGAAGCGCGAATCGACGAGATGAAGACATTGGATGAATCTCTTGTTGTGATCTTCCAAGATCGAGCACAGCCTCTTGTTCTGCTCTTCCATCACTGAGTCGAGATGCAAGCCGATGTGGTCCTCGAATTTGTTCTCCTCCATGAGAGAGAAGATGCAAATTAATATATTGCGTTGGTTATTAAGTTATTTATACACTACTGCTAGTATAACAAACAAAGATTTGATAAGATATTTGGAAGAAGAAAAAATTTAAGTTGTATAATTTTATGGGTAAATTGAGGTGAAGGGGTAAAATAATTTCGGGTTGGGCATGGTTTTATGGTTAAACCTGTCCGTCAGAACCTAAATCCGGTCCGAACCAACCTCGCTTTTTTATATCCGATCCAACTCGATATATTACATAGACATCTAATTCTAAATAGTATAAGATACATATTTTAATTTATTATAAATATGTAGTTAGTGCAATTTTTAAGTATGGTTTATAAATCTATCACATATAGTTTATATAGTTTTATTTAAATATAAATTTTGTTCATATATATTTGGTAGAAAATGCTCAAATATTGTACTTTTAATTATTTTTTATAAATTATAATGGGCAAAGCTTGAAACCCCCGAAAAAACCGATCCACCCACATAAACCCGAAACTAGCCCAAATCCGTCCGAAACCCGAAGTTACGGGTTCGGGTTTAGCGCATTATAAACCTATCGGGTTCGGACGGGTTTTGGGAACATGTTTTAATTTTTGGATCAGGCAAAAAAATTGTCAAAAATCCGCCCAACCCGGCCCGATTTCACCCCTATCTCTGTCACGCCCCGCTTTCCAAAAAAGCTAGCAGATACGTGACTATGCCCGCAACGTGCTTATACCAAGAAAGGGAACTTTCTTGAAATAAATACGTTAAGGGATGAAATAGAAATAAACGGAAAGCCTTAACAAGTAGGCATGCTGAAAGTAAAACTAGGCTTAAAGGATAGTAGAAGTCCACCTGAGATGATAAGTGCAAGAGATCCTCCTCCGATTGCTCGATCTCTCCTTCGGTCTCCCCACCTGTCTCTAAGTCACATAACAAACATTTCCAAAAGAAAGATGACCAAATAGAATGTTCGTCGGTGATCTTGCGTTCGGTAAGTCCCACATTAAAAATATTGATTTTTAAAAGCTAAGTCTAAAACAAAAGCATAATCATATAGAAAATAGGGCAGTAACTGTTGGGTTTCGGTGCTGCGGAGGCCGCGGCCGAGACGAAAGCGAAAACAAAAATTTAACGCGAGCACCAAACACCCAACCCAGGATACGATCCATGAAACCTAAACTAGCTAACTAGAAATACAAGGGTTGAGAAATTACAATCTTTGTCGCATGTCCACCCAATTGTTAGCACTTACCGCTATCTAAGCAGTTATGACGTGTCAACTTATTATGACACGTGCAATACACATAATTAAATTCATAAGATATACAGAAAATATTTGTTAGCCTTTTAGTTTAAATCACTTTAATTTTTTGTTTAAGAAATATCTTAAATACCTTTAAATAAGATAATAACGATTTTTCGATATTATTTAAGATATGTGACTTATTAAATTTTTAAAAAGTAAAAATTCAACGAAAAACCTTTAAAATCTATATTATCTTAACTGATTCTTTAAAAAAATTCTAAAGTTTTTACCATGTTAAAAATATACAAACGTGCATTGCACGTGCTAAAATACTAGTGTCGGTTAGTGATAAAAAGCAATCGAGCACAATGCCAACCGGTAACCATAGCTTCCCATTATAAGTAACGGACTGCAGTGTACGTGTCAAATTCAGCAACTCCCTTCCAAAATTAATTAACACAAACAAAAAAGAGAAATGATAAGTCTTGCCGTCAAGCATAAGGGCATTTCCACCTTTTCATCCCCACCAGAAAAGGGAATAAAAACAACACCTGCTTTTTGATGGAAAACACTGGTGGCGGATCCTGAAATTTTGGCCAGAGAGGGCACTCTGATTACCATACACAAACAGCAGATGCGCATTTGTGTGGCACATCATGAGATCGAATCGACGAGTGCGTCCTCGCCTGCGATCCAAAGACCATCCTTTTTGGGCGCCGATCTCGTCCTCTTGAAGCTCGAATCGACGAGATGAAGACATTGGATGAATCTCTTGTTGTGATCTTCCAAGATCGAGAATAGCCTTTTGTTGCTATCATCTAAGATCGGTCTATGCTGATAGCATAACAAACAAAGATTTGATAAGATATTTGGGGGAAAAAATTGAGTTGTATAATTTTAAGGGTAAATCGAGGTGAATAAGTAAAATAATTTCGGGCTGGTTTTAGGGTTAAATCTGTCCGTCAAAACTCTAAACCCGGTCCGAACCAAATTCATTTCCTATATCCAATCCAATTAGATATATTACATAATCATCTAATTCTAAATATTATAAAATACACATTGTAATTTATTATAGATACGTGGTTAGAGCAATTTTTAAGTTTAGTTTATAAATCCATCACAGTTTATATAGTTTTATTTAAGTACAAATTTTGTTCTTATATATTTGGTAGAAAATGCTCAAATATTATACTTTTAACTATTTTTTTTATAAATTATAATGGGCAAAGCTCGAAAAACCCGAAAAAAACAATACACCCACATAAACCCAAAACTCGTCCGAAACCCGAAGTTGTGGATTCAGATTTAGCGCATTATAAACCTGTCGGGTTCAAGCAGGTTTTGGGAATAGGTTTTAATTTTCGGATCAGGTAAAAAAATTGTCAAAAACCCGCCCAACCCGGCCTGGTTTCATCCCTACATTTGTCACGCCCCACTTCCCAAAAGAGGTAGTAGGTACGTGACTAGGCACGTAGCGTACTTATATCAAGAAAGGGAACTTTCTCGAAATAAATACGTTAAGGGCCGAAATAGAAATAAACGGAAAGCCTTAACAAGTAGGCATACGGAAAGTAAAACTAGCCGGGCTTAAAGGGGCTTAAAGGAGAGTAGAAGTCCGCCTGAGATGATAAGTGTATAAGATCCTCCTCCGATGGCTCGATCTCTCCTTCGATCTCCCCACCTGTCTCTAAGTCACATAACAAACATTCCCAAAAGAAAGAAAACCAAATAGAATGTTCGTCGGTGATCTTGCGCTCGGTAAGCCCCATATTAAAACTATTGATTTTTAAAAGCTAAGTCTAAAACAAAAGCATAAGCATATAGACAATAGGGCAGCAACTGTTGGGTTTCGGTGCCCGCGCCGCGGAGGCCGCGGCCGAGACGGAAGCGAAAACAAAAAATTTACGTGAGCACCAGACACCCGTAAAACCCAGGATATGATTCATAAAACCTAAACTAGCTAACTAGAAATACAAGGGTTGAGAAACTACAACCTTTGTCGCGTGTCCACCCAATTGTGGAAGACCCTTCTAAGCTCGTAGCCGTCGGGATCACGCTTGAAAATCGACCACACTCGTCAAATACGATCCACCTGAGAGAAGCCGGAAAAGGCTCTAACCGATGATCCAAACTTGCTAGGTGTGGATGGTCGGTGATGTAGGAATATTTCACTAAATATTTCTCTCTAAACCCTTACTCAAGGGAGAGCAAGAAGAAGGAGAAGAGGAGAAAATGGTTGCTAATACTTGCAACTATGAAGCATACTCAAGTGAGGAATGAGAAAAACATCAAGTGTAGAAAATGAGAATGGCTTCCTTTTTACAACCATTGTTCAATAGTGAACACAAATGATTTTACCAATATAAAATCCCCAAGCCAAACCTCTCTACATGCAAAGAACCATGCTTCATTACTCCTCACTTTACACCTCATTTCCTTTTATTTTTCTAAATAGAAAAATAAATATGAGATGTCCTTCTAAAAACATTCTCGTATAAATACGGAATACTTCACCTGATATATGTATCGCTAAATATACGTGTATCCGTATAAAAATACGGATAGCACCTAAAGAGAGAAAATGAATAGTGAACAATAATACTAAAATTTATGTATCAAAATACATATATAAATTATTAAATCAAAACCTGATTTAATAATCCGGCTTAATCTTAGGCCGGCTAGTATTATCAACCGTCCGATTAAAGTCCGTGTATCCCATACACATATTTAATCGGACCCCTGCACGTACCAACATACGGCTCCTACATCTATCGCCTGAACCGGGAAAACCCTCTTTGTGGGACTATAAAGACTCGACAATACACTGGCAGTGGGTTTAACCATAAGCACGTCAGCGGCACTAGCTGTACGTAACGGCTACCCAGGTACTTATCGAAAGGGGGCTCAACAATCAAGTACATCCTTACCCTACTGAGCCTGAATGTGACAATCTCCATACAGTCCGGTCTCTTCGTCAAAGAATATCGCATATCGGGTTTATGGGGTGGATAACGTCAGACCCCTACTAACCCGATAAGTCGTGTCTGAGTCAAGATCATCACCAATAGAGATACTACCGATCAACTATCAGTAAATCTCATCCATCGTGATCACGGATTTCTGGTGATAGCCAACTGAACACAACGCGACATCGACTCCTAATACCAGGAGAGACGAATCCCTGACAATCGACCGCTGCCTCCATGTAGCTCGGGACTGTATCCAAATAAAACCTGTTTGCACGACTCTTTTGAGCCGTGATAGGGTAGTAATCAAAGTTCAGTGGGAACTCACATGAGACAAATGACGATTTCAGGTCAAAGGACTAACCTGTACTCATCCCACCTAAGAACTTCCATCCGACGATAGATATAATACCATCTAAAAGTTCTCGGCGAGTCCGTCCAGTGTACTCACCTCCAGTGAGCACATGTATACTTTCTTAGGTGACACTATACCAATGGCTTGTGAGACCGGCCACCGCCCCTCATCAGGATCTAGAAGCGTATACACTAGTCTATTCCGGAATATCGATGCCCAGTCTCGATATTCCCATGACTAGGGACATTTAAGGATGTGCTTATAGACAACCCGGCTCCTACATATATGATCGCCATCATAATACTGGTTGTCAAGTAACAATCCTACGGGCTTCATCAATGATGAAGACAAACCAGATAACATACTATCATCTCAAGTAAGACTGTTATACCTGTATAGGTCCTCCCTCAATTATTATAATCGCCTATTTGAAATCATAATAATTGCCTTGAAGGCACTATATCCAACAATCTCCTACTTGCACTTAAGGCCAACTATTGTGGTATCGCATACCCACAGCTCGTGTGCTACCGAATACCCAACTTCTCTACTAATCAGTTTCGCTAACTATGTTTGTGAAACTTTATGTGTTCGAGAAATAGCCTAAGTGAGTGAATCCTCTACAATGTTCCAACTTCATCTCTCTATATCTCAACTTTGTGAAGATCAACAATCTCCCAAACTGAGCGATACCCCGCCTCAAGAATTTTTCTGGATACTTGATGGGACCAAGTTCATAAATGAACAACTCCATCCAAAAAACTTCTTGGGTTGTATTCTCTGTTGAGTTATAACCAGCATCTCTCACCATGATTACCTCAGTATCTCTATTGAAACAATATCCAATATACCGATTCTCGGAAGAGGCTAAACTCCAAACCCTGACAGTATCTCTGTCATCCAAGCCACCTTGGAAGCCTGAACCGATAACCGCCTCCCAGAGGAGGCCGCCGTTATCTTATACCATAAACATCCTCTTATGTTCATGATAGCTTCCCTTTGTTACTCAAGGATTAGATTAATATATGCTTATTGCAACTAGTGCAAAAGCAGTATCTGGTGTTGTATAAGACAATGCATGATTGACTCAATTGCCGAAGCAAATGATATGCCATTCATGCCAATCCCTCTCCTTATCAGTTTAGAAGACATCTCTTTAGAGAGGGTGACTCCATCACCTGCGGGTACACCACCACACCAGGAGTCGTCCATTCTAAAATACTTTTAGAATGTTGTCCAAGTACCCGATTGGGAAACATCCCAAATCTAGATCTAAAACTAGAATCCCTGATATATATTATCCATATGGTTTTGTACAAGGCATTGCATGATTGACTCAATTGCCTAAGCAAATGATATGTCTGTTTCCCCAAATCAGAGCAAAGCTCTGTTCAAAATTCAAATTTTGAAATGAAGCAACGCTTTAGAAGCAGCGCCAAATGCACTGCACCCTAGGCAGCGCACCACGTGCAAAGCACGAGTGTGCTAGCGCTAGGAGCGCTGCACTTAAGCAGCGCACCATGTGCAAAACAAGTGTGCGCTAGCGCCAGGAGCACGGCGCTCTGAGCAGCGCACCACGTCCGCGCTCTGAGCAGCGCACCACGTGCAGAGCACGGGTGCGCTAGCGCTAAGTGCGCCGTGCTCTGAGCAGCGCACCACGTCTGTGCTCTGAGCAGCGCACTACGTGCAGAGCACGGGTGCGCTAGCGCTGGAACCAAAAGCTCCCCACCGTTAGATCAAAGATCTAATAATAATGATAAATCATTAATTAATCAGAATTAAATTCTGTTAAGGAAAGATTCCCAAAATCTTTCTAAATAATAAGATTGTGCTCTGTAAATCAGAGCACCATTGGATCAATGATCCAATGGTAAATAAAAATTACCAAAAGACGGAATAAATTCTGTATGGAAAGATTTATCAATCTTGTTAAAAACAAGAAGATAGCCTTCTGTAAATCAGAAGCCCTTGGATCAAAGATCCAACGATGGGAAATGCCCCAAATCAATTGGAGAAAAGATCTCCTTGACTGATTCAACAAATCAGCCTCCCCTATATAAAGAACCCAAGACTTCAAGTCTTGTACAGAAGAACTCCCCCATAAGCTTTGAGATCTCAGAAAAAAAGAGCCAAGCTCTCAAGAAAGAAGATTTTTTTTTCAAGGTAAAAAGAATGATGATGAACAGAAAGATGAAATCATCTCATAATTAAAAAGAAGGACTCTCTTCTTTAAAAAGATTATAGATCTAAAAGACTAAGGTCTTTCAAAAGAGATCAAAATGTCTCATCACAAAATAAAAAAAAGAAGAACATAATTCTTCTCACAGATTATAGATCTATAAGACAAATTGTCTTTACAAAAAGAGATCATGAACATCTCATTATAAAATAAAGGGGGAGAGAATAATTCAATTCTCTTAAGGATCATAGATCCATAAAAGCAAAGCCTTTCATCAATACAAGAGATTGAAGCATCTCCTATAAAGTAAGAACTTTTGTTCTTTTGATCTTGAGACAAGTCTCTTCTAAGGGAGAATTTATTTCCCGGATCATAAAATTGATCAAATGCGCTTCTGCGCTCTTGGACTGGCGCTCAGCGCCGAGCTCACGAGTGCGCCACTCAACAGTTAGCGCTTTGCGCTCTTGAACTAGCGCACTGCGCTAATGGACTGGCGCTTAGCGCCAGGCGCATCACGTGTGCACCACTGAACTAATAGCGCAATGCGCTCATAAATTAGCTCAATGCGCTCATCATCTGGCGCTCAGCGCCAAGCGCGCCACGTGTCACTCACGCCAAGCGCACCACGTGTCCCTCACATGGGCGCTGACAGAACATAAATTGTTCTTTAATAAGCCTCAGAACTATTATGAGTGCTCAGCACTAAAAGACAGAAATACTGTCAAAACCCAAATCAATGCTCAGCATTGTTAAAAGGGCCAAGCCCAAACAAATGCTCAACAGCCCAAAATAAATGTTAAACATTTTAACCTGAATGGACTTAGCCCAAGATTGGCCATAAGTCCTCAACTCATATTAATTGAGCCCATGTGCTCATAAATCTTTTAACAGATCTTATTTCCAAATTGGACTACAGATCTACCAACCAAAACTGGTTCGAGGGTACATCTCTGAACCCCTCTTATACATGCCGTAATCCTTCAACGTCTTCGGAGAGACGACGGGTCCCGACAACCATACATTCCACGGACTACGATGTCCTTAAACTGGACTGTGGGGTCCTTTTAAACCCACGGACTACGATGTCCTTAAACTGGACTGTGGGGTCCCTCTAAACCCACGGACTACGATGTCCTTAACCTCGGACTGTGGGGTCCCTTTAAACCCACGGACTACGATGTCCTTAAACTGGACTGTGGGGTCCCTTTAAACCTACGGACTACGATGTCATTAAACTAGATTGTGGGGTCCCTTTAAACCCATGGACTGCGATGTCATTAAACTCGGACTGTGGGGTCCCTTTAAACCCACGGACAACGATGTCCTTAACCTCGGACTGTAGGTCCGTTTAAACCCACGGACTATGATGTCCTTAACCTTTGACCGTAATGTCCTTAAACTAACACTGGACCACCATGTCCTTAAACTAATCACCGACCGCAATGTCCCTAAACTAAACAATAGAGCCCAAACGCTCTCTTGATTGGATCTAAACGATCCCGTTAAGTTGATCTTAGCTTGAAATTAGACTAACGTATCCTTAACAAACGTTTAAATTGATCTTAGTCTCAAATGAGACTAACGTATCCTTAAACCAACCCCCAAACCCAAATCTAAGAAGATACGGATTTGGACTAATCCACGCCCTACGGGCGACAACATAAATTAGTCTCCGTATACAATCCACGAGCAACCAAAAAACAAAACAAACACCCACGACACGAAGTGACCATCTGGAGAAGGAGAAAGTGGTTACCACAATGCGGTAGCGTAATTAACTGCAGGGGCTTGCGCCTGCAGTGAAGAGAGTCCCCATAATCAGAAACCCCTTAACGAGGGGGAATCTGACGAAGTCTGCTACATCTGCTGCATCCGTCTAAATCTCCGATACATGGTGTCATAAATCAACTTGGCATCTTCGGAGAGGTGGAAGAATAGCACCAATTAGCATCTGCCCCAAATTCAGGCAAGACGGACCTGCGCGGTCGCGTCTCTGTGTTCGGAGGGGAACAAATTCTGGCACGCCCGGTGGGACCTTTTCCTCTTTCCACTCCACACTTCGTGTGTCGTGTTTCGCGAACGAATCGCGGTTTGATATGGTTGCCCTTGGGTTCGAGGTACTAAGACTTGGTGTCTTGCTCTGTGCATAAAACAGAAGATCAATGGTTTCAACCTGCACCAGCTGCAACTGCAACTCCCATTCCACCCCATCTGG
Organism: Agapanthus africanus; assembly: GCA_030015575.1. Lineage (NCBI taxonomy): Eukaryota > Viridiplantae > Streptophyta > Magnoliopsida > Asparagales > Amaryllidaceae > Agapanthus > Agapanthus africanus. Next base: position 54,306,223 of record JASDDO010000004.1, read on the forward strand.
GGGTGTAACCTACGGTCCCCAAGCGGTCTCCCTGTTCAAAATGCCAGTGGAGCAAGTAACTCAGGCCACCACTGGGCTGTTCTTTGGGACTATGATCCCACCTATGAGCTTCAATGCCCCGCTGCTGTCGCAAGTAGCCCTAAAGGAGTCGGTCTTTGATCGACTTACAACTACTGCGGCCCCTCTCAGCGGGTCACCTAAACTAAGCGCCTCAGTCTTTTCCAGATTGGGCCAAAGCTTCAATGGGCCTATGAAGAAGCCTGCAATTCCAAAAAGGGTTTTCCGAAGAGGATAGCCATCCTTGCTCCCGAAGTCATCGAAACTTCTCCTCCGGTGTGAAAGTCTGCTTTTGATAGGTTGGCCGTCCCCGCTCAACGGACGTCGGTCTTCAAAAGGCTGATATCAGCGACACCTGACCAGAACAGGGGGCACGATGAAGCCACCTCTATAGCTGAGCCAGTACCGTCGGCTCGATGCGCTCGACGTCGCCACTGGCGCCGAGTAAGGAAGGCTGGGGGCAATTCCCCTTCTGGACTGACTCCGCCGGCTCCAACGGTGGAAATCAATGCTGTTGTTCCAACTGGGAACAGCTTTGAACCGTTAAGGAGGGTCCACAAGAACTCTCCGACTGCTGTGCTGAAAAGATCTCTTCAACCTATGGAGAACGCTACTAAGGTGAAGCTAGAGCAGCCCCCTCAGCGGCTGTCCTCTAAGATCTACAAAGTTTGGCGACAAGTTCAGGACTCGGTAATTGATCAAGATTACTCTCGCCGATAGAAAAAAGCGAAAGTTCAGCGAGAAGAAGACTGTTTCCCGCCAGAAGACGCGACCGGGACGTTGGGACGTCGGGGCTTGAATTCCGAAGGCAGATGCTAATTGGTGCTATCCGTCCACCTCTCCGAAGATGCCAAGTTGATTTATGGCACCGCGTATCGAAGTTTTAAACAGATGCGGCCGATGTCGCAGACTTCGTCAGATTCCCCCTCGTTGAGGGGTTTTTGATTGTGGGGACGCTCTTCCCTGCAGGCGCAAGCCCCTGCAGTTAATTACGCTACCGCATCGCGGTAACCACTTTCTCCTTCTCCAGATGGTCACTTCGTGTCGTGGGTATTTGTTTTGTTTTTGGTTGCCCGTGGATTGTATATGGAGACTAATTTATGTTGTCGCCCGTAGGACGTGGATTACTCCAAATCCGTATCTTCTTAGATTTGGGTTTGGGGTTGGGTTTAAGAATATGTTAGTCTCATTTGAAACTAAGATCAACTTAAACGTTTGTTAAGGATACGTTAGTCTAATATTAGACTAAGATCAACTTAACGGGATCGTTTAGATCCGACAAGAGAGCATTTGGACTCAATTATTTAGTTTAGGGACATTGCGGTCGATTACCAGTTTAAGGACATGGTGGTCCAATGTCAGTTTAAGGACATTTCGGTTCGTGGGTTTAAAAGGGACCCCACAGTCCGAGGTTAAGGACATCGTAGTCCGTGGGTTTAAAGGGACCCCACAGTCCGAGGTTAAGGACATCGTAGTCCGTGAAATGTGTGGTTGTCGGGACCCGTCACCTCTCTGAAGACGTTGAAGGATTACAACGACAAATATCAGAGGAGTAAAGAGATATACCCTCGAACCAATTTTGGTTGGTAGATCTGTGGTCCAATTTGGAAATAAGATCTGTTAAAAGATTTATGAGCATATAGGCTCAATTAATCTGAGTTGAGGACTTATGGCCAATCTTGGGCTAAGTCCATTCAGGTTAAAATATTTAATATTTATTTTGGGCTGTTGAGCATTTGTTTGGGCTTGGCCCTTTTAATAATGCTGAGCATTGATTTGGATTTTGACAGTATTTCTGTCTTTTAGTGCTGAGCACTCATAATAGCTCTGGGGCTTATTAAAGAACAATTTATGTTATGTCAGCGCCCACGTGAGGGACACGTGGTGCGCTTGGCGCTTTGCACCAGATGATGAGCGCAGTGCGCTTCTGCTGAGTAGCGCACACATAAGTGACACGTGGCGCGCTTGGCGCTGAGCGCCAGATGATGAGCGCAGTACGCTTCTGCTGAGTAGCGCACACATAAGTGACACATGGCGCGCTTGGCGCTGAGCCCCAGATGATGAGCGCATTGCGCTTCTGCTGAGTAGCGCACACGTGAATGATACGTGGCGCGCTTGGCGCTGAGCGCCAGATGATGAGCGCTGTGCGCTTCTGCTGAGTAGCGCACACATGAGTGACACGTGGTACGCTTGGCGCTGAGCACCAGATGATGAGCACATTTCACTTCTGCTGAGTAGCGTTCATGTGAATGACACGTGGCGCGCTTGGCGCTGAGCACCAGATGATGAGCGCATTGCGTTTCTGCTGATTAGCGCACACGCGAATGACATGTGGCGCGCTTGGCGCTGAGCGCCAGATGATGAGCGTTGTACGCTTCTGCTGAGTAGCGCACACATGAGTGACACGTGACACGCTTGGCGCTGAGCACCAGATGATGAGCGCATTGCGCTTCTGCTGAGTAGCGTTCACGTGAATGACACGTGGCGCGCTTGGCGCTGAGCACCAGATGATGAGCGCATTGCGTTTCTGCTGAGTAGCGCACACGTGAATGACACGTGGCGCGCTTGGCGCTGAGCACCAGATGATGAGCGCATTGCGCTAACTTATGAGCGCATTGCGCTATTAGTTTAGTGTCGCACACGTAAGTGACACATGGTGCGCTCGCCGCTGAGCGCCAGTCCAAGAGCGCAGAAGTGCATTTGATCAATTTTACGATCTAGGAAATAAATTCTCCCTTAGAAGAGACTTGTCTCAAGATCAAAAGAACAAAAGTTCTTATTTTGTTTCAATCCCTTATATTGATAAAAGGCTTTGCCTTTATGGATCCATGATCCTTAAGAAAATTGAATTATTCTCTCCTTCTTTTATGTTGAGATGTTCTTGATCCCAGAAAGACAATTTGTCTTATAGATCTATGATCTGTGAAAGAAGTATTAGTAAATACTTCTTTGTTTTATGATGAGATCCTTTGATCTATTTATAAAAGACCTTGGTCTTTGTAGATCTGTGATCTTTTAAGAAGAGAATTCTTCTTTTTAATTATGAGATGATTTCATCTCTTTGTTCATCACCATTCTTTTTTTTATCTTGAAGAAAAAATCTTCTTTTTATAAAAGCTATGCTTCTCTTCCTGAAATCTCAAAGCTTATGAGGGGGTTCTTCTCTCTGAGACTTGAAATCTTGGGTCCTTTATATAAGGGAGGCTGATCTGTTGAATCAGTTAAGGAGATCTTTCCTCCAATTGATTTGGGGAATTTTCCATCGTTGGATCTTTGATCCAAGGGCTTCTGATTTACAGAAGGTAGTCTTCTTGTTATTAAAAAGATTGGGAAATCTTTCCAAACAGAATTTATTCTATATTTTGGTGATTTTTTTTAATCACCATTGGATCATTGATCCAACGGTGCTCTGATTTACAGAGCACAATTTTGTTATTTGGAAAGATTTTGAGAAATCTTTCCTTAACAGAATTTAATTTTGATTAATTAATGATTTATCATTATTATTAGATCTTTGATCTGACGGTGGGGAGCTTTTAGTTCCAGCGCTAGCGCACCCGTGCTTTGCACGTGGTGCGCTGCTCAGAGCGCAACGCACTTAGCGCTAGCGCACCCGTGCTTTGCACGTGGTGCGCTTCTCAGAGCGCAGCGCACACATGCTTTGCACGTGGTGCGCTGCCTAGGGCGCAGCGCACTGGGCGCTGGATCTGAAGCGTTGCTTCATTTTAAAATTTGAATTTTGAACAGAGCTTTGCTCTGATTGAGGGAAACAAATTCCCCCCACCATGGCACTCACGTGGCCCACACGTGAGTGCAGCGGTGGCAGAATTTCTGCCGTTAGATCAACTCAGAAGTTGAAACGGCTATTTATGCCTATAAATAGGCCCCTTGGCCCCTTAGATGATTCTATTCATCTTCTTCCTTTGAGAATTTTTATTCAGAGCATAACTCTTTTGCTTAAGAAATTTTCAAGAGTCAAAACTCTGCTAAAATCTAGGTAAAGATTAAATATTTTAAAAGATTATTTAAGAACCTAGGGTTTCACCCATTAATAGAGCCTTGCTCTTCATAGATCTTTGATATAAAGAAAGCCCTTTTAGGGTTTCATTACCAGAGCTTTGTTCTCTAGAACCCATAGATCTAAGGAGATCTTTCCTGAGGTTTCTTAGCCCATGAATGAACAGAGCTTTGCTCATGAAGAATTCTTAGAGTTTGTTCATAAATTTTATAATTTATTTCATTAAAACCTTTATTTTAAATGTTCTGATGGTTATTCCATCATTTCTACAGAGCAAGGCTCTTGAGGAATTTTTATTCCTTCATCATTAGGATTTGGCAAGTGTCATTCTGTCACAGAGCACTGCTCTCAAGGGGAGATTTACTCCTTAGCCCGAGGGATTTCTCATTAAATGAGAATCAATTGAGGATTTCCTCATTTAATGACAGTCTCATCAAATGATGAAACTGTTTTATTAATGATGAAATGTCATCTGATTATATGGGTCCCCTTTGGTCCCTTTCTACTGCATTGCAGTGCGGTACGAATTTTAAAGTACCAGTGTCAGAATTTTAAATTATAGCACTGGCGGCTGACAATTTGTTCTTTTCCCATGCAGGTACTATGTCTTTTGACACCTCTTTCCCATTCGTCCACTAGGAAGGCGGGTTTCCTGAAGCGCCCGTGGACCGAGAGGTTATTGCGCTGATTAAGGATCATGACCCGGAATGTAAGAACCTTCATCTATGGGGTAGATGGTATAATCAAATTATCAGAGGCCGCCGGACCTTTTCTTGTGCGACGCCCTCGGAGCCTATCTCTGCGATCCCTTATGCAGATGTACCCCCAATCAATTATACTGTGGAAGAGGTAAATTGGACTTCAGAAGGACTCCATCGGCCTTCTATTGCCGCAGTTCCCGTGCAACCGCCGGTGGCTTTGGACACCCTAGGGCAGTACATATGTCAGGGTGAATCGCACCCTTGGGGACAGCCTTACAACATAGGACTAACTCCCCGTCACCCGGTCGGATACTTACAGTGGGCCCGCTATATTTTGTCGGCGAAGAGGTCGCAGCTACTAAAGCTCGGAATGTATCCTGCGATCTACACCTCTTTGTTTCAATATTCTGCACCTCCCACATGGTGGATCAAGGCGTTTTTAGAGCAGTAGAACATTCCGACCCACAGCTTCCTCTTCCTGGATCGAGAAGTCTCCATCTCCTTAGAGGAATTTGCTGAGGTTTCTGGTTTACCCGTTATGGGAGAGCATTATGAGGAGCTACTTCCTCCGGATGAATATATTTTTGCCACCAAACCGGGGGTAATGGGCCTTACTCCAGAGAACGTCATTCAACACCAGTTCCCAAGTTTGATAAGGGTGTTGAATATGTATGAGAGTCTCTTCCTCGAATCCGGAGGCCGGGGGGTCAGCTTTGTGGACTTCATTGCCCGTTTCGCCCGGAAGTTTTGTCGCGGCGTGGTGAAAAATTTGCCAAACTTGATGATCCTTTCGGCTTTGGCTTAGATCTCCGGCCAATATTGGAAGCTGACCAAAACGATATCTTTCTTCCCAATGCCGCGATCGTTCCCTTTTCAGAAATTGCCGCTCCGGGCATTGATGAGGAATCGTTCTTTCTAGGGTTTCTGGGTTTATGGTTGAGCTGGTTTGCGCTTCCCATGCACCCTCGCTACATGAGGCCTTCTGTCTTCTACCCCGCGCATCGAATGGTTGCCAGGATACAAGTGGCCGTTGGGATTGCCGGGCTAGCTCACCTGTATCACGGCCTCAGCTTAGCAGCAGACACTACGGAGCCGGGGGTGCATCCTGCCAACTTTCCAATGCATTATTTCACCTCCTGGTTTGAGTTGCACGCACTCGGGGTCTTCGGCATCCACAGAAGACCTTCTTTTTATGAAAGATGCAAGTTTCCTCGGATAATGCGGCTAGTCGACGTGTCCATTGTAAGTCCGTCACCGCGGGAAGCTAGGGGTTTGCTCCTTCGTCCACGCATGGTTGGAGACGGCATGTCCTTCACCGACAAGATTTTAACCGTCGGCCAGGAATCTGTGAAGACGGTGCTGTCATTACAGGACATCTTTAAAGACGGGGCTTCTGTGCTGAAAGCTCGGGAGATTATTCACCTGTATTCCATCAGGTCGGGCTTTCTGGTATTTCAGCAAAATGATGCAGCGTTATTCATGCGATACAATCCGCATCGTTTTTCCCAGCAGCTGAGCTACGATCAGGGCGTCCCACTTGAGGCTTTCCTGGCAGAGCTTGCTTCTACCGAAGAAGGAATGCGAAGCGCGTTGCATCAATTTTATGCGCTTAAACACAGGGCCCCTCTTTTCATTAGTGAACCGAGATGCGTTCCTAGGGCCCTCAATGTGTATGTGGCCTGGTATCAGCATTCAATGGGCGCTGTCATCAAGGAAGAGAAGTGAATGTTGCTCGATCGCAAGGGTGCACCTCATGCCGGTGATCGAAACGTCCCTCTGAAGCGACGGACCATTGTTCGTCCTTTCTTAAGAGAAGCTGCGGTGATCGAAGTCCCGCATGACAGGCCCGAGCTACCCATACCCCGGGCTCCCGTAGAAACGTCGACTGTAGCTTCTCCCGAGTCTGGGGTGGGTTCAGATATCGGGACTCGTCGCCCCAAGGTGCCCGTCAAACGTAAGCTTGTGTTGGCGGAGACTGGTACTCGCCCGCAGAAGAAGAAGAAGAAGTCGATTCTTGCTGCCGACGTTGTATTTGGTCAGGAGCCTCATGTTCCTTATAGTAAGGGTTTGAGAGAATATGGGACCAACGAGGGTCTATTCATAGCGCCGGACGATACCGATCTTGAGGCCGCCATCGCAGCTTCCGAGAAACTTGCTAGCCATAGAGCAGGAATGATTATCCTTGCTGAGTCAGGTAATCTTCATGCGCATCTTTTGCTGTTATATATTTTTTATTATCATGCCTTGACTAACACCTCTTCTACAACAGGCATTTCTACTGAAGAAGCTCTCACGGCTTCCCTTAAGACTTTTGAGGAGGAGGAGAGGATTCGCGCTTCGCTGGGCGTTGGTATATTTCGGCTCATTGTGCTTTCATTCACCTTTCTCATGGGTAATCTGACCCCTCTCTTTTTAATCTTATCGCAGGGACTACCTTGACTCAGGTAATGCCCAGTACAGTGCCGATCCCACAGGGTGACGTGGAGATGCTTCCAGGGTCAGCTATCGAAGTCCCGGCCTCCTCAGCACTGCCGAAAGAAGCTTTACTTAAACGACCGATGACGGATGCTGTAACGGCTCCAGAGGTAACTATTGGCGCTGACGATAATGTCCCGTTGGCGGAGGTCTTGAAAAGATCCGCTGTTACGGCCCGGACGGAGAGGAAGCGTAGAATGCGCACAGCAAGGGAACGTAACGCTGCCTTAGCCATAGGTGCAGGTTCGAGCGCTGCTACCCCCTCTCTTACTCCTTCAGAGGATGCTCCAGCCATGCTGTCTACCGCTTACAGACAGGCAGCACGTGCGGCTCGGGAAGCAGTTGAAAGACCGACCCAAGGTAACGTAATATTGAGTTCTTTTGTCAACGTTTTAATTTTCAAATTCTCATATATCCTATCCTGCAGGGCCGAGTCTTGCCGAAGGAGTGGTGGGAGACGTAGCGACAACCATCGAGCTTGAGGTAGCGGTAGGTGAGACAACCACAATCGCCGAGCCCGAAGTAGCGGTAGGTGAGATGGCTACAATTGCCGAGCCCGAGGTAGCCACTCTTTCTCAAGAGTCAGGCACTGCTCCAATCGTCGCTCTTTCCCCCTGCGGCTCCTTGCCGTTGCCGGGCGCTGCAAGTGTCACGACGATTCTCATGGAATCAGGAGATGAGGCTACAGGTGGCGAGACCGTTCCGATGGAGGAGGGTGAAGCATTCGCTGCATCCAGTGACGCCCTTATCGCGGTCTCGATCGGCGATTCACAAGGTAGATTTTGGGTCATTACTCTCCCTTTTATTCTGCAATCCCTTTCAATTTCTTTTTGACAGCGTTTTTCTTATTTCTAATGCAGGTACGATGAGCGTTGGGGTTGTGCCACCCGAGGAAGCATCTCCAGTTACCGCTTTGACGGTGACCGCTCCTCTACCTTCTCTTATACCATCTCAAATGCTGGAAGGTAGGATTTATGACCTATCGGTTTCATTGTAGGCAGTATACTTTATATACTAACATTGTATCATTACATCCTTGCAGGAGTCCTTTTTGATCACTTGTATCAGGTGCTGCACCCACATTTCTCCTTCCAGTCAGAGATTGCCTCATCTAGTGGCGCTGGTGAGTACAACCTTTAGCTAATGTCTTTTCTTTTCTTTTTACGGACAGCCAAGTCGTTTCTAATCCTTCTTTGTTTTGGCTGCAGCACTACAGATTAAAGGAGGAGATGAAAGAATAGTTGTGCCACCCGTACTCCCGACCTTGCCATCTATCTCAGCCGGTATAGTAAACTTCATTGTTTATAAACATTCTCTATCTCTCGAACCCTCATTTGACTATGATTTGTTTTGCAGCGGTGATACCAACTTCAACTCCGTTCAAATTTCGAGTCGTAATGCCAGCAGGCCCCTTTTCTCGACGTGCATCCTCGAAAGGTGCTGCGAATAGTCTGCGCATGTTGAGCGATTACATCGAGGAGCTTGACGCGGGGGCTCCTACACTCGCTGCAGATTTTGCTGCCGAGGTTAATCCTATGCTGGCGACGCTCGTGAACTTTCATAGTGAGGGCGTCATTGAGTCTTGGGTTAGTCACTGCAGGAAAATTGAGGCTTGTCTGTATAAGCTCGAGGTCGGACGTCCTGCTCCCGAGGTCCTGGCTGTGAACTCTCAACGGGACGCGTGGGTCGAGCAGAGCACTCCCTACTTCCGCCATCTTGAACAAGAAGCGGCCTTAAAGCATAAGGAATGCGACGAGACTTCAAGCGAATCTGCTCGACTGCATGCTCAGGTTGATGCCAATGCTGTGCAGTTGAAAACCATCTTTGAGGGCCTTCTACGATGTATTTCCGATGGGCTAACGCTGAGGCGGAAGCTCGACCTCATCGAACAGGATGCGTAGAGTCGTGAGGCAGCTAGGCAGGTCATTGATAAGCGACTTTCATCTTACTTGCAGCAATGGGCCCAGGTTGAAACGGAGTTGGCCGTGGCGGCTGACCGTGAAGAGGGACTGAGGGGAGTGCGAGAGCAATTGATTGGCTTGTTGAAAACGCTTCCCTCCCAATAGTTGTTTTTATTTGCAATTCTTTGAATAAAATGTATCCATTTTTCTTTATCCTTTCAAATGATGTAACTAGTACTCAATTGAACTTATAAATAAAAGATACATTTATTTCGTACCGTCTTGTGTTATTTCTTGCTTCTCTTTTTTTGTGTTACCGGCATGTTACCTTAGTAAGCGTAGCCTGTAGATGATAGAGAGCATTCCGTCTTGAATACTTCGAGAAGTAGTGATGGCTTAGGAAGCAGGTTCGGATCTGCTACCTAAGGCTTTTCAACTTTATGAGCCGTGAGGGTCTCATAAAGACTTTTCTCCCTATGAGTCGTGAGGATCTCGTAGGTGTATTTTCTTTTTAGGAACCGTGAGGATTCCTAAGTGTGTTTTCTCTTAGGAGTCGTAAGGATCACACAAGAGAGTTTTCTCCCTTAGAGTCGAGTGGACCCGTAAGTGATTGATGAAGTTGACATTATCCGTATTTTACGGAGCCAAGGGTTTCTCTGGACGCTTCTCATGGGGTCAAGGTTGACGTATGTCCGTGTTCCACGAGACCAGAAGGGGTTGACTTATTTTCGAGGCGGGGTCATGTGGATGACGTATTTCCGCGACGAAGGTCGTTTGCTGACGCATTTTCGAGATGGGGTCATTTGGATGACGTCTTTCCGCGACGGGGTCATTTGGATGACGTATTTCCGCGACGAAGGTCATTTGCTGACGTGTTTCCAGACGGGGTCATTTGGATGACGTATTTCCGTGACGGGGTCATGTGGATGACGTATTTTCACGACGGGGTCATGTGGATGACGTATTTCCGCAACGGGGTCATTGGCTGACGTGTTTCCGCGACGGGGTCATATGGATGATGTATTTCCGCGACGGGGTCATGTGGATGACGTATTTTCGTGACGGGGTCATGTGGATGACGCATTTCTGCGACGGGATCATGTGGATGACGTATTTCTACGACGGGGTCATTTGGATGACGTATTTCCGCGACGAGGTCATTTGGATGACGTATTTCTATGACGGGGTTATGTGGATGACGTATTTCCGCGACGGGGTCATGTGGATGACGTATTTCCGCGATGGGGTCATTTGGATGACGTCTATCTGCGACGGGGTCATTTGGATGACGTATTTCCGAGACGGGGTCATGTGGATGACGTATTTCCGCGACGGGGTCATGTGGATGACGTATTTCCGTGACGGGGTCATTGGCTGACGTGTTTCCGCGACGGGGTCATGTGGATGACGTATTTCCGAGACGGGATCATTTAGATGATGTATTTCCGTGACGGGGTCATGTGGATGACGTGTTTCCGCGACGGGGTCATTGGCTGACGTATTTCCGCGACGGGGTCATGTGGATGACGTATTTCCGCGACGGGGTCATTGGCTGACGTGTTTCCCTGAAGGGGTCATATGGATGACGTATTTCCGCGACGGGGTCATGTGGATGACGTATTTCCGAGACGGGGTCATTTGGATGATGTATTTCTGTGACGGGGTCATGTGGATGACGTCTTTCCACGATGGGGTCATTTGGATGACGTATTTCCACGACGGGGTCATTTGGATGACGTATTTCTGCGACGGGGTCATGTGGATGACGTATTTCCACGACGGGGTCATGTGGATGATGTTGCGTCTGTTGTAATGAGACGAATATTGAAGTGGTCTCTAGGTTGTCTGTGAACCGTCGAGATTCGGAGTAGGGACTTTGCCATGACTCCAAGGTTGATTGCAGCGTCTGAATCATGTTGGAATGAGGAGGAACGATGTTGATGATCTATAGGCTGTCTGTGAACCATCAAGATTCGGAGTAGGGACTTTGCCATGATTCCAAGGTTGATTGCAGCGTCTGAATCCTGCTGGAATGAGGAGGAACGCTGTTGATGATCTCTAGGCTGTCTGTGAACCGTCGAGATTTGGCTTCGTTTTGATGAAGCCTGGTGGGAAGGTATGGTTCCCTCTTTGTTTGTGCCCCTGGATTGTGTACAGGGATCGATGTGATTTCACCTGTAGGGCAAAAAATTTCATTTTATTTTTCTTTCCGTGATGCTCTATCATTTCAGCTTTTATATCACGAAAGTTGCGATTGCCCAATCATTTCGGCTATTTTTCGCGGTGCCCCATCATTTCGGCTATTTGTTTTATTTATTCGCTGCTTTTTATTGCGAGTTGCCCAATCATTTCGGCTGTTTTGTATGCATACATTTTTACTTGCTGATATTGTTGCAAGTTGCCCCATCATTTCGGCTGTTTCGTATGCATTTGTGGCTCGCTGGCTTTTCGCCGCGATTTTGAGATTTGACACCGATTTAGGCATCAGCATCGCTGCTTACTGGGATATTGCCAGGAGCGAATCATCATTTGCCTCTGTCGATATCGAACAAAGGTGGCTTAGTAAACAGGGTTAAGATCCTGTCGACTAAGGCTTTTGACTTCATGAGCCGTAAGGGTCTCATAAAGGTATTTCTCCCTACAAGTCGTAAGGATCTCGTAGGTACGTTTTCTCCTTAAGAATCGTGAGGATTCCTAAGTGTATGGTCTCTTATAAGTCGTAAGGATCTTACAAGAGTATTTCTCCTTATAAGTCGAGAGGACTTACAAGTGTCTTTTGCCATATGAGTGTATCCCCAGTCTCTGGTGGGACTTTGTTGGGGAAATGTTTATTCGTGCCCGTGGATTGTATACAAGGGTCAACACTGAACCACTTGTAGGACAGAATCGGAGACTGTGATGGCTTAAGAACAGGTTCAGATCCCTGTAGCTTAAGGCTTCTGAATTCTATGAGCCGTGAGGGTCTCAAAGGAAGGTTCTCCTTACGAGTCATGGGGATCTCGCAAGTGTAATTTCTCCTCATGAATCGTGGGGATCCCTAAGTGTGTTGCTCCCTTGTGAGTCGTAAGGATCTCACGCAGGTGGTTTCTCCTTACAGGGTCGAGAGGACCTTGCAAGTATCTTTTAACGAGCTTGCGCCCTTTCAGGTTTTCATAAAACTCGCCGGTAGCCCTGCTGTTTTTACTCACGGAGCCCTTTCGGGTTTTCATCCGTGCCCATTTTGCTTATGGACATACTGTTTTCTTTTTCTTTTCTTTTTTATCATTTTTTTTATGTCAGCCTTGGGATGCTGTGGTCTGTATTAGTTTATCGACGTCTCGGTCAATAGCCAGTTTTAGGACATAGTGGTCCATCGTTAGTTTAAGGACGTTTCGGTCCGTAAGCCGGCTACTACTTATAGAGTTTGGGCTTAGGAAGATAGCGAGCGAACATAGTCGTCGTCATCTATCGTTGACCTAGGCCATGACTCGTCAGGCGTAGTATTTCTTTAAGAAGCGACCGTTTATTGGCCTGAAAGGTCTTTCACCATGCATGTCCATGAGTAGATATGCTCCACCCTGGTAAACTTTGTCTATGATATACGGGCCTTCGTAGTTTGGCTCGAATTTCCCCCGTTTGGCACGATTGGGGATCATAGGTCTTTTGACCACTAGCATGAGTTCGCCTTGGCGGAATGTTCTCGGCCTAGTCAATTTCTCATAGGAGCGCGTCATCTTTGCTTTATAAGCCTCCAGATTTTGTTGCGCTATAAGCCCGGTTTCATCAAGGGTATCGAGCTCCTCAAGCCGAAGGTGAGCATTTTCCTCGTCCGTTAGCTCGTAGTGAACTGCCATTCGTAGAGAGGGTAACTCTATCTCGAGGGGGAGCACTGCTTCTGTGCCAAATACCAGCGCATACGGCGTTGCGTTCGTGGCTGTTTTGAACATAGTTCGATACGCCCAGAGAGCTTCATACAGTCTCTCGTGCCAGTCCCTCTTATTTCGAGACACCGTCTTTTTTACGATTTTTGTCAAGGTCTTGTTGAAAGCATCAGCTATACCGTTAGCTCGGGGATTATAGACCGAAGAATATCTCCAGTCTATGTTATGCTATTGCGCGAAGCGGCTAATTTTGTGGCTTCTGTAGGCTGGCCCGTTATCGGAGATAATCCGTTGCGGAGTGCCAAACCGATAGATGACATGTGTCTTGAAGAAATGGAGGATGTTCTCCGTTTTCACTTCTCTCAGCGGTGTCGCTTCTGCCCATTTGGAGAAGTAATCGATTGTTGCCAGTATGAACCGATGTCCTCTGGACGATGCTGGTTCGATGGGGCCGATTATGTCAGTTCCCCACATTTCGAATGGCCAGCTAGCCACCGTCGGATGTAGTGGATCAGATGCTGGAGGATAAAGTCCCCGTGAATTTGGCATGAGTGGCACTGCTTCGCGTATTCGAGGCAGTCTTGGATCATCGTGGGCTAATAGTAGCCCATCCTTTTGATCTTCAGCTTCATCTTCGGCCCGGCTTGGTGAGAACCGCAGAGTCCGCCATGAGTTTCTTGGATGACCCTCTTTGCTTCTTCAGGTCCCAGGCATCTTAGCCATAAAGAGTCAAACGATCTTTTATACAGGGTATCGTTGACGAAGGCGAAAGACAGAGCTCGTTTCATGAGCTGATGTCTTGAGGACGCATCTTCAGGCGTTCGATGGGATTTGAAGTAGTCTATGAAGACTTCTCTCCAATCCATAGCCTTTTCCTGATCTTTTATTTGTAGGGCCGCTTGCTCGGTCGCTTCCTATTCTTTGGACGACTTCGAGGATATTTCTGCCGGTGTAAGAATTCGACGGCTTTGCACAACGATCCTCACGTCATCGAGGTTTTCGTCGGCCAATTCTTTAGCGAGCTTGGCTAATGCATCCGCCTTGCTATTTTCCGCGCGCGGTATGCTTTCTAGGGCATAGGAAGGGATTTGAGTCAGCAGTTGCTGCACTCTCTCGCCGTACTTCACCAACTCTGGCTTGCATATTTGATAGTCGCCGTTTACTTGGCTGACGACCAGCTGGGAGTCTCCGTATATGAGGAGGTTCTCGATTCCCATATCAACATCGATCTCAAGACCTGCTATCAAAACTTTATATTCGGCTTCATTGTTCATCCTCGGCTCTGTTAAGGAGAAGGCAAAGCGCATTATCCCTCCTCGTGGAGTCACGAAGATGAGGCCTACCCCGGATTTGATTATGGGGGTGTTTTGTTTGCGTTTCTTCATGGAAAACGCTTCGTCGAAGTAGAGTTCCCATCGGGTATCACTCCCTCCTTTCTCCACGTCAATCGTGTCAAACGCGTGCTCATCTGGCAATTCACAGTTCAAAGGAGAATCAGCAAGTACCGGATGTTCAGCGAGGAAATTGGCGATGGCCTGGCCTTTCACTGCCTTAAGAGGTCGGTAAGTTATCGAGAACTCCATTAAGAGCAGGGCCCATTTAGCGAGTCGTCCCGTTAATATGGCCTTTGACATCGAATATTTGAGAGGTCCACCTTTGATATAAGATGGATGTTTCCTGATAAAATATCAGGAAATACCCCAATGGGGTATCACGTGCTCACACGTGACCAAGGGTCACGTGTTGACAAGTGATAGGTTCCTGCGATCTCTGCTTTATAGAATTAAATTCTAGTCAAACAAAAATATAACAAAATATCAGGAAATACCCCAATGGGGTATCACGTGCTCACACGTGACCAAGGGTCACGTGCTGATACGTGATGGTTTTCTGGGACTCTGTTATAATAAAATTAAATTCCAATCAAGCAAGCAATTAGTGGAGTCACGTGCCCCACGTGATGGGCCTTTAAAGACACACCGAAGGAATTAAAAGATATAATAAAAAACTAAGGAAAAACCCCAATGGGGCATCACGTGCTCACACGTGACCAAGGGTCACGTGCTGACACGTGATGATCCTTAGTCCTTTAAAACAACATAATTAAATTCTGGGTAAAATGTTAATCAAGGGGGGTCACGTGCCAACACGTGATCGGTGCCTAAACTCTTTTATTAATAGAATCAAATTCTACTCGGATGATCAAACAATGGGATCATGTGCCAACACGTGATAGGCTCTTAAGCCTTCTGAACTAATAGGATTAAATTCTAATTAAGGGAAATCAAAAACTCTGATATTTTCCTAAATCTTTCCAAACAAAAAAGGATTGTGCTCTGTAAAATAGAGCACCGTTGGATTAAAAAATCCAATGGTGATTAAAAATCACCAATTTATGGAAAGATTTTATACAAAGGGAAGATTTCCCCGAAATTCACCAAGAATAACAAACAGAATATCTTCTGGATTAAAAATCCAATGGTGAATAAAATTCACCGAGTGATCTAAAAGATCATGTTGGTTACAAAAACAACCAAAATCTTTTAATGAAAGATTGACTAAACAAATTGATTCTTTTCTTTCTCCTATAAATAGGAGCCAAGAAGAGAAGAGAGGGATCGATTTTCTGATTTTTGGAGAAAATACAACAACAGAGAAAAAAAGAGAGGAAAATTTAATTCTCAAGAGAGAATTCTTCAGAAGAGAAAAGAAACCCTAGGTGAGAAAGGGGAAAGAGATCTAAGCTCCATAAAACAAAAGAGAATTTAATTCTCAATTTAAGAGTTTAACTCTTCTGAATAAGAACTTAGTTCTTCTTTTGGTTGAAGGTCTGCAGAAGCGGATCTCCCCACAGGTTGAGAATTTAATTCTCATCGGGAAGATTCTGCCATGCAGATCCAAAACTTAGAGGGAGAATTTAAGTTTAAGGAATTTAATTCCTCTAAATTCATAGGAATTTAATTCCTCTAAATGAAACTAAGGTTTAACCCTATATGAGAATTTAATTCTCCCAAATTCATAGGAATTTAATTCCTCAAAATAAAACTAGGGTTTAACCCTACATGAGAATTTAATTCTCCCAAATTCATAGGAATTTAATTCCTCAAAATAAAACTAGGGTTTAACCCTACATGAGAATTTAATTCTTCCAAATAAGAATTTAATTCTTCCATATACATAGGAATTTAATTCCTCTAAAACAGAATTAGGGTTTAACCCTACAAAGAATATAATTCTTAAAATAAAAGACTTAAAGCTCTCCATGCACGTAAAGAAC
Organism: Agapanthus africanus; assembly: GCA_030015575.1. Lineage (NCBI taxonomy): Eukaryota > Viridiplantae > Streptophyta > Magnoliopsida > Asparagales > Amaryllidaceae > Agapanthus > Agapanthus africanus. Next base: position 54,322,512 of record JASDDO010000004.1, read on the forward strand.
TTGGTCATGTGGTAACACGTGACCCCCATCTTCAATGATCAGAAAAGAAAGAACAAGACTGGGTCACGTGCCCCCACGTGACCCCTAAAACAGATCCCTCAAAATGAGAAAGAAAAACTTGGAGGCAATGCCCACGTGCTCCCACGTGACCCTCAAAATAAAGGGAACAAATCTAAGAGCAGAATCAATTTTGGGCACCCTCACGTGTTCCCACGTGACCCCTTAATAAACACTTTAATAATCGATACATGGATACCCATCACGTGCCAACACGTGATGGCCTGAAGACCAAAAGTGGTTAACACTTATTTGCAGATTTGAGGGTAAAATAAAGGAGATTTGGCCCAATTCTCAGGCGCCTCACGTGACCCTACGTGACCCCTTCCTTTCTAGTGTTTAACACTGTTTTGAGCATTTTGTCTCCAGTGTTTAACACTGCTTTAAATACATCACATGAGGACACGTGACCACCAGATGTCCTTTAGTGTTTAACACTATTCTAAAACCAGCTTAGCCCAAATTGGCTAAGTTTTTCAGAGGCAAATATCCCCTTCAAATGAGCCTTAAAATCCAGGGCTATAATATTTAAAGCTCAAAGATAAAATGTTCTCATAGACCTCAAACTTTTGTTTAGCATTGCTAAATAATGAGGGGTTGAACCTAGACAAATGTTCAACAGGCCAACAAAGGGCCAACATTCCAAACTTAATTGGATTTAGCCCAAATTGGCCATAAGTCCTTAATTCAGATTTAACTGAGCCCATGTGCTCATAATCTAATTAATTGATCTTAGTCCCAAATTGGACTACAGATTTCCCAATCAACATTAGTTCAAGGGTACATCTCTGAACCCCTCTGATATATGCGTTGTAATCCTTCAACGTCTTCAGAGAGGTGACGGGTCCCGACAACCAAACATTTCATGGACTGTGGGGTCCTTAAACTCATGGACTAAGATATCCTTAAACTTTATAGACTACGACGTCTTTAAACTGGACTGTGGAGTCCCTTTAAACCCACGGACTATGATGTCCTTAACCTTGACTGTGAGGTCTTTAAACTCACGGACTATGATGTCCTTAACCTTGGACCACCATGTCCTTAAACTGATAATGAATCACCATGTCCTTAAACTGGTAATCGACCGCAATGTCCCTAAACTAAACAATAGAGCCCAAATGCTCTCTTGTTGGATCTAAATGATCCCGTTGAGTTGATCTTAGTCTAAAATTAGACTAACGTATCCTTAACAAAAATTTAAGTTAATCTTAGTCTCAAATGAGACTAACGTATTCTTAAACCCAACCCCAATCCCAAATCTAAGAAGATACGGATTTGGACTAATCCACGCCCTGCGGGCGACAACATAAATTAGTCTCCGTATACAATCCACGAGCAACCAAAAACAAAACAAACACCCACGACATGAAATGACCAGTTGGAGAAAGAGAAAGTTGTTACCGCAATGCGGTAGCGTAATTAACTACAGGGGCTTGCGCCTGCAGGGAAGAGCGTCCCCACAATCAAAATCCCCTCAAATGAGGGGGAATCTGACGAAGTCTGCTACATCGGCCGCATCCGTTTAAACCTTCGATACGCGGTGCCATAAATCAACTTGGCATCTTCGGAAAGGTGGATGGATAGCACCAAATAGCATCTGCCCTTGGAATTCAGGCCCCGACGTCCCAACATCTCGGTCGCGTCTTCCGGCGGGGAACAGATTCTGGCACGCCCGGTGGGACCTTTACCTCTTTCCACTCCACACTTCGTGTGTCGTGTTTTTCCCGCGATCAGATAATCGTGGTGTGTATGTTTGTGGTTGCCCTTAGGTGAGTGGATACTGAAGCCGACATTTCGTCTTTTCTGAGAATGACATTTGCTTTTACTCACCCCAACTCAGGCTCTGTCACATCTGGTGGAGTCAAGTATGGGCCACTTGCAGCCTCAAATCTTTGCAATCCGTCTTTTCAAGAAATCAATGATCTTCTCTTTGGATCGGTGCTCCCACCTCCCACCCTTGGTGCCTCAACGCTGATGGGGGAAGCCCAGAGGAAGTCTGTCTTCCGCAGGCTGGTTCCCCAAGCTGCAGCTTTGCTAACGCAGGGGGCAGGATATTCAAGCTCTCAAAGGAAACATGGGGCAGGCTCAGCAAAATTCTGAAGCTAATCAAATTCTGGCCGTAAGAAACGGTCGACGTCGATATCAGCGTCATACAAATGAGCTGGGGGCAGTTCTCCGTATGGTCCTGTTTCAACCCCAGTGGTGAATGTTGTTGTTCCAACTGGGAACAGCTTCAAATTGATTGTGAAGGGTCAGACAAAATTCTCCTACCGCAATATTGAAGAAGTCTCCACAGCCCATGGAGATCCCACGAGAGCAGAAACCAGTTCGCTCCCTGAGACAACTTTCCTCATCTATATATAAGGTGTGGAAGCAGGTGAAGGGGACTCACCCCAAGACGGATCCTGATACAGCGGTTCCTCCCAAAACCAAAGCGGCTTTTCCACAACAAGAGGCCTAATAAAGCTCAAATGCCCGGAGCAAACTCCAAAGGCCAAACCTCCAAACATCCCAAGCCTAGGGGCATGGTAGTTTACATAGTCTATGTGGTGAATTCCAAAGACGAAGTTCGAGCTTATACTAGTCACCGACCTCAAACTCGGTCCTTGACAAAAGTTCAACTGCAACGTGAAAATCTGCAGGAGATGCTTGCTCAGGCAGCATCACTCGCTAATCCATCGTCTAAGGAAAATCCCAAAGACGCATCTGGAGAAAGAACAGAGCACGAGTTGGATACTGATTTCCTAAATCACGCTATAAAAAAAAAACGGTATGTCCACAAGCAAAATGGGCACGGATGAAAACCCGAAAGGGCGCCATCAGTAAAAACGGCAGGACTGCCGGCGAGCTTGTGAAAACCCGGAAGGGTTCAATCTCGTTTTAAAAAAAACAAAAAAAACGTTATGTCCACAAGCAAAATGGGCACGGATGAAAACCCGAAAAGGCGCCGTGAGTAAAAACAGCAGGACTGCCGGCGAGCTTGTGAAAAACTGGAAGGGCGCAACCTCATTAAAATAAATACACTTACGAGATCCTCACAACTCGTAAGGAGAATACCCCCTGTGAGACCTTCACGGCTCATAGGATTCGAAAGCCTTAAGTTACAGGGATTTAGACCTGTTCTTAAGCCGTCATATCTCTCAAATTGCCCTACAGGCGGTCCATATTGACCCTTGTATACAATCCAGGGGCACAATTAAATATTTCTTTGCCAAGTTCTACAAATGGCAAGAAATATCCCCATATGGTGAATAACACATGTAGGTCCTCTCGACTTATAGGGAGAAAACATTCTTGGAAGATCCTTACGACTTACAAGAGAAGACATCACTTAGGAATCCCCACGATTCCTAAGGAGAAAATACGCCTACGAGATCCTCACGACTCGTAAGGAGAAAACCCTTTATGAGACCCTTACAGCTCGTAAAGTCAAAAGTCTTATTCGAAAAGATCCTAACCCTGTCTACTAAGCCACCTTTGTCCAAATCGACAGGGGCAAATGACGAGTCTCTCCTGGCGATATCCCAGTTATAGCGATACAGATGCCTAAACAGGTGTCAAACTCCGACGGTTCAAGTCAACCTCTCCGGCAAATGCCGTCCCAACAGTCATCTAATGAAGAAGGGGAACCGGTTCGTCTGGGATCGCAAATGCCAAAGCGCACTGGACGAAATCAAGCAATACCTGCAGAATCCGCCGGTGCTGACCGCTCCGGTCAATGGAAAGCCGATCATCCTATACACGACCGCCCTCGTAGGTTCTTTAGGCGCGCTGTGGACACAAGAAAACGACCAAGGGAAAAAGAGAGCCCTCTACTACTTGAGTCGAGTTCTACTGGGGGCAGAAATCAATTACCCCCCATCGAAAAACACAGCTTAGCGTTGATCTTCGCGATAACGAAGCTCAGACACTATGCATTGGCACATGAGGTCCATCTTATCGAAAGTGGATCCTCTCAAATATTTGATGTCAAAGGCTATATTAACGAGACGACTCGCTAAATGGGCCCTACTCTTGATGGAATTCTCGGTGACATACAGACCCCTCAAAGCAGTGAAAGGCCAGGCCATCGCCGACTTCCTCGCTGAACATCCGATACCTGCCGACTCTCCTTTGAACTGCGAATTGCCAGATGAGCACGCGTTTGACATAATTGGCGGGGGGAAAGGAGGGAGTAATACCCGATAGGAAGTCTGCTTCGACGGAGCGTCTTCTATGAAGAAACGCAAACAAAGTACCCCCATAATCAAATCCGGGGTGGGCCTCATCTTCGTGACTCCACAAGGAGGGATAATGCGCTTTGCCTTCTCCTTAACAGAACCGAGGACAAACAATGAAGCCGAATATGAAGCTTTGATAGCAGGTCTTGAGATCGCTATTGACATAGGAATCGAAAACCTCCTCATATACGGAGACTCCCAACTGGTCATTAGTCAAGTAAACGGCGACTATCAAACGTGCAAACCAGAGCTGGTAAAGTACAGCGAAAGAGTGCAGCAACCGCTGACTCAAATTCCCTCATACATGTTAGAAAGTATACCGCGTGCGGAAAACAGCAAAGCGGATGCATTAGCCAAGCTCGCTAAAGAATTGGCCGATAAGAATCTCGATGATGTAAGGACCGTTGTGCAAAGCCGTCGGGTTCTTGCACCGGCAGAAATATCTCTGGAGTCTCCCGAAGAAAAGGGAGCGATCGAGCAAGCGACCCTACAAATAAAAGACTAGGAGAAGGCTAAGGATTGGAGAGAAGTCTTTATAGACTACTTCAAATCTCGTCGAACACCTGAAGATGCGTCATCAAGACATCAGCTCATGAAACGAGCTCTATCCTTCGCTTTTGTCAATGATACTCTGTATAGAAGATCATTCGACTCCCTGTGGCTAAGATGCCTGGGATCTGAAGAGGCAAGGAGAGTCGTCCAAGAAACTCACGACGGACTCTGCGGTTCTCACCAAGCCGGGCCGAAGATGAAGCTGAAGATCAAAAGGATGGGCTACTATTGGCCCATGATGATCCAAGACTGCCTCGAATACGCGAAGCAGTAACACTCGTGCCAGATTCACGGGGACTTTATCCATCAACATCTGAATCCACTATATCCAACGGTGGCTAGCTGGCCGTTCGAAATGTGGGGAACTGACATAATCGGCCCCATCGAACCAATATCGTCCAGAGGACATCGGTTCATACTGGCAACAACTGATTACTTCTCTAAGTGGGCAGAAGCAGTACCGCTAAGAGAAGTGAAGACGGAGAATATCCTCCATTTCTTCAAAACACATGTCATCTATCGGTTCGGCACTCCGCGACGGATTATCTCTAATAACGGGCCAGTCTACAGAAGCCATAAAATCAGCCGCTTCGCACAACAGCATAACATAGACTGGAGATACTCTTCGGTCTATAATCCCTGAGCTAACGGTCTAGCTGAGGCTTTTAACAAAACCTTGACGAAGATCGTGAAAAAGACGGTGTCTCGAAATAAGAGGGACTGGCATGAGAGACTGCATGAAGCTCTCTGGGCGTATCGAACTACGTTCAAAATGGCCACGAATACAACGCCGTATGCATTGGTATTCGGCACAGAAGCGGTACTCCCCCTCGAGATAGAGTTACCCTCTCTACGAGTAGTGGTTCACTACGAGCTAACAGAGGAAGAAAATGCCCACCTTCGGCTTGAGGAGCTCGACGCCCTTGATTAAACCCGGCTCATGGCGCAACAAAACTTGGAGGCTTATAAAGCAAAGACGACGCGCTCATACGAGAGACTTACTAGATCAAGGACATTCTGCCAAGGCGAACTCGTGCTAGTGGTCAAAAGACCTATGATCCCCAATCTTGCCAAACGGGAGGAATTCGAGCCGAACTATGAAGGTCCGTACATCATAGACAAGGTCTACCAGGGTGGAGCCTATCTACTCATGGACATGCATGGCGAAAGACCCTTCAGGCCAATAAACGGTAGCTTCCTCAAAAAATACTATGCCTGACGAGTCACGACCTAGGTTAACGATAGATGACGACGCCTATGTCCGCTCGCTATCTTCCTAAACCTAAACTCTGTAAGTAGTAGCCGGCATTCGGACCGAAACGTCCTTAAACTAACGATGGACCGCAATTGTTCCCGCCAAAAAATGCTGCGCAAAAGAGTCCAAGGTATCAAATGGCAGCGATATGCTTAAGAAAATGAGAACCAGTATCTTCCTGCCTATATTTTGATAAATTTCCTAATGAGGAACTGTTAAATTATGATGGTATTAAAAGCATCTCGAAAAAACATTCGATTTGATATATTATGGGCCTCATAATTCATCCGGGATCAAAAGTTATGAGCAAATGTGTTATGCACATGTGATCTAAGAAAGAAGATGCGAACCAGTATATTCCGAGCTGTATTTTAACAAACTCCGGAATGAGAAACAGCTAAATTCTGATGTTATTGAAAGCATCTTGAAAATATCTTCGATTTGATATATTACGGGCCTCATAATTCATCCGGGATCAAAAGTTATGAGCAAATGTCTATGCACATGTGATCTAAGGAAGAAAATGCGAACCAGTATTTTCCGAGCTGTATTTTGACAAACTCCGGAACGAGAAATGGCTAAATTCTGATGATATTGAAAGCATCTCGAAAAGACCTTCGATTTGATATATTATGGGCCTCATAATTCATCCGAGATCAAAAGTTATGAGCAAATGTGTTATGCATGTGTAATCTAAAGTAATGCTCTACTACATGTGGAATGCATTTTTTAGTCCCACATCGGGAAAAGGAGAGATGGTTTCTCTACCACTCCCATATAAATAAGAGGGGATACCTCTTAGAAAGGGTAGAGTTAAATTCTCAAAGGATTCAATACTCAAAGGAGCTTAGTTCTCCAAGATAGGAGCATGCTCCTCCATAATGCGCATATGCGCAAGCGCCATGTGCGCTACGTGCAACACACGTGCGCACCACATGAGAACATTTAATAATATTAAAAGGAGCTTGTTCTCCATATATAGAAGCTCTGCTTCTCCTCATAATGCGCATGCGCGCTACGTGCAACGCACGTGTGCCCGCCATGCGGCACCACGTGCAACGCACGTGCGCACCACATGAGAACATTTAATAATATTAAAAAGAGCTTGTTCTCCATATATAGAAGCTCTGCTTCTCTTCATAATGCGCATGTGCGCTACGTGTAACGCACGTGTGCTCGCCATGCGGCACCACGTGCAACGCACGTGCGCACCACATAAGAACATTTAATAATATTAAAAGGAGCATGTTCTCCATATATAGAAGCTCTGCTTCTCTTCATAATGCGCATGTGCGCCACGTGCAACGCACGTGTGCCTGCCACACGCGTACCACGTGCAACGCACGTGCGCACCACATGAGAATATTCAATTAAAAGGAGACTCGTTCTCCATAGGAGCTTGCTCCCCCCATAATGCGCATGTGCAAGATCCATGTGTGCTACGTGCAAATATGAGCGCCCAACACGTGCGACGCACGTGCGCCCAACACGTGCGACGCACGTGCGCCCAACACGTGCGACGCACGTGCGCGAACGCAAAGAAGCCTTTTTCAGCAGCGAGAAGCTTAAGCTCCAGCCTGTTCTTCCCCCTAATGATTGAGACATGGTTCAAAGGGTACATCCCTCTACACCTTCGATATATGGCACTGTAATCTCTCAGTGTCGTCGGAGAGGTGGTGGGTCCCAACGACCAATGATCCTTCTTTCTAAAATAAAAAAAGAGAGAAGAAGAATGAACATTGTGAGAAATCAAGAACTTCAAATAGAGAAAACTCTGAAGAAATTTCGAGAAGAAAAATGTAAAAACCTTTAGAAAAAAGAGAAAATTCTCTTATGAACAGATCATTGATCTGAGAACAAGATCAATGATTTTCAATAAAAAGAAAAATAAATAATAATAGTGCTTTGCACTTTCTTTTGAGCCATTGGTTCTTTGAAAACAAGAAAAACTTGTTTTCTTTGATTTAAAATCGATCAAAACATAAAACAGTGCTTTGCACTTGAAAAATTGCACTGTTGCGCTCCTGTGTTGGCGCAAGCCACCATGGAGCGCCACGTGTCAGCAGCGCAACAGCGCAGCGCACAGACACAGCGCACTGCGCTGTTGCGCTGCGCTCATCAGAGCGTGACACGTGTCCTCACCACAAGCGCTTGTGCTCTTTGATTGGCGCAAAGTGCCTGACAAATGCAATGCATTTCTTTTGCTGAAGGGCCAGACCCAAATCAAAAAGACCTAGTAGGCCAAAATAAATTGCAAAGCAATAAATGGGTAGAGCCCAGGTAAATTTGATGCTCTGCATCTTTTATAAAAGGGTAGAGCCCAAGTAAAATTGATGCTCTGCATCATTTATAAATGAGCAGAGCCCAAAACAAATTGATGCTCTGCAACTTTTATGGGCAGAGCCCAAACAAAAATAAAAAGTAGTGCAATGCATTATTTAAACACGGGCAAAGCCCTAGCACAGGTCTAATAGACCAAAAAGAAATAAAAGCGTCGAATATTTTTCAACTGGACTTAGCTCAATCATGGCCGTAAGTCCTCAAATTAAATTGACTAAGCACAATTGCTCTCTTAAATCAATTTACATCCGATTCAAGGGTACATCTCCGAACTCCTCTGACACCTATCGTTGTAATCCTTCAACGACGTCAGAGAGGCGACGGGTCCCGACAACCATACATCAACACGGACTGTGGGGTCCTTAAACTCATGGACTCATGCGTTTTTAAACTAAAACACGGACTGTGGGGTCCTTAAACCCGCGGACTTATGCGTCCTTAAACTAAAACATGGACTGTGGGGTCCTTAAACCCACAGACTTAAGCGTCCTTAAACTACCTATGGACCACCATGTCCCTAAACTGGAATATGGACCCCCATGTTCCTAAACTGGCAATGGACCGCAATATCCTTAAACTACCTGTGGACCACCACGTCCCTAAACTGGAATATGGACCGCAATGTCCTTAAACTACCAATGGACCGCAATATCCCTAAACTACCTATGGACCACTACGTCCCTAAACTGGAACAATAGAGCCCCCAAACGATCTTTTGTTGGATCTAAACGATCCATTTTAAGTTGATCTTAGCCTCAAATATGGCTAACGTATCCTTAAACATTCAAACAGACTTTAGTCCCAAATTGGACTATAATACCCCCAATCAACTTTGGTTCAAGGGTACATCTCAGAACTCCTCTGACACATGTCGTTGTAATCCTTCAACGTCGTCAGAGAGGTGACGGGTCCCGACGGCCATATATTAAATGGACCACCATGTCCCTAAACTGGAAATGGATTTAGACGATCCCGTTAAATAGATCTTAGTCTGGAAATTAGACTAACGTATTCTTAACAAACGTTTAAGTTGATCTTAGCCTCAAATATGGCTAACGTATTCTTAAACCAAAACCCAAAACCCAAATCTTAGAAAGTACGGGTTTGGACTAATCCACGTCCTACGGGCGACGAAATAAATAGTCTCCATATACAATCCACGGGCAACCACAAACAAAACAAACACCCACGACACGAAGTGAAATTCTGGAGAAGAAGAAAGTTGTTACCGCGATGCGGTAGCGTAATTAACTGCAGGGGCTTGCGCCTGCAGGGAAGAGCGTCCCCACAATCAAAAACCCCTCAAGCGAGGGGGAATTTGACGAAGTCTGCTACATCGGCCGCATCCGTCTAAACCTCCGATACACGGTGCCATAAATCAACTTGGCATCTTCGGAAAGATGGACGGATAAAACCATATAGCATCTGCCCCGAATCTCAGGCAAGACGTCCTCACGTCTCGGCCGCCGTCCTTCGGAGGGGGACAGATTCTGGCACGTCCGGTGGGACCTTTTCCTCTTTCCACTCCACACTTCGTGTGTCGTGTTTTTCCCGCGATCAAATAATCGCGGTGTGTATGTTTTGGTTGCCCTTAGGGGAGTGGATATTGAAGCCGGCATTTCGTCTCTATGAAGAATGACATTTGCTCCCACCCTAGCAACTCAGGCTTTGTCATACCCGGCGGAGTCAAGTATGGGTCACTTGCAGCCTCAAATCTCTGCAATCCGGCTTTTCAAGAAATTAACGGGCTTCTTTTTGGGTTGATGCTCCCACCTCCCACCCTCGGTACCTCAACGCCGATGGAGGAAGCCCAGAGGATGTTTGTCGCCTACAGGCAGGCTCCCCAAGCAGCAGCCTTGCCGACGGAATCGGTCCTCAAACAGCTGGCACACGCCAAAGACCAAGGTCGATGCAGGGGGCGGAATATTCAAGCTATTCAAGAAATCAATGGCTTCAAATTGCACTAACTGCAACAGCAACTCTCACTCCGTCCCATCTGGAGGAGTAACCTACGGGCCCCAAGCGGCCTCCCTTTTCACTATGCCAGTGGAGCAGGTTATTCAAGCCACCACTGGGCTCTTCTTCGGTACCATGCTCCCGCCAACGAGCTTCAGCGCTCCTGTACCATTGCAAGAAGCTCCCAAGAAGTCGTTTTTCAGCGCTCCTGTGCTTATTTACGCCTTACTTTGCATTATACTGTATATAAGCACACACAAAAAAATGTGATAATAAAAGAGTAGAAAGTGAAAAATTATATTTAAAAGATAGGAATAGTTTAAGAAAAACAAGAAAGTTAGATGTTTTCTTAAATGAAACTAGTAATAAGTGGTTATAAGCTGTTGTCCCAAAGGTTAGTAAGATGAAGGAAATTACTAATCTGAGGATAAAAATAAGCCTGAAAAATAGTTCCTATTCTGGAAGCCAAACATTTGAACATTGAAACCCTACTATACGCACGTACACACATCTTGAAACTCGGGATAGTAGAGGATATCTTGAAATGCTCTTTTCTAGAAGCCAAAGTATGAAGAAAATAAAAGTGGAGAATAAAAGATAAAATGGTGAAAAGAAAAATGAACACTGGTTTTGTTATCACCGAGGCAGCAATAAAAAAAATATATAGCGAGGGTGCTTTATCACCTAGTGCCTTAGACCAACTGGTTTGGGAGCCACTGCTAAGCCTTAGGTGTTGCAAGACGAGGAAAAACACCTAATTAGCAAGCACATGGGTAATCGATCGGTTAATACCTCAAGAAGTATTAACGGTCGCATGAAGAATGTGTGAGCAAATTCCATCTAAATATCTATTAAAAAGTACTGAGGTAGATGGACAAGAGTATGATTGCTTGAATTGAATTCTCTGAGTGTAGGGATGTCCAGTTCACACACGTAGGGGATATATGATCAATGTTTGGAAGAAAGGTAGGAATGAAAACTACAGGCGATGTTTTATTGAGGGATAATGTGATTTCTAACATCTTTTCATGACTATTAAGATATGGCTCATAGCAACTGAAAAGCTGGTAGAGTTGAAAACTCTTATTTTCAAGTTCTTTCCTTTATAGTTCTTATCTTTATATAACTTTCACCATCTCTCTTTTATTATACGATTTTGTGGGTGTAATCCGCTGAAAACCCTCAGGAGACAACACCCCTCCTACTAAGGATATACCACTGGCACCGGATAAGGAAGACCGGGGGCAACTCCCCTTCTGGGATGACTCCGCCAGCTCCAACGGTGGAAGTTAACGCTGCTGTTCCAACCGGGAACAGCTTTGAACTGTTGAATAGGGTACGCAGAAACTTGCCAACTGCGGTCCTTAAAGATCTCCTCCACTGGTAGAGACCGCCGTGGAAGCAGAAAAGTCGGAGCAGCCTCATCAATCGCTGTCCTCCAGGATTTACAAGACATGGCGACGAGTCCGAGAATCTGTGATTGATCCCAATTCCTCTCGCCAACACAAAAAGTCGAAAGGTCGGCAAGAAGAAAATCCCCCAGTCAAGCAACGAAAGGCGACGACCGCTTGGGTGCCCAAAGCAACGGCCCCCTCAACTTCTACGACCCATAAGAGAAGAAGGCGAGAAAAAGTCCCTACACCTATGGCGAATATCAAAGGTGGTGAACCCAAACGCCCTAAGCCTGGGGACATAATAGTTCATACAGTATACATGGCGTCGGGAAAGGAGGACAGTCGTGCATCCGCAGGTCATAAACTACTCACACGGTCAGTGACCAAAGCTCAGGAGCAACAGCAAAAGCTCCAGGAAATGATGAACGCGATGGCCGCGCTCACTGGGCCAAAAGAAACCCCTGAAACGTCTTCGGATGAACGCCGGGAGCAAGAAACCGACGCCGAATTCCTTCGTCGAATATTGGAGAAGAAGGACAAAGAGGCTGCTGAACAAGCAGCCAACATAAAGCGAATGGGCCTCCTGTTCCAAGACATGGTGGGGATGATGATCCAACAAGATCCTCCGGCCGAAGATCCCCCGATCGCCCTTGAAGACGATAGGGGAGAGACGTCAAATCCTCCGCCAGCTCTGTCAACAGCTAAGGAGGAGACAATCTCCAAAGCTGATTTGGATGAGTACATAGCCCAACAAATACGGGTTCACCATGCGACTGAAGAAGCTGGCCAGGTCGTAAAAACGGGGCGGCCATATCCAAGTTGGTACGATCAAATCAAGTACCCGCCCGGTTACACAATTTCCAAGTTCCATGTCTACAAGGGGACGGGCAATCCTCACCAGCATGTTGCCCAGTTCAGGGCACTCTGCGGCAACACCGGCGGTGATGACAAGCTTTTGCTTCGCCAGTTTGTTGGAAGTTTATCAGATACGGCGTTCGAGTGGTACTCTGAGCTCCCGAACGACTCTATCAAGACCTTCGCGGAGATGGAGCTGTTGTTTACTCAGCGTTTTGCAAGTGCCAGTGAACGCACCCCGATGACGGCACTGATTAACGCCAGGGTAAAGCCAGGCGAGACATGGGTTCAATATGCTATACGGTGGCAGAACTTATGGTCGAAGTGCGAGCAGCGCATTGAAGAAGCTCCCGCGGTGGGTATGTTTATGGGAATCCTTGATCCGCAAGCAACCATCTCACAATTTATGATGTTTTTCAAGCCGACTACCTTCCAGGCCTTGATTGATAAGCTAGCGCAAATGGATCAGATGGGCCATAAACATCCTCTTCCAAAGCCGAACTCCCGAAATGACAAAGGGAAGGGGAAAGCGATCGTTGTTGCTAATGCTCAACAACAGCCGAGCAACTCGAAGCCAGTCGTTCGTCAAAATAATTTGCGCCCGTACGTAGCCCTTGAGGAGAGGCTAGGACGTCCTTACTCGTTTCCCCGAGATAAAACGAGAAGGTTATTCGAGCTGGCGTTGCGCAACCGACTCATAAATCTGTCAGATCCAAAACGTCAGTCGCAACCAAATGATGTCAATGAGCTCAATTACTGTCCTTATCATCGAGTACTGGGTCATCCGATCGAAGATTGCTACGTCTTCAAAAATTGGCTTGAAGACCAGTACCAACAGGGCAAGTTCGCGTTATCTGACAAATGGAAGGTGAATCCCCCGCAGCCCCACACCTCTAAGAGGATGAATACGCCGGGGGCAACATGCTCTGTCATTGAAGAAGCTCCTTGGGAGGTTGTATTATCAGCCAAGACAAAGAGGATGCTAAACGATCTTCAAACATGCCCGGCGATTAGGTGGAAGAACCCGCTGGAACCTCAAATCATTGAAGAAATGTTGAAACCGCGTCCAACTCAAATGATCGATGGAGGTGGCCCAAGCATTCACAACTAGCCGTCGAAATCTTCAAAGAAGAAGAAAAAGAAATCAAAGAAGCCCGTGAAGCCTGGCGACAAGCGCACGGACTTGCAAAAACAAATTGACGCGCTGGAGGAATACAACCAGAAGGCACGGACTCCCATTACATTCCAAGAGTTCCTCAATCACGTCTTTCAAAAAGAAGATGAGGGAGAAAGTTCATCTGATGAATCCGAAGACTACGTGGCGAGCTGTCATGTGATTTCCCATTCGTTCATGGACGATGAGGAGACTCCTTGTACTGAAACGCTGGGGGCAGATCCTGAACCAAAAATTCTGGGGCCATCGGATGAAGTAATTGACGCATTCCTTAATGAAGCTCTCTTAAAAAGTAAAGCTGATCGGGAACGCGAGGCGGTCATATTCGAAAAGGCCAAGCGCCAGCGACTTGATGGAAAAGCTGAGATGATCCCGCTGGAGCAAAATACCTCCACTACCGACAAAAGCCAATTCAAGATGAGGAAAATGTTTGCTAAGGCCATATCAATGGGCATGAAGCTACCATCCTCCGAAGGAAAAATTACTGGTGAAATGGAAATGCACCCCTCCTATTGCTTATATCATCAGAAGGTTTCGCACCCCACTCAAGAGTGCAAAGTTTTCGATAGATGGTGGAAAGGATACGTTGCTCATCGACAACATTTTAAGCGGGAGAAACGTAAAACTCGTTGGGAGCGGAAGAATATGACCGAAGGGTTTAACAGAACTACCGGCGATTGTCGCATGGTTAACGCCGAGGGATCACAAGTGCCTACATTCGGGAGCGATTCTGATGAGGAGATGGAGCTTGGCCCTCTCTTTAAAGAGTCCACCTTGGGAAAAGAAGAAGAGCCGAAGGTTTGCGAAAATACCCGGCTACGTAATCGCACGCTTCCCAAAAAGAATCTCGGACCCTCAAACAAAAAAGATAAAGGGAAAGAAAAGGTCTCTGAAGATATCGACTTGGATGACCAGGTTGTGGAGGAGCTAAGTGCCAAGGACCCGCCAAAGAAGAATAAGGTGGATTACAACGTTCTAGCGCATCTGAGGAAGCTACCCTCGCAGCTCAGCATTTTTGACGCCCTTTTGCTATCAAAGGAGGCGAGAGATTCGTTAATTAAGGCACTACAGGATCCAGAGCAATTCCAAGCTTTCCTGGCCGAGGAAAAGATGAAGGATGAATTGGAGGAAGTGCACACGGCCGATGTTACTTTTGGCGATGAAGACCTTCTCCTTGGGACGTACGAACACAATCGCCCCCTTTATGTCTCAGGATACTGCCATAATATAAAGATAGGCAAAATCCTGATCGACAATGGATCCTCCGTTAACCTCCTCAATGTGCGGGTGTTAAAAGAAATCTGCATGAGTGTTCAGCACCTTGCTCGGGATAAGATTACCATCTCCGGGTTCGACTCCCAGTCATCAAGAACTCTTGGGTCTGTGATACTGACGCTACGCTTTGGGCTGCTCGTCATGGATATTAAATTCCACGTCATAGACGCCAAGACATGCTACAATGCTCTGCTCGGCCGACCATGGTTACACGAGTACAACATCATCCCTTCTACACAACATCAGTGTATGAAGTATTCTAAGGATGGCCTCGAGTATACCGTGACGGGAGAACTGAATCCGTTTTCCATGAACGAAGTTCGCAAATATGAAGATGCCACATACTTCTTACCGAGTTTCGAAGACACGGAAAGGTGTCACAAGCCGGAGAATAAAACTAATGCTATCATCCCTGTCTTCGGCAGTGATACCGAGGAGGAAGAGGAGATAGTTTACTCGGGTCCGCCCCAATACATCAAGCCGGGACCATCCGCTCCTACGTTGATCTTTGGTAGTGATTCGGAGGATGAGGTCCATGCTGTATTCTCTGCTCGACCTTCAATACGAGCTTCCGCTGACGAAGAGCGAAGTCTGCAAGTCACCATGGTGCCGCTTAAACATTATAAAGAACTGGATGCGCTCGATACCGACAGTGTTGAGGAGCTGCAAACGTTCTATATCCCTCCCAGGCAAGAAGGCGAGAAGGAAATTCTATTCTATTGCTCTGAAGAAAACAAAGGGGAGAAAGAAATCTGGCACGGTGCGGATCCTACGCTGGACAGGCTTCAACCAATCCGTCTACCCAGATATTATACAGAAGGCTTGAAGAAGCGGTTGAAGCGCCAAGGGATACCCTTCAAACAGACCATTAGAAAGGCCAAATTCTATGACAGGGTCTGGAAAGTCCCCGGAACTCAGCACAAGCTGCCTAGTGGGAGGATGGAGACGATCGGGCTCGGATACATTCGCTCCAAGAAACGAGAGCTGCTCCGCGACTGTTACGTCGTGCACGACTTCAATGAAGAAGCAAATGCTCAACGGGAGGACACTAATCCTGAACCAGTAGAAGTTCCTAATGCAACAGTGCCCAGTCCATCGTTTGAAGAACAAATGGACAGGCTTATAAGGGAAGCTGGTCAAAAAGTCCGAGATGATCACAACAGCGAAATGGCCATCTACGAGAAAGCCAAAACGCAACGTTTCCTTCAACAGACCGTGAAAAATGAAAGTGCCGCCCCTTGTCAACCTGTTATAAAAAAGGCTCGACGCAGAGGCAGAAATAAGTCGAAAGGCCAAAAAAGCGCTCAACAGCAACAAAGCAGGGCTAAGAAGCCACGCAAACGGGAGTCGAGCGTTATTGATCTATCCCTCATGAAGAAAATGGGTCGAGCGTACTCGTTTCCTCGGGACAAGACGAAGAGAATACTTGACCTCGCTCTAAAATATCAGATGCTTACACTGCTGGAGTCTAAACACCCCGAATAAGCAGGCGAAGTCTCTCACCCGGACTATTGCCCTTATCACCGAGTGATAGGGCACCCTCTCGAGGACTGCTTCACCTTCAAGAATTGGGTTGAAGATCAGTATCAGCTTGGCAAGTTCGCTCTGTCTGACAAGTGGAAGGTAGCACCGCCGCAGAAGCACGAACCCAAGGCCATGGAAGAAAAACCAGTCCCACATTGGGATTGGAAGTGAATTCGTACTTGTCACATGATAACAATATCAAAAGAAGAGCCCGAGGACATGGATGACCTTCCCTGGTGCTTCGAAAACAACAATGATGAGGTGATCTCAGAATTTCCGCCAGCTCCGAAAGAACTGGAGGATGGAATACATACCACTGCAGATAACCTCAAGAAAATTGAGTTGGGGACGGCAAGTGACCCACGGCCGACGTTCGTCAGTGAGCTGCTATCTGAAGAAAGGGTGACTGCGTTAAAAGACGTCCTTGTACAGCACAAAGATTGCTTCGCATGGAACTATTCCGAGATGCCAGGACTAGATCCAGAAGTTGCTGTGCACAAATTGGCGATATCCCCTGACGTCAAGCCAGTCAAACAGGCGCCGAGGAGAATGCGGCTCGAGCTTGAGATGAGCATCAACGCCGAGGTTAAGGAGCTGATCGACTACGGCTTTAGCCAGGAGGTTTAATATCCCGAATGGATCGCCAACATCGTCCCGGTGATGAAGAAAAATGGGACGGTGCGCATATGCGTGGACTTTCGGGATCTCAATAAAGCTTGCCCGAAGGACGATTTTCCAGTACCAGTTACCGAGCTGATGATAGACAATATGTCCACTCATGAGGTTTTCTCCTTCATGGACGGCTCGTCAGGGTATAATCAGATAAAGATGCATCCCGAAGACCAGAAGCACACCGCCTTCAGGACTCCTTTGGGTATATTCTGTTATAAAGTGATGCCCTTCGGTTTAAAGAACGCTGGTGCTACTTATCAGAGAGCCATGACGCAGATCTTTGATGACCTTATACACGAAATCGTCGAATGCTACATCGACGATCTCGTGGTTAAAAGTAAATCATACGAGGAACATCTCGAGCATCTGAAGACCGTATTTCAACGCCTTCGACAATACAACTTGAAGATGAACCCTCTCAAGTGTGCATTCGGAGTTTCCTCGGGCAAATTCCTGGGATTCATCGTCCGACACCGAGGTATTGAGATAGATCCGTCAAAGATCAAGGCGATTATGGAAATGCCTCCACCAAGGACTCTCAAACAACTGCGGTCTCTCCAAGGGAAGCTCGCGTATATACGGCGATTTATAGCCAACCTTTCAGGCAAGTGCCGTCCTTACAGCCACTTGATGAAGAAGGGAACCCCGTTCGTCTGGGATCAAAAATGTCAAAGCGCGCTAGACGAGATCAAACAATACCTGCAGAACCCGCCAGTGCTGGCTGCTCCGGTCAAGGGAAAACCCCTCATTCTTTGTAAAACCGCCCTCGAAGGTTCCTTAGGTGCATTATGGGCATAAGAGAACGATCAAGGGAAAGAAAGAGCACTCTACTACTTAAGTCAAGTTCTACTGGGAGCGGAAAGCAACTACTCCTCTATTGAAAAACACTGCCTGGCGTTGATCTTCGCGATAACAAAGCTCAGGCACTATGCGTTGGCGCATGAAGTCCGTCTCATTTCGAAGGTGGACCCCCTTAAATATTTAATGTCAAAGGCCATACTGACAGGTCGACTCGCTAAATGGGCCCTGCTCTTGATGGAATTCTCGATAGCGTATCAACCTCTCAAGACAGTGAAAGGCCAGGCCATCGCCGACTTCCTCGCTGAGCAACCGATACCGGCCGATGCTCCTCTAAATTGCGGGTTGCCAGACGAACATGCGTTTGACGCTATCGATGGGAACGATACCCGATGGGAACTCTATTTTGATGGAGCGTCTTCCATGAAGAAGCGCAAACAAAGTACGCCAATGATCAAATCAGGGATAGGACTCATCTTTGTAACTCCACAAGGAGGGATAATGCGCTTTGCTTTCTCCCTAACGGAACCGAGGACGAACAATGAAGCCGAATATGAAGCTTTGATAGCAGGCTTCGAGATCGCCATCGACATGGGAATTGAAAACCTCCTCATATACGGAGACTCCCAGTTGGTCGTTAGTCAAGTAAACGGCGACTACCAAACGTGCAAGCCAGAGTTGGTGAAGTACTGCGAAAAGGTGCAGCAACTATTGCCTAAATTCCCTCCTATATTTTGGAGAACATACCGCGCGCGGAAAACAGCAAAGCAGACGCGTTGGCCAAACTCGCTAAAGAACTGGCTGATGAGAACCTCGATGACGTGAGAATCGTGGTACAAAGCAGTCGGGTGCTCGCCCCAGCAGAAATATCTCCGGAATCATCCAAAGAAAAGGGAGCGACTGAACAAACAACTCTACAAATAAAAGACCGTGAGAAGGCTGAGGATTGGAAAGAAGTCTTTATAGACTACTTCAAATACCGTCGAACGCCCGAAGATGCGTCCTCGAGACATCAGCTTATGAAACGAGCTCTGTCTTTCACCTTCGTTAATGCTACTTTGTACAAGAGGTCGTTTGATTCTCTGTGGCTGAGATGTCTGGGACCTGATGAAACGAAAAGAGTCGTTCAGGAAGTTCATGACGGACTCTGCGGTTCTTACCGAGTAGGCCCAAAGATGAAACTGAAGATCAAACGGATGGGCTACTACTGACCCACGATGATTCAGGACTGCCTCGAATATGCGAAGCAATGTCACTCATGCCAAATCCATGGGGACTTCATCCACCAACATCCAAATCCACTCCATCCAACAGTGGCTAGCTGGCCATTCGAAATGCGGGGAACTGACATAGTCGGCCCCATCGAACCAGCATCGTCCAGAGGACATCGTTTCATCCGGGCGACGACTGACTACTTCTCCAAATGGGCAGAAGCAGTACCGTTGAGGGAAGTGAAGACGGAGAATATCCTCCATTTCTTCAAGACGCACGTCATATATCGGTTTGGAACTCCGAGACGGATCATCTCCGATAATGGGCCAGCTTACAGAAGCCACAAGATCAGTCGCTTCGCGCAACAACACAATATAGACCGGAGATATTCCTCGGTTTATAATCCACGAGCTAATGGTCTAGCCGAGGCCTTCAACAAAACCTTGACGAAAATCATGAAAAAGACGGTGTCCCAAAATAAGAAAGACTGGCACGAGAGACTACAAGAGGCTCTTTGGGCGTATCGAACTACGTTCAAGACGGCCACGAACACAACGCCGTACACGTTGGTATTCGGTACGGAAGCAGTACTCCCCCTCGAGATAGAGCTACCCTCTTTACGAGTGGCAGTCTACCACGAGTTGACCAACGAAGAAAATGCTAACCTCCGGCTTGAGGAGCTTGATGCCCTTGATGAAATACGGCTCATAGTGCAACAAAATCTGGAAGCTTATAAAGCAAAGATGACACGCTCATATGAAAGATTGACTCGGCCAAGGACATTCCGCCAAGACGAACTCGTGCTAGTGGTCAAAAGGCCTATGATCCCCAATCGCGCCAAGCGGGGAAAATTCGAGCCGAACTATGAAGGCCCATACATCATAGACAAGGTCTACCAGGGTGGAGCCTATCTACTTATGGATATGCACGGTGAAAGGCCTTACAGGCCAATAAATGGCCGATTCCTAAAGAAATACTACGCTTAGCGAGTTACTGCCTAGGTCAATGATAGATGACGACGACTATGTCCGCTCGCTATCTTCCTAAGCTCAAACTTTGTAGGCAGTAGCCAGCTTTCTCCTGGACGGACCGAAACGTCCTTAAACTAATACCGCAGCATCCTTACGCTAACGATATGAATAAAAAAAATAAATAAAGAAAAATATAATAAATAAAAACGGTATGTCCATAAGCAAAAAGGGCACGGATGAAAACCCGAAAGGGCTCCATGAGTAAAAACAGCAGGGCTACCGGCGAGTGTTCGTGAAAACTCGAAAGGGCGCGACCTCGTAAAAAAAAAGAGAAGAAGAAAATGAAAAGAATAAAAAAAACGGTATGTCCATAAGCAAAATGGGCACGGATGAAAACCCGAAAGGGCTCCGTGAGTAAAAACAGCAGGGCTACCGGCGAGTGTTCGTGAAAACCCGAAAGGGCGCGACCTCGTAAAAAAAAAAAGAGAAGAAGAAAATGAAAAGAATAAAAAAAACGGTATGTCCATAAGCAAAATGGGCACGGATGAAAACCCGAAAGGGCTTCGTGAGTAAAAACAGCAGAGCTACCGGCGAGTGTTTGTGAAAATCCGAAAGGGCGCAATCTCGTTAAAAGACACTTATAGGGTCCTCTCGACCTTGTAAGGAGAAACCACCCGCGTGAGATCCTTACGACTCACAAGGGAGCAACACACTTAGGGATCCCCAAGATTCTTAAGGAAAAAATACACTTGCGAGATCCTCACGACTCGTAAGGAGAATTCTCTTATGGGACCCTCACGGCTCATAAGATTTGAAAGTATTAAGTTATAGAGACCTAAACCTGTGCTTAAGCAACCCCCCCACAACTTCCGATATTGCCCTATAAGCAGTCCAATACTGGCCCTTGTATACAATCCACGGGCGTGAATAAACATTTTCCTGACCAAGTCCCATCCGTGGCTGGGGATATGTACGCATGATGAATAACCCTTATAAGTCCTCTCGACTTACAAGGAGAAAACCCTCTTGTAGGATCCTTACGACTTACAGAGGAACAAACACTTAGGAATCCTCACGATTCCTAAGGAGAAAATACACCTACAAGATCCTCACGACTTGTAGGGAGAAATACCTTTATGGAACCCTTACGGTTCATGAAGTCAAAATCCTTAGTCGACAGGACCCTAATCCTGGTCGCTAAGCCACCTTTGTTTAACATCGACAGAGGCAGATGATGATTCGCTCCTGGCAATATCCCAGTTGTAGCGGTGTTGATGCCGAAATCGGTGTCTAATTTCAGATTTACGGCGAAAAGCCAGTAGGCCGCACATGCATATGAAATAGCCGAAATGATGGGGCAACTTGCAATAAAAAGCAGCAAGTAAAAATGTTTGCATGCAAATAGCCGAAATGATTGGGCAACTCGCAATAAAAAGCAGCGAGTAAAAATAAAATAAACAGCCGAAATGATTGGGCACCGCGAAAAATAGCCGAAATGATTGGGCAATCGCGACTTTCACGATATAAAAGCTGAAATGATAGAGCATCGCGGAAATAAAACAAAAAAAATGATAATAAAACTTTGGCCCTACAGTTGAGATCACATCGATCCCTGTATACAATCCAAGGGCGCAAACGAAGAGGGAACCATACTTTCCCAACAGGTTCCACCAGAAAACGAAGCTAAATCTCGACGATTCATCCCAATCCTGAAGAAACCAGTGTCTTCGGCAAAATCCTTCTACTCGAGGAAACAAGTGTCCTTGACGAAGAAAATCCTGATTCGCGTCGACTCGCAGAGCAACCAGTGTCTCCGTGGGAAATTCTCGATTCGTTTCAACACCAGGGAAACAAATAATCCTTGGCAAATACCTCAATTCAGGGAAACTAGCGTCCTTGATGAGAGCCTCCTGATTCGCATCGACTCACAGAGCAATCAGTGTCTCCGTGGGAAATTCTCGATTCGTTTCAACACCAGGGAAACAAATAATCCTTGGCAAATACCTCAATTCAAGGAAACTAGCATCCTTGATGAGAGCCTCCTGATTCGCGTCGACTCGCAGAGAAACCAGTGCCTCCGCGGGAAATTCTCGATTCGTTTCAACACCAGGGAAACAAATAATCCTTGGCAAATACCTCAATTCAGGGAAACTAGCGTCCTTGATGAGAGCCTCCTGATTCGCATCGACTCATAGAGAAACCAGTGTCTCCGCGGGAAATTCTCGATTCGTTTCAACACCAGGGAAATAAATAATCCTTGGCAAATACCTCAACTCAGGGAAACCAGCATCCTTGATGAGAGCCTCCTGATTCGCATCGACTCGCAGAGAAACCAGTGTCTCCGCGGAAAATTCTCGATTCGTTTCAACACCAGGGAAACAAATAATCCTTGGAAAATACCTCAACTCAGGGAAACCAGCATCCTTGATGAGAGCCTCCTGATTCGCATCGACTCGCAGAGAAACCAATGTTTCCGCGAGAAATTCTTGATTCGTTTCAACACCAGGTAAACAAATAATCCTTGGCAAATACCTCAACTCAGGGAAACCAACGTCCTTGACGAGAGCCTCCTGATTCGCGTCGACTCGCAGAAAAACCAGTGTCTCCGTGGGAAATTCTCGATTCGTTTCAACACCAGGGAAACAAATAATCCTTGGTAAATAGCTCAACTCAGGGAAACTAGCGTCCTTGATGAGAGCCTCCTGATTCGCGTCGGCTCGCAGAGAAACCAGTGTCTCCGCGGGAAATTCCCGATCCGTCTCAACCCCGAAGAAACCAGTGTCTTCGGCAAAATCCTTCGACTCGAGGAAACAAGTGTCCTTGACGAAGAAAATCCTGATTCGCGTCGACTCGCAGAGAAACCAGT
Organism: Agapanthus africanus; assembly: GCA_030015575.1. Lineage (NCBI taxonomy): Eukaryota > Viridiplantae > Streptophyta > Magnoliopsida > Asparagales > Amaryllidaceae > Agapanthus > Agapanthus africanus. The sequence continues at coordinate 54,345,636 of JASDDO010000004.1, forward strand.
GTCTCCGCGGGAAATTCTCGATTCGTTTCAACACCAGGGAAACAAGTGTCCTTAGCAAATACCTCAACTCAGGGAAACTAGCGTCCTTGATGAGAGCCTCCTGATTCACGTCGGCTCGCAGAGAAACCAGTGTCTTCGCGGGAAATTCCCGACTCGTCTCAACTTGCAAGATGAAGCCTTAGGCAGCAAGGATTAAAAATCTTGTTTCCTAAGCACTGGGACCCTGCAAGTTGGTCTAAAACGGTCTCTTGCATACTATCCACGGGTTTCACTCTCCAAAGTCGAATTTCGACAAGGAGGGAAACAACCGCTTACGGGTCCTCTCGACTCGTAGGGGGAAAATTCTCTTATAGGATCCTTATGACTTATAAGAGAAAATGCACTTGGGAATCCTCACGATTCCCAAGGAGAAAATCCACCTATGAGATCCTCTCGATCCGTAGGGAGAAAAGTCTCCATGAGACCCTCACGGCTCATAGAGTTGAAAAGTCTTAGGCGGCAGATCTGAACCTGCAGCCTAAGCCATCGCTATCTCGTGAAGAAATCAAGATGCTTACTCAATTATCTGCCAATTATGTTTATCAAGACAGCATGCTGATAATAAGAGAAGGCAGAAAGAAAAAGAGCATACAAGACATTGCAAAGGAAAATGTGTATATTTATTTATTGACTTCAATCAAATACAAGATGAATTGTACAAAAGAATAAATATTGGATACATATTATTTGAAAAATAAATTTTGTTTACAAGTTTATTGGTACAAAGGCAGCTATTGGGAAGGAAGCGTCTTGCATAGCCCTATTAATTGTTCGTGCACTTCCTTCCACATCTTTTCCTGATCTGCTACCGCCGCCAGTTCTACCTCCACCTGAGCCCTTTGCTGCAAGAGAGATGCAAGCTGCTCCTCAACGGCTTGCTGAGTGGCTTCGCGGCCTTGGGCATTACGCTCAGCAACGTCAAGTTTCTGCTTCAATTTCAGCCCATTTGAGATACGCTCCAGAAGGCCCTCGAAGACAGCCTTCACCTCGGCAGCGTTCGCCTCAACTTCAGCACGTATGCGAGCAGTTTCGCTTGAAGACTCCTGACGCTTTTTCAGCCTTAAAGCTGCTTCTTGTTCCAAATGGTGGAAATGAGAAGTGCTTTGCTCGAGCCATGCTGCCCGTTGAGTATTCACGGCCAAGAACCTCCGTCTCGGAAACAAGTCAGCCAATGACCTCCGTCGCGGAAACAAGTCAGCCAATGACCTCCGTCTCGGAAACAAGTCAGCCAATGACCTCCGTCGCGGAAACAAGTCAGCCAATGACCTCCGTCTCGGAAACAAGTCAACCAACGACCTCCGTCTCGGAACAAGTCAGCCAAGGACCTCCGTCTTGGAAACAAGTCAACCAACGACCTCCGTCTCGGAAACAAGTCAGCCAATGACCTCTGTCGCGGAAACAAATCAGCCAACGACCTCCCCGTCGGAGCAATACTTCGACTCGAAAACAAGTCAACTCACCAACCACTTACGAATCCTCTCGACTTGTGTTCATATCAGAATATTGCATTTTATACCGCCCATTCTTACGCTCGTGTATTTATAGGTAGGTGCTTTTAATCCGTGTTTGTTACATGTTTACAGAATACAGGTTTCCAGTACAAATATTGCAAATCAGGATAAAATCTCCACAGTTACGCCAAAAGCAGAACATCTGCTGACAGCAGATAAAAGCCGGGTTCCGGTCATCCATATCCGTCCAGTGCCAAGTACCGGTTCCCGATACAAGACATGTGACAGTGGTCATTCATGTCTGGGACAAGCACAGAGCACGAGGTGGGCTGCACAAGAATCAATGGGTGCGCGGAGCTCGAGGGAGATAAAGTCAAAAGTGAAAAAGATAATGCAATCTTGGACTTGGAAATCTGCAGATATTCTTGAAGACTTCTGTGCAGTATGATGATTGCAAACACGAGGAAAACACCAACCAGGAACCCACAGAAAATCCCACTGCCCAACACCTTAAAAGGGCCGCGGATCCGCGGCCAAAGGTGGGTCTTGGCCGCGGTTCCGCGGCCATGTGGGGCCCTCTCACTGTCGAACTTCAGGGGTGTTTTGGGTACTTCATTTCTGGTCTGCTGGTTGCCCTAGAACTCCATTCTCCAGCCTATAAATACAGCAGACCTGAGCTTAACCAAGGGGAGCTTTTCTTTAGTTTCTTCTTTGTGTAATTTTGTTCTTCTTCTTCCTCTTCTTCATTCTTTCTCCATTAAATTGTAGTGAGAGCTTTTGAGTGGAAGATTAATGAAGATGAGGGTTCTTTATCTTTCTTGTTAGTTTGCTCCCCCTTGAGATTCTTGCTTTCTCTTGCTCATTCAACCTCTTCATTGAGCTTGAATGGGTAAGAGTTAGTTATTGATCTCAAGGGTCGTATTTTCTCACGGGACTAGTTCTTCACTTCACATGCGTTCTCTACCCTTCCCTTGATCTTGCAAGTTCTTCATTGAGCTTGCGAGTTTAAGGGTTGGCTATTGAGCACATGCTTGGCTTGGGTTCTACTTCCGTGTTCTTTTTATTTGCTTATTTATTACTTGCATTTTCATTCTTGCTTTTATTTCATGCAATTTTATTCATGCAATTTTATTACTTGTATCTTTTCTTTTCTTTGTTCTTTTCTTTTTGTTCTCTTTTGTTCATATTGTGAATGTTGTAATTATTGTTATTGTTAAGAATTAATACGATTTTATAAGTTAACATTTCTTTGCCAATTCCTTTTCCCGTTATTTTCCATTTGAACTTCGCCCAAACCATACGCAAGCGCTCCGTTAGGCACCGTACCCTGACAAGGTAACGGTGATTCCTAACCACGACCGGTTGCGTTCGGTTTGGCCGGAGGCGAAGGCAAGAGACAAGAACGGAAGGACAAGGGTAAATAAGCCGGATTCCACGAATACCGCGCTTAAATCCCCTAATCGACGTTGTTGCCGATTGCTTAGCTTCAATTGGTCAAGACTCGGCTCAAAGGTTTTTGAGTACGGATTTCTTAGCTTACAATCTCGTATTTTCTTAACAACTTTATACTTGCAGATAAACACATAGGTTAGACAAAACAAACATACAGATTCTTTATTGACTCGTCTAAGACAAGAAGGTAAGATAACACCATCTCCCTGTGGACCGACCCGTGCTCACCGGCTAGCTGCAAAGCGACACCGTCCTGATCGCGGTTACACTTTAATTCGTTGAACATCCGACACGCCAAAAGCGTGCGACCAAATGGCGCCGTTGCCGGGGAGACGGCAGCGTATTTTCTTTCTTGTTATTCGGGTTAATATTCTTTTTGTATATATATAAAAAAAAAATTCTTTTTTTTTTTTTTTGGATAATTCTTGTGGGCAAGAGTGCAGATTTTTGCAAGTTTGCAAACTGCGATTGTGGGAGCAAAGTGTGCATTCAAGGCAAAGGTGATTTACGAAGTACAGTGCCAAAGATCCGGGAAGTTTGACCCGCGCAAGCGAACCTTTCAAGCTTACCAGATTTGATTCAACGGAGGTTTCCTAACCCAAAACTTAAACGGTACGTACTTTACTAACACCTTCTTCTCAAATCCGACGCTTCCAATATACTATTCTTTGCAGGATTCTTTGCAAGTTCGCTAGCAAACGCCAAAATTGACTAACCCGTATTTGTTGCAGCGCCGCGCTTAAAATAAAAAAAAACGATTGTTTGATTCTTTATAGAATTTTTTGAATTGCGCATTGCATCAATTAATACGGACTTAAGGGCAAGCGAACCCCACAACATACGGTAAAGGATTTCATCACCTTTTCCGTGGCCCACAAATCATGAACTTGCGCATAACGTTTACCCACACAAAATTTAAAAGAAACTAGACTTTAAGCCTTAAGGACTTCGCGCTCACTAGGAGAAGTTGACTGTGTTTAGAAGCTTGCTTAACGGTATATTGTTTACGGGGTGTCTAGGAAAGTGTTAACGGCGAAACCGCCAAAAGAGAAAGGGTTATTTAATTAAGGAACTTCGCGAAAGCGTTGGAAAACCTCCCCTTATCTCTGCACTTACCTGGCCTCGTGATCGGTGTATCTTGAGTCTGTTTCTCGACACAGTTTAACTTCGACAATCAAGTTCTTGAGCAGGTCTAGTTGACCTAGGTGAACCTTAGAACGATTAAGTGTGTGGTATTTTTGTGTCGTGATCATTTTTGTCCATATTCTTTTTGTGTATACTTCATTCTTTTGTTAATATAAAAAAAAATTTAAAAAAAAAAAAATCATTCATTTTTCCCTTCCTCTTCTCTTCCTTTCTTTCCTTCTCTCTTCATATCATGGGTACTCCACCTCGCAAAACTCTTGCCGAACTTTGGTACCCACAACCAGACATTACTTCCTACGGTTCTTGTTTTGGTCGAACTTCGAACGATCCATCCATGCCAAAAATTTCTTTGAAAGATCGGATAGACGCGTCTAGGACGAACAACTGGACCCCGCAATCCACTTCGTATCAACCGTTTCAAACATTCACCCCTTCTTGCGTTGATACCCCTTTTGAAAATCCAGTTGTAACCCCGAGACCTATGTCTATTGCTGAACGTATTGAACAATCTCGTAGCCGATCTTTCACTCCTTTCACCACTACAAATTCTTGGGATCAACAATTCCATTCACCTTCTTATCCCAATGTTGATCCCACTCCTGTCCAGCCATTCAATTCCTACCAGTCCTACCCAACTTTTACACCTTCCCTAGACATTGTATCAGAACCGCCATTTGGGAGTTTTCAGTATCCAAACTACTATGAATCTTTTACTGAAACCCCTTCACAACCAATGTCTAGTCTAGAACAATCCTTGGAAGACTTTAGGGTAGCGTCAAGCCAACAGATGATGGAATTGAATGCGTCCATGGCCGCTCTCATACAACCAACTGACCCGGTAGCTAGTTTCCAGCTAGCTCCAAATTTTCCAATGTATGATGAGGCGGTAGGACAGGCTGTGAATTTGAGTGGAGAGAGTGAGATGTACCCCCTTCCAAATCAAACCTACCCGTCCCAAATTGAATCCCACAACTCCTGTTTTGAAAGTCTATCGAGTATCCCAAATGAATTATCAGTTGAAGATAGAATGTTTAATGAGTTGTGCGACTTTGTAGTGTTTGATTTGCCCGATTGTGAAGGATCCCTTCCAAGTGAAACCATACCTAATCCTTTTGACCTCTACACCTATATCTTAGAACCAGAATCGATTAATATTCATGCTTTTGATGAGGTGTCAGAGAATTTTGATTTTCACTTGATTGAGGATATTGACGCTGGGGATATTTTGGATGATGAACCCGTAGATTTGGCTGAGTTTCTCTCTTCAAATCATCATCCCGAGTCATTAAATGTTTTTCCCGAACCCCATATGCGTCTGGACTTTGAAGAGAAGAGCATGGATGTGCTAAATTTTGAGGAGAATATTGAGGATAGTTTTGAGGATGAACCAGTTTTGCTTGATGAGTCGGATTTTCCAATTCATCCTGTTCCTTCCACTGACTGTGTACACCCTCCTGAACCTTTAACCGATAACCTTCCTCAACCACTTCCCTCCATCCTTTCCATCGTTCCGACCTTGCAAGAACCCGTCTCGCTCTCATTTCATATGTCTGGTTTACCAAGTTCGGCGTACCCATGGTTGCTCACGAATCTTGAGGGATTTGACCCCATTTCTCGACGGGTAAATATATTAGCACAATCGCTTTTCACACATCGGTCATCACAAGTTGTGCTAATCTATTTACTCCATTTGCACCCTCAAGTTCGTATTCCACTTCTTTTTCCCTTCCGCCATTCTTCTTCTTCTGATATACCGAGACCGTATCCCGCTTCTCTCCGCATACGATCTCGCGTAGTCTCCATTTCTTTTCTCTACGCCTTCTTCCACCAACCGGTACATTATAGCGATAAAATCTTTGAATGGTTGGTGTTAACTTTTGGCCTGTGTAAGGCCTTGTATAGATGGATACTATTCTTTCCCCCCTAATCCTGAATTTCAACGCTTAACAGTGGAAACACTGTTTTACTTAAGTTTGGGGGGGGGGGGACAATTTTTTTGTATATATTTTTGGTTTTCCTTTTTTTTGTTTTGTATATAATTTGTTTTTAGGAAGCACCGGCAATTTTGACCCTCTTGGTATAGCCTGACAGTGAGGGCACTGTCAAGTTTAAGTTTGGGGGTGTGCTCGGTAAGCTTTCTTCCTTCGCATTCATTTATATATTTTGCATCTGCATATTAAATCCATAAAATCCATAAAAATCTGAAATTTTTTTAAAAAACATAAAAACTTTTCTGTCAAGTTAGCTAGTGGGAGGACTCTGATTCAACATTTCGACGGTTTTGTTTGATAAAATAAGAATAACTAAATCTTATGTTTAGATTTTGAAAACCTGAAAAATAACTCTCCTTTGAAGTTAACTATAGCTGATATACGTCTTTACATTACACTACACGTGTTGTGAGTCTTGGAAATTAGATGACAAGTCTTTTATGTTTAAAAAACTTTTAAACAGATAAATGATTTTCTGAGGATCAAATAGGTTTGTTCTGAAATAAGTAATGTCAAGAATAGTTTATGAAGTAAAGCGAATATGAAGGAATGTTATTGATGCCTTAATTGGAACTAAGTCTGAAAAATAACCCATCTGAAACTTGATTGGAATGATTACACACCGAACCTACTAAACACGTCTTTTATCCAAAAAAATAATTGAACTGCCGGTTATATCTCCGTTCGTATTGAATCATCATGTTTTTCACGCCAAACTGTCTTTTGTTTTTGACCTAGGTAACTTGAGTAATTAAGTCCGCTGGGGTGTTTCTACACCTAATGCCCTAAAACCAACTGGTTTGGGTGCATTGGCCCAAAGCTCGCTAAGAAGCCTAGAAAGTCCAGATAAAAAAAAAGTCAAGCAAGTGTTCTCTCCGAGTTAAAATTCCTAACGGTTCTTTGTGTGAGAATAATCTTGATAAAAGACAAGCTTTTATAAAAAATTTTAACGGAGATATGAAGGTTTCACTCTATGATAAAGACTATTGCACGTTCACAGAGGTGTGTATGAAATGAAAACAAGAAAAAGGTGGAGTGAAGAATAAGACCTAGTTTCCTGTTAGGGAAGATAGAAATTCTGAAGTTGAAACTTTACTGGAAAACGAAACTTGAAAAATGCTTAACTCTTTATAAAACTTATGTGATCCTTTTAAAATTGTTATCTGGGCTTTATTGTGTGACATAATGACTTTATTCGACCTTTCGGGAACTTAACGACACTATTTTGCACTGCACGTAAAGACATATAAAATCTGTAGTTAAATAAGAAGAGAGGTGTGAAAAATAAAGGTTCGATAGTCTAGACTTAGGATTATAGAATTGTTATTTTCTGAAACAAAACTTTAGGGGCTTGAATCTTAGTTATTTTACAAAACTAGCTTGACCGGATTTTGTGGGGAGTATCCGCTGAAAACCCTCAGGAGACAACACTCCTCCTACTAGGGACACCTAGAGGTTTAACGGCTTGTTGCACGCGCTCAGTACAATCGCGTTCCCTGCGAAAGTGCGGTTATCATTTTATTTTTGTGAATAATTGGTTTTGCTCGGGACGAGCAAAAGTTAAGTTTGGGGGTATTTGTTCATATCAGAATATTGCATTTTATACCGCCCATTCTTACGCTCGTGTATTTATAGGTAGGTGCTTTTAATCCGTGTTTGTTACATGTTTACAGAATACAGGTTTCCAGTACAAATATTGCAAATCAGGATAAAATCTCCACAGTTACGCCAAAAGCAGAACATCTGCTGACAGCAGATAAAAGCCGGGTTCCGGTCATCCATATCCGTCCAGTGCCGAGTACCGGTTCCCGATACAAGACATGTGACAGTGGTCATTCATGTCTGGGACAAGCACAGAGCACGAGGTGGGCTGCACAAGAATCAATGGGTGCGCGGAGCTCGAGGGAGATAAAGTCAAAAGTGAAAAAGATAATGCAATCTTGGACTTGGAAATCTGCAGATATTCTTGAAGACTTCTGTGCAGTATGATGATTGCAAACACGAGGAAAACACCAATCAGGAACCCACAGAAAATCCCACTGCCCAACACCTCAAAAGGGCCGCGGATCCGCGGCCAAAGGTGGGTCTTGGCCGCGGTTCCGCGGCCATGTGGGGCCCTCTCACTGTCGAACTTCAAGGGTGTTTTGGGTACTTCATTTCTGGTCTGCTGGTTGCCCTAGAACTCCATTCTCCAGCCTATAAATACAGCAGACCTGAGCTTAACCAAGGGGAGCTTTTCTTTAGTTTCTTCTTTGTATAATTTTGTTCTTCTTCTTCCTCTTCTTCATTCTTTCTCCATTAAATTGTAGTGAGAGCTTTTGAGTGGAAGATTAATGAAGATGAGGGTTCTTTATCTTTCTTGTTAGTTTGCTCCCCCTTGAGATTCTTGCTTTCTCTTGCTCATTCAACCTCTTCATTGAGCTTGAATGGGTAAGAGTTAGTTATTGATCTCAAGGGTCGTATTTTCTCACGGGACTAGTTCTTCACTTCACATGCGTTCTCTACCCTTCCCTTGATCTTGCAAGTTCTTCATTGAGCTTGCAAGTTTAAAGGTTGGCTATTGAGCACATGCTTGGCTTGGGTTCTACTTCCGTGCTCTTTTTTTTCTTCTTATTTATTACTTGCATTTTCATTCTTGCTTTTATTTCATGCAATTTTATTCATGCAATTTTATTACTTGTATCTTTTCTTTTCTTTGTTCTTTTCTTTTTGTTCTCTTTTGTTCATATTGTGAATGTTGTAATTATTGTTATTGTTAAGAATTAATACGGTTTTATAAGTTAACATTTCTTTGCCAATTCCTTTTCCCGTTATTTTCCATTTGAACTTCGCCCAAACCATACGCAAGCGCTCCGTTAGGCACCGTACCCTGACAAGGTAACGGTGATTCCTAACCACGACCGGTTGCGTTCGGTTTGGCCGGAGGCGAAGGCAAGAGACAAGAACGGAAGGACAAGGGTAAATAAGCCGGATTCCACGAATATCGCGCTTAAATCCCCTAATCCACGTTGTTGCCGATTGCTTAGCTTCAATTGGTCAAGACTCGGCTCAAAGGTTTTTGAGTACGGATTTCTTAGCTTACAATCTCGTATTTTCTTAACAACTTTATACTTGCAGATAAACACATAGGTTAGACAAAACAAACATACAGATTCTTTATTGACTCGTCTAAGACAAGAAGGTAAGATAACACCATCTCCCTGTGGACCGACCCGTGCTCACCGGCTAGCTGCAAAGCGACACCGTCCTGATCGCGGTTACACTTTAATTCGTTGAACATCCGACACGCCAAAAGCGTGCGATCAACTTGTAAGGGAGAAAATTCTCTTATAAGATCCTTACGACTTATAAGAGAAAACGCACTTAGGAATCCTCATGATTCCTAAGGAGAAAATGCACCTACGAGATCCTCTCGATCCGTAGGGAGAAAAGTCTTTATGAGACCCTCACGGCTCATAAAGTTGAAAAGTCTTAGGTGGCAGATCCTACCCCTGTCTTCTAAGCCATTACTGCCCTACTCATGAGCATATAAACTATTTCACACCAGAGTAAAACATAAAGAAATAGAAGGGTGCGGCTCATGGAATTGAGAGTTTGGACTATATCTTTTAAGAGTCGAGATTTGAGTCAATGATAAATGGCGAAGCTTGTGTCCGCTCGTTATCTTCTCAAATCAAGATTCTGAAAGTTATATACCAACCCGAAACTGGTCATACGCTATACATTATTCTGCACTACTTCACCCACATATATACTTACGTGGGCAAAGTAGTGGGGGCATTTGTTCCCTCCAAAAATTTTTGCGCAAAAGAGTCCAAGATATCAAATGGCAGCGATACGCTTAAGAAAATGCGAACCAGTATCTTCCGGCCTGTATTTTGATAAACTCCTCAATGAGGAACTGTTAAATTATAATGGTATTAAAAGCATCTCGAAAAAACTTTCGATTTGATATATTATGGGCTTCATAATTCATCCGGGATCAAAAGTTATGAGCAAATGTGTTATGCACATGTGATCTAAGAAAGAAGATGCGAACCAGTATTTTCCGAGCTGTATTTTGACAAACTCCGGAATGAGAAATAGCTAAATTCTGATGGTATTGAAAGCATCTTGAAAATATTTTCGATTTGATATATTACGGGCCTCATAATTCATCCGGGATCAAAAGTTATGAGCAAATGTCTATGCACATGTGATCTAAGGAAGAGATGCGAACCAGTATTTTCTGAGCTGTATTTTGACAAACTCCGGAATAAAAAATGGCTAAATTCTGATGATATTGAAAGTATCTCGAAAAGACCTTCGATTTGATATATTATGGGCTTCATAATTCATCCGAGATCAAAAGTTATGAGCAAATATGTTATGCACGTGTAATCTAAAGTAATGCTCTACTACATGGGGAATGCATTTTTTAGTCCCACATCGGGAAAAGGAGAGATGACTTCTCTACCACTCGCATATAAATAAGAGGGGATACCTCTTAGAAAGGGTAGAGTTAAATTCTCAAAGGATTCAATACTCAAAAGAGCTTAGTTCTCCAAATGAGCTCAGTTCTCCAAGATAGGAGCGTGCTCCTTCATAATGCGCATATGCGCTACGTGCAACGCACGTGTGCCCGCCATAAGGCACCACGTGAAACGCACGTGCGCCACATGAGAATATTTAATAATATTAAAAGGAGCTTGTTCTCCATATATAGAAGCTCTACTTCTCCTCATAATGCGCATGTGCGCTACGTGCAACGCACGTGTGCCCGCCATGCGGCACCACATGCAACGCACGTACGCACCACATGAGAACATTTAATAATATTAAAAGGAGCTTATTCTCCATATATAGAAGCTCTGCTTCTCTTCATAATGCGCATGTGCACTACGTGCAACGCACGTGTGCTCGCCATGCGGCACCACGTGCAACGCACGTGCGCACCACATGAGAACATTTAATAATATTAAAAGGAGCATGTTCTCCATATATAGAAGCTCTGCTTCTCCTCATAATGCGCATGTGCGCCACGTGCAACGCATGTGTGCCTGCCACACGCGTACCACGTGCAACGCACGTGCGCACCACATGAGAATATTCAATTAAAAGGAGACTCGTTCTCCATAGGAGCTTGCTGCCCCCCATAATGCGCATATGCGCAAAATCCATGTGCGCTACGTGTAAATATGAGCGCCCAACACGTGCGACGCACATGTTCCCAACACGTGCGACCCACGTGCGCGAACGCAAAGAAGCCTTTTTCAGCAGCGAGAAGCTTAAGCTCCAGCCTGTTCTCCCCCCTAATGATTGAGACATGGTTCAAAGGGTACATCCCTCCACACCTTCGATATATGGCACTGTAATCTCTCAGTGTCGTCGGAGAGGTGGTGGGTCCCAACGACCAATGATCCTTCTTTCTAAAATAAAAAAAAAGAGAAAAAGAATGAACATTGTGAGAAATCAAGAACTTCAAATAGAGAAAACTCTGAAGAAATTTCGAGAAGAAAAAGGTAAAAACCTTTAGAAAAAAGAGAAAATTCTCTTATAAACAGATCATTGATCTGAGAACAAGATCAATGATCTTCAATAAAAAGAAAAATAAATAATAATAGTGCTTTGCACTTTCTTTTGAACCATTGGTTATTTGAAAACAAGAAAAACTTGTTTTCTTTGATTTAAAATCGATCAAAACATAAAACAGTGCTTTGCACTTGAAAAATTGCACAGTTGCGCTCCTGTGTTGGCGCAAGCCACCAAGGAGCACCACGTGTCAGCAGCGCAACAGCGCAGCGCACTGCGCTGTTGCGCTTGCTCTTATCAGAGCGTGACACGTGTCCTCACCACAAGCGCTTGCGCTTTTTGATTGGCGCAAAGCGCCTGACAAATGCAATGCATTTCTTTTGCTGAAAGGCCAGGCCCAAATCAAAAAGACCTAGTAGGACAAAATAAATTGCAAAGCAATAAATGGGCAGAGCCCAGGTAAAATTGATGCTCTGCATCTTTTATAAAAGGGCATAGCCCAAGTAAAATTGATGCTCTGCATCATTTATAAATGAGCAGAGCCCAAAACAAATTGATGCTCTGCATCTTTTATGGGCAGAGCCCAAACAAAAATAAAAAGTAGTGCAATGCATTATTTAAACACGGGCAAAGCCCTAGCACAGGTCTAATAGACCAAAAACAAATAAAAGCGTCGAATATTTTTCAACTGGACTTAGCCCAATCATGGCCGTAAGTCCTCAAATTAAATTGACTGAGCACAATTGCTCTCTTAAATCAATTTACATCCGGTTCAAGGGTACATCTCCGAACTCCTCTAACACCTACCGTTGTAATCCTTCAACGACGTCAGAGAGGCGACGGGTCCCGACAACCATACATCAACACGGACTGTGGGGTCCTTAAACTCATGGACTCATGCGTTCTTAAACTAAAACACGGACTGTGGGGTCCTTAAACCCGCGGACTTATGCGTCCTTAAACTAAAACACGGACTGTGGAGTCCTTAAACCCACGGACTTAAGCGTCCTTAAACTACCTATGGACCACCATGTCCCTAAACTGGAATATGGACCCCCATGTCCCTAAACTGGCAATGGACCGCAATGTCCTTAAACTACTTCTGGACCACCACGTCCCTAAACTGGAATATGGACCGTAATGTCCTTAAACTACCAATGGACCGCAATGTCCTTAAACTACCTATGGACCACTACGTCCTTAAACTGGAACAATAGAGCCCCCAAATGCTCTTTTGTTGGATCTAAACGATCCCGTTTAAGTTGATCTTAGCCTCAAATATGGCTAACGTATCCTTAAACATTTAAACAGACTTTAGTCCCAAATTGGACTATAAGACCCCCAATCAACTTTGGTTCAAGGGTACATCTCCGAACTCCTCTGACACATGTCGTTGTAATCCTTCAACATCGTCAGAGAGGTGACGGGTCCCGACGGCCATATATTAAATGGACCATCATGTCCCTAAACTGGAAATGGATCTAGACGATCCCGTTAAATAGATCTTAGTCTGGAAATTAGACTAGCGTATCCTTAACAAACATTTAAGTTCATCTTAGCCTCAAATATGGCTAACGTATCCTTAAACCAAAACCCAAAACCCAAATCTAAGAAAGTACGGATTTAGACTAATCCACGTCCTACGAGCGACGAAATAAATAGTCTCCGTATACAATCCACGGGCAACCACAAACAAAACAAACACCCACGACACGAAGTGAAATTCTTGAGAAGGAGAAAGTTGTTACCGCGATGCGGTAGCGTAATTAACTGCAGGGGCTTGCGCCTGCAGGGAAGAGCGTCCCCACAATCAAAAACCCCTCAAGCGAGGGGGAATCTGACGAAGTCTGCTATATCGGCCGCATCCGTCTAAACCTCCGATACACGGTACCATAAATCAACTTGGCATCTTCGGAGAGATGGACGGATAAAACCATATAGCATCTGCCCCGAATCTCAGGCAAGACGTCCTCACGTCTCGGCCGCCGTCCTTCGGAGGCAAATATCCTAAAACTTGCAATTGACCGAAACGTCAATAAACTACTTCGGACCGCAGCATCCCAAGGCTGACGCAAAAAAAAAAATAAAAAAACAATAAAAAAAGAATAAATAAAAACGGTATGTCCTTAAGCAAAATGGGCATGGATGAAAACCCGAAAGGGCTCCGTGAATAAAAACAGCAGGGTTACTGGCGAGTTTTGTGAAAACCCGAAAGGGCGCAAGCTTGTTAAAAGACACTTGCAAGGTCCTCTCGACCTTGCGAGGAGAAACCACCGCGAGGAGAAACCACCTTCGTGAGATCCTTACGACTCACAAGGGAACAACACACTTAGGGATCCCCATGACTCCTAAGGAGAAATTACACTTGCGAGATCCTCACGACGCGTAAGGAGAACCATCCTATGAGACCCTCACGGCTCATAGGATTCAAAAGCCTTAAGCTACAGGGATCTGAACCTGTTCTTAAGCAGCCACCACAACCTCCAATGCTGCCCTATAAGCGGTTCAGTATTGACCCTTGTATACAATCCATGGGCGCGAATAAACATTTCCCTAACAAATTCTCACTAGAGACAGGGGATATGCTCATACGGCAAAAGGCACTTGTAAGTCCTCTCGACTTATAAGGAGAAAATACTCTTGTAAAATCCTTACGACTTATAAGAGACCATACACTTAGGAATCCTCACGATTCTTGAGGAGAAAACACACCTATGAGATCCTCACACCTCGTAGGGAGAAATACCTTCATGAGACTCTTACGGCTTATGAAGTCAAAAGCCTTAGTCGACAGGATCCTAACCCTGTTTGCTAAGCCACCTTTGTTCGAACCGACAAAGGCAAATGATGATTCGCTCCTGGTAATATCCCAGTTGTAGCGATGCTGATGCCCAAATCGGTATCAAATCCAAAGCTCGCAGCAAAGCAAATGCATAAGAAATAGCCGAAATGATGGGGCAACTTGCAAATCAGCAAGTAAAAATATATATGCATACACAAATAGCCGAAATGATTGGGTAACTCGCAATAAAAAGCAGCGAGTGAATAAAACAAATAGCCGAAATGATTGGGCACCGCGAAAAATAGCCGAAATGATTGGGCAATCGCGACTTTCGCGATATAAAAGCTGAAATGATAGAGCATCGCGGAAAGAACAAAAAATATATATAAAATGAAACTTTTTGCCCTGCAGATGAGATCATATCGATCCCTGTATACAATCCAGGGGCGCAAACAAAGAGGGAACCATACCTTCCCACCAGGCTCCATCAGAATGAGAGCCAAGTCTCAAACAACCTGAAGAACATCTCAACATTCGTCTCACTACCACAGACGCAACATCAACAAAACGGAACCGCGGCAATTTCCAGTTCAATGACTCGGCGGTGCACAGACAACCGAGAGTCAACCCCCGACTCCGTGAAATGCGGATAAAGTCAACCCTTCCTGGTCACGTGGAACACGGCCTATGTCAATCCTGAACCCATAGGAAACGTCCAGAGCGGAGCCTGGTCCTCACAGAACACGGCTATGACCCCGTGGGAAACATCCAGAGCAAATTCCTGGTCATGTGGAACACGGCCTATGTCAATCCTGACCCCATGGAAAACGTCCAGAGCGGAGCCTGGTACTCGCAGAACACGGCTATGACCCCGTGGAAAGCATCCAGAGCAAATTCCTGGTCACGTGGAACATGGCCTATGTCGATCCTGACCCCGTAGAAAACGTCCAGAGCGGAGCCTGGTCCTCGCAGAACACGGCTATGACCCCGTGGAAAGCATCCAGAGCAAATTCCTGGTCACGTGGAACACGGCCTATGTCAATCTTGACCCCGTGGGAAACGTCCAGAGCGGAGCCTGGTCCTCGCATAACACGGCTATGACCCCGTGGGAAGCATCCAGAGCAAATTCCTGGTCACGTGGAACACGGCCTATGTCAATCCTGACCCCGTGGAAAACGTCCAGAGCGGAGCCTGGTCCTCGCAGAACACGGCTATGTCAATCAGACCCTGTGGGAAGCATCCAGAGCAAATTCCTGGTCACATGGAACACGGCCTATGTCAATCCTGACCCCGTGGAAAACGTCTAGAGCGAAGCCTGGTCCTCGCAGAACACGGCTATGTCAATCAGACCCCATGGGAAGCATCCAGAGCAAATTCTTGATCACGTGGAACACGGCCTATATCAATCCTGACCCCGTGGAAAACGTCCAGAGCGGATCTTGGTCCTCGCAGAACACGGCTATGACCCCGTGGGAAGCATCCAGAGCAAATTCCTGGTCACGTGGAACACGGCCTATGTCAATCCTGACCCCATGGGAAACGTCCAGAGCGGAGCCTGGTCCTCGCAGAACACGGCTATGACCCCGTGGGAAGCATCCAGAGCAAATTCCTGGTCACGTGGAACATGGCCTATGTTAATCCTGACCCCGTGGGAAACATCCAGAGCGGAGCCTGGTCCTCGCAGAACGCGGCTATGACCTCGTGGGAAGCATCCAGAGCAAATTCCTGGTCACGTAGAACATGGCCTATGTCAATCCTGACCCCGTGGGAAACGTCCAGAGCGGAGCCTGGTCCTCGCAGAACACGGCTATGACCCCGTGGGAAGCATCCAGAGCAAATTCCTGGTCACGTGGAACACGTCCTATGTCAATCCTGACCCGTGGGAAACGTCCAGAGCGGATCCTGGTCCTCGCAGAACACGGCTATGTGAATCCTGACCCCGTGGGAAGCATCCAGAGTGGAGCCTAGTCCTCGCAGAACACGGCTATGTCAATCCTGACCCCGTGGGAAGCATCCAGAGCAAATCCTGGTCCCATAAAACATGGTTAAAGTCAATCTTGACTCCTTGGGAAATGACCAGAACAATCCCCGACTCCGTGAAATGCGGATAATGTCAACCTCATCCACCACTTACGGGTCCTCACGACTCGTAAGGGAGAAAACTCTTTTGTGAGATCCTTACGACTCTCAAGAGAAAACGCACTTAGGAATCCTAACGATTCTTAAGGAGAAATTACACCCATGGGATCCTCTCAACCTGTAGGGAGAAAATTCTTTATGAGATCCTCATGGCTCATAAAGTTGAAAAGTCTTAGGAGGCAGATCCTAACCCTGTCTCCCAAGCCATCGTTGTTTCGCAAAGAGGTCAAGATAGATTTTCTACGGGCCACTCTCTGACAAGAAAAGAAATAATCACTTACGGGTCCTCTCGACTTGTAAGGAAGAAAATTCTCTTGTGAGATCCTTACGACTCTCAAGAGAAAATACTCTGAGGAATCTTCACGATTCTTAAGAAGAAATTACACTTACGAGATCCTCACGAATTGTAAGGAGAAATACCTTTATGAGACCCTCACGGCTCATAAAGTTGAAAAGCCTTAGGAGGCAGATCTGAACCTGACTCTTAAGCCATCACGGTCCTACAAAGAAATCGAAACAGATTATTTACAAGATGCATTTACTAAAAAGGACACACCATCATGAAGCAAAAATTGTCTTTTATTCACGAGTCAAAATGAATACAAAGTACAATCTTTGAAAGAATAAAAAAATTATACTCTTATTCAGGAGTATGTACAAGAGAAGAATAAAATGAAAAATACACAATTCTTTAAGCCGGCGGACGATTTAATAGACGTGCAAGTTCATCCTTCTTCCCCTGGGCCTCGGCTTCATGATTCATTATTATTATAAGACGGGCCTCCGCTTGAGCCTGTTGGGCCTGGTATGAGGCAAGCCGGCCTTCAAGCTTTTTTTCAGTAACCTTATGGTCAACCATTTCACGAGTAAAAACGGCGGCCTTATCAATGGCTACCACCTCCTTGATAGCCTCTTGAAGCACCCGCCAAAGTTCATATGCCCTAGTGGTCTTGGCCGTAAGATTGGTTTGAAGCTCCCTCGGCGCTTTGGAAGCCAGTTCCCTCTCCGAAAACTTGCGGCTGAGCCTTTTCTCGCACGATATCATGTTCGCAGCGCACCGTTCAATCGGCCCCTGTAAGCTCACCTTCTCGGCCACAACCTCTGAAGGAAGGCGTGTACATTCAAGAATATGCAAGCAAGCCTCCACCTGCCGACAAAACTCAACCCAGACTTGCACCAATGTTTCACTATGGTAGGTGGCAAGAATGGGAAGAGAACCGTTGGCTTCAGCGGCAAACGCTTTGGCTGTGATCAGACTGCCGGCGCGAAGGTCTTCAATTAGGGCTGACAGGGAGTCAAGGCTTAGATTTGCCATCCGTTCCGAGACACGCAGAGCATAGGGGCCGGGTGGCATCACGATACGAGATTCCAGCGTGGTAAGAACTGGCAAAGCTGTTAGAGATTTATAAACAGTCAGCGAGACTTGTAAGCAAAGAGCAGATGGAACAACGTTGAGACTCTACTTACCCACGGCCATGTAAGAAGGATCTGAAGGCTCCCCAGGCCCGTCAAGAATCTCAACCTCGTCATCGGCTTCCAGAACTATAGAAGACATCAATGTCATTATATAGAAAAGCAATAATGCCGTAAGGAGAGGGCAAACGACACTAACCTTGCCCGGAAGAGAGGACGATGCGTTGAGGAGATATCGCCTGCGGAGCGGCCATCTCCAACAGGCGCTGAAAGGACCTCCTGGGAGACAGATCAGCAATAGACGCCGCCAATCCGCGCAATTCTGAAAAGACAGAAGGGTTCAGCTAATGGAGAGATTATTAATATGAAATATAGAAGGCTACCTTCAATACTTCTCCCATTCTGAGCTGAAGGAATAGCAGCTTCGACGGCTTCCCCCATGCCCCCAGGCACATCATCAGGGACATAGGCCGATACAACAACTTCCGGTTTAGGAGCAGCGGCCACCACTGCAGGCTCCAACTGAAGGACGGTAGCCTCGAGTACCTGTCCCATGGTCTCCAGGCCATCCCCAGAAAGATCCATTGAATCGGCAACCAACAAAGATGCCTCTTCCAGGGGAACAAGCACTTGGGGAGCAAAAGCCACCAAGGGAAGCTCCATCGCAAGAGCAACGGTTGCATTGACCCCCTCCACACTGATTAGTGTCTCATTGGGGATATTGGCGGAGTCTACTGTCAAAGCGTGACTCGAACTCAGATCCTCCGCCATCGCCGAAGTCCCTGCAAAATTTGTACGAGGATAAGGATATATTTATATGAACAATACAAAATATTACAAAGAGATATATGAACATACCGATGCCCAAAGAAGCCTCTAGTATGGCTTTTTCGAGCCGACGCTCCTTCCTGAGGAGGTATTCTCGCCGAGATTCGAGAGTAGACTCATGGCCACCGGTCCACAACGAGAGTGCATCTTCGGCGTCGACCGAAACGGCCTGCTTAAGGGCTCTCTCGCCTCCTTCTTCCAAAGGACCTATGAATATCCGCCGTATCGATGGAGGATCCTCGTAGAAGATAACGGCGGGATAAGGCCTCTTTGGGATCCTTACATTCTCAGTCTCGTCCTGAGAGCGTCTTATAGCCTCAGCCAATTGTGTGGCTTCCTCGGCAGATGAACCCGGGAAAAGTATACCACCATCTGATTCTTGCATGGCTAGTGGTTCGTCTTGAAGGATATGCTCTAATTCCACTAAAAAGTCGAGTAGATTGGTGACCGTCTTCTTTCGCCTCTTAGATCTAGAACTAGCTGCAAAAGACGATCGCCTCTTTCCCCTCGATGCTTTAGCGTGACGTTGACCCACCTCGCCTTCAATATCCTCACTCGGCGGTGCTACCGACGACGATACCGCCATTGCTGACGCCGCAGCTGATGATACTGCTATTGGCACCTTATTGCCCCCTGATTGAGCTCTAGTGCGCGGTGGCATACGAGCTGTGGGAGTTAGATCCACTTTTGCCGTCCCCGGAGTAAGCACGGTGCTAGTATCTCTCAAAGGAGGGCGAGCCGCTGCACACGGTCGCGGCGAAACTCCCGTGGCTTGGATCGGAGCGGGAACCCTATATCCAAGGAGTATCCTTTTCTCCTCAGTAATGATAGGACTGACTCGGTGGAGATACCAGCTCGTGAAAGCCTCCACACATCGAGGGATATAATCAGCCTCGGGAATCACGAAGGAAAAGCGGGTGTTCAGCCGCATGAAGTGATGAGCGGTGTCACAAACAACTTCAGACGACGGGCTGGGCTCCACTGTAAACGCCTTAAAAGGGACCCCTGGTCATATCCCAGTTGCCGAGCGAAGCGGTGTGGATTGTACCGCATAAAAAGGGCTGCACCATTTTGACGAAAGACCGGATAACCCGGTCTGATTGAATATAAGTGCGCGACTTCTTTTGGCTTCAGAGAGGGTGCTCCCTCTTTTGACGAATCAAAGAGCTGCTGAATCGGTCCTGAAGGAGCAGAGAGGACTCGATCGTTAAACACCGTCCCGCCCGCATTGGCATAGGGACTAAGCAGCACACGAATAGCGCCGGACTGAGTCGGGTCAGGAGCAGAAGCGTCCACCAGCCGCATGAGTCGCGGAAAAGTGTAAGCATCATAAAAGCTGGGTCTCTGATGCGCAGCAAATGCCCCTAGCACGTGCATTTCAATCCAGGACGTAAAGTAATGAAGGGAGAAATTTACCACATATACGCCTGGGGTTGAAGTGTTAGCTGCAGCACTTAGCCCATGGTATAGATGCGCTAGCCCCGCGATGCCCACAGCTAGTCGCGTCCCTTCGGCGATGCGATGGGCAGGATAAATGACCGAAGCTCTCATGAAACAACGGTGCATGGGAACGGCGAACCAGCTGAGCCAAACACTGATAAAGCCCACGAAGAAAGTCTCTTCATCCATGCCAGGGGCTGCGATCGACTCAAAAGATACAGCCGACAGGATTGGAATGTAGAACTGCGGCAAATCCTCCTCTTTAGTCGGGCGCTTATTCAGACCGAACCCGAAAGGGTCGTTGACATTCGCGAACTTCGGAGCCGTCTTTGATAGAACGTCTTCGCGAAGGAAGCAGGCAATAAAGCTTTTGAAGGTGACGCCCTGCTCGTCTGATTCTGTGAACAGCTTTTCAAAGATACCCAGAGCCTTGATTAGACTTGGGTGCTTGTGGCGGACGGCGTTCTCAGTCGACAAACCATCAAGCATAGCAGGTTCAACTTCAAAAACGTATTCATCAAAAGGCAGTGGTTCTTCATAAAGCGTCCCCCTGATCAGCAACCCCGAAATCTCACGAAACTCTTCCAAAGAAATTGAAACTTCGCGGTCCCCTAGAAAGAAGGTATTGGTAGGAAGATTCCATTAGTTTAAGAAGGCCTCAACCCACCAGACATGGGGGGACTGATAGTGGAAGAGAGACGCGTATACTGCATGATAGAGCCCAACCCTCTGCAGTCGCGCACGATGAGCAGACAGGATATAACGAGCCTAGAGAAGGTAGCCTGTGGGTTGTCGAGGAGTAAGCCCTATTTTGTAAACCTGTCCCCATGGCTGAGCTTCGCCTTGGTAGATGCGACTGTAAGTCCATGCCCTTCCCCGGTACTTACGGGGTTGCGGAATTGGTGAAAAACGATTTTCAAGAGGGTGGTAACATGGACTACCAATACGGATTTTTGTTAAACTACTAACTAACAACCTAACAAGAGTTTACCTACTCGGTTAGGGGGCTATACCATTCTTGAACTCCTTCGTCTTCGACTCCTCCCGGTGTACGGATCGGCCTCACCTTGTCGTCTCCTTGCGCCGAAGATGGATCCACCCGAAAGCTTCTACCTTTGGCTTCTTCTTCGAACTTTGAAGAAACTAGATCACTTGGCTTGCTAGGCCTTGTGAACTAGAATGAGTAGAGGAATGTTTTGGTGTCTTTTTATCTCTAAGGCAATGAGTCTCAACACATGAGAATGGTTTGCCTTGAGGTAGAGAGAGCAAGAGGAAGAGGGAGAGCTTGAGAATGAGAGAGCTCAAGAGAGAGAAAAGCAAAATGATAGAATGAACCATACTCATCTCATTCTCACCTCTCATAATCCAAAAGCCATCATCACAAAAATAGTAATCAAGTATTGTGTAAATGGTTTAAGTCAAAATGGCTATATCATTTCATGCACTCATTTTGCATAAATAAACAAGCAAGCAAAAGTCTTTGCCATGGAATGATAGCCATTGTCATGATGATGGTCAACTAGTCCAACCTAGTCAACCGGTCAACAAAGTCAACCCCTCAACAACCATGTCACTATAATACTTAATTAATATTAATGTTAATCATATATCTTATTCTCATTAGGGTTAAGCAAAAGTCAATGGTCAACAGTCAACTGTCAACAACCCCAATTAGAATACTCTGCCTCTGTCTCTCTCTGTCAACTGTGCATACACACCCGCATCCGCGTTCCAAGGAACACGAATACAAACGAGATAAAACCAGTCCCAAAACGTACAATAGGATCTGGCTTAAACCAAAGCCCACTAGTGTTAACTGTCCGGACACTGTACGTGCACAAGTGCACGGATGTGACCGAACCCTGTCGCAAAACCACGCGACCTGTCGCAAAACCATGCGACCTCTACTCTTTTGCCTGAAGGAGAATAGCTTTCTGTGTGGGACTCTAAAGACTCGACACTACGCTGGCAGTGGGTTTAACTACAGACCGCAAGCGGCACTAGCTGTGAGTAACGGCCCCCAGGTAGATGCCGACAAGAAGACTGACGAGGTGAAACCCATCTGAACTCCTACTGAGTCTGAATGTGACAGTCTCCGTACAGTCCGGTCTGTTCGTCTGATACATCGCATGGCGGGCCTAGGGGGCGGTAAACGTCAGTCCCCTAATAGCGGTACAAGTCGTGTCGGAGTGAAGCCCAAAACACCCTGAGATAACACTGGAAGCCTACCAGTATATCTCGCTTGCCGTGGCCAGGGACTACTCGTGTAATGGCTCTCCTAGACACAGCGCGATGTCAACCCCCAATACCGGGAGAGACGAATCCTGTCTAACCGTCACTGCCTCCAAGTGCTTCGGGACTGCACCCAACTACTACCTGTTTGTACGACTCCTTTGAGACATGGTAGGGTAGTAATCAAAGTACAGTGGGAACACACTCGAGGCGAAGTGACAGTGTCAAGTCAGCGGACTAAGCTGTACTCATGTCACCTGGAAACTGATAACTGACGATAGGTACAATACCAACCAGTCAGTTCCCGACGAGTCCTGTCTAGTGTACTCGTAACCTAATGAGCACCCGCATACTATCTCCAGTACGACGTACTGATGGCTGTGGGACAGACCATCTCCCACACTGGGATGAGAAGCGCATACGCTAGCCTACTCCGGAGTATCGATGCCCTGTCTCGATAGTCCTACGACTAGGGACCTGTATAAGGATGTGCTTATAGATTACCCAGCCCCCACTAGTGTGACTGCCATCACAACGCTGGTAATCAAGCAAAGATCCTAAGGGCTCCACTAATGTGTATAGGTGATATACTAAAATAAACACATGTACACATTGAAGTAGAAACAAACCAAGTAGCATACTACTATTTTGAGCAAGATTGTATATACAAGGTGAATATCCCAAGCTTCCATTAAGTAATATACAAACTAGTATGATACAGTAATGGCCTCTAGGGCATATACACTAACAATCTCCCATTTGCACTAAGGCCATGTACTGGCGTATCGAAGACCTATCATCTCGATCAGCCGCTCGAACTGAGTCTGGGGCAAGGCCTTGGTGAATGGATCTGCAGTGTTATCTTCTGAAGCAACCCTCCGAACCTCGATCTCCTAGCGATCCACGATCTCCCTGATCAGGTGATACCGCCTTAAGATGTGTTTGGATCTCTGATGGGACCCGGGTTCCTTCGCTAGAGCTATAGCCCCGTTGTTGTCGCAATACAGAGGTATTGGATCAACAATGGACGGAACCACCTGAAGTTCTTTCAAGAACTTCCTCATCCAGACGGCTTCTTTTGCGGCATCAGATGCAACGATGTATTCCGCTTCCATCGTCGAGTCTGCAACGGTTTCCTGTTTGGAACTCTTCCAACACACCGTCCCTCCATTAAGGGTAAAGACAAAACCCGACATGGACTTGGAATCATCCTTGTCACTCTGGAAGCTGGAGTCAGTAAAGGCCTCGATCTGGAGGTCTTTTCCGCCATACACCAAGAACATCTCCTTAGTCCTTCTCAGGTACTTGAGAATGTTCTTTACCGGTATCCAGTGTTTCTCCCCAGGGTTTGACTGATACCGGCTTACTACACTCAGTGCATAAGCTACATCCGGTCTGGTACACAACATCGCATACATTATAGAGCCTACCGCAGAAGCGTAGGGTATAATAGACATGCGATCCCTTTCCAAATCAGTCTTGGGAGACATCTCTTTGGAGAGGGTGATCCCGTGACAAGCCGGTAGATTACCCCGCTTGGAATCTTCCATACTGAATCTTTTCAGTATGGTGTCGATATACCTGGACTGTGAAAGTCCTAATATCCTCTTGGATCTGTCACGATAGATCCGGATCCCCAGAATGTATGAGGCATCACCCCTGTCTTTCATGGAGAACCTGTGCGACAAGAACCCCTTGACAGATTGTAGCATAGGAATGTCATTTCCTATTAAGAGAATGTCATCCACGTATAAAACGAGGAATACTACAGTTCTCACTACAAATCTACTATAGATGCATGGTTCATCTGGATTTTTGATAAAGCCAAATTCCTTGATCGTCTCATCAAAACAGATGTTCCAACTTCGCGATACCTGCTTTAGTCCATAGATGGACTTAAGCAACTTGCACACCTTTCCGCTGCTCCCATTCTGAATGAAACCCTCTGGCTGGTCCATATAGACACACTCCTCTAAATTTCCATTTAGAAAAGCTGTCTTTACGTCCATCTGCCAAATCTCATAATCGTGGAAGGCAGCAATGGAAAGAAGGATCCGAATGGATTTCAGCATAGCCACTGGAGAAAAGGTTTCGTCATAGTCCAAACCAGGTCTTTGACGAAAACCCTTTACAACAAGTCTAGCTTTATAGATCTCAACCTGTCCATCTACACCAATCTTCCTTTTGAAGATCCACTTGCATCCTACGGGTTTTACCCCGTCTGGAGCAATGTCCAACGTCCATACTTTGTTGGTGTACATGGACTCCATTTTGGTCCGCGTTGCATCCAACCATTTTACCGAGTCAACGCTCTGAACAGCCTGCTGGAAGCTAGTAGGCTCATCATAATCTATGATGCAATCCTCTCTATCCCCGTCTATGAGAAAACCGTAGTATCTCTCGGGCGGATGAGACTGCCTACTACTCCTGCGGAGCGGCGTAGGAATGTCCTGTTCTTTTGAACCCTCTGGTTCCACTAAGCTTTCAGTAATAGTCTGTGGTTCTGGAATTTCTTCCAGTTCTACTGCGCTCCCACTAATATCCTTTTCAAAGAACTGGTGTTCTAGAAAGTGGGCATGACGAGAAACAAAAACCTTTTGCTCCTCTTCGCAGTAGAAGAAATATCCCTTGGAGTTCTTTGGATATCCCACAAACTTGCACTGTACTGAGCGTGCCTCGAGTTTGTCCACATGCTGCTTTTTGACAAAAGCTGGACTTCCCCATGTCTTAATGTGATTAAGATGGGGCATCTTCCCACACCACATCTCATATGGTGTGGTAGGCACAGTCTTAGTAGGAACTCGGTTCAAAAGGTATGCAGCTGATTCTAAGGCATACCCCCAGAATGATCGCGGTAACTCAGCGTTACTCATCATGGACCGTACCATATCCAATAGGGTTCGGTTCCGTCTCTCCGATACACCGTTATGTTGCGGAGTGTATGGAGGAGTATGCTGAGAGAGAATTCCGTTCTCTTTTAAATAGTCCAGGAACTCGGCACTCAAGTATTCACCACCTCGATCTGATCTTAGAATCTTGATACTTTTGCCGGTTTGTTTTTCTACTTCATTCTTATATTCCTGGAATTTTCCAAAGGCTTCGGACTTATGTTTCATTAAGAAGACATAACCGTACCTTGAAAAGTCATCCGTAAAAGTAATGAAGTAAGAATAACCGCTTCGCGCATGTGTAGACATTGGACCGCACACGTCGCTGTGTACGAGTCCCAAGAGCTCGCTCGCTCTTACTCCGTGTCCAGTAAACAGAGTCTTTGTCATCTTTCCTTTTAGACAGGATTGACAAGTCGCATACGATTGATATTCGAACGGATCCAAATATCCTTCTGTATGTAACTTAGTCAACCTTCTCTCATTGATGTAACCCAGTCTACAATGCCATAAGAAAGTCTGATTTATTTCTGGAGACTTTCTTTTGTGTATATTCTGGACATTGAAAATCTGTGGTTGGTTTAATACGTATATACCATTGCTTAATGTACCTGACCCAATCAGAACTTGATTAAGGTGAATGTTCACAACATTACTTACAAATGCAAATTCATAACCTTCTTTAGATAATAAAGATACAGAAATGATATTACAAGTTGCATTGGGTATAAAATAGCAATTACGCAAAACCAAAACATGTCCATCTGACAAACCCAGGTGATAGTCCCCTACGGACTCAGCATCCATGCTAGCTCCGTTTGCAACTCTGAGGGTCATATCACCTGCCTTCAAAACCCTACGCTTTCTCAGTGCCTGCAAAGAATTACAGATATGAGATCCTGATCCGGTATCCAATACCCAGGACGTAGAGTTTATTGAAAGACAGTTTTCAATAACATACACACCTGAAGCTGAAGCCGCAACCTGCTTCAGATCTTGTGTTCTGGCCTTCCAAGCCCAGCAATCATTCTTCCAGTGTCCCCTCTTATGACAATAGAAGCATTCTTCTTTATCCACAAGCTTCCCCACTTTCTTTGTTGCTTTTGCCTTTCCCTTCGTATCCACTTTACTAACACCGCCCCTTGGTTTGGCGGGGTCTTTCTTCTTCTTTCCCTTGGCTTTCGCCTTGGACCTAGAAGAGGAAGATCCTCCTACAAACAAAGTGGATGTTTCCCTACCTTTCTGTAGGGTGTCCTCTGCGCTCCTCAGCATGTTGAGGAGGAAAGTTCAACTTCCTTTTCTTGTAAGTTGAAGTTCAGGATAAACTGGGCGTAAGTGGAAGGAAGGAACTGGAGAATCAAGTCTGTATAGAG
This sequence comes from Agapanthus africanus, assembly GCA_030015575.1. Lineage (NCBI taxonomy): Eukaryota > Viridiplantae > Streptophyta > Magnoliopsida > Asparagales > Amaryllidaceae > Agapanthus > Agapanthus africanus. The sequence goes on from JASDDO010000004.1 coordinate 54,372,321, forward strand.
CTCATTCTCCAACGTGGTCCCAAGGTCCGCGAGCTCTTCTATGTAGCCAATCATCTTAAGCACGTGTTCCGCTACCGATGATCCGACGGCCAACCTTGCCGAAAATAGCTTCTTCGACACTTCGTATCTTGCGATACGAGATTGCTCTCCATACAGTTCTTTTGTATGGAGAAATATGGATTCGAGGTCTATATTCTCGTGCCTCCTCTGATGTTCATTGTCCATAGAGGCAAGCATGAGGCACCTGGCCTTCGCGCAATCGATCTCCCAAGTCTTACAGATTTCCTTATCCGCGACGCTGGAGGTGGGACCTGGGACAGGGGGAGCTTTGGTGGTAAGAAGATACCCCAGCTTGTCGTAAGTGATTGCCATTTTGACATTCCTGAGCCAATCTTTGTAGTTTGGCCCTGTCAGTAAGTTTTTATCTAGAAGTAACTTAAGTCCAGTCATGTCGATTGGTCGCTGCAATTAGGAGAGAGAGAAGAAACACTCAGCATGATGCTCTTGCAAGTTTAGAGTGGTTTTTAGTTTGTCTAAACAGGATGGCTCCCACTGTTTCTCGAATCCCTCCTCAAACCAAAAAGGAAGAATTAGTCAGGATCAATCTCACCGTACAATACTTTCTTAATCGTTCGGCCAGGCTGGTGTCGGTACTTCGAGGGAGGTTTTCCAACGCTTTCGCGAAGTTCCTTAATTAAATAACCACTTTTCCCTGTGGGCGTAGCCCCGCTAACACCTTTCTAGACACCTACTTGGTTTATAGCATTGATCGTTAAGTGAGAAATTTCCCGAGGAGTAGCATATACTCACAGTAGGATCGGGATCCAAATATCATCGCGTGATGAAAATGAAGGAATTCTACCAGAATCATCACACTCCAAATGGTATGCAACTCTAGCAAGTTTCAGTACTTATGAAACTCCCGATGTGAATTTTTGCCCCATGCTCTTATGACCTTGACTTTGGCCAAAATATCATAAGTCACATGTCAAGTTCTACCCGTCATTCTCCAGGTCAATTTGGACCCACCCGTACCTACCCTTGACTTTGGCCAAAATGGCAGTACGACTGTCCCAAACCAACGCATCTATCTATGCTGCACATGAATACCCAATAGCTACCAATCACTATGCCTTGACTTTGGCCAACATACATAGCTTGAATACTATTGACTATTCATGTGAAACGACGGAGGGCTACGAATGGTTTTGGCAAAACCGTGAACGTAGTGAACTTGATATAATTGATGGAACGAGATAGCTTTTAAAAGGAGTGGCTCAAGCTCCGCATTTAAAAGTTGGTTTTGAAAAGAACCGAGTGGTTTTTCGAAAGTGTTCCAACGACTTTTACTTGGTTTATTTTCTTGCTCTGCAATTCGTACGAGCCTATAACGAAAAGCAGATTACACGGTCGCGGTGAATAGCCAATACCCCACCCAAGACCCCTACGGGTGCGGCAAACTACCCGCCAAGTACCCGAAGCGAAGCAACCTCCCTCAACTCCGTGAGTAGGCCACTCGGCACTTCGGGATACCCGGTAGTTTGTGCACCCCCTCCATGGGTCTATCCTAGGAGCAAAAACAGTAAAAAGAAATTATACAATGACGGCTACAACCCCGACCCGGTTGTGCGGCCATATAAATAATTATTACATCAATTTACAAATTTACATGAATTGAAAGAAAAGAAAACTCTCGTCTCACAACCCCCGGCTATTCACCCGCGACAATCCAATGAATTCATATACACATTCCAACAACATTACAGATCACAGATTTGTATAACCCCCACTAATCGACATATAGCGATTAGCAGACGTTCAATAAAAATATCACATCACAGATATAAACCCGTCAGCCTTAGTCTTTAGAAGTTCGATAAAATATGGATTTTCAAGCCCCAAAAACAAAATTTTCTTTCTGGAAAATCTGGGCTGAAAAGACATGCTCCAAAAATCCCAAAATACCCCTATGAACAAACTGCAAAAATAAAATCCCACGACCGAGTCAACTCGGCCGCGGTTCCGCGGTGGGAGCAAGCTCCCGCCGCGGATCCGCGGCGCGTTGATCGATTCAGTGGGTCGAATTTTCGCAGTTTCTTCTAAAAACCCTGAGTCGATTTTTGGTATTTGTCAAATAATTTTTACAGCACTTTGAAAATCGACAGAAAGTTTGGGTTCCGGGTGTATTTCGCGACTTTTTCTCCGATCGAACTTCTACTTACTTAGCTAACATGTTATATAGTGTTTAACTAGGCTCTGATACCACTGTAAGTCCATGCTACCCTTCCCCGGTACTTACGGGGTTGCGGAATTGGTGAAAAACGATTTTCAAGAGGGTGGTAACATGGACTACCAATACGGATCATGTTAAACTACTAACTAACAACCTAATAAGAGTTTACCTACTCGGTTAGAGGGCTATACCTTTCTTGAACTCCTTCATCTTCGACTCCTCTCGGTGTATGGATCGGCCTCACCTCGTCGTCTCCTTGCGCCGAAGATGGATCCACCCAAAAGCTTCTACCTTTGGCTTCTTCTTCGAACTTTGAAGAAACTAGATCACTTGGCTTGCTAGGTCTTATGAACTAGAATGAGTAGAGGAATGTTTTGGTGTCTTTTTATCTTTAAGGCAATGAGTCTCAACACATGAGAATGGTTTGCCTTGAGGTAGAGAGAGAAAGAGGAAGAGGGAGAGCTTGAGAATGAGAGAGCTCAAGAGAGAGAAAAGCAAAATGATAGAATGAACCATACTCATCTCATTCTCACCTCTCATAATCCAAAAGCCATCATCACAAAAATAGTAATCAAGTATTGTGTAAATGGTTTAAGTCAAAATGGCTATATCATTTCATGCACTCATTTTGCATAAATAAACAAGCAAGCAAAAGTCTTTGCCATGGAATGATAGCCATTGTCATGATGATGGTCAACTAGTCCAACCTAGTCAACCGGTCAACAAAGTCAACAAGTCAACAAAGTCAACCCCTCAACAACCATGTCACTATAATACTTAATTAATATTAATGTTAATCATATATCTTATTCTCATTAGGGTTAAGCAAAAGTCAATGGTCAACAGTCAACTGTCAACAACCCCAATGAGAATACTCTGCCTCTGTCTCTCTCTGTCAACTGTGCATACACACCCGCATCCGCATTCCAAGGAACATGAATACAAACGAGATAAAACCAGTCCCAAAACGTACACTAGGATCTGGCTTAAACCAAAGCCCGCTAGTGTTAACTGTCCGGACACTGTACGTACACAAGTGCACGGATATGACCGAACCCTGTCGCAAAACCACGTGACATGTCGCAAAACCATGCGACCTCTACTCTTTTTCCTGAAGGCGAACAGCTTTCTGTGTGGGACTCTAAAGACTCGACACTACGCTGGCAGTGGGTTTAACCACAGATCGCAAGCGGCACTAGCTGTGCGTAACGGCCCCCAGGTAGATGCCGACAAGAAGACTGACGAGGTGAAACCCATCTGAACTCCTACTGAGTCTGAATGTGACAGTCTCCGTACAGTCCGGTCTGTTTGTCTGATACATCGCATGGCGGGCCTAGGGGGCGGTAAACGTCAGTCCCCTAATAACGGTACAAGTCGTGTCGGAGTGAAGCCCAAAACACCCTGAGATAACACTGGAAGCCTACCAGTATATCTCGCTTGCCGTGGCCAGGGACTACTCGTGTAATGGCTCTCCTAGACACAGCGCGATGTCAACCCCCAATACCGGGAGAGACGAATCCTGTCTAACCGTCACTGCCTCCAAGTGCTTCGGGACTGCACCCAACTACTACCTGTTTGCATGACTCCTTTGAGCCGTGGTAGGGTAGTAATCAAAGTACAGTGGGAACACACTCGAGGCGAAGTGACAGTGTCAAGTCAGCGGACTAAGCTGTACTCATGTCACCTGGGAACTGATAACTGACGATACGTACAATACCAACCAGTCAGTTCCCGACGAGTCCTGTCCAGTGTACTCGTAACCTAACGAGCACCCGCATACTATCTCCAGTACGACGTACTGATGGCTGTGGGACAGACCATCTCCCACACTGGGATGAGAAGCGCATACGCTAGCCTACTCCGGAGTATCGATGCCCTGTCTCGATAGTCCTACGACTAGGGACCTGTATAAGGATGTGCTTATAGATTACCCAGCCCCCACTAGTGTGACTGCCATCACAACGCTGGTAATCAAGCAAAGATCCTAAGGGCTCCACTAATGTGTATAGGTGATATACTAAAATAAACACATGTACACATTGAAGTAGAAACAAACCAAGTAGCATACTACTATTTTGAGCAAGATTGTATATACAAGGTGAATATCACAAGCTTCTATTAAGTAATATACAAACTAGTATGATACAGTAATGGCCTCTAGGGCATATACACTAACAGCGACGCCCTAAAATGTCTATAGCTGGCACAGGGTGGTTTGGAATCCCAGTTGTAGATGGTTCAAGCCGTCCCGTAGGGGTCCAATTCGGCATCTCCACAGCAAAAGCGGTCTGTGGACGCTCCATCGGCAGAAAGGGATAGGTTGGCTCCGTTGGTACCTCGCAAAGGAAGCTACGACGACCGCGGATGATATGACCATACCAGGTCCCCCATAAAAGTAGATTGGTGCAATTTGGGTTATGAGCCTTGATCATCGCCACCACCTCTTCATCCGACGGTGATTGAGGAAAAGCCGCCTCCGAGCGGGTGAAAGGGAAGTATGGAAGAGAAGCCATCTGTTCCTGAAATAAAGGAAGGGGAAACTGTTAGTGAAGCAAACACGTGTATATATATATGTTATAAATGTGTATATATAAAAAGACGGGGGAAGAAAGCGACAAAGAACTTATTTTATGGGACCATTGGTTACAAAACATAGAGGCCCCACAAAATCAAGAGGGCGGCTCACTAATAATGAGGCTGAGCAATCATCATGAGAATAAAAGGAAGATTCTCAATAAATGAACAGTGGATTTCAAACAATTCTACACCTTCCCCAAGGAGAACACCCACTGCAGACTCTATGCAGACCATGAAGAATCTCTTTGGAAATTTTTTTTGCAATGAACAACTCAGGGCAAGAAAATCTCAAGAAGTTCTCTGTGAAGAACTAAGTTCTTTAGAGGAATTAAATTCCTTTTGGACAGAGGAATTAAATTCCCAGAAAATATTTTTCAGAGCCAAATGACTCTTTAGAATGGAATTAAATTCCAGAGGCCAATTATCACCATTGATCCCTGAGATCAGAGAAGCCCTAATAAAAGGAGTTTATTATTTTGGACATTATTTTAACTTGTAAAAATGGGTTCTTGTTTAAGGGAAAAGCCCTGGTGTGGATTTAAAATTCGAAGAAAACTTCTGCAAAAAGTTCGTCGGCCGTTCAAGACCATTTTCTGAAAAAGGAGATATTTTGTTGACAGAGTTAAACTCTGGAAATTTTCTGAAACAGAGAACTAAGCTCTGGGCAAGAGAATTAAATTCTCAAAAGAAAGTGAACAAGGAAGAAGATGAAAAGTGGAGGCGCTTCTGAAGGGAATCTTGCATTTATAGGATGTGATGGGAAACGGGTCATCTCCCATGTTCCCTAGGTAAATACAACGGCCACAAAGGATGACAACGTTGTAGGGTTCCTAGGCACACACTAGAGGTCTCACAAGGCATCAACCATGCCAATTTCAAATTTTACGGGTGCCGAGAAACCCTAATACGGATCGTTAACTAGAATTTTAGGCGAACACATGCAACTAGTTAACAATATAACTAAAAGAACGGAAATACAACCTTTGTAGATCCGGTCCTCCACCTCCATAGCTCCGCAATGAAGTCTCCTCGCTGTCCAAATGGAATCCCGGGCTCTAGCGTCGGCTTCATCGGAGAAATGGGCGGGCAAGGTCGTCGGCTTCGTGCCGAAGATGATCTACGTCGAGGCATCACAAGATCAAGCTCCCACTTCACCAAGTCATGAAACTTGTGAAGAAAACACCCTATACTACTTGGCAAGTGGTAGAGGATGAAGAAATAGGAAGTGGGTTTACTTTAGAATTGGATTTCTCACTCATTTTCTCAAGTTGCCATTGATGGAGGCAAGCTTCTTCATGTGAAGAAGAAGAAGAAGAAGATGATGATGATGATATGATAAGTCTTTTTTTCAAAAAGAAAATAAAATGAATACTTATCATAATCCAACCATGGTCAAGTGTAGAGAATAGACTAGGGTTAAGTGGAATGGTTAGGGTTAAGCATGAGACAAAATGGTGACTTAGTCAAAGCTTCATGAAGCTTCAACATGCATCCAAAGAAAGCCACCATTTTTCTTTATGCTTATTATTTTCCAAAAAGAATAAATAGATAAAAAAATGAATAAGAAAACAAAACCCTAACCATTCATATAACCATGGTTTAATCTTTACACAAACCCAAGTTAGCATGCATCATCAAACATGATACAAACTTGTGCACAAAAATATATCACATATACAATGTGCACAAACAAGTGAGAAAAACCATTTAAAGTGAACCAATACTAGTTAATGCAAAGTAATATATCAAATATATAATTATGCATTAAATCATTAAATCAACACTTGATTCAATGATCCGGTCATGTCACACATAACCGACTAGTATACAATGTATCGACTTATCGAATCAATCATCGATTCGATAACTAGGTTATATCGCATACAACCAATCGAAACATTCATCGCAAGAATGAAATACGGTATCACATACACGCATTATTCTCGGTCCCGCACATATCTCATATGTGCTCCTATTTCGTTTCGTTTGAGCCAGGAAACCTCTGTGTAGGACTCTAAAGACTCGTCAATACGCCGGCAGCAGGTGATGATCATATCAAACACCCACAAGCCACAAGCAGTCTGCTAAACGTAACGGCCATCTGGGTATTGAGCGATCAGAAGATCGACGAGCAAGCCCGCTCACACTCCAGTGAATCCAACCAGTAACACTACCGTACAATCCGGTCTGTTCGTCGGATATGTCGCATATCTCGCCTAGGGGTGGTAAACGTCAGACCCCAATAGTTCGATAAGTCGTGTCGATATGAGGTCTATAACAGTTCGAGAAACTACAGGTAACACTTGCCAGTAAATCTCAGCAACCCCTTGCTAGGGATTTCCGGTTATAGCCAATCGAACACAGTGCAACATCAACTCCCTATACCGGGAGAGACGAATCCCCTCCTATCGCTCATTGCCTCCATGTGATTCGGGACTGTACCCAAAAGCCACCATTTTGCACGCCCTCTTGGACGTGGTAAGGTGGAAATCAAAGCACAGTGGGAACCTGTAACGTTTTAAAAATAATTAAATAAATAAAATCGTTTAAGTGAATTTTATGATTTTCGGTAAAGTAAAACGTATTTTTCGTAAAACAAAACCGTAATTATTTTTCACTATAAATTTAAAAATACCTATTTTAATTATGATATTACTAGTAAATGGTGTTTATTTGGTCACTTATAAATTTTTAGTTTAATTAAATATTTTTCCTAAATTAATTATTTTAAATATTAACATAAGCTTTATTTGGCACTAAATTAGTGTAAATTTCAAATTTGAAATGGGTTAATTTTGCAAAGTGAGCCATGGCATACTAGAGTTTGGTTTGTAGTATGCTTTTCTCTTCTTGATTTGTCTTCAAAGTTCTAGAAAATTCATGGGTGAATTAAACTAAAAATAAAATAAATTATTGAAAAGACTTAAAATGGTGTAATTAATTAAAGTGGTTACTACAAGTTTCTACACTCTTTTCTCTCTCTCTCTTTTTCTCCCCTCTTGTGGCCGAGCCTACCTCATGGCTGCCCAAAATTTTTCCACCACTTTTTCTCTTCAAATATTCATTAAAAATCCATTCAAAACTCACACAAAATGCTATTAATTCCCAAATTAGATCTTGGCCCATTATTCTTTGATCAATCTTGCTTGAATCCTTAGAGCAAAGAGATCATTTTGAGGACAAGTTTGCATGTTTGGATCTCAAGTTGAAGGTATAATCTTAAACCAATTGTCACTTGATATATAGTTATTCCAATTTAATTAATCATCTTGCTTAATTAGGTTTTAATTTCAAATATTGAAAAATCAAGAAAGGGGTTTGAGTTTAAATTAGGGTTTTCATAAATTGGTTATGATTGGAAGTGTAGTATAACATCTTAGATTATGCAAAATGAAATTTAGTTGTCAAATTACTAATTGTTACATTTTAATGGTTCAAATTTAGCTATTTGTAAACTAGATTTTTATAAATCATATAAATATGTGAGATAAAATTCAAGTGAGTTTTTTATCAATTATTAATGGTTTTAATGAGGAGATTAACATGTCAATTGAATGTTAAACATAATCTAGTTACTAGTTGCTAATTTTTAGTTTAAAAATTATGCTAATTATGCTAGTTTCTTTTTTATTTGCAAACTAGGTTTTGGGGAAATTGACTAAGTAATTGAGATTAAATACCAATTAGGGTTTTTATGACATTATGAACATTTTAAATTGTAGTTTAATAATTTAGTTCGTGCAAAACCAAGTTTAGTTGTGGAATTGTGGATTTTGTTGTGAAAGTGTTAAAATTTGATAAAATTGCAAACTAGAAATTTTGGTTTGATACAAATTGATGGGATTAAATTATAGAAATGGTTTTTGTGACTTAGTTATGTTGTTTAATGAATATTATGACCATTAGTTTCATTTAAACATCAAGTTTTGAAGTAAAACGGTAAATTGGCGTTTTCGGGTTTTACGAAATCGGACGATTTGATCGATTTTAGAGTTTCTATGTTTTAAACCAAGTTTTAAATTATAAGTAATGAGATTTAAAACTACGAGTTGTTGTTGATGTTTTATCTCGATCAATCGGCGTTTGTACACCGATATCGAGCGATATTTGGTTCTTTTGCGTGAGTGGGTCATAGGTTTTAACCTATGCGCGTTTCGTACGTCGTTTTGGTTTTGTCCGTGATTCAGTTTACGATATTATATGTGTTTGCCTATAGGTACCCCTCGCGTGGACTTCGGACGAGGAAGAAGAGGAGGGTGACATCGTCTTCGGCAGACAAGGACCAGGTGAGTAGATGTATATCTACAGGGGAAAGTCGGGTGGATGGCGTTTAGCACCCCCGCAAACGTAGAATAGGAATAAGTACTTATTGTCAATAGGAAGCCAGACATGACCTTAGCATTTCGGCAAGTAGGACCCTAGTAGTGACCTTAGGTTGGACTAGATTGATTTAGAAAGACCCTAACCGAGGATGAATATCTTGGAGGAGATTTCGTAGGTTTAGGTGGATACGTACACGCGCACACACTGAGACTCGATGTGGTGTATACGTGTATGTGTATATATATATAGGACTAGGTGTAGGTATATATATATACACACACACACACACACACACACACACACACACAATACGTATGTGTGATACAAGGATATGATACACGGGAATGAAACAGTATAGTTGGGCTTGATGCCGTGATTCTTGATTACGGTCGTATTATGATGTTAGCGGATCATTACAAAAATGATATAATGAATGGGTATACATAGATAATAAAGGGTGATGATGATATAGAGGTATATAGGACTCTAAGATAGCACCCGGACCGTAACATGTGATTGATATTCTGATATGTTATATGTGTGACTTGATTACGACATTATATAGATGTAACTTGATTACGATATCATATAGGTATAACTTGATTTCGATATCTTATAGGCGACTTAATCACGACCTGACATATGTGACTTGATCAAGGTATGATATATGTGACATGAAATTTCTGAGGATAAATTAACGATGTATTTTTATGCTGACAATGATATAGGATTGATGTATGCGATTACAGTATAGCACCTTGATCATAACATGGGTAGATGATGATATTATACGAATGATGAGACACGTAGGTGATACTTGACCCGTACCCTGATATTGAGATGCCGTACGATGGATTTACCGTACGAGGCATAGATATGATGATTGATCCGCACTCTTGATTCGAGGAAGACGTACTACGTACGTGACGCTATTGAGGCTGGATCGCCGACTATTAGAGATATGGATTCAGACCTTAGATGGACTCTTATTTCTTATTTACTAGTTTCTTAGGTTTAGTTCCTTAGGAGGCTTGATGGACACTAGTTTAGTCTCGAGTCGTATAGCTGTAGTTATTCTTGTATATCACATATGAGTGGTTATTACACATCTGTCTTTACATTCATACTGTAATCATAATGTTGCATGTTCATACATATGTCTCTATAATCAGTATAAACTTTGCCTGTTAGGACACCAGCACCATTACCGATGATGCGCATATTCCACACACACTTATTTGCCGGCTCACACACATCATCATCGGTAATTGCTATGTCACGTATACTTTAGATCATATTATCTTTTATTGATAGAATCAACAAACAGCTAGATCAGTATAATATTGTGATTACTCTCTGGTGTTAATATAGACATGGCATTGATTAATTAGACATTTCATGCATTCATATTTCCATGTTATCATACAGTATTATGGGCATATGCCGACACTTATCATATACTTACTCATGATTTTGGGATTCTGGTTTTCTATGAGATTTCTGGATTTTGGGGAAAACCGCAAGAATATATAAAAAAACTTCTCTCTCTCCTCCTCTCTTTTTTAAAATATAAGATGCGGTTTTCTCGTGATGTATGTGTCGTCCACCATGAGATTTCATGTTTTCTGATGGATTTCGAGACCCGATTCGAGGAGTGGATGAACCGTCTTGGGTACATGGTGGGCCCGGTATGGTACCCCGGGGCAAGAAGATCGAGTTGTAGACGATGAGCCTGGCAGGGGAAGGCTACCTACCGGTGATGTCTGGCGCGGCGGATATCCGGAGGATACCGACCGTTGTCGTGAGATTTGATGATATGGGCCGATCCGGACTGACGGAGCCCGAGGTATTGAGACTATGAGACTTGAGATTTACATGTTTGTGTCGATACTTGACACGGATTTCCATGGATTTCATTGTTGAGATTTCAGATTCCTATACACATTTTACTATGATAACAGTTAAAGATTTCTTATACAGATATATCTGGATTTCAGGATTTATTATTTTATATTCATTGTGCATGCATATCCATTCATATGACATAGTATTATATGAGGCACTGACACGAGCACGGAGTATCTGCATTTACACGTAGTTTTACCCTGCTATTACTAGATGATTAGGATATAATAGTGTATTATTATGACCTAGGATAGCGTCGTACATTCGATTTCATTTCGTAGATATCTTCTACTCACGAGTTGGCAACTCACCCCTGTTGTGCCAAATTTTATTACAGGTTGACATACAGGGTTCCTTGGCAGATTGCTGGCACATGATTTCTTTGTGGGTGATTTGCACGGTAGGTTGGTTCATTTGTATCTGGACCGCCGCTGTATTTTTATTATTTCATTTGTATCTAGAAGGCTCCATCAACCAAACTTGTATTATTTGATAGATTACTGGACCATTTATTTATTTATTTCGACCTTAGAGTCGCGTGTATTATTCTGATTTGGTGGATTTGTTTTCTTTTGAGTTTTGAGTCTCGCCCTTTGGCGTTGTATATTATTGTCCTTGTTGTGGTTGTTTCAACCTGTTGGCGTTGAGCTAGCTCCCGTTTGGGGATGCTTTTTATTGTCTATGTATATTATACTTGTTGTACCCGTTTGGGGCCAGTTTTTACAGAGGAGACTCTGCCGAAATTTTTGGGAAAATTTGCTGATGCTTTTAGACTTGTTTTCTTCATGTTTTCTTTTACTTCTTCTTCTTTTATTTGGTTTAGATTTCTGGGATTCGGCTTACTTAGGTTACGTTGCGCCTCTAGACGTTTCATAATCTAAGTGCCGATCACGTTCCGTACTTTCGGGTCGTGACAGAACCACACAAGACTCTATGACGATCTCGGGTCAACAGACTACTCTGTACCAGTGTCACTAAAGAACTGCCATCTGACGTGAGGTATAATACCATCTGGGAGTTCTCGGCGAGTCTGTCCAGTGTACCCAGTCTCCACTGAGCACCCGTATATAATCTCTGATGTCAAACACCAATGGATATGGGATCATCCATCACCCATCTCTATGAGTCGAGAAGGTATACGCTAGTCTACTCTGGTATATCGATGCCCTGTCTGGATACACCCACGATTAGGGACCTTGAAGGATGTACTTATGGACTACCATGTCCCCACTAGTATGATCCGCATCATAGTCCAGGTAGTCAAGTACACATCCTAAGGGCTTTACCAACATGTAACAGAGAGACAATCAGTATACACGTTAAGGTAAAGAGTAACCAGATAGCATACTATCATGTCGAGCAAGAAAGTCCTCCCTATATATGTCCCAGCATCCACTACAATATACATTCTATGTACAGTAATGGCCTCTAGGGCATACATATAACTAACAATCTCCCACTTGCACTAGGGCCATCTGTAGCAGTGGTCGTAGTATCTCATACTCAACTATCCCATAAAAGTCTCTCTCTGGGAATAGACCTTCGTGAGTGGATTCGCCGTGTTATCCTCTGAGTCTGCTCTCCTAACCTCGATCATCCTGGAGATCAACTATCTCCATGATCAGGTGATGCTGCCTCAGAATACGTCTGGGTCACTGACGGGACCGGGGTTCCTGGGCTAAAACCACACTTCCATTGTCACACAATGGTAGGAACCCAGTTCATCTCATGAACCTTTATACACCCAAACTGCCTCTTTGGTAGCATCTTTAGTAGCGATGTATCCAGCCTTTATCGTCTAGTAGGCCACGGTATCTAGCTTGGAACTCTTCCAACATACCGTCCCTTTACTGAGGGTAAAGACAATGCCTGTGACTGACATTCAGTCTTCTTTATCACCCTGGAACCCTTCCAGTGATTCTCCCCAGGATCAATTGATACCATCTCACTACAGCTAGTGAGTATAACACCCAAATAACATCTATCTCATAGATGAAAACTCAGGATGGAGGACGTATCACTTTGATCCTATATGGAGAATCCTTGTGATAAGCGGAGATTGACCGAGCGTAGCATAGGAAACTCCTTCCCTATCAAGAGTATGTCGTCCACGTACTCTACGAGGATCACCACCATACTCCCTACTACCTTTTTGTATATACAAGGTTCATCTACCATTTTGATGATGTCAAACTGTTTGAATAACTCACCAAAACAGATGTCCCAACTCCGCGATGCCTGCTTTATCACATAAAATATCTTGCACACATTTCCGCTGCTCCCATTGTCTACGAAGCCCTCTGGCTGTGTTCTTATAGACCTTCTCTTCTAAATCATTATTTAGAAAAGCAGTAATGGCACCCAACCGCCAGATATCGTAGTCATGGTATGTAGCCGTGGCAAGTAGGATCTGGATGGACTTAAGCATAGCCACTGGAAAAAGGTTTCATCATTATCCACGCCTGGTCAATGACGAAAACCTTTAACAAGTCTAGCTTTGAAAGTCTCAACTTTTCCATCTACACCAAGTAATCTTCTCAAGATATACTTGCTCCTGATGGGAATTTAACCCTTCAGATATAGCAACCAAAGTCCATACTTTGTTGGTGTATAAGGATTCCATCTCAGATCGCTAAGCATCCAGCCATTCTTACAGAGTCTCACTCCTGATGGCCAGCTCGAAACTAGTTGGGTCATCATCTCATGATGCATTCCTCACTCCCACTGTCTTAGAGAAACCGAAGTATCTCTCAGGTGGGTGAGGAACCCTACTAGATCGGCGGAGAGGCTGAGGTTCGTTGGTAACTATTGAACCTTTTGGTTCTACCAAATCATCAGTTTTAAATTGTATAGCAGGAACCTTTCCAGTTCTACATAACTGACCTTGCCTCGAGTTTGTCCGGATTTTGCTTTTAGACATAAGCCGGACAACCCTAAATCTTAACTAGCTTAAGACATGGGCTCTTCCCTTTCCACATCACATATGAAATGGTAGGCAACTGATTTGATTTGAACCCTATTCAATAGGTATGCAGCTTCTTAAGTGCATAACTCCTCAAAGGAAATAGGAATCTCAGTAGTACTCATCATAGAGCACACCTTATCATATAGGGTGTGATTGCTCCGCCCCGATACACCAACGTGCTATGGTGTATACGGAGGAGTAATGCCGAGAGAGAATCTCATTCTCCTTTAGAATAGTCCAAGAATTCCGTGCTCAAATATTCTCCTCCTTGATCTCATCAAAGGACATAATACTTATACCCGTATTTTGGTTCTCTACTTCTTGCTTTTATTCTGTGAATATCTCAAAAGGTTCGGACTCATGTTTCAACAGGAACATATGACTGAATCTTGAGAGATTATCAGAGAATATAATGAAGTATAAAGAACCAGTCCTGGCATATGTAGACAAGAGACCTTACATACATCATCATGTATCAGTCCCAAGAGTTCATTAACTCTTTCTCTGTTTCCAGTAAACGGAGCTATGGTCATCTTATCTTTGTGACATGACTGGCGAGTTTCACAAGGTGTAAATTCAAACAAATTTAAATATGCATCTTTATGTAACTCTAGCTAGTCGGGTCACATTGATCTGACCTAGTCTACAATGCCTAAGAAGGATTCGTTCATTTATGAACTCTTCTTTTTGTGTGTGTTCCGTATACTAAGAACTGTAGTTTGATTTAGAACGTCAATGCTTTTAGATAACGAGCCTGAACCGATCAACTTTTGATATAGGAAATGTTCAAAACATTATCTAACAATACAAAATTTTTATCGTTTCCTTACTAATAAAGAGACAGATATGATTTTGTATATCAGGTTCGGTATCTAATAACATTCGTTCAGAATCAATGTATTACAATACAGGGTGACAGTGACCGACAGTGACCAACAGACTTGGCTGCAACACTTGCCCCGTTTTCTGCCTCATGAAACTTATCACCCGTTCTCAGTTCTCTACCTTTCTGTAGCCCTATGTAACAGATTACATATCTGGGATCCTGATGCGGTATCATATACCCAGGACGTAAAGGACATTGAGAAACAGTTCTGTATAATGAACACACCCGAAGATGATGCATCAGCATGCACTCTCTTCGTTTGGGCGGCATGGGAATCTTGGTATTCCCCTATTTCCTGCTCTGTCTTATAACAATTATAAGTTGGAGCGGGACCAACGTTCCCCAGCTCAGTATAACAAGCGGGTTTGGTCAATTATCCGTATTATTATCTTGATTAAGGCGTGATATGGTCGCTTCCTAGAGAGAGAGAGAAGAAAACACTCAGCGTGCGCTCTTGCAAGAATAGATTGGTTATTATTTTATCTAATCAGGATGGCTCCCACTACTTTTTATCAAATCTTCCTTCAAACCCTAAAAGGAAAGACTAGCCGGGATTAATTACACGCTACAAGTTCGCCAATCTTTCAGCCAGGCCAGTGTCGGTACTTTGAGGGAGGTGCCCCGTGCTTTCGCACGAACCTAATTAATGTAAACCTCGTTTTCCCAGAGACGTAACCTCGTTGACACCTTTCTAGACACCTACTTGATCGGCTAATTGTAATGTGTAAAACTCTCCCAGGAGTAACAATTACTCGAAGTGGGTATCGGGATCCAACTATCTCATAGAAGGTATGCAATCTCATTGCAAATCTCAACACTTGAAATTCCCGATAATTTTTTCCCTAGCACCCTATGAACTTGACGGAGGTCAACAAACCTGACGGAGGTCAACAAACCATAGGCTACTAGTCAAGTTCAACCCGTCATTTCTTGATCGAATTAAACCCACCCGCACGACCCTTGACGGAGGTCAACAAGGCCGCACGACTACCCTAATCCAATCTGCATCATATGCATAAGCAGATAAATACTAGTTAGCTACCGCACACTACGCCTTGACGGAGGTCAACAAACGTAGCACGAATACTAAGTAGGACTTATCTGAAATGACGGAGGGCTACGACAGGTTTTTCTGAAATCCTATTGCTTAATGAACTTGATATCGTTGTAGGATCGAATGATTTTAAAATGGAGCGTTTTTTATGCTTTTCTAGTTTTGCTAATGGAGTCACTCCCGGTGAAGGGATCGTCGGTCCTTTCCTCGTCGAATGAGGTGCGGGATATATCATATATATCACTGTGCAAAGCAAAAACTCTTAAAAGCAATCAAAAGACAAACCGAGTGTGTAGCATCTGCCAGTTATTGCTAAAGGAGTCACTCCCGGTGAAGGGATCTCGGTCCTTTCCTCATCGAATAAGGTGCAGGGTATATCATATATACCGCTATGCAAAGCAAGAACTGTAGCTACCTTTTTTGTTTATTTTGAAATTCGATTCTACAACATCTTTAGGTTTCTTTTATTTCATTAATCATATTAATGAAGTCCCATCATTTAAGTACCTAAACATCACAGATAAATACGACGTACACTTATGCCATCCGCATTCGCCTCGATGTCCCTTCATGCACCGTTAGGTTAGGTAACTAACGGCAGAGCAGGGCAGGGCTAGCACGGGTGTAAAACATAAGTAACGCCTATATAATATATCATATATACTATATACAGTATCTATCACAGAACATCACATTATCACATCACAGATATCGCAGCAGAAGAATCATATGAAATATTGGATATACTAGGACGTCCGTGTTTTCAATACGAGCCAGTATAAAACACGGATTCTACGGTCGCGATGAATAGCCAAACCCACACCCCTAGACCCCTACGAGAGCTGCAAGCAACCCTACCAATTCTAGAGTTAGGAGACCCGGACTCGACTCCTCGAGTTGGTCTCCCACTGGACTCCAGAACCCGGTTACTGGTGCCCTCCTCCTTGGGTCTATCCTAGTGCCGAAAAGTAAATAATATACAAATGGTGACATCTTCCGTAACCTGGAAGTGCCCCAATAAAAGAATATTACATACAAGTTTTTACATGAATGAAAATGAAAAACACTCATCTCACATAAAAACCCCCCGGCTATTCGAAACGCGACGATCCAATATAACATATCCAGCAACACATAACATCACATGTCATCAACGTAAGTAAATATGCGCATCCCAATTGTCGTTGACATATAGCAACGAAACCGGCGATATCACATATTACACTTACGGTCACAGAAAAGAAAGTGTAAAACTACAACAGTTGGAATCCGCAACCTCCATAGACATCGCATGCCTAATCAAATGAATTCCTTAGACATCGCATGCCTAACAATTATAAGCCCCGCATTTTAGTCTCAAAATCGAAAACACTTTTCAATATCAAGTCGGGCAATTCAACAAGATTCCCAACATCCTGATCGAATGCTCGTCGCTAACTTTAGTAGGCGGCTGCACCCCCAACGCCGTCGACGAAGTGCACCAAGGCGGAACACCGCTGCCGCGAGCACCCGTATGGATGCTTTCGGCGACGGGGTTCTCCTACAGTCACTTGGTCGGGGCTATGGAGTGAGACTTTCTATTAAGTTTACCGGCGAGTATCCGCGTACGCTACGTGATTGCGACGGACTTTTGATCACATCAAAATTCCGTGGCAACCGATCAATTGAGACTAAAGTGCTGTGTTTATAACATTCATTCAGTTATCTCATAACTACTTGTGAATTCCAATTATTGTATCACATTCCGGATAAGATAGAAAATGTTAAACTTTCCGATTGAACAATCGAACACCCAAGTTTTCCCGAAACCGATCAACACTTGAAATAAGTTTAAAAACATTCACTTTGTGCCTCAGTAGCAACGGTCCAGCCATAGAAGGGTCAAGCCAACGCCTCACATGTGGCACGCCGTACTGCCCCAAACCCGAAGGTTCAAAGGGCAGCTCAAGACGGTCACATAATCGAGTTAAGGTTTGTTGTCTTCTAGAGGGACCACTTACTTAGAACGTCATTAAACTACGGAAAGATCCAACACTTGGAAATTTCCCGACAGGGGAAAAGGTGGGTATTTATATCCGGTCGAACTTTTTAACATATTCAAAAATATTCGGAAAAACACATAGACAAAGTTTGACAATCCAATCGAATCTTCGAATCCCCAAATCAACCCCAGAAAACTCAACTGTGGATTAAACATTAAAATATCCCAGAAAATAAAGCACTAAATTATAGGAATTACTGTGCAAAAATTATGACAAAATGCCCCTTTATAGCCGCGGAACCGCCGCACATGGCATGCATTTGCCGCGGTTCCGCGATCAATTGGTCGATTCATGCTCACGTGCTTCACAGTAATTCTTACAATTCCCTGCTTGTTTTTCTGCATATTTTTAATTTGGAAAAATCCCCGTTTTTGGAAAAAGTCCAGAGAACTTGAAATTTTAGGGTTTCGGGTTCGTTCGGGTTTGAAACTTCGTCTGTGCATCGCCTAAGGCTCTAGCTAGGCTCTGATACCACTGTACGGTTCCTAGGCACACACTAGAGGTCTCACAAGGCATCAACCATGCCAATTTCAAATTTTACGGGTGCCGAGAAACCCTAATACGGATCGTTAACTAGAATTTTAGGCGAACACATGCAACTAGTTAACAATATAACTAAAAGAACGGAAATACAACCTTTGTAGATCCGGTCCTCCACCTCCATAGCTCCGCAATGAAGTCTCCTCGCTGTCCAAATGGAATCCCGGGCTCTAGCGTCGGCTTCATCGGAGAAATGGGCGGGCAAGGTCGTCGGCTTCGTGCCGAAGATGATCTACGTCGAGGCATCACAAGATCAAGCTCTCACTTCACCAAGTCATGAAACTTGTGAAGAAAACACCCTATACTACTTGGCAAGTGGTAGAGGATGAAGAAATAGGAAGTGGGTTCACTTTAGAATTGGATTTCTCACCCATTTTCTCAAGTTGCCATTGATGGAGGCAAGCTTCTTCATGTGAAGAAGAAGAAGAAGATGATGATGATATGATAAGTCTTTTTTTCAAAAAGAAAATAAAATGAATACTTATCATAATCCAACCATGGTCAAGTGTAGAGAATAGACTAGGGTTAAGTGGAATGGTTAGGGTTAAGCATGAGACAAAATGGTGACTTAGTCAAAGCTTCATGAAGCTTCAACATGCATCCAAAGAAAGCCACCATTTTTCTTTATGCTTATTATTTTCCAAAAAGAAGAAATAGATAAAAAAATGAATAAGAAACAAAACCCTAACCATTCATATAACCATGGTTTAATCTTTACACAAACCCAAGTTAGCATGCATCATCAAACATGATACAAACTTGTGCACAAAAATATATCACATATACAATGTGCACAAACAAGTGAGAAAAACCATTTAAAGTGAACCAATACTAGTTAATGCAAAGTAATATATCAAATATATAATTATGCATTAAATCATTAAATCAACACTTGATTCAATGATCCGGTCATGTCACACATAACCGACTAGTATACAATGTATCGACTTATCGAATCAATCATCGATTCGATAACTAGGTTATATCACATACAACCAATCGAAACATTCATCGCAAGAATGAAATACGGTATCACATACACGCATTATTCTCGGTCCCGCACATATCTCATATGTGCTCCTATTTCATTTCGCTTGAGCCAGGAAACCTCTGTGTAGGACTCTAAAGACTCGTCAATACGCCGGCAGCAGGTGATGATCATATCAAACACCCACAAGCCGCAAGCGGTCTGCTAAACGTAACGGCCACCCGGGTATTGAGCGATCAGAAGATCGACGAGCAAGCCCGCTCACACTCCAGTGAATCCAACCAGTAACACTACCGTACAGTCCGGTCTGTTCGTCTGATATGTCGCATATCTCGCCTAGGGGTGGTAAACGTCAGACCCCAATAGCTCGATAAGTCGTGTCGATATGAGGTCTATAACAGTTCGAGAAACTACAGGCAACACTTGCCAGTAAATCTCAGCAACCCTGGCCAGGGATTTCCGGTTATAGCCAATCGAACACAGTGCAACATCAACTCCCTATACCGGGAGAGACGAATCCCCTCCTATCGCTCATTGCCTCCATGTGATTCGGGACTGTACCCAAAAGCCACCGTTTTGCACGCCCTCTTGGACGTGGTAAGGTGGAAATCAAAGCACAGTGGGAACCACACAAGACTCTATGACGATCTCGGGTCAACAGACTACTCTGTACCAGTGTCACCAGAGAACTGCCATCTGACGTGAGGTATAATACCATCTGGGAGTTCTCGGCGAGTCCGTCCAGTGTACCCAGTCTCCACTGAGCACCCGTATATAATCTCTGATGTCAAACACCAATGGATATGGGATCATCCATCGCCCATCTGTATGGGTCGAGAAGGTATACGCTAGTCTACTCTGGTATATCGATGCCCCGTCTGGATACACCCACGACTAGGGACCTTGAAGGATGTACTTATGGACTACCATGTCCCCACTAGTATGATCCGCATCATAGTCCAGGTAGTCAAGTACACATCCTAAGGGCTTTACCAACATGTAACAGAGAGACAATCAGTATACACGTTAAGGTAAAGAGTAACCAGATAGCATACTATCATGTCGAGCAAGAAAGTCCTCCCTATATATGTCCCAGCATCCACTACAATATACATTCTATGTACAGTAATGGCCTCTAGGGCATACATATAACTAACAAACGTTGCATTCACGTGCAAACACGTGATAACAACGTTATGGGAGCATTTGTTTCCTGATAAAATATCAGGAAATACCCCAATGGGGTATTACATGCTCACACGTGACCAAGGGTCACGTGTTGACACGTGATAGGTTCCTGCGATCTCTGCTTTATAGAATTAAATTCTAGTCAAACAAAAATATAACAAAATATCAGGAAATACCCCAATAGGGTATCACGTGCTCACACGTGACCAAGGGTCACGTGCTGACACGTGATGGTTTTCTGGGACTCTGTTATAATAAAATTCAATTCCAATCAAGCAAGCAATTAGTGGAGTCACGTGCCCCCACGTGATGGGCCTTTAAAGACATGCCGAAGGAATTAAAAGATATAGTAAAAAACTAAGGAAAAACCCCAATGGGGCATCACGTGCACACGTGACCAAGGGTCACGTGCTGACACGTGATGATCCTTAGTCCTTTAAAACAACAGAATTAAATTCTGGGTAAAATGTTAATCAAAGGTGGTCACGTGCTAACACATGATGGGTGCCTAAACTCTTTTATTAATAGAATCAAATTCTACTCGGATGATCAAACAATGAGATCACGTGCCAACACGTGATAGGCTCTTGAGCCTTCTGAACTAACATGATTAAATTCTAATTAAGAGAAATCAAAAACCCTAATATTTTCCTAAATCTTTCCAAACAAAAAAGGATTGTGCTCTGTAAAATAGAGCACCGTTGGATTAAAAAATCTAATGGTGATTAAAAATCACCAATTTATGGAAAGATTTTATACAAAGGGAAGATTTTCCCAAAATTCACCAAGAATAACAAACAGAATATCTTCTGGATTAAAAATCCAACGGTGAATAAAATTTACTGAGTGATCTAAACGATCATGTTGGTTACAAAAACAACCAAAATCTTTTAATGAAAGATTGACTAAACAAATTGATTCTTTTCTTTCTCCTATATATAGGAGCCAAGAAGAGAAGAGAGGGATCGATTTTCTGATTTTTGGAGAAAATACAACAACGGAGAAAAAAAAAGAGAGGAGAATTTAATTCTCAAGAGAGAAAAGAAAATTTCTTCAGAAGAGAAAAGAAACCCTAGGTGAGAAAGGGGAAAGAGATCTAAGCTCCATAAAACAAAAGAGAATTTAATTCTCAATTTAAGAGTTTAACTCTTCTGAGTAAGAACTTAGTTCTTCTTTTGGTTGAAGGTCTGCAGAAGCGGATCTCCCCACAGGTTGAGAATTTAATTCTCATCGGGGAGATTCTGCCATGCAGATCCAAAACTTAGAGGGAGAATTTAAGTTTAAGAAATTTAATTCCCCTAAATTCATAGGAATTTAATTCCTCCAAATGAAACTAGGGTTTAACCCTATATGAGAATTTAATTCTCCCAAATTCAAAGGAATTTAATTCCTCAAAATAAAACTAGGGTTTAACCCTACATGAGAATTTAATTCTCCCAAATTCATAGGAATTTAATTCCTCAAAATAAAACTAGGGTTTAACCCTACATGAGAATTTAATTCTCCCAAATAAGAATTTAATTCTTCCATATACATAGGAATTTAATTCCTCTAAAACAGAATTAGGGTTTAACCCTACAAAGAATCTAATTCTTAAAATAAGAGACTTAAAGCTCTCCATGCACGTAAAGAACTTGGTCACGTGGTAACACGTGACCCCCATCCTCAATGATCAGAAAAGAAAGAACAAGACTGGGTCACGTGCCCCCACGTGACCCCTAAAACAGATCCCTCAAAATGAGAAAGAAAAACTTGGAGGCAATGCCCCATATGCTCCTACGTGACCCTCAAAATAAAGGGAACAAATCTAAGAGCAGAATCAATTTTGGGCGCCCTCACGTGTTCCCACGTGACCCCTTAATAAATACTTTAATAATCGATACATGGATACCCATCATGTGCCAACACGTGATGGCCTGAAGACCAAAAGTGTTTAACACTTATTTGCAGATTTGAGGGTAAAATAAAGGAGGTTTGGCCCAATTCTCAGGCGCCTCACGTGACCCCACCTGACCCCTTCCTTTCTAGTGTTTAACACTGTTTTGAGCATTTTGTCTCCAGTGTTTAACACTGCTTTAAATACATCACATGAGGACACGTGACCACCAGATGTCCTTTAGTGTTTAACACTATTCTAAAACCAGCTTAGCCCAAATTGGCTAAGTTTTCAGAAGCAAATATCCCCTTCAAATGAGCCTTAAAATCCAGGGCTATAATGTTTAAGGCTCAAAGATAAAATGTTCTCATAGCCCTCAAACTTTTGTTTAGCATTGCTAAATAATAAGGGGTTGAACCCAGACAAATGTTCAACAGGCCAACAAAGGGCCAACATTCCAAACTTAATTAGACTTAGCCCAAATTGGCCATAAGTCCTCAATTCAGATTTAACTGAGCCCATGTGCTCATAATCTAATTAATTGATCTTAGTCCCAAATTGGACTACAGATTTCCCAATCAACATTAGTTCAAGGGTACATCTCTGAACCCCTCTGATATATGCGTTGTAATCCTTCAACGTCTTCAGAGAGGTGACGGGTCCCGACAACCAGACATTTCATGGACTGTGGGGTCCTTAAACTCATGGACTATGATATCCTTAAACTTTATAGACTACGACGTCTTTAAACTGGACTGTGGAGTCCTTTTAAACCCACGGACTATGATGTCCTTAACCTTGACTGTGAGGTCTTTAAACTCACGGACTATGATGTCCTTAACCTTGACTGTGAGGTCTTTAAACTCACGGACTATGATGACCTTAACCTTGGACCACCATGTCCTTAAACTGGTAATGGACCACCATGTCCTTAAACTGGTAATCGACCGCAATGTCCCTAAACTAAACAATAGAGCCCAAATGCTCTCTTGTTGGATCTAAATGATCCCGTTGAGTTGATCTTAGTCTAAAATTAGAGTAACATATCCTTAACAAACATTTAAGTTGATCTTAGTCTCAAATGAGACTAACGTATTCTTAAACCCAACCCCAAACCCAAATCTAAGAAGATACGGATTTGGACTAATCCACGCCCTACGGGCGACAACATAAATTAGTCTCCGTATACAATCAACGGGCAACCAAAAACAAAACAAACACCCACGACACGAAGTGACCATCTAGAGAAGAAGAAAGTTGTTACCGCAATGCGGTAGCGTAATTAACTGCAGGGGCTTGCGCCTGCAGGGAAGAGCATCCCCACAATCAAAAACCCCTCAAATGAGGGGGAATCTAACGAAGTCTGCTACATCGGCCCCATCCGTTTAAACCTTCGATACGCGGTGCCATAAATCAACTTGGCATCTTCGGAGAGGTGGACGGATAGCACCAAATAGCATCTGCCCTCGGAATTCAGGCCCCAACGTCCCAACGTCCCGGTCACGTCTTCCGGCGGGGAACAATGGACCTCATGTGCCAACGCGTAGTGTCTGAGCTTCGTTATTGCGAAGATTAACGCCAGGCAGTGTTTTTCGATGGGGGAGTAATTGCTTTTTTCCCCCAGTATAACTCGACTCAAGTAGTAGAGGGCTCTCTCTTTCCCTTGGTCGTTCTCTTGTGCCCACAACGCGCCTAAGGAACCTTCGAGGGCTATTGTATACAGGACGAGAGGTTTTCCTTTAACGGGAGTGGCCAATACTGGCGGATTCTGCAGGTATTGCTTGATTTCATCTAGTGCGCCTTGGCATTTGCGATCCCAAACGAACGGGGTTCCCTTCTTCATTAAGTGACTGTAAGGACGGCACTTGCCGGAGAGATTGGCTATAAATCGTCGGATGTACGTGAGCTTTCCTTGGAGAGACCGTAGTTGCTTGAGAGTCCTTGGCAAAGGCATTTCCGTGATCGCCTTGATCTTCGACGGGTCTATCTCGATGCCTCGGTGTCGGACGACGAATCCCAGGAACTTGCCCGAGGAAACTCCGAACGCGCACTTGAGAGGGTTCATCTTCAAGTTGTATTTCCGAAGGCGCTGAAACACGATCTTCAGATGCTCTAAATGTTCTTCGTATGATTTGCTTTTAACTACGAGGTCGTCGATATAGCATTCGACGATTTCATGTATGAGGTCATCGAAGATTTTCGTCATGGCCCTCTGATAGGTAGCACCGGCGTTCTTTAGACCGAAGGGCATCACCTTGTTACAGAATATACCCAAAGGGGTCCGGAAAGCGGTATGCTTCTGGTCCTCGGGATGCATATTTATCTGATTGTATCCTGATGAGCCGTCCATGAAGGAGAATACTTCATGAGTGGATGTGTTATCTATCATCAGCTCGGTGACCGGTACTAGAAAGTCATCCTTCGGGCAAGCTTTGTCAAGATCTCTGAAGTCTACGCATATGCGCACCGTCCCATTTTTCTTCATCACTGGGACGATGTTGGCAATCTAATCAGGGTACTGAACCTCTTGGATAAAGCCGGAGTCAATTAGCTTCTTGACCTCAGCGTTGATGCTCATCTCAAGCTCGAGCCGCATCCTTCTCGGCGCTTTTTTGACCGTCTTGATGTCCGGAGATATCGCCAATTTGTGCACAGCAATCTCTGGATCTAGACCCAGCATTTCGGAATAATTCCATGCGAAACAATCTTTATACTGCATGAGCACGTCTTTGAGCGTAGCCACTTTTTCTTCAGACAACAGCTCACTGACGAACGTCGGCCGTGGGTCGCTTGCTGTTCCCAAGTCGATTTTTCTGAGGTCATCTGCAGTAGTATGTATCCCATCTTCCAGCTCTTTTGGCGCCGGTGGAAATTCTGAGATCAACTCATCTTCATTGTTTTCGAAGCACCAAGAGAGGTCATCCATGTTCTCGGGTTCTTCTTCTGACAGCGTTATCACGTGACAGGTGCGAGATCACTTCCAAGACCGATGTTGATCTGGTTCTACTCTCGTGGCTTTCGGTTCATGCTTTTGCGGTGGGGTTACCCTCCAGCTGCTGGATAGAGCAAACCTGCCTTGTTGATATTGGTCTTCGACCCAGTTCTTGAAGGTGAAGCAGTCTTCGAGGGGATGTCCTATTGCTCGGTGATAGAGGCAATAGTCTGGGTGAGAGACTTCGTTTGCTTGCTCGGGGTGCTTAGACTCCGGGAGTATCATCATATGATGCTTTACGACGAGGTTGAATATCTTCCTTGTCTTGTCTCGGGGAAAAGAATACGCTCGACCCATCTTCTTTATAAGAGACGGATCCCTGCTGCTCGATTCTTGATCGCGTGGCTTCTTGGACCCGCTTTGCAGCTGTCGAACATTTTTTCCGTTCTTTGGTTTATTTTTGCCTCTGCGTCGGGTCGTTTGTATGACGGGTTGGCGATGAAGAGCATCGTCATTTTCCATAGCCTGCTGAAGGAGGCCCTGCGTTCTGGCTTTCTCGTAGATGACCATTTTCGCGATTATGGTCGTCTCGAACCCTTTGACCCGCTTTTCTTATGAACTTGTCCATCTGTTCTTCGAACGAAGGGCTTGGCATTTTCACGACGGGAGCTTGTTTTGGTTCAGGGTTAGCATCTTCCCACAGAGCATCTCCTTCTTCATCGAAGTCATGTATGACGTAGCTGCCATGGACTCGCTCCCGTCCCTTGGATTGAATATATCCAAACCTGATCGTTTCCATTCTTCCGTTGGGCAACTTTCGTTGAGTTCCGGGGACGCTCTAGATCCTATTATAGAACTGAGCCTGTCGAGCAGTCTGCTAAAGGGTTACGCCTTGGCGCCTCAACAGCCTTCTAAATCCGTCTGTGTAGTATTTGGGCAAACGGATAGGCTGGAGTCTGTCAAGTGTAGAATACGCACCATACCAAACTTCTTTCTCCACTTTGGTTTCCCCGGATCGGTAGAATAGGATTCCCTTTTCACCTTTTCGCCTGGGAGGGACATGGAATGTCTGCAGTTCTTACACACTATAAGTTTCAAGCACATCAAGCTCTTAGTAATGCTTTTGCGAAACCATTACAACTTGTAAACTTTGATCTTCATCGACGAGGGCTTGTATCGATGGCCGAGCAGAGAATACAGCATTGACATCATCTTCCGAGTCGCTGCCGAAGACCAGAATAGGGGTGGATGGTCCCAGCTTGTTGCGTTGGGGTGGCCCGGAATAGATTATCTCCTCTTCCTCCTCGGTATCACTCCCGAAGACCGGAATAGTGGTGATAGCTTTATTCTCGTCCTCCGGTTTGCGACATCTTTCTGTATCTTCGAAATCTGGCAGGAAGTACTTGGCATCCTCATATTTGCGGACTTTGTTCATGGAGAATGGGTTTAGTTCCCCTGTCACAGTGTACTCGAGACCATTTTTAAAGTACTTCATACACTGATGTTGTGTAGAAGGGATAATGTTGTACTCGTGTAGCTAAGGCCGGCCGAGCAAAGCGTTATAGCAGGTCTTAGCGTCAATGACGTGAAACTTGATGTCAGTGACTAGCAGCCTAAAGCACAGCGTCAGTATCACAGACCCGAGCGTCCGTGATGACTGGGAGTCAAACCCGGATATAGTGATTTTATCACGAGCGAGATGCTGAACGCTCATGCAGATTTCCTTCAACACTCTTACATTGAGGAGGTTAACAGAGGACCCATTGTCAACCAGGATTTTGCCGATCTTAATATCATGACAGTATTCGGAGACATAAAGAGGACGGTTATGCTCACGCGTTCCGAGGAGAAGATCTTCATCGCCGAAAGTAATGTCAGCAGTATGCACTTCTTCCAGTTCGTTCTTCATCTTTTCTTCGGCGAGGAAAGCTTGGAACTGTTCGGGCTCTTGTAACGCCTTGATCAGAGAATCTCTCGCTTCTTTCGATAGCAGAAGGGCGTCGAGAATGCTGAGCTGGGAAGGTATCTTCCTCAGGTGTGCCAGAACATTGTAATCCACCTTACTTTTCTTGGGCGGGTCCTTGGCTGTCAGATCTTTGACGACTTGATCATCTAAGGCGATGTCTTCATGGATTTTTTCTTTCCCCTTATCTTTTCTATTCGAACCACTGTTCATGGGCCCAAGATTCTTTTCAGGCAGCGTACGATTGCGCAGCTGAATGTTCTCACAGGTCTTCATTTCTTTCGCCTCGGAGGTGGGTTCTTTGAAGAGAGGGCCAAGGGCTATTTCTTCATCAGAATCGCTCTCGAAGGTGAGAACTTGTGATCCACTGGCGTCGACCATGTGACAGTTGCCGGCAGTTTTCATATGCTCCTCGGTCATATTTCTTTTCTCCCGACGAGTTTTGCATTTCATCCGCTTGAAATGTTGTCGATGAGCAACATATCCTTGCCACCAGTTTTTAAAGGCGTTGCACTCTTCAGTCGGGTGCACAATCCTTTGATTATATAAACAGTAGCTAGGATGTATATCCGCTTCATCAAGGGAGTTTCCTTCAGAGAGAGGCAGCTTCATTCCAATTGATATGGCTTTGGAGAACCTTTTCTTCGTCTTGAACCTGCTTTTGCTGGCCATGGGCATGTCTTGATTTGGTCGGAGTGCTTCAATCCTTTCATCCAGTCGCCGACGTTTGGCATTTTCAAATAAGGCCATCTCACGCTCTCGATCAGCTTTGCTTTTAAGACTGGCTTCGTTCAGGAATGCATCAATCGTTTCGTCTGATGGCCCTAGAATCTCCGGCTCAGGATCTGCCCCCAGTTTCTTTATGTAAGGAGCTTCTTCATCATCTATTGACGAGTGGAAGATCACATGGCATCTTGATACATAATCTTCGGGCTCATCCGACGAGTCTTCTCCACTGTCATCATCTCCGTCCTCAAGGACGTGACTAAGAAATTCTTGGAGTGTGACTGGAGTCCGCGCCTTCTGATTATATTCTTCCAGTGCGTCAATCTGCTTTTGCAGGTCCGTGCGTTCGTCACCAGGCTTCACGGGCTTCTTGGATTTCTTCTTCTTTGTCTTCGAAGACTTTGACGGCTGGGCATGGGCATTTTGACTATCACCGCCAATCTTTAGAATTGGGCGCGGCTTTAGCATTCCCCCGATGATTTCGGGTTTCAGTGGATTTTTCCATCTGATCGCCGGGCATGTTTGGAGATCCTTCAGCATTCTTTTTGTTAGGTCCACGTTACCTTTCCCGGTACTTTCGGGGATGCGGAAACGGTAAAACAAAAATTTTTCTAAACTTTGTAACATGGACCGTAAAAGCCGGATCTTTGCTAAACTAAACTAGCATACTTGCAAAGAAGAGTTAACTACTCGGCAAAGTGGTTATACCTCAACTTGAACTCCTTCTCTTCTTGTTGTCCTTCTTCTTTGTTGTTCTTCTCTTCTCGTTGTTGTTCTCTTTGCTTGCTCAATGGTTGATCCGGACTTCGGTCACCTCCGCGGCCTCCTTGAGTCGAAGACGATCCACCCGAGAGATGTACACCGAGCTCCACCTCGAGCCGAGGTAACTAGGGCAAGAAGATAGCTAATCTAAAAGCCCTAGGTTGTGTAGAAGTGATGAAGGGATGGCTTTGTCTTTATGAAATCTTTATCTCTCAACACATGAGATCAAAAGAGAAATCAAGAGGAGGAAGAAGAAGGAGTTTTTCTTGCAACCATGGAGCTTCTCATTTCAAGAGAGAGAATGAGAATAAGCAAATGAAAAGCTTAACCAAAGAAAACCTAACCATGGTTGCAATAATGCACAAACATTATCATTACTAATCCCATCAAGATAAAGGTGATGGCTACAAATGACATGACCATTATCATAACTAAAGAAAAAGAAAACCAAAGAATACTTTAGATCTTCTAAGAAGGTCCAAGTCAACTTTGGTCAAATGGTCAACAAAGTCAAGATGGTCAAATGGTCAATGTAATTAGCCATAACAAAATTATCAATGAAAGGATTAGTAAATAATGTCCCCGGCTCATAATGGTTTTGACCAAACGAACTGTCGAAACCCTAATGAGTCCGCCTCAAAATGGTTTTGACCAAATCAACTGTCAAAACCCTAATGAGCCTGCCACATAGCGGTTTTGGCCGAACCAACTACCAAAACCCTAATGAGGCACCTCCTCCTTCATCGCTCCGGAAAACTGTGCATACACACCTGCATCCGTATTCCGTAGAATGCGGATGCGCAGAAGACAAAACAAATCCATCCGTGCAATACTAGGATCTGGCTTAAACCAAAGCCCACTAGTACTGCCTGCCCGAACATCATACGCACACAAGTGTACGTAAGTGATCGCAGCCCTGCCGTAAAACCATACGGCCTCTACACGTTTCGCTCAGTGCAGGGAAACTCTCTGTGTGGGACTCTAAAGACTCGACACTACGCTGGCAGTGGGTTTAACCACAGACCGCAAGTGGCACTAGCTGTACGTAACGGTCCCCAGGTAGATGTCGATAAGAAGGCCGATCAGGTAAACTCATCCGAACTCCTACTGAGTCTGTATGTGACAATCTCCGTACAGTCCGGTCTGTTCATCTGATACATCGCATGGCGGGCCTAGGGGGCGGTAAACGTCAGTCCCCTAATAGCGGTACAAGTCGTGTCGGAGTGAAGCCCAGAACACCCTGAGATAACACTGGAACCTACCAGTATATCTCGCTTGCCCTGGCCAGGGACTACTTGTGTAATGGCTCTCCTAGACACAGCGCGATGTCAACCCCCAATACCGGGAGAGACGAATCCTGTCTAACCGTCACTGCCTCCAAGTGCTTCGGGACTGCTTCCAACTACTACCTGTTTGCACGACTCAGTAGAGCCGTGGTAGGGTAGCAATCAAAGAACAGTGGGAACACACTCGAGGCGAAGTGACAGTGTCAAGTCAGCGGACTAAGCTGTACTCATGTCACCTGGGAACTGATAACTGACGATAGGTATAATACCAACCATCAGTTCCCGACGAGTCTTGTCCAGTGTACTCGTAACCCAACGAGCACCCGCATACTATCTCAAGTACGACGTACTGACGGCTGTGGGACAGACCGTCTCCCGTGCTGGGATGAGAAGCGCATACGCTAGTCTACTCCGGAGTGTCGATGCCCTATCTCGATACTCCCACGACTAGGGACGTGTATAAGGATGTGCTTGTAGATTACCCAGCCCCCATGAGTGTGATCGCCATCACAACGCCGGTAATCAAGCAAAGATCCTAAGGGCTCTACTAATGCGTATAGGTGATATAATAAATAAACACACAAGTACACATTAAAGCAGAGACAAACCATGTTGCATACTACTATATTGAGCAAGATTGTCTGTACAACTGTGAATATCCCAAGCTTCCATCAAGTAATATACATACTAGTATGATACAGTAATGGCCTCTAGGGCATATACACTAACAATCTCCCACTTGCACTAAGGCCATGTACTGGCGTATCGAAGACCTATCATCTCGATCAGCCGATCGAACTGAGTCTGGGGTAAAGCCTTCGTGAATGGGTCCGCAGTGTTGTCCTTTGTGTCCACTCTCCGCACCTCGATCTCCTGTCGATCAATGATCTCCCTGATCAGGTGATACCGCCTTAAGATGTGCCTGGATTTCTGATGGGACCTTGGTTCCTTCGCTAAAGCTATAGCCCCATTGTTATCGCGATACAGAGGTATTGGGTCAACAATGGACGGAACCACCTGAAGTTCACTAATGAACTTCTTCATCCAGATCGCCTCTTTTGCGGCATCGCTAGCAGCAATGTATTCAGCCTCCATCGTCGAGTGTGCGACGGTATCCTGCTTGGAACTCCTCCAACATACCGCCCCTCCGTTGAGGGTAAACACAAAACCCGAGACGGACTTGCTGTCATCTTTGTCACTCTGGAAGCTTGAATCGGTAAAGGACTCGACCCTGAGGTCTCCATTACCGTAAACCAGGAACATCTCCTTAGTCCTTCTCAGGTACTTGAGAATGTTCTTCACTGATGTCCAGTGGTCCTCCCCTGGGTCTGACTGATACCGGCTTACCGCGCTCAACGCGTAAGCTATATCTGGTCTTGTACATAGCATCGCATACATTATAGATCCTACCGCCGAAGCGTAGGGTATAGTGCTCATGCGAACCCTCTCCTCGTCAGTCTTAGGAGACATCTTCTTGGAGAGGGTAATTTCGTGCAATGCGGGTATGTTACCGCGCTTGGAACCCTCCATACTAAATCTCTTTAGTACGGTCTCTATGTACCTGGACTGTGAAAGTCCCAACAGTTTCTTGGATCTATCTCTATAGATCTTGATCCCCAGAATGTACGAGGCATCACCCAGGTCCTTCATGGAGAACCTTTGTGACAAAAACAGTTTGACCGATTGTAGCATAGGAATTTCATTTCCTATCAAGAGAATGTCGTCCACGTACAAGACTAGGAATACGACAGTTCGTCCTACAATCTTCTTATATACACATGGTTCATCTTCGTTCTTGATGAAATCAAATTCCTTGATTGCCTCATCAAAACAGATGTTCCAGCTCCGTGATGCCTGCTTTAATCCATAAATGGATTTAAGCAACTTGCACACCTTTCCGCTGCTCCCACTGTCTACGAAACCTTCTGGTTGATCCATGTAAACGCACTCTTCCAAACAACCGTTTAGGAAAGCCGTTTTAACATCCATCTGCCAGATTTCATAGTCATGGAAGGCAGCAATGGCAAGTAGGATCCGAATGGATTTGAGCATAGCCACCGGAGAAAAAGTTTCATCATAGTCCAAACCAGGTCTTTGACGAAAACCTTTTGCAACGAGTCTAGCTTTATAGGTTTCCACCTGCCCATCTACACCAAGTTTCCTTTTGTAGATCCATTTGCATCCAACGGGTTTTACCCCAGGTGGAGCAATATCCAAGGTCCACACTTTATTGGCGTACATGGACTCCATTTCGGATTGCATTGCTTCCTGCCACTTATCAGAGTCCCTACTGATAATGGCCTGCTTGAAACTGGTAGGGTCATCTTCTTCCAAGATGCAATCCTCTCGATCCCCGTCAATGAGAAAACCGTAGTATCTCTCGGGCGGATGAGAAATCCTACCAGATCTGCGGAGTGGCTGAGGTTCGTTTGGGGTTGTTGAATCTAGCGGTTCCTCCAAATCTTTTGTTAAAGTTTGTGTTTCTGGAATTTCATCCAGTTCTACCGTGCTGCCACTAATGTTTTTAACAAGAAATTCTTTTTCTAAAACTGTGGCATTTCTTGAAACAATTATCTTCTGTTCCTCTGCATGGTAGAACAGATACCCACTTGAATCTTTTGGGTATCCCAGAAACTTACACAAGACTGCCCGTGCCTCAAGTTTGTCTGGGTTCTGCTTTTTGACATAAGCTGGGCAACCCCAAATCTTAACACGTTTAAGATACAAACTCTTACCACTCCATATTTCATACGGAGTCTTAGGCACGGATTTGGATGGAACTTGATTCAATAGATGTGCTGCAGTTTGAAGTGCATATCCCCAGAATGAAAGAGGTAACTCAGCACTACTCATCATGGAGCGAACCATATCCAATAGGGTACGATTCCTCCGCTCCGATACACCGTTGTGCTGTGGTGTATAAGGAGGAGTAAGCTGAGAGAGAATACCATTCTCTTTTAAGTAATCTAGGAATTCCGTGCTTAAGTACTCCCCTCCCCTGTCAGACCGGAGGATCTTGATACTTTTGCATGTCTGGTTCTCTACTTCGTTTCTAAATTCCTTGAATTTCTCAAAAGCTTCAGATTTGTGTTTCATCAGATACACATATCCGAACATAGAGAGATCGTCAGTGAATGTGATGAAGTACGAGAACCCACCCCTTGCATGTATAGACATCGGACCACATACATCACTATGTACGAGTCCCAAGAGCTCTGCTGCTCTTTCTCCATGTCCGGTGAACGGAGATTTGGTCATCTTCCCTTTGAGACAAGACTGACAAGTTTCATAAGATGAAAACTCGAACGCATCCAAGAGTCCATCTTTATGCAACTTACTCAGTCTTTTCTCTCCGATATGACCAAGTCTACAATGCCACAAGTAGGATTCATTCGTATCTGAATTCTTCCTCTTGCGTGTGTTTTGTATATTGAGAACTGTATTCTGATTTAGAACGTAGATACCATTACACAGTGTACCCTCTGCAACCAGTACCTTATGAAGGTAAATGTTCATGATATTCTTTTCAAGAACAAAGTTATATCCATCTTTATCGAGTAAAGAAACTGATATGATGTTGCAAACCATGGAGGGTACATAGTAGCAATCGTTCAAAATCATAGTCTTGCCATTTGGCAATACTAGGTGATATTCACCGACGGCTGCCGCATTAACTTGTGCTCCGTTCGCTACTCTGAGCGACATATCACCCGGTGCAACTTTCCTACTTTTTCTCAGTCCTTGCAATAAATTACAGATATGAGATCCTGATCCGGTATCAAGTACCCAGGAGGTAGGGCTGACCGTAAAACAGTTCTCAATTACAAGAACACCTGAAGTAGATGCAAAACCATGCTTCTTCTTCAACTGGGTATCCTGGAAATCCATACTTTTCTCTTTCCCATTCTCATACTCATGACTGTTGTCACAAGTTAGAGCTGAACCAACTTTCCCCAGTCCCGAATAAGAATTCGGATCGGTCAAGCGATACATTTTATTATCTTGATTAGGGCGTGAAAAGGTTGCTGCCTGGAGAGAGAGAAAAGAAACACTCAGCGTATGCTCTTGCAAGATTAGATTGGTTTATTAATTTATCTAACCAGGATGTCTCCCACTGTTTCCTCAAATCCTTCTTAAAACCTTTTTAAAAGAAGAACTAGCCGGGTTTTAATTCACGTCGCAATACTTGCTTAACCTTTCAGCCAGGCTAGTGTCGGTACTTCGAGGGAGGTTTTCCAACGCTTTCGCGAAGTTCCTTAATTAAAGAACCTCTTTTCCCTGGGGGCGTAACCCCGCTAACACCTTTCTAGACACCTACTAGGTTTATAGCATTGATTGTTAAGTGAAATAATCTCCCGAGAGTAAACCAACTCATCAGTGGGATCGGGATCCAACTGTCATTGTGTGATAACCTAGATGGAATCCACTCTAGTCACCACACTCCAGAAGGTATGCTAAATATGCAAGTTTCAGTTCTTTTGAAACTCCCGATGTGGTTTTTGCCCCTAGGACCCAAGTGATCTTGACACAGTCAACAAATCAAAGAGTCCTAGTCAAGTTCATCCCGTCGTTGTCTTGATTGCATTAAACCCACCTGCATAACCCTTGACACAGTCAACAAGGTTACACAAATGTCCTAACCAATCACATTGTATCCAGCAAATAAGCAACACTTAGCTACCGTTCACTGCGCCTTGACACAGTCAACAAACGCAGCACGAATACTAAGTATAACTTATAAGAAACGACGGAGGGCTACAGCTGGGTTTTTGGTCAAAAACCCGTTAACGTAATGAACTTGATATCGTTGAAGGAACATGATACAGGTTTTTGAAAATATAGTGGCGAAAACTTTTTGCTAAAGAGCTCACTCCCTGCGAAGGGGTCTCGGCTCTTTCCTCGTCGAATGAGGTGCAGGATATTCCAAACTGAATACCTCGATGCAAAGCAAGAATAATCGACTATAGTGAAGTTATTACCCTGACGCAAACTTTTGTCCAAGGGGTCACTCCCGGTGAAGGGATCTCGGCCCTTGCCTCGTCGACTGAGGTGCTGGGCATTCACAACCGAATACCGCGATGCAAAACAAAAATGAACGTCCTTGCAATAACAGCTTTTTGAAAAATTGTTCCAACAACGTCTTTTAGGTTTATTTTCTTGCATTAGTTCTTTTAATGCGTCCCATCATTTAAATCCTACCATTGCAGAAAACAACCAAAATATGACGTACGCTTATGCCATTCGCATTCGCCACGGGGCCCCGTCATCACCCGTTAGGTTACTTAACTAACGACAGAGCGGGGGCTGGGCTAGCGCGGCTGTAAAACATAAGCAACGCCTAAATAGAAAGCAATGATAGACATTACAGATCACAGATGAATACATTGGATATACTAGCAATCCGCAATCCTTTCGAGCCTGCAACGAAAAGCGGATTACACGGTCGCGGTGAATAGCCAAATACCCCACCCAAGACCCCTACGGGTGCGGCAAACTACCCGCCAAGTACTCGGCAGTTTGTGCACCCCTCCATGGGTCTATCCTAGGAGCAAAAAACAGTAAAAAGAATTATACAATGACGGCTACAACCCCGACCCGGTTGTGCGGCCAAACAAATAATAATATTACATCAATTTACATTTACAATGAATGAAAGAAAAACAAAGGCTCATCTCACATCCACCCCGGCTATTCACCCGCGACAGTCCAACACATTCATATACACATTCCAATATCAAACACAGATCATGTATAACCCCGACCAATCGACTTATAGCGATTAGCCGACGTTCAATACATGCAAGCATCACAGATATAACCATCATAGTCAAAGTGCAGTGAAGTTCGGAAAAAAATACGGAATTATAGGACCCCAAAAGTAAATTTCTGTTCTGGAAAATCTGGGCACATATAATATATCTTAAAAATCCCAAAACCAACATAGACACACACTGCACGAAAAACGATGCAGAGAGGACAACAAACGGCGGCGGTTCCGCGGCACATGCCTACCTCATGCCGCGGAACAGCGGCGGTTTGAATGAATCATGGGATCGTCTTTCTTGGGTGTTCACACAAAACCCTGAGCCAAATTTAGGTATATAACAAATCTCGTTTTGACCAGAAAAAAATTTAACAGAAACTAGGGTTTTGTAAAAGTTTGGTTTTTGGATTTTTCGGTTCCGAACTTCGTTACACTTCACTACCAAGCTAGTTTATGTTTAGTTAGGCTCTGATACCACTGTTAGGTCCACGTTACCTTTCCCGGTACTTTCAGGGATGCGGAAACGGTAAAACAAAATTTTTTCTAAACTTTGTAACATGGACCGTAAAAGCCGGATCTTTGCTAAACTAAACTAGCATACTTGCAAAGAAGAGTTAACTACTCGGCAAAGTGGTTATACCTCAACTTGAACTCCTTCTCTTCTTGTTGTCCTTCTTCTTTGTTGTTCTTCTCTTCTCGTTGTTGTTCTCTTTGCTTGCTCAATAGTTGATCCGGACTTCGGTCACCTCCGCGGCCTCCTTGAGTCGAAGACGATCCACCCGAGAGATGTACACCGAGCTCCACCTCGAGCCGAGGTAACTAGGGCAAGAAGATAGCTAATCTAAAAGCCCTAGGTTGTGTAGAAGTGATGAAGGGATGGCTTTGTCTTTGTGAAATCTTTATCTCTCAACACATGAGATCAAAAGAGAAATCAAGAGGAGGAAGAAGAAGGAGTTTTTCTTGCAACCATGGAGCTTCTCATTTCAAGAGAGAGAATGAGAATAAGCAAATGAAAAGCTTAACCAAAGAAAACCTAACCATGGTTGCAATAATGCACAAACATTATCATTACTAATCCCATCAAGATAAAGGTGATGGCTACAAATGACATGACCATTATCATAACTAAAGAAAAAGAAAACCAAAGAATACTTTAGATCTTCTAAGAAGGTCCAAGTCAACTTTGGTCAAATGGTCAACAAAGTCAAGATGGTCAAATGGTCAATGTAATTAGCCATAACAAAATTATCAATGAAAGGATTAGTAAATAATGTCCCCGGCTCATAATGGTTTTGACCAAACGAACTGTCGAAACCCTAATGGGTCCGCCTCAAAATGGTTTTGACCGAATCAACTGTCAAAACCCTAATGAGCCTGCCACATAGCGGTTTTGGCCGAACCAACTACCAAAACCCTAATGAGGCACCTCCTCCTTCATCGCTCCGGAAAACTGTGCATACACACCTGCATCCGTATTCCGTAGAATGCGGATGCGCAGAAGACAAAACAAATCCATCCGTGCAATACTAGGATCTGGCTTAAACCAAAGCCCACTAGTACTGCCTGCCCGAACATCATACGCACACAAGTGTATGTAAGTGATCGCAGCCCTGCCGTAAAACCATACGACCTCTACACGTTTCGCTCGTGCAGGGAAACTCTCTGTGTGGGACTCTAAAGACTCGACATTACGCTGGCAGTGGGTTTAACCACAGACCGCAAGCGGCACTAGCTGTACGTAACGGTCCCCAGGTAGATGTCGATAAGAAGGCCGATGAGGTAAACTCATCCGAACTCCTACTGAGTCTGTATGTGACAATCTCCGTACAGTCCGGTCTGTTCGTCTGATACATCGCATGGCGGGCCTAGGGGGGCGGTAAACGTCAGTCCCCTAATAGCGGTACAAGTCGTGTCGGAGTGAAGCCCAGAACACCCTGAGATAACACTGGAACCTACCAGTATATCTCGCTTGCCCTGGCCAGGGACTACTTGTGTAATGACTCTCCTAGACACAGCGCGATGTCAACCCCCAATACCGGGAGAGACGAATCCTGTCTAACCGTCACTGCCTCCAAGCGCTTCGGGACTGCTCCCAACTACTACCTGTTTGCACGACTCAGTAGAGCCGTGGTAGGGTAGCAATCAAAGAACAGTGGGAACACACTCGAGGCGAAGTGACAGTGTCAATTCAGCGGACTAAGCTGAACTCATGTCACCTGGGAACTGATAACTGACGATAGGTATAATACCAACCATCAGTTCCCGACGAGTCCTGTCCAGTGTACTCGTAACCCAACGAGCACCCGCATACTATCTCAAGTACGACGTACTGACGGCTGTGGGACAGACCGTCTCCCGTGCTGGGATGAGAAGCGCATACGCTAGTCTACTCCGGAGTGTCGATGCCCTATCTCGATACTCCCACGACTAGGGACGTGTATAAGGATGTGCTTGTAGATTACCCAGCCCCCACGAGTGTGATCGCCATCACAACGCCGGTAATCAAGCAAAGATCCTAAGGGCTCTACTAATGCGTATAGGTGATATAATAAATAAACACACAAGTACACATTAAAGCAGAGACAAACCAAGTAGCATACTACTATATTGAGCAAGATTGTCTGTACAACTGTGAATATCCCAAGCTTCCATCAAGTAATATACATACTAGTATGATACAGTAATGGCCTCTAGGGCATATACACTAACACTTTTTGTTTTGGCTGAAAGAGCGATCTTCCATGGAGCTTACTCTACAAAAGAGCACGATGCCCCCAGTGTGTCCGCCTTTTTGAGAGCGCGCGGCTGGGGCAGGTTCACCTTCCAGTTTTCGGATAATACGAACTTGCCCTGTTGGTATTGATCTTCTATCCAGCTTTTGAAGATGTAACAATGTTCGATCGGATGACCCAACATTCGGTGATAAGGGCAGTAGTTAGGATTGTTAATGTCGCCTGGTTGCGTTGGGCGTCTTGGCTCCGGCAAAGTGATGAGCCTGTTGCGCAGTGCTAGCTCGAATAACCTCTTTGTCTTGTCCCGAGGGAACGAGTAAGGGCGTCTCATTTTATTTCCAAGGGATCGTGTTCTATCATTTTAGCGATCAACTAGTCTTGGACCACTGGGCTGCTGTTAAGTATTGGCGACGAAGGTCGCTTTCCCCTTTCCCTTTTCGTTTCGAGGCTCTGTTTTTGAGGAAGATGGTCTATGACCCATCTGGTCCATTTGGTCCAGTTTGTCAATCAAGGCCTGGAAAGTGGTCGGCTTGAAAAACATCATGAATTGGGAGATAGTCTCCTGCGGATCAAGAGTGCCCCCAAACATGCCCACCGCAGGCGCTTCCTCGATGCGCTGCTCACATTTTGACCATAAATTCCGCCACCGTATTGCATATTGCACCCATGTTTCACTTGGTTTTACCCTGGCGTTAATCAGTGCGGTAATCGGAGTACGCTCGCTAGCGCTTGCGAATCTCTGTGTAAATAGCAGCTCCATCTCCGCAAATGTCTTGATAGAGTCATTTGGAAGTTCAGAATACCACTCGAACGCCGTTTCCGACAAGCTGCCAACAAACTGGCGGAGCAGAAGTTTATCATCACCTCCAGTGTTGCCGCATAAGACTCTGAATTGAGCGACGTGCTGATGCGGATTTCCCGTCCCCTTATATACGTGGAATTTGGGGATTGTATATCCTGGCGGGCACCTTATTTGGTCATACCAGCCCGGATAGGGTCGTCCCGTTTTAACGATCTGCCCAACCGCTTCATTCGCCTGGTGAGCTCGTATTTGCTGAGCAATGTAATCATCCAGAGCGGCCTTGGAGATGGTCTCCTCTTTGGCTGCTGAAAGAGACGGAAGGGGGTTCGATGTCTCCCCTATGTCATCTTCGATGATTATCAGGGGGTCTTCAGCTGGAGGTTCTGGCTGTAACATCATGCCAGCCATGTCTTGGAACAACAGAGCCATTCGTTTGATGTTGGCCGCCTGTTCCGCAGCCTCTTTTTCTTTCCTCTCGAGCATTCTTCGGAGGAACTCGGTATCGGTTTCTTGTTCCCGACGCTGCTCCGAGGTCTTTGGATTTTCTTTTGGCCCAGTGAGTGCAGCCATTGCAGTCAGCATCTCCTGAAGTTTCTGCTGCTGTTGTTCCTGAGCCTTCGTTATCGATCGGGTGAGCGGTCGATGACCCGTGAAAGCATGGCTTTCCTCTTTTCCGGAAGCCATATAAACGGTATGTATTACCATGCCCCCGGACTTGGAGCGTTTAGATTCGACGTCCTTGCGGTTCGCCGCGGTCACAGGGGCTTTCTCTGGCCTCCTTCTCTTATGAGCATTTGACATTGAAGGAGCCGTTGCAGCGGGCACCCAGACGGATGACATTCTCTGTGGTACCACAGGATGGCTCTTTTCTTGTTGGGCCTTAAGCTTCTTTGGCCGGCGAGAGTAGTCCTGGTCAATCACCGATTCCTGGACCTGTCGCCAGACTTTGTAAATTTTGGAAGAAAGCCGCTGAGGGGGCTGCTCCGGCTTCGTTTTTTGTACCATTCTCCACGGGTAGAGGAGATCTTTTCAGTACGGCCGCGGGTGAATTCCTGTGCACCCTGTTAAGCAGCTCGAAGCTGTTCCCAGTTGGAATAGCAACATTGACTTCCACCGTTGGGGCTGGCGGAGTTAACCCAGACAGGGAGCTGCCCCCGGCCTTCCTTACTCGACGCAAGTGACGACGGCGAGCGTGTCGAGCGGATGGTGTTGGTTCAGCTATGGGGATAGTTTCGTCATGCCCCTTATTCTGGTCAGGCGCTGCCGGAATCAGCCTCTTGAAGACCGACCTCCGTTGAGCGGGAACGGCCAACCTATCGAAGGCAGACTTCCGAGTAGGGGAAGCAACCTTGACGATTTCATCTGAAGCAAGAGTCGAAATAGTCAGTCTTGTGAAGACCGACCCTTTGGTAGGAGAAGCTGCCTTGACGACTTCAGGAGCAGGAATGACTATTCTCTTCGGAATAACCCTTTCTGGTATCGCGGGCTTCTTCATGGGCCCGTTGGAGTTTTGGCCCAGTCTGTTAAAAACTGAGTCAGTGGAGTTGGGCGACCTGTTGAGTGGGGCCGCAGTAGTAGCAAGCTGATCGAAGACCGACTTCTTGGGAGATTCTTGTGATGGTACAGCGGCGTTGAAGCTCATCGGCGGATCATGGTCCCGAAGAATAATCCAGTGGTAGCCTGAGTCACCTGGTCTATCGGCATTGTGAACAGGGAGGCTGCTTGAGGCCCATAGGTTACACCCCCAGATGGGGCGGAACAGGAGTTGCAGTTGCAGCTGGTGCAGGTTGAAGCCATTGATTTTCTGTTTTCTGCACGGAGCAAGACACCAAATCTTAGTACCTCGAACCCAAGGGCAACCATATTAAAACCACGATTCGTTCGCGAAACACGACACACAAAGTGTGGAGTGGAAAGAGGAAAAGGTCCCACTGGGCGTGCCAGAATCTGTTCCCCGCCGGAAGACGCGACCGGGACGTTGGGACGTCGGGGCCTAAATTCTGAGGATAGTTTTGAGGATGAACCGGTTATAATTGATGAGTCGGATTTTCCAATTCATCCTGTTCCTTTCATTGACTGTGTACACCCTCCTGAACCTTTACCTGATACCCCTCATCGACCACTCCTCTCCATCGTTCCAGCATTGCAAGAAACCGTTTCACTTTCATTTCATATGTCTGGTTTACCAAGTTCGTCGTACCCATGGTTTCTCACGAATCTTGAGGGATTTGACCCCATTTCTCGATGGGTTAATAGATTAGCACAATCGCTTTTTACACATCGCTCATCCCAAATTGTGCTAATCTATTTACTCCATTTGCACCCTCAAGTTCGTATTTCACTTCTTTCTCCCTTCCGCCATTCTTCTTCCTCTTATATACCTAGACCGTATACCACTTCTATCTCAATACGGTCTCGCGTATTCTCCCTCTCTTTTCTCTACGCCTTCTTCCACCAACTTGTACATTATAGCGATAAAATCTTTGAATGGTTGGTGTTAACTTTTGGCCTGTGTAAGGCCTTGTATAGATTGATACTGTTCTTCCCCCCCTAATCCTGAACTTCAACGCTTAACAGTGGAAACACTGTTTTACTTAAGTTTGGGGGGGGACACCTTTTTTTGTATATATTTTTGTTTTCCTTTTTGTTTTGTATATAATTTGTTTTTAGGGAGAGCGCCGACAATTTTGACCCTCTTGGTATAGCCTGACAGTGAGGGCATTGTCAAGTTTAAGTTTGGGGGTGTGCTCGGTAAGCTTTCTTCCTTCGCATTCATTTGTATATTTTGCATTTGCATACCTTATTAAAAACCCACAAAAATCAAAATTTTTCCAAAAAATATAAAAACCTTTGTCGTCAAGTTAGCTAATAGGGTAACTTAGATCTTTATTCTGAAAGTTTAGTTGATATGTTAGAAATAACTAAATTCTAGGCCTAGGAATTGAAAATCCTAAAAATAACCCTCATTCTGTTTAAACTTGGTGATTATACGTCCTTACAGTTTTTTTTGATAAATAGGTAATCTTGAGTTCAGTTTTTTTTGAGTTAAGTCAAGAAGAAGGGAAAGTATTGAAGCTTTACCGGAGGATAAGTCTGAAAAATAGTTTTTTTTTTCTTGAGTTCAAATTTAGAGAGTATATACCCTACAAACTGCACTTACACGCACCTTGAAACTTAGGATAGTAGAGGATACCTAGAAATACTCTTGCCCGAAAACCTAGTATGAAAGAAAAAACGGTATTTAAAGCTAAACACCAAAAGAGCATATTGAAAAATATATCCGGTCTTGAAAAAGAAAAAAAAAAAGAAAAAGAAAAAATAGAATAAAGGCAAGACCTGAAAACTGCTATTTACGCTTTAAGCTCACACATTCAGTAATCGGCCGTTAGTGCCTCAAGAAGCATTAATAGTCGCATGAAAGGTGTGTGAGCAAATCCGTCCATCCTTAATAAAAAGAAGTAGTATTAGGTATTAGGGCAAGGGTATTATAGCTTGAATT
The DNA here is from genome assembly GCA_030015575.1 of Agapanthus africanus. Classification (NCBI taxonomy): domain Eukaryota; kingdom Viridiplantae; phylum Streptophyta; class Magnoliopsida; order Asparagales; family Amaryllidaceae; genus Agapanthus; species Agapanthus africanus. Next base: position 54,415,364 of record JASDDO010000004.1, read on the forward strand.
GAATTCTTAAGTGTAGGGGTGCAAATATACACACACGTAGGGGTATACAATCGATGTTTGGATAAAAGATTGAAATGAAAAATAAGACTTGTGTTTTCTGTAAAGGTGATAAAAATCCCTAATTTGAGGCAATATTTTAGAAGGAAAACTCAGGAGAACCAACATCTTTTTAAACTTTTTTTTTTGGAACGTATATGATCTAAGGTTAAATAGATTAGAGGTGTGAAGCATAAGGGTTGGATATTTCTAACTTAGGATGATAGAATTTCTAACGTAAATACTAAACTGTAGGAGTAGAATCAATGTTAACTTATGACACTAGCTTGACGGGATTTTGTGGGTGTAATCCGCTGAAAACCCTCAGGAGACAACACTCCTCCTACTAGGGACACCTAGAGGTTTAACGGCTTGTTGCACGCGCTCAGTGCAATCGCGTTCCTTGCGAAAGTGCGGTTATCATTTTATTTTTGTGAATAATTGGTTTTGCTCGGGACGAGCAAAAGTTAAGTTTGGGGGTATTTGTTCATACCAGAATATTGCATTTTATACCGCCCATTCTTACGCTCGTGTGTTTATAGGTAGATGCTTTTTATCCGTGTTTGTTACATATTTACAGATTACAGGTTTCCAGTACAAAGATTGCAAATCAAGACAAATCTCCACAGTTACGTCAAAAAACAGAACATCTGTTGACAGCAGATAAAAGCCGGGTTCCGGTCATCCATATCCGTCCAGTGCCGAGTACCGGTTCCAGATACAAGACATGTGACAATGGTCATTCGTGTCTGGGACAAGCACAGAGCACGAGGGGGGCTGCACAAGAATCAATGGGTACGCGGAGCTCGAGGGAGATAAATTCAAATATGTTGAAAAATGAAGCCATCATTGTTGACTATTGGAACCTGAAGCAATCATGGAAGAATATTGAAAATCTGTACATGTTTAACAGAAGAAAACAGCAACACAGGAAAACCCACAAAACCCGACCCCCTAATTCCTCCACATGGCCGCGGATCCGCGGCCAACATGGGGTCTAGGCCGCGGATCCGCGGCCGTACTGGCTCCTCTCACTGTCGTTTTCTGGGGGCATTTTGGTACATTCATTTGGGGTCAGAATTTGGCCCTAGGGTTTCAGAACACCTCCTATAAATACCCCGGATCTGAGCCAAACCAAGAGAGCAATTTCTTAGCACTTCTTTAGCCTCTTTTTGTGTAGTTTTGTTCTTCTTCTTCTTCATTCTTCCTCCATGGAAATGTAGTGAGAGCATTGAGTGGATGTTAATGAAGATGAGGGTTTTTGTATCTTTCTTGTTAGTTTAGCTCCCCCTTGAGATTCTTGCTTCATCTTGATCTTTCAACCTCTTCATTGAGCTTGAAAGGTTAAGGGTTAGTTATTGATCTCAAGGGTCGTATTTTCTCACGGGACTAGTTCTTCACTTCACATGCGTTCTCTACCCTTCTCTTGATCTTGCAACCTCTTAATTGAGTTTGCAAGTTTAAGGGTTGGCTATTGATCCCATGCTTGTCTTGAGTTCTAGTTTCTTGTTCTTTTTATTGCTTATTTATTACTTGCATTTTTCATTCTTGTCTTTAATTACTTGCACTCAAATTCCATGCACTTAATTACTTGTAATCTTTTCTTTGTTCTTTTCTTTTGCTCTTTGTTGTTCATTTTGTGAATGTTGTAATTATCGTCGTTGTTAAGAATTAATACGGTATTGTAAGTTAACACTTCTTTCCTCATTTCCTTTTCCCGTTATTTTCCATTTGAACTCCGCCCAAACGTTACGCAAGCGCTCCGTTAGGCACCCTACCCTAACAAGGTAACGGTGATTCCTAACCGCGACCGGTTGCGTTCGGTTTGGCCGGAGGCGAAAGCAAGAGACAAGAACGGAAGGACAAGGGTAAATAAGCCGGACTCCACGAATACCGCGCTTAAATCCTCTAATCCACGTTGTTGCCGATTGCTCTAGCTTCACTTGGTCAAGGCTCGGCTCAAAGGTTTTGAGTACGGATTTCTTTAGCTTACAATTTCGTATCTTTTCTTAACAACTTTATACTTGCAAATAACACACATAGGTTAGTCTGAACAAACTTATACTCATTCTTTATTGACTCGTCTAAGACAAGATGGTAAAATACCACCATCTCCCTGTGGACCGACCCGTGCTCAACCGACTAGCTGCATAGCGACACCGTCCTGATCGCGGTTATACTTTAATTCTTTGAACATCCGACACGCCAAAAGCGTGCGATCAAATGGCGCCGTTGCCGGGGAGACGGTAGCGTATTTTCTTTCTTGTTATTCGGGTTAATATTCTTTTTGTATATATTTATAAAAAAAAAATCTTTTTGTTATTTTTGATCATTTTTGTGGGCAAGAGTGAAGATTTTTGCGGATTTGCAAACTGCGATTGTGGGAGCAAAGTGTACGTTCAAAATTAAGGTGATTACGAAGTACAGTGCCAAAGATCCGGGTAGTTTGACCCGCGCAAAGCGAACTTTCCAAGCTTACCGGATTTGATTCAACGGGGGTTTCCTAACCCAAAAACTTAACGGTACGTACTTTACTAACACCTTCTTCTCAAATCCGACGCATCCAATATACTATTCTTTGCAGGATTCTTTGCAAGTTCGCTAGCAAACGCTAAAATTTGACTAACCCGTATTTGTTGCAGTGCCGCGCTTAAACTAAAAAACGATTGTTTGATTCTTTATAGAATTTTTTTTGAATTGCGCATTGCATACATTAATACGGACTTAAGGGCAAGCGAACCCCACAACATACGGTAAAGGATTTCATCACCTTTTCCGTGGCCCACAAATCACGAACTTGAGCATAACGTCTACCCGCACAAATTTTAAAAGAAATTAGACTTTAAGCCTTATAGACTTTAAGCTCACTAGGAGAAGTTAACTGTGTTTAGAAGCTCGCTTAACGGTATATTGTTTACGGGGTGTCTAGGAAAGTGTTAACGGCGAAACCGCCAAAAGAGAAAGGGTTATTTAATTAAGGAACTTCGCGAAAGCGTTGGAAAACCTCCCCTTATCTCTGCACTTACCTGGCCTCGTGATCAGTGTATCTTGAGCCCGTTTCTCGACACAGTTTAACTTCGACAATCAAGTTCTGGAGCAGGTCTAGTTGACCTAGGTGAACCCTAGAATGATTAGGTGTGTGGTATTTTTGTGTCGTGATTGTTTTTGTCCATATTCTTTTTGTGTATACTTCATTCTTTTGTTAATATAAAAAAAAATCACATTCTTTTTCCCCTCCTTTTCTCTACCCTTCTCTTGATCTTGCAACCTCTTGATTGAGCTTGCAAGTTTAAGGGTTGGCTATTGATCCCATGCTTGTCTTGAGTTCTAGTTTCTTGTTCTTTTTATTGCTTATTTATTACTTGCATTTTTCATTCTTGTCTTTAATTACTTGCACTCAAATTCCATGCACTTAATTACTTGTAATCTTTTCTTTTCTTTGTTCTTTTCTTTTGCTCTTTGTTGTTCATTTTGTGAATGTTGTAATTATCGTCGTTGTTAAGAATTAATACGGTATTGTAAGTTAACACTTCTTTCCTCATTTCCTTTTCCCGTTATTTTCCATTTGAACTCCGCCCAAACGTTACGCAAGCGCTCCGTTAGGCACCCTACCCTAACAAGGTAACGGTGATTCCTAACCGCGACCGGTTGCGTTCGGTTTGGCCGGAGGCGAAAGTAAGAGACAAGAACGGAAGGACAAGGGTAAATAAGCCGGATTCCACGAATACCGCGCTTAAATCCCCTAATCCACGTTGTTGCCGATTGCTCTAGCTTCAATTGGTCAAGACTCGGCTCAAAGGTTTTGAGTACGGATTTCTTTAGCTTACAATTTCGTATCTTTTCTTAACAACTTTATACTTGCAAATAACACACATAGGTTAGTCTGAACAAACTTATACTCATTCTTTATTGACTCGTCTAAGACAAGAAGGTAAAATACCACCATCTCCCTGTGGACCGACCCGTGCTCAACCGGCTAGCTGCATAGCGACACCGTCCTGATCGCGGTTATACTTTAATTCTTTGAACATCCGACACGCCAAAAGCGTGCGATCAAATGGCGCCGTTAATTCTTTGAACACCTTCCTCTCTCTCTCTTCATATCATGGGTACCCCACCTCGGAAAACTCTTGCCGAACTTTGGTACCCACAACCAGACATTACTTCTTACGGTTCTTGCTTTGGCCGAACGTCAAACGATCCCTCCATGCCTAAAATCTCTTTGAAAGATCGGATAGACGCGTCTAGGACAAACACTTGCACTCCGCATTCCATTATGTATCAACCTTTTCAACCTCCCGCACCCGCTTATGTTGATACCCATTTTGCAAGTCGTCCTTTGTCCATCGCTGAACGTATTGAACAATCCCGTAGCCGATCTTTCACTCCTTTCACCACTTCAAGTTCTTGGGATCAACAATTCCATTCACCTTCCTATCCAAATGTTGATCCTGCTCCTGTCCAGCCATTCAATTCCTACCAATCCTACCCTACTTTTGCACCTTCCCTGGACATTACTTCAGAACCGCTATTTGGGAGTTTTCAGTATTCAAACAACTTTGAATCTTTTACTGAAACCCCTTCACAACCTATGTCTAGCCTAGAACAGTCGTTGGAAGACTTTAGGGTAGTGTCAAGCCAACAGATGATGGAGTTGAATGCGTCCATGGCCGCCCTCATACAACCTAGTGACCCGGTAGCTAGTTTTCAACTAGCTCCAACTTTTTCAATGTATGATGAGGCGGCAGGACAGGCTGTGAATTTGAGTGGAGAGAGTGAGATGTACCCCCTTCCAAATCAAACCTACCCATCCCAAATTGAATCCCACACCTCCTGTTTTGAAAGTCTATCGAGTATCCCATATGATTTATCAATTGAAGATAGAATGATGAATGAGTTGTGCGACTTCGTAGTGTTTGATTTTCCCGATTGTGAAGGGACTCATCCAAGTGAAACCGATCCTAAACCTTTTGACCTCTACACCTCCACTTTAGAACCTAAATCGATTGATATCCATGCTTTTGTTGAGGTGTCAGAGAATTTTGATTTTCACTTGATTAAGGATATTGACGCTGGGAATATTTTGGATCATGAACCCATAGATTTGGCTGAGTTTTTCTCTTCAATTCATCATCCCGAATCATTAAATGTTTTTCCCGAACTTCATATGCGTCTTGATATTGATGATAAAGGCATGGATGAGCTTAACTTTGAGGAGAATTCTGAGGATAGTTTTGAGGATGAACCGGTTATAATTGATGAGTCAGATTTTCCAATTCATCCTGTTCCTTTCATTGACTGTGTACACCCTCCTGAACCTTTACCTGATACCCCTCATCGACCACTCCTCTCCATCGTTCCAGCATTGCAAGAAACCGTTTCACTTTCATTTCATATGTCTGGTTTACCAAGTTCGGCGTACCCATGGTTTCTCACGAATCTTGAGGGATTTGACCCCATTTCTCGACGGGTTAATAGATTAGCACAATCGCTTTTTACACAACGCTCATCCCAAATTGTGCTAATCTATTTACTCCATTTGCACCCTCAAGTTCGTATTTCACTTCTTTCTCCCTTCCGCCATTCTTCTTCCTCTTATATACCTACACCGTATACCACTTCTATCTCAATACGGTCTCGCGTATTCTCCCTCTCTTTTCTCTACGCCTTCTTCCACCAACTTGTACATTATAGCGATAAAATCTTTGAATGGTTGGTGTTAACTTTTGGCCTGTGTAAGGCCTTGTATAGATTGATACTGTTCTTCCCCCCTAATCCTGAACTTCAACGCTAAACAGTGGAAACACTGTTTTACTTAAGTTTGGGGGGGACACCTTTTTTGTATATATTTTTGTTTTCCTTTTTGTTTTGCATATAATTTGTTTTTAGGGAGAGCGCCGACAATTTTGACCCTCTTGGTATAGCCTGACAGTGAGGGCACTGTCAAGTTTAAGTTTGGGGGTGTGCTCGGTAAGCTTTCTTCCTTCGCATTCATTTGTATATTTTGCATTTGCATACCTTATTAAAAACCCACAAAAATCAAAAAATTTCCAAAAAATATAAAAACTTTGTCGTCAAGTTAGCTAATAGGGTAACTTAGATCTTTATTCTGAAAGTTTAGTTGATATGTTAGAAATAACTAAATTCTAGGCCTAGGAATTGAAAATCCTAAAAATAACCCTCATTCTGTTTAAACTTGGTGATTATACGTCCTTACAGTTTTTTTTGAGAAATAGGTAATCTTGAGTTCAGTTTTTTTTGAGTTAAGTCAAGAAGAAGGGAAAGTATTGAAGCTTTACCGGAGGATAAGTCTGAAAAATAGTTTTTTTTTCTTGAGTTCAAATTTAGAGAGTATATACCCTACAAACTGCACTTACACGCACCTTGAAACTTAGGATAGTAGAGGATACCTAGAAATACTCTTGCCTGAAAACCTAGTATGAAAGAAAAAACGGTATTTAAAGCTAAACACCAAAAGAGCATATTGAAAAATATATCCGGTCTTGAAAAAGAAAAAAAAAGAAAAAGAAAAAATAGAATAAAGGCAAGATCTGGAAACTGCTATTTACGCTTTAAGCTCACACATTCAGTAATCGGCCGTTAGTGCCTCAAGAAGCATTAATAGTCGCATGAAAGGTGTGTGAGCAAATCCGTCCATCGTTAATAAAAAGAAGTAGTATTAGGTATTAGGGCAAGGGTATTATAGCTTGAATTGAATTCTTAAGTGTAGGGGTGCAAATATACACACACGTAGGGGTATACAATCGATGTTTGGATAAAAGATTGAAATGAAAAATAAGACTTGTGTTTTCTGTAAAGGTGATAAAAATCCCTAATTTGAGGCCATATTTTAGAAGGAAAACTCAGGAGAACCAACATCTTTTTAAACTTTTTTTTTTGGAACGTATATGATCTAAGGTTAAATAGATTAGAGGTGTGAAGCATAAGGGTTGGATATTTCTAACTTAGGATGATAGAATTTCTAACGTAAATACTAAACTGTAGGAGTAGAATCAATGTTAACTTATGACACTAGCTTGACGGGATTTTGTGGATGTAATCCGCTGAAAACCCTCAGGAGACAACACTCCTCCTACTAGGGACACCTAGAGGTTTAACGGCTTGTTGCACGCGCTCAGTGCAATCGCGTTCCTTGCGAAAGTGCGGTTATCATTTTATTTTTGTGAATAATTGGTTTTGCTCGGGACGAGCAAAAGTTAAGTTTGGGGGTATTTGTTCATACCAGAATATTGCATTTTATACCGCCCATTCTTACGCTCGTGTGTTTATAGGTAGATGCTTTTTATCCGTGTTTGTTACATATTTACAGATTACAGGTTTCCAGTACAAAGATTGCAAATCAAGACAAATCTCCACAGTTACGTCAAAAAACAGAACATCTGTTGACAGCAGATAAAAGCCGGGTTCCGGTCATCCATATCCGTCCAGTGCCGAGTACCGGTTCGAGATACAAGACATGTGACAATGGTCATTCGTGTATGGGACAAGCATAGAGCACGAGGGGGGCTGCACAAGAATCAATGGGTGCGCGGAGCTCGAGGGAGATAAATTCAAATATGTTGAAAAATGAAGCCATCATTGTTGACTATTGGAACCTGAAGCAATCATGGAAGAATATTGAAAATCTGTACATGTTTAACAGAAGAAAATAGCAACACAGGAAAACCCACAAAACCCGACCCCCTAATTCCTCCACATGGCCGCGGATCCGCGGCCAACATGGGGTCTAGGCCGCGGATCCGCGGCCGTACTGGCTCCTCTCACTGTCGTTTTCTGGGGGCATTTTGGTACATTCATTTAGGGTCAGAATTTGGCCCTAGGGTTTCAGAACACCTCCTATAAATACCCCGGATCTGAGCCAAACCAAGAGAGCAATTTCTTAGCACTTCTTTAGCCTCTTTTTGTGTAGTTTTGTTCTTCTTCTTCTTCTTCATTCTTCTTCCATGGAAATGTAGTGAGAGCATTGAGTGGATGTTAATGAAGATGTGGGTTTTTGTATCTTTCTTGTTAGTTTAGCTCCCCCTTGAGATTCTTGCTTCCTCTTGATCTTTCAACCTCTTCATTGAGCATGAAAGGTTAAGGGTTAGTTATTGATCTCAAGGGTCGTATTTGCTCACGGGACTAGTTCTTCACTTCACATGCGTTCTCTACCCTTCTCTTGATCTTGCAATCTCTTAATTGAGCTTGCAAGTTTAAGGGTTGGCTATTGATCCCATGCTTGTCTTGAGTTCTAGTTTCTTGTTCTTTTTATTGCTTATTTATTACTTGCATTTTTCATTCTTGTCTTTAATTACTTGCACTCAAATTCCATGCACTTAATTACTTGTAATCTTTTCTTTTCTTTGTTCTTTTCTTTTGCTCTTTGTTGTTCATTTTATGAATGTTGTAATTATCGTCGTTGTTAAGAATTAATACGGTATTGTAAGTTAACACTTCTTTCCTCATTTCCTTTTCCCGTTATTTTCCATTTGAACTCCGCCCAAACGTTACGCAAGCGCTCCGTTAGGCACCCTACCCTAACAAGGTAACGGTGATTCCTAACCGCGACCGGTTGCGTTCGGTTTGGCCGGAGGCGAAAGCAAGAGACAAGAACGGAAGGACAAGGGTAAATAAGACGGATTCCATGAATACCGCGCTTAAATCCCCTAATCCACGTTGTTGCCGATTGCTCTAGCTTCAATTGGTCAAGACTCGGCTCAAAGGTTTTGAGTACGGATTTCTTTAGCTTACAATTTCGTATCTTTTCTAAACAACTTTATACTTGCAAATAACACACATAGGTTTGTCTGAACAAACTTATACTCATTCTTTATTGACTCGTCTAAGACAAGAAGGTAAAATACCACCATCTCCCTGTGGACCGACCCGTGCTCAACCGGCTAGCTGCATAGCGACACCGTCCTGATCGCGGTTATACTTTAATTCTTTGAACATCCGACACGCCAAAAGCGTGCGATCAATGACCACATATTAATACGGACTGTGGGGTCCTTAAACTCATGGACTATGAGGTCCTTAACCTTGACCGGGATATCTTTAAACTAACGACGGACTGTGGGGTCCTTAAACTCTTGGACTATGAGGTCCTTAACCTTGACCGTGATGTCTTAAAACTAACATCGGACTATGGAGTCCTTAAATCCACGGACTACGACGTCCTTAACCTTGACCGCAACGTCTTAAAACTAACACTGGACTGCAATGTCTTTAAACTACTTATTGACCGCAATGTCACTAAACTAAACAACATTGCTCCCTTAATTGCTCTATTGTTGGATCTAAACGATCCCGTTAAGTTGATCTTAGTCTGAAACCTAGACTAACGTATCCTTAACAAACGTTTAAGTCGATCTTAGTCTCGATTGAGGCTAACGTATCCTTAAACCCAAAACCCCCAAACCCAAATCTAAGATAATACGGATTTGGACTAGTCTACGCCCTACGGGCGACGACATAACTCAATCTCCGTATACAATTCACGGGCAACTAAACACAAAATAAACACATGCGACACGAAGTGACCATCTGGAGAAGGAGAAAGTGGTTACCGTGATGCGGTAGCGTAATTAACTGCAGGGGCTTGCGCCTGCAGGGAAGAGCGTCCCCACAATCAAAAACCCTTTAAGCGAGAGGGAATCTGACGAAGTCTGCTACATCGGACGCATCCGTTTAAACCTTCGATACACGGTGCCATAAATCAACTTGGCATCTTCGGAGAGGTGAACGGATAGCACCAATTAGCATCTGCCCCCGAATCTCAGGCAAGACGTCCCAGTCGCGCCATCATTCGGAGGGGAACAGATTCTGGCACGCCCGGTGGGACCTTTTCCTCTTTCCACTCCACACTTCGTGTGTCGTGATTCGCGAACCAATCGCGGTTCGCTAATGGTTACCCTTGGGTTTCAAGATACTAAGACTTGGCGTCTTGCTTATTGCAGAAAGCAAAGAATCGATGGCTTCTACTTCTGCGAAATGCTCCAACTTCTCAGACTGCAATTACAACCAACGCTCTGCCTCGCCAGGGGGTATAGCCTACGGACCCCAAGCTGCTTCGTTATTCACAATGCCCGTGGAACAGGTCACTCGAGCCACCACGGGATTGTTTTTTGGGACCGTGCTCCCGCCAACAAGCTTCACCGCTCCGGTGCTGACAAAGGAAGCTCCCAAGAAGTCGGTCTTTGATCGTCTTACCCCTGCCGCGGCCCCTCTCAATGGGTCGCCCAACACCAGTGCCTCGGTCTTCTCTAGATTGGGCCAAGACTCCTGTGGACCCACAATAGGGCCTACAATCCCAGAGAAGGCTGCTTCTAAGAAAGTGACCGGTCCTGCTCCTGAAGTCGCCAAGGCGGCTTCCCCGGCCAAAAAGTCGGTCTTTACAAGATTGACGGCTTTAGCTCCCGCTCCTGCTACCCAAAGGACATCGGTCTTTAACAGGCTAACACCAGCAACGACCCCCCACCTACACAGGGGGCAAGACGAAGCCATCCTCACCGCTGAACCAGCGCCGTCCGCTCGACGTCGCCACTGGCGCCGAGTAAGGAAGGCTGGGGGCAACTCCCCCTCTGGGCTAACTCCATCAGCCTCAACGGTGGAAGTTAATGCTGCCGTTCCAACTGGGAACAGCTTCGAGATGCTAAATAAGGTGTGAAGGAATTCTCCTACTGTGGTGCTAAAGAGGTCTCCTCCTCCACTAAAAAAGGTTGCGGAAATAAAGCCAGAACAGCCCCGATCCCCTCAACGGCTGTCTTCCAAGATCTATAAGGTTTGGCGGCAGGCCCGAGACTCGATGGTCGATCCAAACTTCTCCCGCCAGCACAAGAAGCTGAAAATCCAACAGGAAGCCAGTCACCAGGCTAAACCACGAAAGGCTGTTTAGGCGCCCACTTCAACGGCCCCCTCAACTTCCACTGCTCATAAAAGGAGGAAGCCAGAGAAGATCCCCCAGCCTGCAACGACAGCTAAAGTCACTAAGCCCAGACGCCCTAAGTCTGGGGGCATGATGGTCCATACCGTATACATGGCGTCAGGAAAGGAAGACGGCCGTGCGTCTATAGGTCATAGACCGCTTACACGGTCGGTGACCAAAGCTCATGAGCAACAGCAAAAGCTCCAGGAAATGATGAATGCTATGGCCGCACTTACCGGGCCAAAAGAAAACCCAGAAACGTCCTCGGACGAACGCCAGGAGGAAGAAACCGACGCCGAGTTCCTTCGCCGAATATTGGAGAAGAAGGACAAAGAGGCTGTTGAACAAGCAGCCAACATACAGCGTATGGGTCTTCTCTTCCAAGATATGATAGGAATGATGATCCAACAGGACCCACCCGCTGAGGATCCCCCAATCGTTCTTGAAGACGACCGGGGAGAAACGTCAAATCCACCGCCGGCCCTCTCAACGGCCAAGGAGGAGACAATCTCTAAGGCTGATTTGGTCGACTATATAGCCCAGCAAATCCGGGTTCATCATGCGACTGAGGCAGCTGGTCAAGTCGTAAAAACGGGGCGGCCGTATCCAAGCTGGTACGACCAAATCAAATATCCGTCGGGTTATACAATACTAAAATTTCACGTGTATAAGGGGACCGGCAATCCTCACCAACATGTCGCCCAGTTCAGGGCCCTTTGCAGTAACACCGGCGGTGATGATAAACTGTTGCTTTGCCAATTCATGGGTAGGAAACAACGTTCGAATGGTATTCAGAACTCCCGAACGATTCTATCAAGACGTTCGCTGAAATGGAGTTGCTATTCACTCAGTGATTCGCAAGCGCCAGCGAACACACTCCAATAACGGCATTGATTAACGCCAGGGTAAAACAAGGCGAAACTTGGGTCCAGTATGCTATACGCTGGCGGAATTTGTGGTCGAAATGCGAGCAGCGCATTGAGGAAGCGCCCGCGGTGGGCATGTTCGTGAGAACCCTAGACCCTCACGCAACTATCTCCCAGTTCATGATGTTCTTTAAGCCAACCACATTCCAGGCTCTAATCGACAAGCTGGCCCAGATGGACCAAATGGGTCATAGACCGTCTCCCCCGAAGCCCGAGCCTCGGAGTGACAAGGGTAAAGGAAAAGCAACCTTCGTCGCGAATGCCCAGCAGCAACCCAATGCCCCAAAGCTGACGGATCAACTGGAAGAAAGACGCCGGTATTATAATGAGAAAATGAAGCGTCCCTACTCGTTCCCACGGGACAAGACGAAACGGTTATTCGAGTTGGCAGTACGCAACAGACTTATAAACTTGCCAAATCCAAGGCGACCGCCATAACCCACTGAAATGAATAACCCTAACTATTGCCCTTACCATCAAACGGTAAGCCATCCGATTGAGGATTGCTTCATCTTCAAAGGATGGATTGAAGATCAATACCTCCAGGGGAAGTTTGCACTGTCCGAAAAGTGGAAGGTGAACCCAACACAGCCGCATACTCCTAAGAAAGCAGATACACCGGGGGCAACCTGTTCCTTTATTGAAGAAGCTCCATGGGAGGTCGTGCTGTCAACTAAAACCAAAAGAATGCTGAGGGAACTTCATGCGTGCCCTGCGATCGAATGGATGGACCCGCTTGAACCTCAAATTATCGAAGGGATGTTGAAGCCGCGCCCAACTACGAAGACACGTGGTGATGGCCCAAATACTCACGCCTAACCGTTAAAATCTTCGAAGAAAAAGAAGAAGAAATCCAAGAAGCCCGTGAAGCCTGGAGACAAGCGCACGAACTTGCAGAAGCAAATCGACGCGATGGAAGAGTACAATCAAAAGGCGCGAACTCCTGTCACGCTGCAAGAGTTCCTCAACCACATCTTTCAAGAGGAAGATGATGGAGAGAGTTCGTCGGATGAATCCGAGGGATATGTCGCGAGTTGTAACGTAATCTCCCACTCGTTTACCGACGATGAAAAAACTCCTGGCACTAAGAAACTGGGGACAGAGCCTGAACCAGAGCGTGTGTGGTCAACAGATGAAATGATCGACTCCTTTCTAGACGAGATTCGTCTAAAGAGTAAAGCGGATCAGGAGCGTGAGATGGACGCATCGGAAGGAGCCAAATGCAGGCGACTGAATGAAAGAGTTGAAGTACTCCCGCCAGATCGAAAGGCATCCGAGGCAGACAAGAAGATATTCAAGACGAGGAAAAGGTTTTCCAAAGCCATATCAATGGGAATGAAGCTACCACCCTCGGAAGAAAACACGATCAATGGGGCGGAGAGGCACCCTAATTATTGCGCATATCATCGGAAAATTTCACACCCCACGGAGGAGTGCGACGCCTTTAGGATATGGTGGCAGGGATATGTTGCTCATCGGCAACATTTTAAGCGCATGAAACGCAAGACTCGTCGGGAACGAAGAAGTACTGCCGACGGGCACAACAGAACTACTGGCAACTGTTACATGGTTAACGCCGGAGGGTCACAAGTTCTCACCTTGGGAACGTCCAGAGCGGATCCTGATCCTCGCAGAGCACGTAAATGACCCCGTGTGAAGCATCCAGAGCGGAGCCTGGTCCTCGCAGAACACGGCAATGACCCCATAGGAAGCATCCAGAGCAAATTCCTGGTTACGTGGAACGCGGCTTATGTCAATCCTGACCCCGTGGGAAACGTCCAGAGCGGATCCTGGTCCTCGCAGAACACGGCAATGACCCCGTGTGAAGCATCCAGAGCAGAGCCTGGTCCTCGCAGAACACAACAATGACCCCGTGTGAAGCATCCAGAGCAAAATTCCTGGTTACGTGGAACGCGGCTTATGTCAATCCTAACCCCGTGGGAAACGTCCAGAGCGGATCCTGGTCCTCGCAGAGTACGGCAATGACCCTGTGTGAAGCATCCAGAGCGGAGCCTGGTCCTCGCAGAACACGGCAATGACCCCGTAGGAAGCATCCAGAGCAAATTCCTGGTTACGTGGAACGCGACTTATATCAATCCTGACCCCGTGGGAAACGTCCAGAGCGGATCCTGGTCCTCGCAGAGCACGGAAATGACCCCGTGTGAAGCGTCCAGAGCGGAGCATGGTACTCGCAGAACACGGCAATGACCCTGTGGGAAGCATCCAGAGCAAATTCCTGGTTACGTGAAATGCGGCTTATGTCAATCCTGACCCCTGGGAAACGTCCAGAGCGGATCCTGGTCCTCGCAGAGTACGACAATGACCCCGTGTAAAGTATCCAAAGCGGAGCCTGGTCCTCGCAGAATACGACAATGACCCCGTGGGAAGCATCCAAAGCAAATTCCTGGTTACGTGGAACGCGGCTTATGTCAATCCTGACCCCGTAGGAAACGTCCAGAGCGGATCTTGGTCCTCGCAGAGCATGGAAATGACCCCGTGTGAAGCATCCATAGCAGGGCCTGGTCCTCCCAGAACACGGTAATGACCCCGTGGGAAGCATCCAGAGCAAAATTCCTGGTTACGTAGAACGCGGCTTATGTCAATCCTGACCCCGTGGGAAACGTCCATAGCGGAGCCTGGTCCTCACAGAACACGGCTATGACCCCGTGGAAAGCATCCAGAGCAACTCCTGATTCGGTGAAATGCGGATGATGATAACCTCACCCATCACTTGCGAGTCCTCACGACTCGTAAGGGAGCAAATTCTCTTGTGAGATCCTTACGACTTGCAAGAGAAAACACACTTAGGAATCCTCACGATTCTTAAGGAGAAATTACACCTACGGGATCCTCTCGACCGGTAGGGAGAAAATTCTTTATGTGACTATCACGGCTCATAAAGTTGAAAAGTCTTAGGAGGCAGATCTTAACTCTGAATCCTAAGCCATCGTTGTCCTGCAAAGAAATCGAGATAGGCTATCCACAGAATACATTTAATAAAAGAGACACACCATTGTGAAGAAAAAATATGTCTTTTATTCATGAATCAAAATGAAGACAGAGTATAATTCGTGAAAGAACAAAAAATATATACTCTTATTCAGAAGTATGTACAAAGGAAGAATGAAAAAATATATATACAAGTCTTCAAGTCGGCGGGCGATTTAGTAGATTGGCCAGTTCGTCCCTCTTTCGCTGGGCCTCGCCTTCATGATTCAGTATCGTCAAGAGACGGGCCTCCGCTTGAGCCTGTTAGGCCTGGTATGAGGCATGCCGGCCTTCAAGCTCTTTTTCAGTAACCTTATGGGCCTCAACCGTTTCACGAGTGAACACGGCGGCCTTCTCAATGGCTACCACCTCCTTGATGGCCTCTTGGAGCACTCAGCAAAGTTCGTATGCTTTAGTAGCCTTGGCCGTAAGGTTGGCTTGAAGCTCCCTCGGCGCTTTAGAAACCAGCTCCCTCTCCGAAAACTTGCTGCTGAGCCTTTTCTCACATGATATCATTTCCGTAGCACATCGCTTAATCAGCCCCTATAAGCTCGCCTTCGTAGCCACAACCTCTGAAGGAAGGCGTGTACATTCGAGGACATGTAAGCAAGCCTCCACCTGCCGACAAAACTCAACCCAGACTTGCACCAATGTTTCACTATGGTAGGTGGCAAGAAGGGGAAGAGAGCCGTTAGCTTCAGCGGCAAACTCTTCGGCCGTGATCAGACTGCCAGCGCAAAGGTCCTTGATTAGGGATGACAGAGAAGCGAGGCTTAGCTTTGCCATCCGTTCCGAGGCACGCAGAGCATAGGGGCCGTGCGACATGGCGATGCGAGACTCCAGCGCGGTGAGAACTGGCAGAGCTATTAAGATTTATAAACAGTTAGGAAACTTGTAAGCAAAGAACAAATGGAACGACGTTGAGACTTTACTTACCCACAGTCATGCAAGAGGGATCTGAAGGCTCCCCAGGCCCGTCAAGAACCTCAACCTTATCGTCGGCCTCCAGAACTGTAAAAGACGTCGGTGTCATTTTATGAAATAGTGATAACGCTGTAAAAAGAGGGTAAACAACACTAATCTTGCCCGGAAGAGAGGACAATGCGCCGAGGAGATATCGCTTGCAGAGCAGCCATCTCCAACACGCGCTGAAAGGACTGCCTGGGAGACAGATCAACAATAGATGCCGCCAATCTGTGCAATTCTGGAAAGACAGAAGGGTTCATATAATGGAGAGATTATTAATGTAAAATATAGAAGGCTACCTTCGACGCTCCTCCCATTCTAAGCTGGAGGGATAGCAGCTTCAGCGGCCTTCTTCGTGACCTCAGGCACATCATCGGGGACGTGACCAATATAGCGACTTCCGAGCAAGGAGCAGCGGCTGCCACTGCAGGCTCCAGCGGAAGGACGGTAGCCTCGACTACCTGTACCCTAGTCTCCGGGTCCCTCTCAGGAAGATCCATTGGAGCGGCGGCCGACAAAGATGCCTCCCCCGAGGGAGCAAGCGCTTCAGGAGCGGAAACCACCGAGGAAGACTCCATCACAAGAGCGACGGTTACATCGACACCCTCCACACCGATGGGTGTTTCATTGAGGATATCAGCAGAATCTACAATCAAAGCGTGGCTCAGAGCCTCCACCGCCGCCGAAGTCCCTGCAAAGTTTTGTACAAGGATAAGGATACATATATATGTATGCAAGCAATACAAAATATTACAAAAGAGATACATGAACACACCGATGCGCAAGGGAGCCTCCAATATGGCTTGTTCAAGCCGACGCTCCTTCCTGAGAAGATGTGCTCGCCGAGGTCCAAGGGTAAACTCGTGGCCACCGGTCCACAGTGAAAGCGCGTCCTCAGCATCGACTGAAATAGCCTGTTTAAGGGCCTTTTTGCCCCATTCTTCCAAAGGGCCTATAAATCGCCGCCGTATCCATGGAGGGTCTTCGTAAAAGATGACGGCAGGGTAGGGTTTCTTCGGAATCCTTACGTTCTCCGATTCATCTTGCGAACATCTTATAGCCTCAGCCAATTGAGCGGCTTTCTCGGCAGATGAACTCGGGAAAAGTAGGCCACCATCCGATTCTTGTATAGCTAGCGGTTCATCCTGAAGAATAGGTTCAGACTCTATTAAAGAGTCGAGCAGATTGGTGGCTGTCTTCCTCCTCCTCTTGGATCCAGAACTAACCGCCGAAGATGATCGTTTCCTCCCCTGTGGAGCTTTGGTACGGCGCTGACCCACTTCACTTTCAATGTCCTCGCTTGGCGGTGCTACCGAAGATGATACAGCCATTGTCGACGCCGCGGACGATGATACTGCTACCGGTGCCCTATTAGCCCTTGATTGAGCCCGAGTACGCAGTGGCATACCAGCTGTGGGAGTTAAGTCCTCATCTGCCGCACCCGGAATAAGCACGACATTGGTATCCCTCAAGGGAGGGTGAACTGTTGCACGCGGTTGCGACGGAACTCCCGCGGTTTGAATCGGAATAGGAGCGCTGTATCCAAGAAGCACCCTCTTCTCCTCAGCAATAATTTGACCGACCCGATGAAGGTACCAGCCCATGAAAGACCCCACACATCGAGGAGTATGATCAGCTTCAGGAATCATGAAGCGAGAACCAGTGTTCAGCCGCACAAAGTGATGAGCAGCGTCACGAACAGCTTCGGGCGATGGGCTAGGCGCCACTGTAAATGCCTCGAAGCGGACACCCTGATCATATCCAAGTTGCCGGGCAAAGCGGTATGGGTTGTACCGCATAAAAAGGGCCGCACCGTTTTGACGAAATACCAGATAACCTGGTCTGATCGCGTATAGGTGCATGGCTTCCCTGGGCTTCAGAGAAGGTACCCCCTATTTCGACAAGTCGCAGAGCTGTTGGATCGGTCTTGAGGGAGCAGATATAACTCGATCGACGAATACCATTCTGCCCGTATTAGCATAAGGAGCGATCAGCACACGAATAGCCCCAGACTGAGTCTGGTCAGGAGCTGAAGCGTCCACCAGCCGCATGAGTCGCGGGAAGGTGTAGGCGTCATAAAATTTGGGTCTTTGGTGCGCAGCAATGGCCCCCAACACGTGCATCTCAATCCAGAACGTGAAGTAATGAAGAGAGAAATTTACCACATCTACACCTGGAGTTGAGGTATTAGCTGCGGCGCCTAACCCATGATATAGATGCGCTAGCCCTGGAATGCCCACAGCTAATCGTGTTCCCTCAGCAATGCGATGAGTAGGGTAAATAACCGAGGCTCTCATTAAACGGCGATGCATGGGAATGATGAACTAGCTAAGCCAGACGCTGATGAAGCCCACGAAGAAAGTCTCCTCATCCATACCTGGAGCTACAATCGACTCGAAAGATACCGCCGACATGATGTGTCACGACCCGAAAGTACGGAACGTGACTGTCACTTAGATTACGAGACGTCTAAAGGCATAACGTAACCTAAGTCAGCCAAAGCCCAGAAAAATCTAAACCAAAACCAAAAGAGTGAAGGAAACCTTACATGAAAACGATTTTGAAATCAATTAAGTTGCATTGAACCCCTTTTTAAAAACATCAAAAATTTCCGAAAATTTCGACAGAGTCTCCTTTGTAAATTCTATCCCCCAAAATGGGTACAACAAGATATATAACCTGTAATCACAAAATGGCATCTCCAAGCGGGAGCTAGCTCTTCGTCCAAGGCGGATCACAACCACACGCAATATATATATATATATGTAATCTCAAGAAAAAGAGCATAAAGAAATGCGAAATGTAAGGAAATACAACGTCGACTCAAGTGAGCTCGACCCAAAAGAACCCACATATACACAAATCTCTCAGTCTCATCACTTGGTCGAATATACAAATAAGAAGTGGTAGATGAAGAATACTAGATACAAAAATAGTACAAAAAGAGATAATAGGGCTCTCGCAACCCACCTACGAGCAATGTCGCGAGTCTGAGCAAAAGAAGTCACTAACAGGATAAGCCGTCGCTACTAGGCTGATGAGTTCGACCTGCAAGACACTGTGGCACAACGGGGGTGAGTTGCCAGTTCGTGAGTAGAATATAACATCTAGTAAGGCTATCGTAAGAATGCACGCAAATGCGTCACAGCATGTATGTCCAGATGTGATGTAATACCTCTAGTATGCATGCACATGTATGCAATGTCAATACTAAATCCTTAAGTGTTTTAAATGCTATAAGTTCCGCATTCTTGACTTTAGAAAAAAAGAATATCTGTAGAATAGCTAAATACCATCAAGAAGTCATCTGAAACCCGTGTCAAGCATCGACACCAAATATGAAAACACATCTGTCTCAATGTCTCACTGTATCAATGTCTCAATACATCGGGCTCCGTCAGTCCGGATCGACCCATATCATCAAATCTCACGACAACGGTCGGTATCCTCCGGATATCCGCCGTGTCAGACATCACTGGTAGGTAGTCTTCCCCTGCCAGGATCATCGTCTATAACTCGATCTTCTTGCCCCGGGGTACCATACCGGGCCCACCATGTACCCGAGACGGTTCATCCACTCCTCGAATCGGGTCTCGAAATCCAACAGAAAACATGAAAACTCATGGTGGACGACACATACATCACGAGAAAACCGCAACTTTGTTTTAAAAAAATGATAACTATAAGCTTTTGTTAAATTCTTGCGGTTTTCCCCAAAATCCAGAAATCGCAGAAATACTGAAATCCTCAAGAAAACCATAATACCCAATATGTTGTATATGATAAATTTCTATGATATCATTGTATGCGATGTGATTTGTGGCTAGAAATCTATGTAAGTATGATGATGATGCGAGATATATACATGCTATGCGATTTCATATATCGTGTATAATACAAGTGCGATACTAAGCTAAACAGGTTCTATGGTGCACGTAGCATGGCAATTGCCAAAGGCGTGTGTGTCACATGAATAGTGCGCGTGCAACAGGAGCCAATGATAATGGTGTTCGTGTCCTATGAAATGATATCGCACATGTGTATATGAATATCATGCAATCTAGCAGACGATTAGCTATTAGGGTATGCAATGTGAATGAGGGGGGTTAGCTTACTAACAATGCAAATCTTGCAAGAAATAAAGTAATCCTAACTAGGGGGCACCTCGCGCCATCCAGACGATTCCCCCATAGATGAATACATCTACTCACCTGAATGCCTCGCTAATCCGATCCGACCACCGCCTTGCCTTTGCGCGCCGTGTCCGATGTTTCCGCGACCGATCCTAGAATTGCATAACATACAATATAAGATTACAGGTTCCTGAAATGACGCAACTCATAATATGAAAAGATCGACACTCTCGAATTAATCACAACGTGCACTCAGTGCACGGAAAACGCACGAAAATCGCTAAAACCTTAACTAAAATCACCGTTTCAGGGCAATCGTCAAAACTAAAACCCGACTAGACAAAACCCCGCATTCGCGCCACTAATAATCGTATGAGATTCTAATTATATCGCTAATATAACGCAATTAGATCACCTCCTAAAAATTTAGAAAAACTAGTAAGCATTGACATAGAAATATCGATGCAATCGTCGCGATTTAACAGTGTAGCGATCGCTACATCGCACAAACAACCATTCTAACCAACTAGATAACCACTACCCTAGCTTAAACCCACTTATCCTACAACAAACCCTAATTAGGGCATCAACACCTCTCTTGAATTTTCAAAAACCAACCATTACAATGAAATTAACACTTTAAAATACTAATTTAGCTTTATTTAAACTACAAATTTAACAACTAGTTTAGGATTTATACCTTACAAGAGTTGATTCCAAACATCCACTAGCCTCCAAGACACCTCTTTTCGCCACTTTTTAAACAAATTAGGGTTAGGGAAGGGATGGATTAGGGTTTTGGTTTGAATTTGTGAAGGAAAAGAGTGTATTTTTGTGTGGATTTTGATTATTTTTGCAAGAATTGAAGCAAAAGAAGTGAGGCAAAAGAGAAGAGCAGCAGCTACAAGGGTCGGCCAAGTGAGGGGAGGTGGGGAAAAGTGTGAGCTTGTGTAGAATTTTCCAAGGAAAAAATATCTCATAAGGTATTAAATGCATATCACATCAAAATCTTTCAAAAAAAACCCTTTTCTTTTCATTTTTTTCACCCCCTTTTACCATAAACTAATAAACTTGAAATGTTTGCTAAAAAATTTTTATTACACTAAATTTTAGTTATAATGGTTCCTAATTATGTAAATTACCCAATTAAATTTGTATTTATCACTAATTAAATGTATTTTTAAAAGCTTAAAATAATATTAAAAATAATTAATTAAGGAAATTTTTTTAATTAACTAGAAAATTTTAAGTGACATTTTAGTGAACAATTTATAGTAATATCTTATCTAAATTTTGTATAATTAGGTCTATAATGAAAAATACCTATTTTGACTTTTTACGGAAAAGACTGCAAATTTAGCCGATTACCGAAAAACTGCCTAAACGATTTTCGAAGCGTTACATGATGGGAATGTAATACTGCGGCAAGTCCTCTTCTTTAGTCGGCCGCCTGTTTAAACCAAACCCAAAAGGGTCGTTAATGTTCGCGAACTTCGGAGCCATCTTTGATAGGACATCCGTGCGAAGGAAGCAAGCGATAAAACTTTTAAAAGTGACGCCTTGCTCCTCTGACTCTGTGAATAGTTTGTCAAAAATGCTTAGAGTCTTGACCAAACTGGGGCGCTTGTGGCGGACGGCGTTCTCAGTCGACAGGCCGTCAAGCACCGCAGGCTCAGTTTCGAAGACATACTCATCGGGAGACAGTAATTCTCCATAAAGTGTCCCCCTGACCGGCAGCCCTGAGATCTCACGAAATTCTTCTAGGGAAATTGAAACTTCTCGGTCCCCTAGAAGGAAGGTGTTGGTGGGAAGATTCCATTGGTTCAAAAAGGTCTTAACTCAACAGACATGGGGAGATTGGTAGTGGAAAAGGGATGCATATATCGCCAGATAAAGTCCAACTCTCTGCAGTCGCGCGCGATGGGCGGACATGATGTAACGAGCCCAGAGAAGATAGCCCGTGGGGTGTCGAGGGGTAAGCCCTATCTTGTAAATCTGTCCCCAAGGCTGGGCTTTGCCCTGGCAAATGCGGCGCCCTAAAATATTTACAGTCGGCACCGGATGGTTCGGAATACCAGTTGTTGAAGGCTCAAGCAGTCCCATAGGGGTCTAATTCGGCATCTCCACAGCAAAGGCAATCCGTGGAGGATCCATCGACAGGAATGGATAAGTGGGCACCGTCGGTATCTCGCAAAGAAAACTGCGGCGGCCGCGGATGATGTGACCGTACCAGGTCCCCCATAACAGCAAGTTGGTGCGATTCGGGTCATAAGCCCTGATCATTGTCATCACTTCCTCGTCAGACGGTGACTGAGGAAAAGCAGCCTCCGAGCGAGTGAAAGGGAAGTACGAGACAGAAGTCACTGCTCCTGAAATAAAAGAAGGGGAAACTGTTAAGCAAAGCTAACACATGTTTATAAAGGCATATATGAAAATACAGTGGAAGACAACAACAGGGGACTCATTTTATGGGACTATTGGTTACAAAACACATGGGTCCCACAAAATCAAGATGGCGGCTTGCTAATGATGAGGCAAAGCAATTAATATGAGACAAAGAGAAGATTCTCAATAAATGAACAGTAGATTTCAAATGGCCCTACACATTCCCCAAAAGAAATCCATGTTGGACTCTGCAAAAATCAAGCAGGGCAAGGGAATTAAATTCCCAGAAAACCCTACTGCAAATCTGTTTTTTGTATTGCAAAGAAACAACTCTGGGCAAGAAAACCCGAAGAAGTTCTCTGGGAAGAACTAAGTTCTTCATAGGAATTAAATTTCTTTTGAAAAGGGGAATTAAATTCCCAGAAAACATTTTTCAGAGCCAAATCTCTTTGAGATGGAATTAAATTCCACAGAAAAGACAAGCATCGCCATTGGTCCCTGAAGATCAGAGAAACCCTAACCAGGTCTGTTGTTTAAAGATTAAATGGTTTTTTTTTTTTAAAGAACTTAAAAAAAGGGTTCTTGTTAAAGGGATAAACCATTGGTATGGATTTAAAATCCATGAAGATTTCTGCAAAAGTTCTTCGGTCGTTCAAGATCATTACCTGAGAAAAGGGAATTTTTCAACAGAGTTAAACTCTGGAAATTTTTGGAACAGAGAACTGAGCTTTGAGAAAGAGAATTAAATTCTCAAAAGAAAATGAACAAGGAAGAAGATGAAAGAGTGGAGGCGCTTCTGAAGAGACCCCTGCATTTATAGGATGTGATGGGAAACGTTTCATCTCCCCTATTCCCTAGATAGATCCAACGGTCACAAAGGTGACAACGTTGCACTCACGTGCAAACACGTGAGAGCAACGCTGTGGGGGCATTTGTTCTCTGATTAAAAATCAGGAATTACCTCAATGAGATATCATGTGCTCACACGTGACCAAGGGTCACATGTTGACACGTGATATTTTCCTATGATCTCCACTTTATAGAATTAAACTATAAAATCGAACAAAAGTGTAACCAAACGGCTAAGGAATGACCCCAATGGGGCGTCACGTGCTCACATGTGACCAAGGGTCACATGTTGACACGTGATGGTCCTTTAGCCCAGTTAAAAGACAGAATTAAATTCTGAAAGAAAGAGGGTCACGTGCCAACACGTGATGGGCTTTAAAAGCGTTATAAAGTTAATAGAATTAAATTCTAATTAAGGGAAATCAAAGACCCTAACAGGGAAAGTATTTCTCTAAATCTTTCCAAACAAAAAGGGATTATGGGGCACCGTTGGATTAAAAATTCAATAGTGATTAAAAATAACCAATTTATGGAAAGATTTTATACAAGGAAAGATTACCCTAAAATTCACCAAAAATAACAAACAGAATATCTTTTGGATTAAAAATCCAATGGTGAATAAAATTCACTGAGTGATCTAAAAGATCGTATTAGTTATGAAAAACAAACAAAATCTTTCAATAAAAGATTTACTAAAAAAATTGATTCTTTCCCTTCTCCTATAAATAGGAGCTAAGAAGAGAAAAGAGATAGAGAATTTCGGGATCTTGAAATTTTCTGAAGGAAAAATAGCAGAGAGAAAAGAAAGGAGAATCTAATTCTCAAGAAAGAAATCCTAGGTGAGAGAGGGAAAAGGGATCAAAACTTCATAAAGCCAAAAAGAGAATTTAATTTTCAATCTAAGAGTTTAACTCTTCTGCAAAAGAACTTAGTTCTTCCTCCGGTTGAAGATCTGCAGAAGCAAATATCCCCACAGGTTGAGAATTTAATTCTCATCGGGGAGATTATGCCATGCAAATCCAATACTTAGAGGGAGAATTGAGTTTAGAGAATTTAATTCTCCCAATTTACAGGAATTTAATTCCTTCAAGATAACCAGGGTTTAACCTTATATGAGAATTTAATTCTCCCAAATTTATAGGAATTTAATTCCTCCAAAATAAAACTAGGGTTTAACCCTATATAAGAATTTAATTCTCCCAATTTGCAGGAATTTAATTCTTTCAAGATAAACTAGGGTTTAACCCTATATGAGAATTTAATTCTCCTAAATTTATGAGAATTTAATTCCTCCAAGACAGACAAAGCTAGGGTTTAACCCTACATAAGAATTTAATTCTTCCATATGCATAGGAATTTAATTCTTCTAAAGACCATAATTAGGGTTTAACCCTACAGAGAATTTAATTCTTAAAAATAAAGAGATTTGAAAGATCTCCATGCATGTAAAGAACTAGGTCACGTGTCCCCACGTGACCCCTAAACAGATCCCCAAAAATAAAAAGAAAAAGCTTTGAGGCAATGCCTCACGTGCTCCCACGTGACCTCCAAAACAAAGAGAATAAAAGCAAAGGCAATATTGGCTTTGGGTGCTCTCACGTGTTACCACGTGACCCCTAATAAATGCTTTAATAATCAATGCACATATATCCATCGCGTGCTAACACGTGATGGCCAGAAGATCAAAAGTGTTTAAGACTCATTTGCTATCCTGAGAACAAAGTAAAAGAAATCTGGCCCCACCTCTGGGCGCCCTCACGTGCCCCCACGTGACCCCTTCCTCTCTAGTGTTTAACACTAATTTGAGTATTTCATTTCCAGTGTTTAACACTGTTGTCCTCTAGTGTTTAACACTATTTTAAAGCCAATCTTAGCCAAATTGGCTTAGTTTTCCAGAGGCAAAAACTTCCCCTTCAACTAAATCTCAAAGCCGAGTAAAACTCAGAGCCACAATGTTTGATGCTCAGTCAAAGACAAAAACGTATTAGAGCCCTCAAACTTTTGTTTAGCATTGCTAAGAGATGAGGGGCTGAACCAGACAAATGTCTAATGGTCCAATAAAGGGCCAACACTTCAAATCTTATTGGACTTAGCCCAAGTTGGCCATAAGTCCTCAATTCAGATTTAACTGAGCCAATGTGCTCATAATCTAATTAATCGATCTTAGTTCCAAATTGGACTACAGATCCCCGAATCAATTTCGGTTTAAGGGTACATCTCTTCACTCCTTTGATATTTGTCGTTATAATTCTTCAACGTCTTCAGAGAGGTGACGGGTCCCGACAACCACACATTTCACGGACTATGATGTCCTTAACCTTGACCGTGAGGTCTTTAAACTCACGAACTATGATGTCCTTAACCTTGACTGTGAGGTCTTTAAACTCATGGACTATGATGTCCTTAACCTCGACCGTGATGTCTTTAAACTAACATTGGACTGTGGGGTCCTTAAACTTACGGACTATGATGTCCTTAACCTTGACCGTGATGTCTTTAAACTAACATTAGACCGAGATGTACTTAAGCTAACGATGGACCGTAATGTCCTTAAACTAATCGACCGTAATGTCCCTAAACTAAAACAATAGAGCCCAAATGCTCTTTTGTTCGATCTAAATAATCCTGTTAAGTAGATCTTAGTCTAAAATTAGACTAACGTATCCTTAAAAAATGGTTAAGTTGACCTTAGTCTAAAATTAGACTAACTTGTCCTTAACAAGCTGTTAAGTTGATCTTAGTCTAAAATTAGACTAACGTATCCTTAACAAACGTTTAAGTTGATCTTAGTCTCAAATGAGACTAGCATATCCTTAAACCCAACCCCCAAACCCAAATCTAAGAGAATACAGATTTGGACTAATCCACGCCCTACGGGCGACAACATAAATTAGTCTCCGTATACAATCCACGGGCAACCAAGAAAAAACAAAACAAACAAACACGACGCGAAGTGATTATCTGGAGAAGGAGAAAGTTGTTACCGCGATGCGGTAGCGTAATTAACTACAGGGGCTTAGGCCTGTAGGGAAGAGCGTCCCCACAATAAAAAACCCCTCAAATGAGGGGGAATCTGACGAAGTCTGCTATGTCGGCCGCATCCGTTTAAACCTTCGATACACGATGTCATAAATCAACTTGGCATCTTTGGAGAGGTGGAGGAATATCACCAATTAGTATCTGCCCCGAAATTCAGGCGAGACGGACCTGCACGGTCGCGTCTCCGTGTTTCGGCGGGGAACACCAATCAAACAAGCTCCTTGAAGAATAAGAAAGGAACTAGAAGAAAAGGTCATCGAGGAGACCAAGAAACTCATCGATGCCGGTTTCATCGGGGAAGAGAAATATGCGGACTGGATCGCATGCATAGTCCCAGTGAAGAAGAAAAATTGGCAGATCCAAGTTTGTGTCGATTTCAGAGACCTCAACAAGGCTTTTCCTAAAGACGACTTCCCGCTACCGGTCATGGAAATGATAGTCGATGACACCTCAAATTACGAGCTGTTCACCTTTATGGATGGCTCGTCTGGGTATAATCAGATCAAGATGTCGCATGAGGATGAGAAGCACACAGCATTTCGAACACCGATCGGAATATACTGCTATAAAGTGATGCCGTTCGGACTGAAGAACGCAGGTGCTACATATCAAATGGCAATGACCAATATCTTTGATGACCTAATTCATAAGGTCGTCGAATGTTATGTTGATGATCTGGTCATCAAGACTAAAGCCAAGGCTGACCACATTTAAGATCTTAGGACCGTTCTCACCAGACTGAGGGAGTACGATCTGAAAATGAATCCTCTGAAATGCGCTTTTGGCGTGTCATCGGGAAAAATTCCTGGGCTTCATATTCCGACATCGAAGGATTGAAGTTGACCCATCCAAGATAAAGGACATCATGGAGATGCCCCCTCCGAAGAGTCTGACGCAGTTAAGATCTTTTCAAGGCAAGCTCGCTTATATACGGAGGTTTATCTCAAATCTATCGGGGAGATGTAGGCCCTTCTCAAAGCTCATGAAGAAAGGAGCTCCTTTTTTCTGGGATGCCGAATGTCAAGAAGCGTTCGAAAGCATCAAACGGTACTTGTTGCACCCTCCATTGCTGGCCGCTCCCATTCCAAATAAACCATTGATTCTCTACACTGCCACGCTAGATGAGTCACTCGGTGCGCTCCTTGCCCAGAACAACGAGGAGGGAAAAGAGAATGCCCTTTACTACCTCAGTCGAACTTTAGTCGGGGCGGAACACAACTATTCCCCGATCGAAAAGCAATGCCTGGCTCTGATATTCACTGTGAAGAAGCTGAGACACTATCTGCTTGCTCATCGGGTTATGCTGATCTCTAGGGTCGACCCGCTCAAACACTTAATGACCCAGGCAAGCCTAGCCGGTAGAATGTCAAGATGGGCTGTCATGCTACTTGAGTTTGTCATAGTTTATACTCTTCAGAAAGTAGTGAAAGGGCAAGCTCTTGCAGACTTCCTCGCCGCTCATCCTATACCAGAAGGGTCGCAGCTCAATTGCGAGTTACCCGATGAACAAATATTGCACCTTGAGGATAGTGAGCCATGTTGGGAGCTCTACTTTGATGGGGCCTCATCAATAAGGACCTCCGGCAAATTAAGCATCCCGAAGATAAAAGCAGGGATAGGATTGGTGTAAATCACGCCATCGATGGGAACCCTACGGCGTTCTTTTGCTCTCACCGAGCCTCGAACAAACAATGAAGCTGAGTATGAAGCTCTAATAGCTGGTTTGTATTAGTTATATGTATTCCCTAGAGGCCATTACTCTACATGATATGTATATTGTAGTGGATGCTTGGACATATATAGGGAGGACTTTCTTGCTCGATATGATAGTATGCTATCTGGTTACTCTTTATCTTAACATGTACTCTGATTGTCTCTATGTTACATGTTGATAAAGCCCTTAGGATGAGTACTTGACTACCAGGACTATGATGCAGATCATACTAGTGGGGACAGAGTAGTCGTTAAGTACATCCTTCAACTGTTCCTAGTCGTAGGTGTATCGAGACAGGGCATCGATATACCAGAGTAGACTAGCGTATACGCTTCTCCACCCAAATGATGGGCGATGGATGATCCCATATCCATTGGTGTTTGACATCAGATAAGATATGCGGGTGCTCAGTGGAGACTGGGTACACTGGACGGACTCGCCGAGAACTCCCAGATGGTATTATACCTCACGTCGGATGGCAGTTCTCTGTTGACACTGGTTCAGGTTTTGTTTGTAGACCTGAGATTGTCATAGAGTCTTGTGTGATTCCCACTGTGCTTTGATTTCCACCTAACCATGTCCAAGAGGGCGTGCAAAACGGTGGCTTTTGGGTACAGTCCTGAATCACATGGAGGTAATGAGCGATAGGAGGGGTTTCGTCTCTTCCGGTATAGGGAGTTGATGTTGCGCTGTGTTCGATTGGCTATAACTGAAAATCCCTGGCCAGGGTTGCTGAAATTTACTGGTAAGTGTTATCAGTAGTTTCTCGAACTGTTATAGACCTCGTATCGACACGACTTATCAAGCTACTGGGGTCTGACGTTTACCACCCCTAGGCGAGATATGCGATATATCAGACGAAGAGACCGGATTGTACGGGAATGTTACTAGTTGGATTCACGGGAGAAAGTACAAGCTTGCTTGTTGATCTTCTGATTGCTCAATACCTGGGTGGCTGTTACGTTTAGCTGACCGCTTGCAGCTTGTGGGTGTTTGATATGATCATCACCTACTGCCGGCGTATTGACGATTCTTTAGAGTCCTACACATAGGTTTCCTGGCTCAGGCAAAACGGAGTAGGAGCACATATGTGATATGTGCGGGACGGAGAATAATACGTGTATGCGATACCGTATTAGATTCTCGCGATTTGTGATATCGGCCGGGTATATGTGATATAGCCGGGTCATCGGATCAAGTGTTGATTTGATGAACCGATACAGATTATATTAGTCAGTTATTTGTGAAATAGCCGGATTATCGGATCAAGTGTTGATTCGATAATTTAATGTATAATTATATATTTGATATATTATATTGCATTAACTAATATAAGCTCACTTAAAGATTCTTTTTCTCACTTGGATAATACATTGATATATATGTGATATATGTTAATTGTATTATTTTATTTTGTTACAAACTATATTATATATGTGATATATAATATTGTAACAAGTTAAGGTTACAAATGCAACATGATTTGTGGAGATTAAACATGTTAGGGTTTGATTTGGGTTAGCTTTTTCATGAAGCTTCTAGAAGCTTTATTTTTGTTTTAGGCTTAGATATTTTGTAAAGATATTTCTTAACCCAACCCAAATCTTTTACCATAGTTAATTCTCTACAAAGGTTAAGTCTACATTCTTAACACATGGTTGCAATTCTAACCTCACACAATAATTCATTATTCATCACAAAAGATATTCTTCTTCTTCCTCCTCCTTTTGATGAAAAAGTTTTCTAGCTTTTTCATAAGTGATGAAAATGAGTGAGATAAAGAAAACAAATGAGAGCTAAATTCCTACTTCTCATCCTCATCTATTCTAGCCACTTAGATTAGGGTGTTTGCTTTGCTAATACTTGATTAGTGAAGCAAGAGCTTGGGCTTGAGTTTCTTCAAGGTAGATCATCTTTGTTGTTGAAGATTGGAAGTAAGCTTGCATCTTTCTCTTCATGGAGCCTCTCTTGAGTCCGGGTACATGATGATCGTGGTGAAGGGATCTCAACACGGAGCTTATGAAGCAAAGGAACAGACTACAAAGGTTGTAATCCCGAACTCTTAGAAGTAAAGTTGTTTATTTGCTATGTTTATCCTAAGTCTCTAGTTAAGATCTTAGTTAAGGTTTGTTTAGCACCCCAAAAAATTTTAAAGTAGCATGATTGATGCTTGCCTAAACCTTCACAAAGTGCTATGCCAACCCTCATGTGGTATTAGAGCCAAGCTAGAGCATTAGGCGTTGTCTAGACGAAATTTGAAGTCCGATCGAACTCCGAAACCTCGATAAATCCTAGTTTCTGCAAAAAATTTCAAAAGTTGAAATTTTTCATATTAAAAATGCTCAGAAAATCATGCAGGGAATTCTAAGAATTACTGTGAAGTACGAAGCCATAACTCCATTAAGTCACCGCGGAACTGCGGCCAAACCATGCGTTTGGCGGTGGTTCCGCAGCCAATCTTGGGAGTTGGGGGCTAATACTTCAGGCGTTTATTCTTGGGTATTTTTTCATGTTTCTGGGAATTTTTAATTCTACTCAAGTGTTGAGCTTCCTGGGATTTATTGGGAACTCATTGATTCGATTGGAAAGTTTAACTTCGTTTATATTTTTCCGGGTAATTTAGAACGTGTTAAAAAGTTCGAACGGATATCAATAACTCACTTTTTCCCCTGCCGGAAAATTTCCAAGTGTTGGATTTTTCCTTAGTTAAAGAGCATGCACAGTCGTGCAAGTAACGCGGTGGACCCTCTAGAAGAACTAAAACCTTAACTCGATTATGTGACCGTCTGAACCGCCTCTAACCCTTAGGGTTTGTGGCAGTACGGCGTTGCCACATGTGAGGCGTTGGTTTGACCCTTCTACGGCTGGACTATTGGTACTGTGGCATGTGATGGATGCTTTTAAACTAATTTCAAGTGTTGAGAACTATTTGGAAAATCTTGGGTGTTTGTTTATTCGATCGGAAAGTTTAACATTGTCTATTTATCCGGAATATGATACAATATTTGGAATCCACAAGTAGTTATGAGATAACTAATTTGAATGTTATAAATCTAGCAATTTTTAGTCTCAATTGATCGGTTGCCACGGGATTTTGATATGATCAAAAGTCCGTTGCAATAACGTAGCATACGCGGATACTCGCCGGGTAAACTTAATAGATAGCCACGCCCCATAGCCCCGACCAAGTGACTGTAGGAGAACCCGTCGCCAAAAGCATTCGTTCAGGTGCTCGTGGCAGCGGTGTTCCGCCTTAGTGCACTTCGTCGATGGCATCGGGGGGTGCGGCCATCTACTAAAGTTTCCGACGAGCATTCGATCAGGATGTCAGGAATCTTGTTGAATTGCCCGACTTGATATTGAAAAGAGTTTTCGATATTGAGACTAAAATGCGGGGTTTATAATTGTTAGGCATGCGATGTCTAAGGAATTCATTTGGTTAGGCATGAGATGTTTAAGAAGGTTATGAATTCCAACTGTTGTAGATTTACACTTTCTTTTCTGCGACCGTAAGTGTAATATGTGGTCTATCGCCGGTTTCGTTGCTATACATCAACGACAATTGGGATACGCATATTTACTTACGTTGATGACATGTGATGTTATGTGTTGCTGTGATATGTTATATTAGATCGTCGTGTTTTGAATAGCCGAGGGTTTTATATGAGATGAGAGTTTTTATTTTTCATTCATGTAAAATTCATTGTATGTAATGTTCTTTTATTGGGGCACTTCCGGGTTGAGGATGATGTCACCGTTGTATATTATTAACTTTTCCGCATTAGGATAGACCCGAGGAGGGGAGTACAAGTAACCGGGTTCTAGGGTCCAGTGGGAGGCCATCTCGAGGAGTCGAGACCGGGTCTCTTAACCTTAGAATTGGCATTGTTACTTGTCGCTCTCGTAGGGGTCTAGGGATGTGGGTTTGGTTATTCATTGCGACCGTGGAATCCGTGTTTTATACAGGATCGCATTAAAACACGGACCTCCTAGTATATCCAATATTTCATATGTTATCTTCTGCTGCAATGTTCTGTGATGAGATCATATTACTGCCTGAGACGAATGTTTATATTATATATATAAGATATATATTATATATTGTTGATTTCGTTTCATATCTGATGCTTGTGAAGCATAATTAAATGGAACTTCATTAATGAAATTAATGAAATAAAAGAAACCTAAAGATGCTGTGGAATCGAATTTTCAAAAATAGGTAGCTCTAGTTCTTGCTTTGCATAGCGGTGTTCCTTGTAGAACATTCAGCACCTTATTCGATAAGGAAAGAGCCAAGATCCCTTCACCGGGAGTGACCTCTTTAGCAATAACTGGCAGATGCTACAACCTTCGGTTTTGTCTTTTGATTGCTTTTTTAGTTTTTGCTTTGCATAGTGGTATTTGTGAAATATCCTGCACCTTATTCGATAAGGAAAGAGCCGACGATCCCTTCACCGGGAGTGACCTCTTTAGCAAAACTAATAAAAGCCTAAAAAACACTCCATTTTAAATCATTTTGGTTCTACGACGATATCAAGTTCATTACGCAAAAGGTTTTCTTAAAAACCTGTCGTAGCCCTCCGTCATTTTAGGAAGTAGAGTACTTAGTATCCGTGCTGCGTATGTCGACTATAGTTGAGGCGTAGTGTATGGTAGTTAAGTGATGTCTTCCTACATAGCATATAATGCGATTAATTAGGACAGTCATATGATTATGTCGACTATAGTTGAGGGTCATGTGGGTGGGTCTAATTAATCATGAAATGATGGGAAGAACTTGACTGGTGCTTATGATATGTTGACCATAGTTAAGATCATAAGTACTAGGGGCAAAATATTATCGAGAATTTCAAGTGTTGAAATTTACAATGAGATTGCATACCTTCTATGAGATAGTTGGATCCCGATACCCACTGCGAGTAAGAGTTACTCCTGGGAGAGTTTTACACATTACAATTAGCCGATCAAGTAGGTGTTAACGGGGTTACGCCCCTGGGAAAACGAGATTTATTTTTATTAGGTCCGTGCGAAAGCATGGGGAACCTTCCTCAAAGTACCGACACTAGCCTGGCTGAAAGATTGGCGAACTTGTACAGTGTAATTAATCCCGGCTAGTCTTACCTTTTAGGGTTTGAAGGAAGATTTGACTAAAACAGTGGGAGACATCCTGATTAGATATATTAATAACCAATCTAATCTTGCAAGAGCATACGCTGAGTGTTTTCTTCTCTCTCTCTCTCTCTCCAGGTAGCGACCATGTCACGCCTTAATCAAGATAATAATACGGATGTATTCACCGAACCCGCTTGTTATACTGAGCTGGGAAGCGTTGGACCCGCTCCAACTTATAATTGTTATAAGACCGAGCAGGAAATAGAGGATTACCAGAATTCCCGTGCCGCCCAAACGAAGAAAGTGCATGTTGATGCATCATCTTCGGGTATGTTCATTACAAAGAACTGTTTCGCAGTATCCTCTACGTCCTGGGTATATAATACCGAATCAGGATCCCAAATATGTAATATGTTACATGGGCTGCAGATAGGTAGAGAACTGAGAACGGGTGATAAGTTTCAAAAGTTTGAAACGGTGCAATTGTTGCAAGCCAAGTGAGTTGGCAGTTATCACCCTGTATTGCCAAATACATTGATTCTGAACGAATATTATTAGATACCGAACCTGATATACAACATCATATCAGTCTCTTTATTAGTAAAGAAGGATATAATTTTGTATTGTTGGATAATGTTTTGAACATTTCCTATATCAAGAGTTGATCGGTGATCAGTCGAAAATACTGCACTTTTAACACGGCAATTTCCCTATCATTTGCACTCATCTAGAAGTGTCCGGTATTCATATTGCACATATTAGCAAAACATCTCTAAAATACCAGATTGCATGTGTTAGACTTTAAAACCGGCACTTTTAGGGAAATTGTGTGTTTATCATGGCATCGCATCACTCTTGTATAGCGCAACTCTTGTCTTGAAGTCTATGCAGGGAATTCCAGAAGCAAAGCCCAAAATTAGGAAAAAAGCTGATAAAAGATACGCCAACTCCAAGATATAAGATCTGGTAGTAATACAGAAGGCCAAAGAGAATTTAAAATATCAGAAAAAGGCCCAAATGTCAGCACAAGTCCACAGTTAAAGACCCAAGCCCCAACGCTTCCAAAGCGCCGCGGTTCCGCGGTGGGAGCCCGCTTGAGCCGCGGAACCGCGGCGTCTTGATGGCTTCAGCGGCTCAACTTTCTTCCACGTGGCTCCTCTAACTGCACAAGCTTCCAGAAGACTCCCGATTCTCCATGTGGCTCATCTAGAAGGCTCTCCTTAACAAACTTTTGGAGGGAAATTCAAATCTCATGCTAACAAACTTGTGGAGGGAAAATTCAAATTTGAAATCCTAGATCTAGGGTTTTGAGGTCTATAAAAGAGAGCCTAGATCTAGGGTTGAGGTGGTTCATTAGTTCAATTCTTCATCTCTCCCTCTTCCACCCACAAGTTGAGCGACACGACTTGTGCCAAACCCTATTCCAATTCAAAATCAAGATCAAGATCCCGAGCACCATTCAAGCAAGAGAGCCTTCAACCTTTAGAAAGCGACGCCGGATTTCATCGGAGCAAGAGATCCAAGCCGATCCGCGACTCAAGGAGCCGAGCGAAGCAGAAATCGACGATCTAGTTCCTTCCTTTTGTAAATTCAAGAGAGTTGTAACGAAAATTGTCCATAAATAAAGGTGAAATTTCTATATCTTGCTTATCTTTTGATTCAATATTATGATTCGATCTCAATTTATGATTGCGGTTGTTATGATGATGTTTGAGTAAACTCCGCTCGTATAGGAGTTGTGACGATCAATAGAATGATGATGATTTAGATTCTATTACAATTCTTAAATCCTATAACGATTGTAAATTCTTGTGAATCAAATGCTCGATGACCTAGTTTCGAGATGATCCTTTCTTGATTGTGTTCACTTAAAACTAAGGAACAACGATTGATCATTCGATTAACTAGAAGCTAGAATTCGAATGAGATTCATTGAAAGGATAAAGGATAAGACGAGGAAACCCTAGCTTCTTCGCAAAATCCTTAACCTTGATGAATTATCATCGATCTAGTATCAATTAGTTAATGGATAAGAACATGAAATCTTTAGATCTCATCACATCTATAGATCTGATCTACTTCTACGAGCCACACTTCGAATCTTGATTGTTGGTTGGAAATCATCACAAATTACCACTTCTTGATTTTAATTTTTTTTAGATCTAAATTTTTCTCTTTCTTGAAATGCAATTTTATAAATCATGAATTGTTTTCTTTTCTTTTCCTTAAATTTTTGACTCATCTAATTCGAAACACGAACGATTACACTTTTCCTGTGGACGATCCGCACTTACTACCGCGCTACATTCGACACCGTTATTGATTGCGGTCAAATAATTTTTGATTGTGATTTCTATACAATTTTCAAACACTACACATCAAGAATATCATTCAATCAAATGGCGTCGTTGACGGGGATAGTGCGCTAATTGTTCGTATTTTGAAATTCGGGTTGAAAAGTTTATTCCATCCAAATCGTTAGATCAAAATTCGTGCAAACACTAATACGTGTTGTTGTGATTTGATTGCGAGGAAATCTGGAATTATTGGAGCTGGAGAAAAAAAATTCTGAAATTTCTAGAGAGCTGGGGAAGTGAAAAGAAGCCTCTGTAGGAAATTGTGTGCAGTGATCTCCTCACCAGACCGCGTTTCCGCGGTATAAGGGGACTTAAACCGCGGTTCCGCCGCATTCTTGCATCATCTCTGCATCAAAATTCTCAGGTGACTTCTACCCTTTCTTATCTCCTCCTAAATCTGCTCCAATTGACAATTTTCTGCAGGTTTCTTTGCAAATAAATCGCAGCGCCGCAAAAGCAAAATAAATTGTGCGTGTTTTGATTTTTGGTTGTTTGCATATTAATACGGATATTAAGGGGCACGACCAAATCCAGATTAGGTAGGGAGTTCATTACCCTTTCTAAGCCCCAAAAATCACAAACTTGCATCCGCATTTACCCTCATTAACTAAAAAAGATCTAGAGATGACTCTAAGGACCGTCGCGCTCACTTAGGAAAAGAGAAGGCCATGGGTAATTCATTGCTTATCCGCGTTTCTTTTGTGGTGTCTAAGGCAAGTGTGTCTAAGGCTAGTGGTTATTAATTAGGCCCACTACTTACGTAGTGGAGTACCTTCCCACTTACCTGGCACTTACCTGGCCACAGGGGAGATAAAGAAGCAGTGGAGGATTGATCCTGCGATTTGTCTTTTGGCAGTTAGGAGCGGTCTAGAGCTTTGACCTAGGTGACCACTAGATTTTAGGGTATTGCTTGTTGCATTTGTTGTGCTCGCATCATTTTTTCAAAAATCCGTACATTTTTCAAAACAAACACCAATCACATTGATTCTTTCCCCTAATTATAAATTCACGCTGCCACTTGTACTAACCCTTTTTAGTGCAAGATAGGCTGGACAACGGGATTCTAGTGCCTGTTAGTTCGCGTCCCTTCCGATCGACCCAAAAGTCGGTATTTCTATATTTACCTTTTCTGTACCCACCACCACACCCACATCGATGAATCCGTCTCCATCGAATTTCTTTACCACTACTCTGCCGCCGTCCGTTGGTGCGCAGATTCCACCTTGCATCTCTCTCCAGGAGAGGTGCTATCCTACACGAGGCCCCCTTTCCACCCGTCTTTCCATTCCACCAGCCAACGGAGAAAATTTTCAAATAAAACCCCAATACATCAACTTTCTACCAAAATACCACGGTCTCGAGTCTGAGGACGCATACGTGTTTATCACGAAATTTGAAAATGTATGCGCAATGATGGGTACCTCACAGCTGTCTGTGGATGCTATGCATCTTCGTCTTCTCCCATTCACCTTGTGCGATATAGCCGAGAAGTGGCTTTACAACACTACCGCACATTCCATTTCAAATTGGAAAGAATTCGTCAAAGCATTCCTTAAGAAATTTTACCCACATCACAAAACAGCTCGAGTCCGTAGCGAAATCAATCAATTCACCCAGCTTCCAAATGAAACATTTCATAATGTCTTAAACGCTTTAAGGATCTATTAGTTCAATGTCCACATCACGACATCCCCAGGTGGGAACCGTGCTGAATCATTTATGAGGGCATTAATCCTAACACAAGACAGACCCTTGAATCCATGTGTCAAGGCAATTTCATGACCAAAGATGATGGGGAAGCTTGGAAATTTCTAGAAGATTTCGCTGAAAAATCTTTACAGTGGGAGGGTGTGAGTCAATCGTTTAGGGCTGGCAATAACCAATTGAAAGTTTCCATAGGAGTTAGAGCTGAGATGTCAGCTATGCAAAAGAAACTCGAGACTACGGAAAACAAATTTTTAGCTGCCGCCCTAAATCAAATGTCACTCTCCAAAACTGTATGTGGTTGTTGTTCTGATCCTTCTCATCTCACGGAAGAATGTCCACGAAATTCTCCGTTTCAAGGTCATGAGCATATCAATTCTGCTTACCAACAAAGACCTAGAAACGACCCATTTTCTTCCACATATAATCAGGGTTGGAGGAATCACCCTAACTTTGCTTGGAACCAATCACAATCTCAAAACACGGTTCTAACTCAAAACAATTTCCAAAGGGTCCCTCCACCACAATAGCAACCACCACTTCAATTGATTCAGCACCCCTTCCAAGCACAAAATTTCCAAAATCCGGCCAACACTTTTGTACCACATGAAAACTCTTTGCAATTGACCGGTCCAGATAATACCTCTGCACTAGCACAAACCTTGGATACTTTCATGAAACAATCCATCCAAGGGATGGCAAGTTTGCAATCTTCTGTCGAGAATGTGATGAAGATCATTGTCTCTCAAAATGAGAATATCAAATCGATGGAAGAACAAATTGCACAACTAAAAGCCGAAATGAGTGTAAGAGAGAAAGGGAAACTTCCAGCTCAACCTTTACCCAATCCTGGCTATTCACATCATGTGGATGCAATCACGTTGAGATCTGGAAGAGTGCTTGACAATCACGTTGGGGAAGAGATTGATGACACTGAAAATCTATCGATGATACCCCGGCTGAGACCTTTCCTTCCACCTCTACTTCTAATTCTGATCCCAGTTCTTCTACCCCACCACCTTCTTCTGAGCCTATTCTCCGTTTTCCCCATAGCTCGACACCTCAGCCCACCTCTTCTACACAGAAAACGATCCCCACTCCTATTCTTAGATCGTTTCCACCTACACGATCTTCTCCAATGTCGGACCCTGATCTTATTGCTCAAGCTCCTTACCCAAGTCGGTTAAGGGGAAACACATTGAGTCCACAAATGGAGAAGATCACCGAAATGTTTAAACAGGTTAACATCAACATCCCTCTTCTAGATTCTATCCAACAAGTCCCCGCATATGCAAAAGTTCTTAAAGACTTGTGCACTAGAAAGAGGAAGAAACAAGTGCCCAAGAAAATTTTCATGGCAAAGACTGTAGACACGGCTTTCCCCCAACAATTACCGAGGAAACGTAAGGATCCTGGATATCCTACTATTTCAATTTCTATTGGGGAAAAACACATTAACCGTGCTCTACTAGATCTGGGCGCAAGTGTTAACCTGCTTCCTTTCTCAGTCTATGAGCAGTTAGGGATCGGAGAGTTGAATCCAACCCATTGCACTCTCCAGATGGCTGACCGATCAATCACCAAATCTAGGGGTGAACTGGAGGACGTGTTAATAAAAATCGGGGAATTTATATTCCCTGCGGACTTTATTGTAATTGATACACAGCCTGTAGCGAACCCACGGAATCAAATTCCGGTGATTTTAGGTCGCCCCCTTTTGGCCACTTCCAACGCTATCATCAACTGTCGTAATGGTTCTATGACCCTATCTTTCGGGAATAGGTCAATAGAGCTGAACATTTACAAGTTGGGAAATGTACCCTCCGAACCTACTGCTCAGGTCTGTTCTGTCGACTTAATGGATGTCGACAGCAGCGAATTTGATGATCCTCCTGATACTAATCTTGACTCTTTTCATACGTTGTTGTTTGACCCAACTATGTATCATACACATACGGACTCTTCCACCGAGATGTCCGGCTCAACAACTAACACTGATTATGAACTGCTTTTAGAGTCTGAAGATCACCCAGCACTTTGTGATGACATTATTCTTCGGGGTATTGATGTAACTTTTGAGGAAATCTTTGCTGATGAACTCGCATTTTTGAATGACACGGGTGTTGAGATGAATTATGTCCCAATCAATGAAATTGAACCTCCACCCCTTCTTCTGAACTGTAAAAAGAATGCGAGCAATCCATCACATTCACTGCATCGTCTCTCCAAAATGAGACGCACACTCATTCTTTTCCACCACTTAAGCTTTCCCCACTTCTTCTTCCACCAACCAGAGCACTGCATTGATAAATTTTTTGAATGGTTGGTGTTAACCTTCGGTCTTTGCAAAGCTTGGTATCGACCAATGATTTTTGACCCCCTCATGTAATTTTCAAAAGATTAACATTGCATAACTCAAGTTTGGGGGGGCATTTTTTCTGGCTCTTGAAAAGAAAATTTTACAAAATTTTGAGCCAAAAATAAGTTTGGGGAAGGATCGTCACTTAAATATTTTGCCCCCATTAATAAAATTCCTCCCAAGCTTACAGGTTTTTCGAGATTTACCAGATGGCAACAGTGAGGACACTGTTGAAAACAAGTTTGGGGGAGGTTTGTGCTTAGTTTCGCATCATTTGCATCATACTTTGCATAAGCACAAAACATTTTTTTAAAAAACCTATAAAAATTTTTAAAAAAAATTCAAAAGATAAAAACATTTTTGTACATAAATAAGATAATAAAAGATTAGATAGTGAAAAATTACATCCATGAGATTAGAAAAATTTAAGAAAACCAAGAAAATTAGAAGTTTTCTTATACGAACTAGTAATAAGTAGTTATGAGCCGTTGTCCCAAGGGTTAGTAAGATGAAGGAAGTCACTAATCTGAGAATAAAAATAAGTCTGAAAAATAATTCATATTCTGGAAGTCAAACATTTTGAACGTTGATACCCTACTATTTGCACTTACACACGTCTTGAAGCCCGGGATAGTAGAGAATACCTTGAAATGCTCTTGTCTAAAAGCCAAAATATGAAGGAAATAAAAAAATGAAGAAAATATAAAATGGTGAGAAAAATGGACACTGGTTTTGTTATCACCGAGGGCAATAAAAAATATATAGCGAGGGTGCCTCTTCACCTAGTGCCCTAGGGCCAACTGGTCTGGGAGTCACTGCTATGCCTTAGGTGGTGCAAGACGAGGAAAATACACCAAATAAGCAAGCACATGAGTAATCGGTCGGTTAGTACCTCAAGAAGTATTAACGGCCGCATGAAAGTGTGTAAGCAATCCCATCTAAATATTCATTAATTAAAAAGTACTGAGGCTGATGGGCAAGAGTATGATAGCTTGAATTGAATTCTCCGGGTGTAGGGATGTTATTACACACACGCAGAGTAATATGATCGATGTTTGGAAGAAAGATAGGAATGAAGAATAAGACGATGTTTTATTGAGGGAGGACGTGATTTCTGACATCTTTTCATGACCATTAAGATAGGGCTCATGACAACCGAAAAGCTAGCTTAGTTGAAAACCCTAATTTTCAAGGCTTTTCTTTTACGATTCTTATATTTAAATGTAATATTCATGATCTTCCTTTTATTATTGGATTTTGTGGGTGCAATCCGCTGAAAACCCTCAGGAGACAACACTCCTCCTACTAGGGACACCTAGAGGTTTAAAGGCTTGTTGCACGTGCTCAGTGCAATCGTATTGCCTACGAAAGTGTGCTGGTTAGTTTTTCTCTTTCTTTATTTTCTCCTTCTCTTTTTAATAAAACAGTTCGATCGAGACGATCGAAAATAAATTTGGGGGAATTTGATCAGTCGAAAATACTGCATTTTTAACACGGCAATTTCCCTATTATTTGCACTCATCTAGAAGTGTTCGGAATTCATATTGCACATATTAGCAAAACATTTCTGAAATACCAGATTGCATGTGTTAGACTTTAAAACCGGCACTTTTAGGGAAATTGTGTGTTTATCATGGTATCGCATCACTCTTGTATAGCGCAACTCTTGTCTTGGAGTCTATGCAGGGAATTCCAGAAGCAAAGCCCAAAATTGGGAAAATAGCTGATAAAAGATACGCCAACTCCAAGATATAAGATCTGGTAGTAATACAGAAGGCCAAAGAGAATTTAAAATATCAGAAAAAGGCCCAAATGTCAGCCCAAGTCCACAGTTAAAGACCCAAGCCCCAACGCTTCCAAAGCGCCGCGGTTCCGTGGCGGGAGCCCGCTTGAGCCGCGGAACCGCGGCGTCTTGATGGCTTCAGCGGCTCAACTTTCTTCCACGTGGCTCCTCTAACTGCACAAGCTTCCAGAAGACTCCCGATTCTCCACGTGGCTCATCTAGAAGGCTCTCCTTAACAAACTTTTGGAGGGAAATTCAAATCTCTTGCTAACAAACTTGTGGAGGGAAAATTCAAATTTGAAATCTTAGATCTAGGGTTTTGAGATCTATAAAAGAGAGCCTAGATCTAGGGTTGAGGTGGTTCATTAGTTCAATTCTTCATCTCTCCCTCTTCCACCCACAAGTTGAGTGACACGACTTGTGCCAAACCCTAATTCCAATTCAAAATCAAGATCAAGATCCCGAGTACCATTCAAGCAAGAGAGCCTTCAACCTTTAGAAAGCGACGCCGGATTTCATCGGAGCAAGAGATCCAAGCCGATCCGCGACTCAAGGAGCCGAGCGAAGCCAAAATCGACGATCTACTTCCTTCCTTTTGTAAATTCAAGAGAGTTGTAACGAAAATTGTCGATAAATAAAGGTGAAATTTCTATATCTTGCTTATCTTTTGATTCAACATTATGATTCGATCTCAATTTGTGATTGCGGTTGTTATGATGATGTTTGAGTAAACTCCGCTCATATAGGAGTTGTGACGATCAATATAATGATGATGATTTAGATTCTTTTATAATTCTTAAATCGTATAACGATTGTAAATTCTTGTGAATCAAATGCTCGATGACCTAGTTTCGAGATGATCCTTTCTTGATTGTGTTCACTTAAAACTAAGGAACAACGATTGATCATTCGATTAACTAGAAGCTAGAATTCGAATGAGATTCATTGAAAGGATAAAGGATAAGACGAGGAAACCCTAGCTTCTTCGCAAAATCCTTAACCTTGATGAATTATCATCGATCTAGTATCAATTAGTTAATGGATAAGAACATGAAATCTTTAGATCTCATCACATCTATAGATCCGATCTACTCCTACGAGCCACACTTCGAATCTTGATTGTTGGTTGGAAATCATCACAAATTACCACTTCTTGATTTTAATGTTTTTTTCTAGATCTAGATTTTTCTCTTTCTTGAAATGCAATTTTATAAATCATGAATTGTTTTCTTTTCTTTTCCTTAAATTTTCGACTCATCTAATTCGAAACACGAACGATTACACTTTCCCTGTGGACGATCCGCACTTACTAACGCGCTACATTCGACACCGTTATTGATTGCGGTCAAATAATTTTTGGTTGTGATTTCTATACAATTTTCATACTACACAATCCGAAATCGTATTCAATCAATCGGTCCAGGCACGTTATCTAAAAGCATAGAAGTTCTAAATCAAACTACAGTTCTTAACGTACAAAACACACACAAGAGGAAGAGTTTAGAAATGAACAAATCCTTCTTGAGGTATTGTAGATTAGGTCATATCAATGTGGCCCGACTAGCTGAAATTACATACATATGCATATTTAAATTAGTTTGAATTTACATCTTGTGAAACTTGTCAGTCATATCACAAAGATAAGATGACCACAGCTCTGTTTATTGGAAACAGAGAAAGAGTTAATGAACTCTTGGGATTGATACATGATGATGTATGAAAGTCCCCTGTCTACATATGCCAGGACCAGTTCTTTGTACTTCATTACATTCACCGATGATCTCTCAAGATTCAGACATATGTTCCTGTTGAAACACAAGTCCGAAGCTTTTGAGATATTCACAGAATATAAGTTAGAAGTAGAGAACCAAAAATATAGGGTATAAGTATTATGTCCTTTGATGTGATCAAGGAGGAGAATACTTGAGTACGGAATTCCTGGATTATTCTAAAGGAGAATGAGATTCTCACTCACCATTACTCCTCCGTATACACCACATCACGTCGGTGTATCGGGGCGGAGCAATTGCACCCTATGTGATTTGGTGTGCTCTATGATGAGTACTACTGAGTTACCTATTTTCTTTTGGGGTTATGCACTTGAGAATTAGCATACCTATTGAATAAGGTTCAAATCAAATCAGGTGCCTATCACTCCATATGTGATATGGTATGGGAAGAGCCCATCTCTTAAAGATGTTAAGATTTGGGGTTGTCCGGCCTATGTCAAAAGCAAAATCCGGACAAGCTCGAGGCAAGGTCAGTTATGTGGAAGTTTGTTGGATATCCCAAGCGTTCGCAAGGGAATATCTTCTACCACACCGAGAAACAAAAGATGTTTTATTTCTCGGCATACCACTTTTTGAGAGGAAAAAAGGGGAATTTCTTATGAAGAAATTAGTGGTCATGAGGTAGAACTGGAAGGAGTT
Source organism: Agapanthus africanus (assembly GCA_030015575.1). Lineage (NCBI taxonomy): Eukaryota > Viridiplantae > Streptophyta > Magnoliopsida > Asparagales > Amaryllidaceae > Agapanthus > Agapanthus africanus. The sequence goes on from JASDDO010000004.1 coordinate 54,459,071, forward strand.
CCAGCTATACAAACTGCAGCTGATGATGTGGTAAACCCGGAGGATTCAATAGTTTCTAACGAACCTCAGCCTCTCCGCCGATCAGGTAGGGTTCCTCATCCACCTGAGAGATACTTCGGTTTCTCTATGACAGTGGGAGAGAGGATTTCATCATAAGTGCCGAGAAACCCTAATACGGATCGTTAACTAGAGTTTAGGCGAAACAACAAGCTACTAAACTACTTTAGTGCTAAGTGAACGGAAATACAACCTTTGTAGATCCGGTCCTCCACCGCCATAGCTCCGTGATGAAGTCCCCTCGCTGCGATCATCGGATCCCGGGCTCTAGCGTCGGCTTCATCGGAGAAATGGGCGGGCTAGGTCGTCGACTTCGATGCCGAAAATGATCTACGTCGAGGCAACACAAGATCAAGCTCCAACTTCACCAAGCCATGAAACTTGTGAAGAAAACACCCTATACTACTTGGCAAGTGGTAGAGGATGAAGAAATAGGAAGTGGGTACACTTTAGAATTGGATTTCTCACTCTTTTCATCAAGTTGCCATTAATGGAAGCAAAGGTTTTCTTCATCTTCAAGAAGAAGAAGAAGAAGAAAGGAAAAGAATATGATAAGTATATATGAAAAATAGAAAACAAAGTGATACTTATCATATTTGCAACCATAGTTAGGTGTAGAGAATAAACTAAGGTTAGGTTGAATGGTTAGGGTTAAGCATGAAACAAAAATGGTGGACTTATTCAAAGCTTCATGAAGCTTCAACTAGAAAACAAATCAAGCCACCATTTCTCTTTATCTTTCCAAAATGAATAAATAAATAAATAAATGAATAAGTAAATAAAATCAAAACCCTAACCATTACATAACCATGGTTTAATCTAAACATACACCCAAACATTCATGTATCATCAAACATGATACAATCAAGTGCACAAAAATATATCACATATACAATGTGCACATCAAGTGAGAAAATCCATCTTAAGTGAACCAATACTAGTTAATGCAAAGCAATATATCAAATATATAATTATACATTAAATCATTAAATCAACACTTGATTTAACGATCCGGTCATATCGCATATAACCGACTAATATCCAATATATCGGCTTATCGAATCAATCCTTGATTCGATAACTAGGTTATATCACATACAACCATTCGATACATTCATCGTGAGAATAGAATACGATATCACATACACGCATTATTCTCGGTCCCGCACATATCTCATATGCGCTCCTATTTCGTTTCGCTTGAGCCAGGAAACCTCTGTGTAGGACTCTAAAGACTCGTCAATACGCCAACAGCAGGTGATGATCATATCAAACACCCACAAGCTGCAAGCGGTCTGCTAAACGTAATGGCCACCCGGATATTGAGCGATCAGAAGATCGACAAGCAAGCCCGCTCATACTCCTGTGAATCCAACCAGTAACACTTACCGTACAGTCCGGTCTGATCGTCTGATATGTCGCATATCTTGCCCAGAGGTGGTAAACGTCAGACTCCAATAGCTCGATAAGTCGTGTCGATATGAGGTCTATAACAGTTCGAGAAACTACTGGTAACACTTACCAGTAAATCTCAACAACCCTGGCCAGGGATTTCCGGTTATAGCCAATCGAACACAGCGCAACATCAACTCCCTATACCGGGAGAGACGAATCCCCTCCAATCGCTCATTGCCTCCATGTGATTCGAGACTGTACCCAAAAACCACCGTTTTGCACGCCATCTTGGACGTGGTAAGGTGGAAATCAAAGCACAGTGGGAACCACACAAGACTCTATGACGATCTCAGGTCAACAGACTACTCTGTACCAGTGTCACCAGAGAACTGCCATCTGACGTAAGGTATAATACCATCTAGGAGTTCTCGGCGAGTCCGTCCAGTGTACCCAGTCTCCACTGAGCACCCGCATATCATCTCCGATGTCAAACACCAATGGATATGGGATCATCCATCGCCCATCTGTATGGGTCGAGAAGGTATACGCTAGTCTACCCTGGTATATCGATGCCCCGTCTCGATATACCCTCGACTAGGGACCTTGAAGGATGTACTTATAGACTACCATGTCCCCACTAGTATGATCCTCATCATAGTCCAGGTAATCAAGTACACATCCTAGGGGCTTTACCAACATGTAACAGAGAGACAATCAGTGTACACGTTATGGTAAAGAGCAACCAGATAGCATACTATCATGTCGAGCAAGAAAGTCCTCCCTATATATGTCCAAGTATCCACTACAATATACATCCTATGTATAGTAATGGCCTATAGGGCATACATATAACTAACAATCTCCCACTTGCACTAGGGCCAACTGTAGCAGTGGTTGTAGTATCTCATACTCAACCATCCCATAAAAGTCTCTCTCTGGGAAAAGGCCTTTGTGAGTGGATCCGCCGTGTTATCCTCTGAGTCTACTCTCCAAACCTCGATGACCCTGGAGATCAACCATCTCCATGATCAGGTGATACTGCCTTAAAATATGTCCGGATCACTGATGGGACGGACGTTCCTTGGCATAAGCCACAACTCCATTGTCACACAATGGAAGGAACGAAGTTCATCTCATGAACTAATATACACCCAGACTTCCTCTTTGGTAGCATCTTTGGTAGCGATGTATCCAGCCTTTATCGTCTAGTATGCCACGGTATCTAGCTTGGAACTCTTCCAACATACCATCCCTTTACTGAGGGTAAAGACAATGCCTGTGACTGACATTCAGTCGTTCTCATCACCCTGGAACACTTCCAATGATTCTCCCCAGGATCATTTGATATCATCTCATTTCAACTAGTGAGAATCCTAACATCCATTTAGATCTATCTCATAGATCCAAAACCCAGGATTTAGTAGGTATCACTTTGATCCTATATGGAGAATCCTTTGTGATAAGCGGAGATTGACCGAGCGTAGCATAGGAAACTCCTTCCCTATCAAGAGTATGTCATCCACGTACTCTACGAGGATCACCACCATACTCCCTACTGCCCTTTTGTTTATACAAGGTTCATCTACCATTTTGATGATGTCAAACTCTTTGACTAACACATCAAAACAGACGTTCCAACTCCGCGATGCCTGCTTTATCACATAAAACATCTTGCACACGTTTCCGCTGCTCCCACTATTTACGAAGCCCTCTGGTTGTATACTTATAGACGTTCTCTTCTAAAACATCATTTAGAAAAGCAGTCATGGCACCCAATCGCCAGATATAGCAGTCATGGTATGTAGCCGTGGCAAGTAGGATCTGGATGGACTTAAGCATAGGCACTGGAAAAGGTTTCATCATTATCCACGCCTGGTCGATGACGAAAACCTTTAACAGGTCTGGCTTTGAAAGTCTCAACTTTTCCATGTACACCAAGTAATCTTCTCAAGATATACTTGCTCCTGATGGGGATTTAACCCTTCAGATAAAGCAACTAAAGTCCATACTTTGTTGGTGTATAAGGATTCCATCTCAGATCGCTAAGCATCCAGCCATTCTTACAGAGTCCCTACTCTTGATGGCCTGCTCGAAACTAGTTGGGTCATCATCTCATGATGCAATCCTCGCTCCCACTGTCATAGAGTAACCGAAGTATCTCTCAGGCGGGTGAGGAACCTTACTAGATCGGCGGAAAGGCTGAGGTTCGTTGGTAACTATTGAATCCTTTGGTTCTTTCAAATCATCAGCTGCAGTTTTGTATAGCTGGAACCTTTCCAGTTCTACAGAACTGACATTGCCTCGATCTTGTCCGGATTTTGCTTTTAGACATAGGCCGAACAACCCCAAATTTTAACTAACTTAAGATATGGGCTCTTCCCTTTCCATATCACATATGAAGTGGTAGGCAACTGATTTGATTTGAACCCTATTCAATAGGTATGCAGCTTCTCAAGCGCATAACTCCCAAAAGGAAATAGGAAACTCAATAGTACTCATCATAGAGCACACCATATCATATAGGGTGTTATTGCTCCGCCTCGATATACCATCGTGTTATGGTGTATACGGAGGAGTAATGCTGAGAGAGAATCTCATTTTCCTTTAGAATAGTCCAGGAATTCTATGCACAAGCATTCTCCTCCTTGATCTTATCATAGGACATAATACTTATACCCGTATTTTGGTTCTCTACTTCTAACTTATATTCTGTGAATATCTCAAAAGCTTCGGACTTGTGTTTCAGCAGGAACATATGTCTGAATCTTGAGAGACTATCAGAGAACGTAATGAAGTACAAAGAACTGGTCTTAGCATGTGTAGACAGGGGACCTTTATACATCAACATGTATCATTCCAAGAGTTCATTAACTCTTTCTCTGTTTCCAATAAACAGAGCTGTGGTCATCTTATCTCTATGACAGGACTGGCAAGTTTCACAAGATGTAAATTCAAACTAATTTAAATATGCATCTATATGTAACTTCAGCTAGTCGGGTCGCATTGATATGACCTAGTCTACAATACCTCAAGAAGGATTTGTTCATTTCTGAACTCTTCCTCTTGTGTGTGTTCCGTATACTAAGAACTGTAGTTTGATTTAGAACATCAATGCTTTTAGACAACGTGCCTGAACCGATCAACTTTTGATATAGGAAATGTTCAAAACATTATCCAACAATACAAAATTATATCATTTCTTTACTAATAAAGAGACTGATATGATTTTGTATATCAGGTTCGGTATCTAATAACATTCGTTCAGAATCAATGTATTTGGAATACAGGGTGACAGTGACCAACAGACTTGGCTGCAACACTTGCCCCATTTTCTGCCTCATGAAACTTATCACCCGTCCTCAGTTCTCTACCTATCTGTAGCCCATGTAACAGATTACATATGCGGGATCCTGATCCGGTATCACATACTCAGGACGTAAAGGATACTGAGAAACAGTTCTCTTGTAATGAACACACCCGAAGATGATGCATCAGCATGCACTTTCTTCGTTTGGGCGGCACGGGAAATTTGGTATTCCCCAATTTCCTGCTCTGTCTTATAACAATTATAATTTGGAGCGGGAGCAACGTTCCTCAGCTCAGTATAACAAACGGGTTCGGTCAATATTCCGTATTATTATCTTGATTAAGGCGTGATATGGTCGCTACCAGGAGAGAGAGAGAGAAGAAAACACTCAGCGTGCGCTCTTTCAAGAATAGATTGGTTATTATTTTATCTAATCAGGATGGCTCCCACTGTTTTTTATCAAATCTTCCTTCAAACCCTAAAAGGAAAGACTAGCCGGGATTAATTACACGCTACAAGTTCACCAATCTTTCAGCCAGGCCAGTGTCGGTACTTTGAGGGAGGTCCCCCGTGCTTTCGCACGAACCTAATTAATGTAAACCTCCTTTTCCCAGAGGCGTAACCTCGTTAACACCTTTCTAGACACCTACTTGATCGGCTAATTGTAATGTGTAAAACTCTCCCAGGAGTAACTCTTACTCGCAGCGGGTATCGGGATCCAACTATCTCATAGAAGGTATGCAATCCCATTGCAAATTTCAACACTTGAAATTCCCGATAATTTTGCCCCTAGCGTCCTATGACCTTGACGCAGACCAACAAACCATAGTGCGCTAGTCAAGTTCAACCCGTCATTTCCTGATTGAATTAAACCCACCCGCACGACCCTTGACGTAGGCCAACAAAGTCGCACGACTACCCTAATCCAATCTGCATCATATGCATAAACAGATAAATACTAGTTAGCTACCGCACACTACGCCTTGACGCAGGCCAACAAACGTAGCACGAATACTAACTACCACTTATCTAAAATGACGGAGGGCTACGACAGGTTTTTCTGAAAACTTATTGCGTAGTGAACTTGATATCGTTGTAGAATCAAATGATTTTAAAATGGAGTGTTTTTGAGGCTTTTCTAGTTTTGCTAAAGGGGTCACTCCCGGTGAAGGGATCGTCGGCCCTTTCCTCGTCGAATGAGGTGCGGGATATATCATATATATCACTGTGCAAAGCAGAAACTATAGAAGCTATCAAAAGACAAACTGAGTGTGTAGCATCTGCCAGTTATTGCTAAAGGAGTCACTCCCGATGAAGGGATCTCGGTCCTTTCCTCATCGAATAAGGTGCAGGATATATCATGTATACCGCTGTGCAAAGCAAGAAATGTAGCTACCTGTTTTATTTTTGAAATTCGATTCCACAACATCTTTAGGTTTCTTTTATTTCATTAATCATATTAATGAAGTCTCATCATTTAAGTTACCTAAACATCACAGATAAATACGACGTACACTTATGCCATCCGCATTCGCCTCGATGTCCCCTCGTGCACCGTTAGGTTAGGTAACTAACGACAGAGAGGGCAGGGCTAGCGCGAGTGCAAAACATAAGTAACGTCTATATAATATATCATATATACTATATACAATATCCATAACAGAATATCAAATGATCACATCATAGATATCGCAGCAGAAGAAACATATATGAAATATTGGATATACTAGGACGTCCGTGTTTTCAATACGAGCCAGTATAAAACACGGATTCCACGGTCGTGATAAATAGCCAAACCCACACCCCTAGACCCCTACGAGAGCGGCAAGCAACCCTACCAATTATAGAGTTAGGAGACCCGGACTCGACTCCTCGAGTTGGTCTCCCACTGGACTCCAGAACCCGGTTACTTGTGCCCTCCTCCTTGGGTCTATCCTAGTGCGGAAAAGTAAATAATATACAAAAGGTGACATCTTCCGCAACCTGGAAGTGCCCCAATAAAAGAATATTACATACAAGTTTTTACATGAATGAAAATGAAAAAACACTCATCTCACATAAAAAAAAAATCCCTGGCTATTCAAACACAACGATCCAATATAACATATCCAGCAACACATAACATCACATGTCATCAACGTAAGTAAATATACCCATCCCAATTGTCGTTGACATATAGCAACGAAACCGGCGATATCACATATTACACTTACGGTCACAGAAAATAAAGTGTAAAACTACAACAGTTGGAATCCGCAACCTCTTTAGACATCGCATGCCTGGCCATATGAATTCCTTAGACATCACATGCCTAACAATTATAAACCCCGCATTTTAGTCTCAAAATCGAAAACACTTTTCAATATCAAGTCGGGCAATTCAACAAGATTCCCGACATTCTGATCGAATGCTCGTCGTAAACTTTAGTAGACGGCCGCACCCCCGATGCCGTCGACGAAGTGCACCAAGGCGGAACACCGCTGCCGCGAGCACCCGAACGGATGCTTTCAGCGACGGGGTTCTCCTACAGTCACTTGGTCGGGGCTAGGGGGTGTAGCTGTCTATAAAGTTTATCTGGCGAGTATCCGCGTACGCTACGTGATTGCGACGGACTTTTGATCACATCAAAATTCCGTGGCAACCGATCAAGTGAGACTAAAGTGCTATGTTTATAACATTCAAATCAGTTATCTCATAACTGCTTGTGGATTCCAAGTATTGTATCCCATTCCAGATAAATAGAAAATGTTAAGCTTTCCGATCGAACAATCAAACACCCAAGTTTTCCCGAAACAGATCAACACATGAAACAAGTTTAAAAACATCCAGTTCATGCCTCAGTACCAACGGTCCAGCCGTAGAAGGGTCAAGCCAACGCCTCACATGTGGCACGCCGTACTGCCCCAAACCCTAAGGTTCAAAGGGCAGTTCAAGACGGTCACATAATCGAGTTAAGGTTTGTTGTCTTCTAGAGGGTCCATCGCGTTACTTGCACTACTTAGAACGTTATTAAACCACGGAAAGATCCAACACTTGGAAATTTCCCGACAGGGGAAAAAGTGGGTATTTATATCCGGTCGAACTTTTCAACATTTTCAAAAATTATCTGGAAAAACCCAGACGAAGTTAAACTTCCCGATCGAAACACCGAGTCCCCAATACAACCCAGAAAACTCAACTCTTGAGTAAAAGTTAAAATATCCCAGAAAATTCAGCATTTTCAGATAGACATTACTGTGCAAAAATTATTAAATAATGACACTATATGGCCGCGGAACCGCCGCCTGAGCCAGGCTCTTACCGCGGTTCCGCGGCGGTTTAGTGGAATCAGACGGTCATTTTGCACAGAAACTCTTATAAAACCTTGCTGATTTTTCTGCATATTTTTAATTTGGAAAAATGCACAGTTTTGAAAAATGTACAGAGAAGGCTTAGAATTATGGTTTCGGGGTTCGATCGGGTTTCTAACATCGTCTACGCATCGCCTAAGGCTCTAGCTAGACTTTGATACCACTGTAGGGTTCCTAGGCACACTAAAGAGGTCTCACAAGGCATCAACCATGCCAATTTCAAATTTTATAAGTGCCGAGAAACCCTAATACGGATCATTAACTAGAGTTTAGGCGAAACAACAAGCTACTAAACTACTTTAGTGCTAAGTGAACGGAAATACAACCTTTGTAGATCCGGTCCTCCACCTCCATAGCTCCGTGATGAAGTCCCCTCGCTGCGATCATCGGATCCCGGGCTCTAGCGTCGGCTTCATCGGAGAAATGGGCGGGCTAGGTCGTCGACTTCGATGCCGAAGATGATCTACATCGAGGCAACACAAGATCAAGCACCAACTTCACCAAGCCATGAAACTTGGGAAGAAAACACCCTATACTACTTGGCAAGTGGTAGAGGATGAAGAAATAGGAAGTGGGTACACTTTAGAATTGGATTTCTCACTCTTTTCATCAAGTTGCCATTAATGGAAGCAAAGGTTTTCTTCATCTTCAAAAAGAAGAAGAAGAAGAAGAAAGGAAAAGAATATGATAAGTATATATGAAAAATAGAAAACAAAGTGATACTTATCATATTTGCAACCATAGTTAGGTGTAGAGAATAAACTATGGTTAGGTTGAATGGTTAGGGTTAAGCATGAAATAAAAATGGTGGACTTATTCAAAACTTCATGAAGCTTCAACTAGAAAAAACAAATCAAGCCACCATTTCTCTTTATCTTTCCAAAATGAATAAATAAATAAATAAATGAATTAGTAAATAAAATCAAAACCCTAACCATTACATAACCATGGTTTAATCTAAACATACACCCAAACATTCATGTATCATCAAACATGATACAATCAAGTGCACAAAAATTTATCACATATACAATGTGCACATCAAGTGAGAAAATCCATCTTAAGTGAACCAATACTAGTTAATGCAAAGTAATATATCAAATATATAATTATACATTAAATCATTAAATCAACACTTGATTTAACGATCCGGTCATATCGCATATAACCGACTAATATCCAATGTATCGGCTTATCGAATCAATCCTTGATTCGATAACTAGGTTATATCACATACAACCATTCGATACATTTATCGTGAGAATAGAATACGGTATCACATACACGCATTATTCTCGGTCCCGCACATATCTCATATGCGCTCCTATTTCGTTTCGCTTGAGCCAGGAAACCTCTGTGTAGGACTCTAAAGACTCGTCAATACGCCGGCAGCAAGTGATGATCATATCAAACACCCACAAGCCGCAAGCGGTCTGCTAAACGTAACGGCCACCCGGGTATTGAGCGATCAGAAGATCGACGAGCAAGCCCGCTCATACTCCTGTGAATCCAACCAGTAACACTTACCGTACATTCCGGTCTGATCGTCTGATATGTCGCATATCTTGCCTAGGGGTGGTAAACGTCAGACCCCAATAGCTCGATAAGTCGTGTCGATATGAGGTCTATAACAGTTCGAGAAACTACTGGTAACACTTACTAGTAAATCTCAGCAACCCTGGCCAGGGATTTCCGGTTATAGCCAATCGAACACAGCGCAACATCAACTCCCTATACCGGGAGAGACGAATCCCCTCCTATCGCTCATTGCCTCCATGTGATTCGAGACTGTACCCAAAAACCACCGTTTTGCACGCCCTCTTGGACGTGGTAAGGTGGAAATCAAAGCACAGTGGGAACCACACAAGACTCTATGACGATCTCGGGTCAACAGACAACTCTGTACCAGTGTCACCAGAGAACTGCCATCTGACGTAAGGTATAATACCATCTAGGAGTTCTCGGCGAGTCCGTCCAGTGTACCCAGTCTCCACTGAGCACCCGTATATCATCTCCGATGTCAAACACCAATGGATATGGGATCATCCATCGCCCATCTGTATGGGTCGAGAAGGTATACACTAGTCTACCCTGGTATATCGATGCCCCGTCTCGATATACCCTCGACTAGGGACCTTGAAGGATGTACTTATAGACTACCATGTCCCCACTAGTATGATCCTCATCATAGTCCAGGTAATCAAGTACACATCCTAGGGGCTTTACCAATATGTAACAGAGAGACAATCAGTGTACACGTTAAGGTAAAGAGCAACCAGATAGCATACTATCATGTCGAGCAAGAAAGTCCTCCCTATATATATCCAAGCATCCACTACAATATACATCCTATGTATAGTAATGGCCTCTAGGGCATACATATAACTAACAATAAGATGATGATCCAACTAGTTTCGAGAAGGCCATCAGGAGTGGGGACTCTGTGAGAATGGCTGGATGCTTAGCGATATGATATGGAATCCTTATACACCAACAAAGTATGGACTTTGGTTGCTTTATCTGAAGGGTTAAATCCCCATCAGGAGCGAGTATATCTTGAGAAGATTACTTGGTGTGCATAGAAAAGTTAAGACTTTCAAAGCTATGCTTAAGTCTATCCAGATCCTACTTGCTATTGCTACATACCATGACTACGATATATGGCGGTTAGGTGTCAGGACTGCTTTTCTAAATAATGATTTGGAAGAGAGCATCTGTAAGTACACAGCCAGAGGGCTTCGTAGACAATGGGAGCAGCGGAAACGTGTGCAAGATGTTTTATGTGATAAATCAGGCATCGTGGAGATGGAACGTCTGTTTTGATGTAGTAGTCAAAGAGTTTGAATTCATCAAAATGGTAGATGAACCAAGTATATGCAAAAAGGTAGTAGGGAGTATGGTGGTGATCCTCGTATAGTACATGGATGCTATACTCTTGATAGGGAAGGAGTTTCCTATGCTACGCTCGGTAAATCTCCTCTTATCACAAAGTTTCTCCATATAGGAACAAGATGATACCTCCTAAATTCTGGGTTATGGATCTATGAGATAGATCTAATTGGATGTTAGGATTCTCACTAGTTATAGTGAGATGGTATCAATCGATCCTGGGGAGAATCACTGGAAAGGTTCTAGGGTGATAAGGACGACTGAATGTCAGTCGCAGGCATTGTCTTCACCCTCATTGGAGGGACGGTATGTTGGAAGAGTTCTAAGCTAGATACCGTGACACACTAGACGATTAAAGGCTGGATACATCGTTACCAAGGATGCTACCAAAGAGGCAGTCGGATATATATTAGTTCATAAGATGAACTTCGTTCCGACCATTGTATGACAATGGAGTTATGGCTTTGGCCAAGAAATCCTCGTCCCATCAGAGATCCAGACATATTCTTAGGCAGTATCACCTGATCATGGAGATGGTTGATCTCCAGGGAGATCGAGGTTAAGAGAGTAGACACAGAGGACAACAGCGCGGATCCACTCACAAAGGCTTATTTCCCAGTAGAGACTTTTATGGGATGATTGAGTATGAGATACTTCAACCACAGCTGATTGTTGGGTATACGATACCACAACAGATGGCCCTAGTGCAAGTGGGATATTGTTAGTTATATGTATGCCCTAGAGGCCATTACTGTACATACGATGTATATTGTAGTGGATGCTTGGACATATATAAGGAGGAATTTCTTGTTCGACATGATAGTATGCTATCTGATTACTCTTTATCTTAACATGTACTCTGATTGTCTCTATGTTACATGTTGATAAAACCCTTGTTCTCTGCCGGAAACCGGGAAGACGGTCTGTCTTGCCAGAATCTAAGGGCAGATGCTATTTGGTGCTATCTGTCCACCTCTCCGAAGATGCCAAGTTGATTTATGACACCGTGTATCGAAGGTTTAAACGGATGCGGCCGATGTAGCAGACTACATCAGATTCCCCCTCATTTGAGGGGTTTTTGATTGTGGGGACGCTCTTCCCTGCAGGCGCAAGCCCCTGCAATTAATTACGCTACCGCGTCGCGGTAACCACTTTCTCCTTCTCCAGATGGTCACTTCGTGTCGTAGGTGTTTGTTTTGTTTTTTAGTTGCCCGCGGATTGTACAAGGAGACTAAGTTATGTTGTCGCCCGTAGGGCGTGGATTAGTCCAAATCCGTATTTTCTTAGATTTGGGTTTTGGGGGTTGGGTCTAAGGATACGTTAGCCTCATTTGAGACTAAGATCAACTTAAACGTTTGTTAAGGATACGTTAGTCTTATTTTTAGACTAAGATCAACTTAACGGGATCGTTTAGATCCGACAAAAGAGCAATTGGACTCTGTTGTTTAGTTTAGTGACATTGCGGTCGATAATTAGTTTAAGGACATTACGGTCCATTGTTAGTTTTAAGACATTGCGGTCAAGGTTAAGGACATCATAGTCCATGAGTTTAAGGACCTCACAGTCCGGTGTAAGTTTTAAGACATCACGGTCGAGGTTAAGGACATCATAGTCCGTGGATTTAAGGACTCCACAGTCCGATGTTAGTTCTAAGACATCACGGTCGAGGTTAAGGAAATCATAGTCCGTAGATTTAAGGACTCCACAGTCCGACGTTAGTTTTAAGACATCACGGTTAAGGTTAAGGACATCATAGTCCGTGGATTTAAGGACTCCACAGTCCGACGTTAGTTTTAAGACATCACGGTCAAGGTTAAGGACATCATAGTTCATGAGTTTAAGGGCCCCACAGTCCGATGTTAGTTTTAAGACATCACGGTCGAGGTTAAGGACATCATAGTCCGTGGGTTTAAGGACCCCACAGTCCAATGTTAGTTTTAAGACATCATGGTCGAGGTTAAGGACATCATAGTTCATGAGTTTAAGGACCCCACGGTCCATAGTAATGTGTGGTTGTCGGGACCCGTCACCTCTCTGAAGACGTTGAAGGATTATAACGACAAATATCAGAGGAGTTCAGAGATGTACCCTTGAACTAATGTTGGTTGGGAGATTTATAGTCCAATTTGGGACTAAGATCAAAGGATTAATGATCATATGGGCTCAGTTAATCTGAATTAAGGACTTATGGCCAATTTGGGCTAAAAGTCCATTCAATTACAATGTTCAACATTTTTTTTTTGAGTTGCTAGGTGTTTGTTTGAGCCCAATCTCTTAAAAATGCTAAGACTGGTTTGGTCTCTGATAATGTTTTGTCTTTAGTTGAATGCTGTGCATTTGTCATAGCTCCAGGCTTATTCAAAGAACAGTTCATGTTCTGTTCAAGCGCACATAAAAGCATGTGGCGCACTTGGCACTAGCGCCAGTCGATGAGCGCAGTGCGCTGTGGTTAAAGCGCTAATGCGTTTAGCGCTTTGCGCCAGATGTCAAGCACTAATATACTTAACACCTTGCGCTAAATGAAGAGGGCAGATGCGCTTTGCGCTAGATGTAGAGCGCTGGTGCGCTATAATTGAAGCATTGAAGCACTCGGCGCTAATGCCATATAATAAGTGCAAAGCGGTTTTAGTAATGCAGTGCGCACGTAAGGAGCACGTGGCGCGCTTAGCGCTGAGCGCTAGCCAATAAACGCAGTGCACTGCGTTAAAAATGCTATTGCGCTGCAGCGCTTTGCGCTAGATGATGAGTACTAAGGCACTTTTAAATCAGGAGTGCTAAGGCTCCTCTTAGGTTAACTTTGCGCTCTGAAAATTATCTTCTTTCTGATAAGAGATTTGTCTCAAGATTCTAAGAACAAAGTTCTTAATTTATAGGAGATATTTCAATCTCTTTTTGATGAAAGGCTTTGCCTTTATGGATCTGTGATCCTAAGAGAATTGAATAATTCTCCCCCCTTTATAACGAGATGTTCATAATCTCTTTTGTGAAAGACAACTTTGTCTTATAGATTTATGATCAGTGAAAGAAGTAAGTACTTTTGATCATATTAAGAAGATTTTGTCTGTATACTCTTTTTACCTTGAAAAAGAATTATCTTCCTTCGCCGAAAGTTTCTTCTTCTTCTTGAGATTTTCTCAAAGTTTATGGAGGGTTCCTCTCTATCAGACTTGAAGTCTTGGGTCCTTTATATAGGAGAGGCTGATTTGTTAAATCAGTTAAAGAGATTTATTCTCCAATTGATTTGGGAATTTCCCCACCGTTGGATCCTTGATCCAAGGACTTCTGATTTACAGAAGATAATCTTCTTGTTTTAACAAGATTGAGAAATATTTCCTTCTTTACAGAATTTGTTCTGTATTTTAGTGATTTTAATCACCATTGGATCATTGATCCAACGGTGTTCCAAATTCAAGGCACAATCTTTTCTGTTTGGATAGATTCAACAGAATTTTATTCTTATTAACTGATGATTTAATCATATCCGTTGGATATTTAATCCAACGTTGAGGAACATTTAGTTCCAGCGCTAGCGCTTATACGCTCTGCCCATGGTGCGCTAATTGGAGCGCAGCGCTCTTATTGCTAGCGTACACGTGCTTTGCATGTGTTGCGCTACTTGGAGAGCAGCGCACCTAGAGCTAGCGCCTATGTACTTTGCACGGGATGCGCTAGTTATAGCGACGCGCCTTTATAAAAGTGCAGCTGTAATTCAAATTTTGAATTCTGAACAGAGCTTTGCTCTAATTGAGGAAACAAATGCCCCCCACCGTTGCGCTCACGGGGTCCACACGTGGGTGCAGCGGTGGCAACATCTCGACTCTTGGATCACCCAAGGAACTGAAACGGCGCTTAGTGCCTATAAATAGGACCCTTAGCCCTTGAAATGACTTCTGCTCATATTCAATCCTTCTTGAAAATTTATTTTCTTCTTCAGAGTGCAGCTCTTCTTCTTAAGAATTTTTAAAGACAGAACTTTGTCGAATTAGGTGAAAGATTAAATCTTTTTGAGACATCTTTTAGGGTTTCACCCATTAACCGAGCTTTTCTCTTCATAGATCTTTGATCTAAAGAAAATCCTTTTTAGGGTTTTATTAATAGTGCTTTGCTCTCTTGGAAT
Organism: Agapanthus africanus; assembly: GCA_030015575.1. Taxonomy (NCBI): domain Eukaryota; kingdom Viridiplantae; phylum Streptophyta; class Magnoliopsida; order Asparagales; family Amaryllidaceae; genus Agapanthus; species Agapanthus africanus. The sequence continues at coordinate 54,474,186 of JASDDO010000004.1, forward strand.
CATAGATCTAAAAGGGATCTTGCTTGTGATTTCTTAATCCACTAATGGAGCTTTGCTCCTATTAGATCAAATAGAAGAACTCTTAAGAGTTTGTTCATGGATCTTAAAGATCAAATTGAAATTTTATTTTTGATAGATTATTCCATCATCTTCTCAGAGCAAGGCTCTTCTTGAGGAATTTTATTCCTTCATCATTATACTTTGACAGATGTCTGTCTAGTGAAGAGCGCTGCTCTCAATAAGAGTTTTACTCCTTTGCCCGAGGGATTTCTCATTTAATGAGAATCTCTTAAGGATTTCCTCATTTAATGTCAGCCTCATCCAATGATGAGGCTGTTTTATTAATGATAAACTGTCATCTAAATTTTGTGGGTCCCCTTTGGTCCCCTTTAACTGCATTGCAGTGAGGTACGGATTTATAGTACCTTGTAACAGAATTTAATTTATAGCATTGGTGGATGAAAAATTCGTTCTTTTCTGCGCAAGCATTATGTCTTCCAACACCTCTTTCCCATTCATTCGTTCAGAAGGCGGATTTCCTGAAGCACCCATTGATCGAAAGGGTTTTGCGCTGATAAAAGACCATGACCCGGAGCATAAGAGTCTTCATCTATGGGGTAAATGATATGATCAAATTATCATGGGCCGGCGAAGCTTTTCCTGTGCGACACCCTCGGAGCCTATTTCAGCGATTGCTTATGCAAATGCGCCTCCGATAAATTATGCTGTGGAGGAGGTCAACTGGACTTCAGAAGGCCTCCTTCGGCCTTCTATTGCCGCAATACCCGTGCAGCCGCCGGTGGCTTTGGACATCCTATGGCGACGCATATGTCAGGGCGAGTCACGCCCCTGGGGATAGCCGTACAATGTAGGATTAACTCCCCGTCACCCAGCCGGGTATTTGCAGTAGGCCCGGCATATTCAATCGACGAGGAAGCCACAGTTGATGACGCTCGGATTGTATCCCGCCGTTTATGCTTCTTTGTTTCAATATTCCACACACCCCACATGGTGGGTCAGGGCATTTCTGGAACAGTGGAACATCCCAACCCACACCTTCCTTCTATCAGATCGAGAAGTCTCCATTTCTTTGGAAGAGTTTACAGAGGTCTCGGGTTTACCCGTTAGGGGGGAACATTACGAGGAATTGCTTCCCCCGGATGAGTATGTTTTCGCTATCAAATTAGTGGTAATGGGTCTTACTCCCGAGAATGCTATTCAGCACAAATTTCCGAGCTTAATAAAGGTGTTGAATATGTACGAGAACCTCTCTATTGCATCCGAAGGTCATGGAGTCAGCTTTACGGCTTTTATCGCTGATTTTCTTCGCCCGGAAATATTGAAGGAAGAAGTCGAGAAATTCTCCAGTCTTGACGACCCCTTCGGCTTGGGTTTAGGCAATCTGCCAGCGGTAGAGGCGGATCAGCAGAGCTTATTTCTGCCTGATACCCCGGTTATCCCTTTTGCAGAACTGGCGGCTCCTGGGATCGACGAAGAAGCGTTCTTTTTAGGGTTCCTCAGGCTGTGGCTGAGTTGGTTCACGCTTCCCATGCACCCTTGCCGTATGAGGCCGTCCGTCTTCTATCCTGCGCATCAGATGGTTACTGGGATACAAGTGGCTGTGGGGATTGCTGGGTTAGCCCATATGTATCACGGCCTCAGCTTGGCGGCTGATACCACTGAGCCAGGGGTGCAGTCGGTAAACTTCCCGATGCATTATTTCACGTCATGGCTCGAGTTACACGTGCTAGGTGTCTTTGGCATCCATAAGAGGACGGGTTTTTATGACAGGTGCAGGTTCCCTCGGATCATGCGACTGGTTGGCGCTTCTATTGTGACTCCGACGCAACGGGAAGCTAGAGGCTTGCTTCTTCACCAGCGCACGGTTGGGGCTAGCATGTCCTTTACTGATAAATTTCTGACCGTCGGCCAAGAGTCGAGGAAGGTGGTGCTGCCACTGCAGGACATATTTAAAGATGGGGCCTCTGTGTTGAAAGCTCGGGAGATCCTTCATTTATACTCCATCAGGCCGGGTTTCTTAGTGTTCAAGCAAAATGATGCGGCGCTATTCATGAGATACAATCCGCACCGTTTCGCACAACAGCTAAGTTACAATCAGGGTGTCCCACTTGAAGCCTTCTTGGCTGAACCTGCTGCTACTGAAGAGGGAATGCAGAGCGCACTGCATCATTTCATGCGCTTGAACACAGGGTCCAACTTCTTTATCAGCGAACCGAGTTGCGTCCCAAAGGCTCTTAATGCATATATAGCGTGGTATCAGCATTCAATGGGTGCCGTCATCAGGGAAGAGAAGCGATTGTTGCTCGATCGCAAGGGTGCAGTGCCGGCTGGTGATCGAAATGTTCCTCTGAAGCGACGAAACATTGTTCTTCCTCCCCTGAGAGAGGTCACTGCAGTTGAGCCTCCATGCGTGTTAAGCCCTAGGCGTGGGTTGCCCCCACCTAGCGAGCCTGAAAAAGAGGTGGCTGCCGCGTCCCCCGAGTCGGACGTAGGAAAAGAAATTGGGACTCTTCGTCCAAAAGCGTCTACCAAACGTAAACTCGTGTTATCGGCCACCAGCACCCATCCTCAGAAGAAGAAGAAACAAGTACTTTCTTTGGACACCATATTAGGCTCGACGCCCCCTGCTCCGTCTAGCGAAGGCTTGAGCGAATATGGGGCCAACGAGGGTTTATTCGGGATGCTTGATGATATCGATTTGGAGGTTGCCATTGAAGCTTCCAGACAGTCAGCCACCCTTGAAAAAGAACTGGTCGCCTTTGCGCAGTCAGGTATACTTTACCCTTATCTCTCTGCCGTTTATTTCACTCTTCTTTTTATCATGCTTTGACTGACGCTTGCTCTTTCAACAGGTGCCTCAACAGAAGAAGCCATTGCTGCTTCGCTTCAAACCTTTGAAGAGGAGGAAAGGCTTCGCGCCTCATTGCCAACAGAGGCTTCACTTGAACGACCGATGATGGATACCGTAACGGTTCCGGAGGTAAAACCTGGTTCTGATGATAATGTCCCCTTGGCGGAGGTCCTGAAGAAGTCTTCCCTCTCTGTCAAAACCAAGCAGCCCAGAAAACAGACGGCAAGGGGAAAGAATCGATCTTCTAGAGCTATTATCTCTGGGCCAAAACGGGGGAAGAAGACCGCTGCTAGTCCGCCAGATGACAGTCTTCTTTTTCCTGGTTCATCTGCCGAGGAAGCTGCACAACTGGCTGAAGCTATAAGACGTTCTCAAGACGAGTCAAAGAACGTAAGAATTCCGAAAAAGCCCTACCCAGCCGTCATTTTTTATGAAGACCTTTCGTGGATCCGGCGACGATTCATCGGCCCTTTGGAGGAATGGGGCGAAAGGGCTCTTAAGCAGGCTGCTTAGGAGGACGTTGCGGATGCGCTTTCATTGTGGATTGGCGGCCACGAGTCTACCCTTGAATCTCGGCGAGCACACCTCCTTGAGAAGGAGTGTCGGCTTGAGCGAGCCATACAGTAAGTTTCCTTACGCATCGGTATGTTCCGGTATTTCTTTGTAATACTTCATATTGTCTGCACTTGCATATATGTATTCTTATCCTTGTGTGAACTGTGCAGAGACTTCGGCGATGGGTGAGGTTCCCACGGGTTTACTGGCCGTAGAGCCTGCCGATACCCCTAGTGAAACACTGCTCAGTGTAGAGGGGGCTGATGAAACTGTCCTCCTGCGATGGAGCTTCCCTTAGTGATACCTGCTCCCTAGGTGATTGCTCCTCCGGAAAGGGCATCTTCATTGACCGTGGGTTCAATGGATATCCCTGGGGATAGCTTGGAGACTACGAGACAGGTAATCAACGCTACCATCCTTCCATTGGAGCCCGTAGCGATGGTCACTGCTCCTCCACCGGAAGTTACTATACCGGTTCACCTCCCCGATGATGTGTCTGGGGGCACGGAGGAGGCCGCCAAAGCTGCTATCCCTCCAACCTAAAGTGGGAGGAGCATCGAAGGTATTGTTCCATCTTTTATTTTAACGATATCTTCATTATTTGAAATTTTCTGTCCTTTCAGAGCTACGGGAATTGGCGGCGTCCATTGCTGGTCTGTCTCCCCGGAAGTCTTTCCAGCGTCTGCTACAACTGGCTGCTCCACGGGCGATATCCCCTCAGCGCACCATTCTATCTTCTGGACAAGGTTAGCATTGTTCGCTCCTTTCTCGATATCGTTACTTCTTTATGTAACCATGTTCATGTCTTCTGTAGTTCTGGAGGCTGATGATGAGGTTGAGGTCCTCGATGGGCCCGGAGATCTTCCAGACTCTTCTCGTGTAAACGTGGGTAAGTAAAGTGTCGACGCCTTTGCATCTGTCCTCTGTTTGCAACCTCCGCTGATCATTTATCAATCTTTAACAGCTCTGCCCACTTTTACCGCGTTGGAGACTCGCATTCTCATGCCGTCTGGCCCTTATGCGCTGCGTGCATCCGAACGAATGGCCAAGTCAAGCCTTCATTCTTTGTTAAAGTTAATCGAAGACCTTCGTGTTGGTAGCTCGCTCACAGCCGAAGAATTTGCCGCTGAAGCCAACGGTTCTCTTCTTTTTCTTGCTACTTATCACAATGAGGCATTTGTGCAAGTTTGGGTCGAATTCTGTCGTCGAGTGGAGGCTTGCTTGCATGGTCTTGAATGCGCATGCCTTCCTTCGGAGGTGGTGGTTGCGAAGGCAAGTTTGCAAGAGTTGATTACGCGGTACGCCGCTAATACGCTTTCCTGTGAAAAGAGGCTCCGCCGAAAGTTCTCAGAAAGGAAGCTGGCTTCAACCGCGCTAGGGGAGCTTCAAGCCGAACTTACATCTAAGACCACCCGCGCGTATAAACTTTGGCAAGAGCTTCAAGCTGTAATCAAAGACGTGGTGGCTGTTGATAAAGCTGTTATCTTTACCCGGACGATGGTTGATGCTCATAAAGCTACGGAGCATGAACTCAAAGACCGGCTTGCCTCGTACCAGGCCCAACAGTCGGAAGCGAAGACCCGCCTCGCAACCATAGCCAATTTTAAAGATGAGACCCAAGAAAGGAAGGATGAACTGATGAACCTTTTGAATCATCCGCCAACTTGAAGAACTGTATATTTTTTATTCTTCTTTTGTACATACTCCTGAATGAGAGTATTTTTGGTTCTTTCATAAATTGTACTTTGTACTCATTTGGATTCATGAATAAAAGGCGTATTTTGCTTTGTGATGGTGTGTCCCTTTTAGTAAGTACATTTTATGGATAATCTACTTTGATTGCAGGACAGCGATGGCTTAGGAATCAGGTTAAGATCTTCTTCCTAAGGCTTTTCAATTTTATGAGCCGTGAGGGTCTCATAAAAAATTTTCTCCCTACGAGTCGTGAGGATCTCGTAGGTGTATTTTCTCCTTAGGAATCGTGAGGATTCCTAAGTGCATTTTCTCTTGAAAATCGTACGGATCTCACAAGAGAATTTACTCCCTTGCGAGTCGTGAAGACCCGCACGTGATGGGTGAAGTTGTCCTTATCCGCATTTCACAGAGTCAGGATTTGACTCTCGGTCATTTATGCATCGCCGAGTCGTGGAGCTGGGAGTTGTCGTCGCTCCGCTTTGCTTGATGTTGTGTATTCCTGCAGAGACACTGATTTCTCTGTGGGCCGGTGCGAACCGAGATGTTCTCGTCAAGGACGCTGATTTCCTCGGAGTTGAAACAAATCGAGGTATTCCTGCAAAGACGCTGATTTCTCTGCGGGTCGACGCGAATCAAGTGCTCTCGTCAAGGATGCTGATTTCCCTGAATCGAGGAAGTTGCCAAGGACACTGATTTCCTTGGGGTTTAGACGAATCGATATATTCCTGCAAAGACGCTGATTTCTCTGTGGGTCGACGCAAATCAAGGTGCTCTCGTCAAGGATGCTGATTTCCCTGAATCGAGGAAGTTGCCAAGGACACTAATTTCCTTAGGGTTGAGACGAATCGATGTATTCCTGTAAAGACGCTGATTTCTCTGCGGGTCGGCGCGAATCAAGGTGCTCTCGTCAAGGACGCTAATTTCCCCGAATCGAGGAAGTTGCCAAGGACACTGATTTCCTTGGGGTTAAGACGAATTGATGTATTCCTGCAAAGACGCTGATTTCTCTGCGGGTCGACGCGAATCAAGGTGCTCTTGTCAAGGATGCTGATTTCCCTGAATCGAGGAAGTTGCCAAGGACACTGATTTCCTTGGGTTGAGACGAATCGATGTATTCCTGCAAAGACGCTGATTTCTCTGCGGGTCAACGCGAATCAAGGTGCTCTCGTCAAGGATGTTGCAAAGACACTTATTTCTCTGTGGGTCGACGCGAATCAAGGTGCTCTCGTCAAGGACGCTGATTTCCCTAAATCGAGGAAGTTGCCAAGGACACTGATTTCCTTAGGGTTGAGACGAAGCGATGTATTCCTGCAAAGACGCTGATTTCTCTGCGGGTCGACGCGGATCAAGGTGCTCTCGTCAAGGACGCTGATTTCCCTGAATCGAGGAAGTTGCCAAGGACACTGATTTCCTTGGGGTTGAGACGAATCGATGTATTCCTGCAAAGACGCTGATTTCTCTGCAGGTCGACGCGAATCAAGGTGCTCTCGTCAAGAATGCTGATTTCCCTGAATCGAGATTTTTGCCAAGGATACTGATTTCCCTGGAGGTTGGTTGACTTGTTTCCGAGACGGAGCGTTGATCCGGTAGAGAGGTCATTGGTTGACTCTACGTTGTCTGTGGACCGTAGAGTCTTGGAACTAAGGACTTTACCATGGCTCCATTTGGTGATGCTGCGCCCGAATCCTGTTGGAATGAGGAGGATCACCGTTGCTGATTTTTAGGCTGTAGATGTTGCCGTTAAGGTTTGGAACTAGGGACTTTGCCATGGCTCCGCTTCGTTGCGACTCTGAGGTCGGTTGTTGACGTCGCGTCTGCATCCTGGTTGGAGTGAAGAGAAACACCGTTGGTGATCTCTAGGCTGTCTGTGAACCGTCGAGATTTGGAACTAGAGGACTTTGCTATGGTTCCGTTGTTTTGACCCTGGGGTCGTTTGTTGACGTCGCATCTGCATCCTGGTTGGAGGGAAGAGAAACGCCGTTGGTGATCTCTAGGCTGTCTGTGAACCGTCGAGATTCGGAACTAGAGGATTTTGCCATGGTTCCGTTGTTTTGACCCTGGGGTCATTTGTTGACGTCGCATCTGCATCCTGGTTGGAGGGACGAAGAACGCTAGTATTGATCTCTAAGTTGTCGATATTGACGTCGAGACCCTGAAGTTAGGGATCTTCCTTCATTTCGTTTGTTGACACTGTGTTTGCAATATTGCGACGAAAGTCGAGATTGTCTTTAAGTTGTCTTATGAACCGTCAAGATTTGGCTTCGCCTCCTGATAGAGCCTGGTAGGAAGGTATGATTCCTTTTTTGTTTGTGCCTCTGGATTGTATACAGGGATCGATGTGATCTCACCTGTAGGGCAAAAAGTTTCATTCTTTCATTTCATTTTTTCTTTTCGCGATGCTCTATCATTTCAGCTTTAATATCGCGAAGGTCGCGATTGCCCAATCATTTCAGCTATCTTTCGCGGTGCCCAATCATTTCGGCTATTTATTTCATTTTTACTCGCTGTTTTTTATTGCGAGTTGTCCAATCATTTCGGCTATTTATTTCATTTTTACTAGCTGCTTTTTATTGCGAGTTGCCCAATCATTTCAGCTATTTATTTCATTTTTACTCGCTGCTTTTTATTGCGAGTTGCCTAATCATTTCGACTATTTATTTCATTTTTACTCGCTGCTTTTTATTGCGAGTTGCCTAATCATTTCGGCTATTTTGTATGCATACATTTTTACCTGCTGATTTTGTTGCAAGCTGCCCCATCATTTCGGCTATTTCATATGCATTTTTGGCTTGCTGATTTTTTATCGCGAGTGTGGAACTTGGAATCTGGTGCCAATTTCAGCATCAGCATCGCTACAACTGGAATATTGCCAGGAGCGAATCATCATTTGTCTTCTGTCGATATCGAACAAAGGTGGCTTAGCGAACAGAGTTAGGATCCTGTCCACTAAGGCTTTTGACTTCATGAGCCGTAAGGGTCTCACAAAGGTATTTCTCCCTGCGAGTCGTGAGGATCTCGTAGGTGTAATTTCTCCTTAGGAATCGTGAGGACTCCTAAGTGTATGTTCTCTTATAAGTCGTAAGGATCTTACAAGAGTGTCTTCTCCTTATAAGTCGAGAGAACTTACAAGGGTTGTTCACCGTGTAGACATATCCCTAGTCACGGATGAGGCTTTGTTAGGGAAATGTTTATTCGCGCCCGTGGATTGTATACAAGGGTCAGCATTGAGCCTCTTATAGGGCATTATTGGAGGTTGTGGGGGCTGCTTCAGAACAGGTTCAGATCCCTGTAGCTTAAGACTTTTGAATCTTATAAGCCGTGAGGGTCCCATAAGAGAGTTCTCCTTATGAGTCGTGACGTCTCGCAAGTGTAATTTCTCCTTAGGAATCGTGAGGCTTCCTAAGTGTGTTGCTCCCTTGTGAGTCGTAAGGATCTCACGCAGGTGGTTTCTCCTTACAAAGTCGAGAGGACCTTACAAGTATCTTTTAACAAGATTGCGCCTTTTCGGGTTTTCACAAAACTCGCCGGTAGCCCTGCTGTTTTTACTCACGGAGCCCTTTCGGGTTTTCATCCGTTCCCATTTTGCTTATGGACATACCGTTTTCTTTTCTTTTTATTCTTTTTATTATTATTTTTATTTTTATTCGAATGAGGTTGCGCCCTTTCGGGTTTTCACAAGACTCGCCGGTAGCCCTGTTGTTTTTACTCACGGAGCCCTTTCGGGTTTTCATCCGTGCCCATTTTGCTTATGGACGTACCGTTTTTTTTTACCACGCCAGCTTGAGAATGCCGCAGGTTGGTAGTAGTTTAACGACGTTTCGGTCGTTTGCAAGTTTATAGACTTTTCGGTCCACGGGGCTTTCTCTATGAATGAGCACGATGCCCCTAGCATGTCCATCTTTTTCGGAGCATGTGGTTGTGGCGGGTTCACCTTCCAATTTTCAGAAAACGCGAATTTTCCTTGCTGGTATTGGTCTTCAACCCAATTTTTGAATACATAGCAATTTTCGAGTGGATGGCCCAATACTCGATGGTAGGGGCAATAATTGGGATCGTCGACGTTGTTCGGTTGCAGTGGGTGTCTTGACTCTGGTAGAGTAATGAGCCCATTGCGCATTGCTAGTTCGACCAGTCTCCTTGTTTTATCTTAGGGAAACGAGTAAGAATGTCTCAGCTTCTCATCGAGGGATTGCCGCTTGTTGCTTTGGCGAACAACCGCTTTCGGGCCACTCGGTTGTTGTCGAGCGTTGGTGACAAAGGTTGCTTTCCCTTTGCCCTTTTCGTTGCGGAAGTCCGGCTTTGGAGGAGGCGGTCTGTGACCCATTTGGTCCATCTGGGCTAGTTTGTCGATTAAAGCCTGGATAGTAGTCGGTTTGAAGAACATCATGAACTGTGAAATAGTTGCATGAGGGTCTAGGGTGCCCACGAACATGCTCACTGCTGGTGCTTCCTCGATGCGCTGTTTGTACTTCGACCACAGATTTCGCCATCGGATCGCGTATTGAACCCAAGTTTCGCCCGGCTTCACCCTGGCATTGATCAATGCCATTAGCGGTGTGTGTTCACTAGCACTTGCAAATCGCTGGTTGAATAACAACTCCATCTCTGCGAAAGTTTTGACGGAGTCATTTGGAAGTTCGGAGTACCACTCAAACGCCGTCTCCGATAAGCTGCCGACGAATTGGCGGAGCAAAAGCTTATCATCGCCCCTGGTGTTGCCGCTCAGAGCTCTGAACTGGGCAACGTGCTGGTGGGGATTGCCCGTCCCCTTGTACACATGGAATTTGGGGATCGTGTAGCCCGGCGGGTACTTTATCTGATCATACCAGCCTAGGTATGGTCTCCCAGCCTTGATGACTTGGACGGCCACTTCATTTGCCTGGTGAACTCGTATTTGTAGAGCAATATAATCATCCAGGGCGGCCTTGGAGATAGTTTCCTCTTTGGCTGTTGAAAGAGCCGGAGGTGGATTTGATGTTTGTCCTCTGTCGTCTTCGAGGATAATCGGAGGATCTTCAGCTGGAGAGTCCTGCTGGATCATCATACCCACCATGTCTTGGAACAGAAGATACATTTGCTTTATATTGGCCGCTTGTTCCGCAGCCTCCTTGTCCTTCTTTTCGAGCATTCTCCGAAGGAATTCAGCATCAGTCTCGTGTTCGTGACGTTGTTCCGATGACGCCTCCGGGCTTTCTTTTGGCCCGGTGAGTGCGGCCATTGCAGTCATCATCTCCTGAAGCTTCTGCTGTTGTTGTTCCTGAGCCCTAGTTATTGATCGGGTGAGCGGTCGGTGGCCCGTCGAAGCGCGACTATCCTTTTTTCTGGATGTCATGTAAACAGTATGTACTACCGCGCCCCCAGACTTAAGGTGTTTGGGCTCGGTGCCTTTGACATTTGTCGCAGGCATGGGGATTTTCTCCGGCCTTCTCTTCTTATGAGCGGTCGACGTTGAGGGGGCCGCTGCGGTGGGCACCCAAGAAGTCGTCATCTTTTGTGGCTTAACAGGACGGTTTTCTTCCTGTCGGACCTTCTGCAACTTCTGCTGGCAGGAGAAATTTGGATCAATCACCGAGTCCCGAACCTACCGCTAGACTTTGTAGATCTTAGAGGACAGCCGCTGAGGGGACTGTTCTGGCTTGGCTTCCGCAACATTCTCCACCAGAGGAGGAGATCTTTTCAGTACGGCGGTAGGAGAATTCCGACGCACCTTATTCAGCAGCTCGAAGCTATTCCCGGTTGGAACAGCAGCATTAATTTTCGCCGTTGGGGCTGGTGGAGTTAGCCTAGAGGGGGAGTTGCCCCCAGCCCTCCTTACTCGGTGCAAGTGGCGACGTCGAGCGTGTCGAGCTGATGGAGTTGGCTCGGTGGCGGGGATGGCTTTGTCTTGCCCCATGTTCAGGTGAGGGGCTGTTGCTGGTGTTAGCCTGTTAAAGACTGATGTCCTTTGAGTAGCAGAAGCGGGAGTGGGAGTTGGGACAGTCAGTCTTGTAAAGACCGACCCCTTGGCAGGAGAAGCCTCCTTGACGACTTCAGGAGCAGGGTTGGTTACTCTCTTCGGAATAACATTTTCTTGAGGTGCAGGCTTCATCATGGACCCACCTGAACTTTGGCCCAATCTGGAGAAGACCGAGGCGCCGGTGCTGGACGACCCGTTGAGAGGGGCCGCAGTAGCTGTAAGCCGATCAAAGACCGACTTCTTGGGAGCTTCCGGTGCGGGCACGGGGGTGCTGAAGCTCATCGGCGGAAGCATGGTTCCGAAAAACAATCCCATGGTGGCTTGAGTGACCTGTTCCACGGGCATCGTGAACAGGGAAGTTGCTTGGGGCCCGTAGGCTAGGCCCCCAGTTGAGGCAGGACGTGGGTTGCAGTTGCATGTAGAACACTTTGAGTAAGTGAACGCCATTGATCCTTTGCTTTCTGCACCAAGCAAAACGCCAAATCTTAGTACCTCGGAACCCAAGGGCAACTATTAGCAAACCACGAATGGTTCGCGAACACGACACATGAAGTGTAGAGTGGAAAGAGGAAAAGGTCCCACCGGGCGTGCCAGAATCTGTTCTCCACCGGAAACCGGGAAGACGGTCTGTCTTGCCTGAATCTGGGGGCAGATGCTATTTGGTTCTATCCGTCCACCTCTCCGAAGATGCCAAGTTGATTTATGACACCGTGTATCGAAGATTTAAACGGATGCGACCGATGTAGTAGATTTAAACGTGATGTCTTAAAACTAACATTGGACTGTGGGTCCAGTGTTAGTTTTAGGACATCACGGTTAAGGTTAAGGACATCATAGTCCATGGATTTAAGGACTCCACAGTCCGATGTTAGTTTTAAGACATCACGGTCGAGGTTAAAGACATCATAGTCCGTGGGTTTAAGGACCCCACAGTCCGATGTTAGTTTTAAGACATCACGGTCGAGGTTAAGGACATCATAGTCCGTGGGTTTAAGGACCCCACAGTCCAATGTTAGTTTTAAGACATCACGGTCGAGGTTAAGGACATCATAGTCCATGAGTTTAAGGACCCCACGGTCCGTAGTAATGTGTGGTTGTCGGGACCCGTCACCTCTCTGAAGACGTTGAAGGATTACAATGACAAATATCAGAGGAGTTTAGAGATGTACCCTTGAACCAATGTTGGTTGGGAGATTTATGGTCCAATTTGGGACTAAGATCAAAGGATTAATGAGCATATGGGCTCAGTTAATCTGAATTAAGGACTTATGGCTAATTTGGGCTACGCCCATTCAATTACAATGTTCAACATTTGTTTTTTTTTTTGAGTTGCTAGGTGTTTGTTTGAGCCCAATCTCTTAAAAATGATAAGCACTGGTTTGGTCTCTGACAATGTTTTGTCTTTAGCTGAATGCTGTGCATTTGTTATAGCTCCAGGCTTATTCAAAGAACAGTTCATGTTCTGTTCAAGCGAACATAAAAGCATGTGGCGCACTTGGCACTAGCGCCAGTCGATGAGCGCGGTGCGCTATGGTTAAAGCGCTAATGCGTTTAGCGCTTTGCACCAGATGTGAAGCGCTAATACGCTTAGCGCCTTCCGCTAAATGAAGAGCGCAGATGCGCTTAGCGCTGGATGTAGAGCGCTGGTGCGCTATAATTGAAGCGTTGAAGAGCTCGACGCTAATGCCATATAATAAGTGCAAAGCGCTTTTAGTAATGCAGCGCGCACGTGAGGAGCACATGGCGCGCTTAGCACTGAGCGCTAGCCAATAAGCGCAGTGCGCTGCGTTTAAAATGCTATTGCGTGCAGCGCTTTGCGCTAGATGAAGAGCACTAAGTCACTTTTAAATCAGGAGTGCTAAGGCTCCTCTTAGGTTAACTTTGCGCTCTGAAAATTATCTTCTTTCTGATAAGAGACTTTGTCTCAAGATTCTAAAAACAAAGTTCTTAATTTATAGGAGATATTTCAATCTCTTTTTTATGAAAGGCTTTGCCTTTATGGATCTGTGATCCTAAGAGAATTGAATAATTCTCCCCCCTTTATAATGAGATGTTCATAATCTCTTTTGTGAAAGACAACTTTGTCTTATAGATCTATGATCAGTGAAAGAAGTAAGTACTTCTGATTATATTAAGACGATTTCGTATGTATACTCTTTTTACCTTGAAAAAGAATTATCTTCCTTCGCCGAAAGTTTCTTCTTCTTCTTGAGATTTTCTCAAAGTTTATGGGGGGTTCCTCTCTATCAGACTTAAAGTCTTGGGTCCTTTATATAGGGGAGGCTGATTTGTTGAATCAGTTAAAGAGATTTATTCTCCAATTGATTTAGGAATTTCCCCACCGTTGGATCCTTGATCCAAGGACTTCTGATTTACAGAAGATAATCTTCTTGTTTTAACAAGATTGAGAAATCTTTCCTTCTTTACAGAATTTGTTCTGTATTTTAGTGATTTTTAATCACCGTTGGATCATTGATCTAACGGTGTTCCAAATTCAAGGCACAATCTTTTCTGTTTGGATAGATTCAACAGAATTTTATTCTTATTAACCGATGATTTAATCATATCCTTTGGATATTTGATCCAACGGTGAGGAACATTTAGTTCCAACGCTAGCGCTTATGCGCTCTGCCCATGATGCGCTTTGCCCATGGTGCGCTAATTGGAGCACGGCGCTCTTATTGCTAGCGCACACGTGCTTTGCATATGGTGCGCTACTTGGAGCACAGCGCACTCAGAGCTAGCGCCTATGTGCTTTGCACGGGGTGCGCTAGTTGTAGCGAAGCGCCTTTATAAAAGCACAGCTGTAATTCAAATTTTGAATTCTGAACAGAGCTTTGCTCTAATTGGGGAAACGGCCCTTAGGATGAGTACTTGACTACCAGGACTATGATGCAGATCATACTAGTGGGGACAGAGTAGTCGTTAAGTACATCCTTCAACTGTTCCTAGTCGTAGGTGTATCGAGACAGGGTATCGATATACCAGAGTAGACTAGCGTATACGCTTCTCGACCCATATAATGGGTGATGGATGATCCTATATCCATTGGTGTTTGACATCAGAGAAGGTATGCGGGTGCTCAGTGGAGACTGGGTATACTGGACGGACTCGCCGAGAACTCCCAGATGGTATTATACCTCACGTCGGATGGCAGTTCTCTGGTGACACTGGTACAGATTAGTCTGTAGACCCGAGATCGTCATAGAGTCTTGTATGATTCCCACTGTGCTTTGATTTCCACCTAACCACGTCTAAGAGGGCGTGAAAAACAGTGGCTTTTGGGTACAGTCCCGAATCACATGGAGGCAATGAGTGATAAGAGGGGTTTCGACTCTCCCGGTATAGGGAGTTGATGTTTCGCTGTGTTCGATTGGCTATAACTGGAAATCCCTGGCCAGGGTTGCTGAGATTTACTAGTAAGTGTTATCAGTAGTTTCTCGAACTGTTATAGACCTCATATCGACACGACTTATCAAGCTACTGGGGTCTGACGTTTACCACCCCTAGGCGAGGTATGCGATATATCAGACGAAGAGACCGGATTGTACGGGAATGTTACTAGTTGGATTCACGGGAGAAAGTACAAGCTTGCTTGTTGATCTTCTGATTGCTCAATACCTGGGTGGTTATTACGTTTAGCTGACCGCTTGCAGCTTGTGGGTGTTTGATATGATAATCACCTACTGCCGGCATATTGACGATTCTTTAGAGTCCTACACAGTGGTTTCCTGGTTCAGGTAAAACGGAGTAGGAGCACATATGTGATATGTGCGGGACCGAGAATAATACGTGTATGCGATACCGTATTAGATTCTCGCGATTTGTGATATCGGCCGGGTATATATGATATAGCCGGGTCATCGGATCAAGTGTTGATTCTATGAACTGATACAGATTATATTAGTCGGTTATTTGTGAAATAGCCGGATTATCGGATCAAGTGTTGATTCGATAATTTAATGTATAATTATATATTTGATATATTATATTGCATTAACTAATATAAGCTCACTTAAAGATTCTTTTTCTCACTTGGATAATACATTGATATATATGTGATATATGTTAATTGTATTATTTTATTTTGTTACAAAATATATTATATATGTGATATATAATATTGTAACAAGTTAAGGTTACAAATGCAAATTGATTTGTGGAGATTAAACATGTTAGGGTTTGATTTGGGTTAGCTTTTTCATGAAGTTTCTAGAAGCTTTATTTTTGTTTTAAGCTTAGATATTTTGTAAAAATATTTCTTAACCCAACCCAAACCCTTTACCATAGTTAATTCTCTACAAGGGTTAAGTCTTCATTTTTAACCCATGGTTTCAATTATAACCTCACACAATAATTCATTATTCATCACAAAAGAT
The DNA here is from genome assembly GCA_030015575.1 of Agapanthus africanus. NCBI lineage: Eukaryota > Viridiplantae > Streptophyta > Magnoliopsida > Asparagales > Amaryllidaceae > Agapanthus > Agapanthus africanus. The sequence continues at coordinate 54,489,643 of JASDDO010000004.1, forward strand.
ATTCTTCTTCTTCTTCCTCCTTTTGATGAAAAAGCTTTCTAGCTTTTTCATAAGTGATGAAAATGAGTGAGATAAAGAAAACAAATGAGAGCTAAATTCCTACTTCATCATCCTCATCTATTCTAGCCACTTAGATTAGGGTGTTTGCTTTGCTAAAACTTTATTAGTGAAGCAGGAGCTTGGGCTTGAGTTTTTTCAAGGTAGATCATCTTTGTTGTTGAAGATTGGAAGCAAGCTTGCATCTTTCTCTTCATGGAGCCTCTCTTGAGTCCGGGTACATGATGATCGCGGCGAAGGGACCTCAACACGGAGCTTATGAAGCGAAGGAACGGATTACAAAGGTTGTAATCCCGAACTCTTAGAAGTAAAGTTGTTTACTTGCTATATTTATCCTAAGTCTCTAGTTAAGATCTTGGTTAGGGTTTGTTTAGCACCCTAAAAAATTTTAAAGTAGCATGATTGATACTTGCCTAAACCTTCACAAGGTGCTATGCCAACCCTACAGTTTAGAGCTCGCCATAGAAATGGAAATCCTCCGGCTACGACTCTACGGTGATTCCCAGCTTGTCGTCAACCAAGCAAGTGACGACTATAAGATATACAAACCCGAGTAGCGCGGTACAGAAGCCAAGTGGTGGAACTCTTGAAACAGTTCACTCACATTGAATTAATGAGAGTCTCTAGAGCGTTGAATGGAAAGGCGGACGTACTCGCTCGCTTAGCCAAGGAGCTGGCTGATCCTGACATGGACGAAATTCTGATCACGGTCAGGAGCCGGCAAATTCTACCCCTGGTCTCTCTACGAGAAGAGGAAAGCGCGGAACAGAAGAGCAGTCCTGCCGAAGAAGCTTCGATCGTTCAAGACGAGCCCGATTGGAGAGAACCCTTCATAGAGTACTTCCGATATGACAAGCTGCCTGAAGGAAAATCTGCGAGGGTTCAGCTGAAGAAGAGAACTCTCCGATACGTGTTTGTAAATGATACACTAGACCGCGGGTCATATGACCAACTCTGTCTCAGGTGTCTGTCACTGGCCAAAGCCTAAAAGGTCATGAAAGAAGTTCACTCGGGCGTTTGCGGTGCTCACCAATTTGGCCCCAAGATGTGACTTCAAATCAAACGGCTTGGGTATTACTGGCCCACCATGATACGGGATTGCGAAGAGCATGCAAAGAAATGTTATATCTGCCAAATTCACGGTGATTTCATTCACAAGCATCCCAATCCGTTGCATCCTACGGTGGCGTCGTGGCCCTTCGAAGTCTGGGGAACCAACATAGTTGGTTCAATTGATCCTCCGTCATCCAAAGGCCACCGGTTCATATTGGCCGCAACTGACTATTTCTCCAGGTGGGCTGAAGCTGTCCCGCTAAAAGAAGTCAAGACAGAAGATATTCTGATGGTCTTCCAGCATAATATTCTATACCGCTTCGGTACACCAAGAAGAATCATATCTGACAATGGCCTTCTTTCAAGAGCTTCAAAGTCATAAGGTTCGCTATTCAACATATGATAGACCGGAGATATTCCTCCATCTATAATCCAAGAGCCAACGGGCTAGCCGAAACCTTCAATAAGACTCTATGTAAGCTCCTGAGGAAAAATGCTTCAGCCAACAAGAGAGACTGGAATCTCAAACTTCACGAGGCGTTGTGGGCATATCGTACCACACACTGTACTCCAACACAGTCGACTCCGTACTCATTGCTCTTCGAAGTGAAGGCGGTCCTCCCTCTCGAAGTCGAAGTTCCAAGCTTGAGAATGGTCGTTCAGCATGGGTTGACGGAGGAGGAAAACGTGCTCCTTCGGCTTGAAGAGCTCGACGCCCTCGAAGAAAAGAGGCTTGTAGTACAGCAGAATCTGGAGCTGTATCGAGCCTAAATGTCACGAGCCTATGACAAGATGACTCGTCTCCGCGCTTTCAAGAAAGGCGAATTGGTGTTGGTCCACAAAATACCGATCATCCCAAATCGACATGCTAAGGGAAAATTCAAGCCAAACTGGGAAGGACCATACGTCATCGAGAAAGTGTTCGATGGAGGATCCTACCAACTAATAAGTTCCGAGGGAGAATGGCCCATGCCACCCATCAATGGCCGATATCTCAAGAAATACTACGCATGAATGCTCCAAGTCGCAGGCGAATTGAGCACACCAGCCCTACGGTCTGGATCATACATCCTGCAAAACCGTATACAATCCACGGGCGTAAAAAACTCCTATCTCTCCCAAGTCCTGCTGGTGAGACTACTTTTAAAGTCTCATCAGCGGCAAAAAAAACAAAAAAAACGGGTATGTCCACAAGCAAAACGGGCACGGATGAAAACCTGAAAGGGCTCCATGAGTAAAAACAGCAGGACTACCGGCGAGTTTGTGAAAACCCGAAAGGGCGCAAACTCGTGAAAATAGATAAAATACACTCGCAAAGTCCTCTCGACCTTATGAGGAGAAAATCCCTGCGTGAGATCCTTACGACACACAAAGGAGAAACACACTTAGGAATCCTCACGATTCCTAAGGAGAACATACACCTGCGAGATTCTCACGACTCGTAGGGAGAAAATGCTTTTATGAGACCCTTACGGCTCATAAAATTGAAAAGTCTTAGGTGACATAGACCTAAATCTGCCTCCTAAGCCATCACTCCCCAACGGGAAATAGCAAATGATGAGTCGCCCCTGGCGTTACGCTTCAGTGTTAGCGGTACTGATGCCGACCCAAAAACCAAATCCCAAATCCTCCCGGGGCAAATGATGAGTTGCTTCTGGCATTATTCCAGTGCAGCAATACTGATGCCAAACAAGATCCAAATTCCAAGTCCCCAAACGGCAAATGATGAGTCGCTCCTGGTACCATATTCCAGTGCAGCGATGCAGAAGCCAGCCAAAATCCAATTTCTCAAAATTCTCCCGGCCCTACGGTTAGTCCCCAATTGACTACCGTATACAATCCACGGGCTCAAATAATTCTCATCATACCCATGCCCCACTGCAATCACCAGTTACGCGGCCGGTCCCCGCCCTTGGACTTATGCTCCATTTGGGAAGACCCACTCATGTGTCCTCACAATAAACGAGGAGAACAAACTTACGAGATCCTCGCGACTCGTAAGAAAACACCCTCGTGGGATCCTTACGACTCACAAAGGAGCAACACACTTAAGAATCCTCATGATTCTTAAGAAGAACATATACCTGCGAGATCCTCTCGACTCATAGGGAGAAAATGCTTTTATGGGACCCTTACGGCTCATAAAATTGAAAAGCTTTAGGTGATAGGGACCTAAACTTGTCTCCTAAGCCACCGCTTCCCAATCGGAAAAGGCAAATGATGAATTTCTCCCGGCACATGTGCTTCAGTGTTAGCAACGCTGATGCCTACCCTAATCCTAAAATTCCAAACTCCAATCCAATAGACCCCTAAGTCATTAAACTGAGAACAGATGACCTCTAAGTCGTTAAACTGGGAACAAATGACCCCTAAGTCATTAAATTGAAAACGAGGGAGATCCCCAAATCCACTCATGGCAGATGATGATTCGCTCCTGGTAACATATTCCAGTATAGCGATGCTGATGTTAACCCAATTCACATCAAATCAGCAAGACAACCACCGACCGTCCAAGTCGCTAAAAGGGCAGCATCGACCGTCTAAGTCGCTAAAAGGGCAGCACCGACCGTCCAAGTCGCTAAAAGGGCAGCACCGACCGTCCAAGTCGCTAAAAGGGCAGCACTGACCGTCCAAGTCGCTTAAAGGATAGCATCGACCGTCCAAGTGGCAAAAAGGGCAGAACTGACCGCCCAAGTTGCTAAAAGGGCAGCACCGACCGTCCAAGTCGCTAAAAGGGCAGCACCGACCGTCTATGTCGCAAAAAGGGCAGCGCCGACCGTCCAAGTCACTAAAAGGGCAGTACCGACCGTCCAAGTCGCTAAAAGGGCAGAACCGACCTTCCAAATCGCTAAAAAGACAGCACCGACCGTCCATGTCACTAAAAGGGCAGAACCGACCGTCCCAGTCGCTAAAAGGGCAGAACCGACCATCCACGTCGCAAAAAGGGCAGCACCGACCGTCCAAGTCGCAAAAAGGGCAGAATCGACCGTCCAAGTCGCAAAAGGGCAGCACCGACCGTCCACGTCGCAAAAAGGGCAGCATCGACCGTCCAAGTCGTTAAAAGGGCAGCACCGACCGTCCAAGTCGCTAAAAGGGCAGTATCGACCGTCCAAGTCGCAAAAAGGGCAGCATTGACCGTCCATGTCGTAAAAAGGGCAGCGCAGGCTTCCTATAAAGCGGGTACCAGATCACTCCGGGCCAGGGAAATGTCTATCACGGACACTCCGTCTCGGAGACATGCCAAGCAACGACCGTCCATGTCGTAAAAAGGGCAGGCCAGCTTCCCAAAAAGCGGGAACCAAATCAAGTTGCCTCCAAGTAAAAGAAGATCCATCAATTTCATGCACACGACCCACATATGTGGTGTGCATTGATGGGGGGAAATTTGTTGGGGTAAAAATTTACACCCCGGTTGACCAAGTCAAAATCAAAGTCAACCCCCAAGCCAAGTGGGCCAATGCCCGGGTCTAGCCCGGACATGAAGCGGCCGGCCTCACCCCGTGCCAAAATACGAATTTTGTAATAAATAATTTTTTTGTATTTGTTTTACTTTATTTTATGAATAAATATAAGAAAATGGGCATAAGGCCAAATTTTTGTAAAGCCCATGGCTTATGTGCAAAAAGAAATGGTACATGAGCTATGGGATGGGCAAAATGCCATTTTGTGAAGCCCAAGGGGCTATATGTAAAGTGTATAGCCTATAAAGGCCAAGATAATGAAAATATCTCAACAACTTTTTATCTCTCCAAAAAGAATCAAGATTTGTGCCTTCTTCTCTTCTTTGCTTAAGGTTCTAAACCTTCTTCTTCTTTTGAATTAAATCGAGAGTTTTACTCTTCCTTTTCCAAAACAAAATAGTTTTTCACCACAAAACCCACAAAGGGGAGCTCGGATCTTCCATTAGATCACAAAAATGGGAGATTTTTAAAATCTCATCTCCCTTGTTCTTCAAGAACCGACCAACAAAAAGGAGGAAGAAGGAGACACATCTCCAAAGACCCCACTTTGGGGAAGATCCAGGGCTTAAGGGGAGAAGCCCCCTTCATCATCTTCAAAATATCCTAGGAGTTTAACTCCTCGTATACACACACACACACACACAAATAATAAGTGTTCCTTCCTGGGAGTACAACTCTCATTGCAGGGACCATGTCCCTCTAGCGCTCTTGCTCTCAGAGCTCCAGTGCCCTAGCGCCCTTGCGCTCAGAGCGCTAGCGCCCAAAGCGCCCGAGCGCCCGCGTGCCTAGCACGTGGGGCGCTAGCGCTCGTGCGCTCAAAGCGCTAGCGCCCAAAGCGCTAGCGCCCGAATGCCTATGTGCCTGGCACGTAGAGCGCTAGCGCCTAGAGCGCAAGCTCCCTGGCGCCTAAGGCGCTAGCGCCCTGGCGCTTTTTCCGACGCATCCTTTGGATGCCCCTTTTCCCTTTTTTTTATATACATATATATGTATATATACATATACACACACACATACTCTACAACACTAAAAATACCTCCCCCATAAAAAAAAACTCTGCGGGGCCCCCGATATATCCAAAACCCGTTTTAAAACACAACACACGCACACTGCATATTGAGTTCGCATGACCAGTTTAACATGTTAATCGGAGGTTCCCTCGCCCCAAAGGCGAGGGGTAATTAACGGCAGCTTAGTCTGCGGCTGCCGGAGATTCGGATCCCCACAATCAATAAACTCATGCCTACCCTAAGGAGGGGGAATTTGTAATGCACCTGACAAGCGCGCGCATTCCCATCTCAATGGGGTGACGAAAAACACCCTACACAACTGCGGGAGTCTGAACGGGCTGTGGAGCTATAGGAGCGGACTGCGCAACCGCAGCCGAGGTAGTGGCTTGCGGAGCCGCAGCCGAAGGAGATGCATGTGGAGGCTCAGCCGAAGTACCCTGTCGCGTCTGTTCAGTTGTGTGTAATAAACGAGTAAAAACTGTGTATTAGTCGAATTTATATCATTATCAGGTTATTGAGAAACCCCAATCTATGTATACTTAGGGACTTAGGCCTCGTTTGGATATCTAGTTTGGAAAACCGTAGTTTATTTTAATTAGACAGTTATATGTATGTATGATTAATCAAAGCTAAGTCTACAACCAAATAAGCTCAGGCTACGTACTAATATTGGATATGTTGCTATCTATAATATGACATAATATTTTAATATTAAGTAGTATATATACCAACATCTCCTTCAACTCCTGGACGGTGGCCTTCAACGTGTCCAGTTCTTGCTCGAAACGTCGCTCATGGGAGATGGAGGAAGTAACCGTCGGAGTGGAGTCCAACCTCATATGGGCCCTACTAGGACCCAGTGCCCGACCTCTCTACCAACCTCCGTGGTGCCCTCCGTGTGCGGCGTCTAGGACTGAGGTCAGCAGCATTGGATCGTTCTGTCCAGTAAAATCGATCCCCGATGCCTCCGCCTGCTCAACCACCCGCTCCTACACCCACATTAACCAGTAAAATATAAGTATATCATTTAAATTTGAACCTTTCAAAACAAAAATCTCAAATAGGGGTTGAATAAATATTAACACTTACGCAATACTCCTGGGTAGCGGTGTCGGGGTATTGAAGCTCGCCCGTGGCGGGATTTGTCGAGGTGCCGTGGACGACAAGATACGCGGACAGCATGCTCGGTGTACGACCCTGCGCCAGGGTCTGAGCTCTCTGCAATTCGCCAAAAATTTACATATATTAGAAAATAAATCTTAATATTACATTATATCACAGTAGGTCTATTTTAATTTACCGATAACTCCATGGCACGAGTAATATTCCTCGAGCCACCTGTATAAGTGGGGTGACCCCTCTTCGCCGACTTTCCATTCTCTTTATTTTGATCCGCCTGTTTCTGCACAACACATTCAGATTTAGTTTTCTAATTAAGTAACACAAAAAGATAAATTATCTACTAAACAATGAATTACATTTAAAATACATACCTGTTTGCGCTGAGAGTCAAAATATTGGCACAATAGAGGCCATGTATCTACGTCGACTCTCACAAAGGCCGGAGTATGTAGGATGGCCGCTCTCTCTGCCTCGGGGGTCGCCATCCACAGGGAATAGCAGTCGATCTTCAGCTCATTCCTATTATATCGGACCTTCGATTGCATGTTCTTCATTAGGCCATGGTACAGAGCGTGAAGATCGAGCACGCTCCCAGGGTGATCAGGGTCGAGTACAGGCTGAAAATCGTAATCCAACTGAAAATACATTATTAAATTGCAAGTGTTAATAATAAATATATTGGATAAATCAAATGAAAATATATATTAATACCCGAGCCTGATCCTAGAAGAGGGCGAATGAGCGCCGGAGTTGGTCGCCCCACTCAACTTGAAGTGGATAGTTCTTCACGAGGCGCCTCTCATCCCCCATATACTGGCCGAACCTCTCGGCATAATCTCCGGTATAGCGATAATCAGGGGTAAAAAAGAGGGGGAATGCTGCCTCCCTCCCAGCTCTGTCGGGCCTCAGCCTGTGGGACTGATTCGGGCTTCGAGTCCCCTTCTCGGGATGGGGAGGCCCTGCGTCTACAAGAAATATCAATACAATATTAAGACAAAGTGGTATTAAGAAATCAAGGTTTAATGAAAATTGAAGTGTGATATATACCTCCGGCGACAGAAGCACGAGCCTGGGCCCCGGCAGAAGCACGAGTGGGACGATAGTTCCTCCGGTGAGGAACAGCCGGTGACCCGGACATGGACGCATCTCCAACTTGAAAATAAATATCGATAAAATTACATGAAGTTCATGTTTATTCTTAAAGGATATGTAAAATGAATAAATATTTTATATTTATTCATATAAACCTGCAGACTGAGCGGAGGGTATGGAAGTGACGGGAGTGGCCCCTGCACTAGACGAGGACACACCAGCTATAATTAGACAATCAAATATTGACTATATAAGTAATTGCAAAAAGAATGCGTATATCAATAATATAACATTCTTAATTAACATGTATACACTATAGGATATATAAACATACCCGCAGGTGCGGTGGTGGGCTCTGCCGGAGATGTGAAGGCAGTGGCCTCTATCCCTGACGTGGACGCATCACCAATAGCTAGACAATCAAACATTGACAATGTAAGTAATTTTGACATGAACATGCATGTATATCTATAATATTACATTCAAAATGAATATGCGTGCAATATAACTGTATGTGTGGCAAAGTCCACACGGAAGGAGGCATCAGAAGGGGTCTCCGATCGGGATGCAAGACCGGCCCTCTGAAGCTCCCTACGCAGCTTTTCGGGCGGCAGAACCGCTCTGCCTCTGCCTCTGCCGGTTGTTCTCCACCGAAAGCCAGAGACATGACCGCGTAGGTCCGTCTTGCCTGAATTTCGAGGGCAGATGCTAATTGGTGCTATCCGTCCACCTCTCAGAAGATGCCAAGTTGATTTATGACACCATGTATCGAAGGTTTAAACGGATGCGGCCGATGTAGCAGACTTCGTCAGATTCCCCCTCATTGAGGGGTTTTTGATTATGGGGAAACTCTTCCCTGCAGAAGCAATTCCCTGCAGTTAATTACGCTACTGCATCACGGTAACCACTTTCTCCTTCTCCAGATGGTCACTTCGTGTCGTGGGTGTTTATTTTATTTTTGGTTGCCCGTGGATTGTATACGGAGATTAATTTATGTTGTCGCCCGTAGGGCATGGATTAGTCCAAATCCGTATCTTCTTAGATTTGGGTTTGGGGTTGGGTTTAAGGATGCGTTAGTCACATTTGAGACTAAGATCAACTTAAACGTTTGTTAAGAATACGTTAGTCTAATTTTAGACTAAGATCAACTTAACGGGATCGTTTAGATCCAACAAAAGAGCATTTGGACTCTATTGTTTAGTTTAGGGACTTTGCGGTCCATAATTAGTTTAAGGACATTACGGTCCAATGTTAGTTTAAGGACATCTCGGTCCAATGTTAAGGACATCATAGTCCGTGAGTTTAAGGACCCCACAGTCCAGTTTAAAGACGTCATAGTCTATAAAGTTTAAGGACATCATAGTCCATGAGTTTAGGACCCCACATTCCAAGGAATGTTTGGCTGTCGGGACCCGTCACCTCTCTGAAGACGTTGAAGGATTATAACGACAAATATTAGAAGAGTAAAGAGATGTACTCTTGAACCAATTTTGGTTGAAAGATCTGTAGTCCAATTTGGAGCTAAGATCTGTTAAAAGATTTATGAGCATATGGGCTCAATTAATCTGAATGGGGGGTTTATAGCCAATTTGGGCTCTGCTCACTCAGTTAAAATGTTTAAATATTTGACAATGCTGAGCATTGATTTGAGTTCTGACAATATTTTTGTCTTTTATTGAATGTTGAGCATTCATCATAGCTCTGGGGCTTATTAAAGAACAATTTATGTTCTATCAGCGCACACGTGAGGAGCACGTGGCGCACTTGGCGCTTTGCGCCAGACATGAGCGCAAAGCGCTATTTATTCAATGGCGCACACGTCAGGAGCACATGGTGCGCTCGGCGTTGAGCGCCAGATCAGGAGCGCTGAGATGCTTCTTTTAACTAGCGCACACGTGAGGAGCACGTGGCGCGCTTGGCGCCAGATAATGAGCGCAGTGCACTCTGTTTGGAGCGCTAATGCTATTCGAAATTAAGAGCGCCAAGGCTCTGCAGCGCTTTGCGCTAGATGTGGAGCGCTGAGGCTCTTTTTTTATGTAACTTAAATCAGTTTTGCACTCTGAGAATTAAATTCTCTTTTTATAAGAGATTTTGTCTCAAGGTTCTAACAAAAAAGTTCTTATTTTATAGGAGATGCTTCAATCTCTCATGTTGATGAAAGACTTTGCCTATATGGATCTGTGATCCTAAGAGAATTAAATTATTCCCCCCCTCTTATAATGAGATACTATGATCTCTTTGAGAAAGTCCTTAGTCTTATAGATCTATGATCTGTGAAAAGAATTGTGTTCTTCTTCTTATTTTATGATGAGATCTTTTGATCTCTTTGTGAAAGACCTGGGTCTTGTAGATCTATGATCTTTAAAGAAGTGAATTCTTCTTTTTAATTATGAGATGATTTCATCTCTCTGTTCATTTTTTACCTTGAAGAAACTCTTCTTTTTCTGAGAGTTTGGCTCTTCTTTCTGAGATCTCTCAAAACTTATGGGGGGTTCCTCTATTTGTTTTTGTATATCCGAGACTTGAAGTCTTGGGGCCTTTATATAAGGCAAGCTGATCAGTTCAATCAGTTAAAGAGATCCTTTCTTCAATTAATTTGGGGATTTTCCTATCGTTGGATCTTTGATCCAAGGGCTTCTGATTTACAGAAGGCAATCTTCTTGTTTTTAACAAGATTGGGGAATTTCCCCTAAACAGAATTTATTTTGTGTTTTTTGGTGATTTTTAATCACCATTGGATCATTGATCCAACGGTGCTCTGATTTACAGAGCACAATCTTTTTGTTTGGAAAGATTTTGAGGAATTTTTCCTTAGCAGAATTTAATTCTGATTAATTGATGATTTATCATTTTTATTGGATCTCTGATCTGACGGTGAGGAGCTTTTAGTTCCAGCGCTAGCTCACCCGTGCTTTGCATGTGGTGCGCTGCTTAGAGGGCAGCGCACGTAGCGCTAGCACACCCGTGCTTTGCACGTGGTGTGCTGCTTAGAGGGCAGCGCACTTAGCACTAGCGCACCCGTGATTTACACATGGTACGCTGCTTAGAGCGCGGCGCACTTAGCGCCAGCGCACACGTGCTTTGCACGTAGTGCGCTACTTAGGGCGCAGCGCACTTGGCGCTGCTTCTGAAGCGTTGCTTCCTTTAAAAATTTGAATTTTGAACAGAGCTTTGCTCTGATTGGGGGAAACAAATGCCCCCCCACCGTTGCGCTCACGTGGCCTACATGTGAGTGCAGCGGTGGCAACATCTGCGTCCTTGGATCAATTCAGAAGTTGAAACGGCATCTTAATGCCTATAAATAGGACCTTTGGCCCTTGAGATGATTTCTATTCATCTTCAACTTTGTTTTCTGAGAATTTTTATTCTCTTTCAGAGCATAGCTCTTCATTTTAAGAACTCTCAAGAATCAGAACTCTGCCAAATTTTTTGGTAAGATTTGAACTTTATCAATAGAGCTTTGCTCTTCCTCAGATCATAGATCTCAAAATGTTATTAGGGTTTTACCCATTAACAGAGCTTTGCACTCTTGAATAATGGAGATTTGTCAATCTCTTATGAAGAACTCTTAAGAGTTTGTTCATAGATCTTGAAGATCTCAGAATTTTAATTCATTAAAATTTTATTTCAATTTTTCTGATAAGTTTTTCCATCATTTTTACAGAGCAAGGCTCTTAGAATTTCCGGAGAATTTTTAATTTCCCTCATAACTGATTTCGACAGGTGTCATTCCTGTCTGCAGATCATTGCTCTCGAGGAGTTTAACTCCTTGGCCCAAGGAACCTTTTTATTAAATGCGAAATCCTTTTTAGGTTTCCTTTCTTAATTGCACAGAATTAAATTCATTGGGTGATTTAATTAGTACGTATTTCCTCCTTGGGGATATCAAGAGTTGTTTAAATCCCGTGCCTATTTCAATAAGCTTTTTCTTAATCAGTCTGTCCACTAACTCTCACTGATTTTCCTTTTCAGACGTTATGGATGCCCATATGTATGATCTCGACGAGTTTATTTCCTACCGAGACATTCGCGCACTCGGCCGTTCCCAAAACCAAGAATTCACAAATGCCCAATGTGCTAAAATTATGGGTCGCTTTGATGCATACAATGGTCGACTGCTTCCCCGTCGTTCCTCTCTCTTGAAGATTATTGTAGGAGCGATCTGGGGAGCCCTTCCTCTATTTTATGCCGGCATGCCACTTAAGGCATTGGACGACGCCGAAGATAAGGTGCACTCAGTGTATCTGATGAGATTTATCTCAAAGAAAAGGCGTGACAACCTTGTTGATATCCTGCATCAAGCTTTTCAGCAGACGGCGATACTCGCTGCCTATCGAAGGGTAGAGGACATCAGTGAGGATCCTGATGCTTGTGACCGTGAAAGGATGCACACGAAGATGATCCGAGAGGCCCGAAAGATTTTGGACGGCCTCACCTTTGAATTTCCCAATCCATGTTCTGGATTTGATGTCGTGCTTTTGTAAACATTTTAATGGAGTTTTTGTTTACTATTTTCATCAATGTAGGCATTTTCTGAAGTATGAATAGAAAGCTTTTTCATTCCCATGTGTTTATTTTATGCATCAAACTTTTTCGCACATGCATGAATGGGTATGCCTTGAACGCTTAACTAAACGCGAACCAAATGTTCTCCTTACTGTCGCTTTCTTCTTTTTACTGTGTTGTTGTCGGCATGTGATTTTAGCAAGTGTGGCCTATAGATAATAAATGACGGCCTATCTTAGACTCTTTGCCGGGTAACAATGGCTTAGGAACTGGTTCAGGTCTGCTTGCCTAAGACTTTTCAACTTTATAAGCCGTGAGGGTCTCATAAAGAATTTTCTCCTTACGAGTCGAGAGGATCTCGTAGGTGTATTTTCTCCTTTGGAATCATGAGGATTCCTAAATGTGCTTTCTCTTGAGAGTCGTAAGGATCTCACAAGAGAATTTTTCCTCTTACAAGTCAAGAGGACTCGTAAGTGGTTGTTTCCTTCCTTGTCGAGATTCAACTTTGGAGAGTGTGGTCCTTGAATAGTATGCAAGAGTCCATTTTGGACCGACTTGCAGGGCCCCAGTGCTTAGAAAACATGTCGTTATCCCTATTACCTAAGGCTTTTCCCTACGAGTCGAAACGAATCGAGAAGTTCTCGCAAAGACATTAATTTCCTCACGAGTCGAGGCGAATCGAGAAGTTCTCGCAAGAATGTCCTAACGTCACGGTTAACCTCTGCTCTTTACGACAGAAGTCCGTTCGGGTCTGTGGTACTAAGGTTTTGCCCGTCGTACCGTCGCGTTGGCTGATGTATTCCTCGATAGGCAATCTTGCTGTTCGAGTAGCCTTGCGACTGTCTTGTCTCTGATCCCTTCGGGGGCTGGACAAGACGTTTTCAAGCAATATTCCTAGGCAGTTTGACCGTCGGAAGAGCAAGCGTTAGGAATTTTGCCATGCCGCTTTTTAGTTGAGGTTAGGCTCAGTTCGGGGAGCCTCGATGAGTCATAACCACTCCGCGCTGGTGTGGGATGATCTCTGATAGTCTTTCAGGTTTTATATGAGTTACCGTCAAGACCCTAAAGCTAGGAATTTGGCCTATGCTTCGTTTGCTGGCATTGCGTCTGCTGTATAGAGATAAATGTCGCGGTTGTCTCTAGGTTGTTGGTGAACCGTCGAGGCTTGGAACTAGGGATTTTGTCGTGGCTCCGTTGTTTGATTGTCGCGTCTGAATCCTGCTGGAGGAAGAACGCTGGGGTGACATCTCGTCCGCTGTATCGAGACGAACGTCGAGGTGGTGACCGCTCCGCGCTGGTGTAGGATGATCTCCGATAGTCTTTCAAGTTTTATATGAGTTTCCGTCAAGACTCTGAAGCTAGGAATATTGCCTTTGTTTCGTTTGCTTTGGCGTGTCCGAATCCTGTTGGAGGAAGAACGCCGGGGTGACATTCCGTCTGCTGTATCGAGACGAACGTCGAGGTGGTGACCACTCCGCGCTGGTGTGGGATGATCTCCGGTAGTCTTTCAGGTTTTATATGAGTTGTCATCAATACTTTGAAGCTAGGAATATTGCCTTCGCTTCATTTGCTTTGGCGTTGCGTCTGCTGTATCGAGATGAACTTCGAGGTGGTGACCACTCCACGCTGGTGTGGGATGATCTCCGATAGTCTTTCAGGTTTTATATGAGTTGCCGTCAAGTCCTTGAAGCCAGGAATATTGCCTTCGCTTCATTTGCTTTGGCGTTGCGTCTGCTGTATCGAGACGAACGTCGAGGTGGTGACCACTCCGCGCTGGTGTGGGATGATCTCCGATAATCTTTCAGGTTTTATATGAGTTGCCGTCAAGACCTTGAAGCTAGGAATATTGCCTTCACTTCATTTGCTTTAGCGTTGCGTCTGCTGTATCAAGACGAACGTCGAGGTGGTGACCACTCCACGCTGATGTGGGATGATCTCCGATAGTCTTTCAGGTTTTATTTGAGTTGCCATCAAGACCCTGAAGCTAGGAATATTGCCTTTGCTTCGTTTTGCTGGCATCGCGTCTGCTGTATCGAGACGAATGTCACGGTGGTGACCACTCCGTGCTGGTGTGGGATGATCTCCGATAGTCTCTAGGTTGTTGGTGAACCATCGAGATTTGGAACTAGGGATTTTGCCATAGCTCCGTTGTTTTGACCATGAGGTCTTTCGTTGACGTTGCATCTGCATCCTGCTGGACTGCGAAGGAACGCCATTGTTGACATTGCGTCTGGTGTAACGAGACGAATGCTGAGGTAGAGCTAGGATTTTGCTATCATTCCGCTTTGTTTCGACCATGGGGTCTTTTGTTGATGTTGCATCTACATCTTGCTGGACTGCGAAGGAACGTCGTTGTTGACATTGCGTCTGGTGTAACGAGATGAATACTAAGGTGGAGGTGGGATTTTGCCATCACTCCGCTTTGTTTCGACCATGGGGTCTTTCGTTGACGTTGCATCTGCATCATGCTGGACTGTGAAAGAATGACGTTGTTGACATTGCGTCTGCTGTAACGAGATGAATGTTGAGGTGGAGCTGGGATTTTTCCATCACTCCGCTTTGTTTCGACCATGGGGTCTTTCGTTGATGTTGCATCTGCATCCTGCTGGACTGTGAAGGAACGCCGTTGTTGACACTGCGTCTGCTGTAACGAGACGAATGCTGAGGTGGAGCTGGGATTTTGCCGTCACTCCGCTTTGTTTTGACTATGGGGTTTTTTGTTGACGTTGCATCTACATCCTACTGGACTGTGAAGGAACGCCGTTGTTGACATTGCGTTTACTGTAATGAGATGAATGTCGGGGCGGTATCTAGGTTGTCTATGAACCGTCGAGATTTGGAACTAGGGACTATGTCGTGGCTCCGTTTGGTGATGTCGCGCCCGAATCCTGTTGGAATGAGAAGGATCACCGTTGTTGATTTTTAGGCTGTAGATATTGCCGTTAAAATTTGGAACTAGGGACTATGACGTGGCTCCGTTTCGTTGTATCGCTTCCGTGCCTTGCTGGCATAAGGAGGAACACTGTTGTTGGTCTTCTGGGATGCAGATGTGACCATCGAGACTTGGCTCTCTTTCTAATGGAGCTTGGTAGGATGATATGGTTCCCTCTTTGTTTGTGCCCCTGGATTGTATATAGGGATCGATGTGATCTCACCTGTAGGGAAAAAAGTTTCATTCTATATTTTTCTTTCCGCGATGCTCTATCATTTCAGCTTTTATATCGCCAAAGTCGCGATTGCCCAATCATTTCGTTTATTTGTTTTTATTTACTCTCTGCTTTTTTTTTGCGAGTTGCCCAACCATTTCGGCTATTTTGCATGCATATATTTTTACTTGCTGATTTTGTTGCAAGTTGCCCAATCATTTCGGCTATTTCATATGTATTTGTTTTTACTTGCTGATTTTGTTGCAAGTTGCCCCATCATTTCGGCTATTTTGTATGCATTTGTGGTTTGCTGGCTTTTCGTTGCAAGTTTGGGATTAGACACCGATTTCGGCATCAACATCGCTACAACTGGGATATTGTCAGGAGCGAATCATCATTTGCCTCTGTCGATGTTAAACAAAGGTGGCTTAGCAAACAGGGTTAAGATCCTGTCGACTAAGGCTTTTGATTTCATGAGCCATAAGGGTCTCATAAAGGTATTTCTCCCTACGAGTTGTGAGGATCTCATAGGTGCGTTTTCTCCTTAGGAATCGTGAGGATTCCTAAGTGTGTGGCTTCTCGTAAGTCGTAAGGATCTTACAAGAGTGTTTTCTTCTTATAAGTCGAGAGGACTTACAAGGGTTGTTCACCGTGTAAGCATATCCCTAGTCGCGGGTACGACTTTGTTAGGGAAATATTTATTCACGCCCGTGGATTGTACACAAGGGTCGATATGAAACGCTTGTAGGGCAACACTGGAAGTTGTGATGGCTTAAGAACAGGTTCAGATCTCTGTAGCTTAAGGCTTTTGAATCCTATGAGCTGTGAGGGTCTCAAATGGGAATTCTCCTTACGAGTCGTGAGGATCTCGTAAGTGTAATTTCTCCTTAGGAATCATGGGGATCCCTAAGTGTGTTGCTCCCTTGTGAGTCGTAAGGATCTCACGCAAGTAGTTTCTCCTTACAGGGTCGAGAGCACCTTGTAAGTGTCTTTTAACGAGATTGCGCCCTTTCGGCTTTTCACAAAACTCGCCAGTAGCCCTGCTGTTTTTACTCACGGAGCCCTTTCGGGTTTTCATCCGTGCCCATTTTACTTATAGACATACCCTTTTTTTGTGTCAGCCTTGGGATGCTGCGGTCCGTAGTAGTTTATCGACGTCTCGGTCAATAGCCAGTTTTAGGGCATAGTGGTCCATTGTTAGTTTAACGACATTTCGTTCCATCGTTAGTTTAAAGACATCTTGGTCCGTCGTCGCCGTATTTGAGGCAAATTTCTAGTTTACGGACTTTTCGGTCCATGGGGCTTTCTCTATGAATGAGCACGATGCCCCCGGCATGTCCATCTTTTTCGGATCATGTGGTTGTGGCGGGTTCATCTTCCAGTTTTCGGACAATGCGAACTTGCCCAGTTGGTATTGGTCATCAATCCAGCCTTTGAAGACGAAGCAATCTTCGATTGGATGACTTACTGCTTGGTGATAAGGGCAGTAATTAGGATTGTTGACATCGCCTGGCTGCAACGGACGTTTTGGATCCGGCAGATTGATGAGTCTGTTGCGCATTGTCAGTTCGAACAGTCTCCTCGTTTTATCCCGGGGAAACGAGTAAGGACGTCCCAGTCTCTCCTCGAGGGATGGGCATGGACGCACGTTGTTTTGGTGAACAACCGGCTTTAAGTTTCTCGGCTGTTGTTGAGTATTGGAGACGAAAGTTGATTTTCCTTTCCCTTTTTTATTTCGAGATTCCAGCTTCGAAGGAGATGGTCTATGACCCATCTGATCCATTTGGGTTAGCTTGTCAATCAAGGTCAGGAAAGTGGTCGGCTTGAAGAACATCATGAATTGGGAAATGGTCGCCTGAGGGTCGAGAGTACCCACGAACATGCCTACCGCGGGTGCCTCTTCGATGCGCTGTTAGCACTTCGACCATAGATTTCTCCACCGTATTGCATACTGAACCCAAGTCTCTCCTGGCTTCACCCTAGCATTGATTAGTGTCGTGATTGGGGTATTTTCGCTAGTGCTCGCGAAACGTCGGGTGAACAGCAATTCCATCTCCGTAAAGGTTTTGACGGACTCATTGGAGAGCTCTGAATACCATTCGAACGCCGTCTCAGCCAAGCTGCCAACGAATTGGCAAAGCAGTAGCTTATCATACCCTCCAGTGTTGCCGCACAGAGCCCTATATTGAGCGACATGCTGATGTGGATTTCCCGTCCCCTTATATACGTGGAATTTGGGGATCGTGTATCCTGACGGGTACTTTATTTGGTCATACCAACTCGGATAGGGTCGTACAGTTTTAACAATTTGGACGGCCGCTTCATTCGCCTGGTGAGCTCATATCTGCTGAGCGATGTAATCATCCAGGACAGCTTTGGAGATTGTCTCCTTCTTGGCTGTTGACAGAGCCGGCAGAGGGTTTGATATCTCTCATCTATCATCTTCAATTATTACTGGAGGGTCTTCGGCTGGAGGGTCCGGTTGGATCATCATGCATACCATATCTTGAAATAGAAGGGCCATTTGTTTTATATTGGTCGCTTGTTCCGCGGCCTCTTTGTCCTTCTTCTCAAGCATTCTCCGAAAGAATTCAGCATCAGTTTCCTGCTCGCGGCGCTGCTCCGAGGATGTCTCCGGGCTTGCTTTTGGTCCCATAAGTGCGGCCATAGCTGTTAGCATTTCGTGGAGCTTTTGTTGTTGTTGCTCCTGAGCCTTAGTCACCGATCGCGTAAGCGGTCGATGACCTGTGGAGATACGGCTATCCTCTTTTCCGGATGCCATATAGATGGTGTGTACCACTATGCCCCCAGACTTGGGGTGTTTAGATTCAGTGGTCTTGCGATTCGTTGCAGACTCAAGAATTTTCTCCGGCCTTCTCCTCTTGTGGGCGGTCGAAGTTGAGGGGGCCGTTGCAGTGGGCACCCAAGTAGCTGTCATCTTCTATAGCTTGACAGGATTGTCCTCTTCTCGCTGAAGTTTCACCTTTTTCTGTCGGCGAGAGTAACCTTGATCTATCACGGAGTCCTGGACCTGTCGCCAAACTTTGTAAATTTTAGAGGACAGCCGCTGAGGGGGCTATTCCAGCTTCGCCATTGTGATCTTTTCAACGGGCGGAGGAGACTTTTTTAGCATGGTAGTTGGCGATTTCCTGCGCACCGTGTTAAGTAATTCAAAGCTGTTTCCGGTTGGAACAGCAGCATCGATTTCTACCGTTGGATCCGGCGGAGTCAATCCAGAAGGAGAGTTTCCCCCAGCCTTCCTTACTCGGCGCCAGTGGCGACGTCGAGCGTGTCGAGCCGTTGGGATTGTCTCAGCTGTAGGGGTGACTTCCTTATGCCCCCTATGTTGGTCAGAAATTTTCGTTTTCAGCCTATTGAAGACTGATGTTCGCTGAGTGGGGATAAACAACCTATCGAAGGCAGACTTCCGAGCAGGGGAAGCAGCCTTGACGATTTTGCCTGGAACTGGAGCTGAAACAGTCAGTCTTGTGAAGACCGATCCATTGGCAGGAGAAGCCGCCTTGACGACTTCGGGAGCAGGAATGGCTATCCGGTTAGGGATAACCCTTTCTGGTATCACGAGCTTCTTCATGGGCCCACATGAGCATTGGCCCAATCTGTCAAAGACTGAGGCGTTGGATTTGGGTGACCCATTGAGAGGGGCCGCGGTAGTGGTAAGTAGATCAAAGACCGACTTCTTTGGGGCTTCTTATGACAACAACGGGGCATTGAAGCTCATCGGTGGGATCATGGTCCCAAAGAACAGCCCAGTGGTGGCCTGAGTTACTTGCTCCACTAGCATCTTGAACAGGAAGACCGCTTGGGGCCCGTAGGTTACACCTCCAGATGAGGTGGAACGGGAGTTGCAGTTGCAGCTGAAATAGTTAGAGGCCATTGATATTCTTTTTTTTCTGCACGAGAGTAAAACCAAATCTTAGTACCTCGAACCCACGGGCAACCATATTAAACCGCGATTCATTCGCGAACACGACACACGAAATGTGGAGTGGAAAGAGGAAGGCGTCCCACTGGGCTTGCCAGAATCTGTTCTCCGCCGAAAGCCAGAGACGCGACCGCATAGGTCCGTCTTGCCTGAATTTCGAAGGCAGATGCTAATTGGTGCTATCCATCCACCTCTCCGAAGATGCCAAGTTGATTTATGACACCATGTATCGAAGGTTTAAACGGATGCGGCCAATGTAGCAGACTTCGTCAGATTCCCCCTCATTGAGGGGTTTTTGATTATGGGGACACTCTTCCCTGCAGACGTAAGCCCCTGCAGTTAATTACGCTACCGCATCGCGGTAACCACTTTCTCCTTCTCCAGATGGTCACTTCGTGTCATGGGTGTTTGTTTTGTTTTTTGTTGCCCGTGGATTGTATACGGAGACTAATTTATGTTGTCGCCCGTAGGGCGTTGATTAGTCCAAATCCGTATCTTCTTAGATTTGGGTTTGGGGTTGGGTTTAAGGATGTGATAGTCTCATTTAAGACTAAAATCAACTTAAACGTTTGTTAAAGATACGTTAGTCTAATTTTAGACTAAGATCAACTTAATATGATCGTTTAGATCCAACAAAAGAGCATTTAGACTCTATTGTTTAGTTTAGGGACTTTGCATTCCATAATTAGTGTAAGGATATTACGGTCCAATGTTAGTTTGAGGACATCTCGGTTCAAGGTTAAGGACATCATAGTCTGTTAGTTTAAGGACCCCACAGTCCAATGTTAAGGACATCATAGTCCGTGAGTTTAAGGACCCCGCATTCCAGTTTAAAGACGTCATAGTCTATAAAGTTTAAGGACGTCATAGCCCATGAGTTTAAGGACCCCACAGTCCATGGAATGTTTGGCTGTCGGGACCCGTTACCTCTCTGAAGACGTTGAAGGATTACAACGACAAATATCGAAGAAGTAAAGAGATATACCCTTGAACCAATTTTGGTTGAAAGATCTGTAATCCAATTTGGGGCTAAGATCTGTTAAAAGATTTATGAGAATATGGGCTCAATTAATCTGAATGAGGGGTTTATGGCCAATTTGGGCTCGGCCCACTCAATTAAAATGTTTAAATATTTGACAATGCTGAGCATTGATTTGAGTTCTGACAATATTTTTGTCTTTTATTGAATGTTGAGCATTCATCATAGTTCTGGGACTTATTAAAGAACAATTTATCTTCTATCAGTGCACACGTGAGGAGCACGTGGCGCGCTTGGCGCTAGACCATGAGCTAAAAGCGCTATTTGTTCAATGAGCGCAAAGCGCTTTTGTTCAATGGCGCACACGTGAGGAGCACGTGGTGCGCTCGGCACTGAGCGCTAGATCAGGAGCGCTGAGATGCTTCTTTTAACTAGCGCACACGTGAGGAGCACGTGGCGTGCTTGGCGCTGGGCGCCAGATAATGAGCGCAGTGCGCTCTGTTTGGAGTGCTAAGGCTCTTCGAAATTAAGAGTGCCAAGGCTCTGTAGCACTTTGCGCTAGATGTGGAGCGCTGAGGCTCTTTTTTTATGCAACTTAAATCAGTTTTGCTCTCTGAGAATTAAATTCTCTTTTTATAAGAGATTTTGTCTCAAGGTTCTAAGAACAAAGTTCTTATTTTATAGGAGATATTTCAATCTCTAATGTTTATGAAAGGCTTTGCCTTTATGGATCTGTGATCCTAAGAGAATTGAATTATTCTCCCCCCTCTTATAATGAGATACTATGATCTCTTTGAAAAAGACCTTAGTCTTATAGATCTATGATCTGTGAGAAGAATTGTGTTCTTCTTATTATTTTAAGATGAAATCATTTGATCTCTTTGTGATAGACCTGGGTCTTGTAGATCTATGATATTTAAAGAAGTGAATTCTTCTTTTTAATTATGAGATGATTTAATCTCTCTGTTCATTTTTTACCATGAAGAAACTCTTCTTTTTCTGAGAGCTTGATTCTTCTTTCTGAGATCTCTCAAAACTTATGGGGGGTTCCTCTATTTGTTTCTGTAGATCCGAGACTTGAAGTCTTGGGGCCTTTATATAAGGCAAGCTGATCAGTTCAATCAGTTAAGGAGATCTTTTCTCCAATTGATTTGGGGATTTTCCCATCGTTGGATCTTTGATCCAAGGGCTTCTGATTTACAGAAGGCAATCTTCTTGTTTTTAACAAGATTGGGGAATTTCCCCTAAACAGAATTTATTTTGTGTTTTTTGGTGATTTTTAATCACCATTGGATCATTGATCCAACAGTGCTCTGATTTACATAGCACAATCTTTTTGTTTGGAAAGATATTGAGGAATCTTTCCTTAACAGAATTTAATTCTGATTAATTGATGATCTATCATCTTTATTGGATCTCTGATCTGACGGTGAGGAGCTTTTAGTTCCAGCGCTAGCGCACCCGTGCTTTGCACGTGGTGCGTTGCTTAGAGGGCGGCGCACTTAGCGCTAGCGCACCCGTGCTTAGCACGTCGTGTGCTGCTTAGAGGGCAGCGCACTTAATGGTGCGCTGCTTTGGGCGCGGCACACTTAGCGCTAGCGTACACGTGCTTTGCACGTGGTGCGCTGCTTTGGGCGCGGCGCACTTAGCGCTAGCGCACACGTGCTTTGCACGTGGTGCGCTACTTAGGGCGCGGCGCACTTGGCGCTGCTTCTGAAGCGTTGTTTCCTTTAAAAATTTGAATTTTGAACAGAGCTTTGCTCTGATTGGGGGAAACACCGGTGCCGCGGCTGGAGCTCCTGCCGCCCCTCGCTGCTCCCGTCATCGTCATCAAATCTAGATAAAATGGTTCGTGGACGCATTAGACTATCATTACAAGCATTGACTATATATGTATAGATCGTAAAATGTGAAGTAATAATATAACATTACTGATAACCTTTTTCGTTTCGTGGGCTCATTAGACATATCTACTTGGATTTCATCATCGATATCATTTCTAACCCACGTAACTTCATGATCAGCCGAAGACCCCCCGTCTTTCGAAACAGACGGTCGGAGCACTCTAAGTCTTCTCTCTTCTTCATCCTCATCGCTGTCCTCGAATTCTGAGACATCGTAGACATCCCTGGGTTTCTAACGGCATACGACACTTCATCCCGGATGCTTCAAACACTGTGAGTAGTATACTTGGAACGCTTGGTTCGAAAAGATAAACGAATCTTCCTGACCGTAAAATCGAAGTGTGTTCATACTGTTCAATCCATATTCATCTTTCCAAGTCCCGAGATTGCTTCTCCACTTATCCGTATTGGTTCGTGTATCGTACCAAGTACACTAAAATATATAAAAGGGTTCTGATCGTCCGGGATATTGGATGCCAAGTATACAATTTAAGTATCCATAATAAATCACACCATCCGATCCTACCATCGCAATCCCACTATTATGAGTGGTTATAGATGTTTCTATGTCCTTAACTTCGAATTTGTATCCAAGGATACTGAATCCTTTATAATATGCAACCTCCATACCAGGAAACTGAGCTAAATATCTTAAATCACTCTCTAATGATGCAGACAAGTTCGGATCGTGGATCTAACAAAATAAATTTTACGACAAATACATAACGATATAAGTTTAGATTAAAATTGATAGCAATAACATGTTATTCGAATAACTTACATGATCTGCAACCCAATAGCAAAAATTATCCTGATGATATTTTTCCAATCGTTCATCGTTCTAATCAGGATGCCCCTCACGTACCTCGTTAAAATGAATTCTGTTCTCGACAATAAATTATGACATTAATATTATATCATTTCCATATATGTGTGTCGAAGAGAATAAATTATCAATAATCAAAATTAGATTTGAGGATACCCATGTATGAGTTATATTCTATATATGTGTGTTTCAATTTATGATTTCGCTTAAGTGTAGGGTTGTTAGTGTGTATGCGTTGTGTGTGCGTTTGTTGTGTATTCGTGTTGTATGTGTGTGTTTCGGCTGTCGGAGGTAAGGCTTCTATCCCATTAAGAATGTATAGAGCAGACACCCATTCGCTTGTTCTTTCAACCGTTTCGAGTAAATTTCGGCAGCACCTCCCCGCTGTTCTCCGAGTATACTGTAATAGAATAGATAATCATTTCAAAACTATTAAACAACGTTGAAATGAACATCTAATCTATCTTTGTACACGGAGAACCAGCGGAAAAGTACCGACGAAATATCTCGAAACGGATGAAAACACAAGTGAATGCAGGTGTTTGCTTTATACATTCCTAACTTGTCCACACGGGACAAATCTATTGGTTACCATACGATTGAATCTTCTCGTCGCATAGACTACACGACGGTTGTCAGTACCGAGCTATACCGTCCGATATTTAACAACCTTCGTATAGTTCTATGTCACGACGAATATCAAACGCCTGTTAACCGATAGACGGGGACTAAGTGACGCTTTTAGTCATATATGAGTATCGATGAGAATATGAAGGTTTCATATTATCATCGAGTATCATATATTGGTTTTAATTTGAACATCTTGGATCACTCTCTAATGATGCGTTTGTTGTGTATTCGTGTTGTATGTGTGTGTTTCGACTGTCGGAGTTAAGGCTTCTATCCCATTAAGAATGTATAGAGTAGACACTCATTCGCTTGTGCTTTCAACCGTTTCGAGTAAATTTCGGCAGCACCTTCCCGTTGTTCTCCGAGTACACTATAATAGAATAGATAATCATTTCAAAGCTGTGAAACAACGTTGAAATGAATATCTAATCTATCTTTGTACACGGAGAACCAACGGAAAAGTACCGACGAAATATCTCGAAACGGATGAAAACACATGAATGCAGGTGTTTGCTTTATACATTCCTCACTTTCCACACGGAACAAATCTATCGGTTATCAAACGATTGAATATTCTCGTCACATAGACTACACAACGGTTGTTAGTACCGAGCTAATACCGTCCGATATTTAACAACCTCTGTATAGTTCTATGTCACGACGAACATCGAACGTATGTTAACCGATAGACGGGGACTAAGTGACGCTTTGAGTTTCATATATGAGTATCGATGAGAATTTGAAAGTTTCATATTATCATTGAGTATCATATATTGGTTTTAACTTGAACATTTAACATGAATAGATTTTACGTTTACGTTTCGTTATTAAGGGTTCAAAATTTCAAGTTTAGGGTAAATTTTTCTTGCGTTTATGGTAAAATTGTACGTTTACGTTATCATCGAGTATCCTACTGCAATGAACTAGTGCACCCTAAAACCTAACCCTAAATAACCCAAATTAATCTAATTAACCACAATTAACCATAATCGTTACCCTAACACAAATTATCCCTAATTAACCCAAACTTAACCAAATTTACCCAAATTAACCTGATTAACCCTAATCAACCCAAACTTAACCCAATTTACCCAAATTAACCTAATTAACCCTAATCAACAGCCTAACCCTAGCTGCAACCCCAACCGAACCCTAATCAACACCCTAACCCTAAGCCCAACTAATTAACCCTAACCATAACCCTAGCCCTAACCCCAACCGAACCCTAACCCTAACCCCGATCCCAATCCCAACCGAACCCTAACCCCAACTGAACTCTAACCCTAATCCTAACCCCAACCACAACCGAACCCTAACTCCAACCCCAACCCCAACCCCAACCCCAATCCGGATAACCCTAACCCTAACCCCAACCCTAACCGAACCCTAACCCCAACCCCAACCCCAATCCCAACCCCAACCCCAACCCCACCCTAACCCTAACCCTAACCTAAACTGAACCCGATGACTAACCCTAACCCTCACCCCTACCCGAAGCCTGCAGAACCAAGAACCCTAGTCCTAACATCATCAAAAGTATAAGTAATTGGAAATTTACTAACCTGCAGCGGGCGGTGGAGGAGACGACGGAGGAGACCGGTGGTCGACGACGCAATCGGCGACGAGTCGCGTATGATGGCGACGAGGAAGTCGATGAGGATGTTTTGGGAACGATCGAGGGCGGTGGCGGGCCGCGGGCGGAGCGCGGTGGCGACGAGGTGCGGGAACGATCAATCAAGAGGCGCGAGAGAATGAGAGAGAGAATTTTTGGGAACGGTAGTGAGCGCTTTTCTGTGCTTTTTTATTATTATTAACCCATATAAATGCCCCTACGGACTTCACCGTAGGTCCTTTGTTTGCGGTTCCGTAGGGCGAAACAACAAATTACGATTAAATATTTTTAAATTAAAATGTAGAGCACTGTAGGGACAAGCATGGGGACCTACGGATTAATCCGTAGGGCAATAAAAAGTTGCCCCTACGGATTCCTGTAGCCGTAGGGGCAACCCCATATTGTCTTACCGTCAAGCATAAGGGCATTTCCACCTTTTCATCCCCACCCGAAAAGGGAATAAAAACGACACCTGCTTTTTGATAGAAAACACCGGTGTGCGGACCCAGAAATTTTGGCCAGAGAAGGCACTCCGATTACCATACACAATAAAGTTTCACCGGGATGCTGAAGTACTACTAGATAGCCGAAATTATACCTCGGCTGAGACCAAGAATCTTGGTTGAATTTTAACGGCTCTAGTAAGCAGGGCTTGTTCAAGAGCGGGGGTTTGAACATGCAGGTGGTTGACACTCGTGGCCATATTTGAAGAACATGGTTAAAAGTAATGTGTGCGCGCGTTTACACACACACACACTATTTATTCTCTCTGCACCTCATAAGCTCATAAGCGGATTTTCTATATTTTATATCTTGTTGACACATCCATGCGCGTACATGAGAGTGTTATCTAATAGAAAACGATTTCTAATCAAAGTTTAAAAGTTTGCAGCTAGCAAGTGCACCACATAATATTAAATGGTTGAATGGTCGACACTGATGAACCATTTGCAACACACTAGACCGATGATCATTTATTAAGGAGCCAAAATTTGTAATCTGTCAGCTTTTATTTGATTCTAGCAAAGGTTTATATTATAATCCGGAATTTGATCCGATAAAGTATAGCTGAATTTTGGAGTCGGAAAGAAAGAGCCAAGACACCATACAAGTCACATTCTAGGATTTGCAAAACAATAACCAAGTAGTCAATATTAGAATATGAATAAAAGACATCATACAAGTCAGGATCTCACGTTTACAAATTTTCAAAAATATGGGTTACGATCTGTTGGATTGTGCTATTGTTTCTTTATATATATAAATGTGTGAGAGAGAGAGAGAGAGAAACAAAACAATATTACATATATACATACAAACAAAATGCCTTTTAAAGCATATATAAGCAATTTAAGTAAGAATGACGAAATTAGTTGATGTTCATGATATAGGTGTGCTAGGTTGCCATTGATTCAAATAATCTAGAATAAGTTTTAGAGGAGCATTAATGAATGCAAAATCATTAAAAAAGTAACCGAACAAGTAAAATTTAAACCGAACATCATGTCTTTTTTACTTTCACTAACGGTATATTGCATATGATTGTATGACATTTAACACACAAATGAAATGAACTCTCACTTATATATGCATATTGTGATCTGGGGAACATTAATATATAAGAACATATATTGATTATGAAAGTAAGTTTTTTAGTTAAAGATGAAATTCAAGTTCATGAGATATTTGAGTATATTGAAAATTAGTACAAACGATACAATATATCGCACTATATTTTTTCGAGATTATTTTTGCATAAATCGAACAAGATAAGACGATGTACTTTATCGTTAATTGAAAACAGATGCTTAAGGAATGACAGAATGCTTAATTATTTCTTTAACATTTTGTTCCAAGAATTCTCTAAATATGCTTTACAGTGGACGTCAATCCTCCTTTAATGCATTGATGACTGCATAAATACTTAAACATAGATTTAATGACTGCAGAATAGTGTAAAAGAATCGGGCCCATTAGCACTGATTTGGTATAAAATCCAAGATTTCTTAGGTTTTTTTTCCTTAATCAATAAGATTTTAGAAAGACCCTGTAGGATGATGATTGGCTTCAAGCTGCTTGGGAAAGTAGAGTTCGTGTTTTGATTGACAATCTCCCTCAACAAACACCACAGCCGCTTATTCTTGCCAAATGGATTATAAAGGTTATATAATGGTTTTTGTTTTTTTTCCTTTTCTTTCTTATTTTACTTCATGGACCCCCAAATGTTAACTAATTACTAAAATCCCCTCTGAAAACCGAAAAACCCATATACATGATATTTTCTTATTAAGCCCCCAAACCCCGCTACCCCCTGCTCACACACGTGTACAAACCCCAAAAAAAATAATCTCTACAATTATAACTCAAACTCAAAGGTATAAACAAAAAGTTTCTCATTTTCAAGAAATAATGCCCAAAGAGAGGAAAAAAAACCATGAGAGGATTCTAGCGCCTTCCTTTTCTGGTTATAATCGTAGAGATATATAAATATGAAATGACACAATGCCCACAAGACTTTGAGTTATAGCATTACAAAGAGATATTTTAAAAAAAAACTCATTAGGGTTCAATCTTTAATTTGCAGTAATATGAAAATTAAACATAATTAAAATAGCATAACTAGATTCTCAAATATTTTAAGATAATAAGTTAACAACAAGTCAAAGTAAAAGAACATATATATTTATTTAAAGAGAAAACGGAATCTCAGAGGCCACAAGAGGAAATTTTCTCAAATGGCGTCGCAAAAGGTCGGCTCTCCATCTTTTTTTTCCGACGATCGGCATCCACCATCTTCATCTTCATTGTCTGAGATGTGTGTACATCAATTTTCATGTGATTCTAGCACCTATATTTATATTACCGACGTTTATTTTGCACACATAAAATTGATGGCAAAAAGGTGTTAGAATCACCGACAAATCTTTTATTACGTCTTATTAATTTAATCATGTGCATCGTGCGTGCCATAATAAATTGACACATCATTACTGTTTAGATGGCAGCACATTAGAGTGTTGTGTTTTCACCTATCCTTTAGCATTAAAAAATTAGAGAGTTGTCTTTTCACGTGTCGGTTGTGGAATGTATGAACCTTAGATCCTTTAATGGTATTGATTTATGATAGATGATTTTCTTATTAGAGTAGGGTATGTTTATGGTGTATCTTTGGACTCCATGGATGATGACATTAAAGTTAATAACTCTTTTAATCAAGGGTTGGGATTTGATGTCACATAAACCTTCAAAGGATAATGTGCAAGCTGGGAACAATAAGAGGGAGGGGTCGAGAGAGTGAATTCGAGAGTTAGAAAGGAATTAATCAACAAGGGTTTTTGAAGAGTTTTGGAACGTGTGAGGTATTACATTCCAATTCTCTTTAATACTAGTGAGGATGTTGTAGAATCTTGAAGTTCTAAAGTTGGCATGTTAATTAGCATGGAAGTCATAATACAAAGATGTTTGGCAATATTTAACATGATTATCTACTACGAAATTAAAGTACATCCTACTACATAACACATGCAATAATCTAGCATCTTTAAAAACTACCACGAAGCCTAAAAATCATTATTATGGTAATAAAATTTCTTTGAAAATCTTCCCATATATTTTGCTCATATATATGCATGTGCAATTGCTAGTATTGATAATGAGTTTTCTTTCCTTTCTTCTTCTGTCAAATCATATATAGGGAGCTGATCATATGAGGTCCGGTCTCATTTCTTATTTTGAAGTCCACTTTTCAAACACACAATCCATCGTGTTTTTCACCGATCATCGTGATCTACACATGTTAGATAGGTTATGTATCAAATTTTACGAGATTTGGAGAGCTCTAACTAATCCATCAAATAGACTAAAATATCGACGGTTTTACGATGAATGAAAAATAAGATCGCTTGATGGATGTGTTAGAGATTTCCAAATCTTATGAAACTCTATACATAACCTATCTAATACAAGTAGATCAAAGTGACCAGTATGGATCGGTGAAAATCACGTCGGATTGTGTGTTTAAAAGTTTGGCCTCAAAATAAGAAATGAGAATCGGACTCATAGAATCATCTCTCTCTATATATAAAAGAATAATGAACAAAAGAGGCCCTACTAGGCTTTTTCGTTAGGTAGCGTCAGATGTCTATATACTTCACGATTTTTTTCGACGATCGGCACCCATCATTATCATATATGATGTGAATACACCAAATTTCATGTTATTCCATCACTTTTCACTGTTGATTTAGTAGATACAAAATTAACGATTTACCAATAATATAATTTTTTACATTGCTAATTCAACGGTGAAAAAGTGGTGGAATCACATGAAATTTGGGGTATCCACGTCTTACATGATAGATGTCGAACGATCGAAAAAAATTGGAGGATATATATATTTGACGCCACCGAAAAACCTCCTAGAGCCCTCCCCCGCTTCCTCTATATATATATAAGAGAGAGAAGGACGGGGGTTTATGAGTTGGCGACTCATTTTCGAAAATGGGCCCCGCCTCAAAACACACCAACCTTGTGTATTTCACTGATCCGAACCAGCGATCTTAATCTATATATTATGAAACCCCTATGTACAAAAAATCTCAAGATTTGAAGATCTCTAACATTATCATCAAGAGACAACAATTTTTTAATATCGATAAGCCGTTGATTTTTTAATCCGTTAGATTGACGTGTTAGAATCTTCAAATCTTAAGATTTTTTGTACATAGGGGTTTCATGATACATAGATTAAGATCACCGGTTTGGATCGGTAAAATACACGAGGGTGGATGTGATTTGGGGCGGCCACCACCTCATACCCCCTCCCCCTTCTCTCTCTCAATATATATATATATAGAGAGAGAGATGGAGGAAAGAGGCCATAGGAGGGGATTTCCTCCTATGACATGGAAAAAATACAACCTTCACCATTTTTTCCGACGATCGGCATCCATCATCATCATCGTTATCATCTAAGATGTGCGTACACCAAATTTCATGTGATTCCACAACCTTTTCACCGTTGATTTAGTGGGTTCAAAATTAACGGTTTACCGACAATAGAACATTTTACATTGCTAAATCAACGGTGAAAAAGTTGTAGAACCACATGAAATTTGGTGTACCCACATCTTAGATGATAACGATGAAGATGATGGGGGCCGATCGTCGAAAAAATTGGTGGATGTTGTATTTTTTCCACGCCATAGGAGGAAATTTCCTCCTATAGCCTTTTTTCTCCATTATTCTCTCTCTCTAAATATATATATAAAAGTTCCTAAACAACTTATTACACGACATGACAAAACACCCTCTTGAGTGGTCCCTATCCCTTTTGTTGCATAGAAAATTGCCCAGGGGAGTTGTGTAAACCCCTATAATATATATATATATATATATATATATACACACATGACGTCGAAAAAATATATCTTCCCTCATTTTTTCTGACGATCGACATCAATCATCTTCATCGTTATCATCTAAGATGTGGTACGCCAAATTTAATGTGATCCAACAACCTTGTCACCGTTGATTTAGTAGGTTCAAAATTAACGGTTTACCGAAAACATAACTTTTTACATTGCTAAATCAACGGTGAAAAAGTTGTAGAATCACATGAAATTTGGTGTACTCACATCTTAGATGATAACGATAAAGATGATGGATACCGATCGTCAGAAAAAAACGAGGGATTGTATAATTTTTCGGCGCCATAGAAGCAAATTCCTTCGTATGGCATCTTTCCTCCATTATTCTCTCTCTCTCTCTCTCTCTCTCTCTCTCTCTATATATATATATATATATATATATATATATATATATTGTGTGCAAGAAAATATAAACCGACACATTAATAAACCTATAAGCTTTTTAACTGGTTTAGATGAGTAAAGCAAGCCCAGCAAATGAAAAAGATATCAGAATATAAGCAAAAACATTATCTCTATCACCCAAGGTTGAAATAGCCCCAGCAAATAAATATACATGCCTAAAGAACTTGTTCATTTCAAAAGAGAAAAGAAAAGGGAGGGGGGCGGGGGGGGGGGGGGGGGGGGGGCTCACCAATTGGGCAAAAAATCTCCACCGGTGGCTAAGACTAGTTGATCATGGACGACACTATCCTATTTTTCAAAAGAATGATGAATTAGATTGCGATAGAAAAAACATCTCAAAATCTTGAAAGGATACAACACCAAAGAAATTTTTCCGTTTTTCTTATAACGCGCCATTAAATTTTATAATTTGTATCAAGCGTCGTGTCAATGGTGGACTTTCAACAGTGTTCTTTAAAAATTCGTAAAAGTTCGATGGTTTTTGATATGATTCTCAAAAGAAAAGCTTTGTACCAATAGTCAAGTGCAGCACCTTTTTAACCTTGAGTGCTGTCTCTAGAAATTTGCTTGCATGAGGATGCTCCTCGATTTCTTCTAGTTTGGTATCACAAAGGTACCATAAATCATAAAGTAGACGATTGCCTGATGTTGATATGAGGCACTTTTGTATAGCATAGCTTCCCCATCGATCCATTAACAACTCCTCAAAATTTTTTGAAAAGTTTGAACAAACTTTTTCAGTAGCATCTGTATCATGGAAATTAAGAATGAAGTTTATAACAGAGCACCTGCATAGAATCATAAAAGAAAGTAAATTAGTACACTGATGCTCTCTCGTGTGATCATCTTGCACAATTAAAGCAGAACCTTGTCCCTTTCTTGCGAAAGGAAATTTAAATATTTGCATGAAATGCTTCTTTTTAACTGTTTTCAGCTTTTGTTTAGGATTTCCATACCAAAAAAATAAAAATAAAAATAACAGTCACTGCAATTTTACAACAATACTTAAATGGAGGACTGACATGGCACCTTAAAAATATTATTGCATTTTTGCAACTCTATTTCCAAACCCGTCTTAAAATGTTTCTTAAATAGAGAGAAACTGTCAAACGGTGTTACAGCTTTGACTACTTGAGGAGGAGTTCAAGTTAAGTAACAAATCTCTTGAGGGGTTATAACTTATAACTGCTATGCAGGGTAAATATAAGGGTTTTTTTTGTGAAATTAGCTCTTTTTTGACAACAAATATAAAATATTACATGCAGCTTCAATTTCAAGCAAAATTGCCAAAAGAGAAGTCAGTTCTACATATAAGAGTAGGCAATTCGAAATACCCAGGTCTGCATTTAGCGAGATCAGTGCAGTTGTCTATAACTTTATCGACAATATCTTTCCTATAAGGTTCTCTTGATCTTGCAATGCATTGTTTGAGGGACGCACATCCAATCTCATCAACGGCTAGCCTCAGCTTTAAGTAGGAACTGTCGAGACAAGAAATAACACAAAATAAGTCATATATATTACATAATACTTTAAATGCTTCTTTAATTTAAATCAACCCCTTTCGGAGATCGAACTTGCGACCTCTCATATTGGAGAGGAAATTGGTACCAAGTGAGCTAAATCTCAGTTGATAAGGGCAAAAAGGCTTGGTTGCTTGTAGCTGGAGGTCAACGCAGTTTCAACTATAATTTCTTCCTCTGGTTGGAATGTAGTTCTAATTATCACAACACCGACAAGCCTATATGCCAAACTTTGGGGTTGCGTCTAGGATTTTTTCCTTCCATTTTGTTTTTGCAAGATTGTCTACTTGGTTAAATTAACAGGTTACTTATTATTTTTAACTGTACCTGTTCAGGTGCATTTAGCTCTACCTCTAAGTCTCCAACCTTACTTGCAGCAGTTTTGTCAGTTCTCCTAATTGAAGCATTTATTGGCCTCCTTTGCATATGACCAAACTATCTCAATCGGTTCTTCTAGTTTCATGCTCAGAATGAATTTAAAATTATAATTTCTTAATTAATGTGCTTGCTTAGTAGTTGTGAAGGGCCATTTATTACTTTCCTTTTAATTTTCTGCATTACATCAGTTGTGTTAGAAATTAAACTTGTTTTCGGTTACAAAGAATTGAAGAGACATCGGTTATAAAAGGAAAGGATACCAATTCATGAATAGGTTTAATGAAAGGATATGTAACGGTTATTGTAATCAATTGGTATTATGAAGAGTCATAATGAAGGGGCATGTAAACTCCTATATAAGGAGATGTTTTGTAAAGTTTTTAAGAGAGCAAGGAAAATATAAGAATAGTTTATTGATACTTTCTCCATTCTCTATCCATTCTCTCCTCCAAACACATTCGGCTACATCGTAGACCGAACATAAAGTCGAGAAGATCCTAACAAAGTGGTATCAGAGCGAGGTTCGAAGAAAATGTCGAAGACAACACTCTCGTACAACGCCCCACGCCTCACCAAAGATAACTATGAAAATTGGAGCATCAAAATGAAGACTGTTTTGGGAGCAGTAGGCGCTTGGGATGTGGTGGTCCGAGGCTATGATCGACCTCAAGATGAAGCTGCACTGACGGCAGCTCAGAGAACGACCCACGAAAAATTATTCGAGAAAGATTGTACCGCAAGATACTTTATCGAGCAAGGTGTCGATGATTCGACTTTCGAGAAGATTTCGGCTGCCACTAATGCAAAGCAACAGTGGGAGATACTTGAGAAAACCTTCCAAGGAGTCGAGAAGGTTAAAAAGGTACGCTTACAATCACTAAGGAGGGAGTTTGAATTGTTAAAAATGGAGGAGAATGAATCGGTGACTGACTATAATGCCCGAGTGCTTACGGTGGTCAACCAAATGAAGATGAACGGAGAAAAAATGGAGGATGTAAGGGTGATAGAGAAAATTCTTCGGTCACTACCACCGAAGTTTGACTTCATTGTGTATTCAATTGAAGAGTCAAAGAATCTTGAAGAAATGATGATAGATGAGTTGATGGGTTCACTAAAAGCCCACGAAGAACGGTTCGTGAAAAAGCAAGAACCGATTGAAAAATTACTACAAACACAAGTTAATTTGAAAGGTGATTAGGTTGAAAATGGTCAAAATGACCGAAATCGAGGAAATACACGCGGCCGAGGAAGAGGCCGTGGCCGAGGTCAATTCGGTCGAGGACAAGGTGGTCGAGGAGGTCAAAACAATGACGATAGAAGCCAAAGCCAAAATTTCGGCCGAGGTCGAGGCCGAGGAAGATCGACTGGTGGAAGAGGGAGACCGAATGTTCAATGCTATAATTGCAAGAAATTCGGTCACTACGCAGCAGACTGTTGGGGAAAAACAGTCGAGGAAAAATCAAACTTTGTGGAGAAAGAAGATTACAATGACGATGTACTTCTGCTGGCTTTTAAAGGTGACGAAGAAAGTGCCGACACTTGGTATCTCGATACTGGTGCAAGTAATCATATGTGTGGCAAGCGAAACATGTTCGTAGACTTGGACGAATCGGTGAGTGGCCAAGTCACATTCGGTGACTGTTCGAAGGTACCAGTAAAAGGCAAAGGTAAAATTTTAATTCGATTGAAAGATGGATCACAAAAATATATCGAAAATGTGTATTATGTGCCGAATATGAAAAACAACATCTTGAGTTTGGGACAACTCTTAGAAAAGAATTTCGATATTCATTTAAAGGATCGAACTCTTTTCTTAAGAGATAACCGAATGAAGTTGATAGCAAAAGTGCAGATGACGAAGAATCGGCTATTTCTATTGGATATCAAATATGGTGAAGCAAAGTGTCTAAAATCATCGATGAAAGATTCGGCTCGGTTATGGCATATGAGGTATGGACATCTCAATTTCGGCGGACTAAACTTGTTGGCGAGGAAGAACATGGTCAAAGGTTTGCCGATTATGAGTGAACCGAAAGAGTTATGTGAAGGGTGTTTACTTGGTAAACATCACCGAGCAAGTTTTCCAAAAGAAGCCGAGTTTAAAGCCAAGGAGCCATTACAACTTGTCCACACCGATGTATGTGGACCAATTACTCCAAATTCATTTGGTGGAAAAAGGTACATTCTAACATTTATTGATGATTTCACAAGGAAAACATGGGTAAATTTTCTAAAAAATAAATCGGAAGTTTTTGAAAATTTTAAAAGATTCAAAATGAATGTGGAAAAAGAAAGTGGGTTTTATTTGAAATCGGTCAGGTCAGACCAAAGTGGAGAATTCACTTCAAATGAGTTTGAAAATTTTTGCAAAGAAAATGGGATTCGGCATTTCTTAACGGCCTCCTATTCACCACAACAAAATGGAGTGGCCGAACGAAAAAATAGAACCATATTAGACATGGTGAGATGTATGTTGAGTAGTAAAAATATGCCGAAAGAATTTTGGGCAGAAGCGGTTGCATGTGCTGTGTACATTCTAAACCGATGCCCAACCCAGAGTCTACAAAATGTAACACCGCAGGAGATGTGGCATGGTTATAAGCCGAATGTAAGTCACTTTAAAATTTTTGGGAGCATAGCATATGCTCATGTCCCCGAACAAAAGAGAGTAAAACTTGATGACCGAAGTTCTCGGTTGATTTTTATCGGTTATGATCTAAAAACCAAAGGCTACAAGCTGTTTGATCCAGTCAATAAGAAGGTCATTGTTAGTCGAGATGTCGAATTTGATGAAGAAAGCTCATGGAGTTGGAGCGATGAAGCCGAAAGCAGCAGACCGAATGAAGTACTCGGTCAAGAAGAAAAGAAAAGAAATGAAGTCGAAGTTAATGCTCTATCGCCTGCAACAACACCTCGGTTCAATTCGCCTCAAGTCGGTTCTCCACAAACCGAAGCGTCGTCAAGTTCAACTCCACCAAGAAATCCAAGGACGAGGACTATGACCGAGTTATATGAGGTAACCGAAATGCAAAATAATCTAACATTATTTTGTTTGTTTGCCGAATGCGAGCCAATGAATTTTGAAGAAGCGGTCAAAGACCGAAGGTGGAAAGAAGCAATGGACGAAGAAATCAGTGCTATTGAGAGAAATAGAACTTGGGAGATCACCGAACTTCCCAAAGGCAAGAAACCCATAGGAGTGAAATGGGTGTACAAGGAGAAAAAGAACGTTAAGGGAGAAATCGAGCGATACAAGGCAAGGTTAGTGGTCAAAGGCTACAAACAACAAGCTGGCATTGATTATGATGAAGTTTTCTCACCAGTAGCGTGACTCGAGACAATTCGACTGATCATTGCTATGGCGGCTCAATTCAGTTGGAAGATATATCAATTGGATGTTAAATCGGCATTCCTCAATGGATATCTTGAAGAAGAAGTCTACATCGAGCAACCACTCGGTTATGAGAAGAAAGGACATGAGTCGAAAGTACTGAAGCTAAAGAAGGCTTTATATGGCCTGAAGCAGGCACCGAGAGCATGGAATAGTCGAATCGACATATACTTCCAAGCACACGGTTTCATGAAGTGTCCTTATGAGCATGCATTATACATAAAGAAGTCCGAAAAAGGTGATATTTTTATAGTATGTTTATATGTGGATGATCTCATCTTCACAGGAAACAATCCACGTATGTTCGATGACTTCAAAAGCTCGATGGTTAAAGAATTTGAAATGACCGACATCGGTCAGATGGCATATTATTTGGGAATAGAGGTAAAGCAAAGACCGAATGGGATTTTCTTATCCCAAGAAGGATATGCTCGGTCGATTTTGAGAAAGTTCAATATGGAGCAAAGCAATTCGGTCAATACCCCAGTAGACTGCGGAACAAAATTATCAAAGTTCGATGAAGGGAGCAATGTGGACTCGACGCATTTTAAAAGCTTGGTAGGCAGTCTTCGGTATCTTACATGCACAAGACCGGATATTCTATATGGAGTCGGCTTGATCAGTCGATACATGGAAGAACCAAAATTGACACATTTATCAGCGGCGAAAAGGATATTGAGATATATCAAAGGTACACCAAATTTCGGTTTGTTCTATTCGAAATCTAACAATTTTGAATTATATGCATATACCGATAGCGATCGGGGAGGAGATATAGATGACCGGAAAAGTACGAGAGGGTACATTTTCTTCATCGGTGAATCAGCATTTACTTGGTGTTCCAAGAAGCAACCGATAGTGACACTATCAACTTGTGAAGCCGAATACGTTGCTATATCGGCTGGAGTTTGCCATGCTATATGGCTAAGAAATCTGCTGAAAGATCTAAAGGTTGAACAGGAAAGACCTACGAAGATGTATGTGGACAACCAATCTGCTATAGCACTGGCGAAGAATCCAGTGTTTCATGAACGAAGCAAGCACATTGATACTCGGTATCACTCTATCAGAGAACATGTGAGGAAGAAAGAGGTCGAACTCGTTCATGTCAAATCACAAGATCAACTGGCCGACATTTTTACAAAGCCCCTAAAATTTGAAGTGTTCGCAAAATTGCGAGGAAAGATCGGCATGGTAAAACAAGTTTAAGGGAGCATGTTAGAAATTAAACTTGTTTTCGGTTACAAAGAATTGAAGAGACATCGGTTATAAAAGGAAGGGATACCAATTCATGAATAGGTTTAATGAAAGGATATGTAACGGTTATTGTAATCAATTGGTAGTATGAAGAGTCATAATGAAGGGGCATGTAAACTCCTATATAAGGAGATGTTTTGTAAAGTTTTTAAGAGAGCAAGGAAAATATAAGAATAGTTTATTGATACTTTCTCCATTCTCTATCCATTCTCTCCTCCAAACACATTCGGCTACATCGTAGACCGAACATAAAGTCGAGAAGATCCTAACAAGTTGTAGTTTAATTCAAAGACAGATTTAAGTAGTTCCAACTACACATAGTTATCGCAGTTCAAAATTCAAACTGCAATTTTCTGTAGGCTTATTTCATGAAAACACATCTGTAGTTCACCAATCTTCTTAAAGACCTACTAAGCTATTTCCGTTATGCGATAACCGCCTTGTAGCTTCATTCCATTAATAAAGTTTCACCATGCTATTGTCCTTAGAGACAATGACCTAACCATCCCTCTCTAATCGCAACTAAAATTCATTCTTGTATCTTCTCAAACACAAATCCATCCCCAATTTGCGTCAGGGCACCCGAATTCCAAAGCAAGAAAAACGAGAACGCGATTAGGGGGAAAAAGAAAAATAGAAATTAAAGAGTCAGAGATTGAATTTTGGAATAAAATTAGAACAAAATAGTCACGTGCGTGACACATGACTCATTTCTCCTTGACTCTTTTCAATATTTAACACAATCAAACAACAAGGTATTTAGAAAACAAAGAACTAAAACTCCAGGGGGTTATTGCATAACAAAAAAAGTACAGGTAGGTTTTTAAGTAAATGGATAAACTACAGGGGTGATTTCATGAAAGAAGCGGTTTTCTAATTAAATGAAGTTACAACATCCCAGAAACAAGACACATGTGTTTCAGTATTTAGATTTTGATATACCAAACATCTTTGTGGCTCAGTTAAAGTGAAGGCTAAATTTCACTTAAATACCATGATTCTTAACTACTTTTCACAAAAAATACCAAATACTTTGTAAATTACAAATAAATACCATGAAATTAGCATCTTTCAAACAAATAACAAGAGCTTTACACATTATTTGATTTCAACAGATATATTTCAAGAATGGTATTAAACTGAATAAAGTTTGATCCTCTTGGTATTTAGTTGGAAAATGCAAAGTTCATGATTGTTTTTAGCATATATAAAGTATTTATAAGAAAAACGTTGAAAAGTTTTGCATTTTAGTGAAATTTTGTCAAAAGAAAAAAAGCCTAGTAGACACTAAGAGTAAGCACATTTCATATAATCAGACTCAAGATTTTCAAATACCTTCAACCAAACATAACAAAAACGAATAAAATGAACCTCATTCTATAAATAAAAGTAACTTGAATTTGCAATTTAATGATTTTAGCCTTTACCTGATAAAGGTAGTAGTCCAGATTTTCGAAGAAATATGAGATCAGACTAGACCCTCTAGAATCCACCATTATACTAAATAATCCCGAGGAGAGAGCAGAAATGATAGGAAAATATAGGTCAGGATATATATTCACATTCTTAATGAGCGCCTTAACAGAATTGCTGCTGCAAGAGAATAAAAGAAAATTCAAACATGAGATTGCATATAATAAATAGAGGCTGAATTGCAGGAAACCCCCCTGACTTGTTGCCAGATTAGCGGGTAACCTCCCTTTGAGTCAAAACTGCAGTTTGGCTCCAATTCTAAGAGTGCGACTATTTTTTGCAATTTCTTTCATCTCTCCGAACTACCCATCAATTAATCTTTTCAAGCAACCTTTCTTTGAGTCAAGAAGTTGCAGTGCCTCCAACTCTAAGTTGGTTACTATTTGAGTTGTGCCTTTCATTTCTTTCCCAAAATACCATTCAATTAATCTTTTCATAAAACCATTTCCTCTTTGTAATATTAAATTTGTATCATTTCCCCCCCTAAATTTTCATTCTCGTCTTATTTAATTAAGATCAGCTTCTATCTGAAAAATATGTGTAACCAAGGGGAATTGGGCCTTTTTATCCGGAGGGGGTTTCTTGCTAACTGGATAAAAGTGAGAGAGGTTCCATGTAAACTAGTCTCAATCAAATAAACATAAACACGTCCAGACACACATGTTAACGTATAGTTAAGAAAGAATGACGCTGATCTGGAGAAGGATTTTGATGGATCTCCGGATCTCCTTCAGATGTTATCTTTCGTTGATCTGCTGCTAGCGCTGATGGAAGGCTGAGATTGGGTTTGAAGAGTTGACTCTTGTAGCGTGTGTTCTCAATGGGTTTTTTGTGGTTGAGGCCGAGCTACCTGCAAGGAAGTCCCGGGGTGGTTGTGCCACCGAGGACCCTCCGACGACCAAATTAGACGGGGTATTTTGGCGTAGTAACAGCCTATTGGGGGGTGAAATTGGCTTACCTGAGTCGTCTGAGAGAGGGGTTTATATAGTGGCAGCCATGGACAGGCGGGCGCGAGATTCACGCCGGCCGTTACGCCCCTGGCGTCACGCCCGCGTGATAGGCGGGATCCCCCATTAATGACGAGACATGCTCGTTAATGGGGGATCGTGATGGCGTGAGACGCGGGATCATGGGCAGCGGTTATCTCGCGCCTGGCGAGATTCGCGGAGCCGTGGTGGAGGCGCCTGTGATCGGTGCTGTGGGTCGGTCAGTGAGACCGTGGAAGATGAGCTCGGCGGGAGGCTCGGGAACGAGTGGGAGGCCGAGGCATCTTGGTTCTGTGATAACTCGGAGGCGAGCTGGGGGTGGCCTGGAAGGCCACCGAAGGTCGGGAATATCCTCGGGTTGTAGGCCCGGGGTAAGCTTCCAACGTAACGTTCTTGATCCTTTCTTATAAGCTCTGCGACACATCATCTGCCACGTGTCATGATCTGGGGAGTTACCGATATCGTGCATCCTCATTAGCCCCCCACTCTCGTCTCGACCCGTTCCTGGGTCGGGTCGAGAGCGGTCTGACCGGTCACCTGGGGTAAGCTCTCACTTGAAGATATCGTCGGGCTATTAGTTGTATTTTTTTGATGACGTCAGCGGATCAGGAGAGAGATCTCGCATTTAAGAGGAAACGCCGGTTTGTCCGTGCGTTCGTCGAAGCGACAGCCCACGTGTCTGGCGCTGGTTGGCTGACGAGACGGACCGCAGGTGTTCCCGCGTCCGATGGGACGCGCCCAATGTGAGTGTGACAGGTGGAATGTTGTCGGCCGTTGGTTGCAAAGCGTCGTTTTGACGGGAGGCGATCGTAGCCGTAGGATGTGTACGCCGGCAGCTATAAATAGATGTTGGATTCCTATCAGGGCCCATACCTCACCATAACTTCCTCGTCCCTAGTCGTGTTAGCTCGGCGCTCTCCTCCCCAGGTCGGATTCCTTGCGTTTTCTCTTCCGAAGAATCGTCCCTTTGATCAGGTTAGATGTCTTCTACCGAGAAGTCTGTAGAAATAGTCCGGGAAGAGTCTAGGGAGTCTTCTGCAGCTTCCTCTTCTACTTCTTCCTCTTCTTCTTCTGAGTCGGAGTCTTCCCGGGAAGTTAGGGTTAGTCATGCTCCCCGGGGTCGTGCGACGGGGGCGGTCCCCAGAGCACAGGTTATGGATGCTCTTAGCACGTCATCCGTGCTGAGGCACGCGGATGAGCTCGCCACCATCCGGACTCGTTTCCACATTTCTGCCGGCTATTTGCTTCGTCTGGCCAAGGAGGGGGAGAGGGCAGACCAGGTACGGGGCAAGGAGATTGCCTTGTACCTGGAAGCCTTTTGGGCCGGGATGTGCCTGCCCTTCTCCCCTGAGGTGAGTGCAGGGTTGAATTGTTTTGGGTTAGCCCCAGGCCAGTTAGTGCCAAACTCTTGTAGGATTCTCCTTGGGTTCCTAGTCCGTTTGAAATTGCGTCCGATCTCTTTCAGTCGGAGCCTTCTCGTTTCTTCTCTTTGCTACAAAAACCACCCTGGCGCTCGCAGGGGCGAGCCGAGCTGGGTATCATCTCTTTTAGAAAACAACGGGAGGATGCCGCCGGGTCGGGAATCGTCGTAGTGCCTTCTTCCATTCACGAATTGAAGAAGAAGTTTTTGTTTGTTGGGCCACCCGAAGGTGAGGATTGGCCTATGCCCATCCAGTGGCACGGGGCCAGCTGCCCGCGGGTGAGTCGGTCGAATCATCCCGACGCGGTGGCGGTGGCGGAGTGGGAGCCCCTCCCCCGGGTTGATGTCTGAGCGGGCCTTCAATTGGGCCGGGCTCAGCTGTCACGCCCCGCTTCCCAGTGTACGGCGAAGTGGACGCGACGAGGCCCGCTACGTATATACTCAGAAGTACATACGCTAAGCGTAACTAAGCAATATAAAGTAAATCACAAGAGACGAATAATATGGAAATAACAGCAACTTTTATTAATAACATTCTTTCTACAATGCAGGAAAAGAAAATACAACTGGAATGAAAAAGCAATGCCCAAACAGTGGCATAACAGGAAATGAAATAAACTGGAAAGAACAAGGTACAATTATCTAGAGCTCTGGGTGTGCCTGGAACTGCTCCAAATCCTCACTGGTGGGCTCGATCTCAGCTTGGTCCAACGCACATGACGACATTCAAAGAAGAAAGAGATAGAATGTCGTCAGCGAACAGGTCGCTCGGTAAGTCCCAAAAGAATAAGAAGAATGAGAATGATAGAGTAACAGTATTTTCTAAAGTATTATATTATTGAATATTATGGAACATTGTGTAACACTGTTGTTTGTAGCTTAGTACAGAAGGATGCCAGTGTATACGAGGGGGATCTCTATATACTAGAGATCAGGGCAAAAGGAAAGTACAAGGAACCGTTATGCCACGGTACAACAGCAATAGGATTCATGTTAGGTGTCTTAATCTGACCACCTCGTGCCACCTTTAACACCTTCCGTACCAATCTACACCTTAAACCCCGTAGTGTTTTAACAGTAATGTGGTATTGGAATATGTAAGTTGGATGACTGACCAAAACCATGATATCAGTAATCATGTTGCAACTGTATAATCATGTAAATGGAATATCAGGATAATGGATGAATATCCATGGTTTGATTCAGTCAAAATGAATATATTGTTAACTGGGTTCATGGATTCATGTATTCAAAGTGTGTTGGAATATAAAAGAATATAGATTGACTTGAATCATATTCGAGTCAGGAATAGTCAGACTCTAACCCGAGTCAGACTAAAAGAAGAGAATTTGAAGTTCAATATTAGCTAGGGGCCTTATTGTAATTTGTGAAACTTGAGGGGGTTTTATGTAAAAAGTACTTTTGTATATTTTTCAAAATACAGCTCAAGTATTTAATATTCGTCTTTAATATTATAATGAATGTGAATTTTATTTATGTTATTCTAGTGAATATATCCTAATAAAAATATTAATTGTTTTATCTGAAATTCATGGTATTTTAATGTAACTTTAAATCTCGTAATTTTTAGAAAAATGTGGAAACTTTATATTATGATAAAATAGGGTTTTAAATGATGATTATATATATATTAACACATGAATAATTTTAAATAAATATTTTATTTTAAAAAAAATCTCATTTTCCTTAAATGTCGTATTTTAACCCTTCGAGACCGAATGCTCCTTGCGGAGGTCTGAATCTCGCACTACTAGCCTGCGGGTGCACGATGAACCGTACTATCCCTAACAGGTTCCCCAAAAGTGGGTTGTAGCAGCACTTTGCTTAGGTTTATAAGTACTTTTCATTTGGGAAAACGGTTTTATAAATATAGGGTATTTATTTGCAAAAGAGTACAGTTTTCCGTATTTTAGTTATTAGGGTTTCCTAAGCCAACTAGCCTACTTCTAAGTCTAAATGATGAGTCATTAGAAACCTCAAATCGCCTCTTCACCGTCAATTGCGGCCAGGTAAGTGCCAGGTAAGTGGGAAGGAACCACAGTCGTGGGCCTAATTAAAAACCACTAGCCTTAGACACACTTGCCTAGGCACCACAAGACAGTTTAGATAAATGATCGTTGTCCATGACCAATCGTGTTTTCATTTTATTAAAATATTTTATCTAGAAAAGTTTACAACTTAAAGCTTTAAATAAAAGTTATAAAGATTATGGTATTTTAGTGTAAAGTCCTGTAATTTCGTATTCTGTATTTTTGATATTTATCAATTAGGGTTATATTGAGTGTGTGTAGGGGTAGGTCATTACCCCGTGACTTATTTTAAGTTTTGGTGAAGTTTAAAGGTAAAACATGACAAGTTAAAGTTGAAGGTATTAAAGTGGAAGAATAAGGTATTTAAAAACGTTATCATTTTATGTGTGAAATTTCATTCAAATTGGGTTCTACAAGTTTAGTGATCAAGATAATCCTATTTAGGAGTGAGGGAATTAATTAAACTAAGAAAAATGAACTTCATGGTATTTTTATGAAAAGAATACGGTTTTGCAAAGAAGTTATCATTTTATGTGAAAAAGTTTGATTAAATCGGTTTATAGGTGATTAATAGTCAACAGGCATATGGGTAGATAATATGTATTAGGTGACAAGTGGAAATTTAGAGAAAAACCGAATCGGAAATCGGTTTGTCCGATTTCCGTCGGGTTCCAAAAAGTCGTATTTTTACTTTAAAGAAAAGAGAGATAGAAGAAGGTGGGACTTGCGATTTGGACAAGCTAAGGAAGCTAGAGGTCGTGGTGGTTGTCGATTCGTTGAAAACGTCGCGAAGGTCCTGATCCGGTCGCCGGAATCCGTCGTCGATTTCGGCAGCGCTTCGCTTCTCGCTCTTCGTACCGAGTTCTCGAGAATTTGGGAGAGTGGACTTAGAGTTGTGAAGGGAAAAGGTAGAGGATAGGGGTCTTTATATAGGGCTAGGCTAGGGTTAGGGTTTGGATTAAAAAAAATATAAAAAACATTAAAAATTCATTAAAAATCATTAAACGTAGGAGTAAAAGGGATTTATTGGCCAAATTAAAACCGATCCAGGTATAATAAGTGTGCAAGAGGGTTGACCAAGTCAAGAGCCAACTTTTCTCAGTTGGTGACTCGGTCGTCCGGCCAAGTCCGGCCGGCGGCGCCGGACCGAGTCGCCGGCCGGCGGCGCCGGA
Source organism: Agapanthus africanus (assembly GCA_030015575.1). Classification (NCBI taxonomy): domain Eukaryota; kingdom Viridiplantae; phylum Streptophyta; class Magnoliopsida; order Asparagales; family Amaryllidaceae; genus Agapanthus; species Agapanthus africanus. The sequence continues at coordinate 54,534,466 of JASDDO010000004.1, forward strand.
CCGAGTCGCCGGCCGGCGGCGCCGAGTCGGGCCGAGTCAAGGGTCCAATGGCCGGGGGTTTTCTTGAGGAACAACTTGGTATTTTTACTTTTTGTTGTCCAGTACATATTTTGGGAGTTATGGCCTTTTTACCGTTGACTTCCAAAAAAAAAATAAATACAAAAATAATGTGGGGCATGGGATTTGAACTCCGGTAGCTTGGTTCAGCAATGCAAGGTATTACCAATGAGCTACAAGCTTCTTCTTGTAATTATTGTAAGGAATTAGATACTTAAATTGTTTCCAGCAACATTAATACTCCAAGTATACATTATATTTAAAGCAATTTTTTGGTATACAAAATTGGAGTTGTTACAATCTACCCTCCTTACAAAAATTTCGTCCTCGAAATTTACAACTTTTATTTAAGGACTAGTTTACAAAAATGTGCGGATATCTTGCACGCATCTCATCCTCCCTTTCCCACGTGGATTCTCCTGTAGTGTCTTTCCTCCACATTACCCGGACCAAATTAAATTCTTTGTTCCGAAGTGTCTTCACTTTCCTGTCCAGGATCTCCACAGGTTGTTGCTCACAAGACAAATCGGGCTGTATCGTGAGCTCGGAATGATCAAGTACATGGCTGGGGTCACTCACATACCTTCTGAGTTGGGATATGTGGAACACGTTATGCACTCCTTCCAATGAGTGTGGAAGCGCTAAACAATATGCCACTTCACCGACTCGTTCGAGTATATCGAACGGTCCAATCTATCTCGGACTCAACTTTCCCCGTCTTCCAAATCTGATCACTCCGCGGTTCGGAGAGATTTTCAGAAATACATGATCTCCTGGCTGGAACTCCAAGTGTCGTCTCTTCGCATCAGCCCAGTGTTTCTGTCTATCTTAGGCTATGCGCATTCTTTCCCTGATAGTACGAACCACATCAATGGTCGCTACTATCATCTCTGGTCCAAGGAGTTCTCTCTCCCCGATGTCGTCCCAACTTAATGGTGATTGACACTTCCTTCCATATAATGCTACAAAAGGTGTCATTCCTATGCTTGCTTGGTAGCTGTTGTTGTACGCAAACTCCACAAGATGTAGGTGATCTTCCCATGATCCTTTGAAGTCGAGCATACATGCTCTGAGCATATCCTCCAAGATCTGAATAGTTCGTTCCGACTGACCATCTGTTTGTGGATGATAAGCCGTGCTGAAGTTCAGACTTGTTCCCAAGCTAGCTTGCAGACTTTGCCAAAATTGCGATCGGAACCAGGTATCACGATCGGAGACAATATAGACCGGTACTCCATGAAGTCTCACAATTTCCTCCATATACTTCTTCGCTAAAGTCTCAGTTGATTGGCCAACTCGAAATGGAATGAAGTGAGCCGACTTTGTGAGTCGATCCACAATGACCCAAATCGCATCGTTACCCTTTGTGCTGCGAGGAAGAGCAGTTACAAAGTCCATCGTGATGTGCTGCCACTTCCATTCTGGGATTGGTAACGGTTGAAGTAGTCCAGCTGTCCTGTGATGTTCAGCCTTTACTTGCTGACACATCAAGCATTTTGCGACACTCCTGGCTACTTCACGCTTCATTCCATGCCACCAATAATTCTGACGTAGATCTTTGTACATTTTGGTACCTCCAGGATGTACTGAATAGGGAGAGCTGTGAGCTTCTTTCATTAACTCTTCCCGACAGGACCCTTTGGTACACACAATTTGCTGCCGTATCTCAAAGATCCGTCTTCATGGATGATAAAATCTGTTCTGAGTCCATTCTCCACTTGTTCTCTGATCTTTTGCAACTTAGCATCGCTGGCTTGAGCTGCTTTGATTTGATTGACAATAGTTGATTGGACTTGTAGATTCATCAAATTTGAAACATCACTTGGCATGACTAGTTCAATCTCCATCTGATGTAGGTCCTGCTGTAGCTTCCACTGGGCGGTGAGATTCATTGCTAATGGTTGGCGACTAAGAGCATCAGGTACTACGTTCACCTTCCCTGGATGATACTGCAAGTTGATGTCAAAGTCCGCCATCAGTTCTAACCATCTTCTGTGCCGCATATTCAACTCCTTCTGAGTAAACACGTACTTCAGGCTTTTATGATCTGTGTAGATGTTCACTCGTTCACCAAGTAAATAGTGGCGCCAAATTTTGAGAGCAAAAATGACGGCTGCCAACTCTAGATCATGCGTCAGATAATTGCGCTCATGAGTCTTCAGTTGTCTTGAAGCATAAGCCACAACCTTACCATGCTGATGTAGAACACATCCTAGTCCCTTACCGGATGCATCACAATGTACTTCGAATCCTCTAGTTTGATCCGATATGACGAGGATAGGTGCAGATGTCAGTCTTGACTTGAGTTCTACGAAAGCTTGCTCGCATGCTTCTGACCACACAAATTCTTCATCTTTTCTTGTGAGCTTGGTCAGGGGTGTTGCTATCTTCGAAAAGCCTTCAATGAATCTTCTGTAGTATCCAGCTAAGCCCAAGAAACTCCGAATATCCTTCACTGATTTTGGTGTAGGCCATTCGCTGACTGCTGAAACTTTTGTTGGATCCACAGAAATCCCTTCTCCTGATACGATGTGTCCGAGAAAACCAACCTGTTTTAGCCAAAACTCGCACTTGCTGTATTTGGCATAAAGCTTATGTTGTCGACGTGTTTCCAGGACAATTCGTAAGTGCTCCGCATGCTCTTTCCGATTCTTAGAATATACCAGGATGTCGTCGATGAAGATGACAACGAACCTGTCTAAATATTCCCGGAAAACTTGGTTCATAAGGTTCATGAAGATTGCCGGTGCATTGGTCACTCCAAATGGCATTACTAGAAATTCGTAATGTCCATAGCGAGTTCTGAAAGCTGTTTTGTGAATATCGGCCTCCTTGCCCTTCACTTGATGATAACCTGAACGAAGATCTAGTTTAGAGAAGACACAAGATCCACTTAGCTGATCGAATAAATCGTCGATGCGCGGGAGTGGATACTTGTTCTTTATAGTAACTTCGTTCAAGGCCCTATAGTCGATGCACATTCTGTATGAACCTTCCTTCTTCTTCACCAACAGTACAGGTGCTCCCCAACTTGAAGTGCTGGGACGAATCCATCCTTTCGCCAGTAATTCGTCCAACTGTGTTCTAACTTCTTTCAATCCTTCCGGACTTAGTCTATACGGTGCCTTGATCACTGGTTGTGCTCCTGGTACTAAGTCAATACTGAATTCAAGAGCTCGATCGGGAGGCAAACCTGATATATCGTCAGGGAATACATCGTCGAACTCTCGAACTACCTCCGGTCTTGATTCTTCCTCTGCATAAGCTGCTGCAACTACTGCTTCCCTTGGTTTCGCTTTGTAAGTACTTGGCTCCAATGTACGATCTCCACTCTTGAAATAGAAGACCGGATGATCTGTAATCTCAAATACTACCCTCCTTTGACGACAGTCGATGGTAGCATAAAAGGTTCCAAGCCAGTCCATTCCTAGAACCACATCGAAGTTTGGTATGTCCAGTACTTTGAAATCAGCGTAAAACTCTCGACTGCAGACGATAACTGGACACATGCTGTATCCCTTAGTTGCCTTTAGAACACCATTTCCAGAACTGACGTTCCAGCTGGATACAAGCGGTGAGACTGGAATCGCATGGGTTCGGACAAACCGTTGCGACATAAAGCAGTGGGATGCTCCAGTATCAAACAGTGCAAGTGCAGGTAGTGAAGCTACTAGGATGTACCTAAGGTATATGGGATAGGTTTTAGGTATAGGGAAAGTGTGTAGGTAAACAAGACTAAAAGTTTGAGAAAGAAAGTTTACCAGTAATGACTTGGCCAGTGGCCTCAGCTTCTTCCACATACATCATGAAAGCCTGGCGCTTCGGCACATTCCTCCTGGCCTGAGGAGCATTCCTCTGAACGTTCCTTTGAGTTTGATGGAACTGTCGAGGAGGTGGTGCGGCTTGTGGTCCCCTAGGTGGTGCAGGCAGTGCAAGTCTGGGAGCAGGTGCCGGAAGAGCTGGTCGCTGCTGATAAGTATTTGCTGGCCTGGGTGCAGCAACTGAGTTCTGCCTTTGGGGACAAGATCCAATATCATGAGTGGCTGAACCGCAGATTAAGCAAAGGCGGTTGGCTCGACGGCAGTCCTTCATCATATGTCCAGTTCTCTTGCAGTAAGTGCAAAAGGCTGGGCTAGGACGATGAGTTGGTACTCCGGGTCGTCTCGGCACGAAAGATGGTCTGGACGTGGCTCCACCTGCCATCTGGTTGGCAGGGCGTTTGACTCCTGCAGACTGAGGTCTGCCCCTCTCTTTTATCACTGCCTCATAACTGCGGGCAGCTTCTAGGGCTTCCTCATGAGTCAAAAACTTTCCTGTGGCTAGAGCAGCCTTGATCTCTGTGTCCAAACCTTGCTGAAAACGACGGGCTCTAATATTGTCCGTCGGTATCAGGTGTGCCGCGAATCTGTTTAAAGATTGTGTTAGCTGTGTAATATGTGATATTTTAAAAATTGAACTACTGCGACATATCTTACCGGCTCAACATAGTGAACTCAGCATCGTATTCATCTACCGATTTCTCCCACATTAATCCTTGCTGTAGATGAATAAACTGCTGCTCCATAGCGAACCTGGCAGTCACAGGGAAATATTTCACGTCAAACTTCTCGCGAAATGTCTTCCATTCAATCGGCTGTGCTAGACGGGTTTCTTCCGCCTTCCACCAATTTCGAGCATTATCCGTGAGCTGTAGCTTCGCTACACGGACCCAAGCGTTATCTGGCACTTGAGCTGCTGCCAGATCGTCTTCGATGCTTTGTGCCCATTCTTCTGCTTCGAGAGGGCTTCCTTTACCAGAGAACTGCTTTGGGTGCAAAGCCCTGAATTGCTTTACTCCCGGTGCATCGTTATCAGGATGGCTCAGAAGTTGTTGCTGTCCCTCGAGAAAACTACGGATCGCATCAAATAACATCGTCTGCTCAGTGGGTGGTGCGGGAACAACTGGTGTGAGAGGTAGTGCTGGTGGGGTGTTGTTGACGTTGGTGCTGGTGTTGTTCGGGGAATCCATAATCCTGAAGAAAAATTTGGATTAGGACAGAATCAAATACATGAAATGATAAGATTCAAGGAATAGAGATTTGCAAGTTTCAAAGAACATGAATTGTAAAGAATGTTTTAGTTGCTGGTTCTTATGTTATATTGCTTAGGTTGTTCACGCAGACCAGAACTGCATGACAGGGATTCATACAGCTCTGACCTGCATGGGCCACCAACAAAACCTGTCACGCCCCGCTTCCCAGTGTACGGCGAAGTGGACGCGACGAGGCCCGCTACGTATATACTCAGAAGTACATACGCTAAGCGTAACTAAGCAGTATAAAGTAAATCACAAGAGACGAATAATATGGAAATAACAGCAACTTTTATTAATAACATTCTTTTTACAATGCAGGAAAAGAAAATACAACTGGAATGAAAAAGCAATGCCCAAACAGTGGCATAACAGGAAATGAAATAAACTGGAAAGAACAAGGTACAATTATCTAAAGCTCTGGGTCTGCCTGGAACTGCTCCAAATCTTCACTGATGGGCTCGATCTCAGCTTGGTCCAACGCACCTGACGACATTCAAAAAAGAAAGAGATAGAATGTCGTCAGCGAACAGGTCGCTCGGTAAGTCCCAAAAGAATAAGAAGAATGAGAATGATAGAGTAACAATATTTTCTAAAGTATTATATTATTGAATATTATGGAACATTGTGTAACGCTGTTGTTTGTAGCTTAGTACAGAAGGATGCCAGTGTATACGAGGGGGATCTCTATATGCTAGAGATCAGGGCAAAAGGAAAGTACAAGGAACCATTATGCCACGGTACAACAGCAATAGGATTCAGGTTAGGTGTCTTAATCTGACCACCTTGTGCCACCTTTAACACCTTCCGTACCAATCTACCCCTTAAACCCCGTAGTGTTTTAACAGTAATGTGGTATTGGAATATGTAAGTTGGATGACTGACCAAAACCATGATATCAGTAATCATGTTGCAACTGTATAATCATGTAAATGGAATATCAGGATAATGGATGAATATCCATGGTTTGATTCAGTCAAAATGAATATATTGTTAACTGGGTTCATGGATTCATGTATTCAAAGTGTGTTGGAATATAAAAGAATATAGATTGACTTGAATCATATTCGAGTCAGGAATAGTCAGACTCTAACCCGAGTCAGACTAAAAGAAGAGAATTTGAAGTTCAATATTAGCTAGGAGCCTTATTGTAATTTGTGAAACTTGAGGGGGTTTTATGTAAAAAGTACTTTTGTATATTTTTCAAAATATAGCTCAAGTATTTAATATTCGTCTTTAATATTATAATGAATGTGAATTTTATTTGTGTTATTCTAGTGAATATATCCTAATAAAAATATTAATTGTTTTATCTGAAATTCATGGTATTTTAATGTAACTTTAAATGTTGTAATTTTTAGAAAAATGTGGAAACTTTATATTATGATAAAATAGGGTTTTAAATGATTATTATATATATATTAACACATGAATAATTTTAAATAAATATTTTATTTTAAAAAAAATCTCATTTTCCTTAAATGTGGTATTTTAACCCTTCGAGACCGAATGCTCCTTACGGAGGTCTGAATCTCGCACTACTAGCCTGCGGGTGCACGATGAACCGTACTATCCCTAACAGGTTCCCCAAAAGTGGGTTGTAGCGGCACTTTTCTTAGGTTTATAAATACTTTTCATTTGGGAAAACGGTTTTATAAATATGGGGTATTTATTTGCAAAAGAGTACAGTTTTCCGTATTTTAGTTATTAGGGTTTCCTAAGCCAACTAGCCTACTTCTAAGTCTAAACGATGAGTCATTAGAAGCCTCAAATCGTCTCTTCACCGTCAATTGCGGCCAGGTAAGTGCCAGGTAAGTGGGAAGGAACCACAGTCGTGGGCCTAATTAAAAACCACTAGCCTTAGACACACTTGCCTAGGCACCACAAGACAGTTTAGATAAACGATCGATGTCCATGACTAATCCTGTTTTCATTTTATTAAACTATTTTATCTAGAAAAGTTTACAACTTAAAGTTTTAAATAAAAGTTATAAAGATTATGGTATTTTAGTGTAAAGTCCTATAATTTCGTATTCTGTATTTTTGATATTTATCAATTAGGGTTATATTGAGTGTGTGTAGGGGTAGGTCATTACCCCGTGACTTATTTTAAGTTTTGGTGAAGTTTAAAGGTAAAACATGACAAGTTAAAGTTGAAGGTATTAAAGTGCAAGAATACGGTATTTAAAAACGTTATCATTTTATGTGTGAAATTTCATTCAAATTGGGTTCTACAGGTTTAGTGATCAAGATAAACCTATTTAGGAGTGAGGGAATTAATTAAACTAAGAAAAATGAACTTCATGGTATTTTTATGAAAAGAATACGGTTTTGCAAAGAAGTTATCATTTTATGTGAAAAAGTTTGATTAAATCGGTTTATAGATGATTAATAGTCAACAGGCATATGGGTAGATAATATGTATTAGGTGACAAGTGGAAATTTAGAGAAAAACCGAATCGGAAATCGGTTTGTCCGATTTCCGTCGGGTTCCAAAAAGTCGTATTTTTACTTTAAAGAAAAGAGAGATAGAAGAAGGTGGGACTTACGATTTGGACAAGCTAAGGAAGCTAGAGGTCGTGGTGGTTGTCGATTCATTGAAAACGCCGCGAAGGTCCTGATCCGGTCGCCGGAATCCGTTGTCGATTTCGGCATTGCTTCGCTTCTCGCTCTTCGTACCGAGTTCTCGAGAATTTGGGAGAGTGGACTTAGAGTTGTGAAGGGAAAAGGTAGAGGATAGGGGTCTTTATATAGGGCTAGGCTAGGGTTAGGGTTTGGATTAAAAAAAATATAAAAAACATTAAAAATTCATTAAAAATCATTAAACCTAGGAGTAAAAGGGATTTATTGGCCAAATCAAAACCGATCCAGGTATAATAAGTGTGCAAGAGGGTTGACCAAGTCAAGAGCCAACTTTTCTCAGTTGGTGACTCGGCCGTCCGGCCAAGTCCGGCCGGCGGCGCCGGACCGAGTCGCCGGCCGGCGGCGCCGAGTCGGGCCGAGTCAAGGGTCCAATGGCCGGGGGTTTTCCTGAGAAACAACTTGGTATTTTTACTTTTTGTTGTCCAGTACATATTTTGGGAGTTATGGCCTTTTTACCGTTGACTTCCAAAAAAATAAATAGATAAATAAATACAAAAATAATGTGGGGCATGGGATTTGAACTCCGGTGGCTTGGTTCAGCAATGCAAGGTATTACCAATGAGCTACAAGCTCCTTCTTGTAATTATTGTAAGGAATTAGATACTTAAATTGTTTCCAGCAACATTAATACTCCAAGTATACACTATATTTAAAGCAATTTTTTGGTATACAAAATTGGAGTTGTTACATCAGCCCCGTCCAGTTCGCGGGTAAGTTAGGAGTTTTCAGGCGACCTGCTTAGACTTGTGTATTCTTTCACTTTTTCTGGCATTGCTGACTCCTTTGTTCTTTTGTCTTATGCAGAACCCATGGACCTAGGCAAATTTCGGGCAGCCCTGGTCGAACAGAAGAAGGGAAAGAAGGCCGGAGGCGCCGGCCTTTCAAGCCCGTCGTCGGCTCCGGCTCCACCGGCGGCTGCTCCATTCAGACGCCCAAGCAGGCCCCAGGCCCGGAGTCCAGCCGAGCGCCGAGCCGCAAACGTGCTCGGGAGCAAGTTCCCTGGGCTCCAGAGGTGGGGGGTGAGACTGGTTCCCCTGCGTCGCTCCTTAAGAGGTTTCATAGGACGACGCCCCGCTCCCCGGCTTCCCCGATCCTCAAGGACGATGGGGAGCTTCGCTTCGAGGTGCCCTCGGGGCTTTCCGTCGCCGAAAGCCTGATTTCGGAGATGGAAAGGTCGGCCGGGGGCAGAATCCCTCGGGGGACCCTCTGGGCCCAAATGGCGGCCATTGCTCAAGAGACCGTGCAGGTTAGTGTTCGCACCCCACTCGGTTCTTCATTCAGTATTTTTGTTCACGAGATTGGGTGCCCCCTTTTCCTTTTAACCCTCCTCTGTTTTTCTTCAGGTCCTCCAGCACGTCGCCCTCGTCGTTAACATGGAGGATGAGGAAATTGCCCCGGCAATGCGGGCCGCAGGCGAGTTCTCCTCGCGAGAGGAGAGCTCAAGGCTTGAGCTGGAGGCGGCGCTGGAGAGGGTCGCTGCCCTCGAAGAATGGGTGGCGGCCGAGGATCGGGAGATCTCCAAGTACCGAGAGGCCGTCCGAACCTCTGAGGCCAAGCTAGAAGATTTCAGGGTGCTTTTTGCCACCCTAAAGAAGACGGCGAACACCCTCTGAAGGGAGAACAAGGCGGCGAAGGAGGGAACAAAGCGTGCCGAGCTCCGAAGGCGGTAGAGAGCTACAAGAAGTCGGATCAGTATTACACCGACCTCGCTGGAGCCGCTGTCGTCGTTTGGCACGACGCTCTCGACGCCGTCAAGGCCCTAATGCCGGAGTTTCGTGATGGCGAGCTCCGGGGTGAGTACCCCCTCGGGGATGAGGCGTAGGGGAATGTTCCGGGAAACGCTGCAGGGGGAGAGGCCCCTGGTGGGAGAGTTGGGGATAAGTCAGTATCCTGGCCACCGGTGTCGAGGCTCCCGTTGTGGGCGCCGACCTCCAAGATGCCACCCCGGTTGTCGCAGTGGAAGCGCATCTCATCGATGTTCTCCCCGGCCCCGAGGCCTGAACTTCCTCGCCTCCTTATTTTCTTTGCGCTAAAATTTTGTAAGCCTCCGGGCATTTTTGTAAGGCTGGGGAGCCCACAATACCTCTGTAAAGACTTCTGATTTTTAATGAATAAATAATCTTTTTGCAGTGTTCTTTGCGTGCGCATTTTCCCTTTGTTTGTGGTAAACATTTTGTTTGCACGGTACTGCTTTCCTGTTTAGTCGGTTTTTCATCTAGCGATCACACGTCGAGTTGAATTCGACCATTTGCCAAGTGTGCAAAGACCGGTGAAAGGTCGGTATCTCCATGGCCCCGAAGTCGAGGTGGAGATCGCTTAGTAAAGACGTGGAGGGAGTTGAGCAGTGAAGCTGCTCGGTGGCCTCTTGATGAAGGTTTTGATCCTTAGCGTTGTGGGGTAAGGAGTCGAGGATGGACCGAGCATGGTGGCTACTCGGTGGCCTCTTGGTGAGGGCTTTTGGTCATTGGTGTTGTGGGGCAAGAGATTACCAGCCAAGGATGGTCCGAGCAGGGTTGCTGCCTGGTGGCCTCTTGGTGAGGGCTTTGATCCTTGGCATCGGTGGGTGGTGAACTACCAGCCATGGATGGACCGAGCAGGGTTGATGCCCGGTGTTCCCCTCTAAATGGCTGTGACGATGTGAGGACGTCTTGCCTGAGATTCGGGGCATATGCTATATGGTTTTATCCGTCTACCTCTCTGAAGATGCCAAGTTGATTTATGGCACCGTGTATCGGAGGTTTAGACGGATGCGGCCGATGTAGCAGACTTCGTCAGATTCCCCCTCTCTTGAGGGGTTTTTGATTGTGGGGACGCTCTTCCCTGCAGGCGCAAGCCCCTGCAGTTAATTACGCTACCGCGTCGTGGTAACAACTTTCTCCTTCTCCAGAATCTCACTTCGTGTCGTGTGTGTTTGTTTTGTTTGTGGATGCCCGTGGATTGTATACGGAGACTAAGTGATGCCATCGCCCGTAGGACGTGGATTAGTCCAAATCCGTATTTACTTAGATTTGGGTTTGGTGTTTTTTAGTTTAAGGATACGTTAGCCATGTTTGAGGCCAAGATCAACTTAAACATTCGTTAAGGATACGTTAGCCTAATCTCCAGGCTAAGATCAATTTAACGGGATCGTTTGGATCCGACAAGAGAGCAATTGGCTCCATTGTTTAGTTTAATGACGTTGCGGTCGATTTCCAGTTTAGGGACATGGTGGTCCATTGCCAGTTTAAGGACATAGTGGTCCATTGGGTAGTTTAAGGATGTATTAGTCCGTTAGTTTAAGGACGCATAAGTCTGTGGGTTTAAGGACCCCACAGTCCGTTTCTTGGTTTAAGGACGCATAAGTCCATGAGTTTAAGGACCCCACAGTCCGTGTTGATGTGTGGTTGTCGGGACCCGTCACCTCTCTGACATCGTTGAAGGATTACAACGATAGGTATCAGAGGAGTTCGGAGATGTACCCTCAAACCGGATGTAAATTGATTTAGGAGAGCAGCCGTGCTCAGTCAATTTAATTTGAGGACTTACGGCCATGATTGGGCTAAGTCCAGTTGAAAATATTCAACGTCTTTCTTGATCTTTGGCCTATTAGGCCTGTGCTAGGGCTTTGCCCCTTTTTAATAATGCACTGCATTTTGTTTTGGCCTGCAGAGCATCTATTTTGTTTGGGCTCTGCCCTTTTATAAATGATGCAGAGCATCTTCTTTGTTTGGGCTCTGCCCTTTTAATGCATTGCATTTTATTTGGCCTGTCATGCCTTTTTTAATTGGGCTTGGCCCTTCAGTAAATAATGCAGTGCATTAATTGTCTGATATTGGCTTGTCAGGCGCTTTGCACCAATCATTGAGCGCAAGCGCATGTGAAGGTGACACGTGTCATGCTCTGTTGAGCGCGAGCGCAATAGCGCAGTGCGTTGCGTCAGTGCGCTGTGTTGTTGCGCTGCTGACACGTGGCGCTCTCTGGTGGCTTGCGCCAACCCAGGAGCGCAACAATACAGTTTTGCAAGTGCAAGGCACTATTTCAATAACTTGATCCAAGTTTGGATTCAAGAAAAGAATTTTTCTGAAATTCCAGAACCAATGGTTCATAAAAAGTGCTAGGCACTGTTATTATTTATTTTTTATTGAGGATCATTGATCTTGTTCTTAGATCAATGATCTATTCAGAAGAAATTCTTCTATTTTGTAAAGGTTTTTACCTTTTTCTTGAGTTCTTTTCGAAATTCTTCAGAGTTCTCTCTGTTTTGAAGTTCTTGATCTCTCACAATGTTGATGTCTTTTGAATTGGGGTCTAGAGGCCTTTATATAGTGCCCATAAATTTGTTAAGTTTGTTAAAGAGATCATTCTCTGAGTGATTTGGGGAATTTTCCCCACCGTTGGATTTTTGATCCAAGGGCTTCTGTTTTATAGAAAACAATCTTCTTGTTTTAACAAGAACAGAAAGATCTTACTAGAATTTTAATTCTGTTTGACGCAAACGCCCCAGCGCATGATACGTGTCACGCAGCGCAGAGCGCAGCGCAACTGCGCTGCCACGTGTCGCGCAGCGCAACTGCGCTGACACGTGTCGCGCTGCGCAGCGCTTGCGCAACTGTGCTGACACGTGTCGCGCAGCGCAGCGCTTGCGCAACTGAAGCGTTGCCTCAATTAATTTTTTTTTTAAATAGAGCCTTGCTCTGATTGGGCGTGCTGCTTTGGGCGCTGCGCTCTCTGCGCTGGCGTGCCTGATTTTGACACGTGGCGTCCTGCGCGCAGCGCAGAGGATCTGTAGCGTTGCTTCATTTATTAAAGTTTAAATTTTCAAAGTAGAGCTTTGCTCTGATTGAGGGAATCGGAAGCGTTGCTTCATCTCCCGCCTTGGAATTTGAACAGAGCTTTTCTCTGATTGGGCTAAACAAATGCCCCCCACCGTCGCAGTTACGTAGCCCCAAACGCGAGCGCAACGGTGGCAGAATTCCAACCGTTGCGGCAACTTTTGGAAGTTGAAAGGGCATTTGATGCCTATAAATAGGACCTTTGGTCCTTCACAGATGATCATCATCTCCAAAAATTTTATTTTCAGAATCTCAGAGCCCTGCTCTTTTGCTTAAACACTTTTAAAAGTTCAAACTTTAGAGAACTTTAGGTAAAAAATTAATTTGGATTAAATTAAATCAATTTTAAGAGCCTTGCTCTCAATAGATCCCTGATCTAAAGAAGACCCATTTAGGGTTTCATTTAGCAGAGCTTTGCTCTAAAGGGGTCTAAAGAGGACTAAGGAGAACCCTATTAGGGTTCTATTAAAAGGGCTCTGCTCTCTATAAGATTTTCCTTGGATTTTCTTAATTCATTAATGGAGCTTTGCTCCTTCCAAATCATATAGAAGAACGCTTAAGAATTCTTCATGGATCTTGGAAGTTAAAGATGGCATTTTATATTATTATTATTATTATATCATCTTTTTAGAGCAAAGCTTTCAATGTTCTTAGGGAATTTTCCTTAAATTCTCTTCATTACTGATTTTGACAGGTGTCACTCCTGTCTGCAGAGCATTGCTCTCAAGGAGTTTTAACTCCCTATGCCTTTTTTCTCATTGCTAATCTTCCAATGATGTTTCCTTCAGGCATTATGGCGGTGCGGCTATACAGTCTGCATGAATTCATCACCTACGAGGATATCCGTGTACAGGGCCGTCTACAAAACCAAGAGTTTACAGATGCCCAGTGTGCGGAGGTCATGGGTCGTCTGAACGCACGTGTTGGCTGGTTGCTCCCCCGCCGCTCTGCTCTCTTGAAAGTCATGCTGGGAGCAATTTGGAGAGCACTCCCGGGGTTCCACGAGGCCCTACCGCTCAATGCGCTGGATGATGCCGAAGACAAGGTGCATTCAGTGTACCTGTCGGGGCTGATCTCGAAGAAACGGCGGGATAGCCTCATCGACATCCTGCACCAAATTTTCCAGCAGATGACGATAGTCGCTGCTTATCGAAGGCTGGGGGGCCTCGCCGAGGATCTTGACACACAGGAGCGCGAGTGGCTGCGCACGAGAATAATCAGAAAGACCAGAAGAACTCTGGATGGCCTTACTTTTGAATTCCTCAATCCGTGCCCTGGATCTGAGGTTATTCCATTGTAATAATGTTTCTCGTTTATTGCTTCTATGATTGTAAGAATTTTTGGCAATATTAATGGAAATTTTTTATCCCAGCTTGTCTTATTTTTCGTTCTGAGTCTTTTGCCTATGCATGAATGAGTGTGTCTCGAACGCTTGTAAATCAGATATTCGTTCGGTCGCTTTCTTCTTTCTTTTATTATCAATATGCTGCCTCAGTAAACATGGTTGACGGATGATAGAGCAAACGTCCTGTCTTGGCTTCTTCAAGAGGTAATGATGGTTTAGGACGCAGGTTCAGATCTGCTGCCTAAGACTTTTCAACTCTATGAGCCGTGAGGGTCTCATAGAGACTTTTCTCCCTACGGATCGAGAGGATCTCGTAGGTGTATTTTCTCCTTAGGAATCATGAGGATTCCTAAGTGCGTTTTCTCTTATAAGTCGTAAGGATCCTATAAGATAATTTTCCCTATTACGAGTTGAGAGGATCCGTAAGCGGTTGTTTCCCTCCTTGTCGAGATTCGACTTTGGAGAGTGAGACCCGTGAATAGTATGTAAGAGACCGTTTTAGACCGACTTGCAGGGTCCCAGTGCTCAGGAAACAAACTTTTTAATCCCTGCTACCTAAGGCTTTATCTTGCAAGTTGAGACGAATCGGGAATTTCTCGCGGAGACACTGGTTTCTCTACGGGCCGACGCAAATCAGGAGGCTCTCATCAAGGAGGCTAGTTTCCATGAATTGAGGAGTTTTCCAAGGACACTTGTTTCCCTGGGATTGAAACGAATCGATGTATTCCTGCGGAGACGCTAGTTTCTCTGCAGGTCGACACGAATCAGGATTTTCTCGTTAAGGACACTGGTTTCCCTGATTCGAAGGATTTTGCCGAAGACACTGGTTTCTTCGGGGTTGAAACGAATCGGGAATTTCTCGCGGAGACACTGGTTTCTCTGCGGGCCGACGCGAATCAGGATCTTCTCGTCAAGGACACTGGTTTCCCTGAGTCAAAGGATTTTGCCGAAGACACTGGTTTCTTCGGGGTTGAAATGAATCGGGAATTTCTCGCGGAGACACTGGTTTCTCTGTGGGCCGACGCGAATCAGGATCTTTTCGTCAAGGACACTGGTTTCCCTGAGTCGAAGGATTTTGCCGAAGACACTGGTTTCTCCGGGGTTGAAACGAATCGGGAATTTCTCGCGGAGACACTGGTTTCTCTGCGGGCCGACGCGAGTTAGGATCTTCTCGTCAAGGACACTGGTTTCCCTGAGTCGAAGGATTTTGCCGAAGACACTGGTTTCTTCGGGGTTGAAACGAATCGTGAATTTCTCGCGGAGACACTGATTTCTCTGCGAGCCGACGCGAATCAGGAGGCTCTCATCAAGGACGCTAGTTTCCCTGAGTTGAGGAGTTTTCCAGGGACACTTGTTTCCCCGGGGTTGAAACGAATCGATGTATTCCTGCGGAGACGCTAGTTTCTCTGCGGGTCGACGCGAATCAGGATTTTCTCGTCAAGGACACTGGTTTCCCTGAGTCAAAGGATTTTGCCGAAGACAATGGTTTCTTCGGGGTTGAAACGAATCGGGAATTTCTCGCGGAGACACTGGTTTCTCTGCGGGCCGACGCGAATCAGGAGGCTCTCATCAAGGGCGCTAGTTTCCCTGAGTTGAGGAGTTTGCCAGGGACACTTGTTTCCCTGGGGTTGAAACGAATCGATGTATTCTTGCGGAGACGCTAGTTTCTCTGCGGGTCGACGCGAATCAGGATTTTCTCGTTAAGGACACTGGTTTCCCTGATTCGAAGGATTTTGCCGAAGACACTGGTTTCTTCGGGGTTGAAACGAATCGGGAATTTCTCGCGGAGACACTGGTTTCTCTGCGGGCCGACGCGAATCAGGATCTTCTCGTCAAGGACACTGGTTTCCCTGAGTCAAAGGATTTTGCCGAAGACACTGGTTTCTTCGGGGTTGAAATGAATCGGGAATTTCTCGCGGAGACACTGGTTTCTCTGCGGGCCGACGCGAATCAGGATCTTTTCGTCAAGGACACTGGTTTCCCTGAGTCGAAGGATTTTGCCGAAGACACTGGTTTCTCCGGGGTTGAAACGAATCGGGAATTTCTCGCGGAGACACTGGTTTCTCTGCGGGCCGACGCGAGTTAGGATCTTCTCGTCAAGGACACTGGTTTCCCTGAGTCGAAGGATTTTGCCGAAGACACTGGTTTCTTCGGGGTTGAAACGAATCGTGAATTTCTCGCGGAGACACTGATTTCTCTGCGAGCCGACGCGAATCAGGAGGCTCTCATCAAGGACGCTAGTTTCCTTGAGTTGAGGAGTTTGCCAGGGACACTTGTTTCCCCGGGGTTGAAACGAATCGATGTATTCCTGCGGAGACGCTAGTTTCTCTGCGGGTCGACGCGAATCAGGATTTTCTCGTCAAGGACACTGGTTTCCCTGAGTCAAAGGATTTTGCCGAAGACACTGGTTTCTTCGGGGTTGAAACGAATCGGGAATTTCTCGCGGAGACACTGGTTTCTCTGCGGGCCGACGCGAATCAGGAGGCTCTCATCAAGGGCGCTAGTTTCCCTGAGTTGAGGAGTTTGCCAGGGACACTTGTTTCCCTGGGGTTGAAACGAATCGATGTATTCTTGCGGAGACGCTAGTTTCTCTGCGGGTCGACGCGAATCAGGATTTTCTCGTCAAGGACACTGGTTTCCCTGAGTCGAAGGATTTTGCCGAAGACACCGGTTTCTTCGGGGTTGAAACGAATCGGGAATTTCTCGCGGAGACACTGGTTTCTCTGCGGGCCGACGCGAATCAGGAGGCTCTCATCAAGGGCGCTAGTTTCCCTGAATTGAGGTAGGTTGAGATGATCTCTGGTGGTCTTTCAGGTTTCATATGAGTTACCGTCAAAACCGTGAAGCTAAGAATTTGATCTTCGCTTCGTTCGCTGGCACTGCGTCTGCTGTATCAAGACGAATGTCGCGGTTGTCTCTAGGCCGTTGGTGAACCGTCGAGATTTGGCTTTGCTTTCTGGCAGAGCCAATTGGGAAGGTATGGTTCCGTCTTTGTTTGTGCCCTTGGATTGTATACAGGGATCGATGTGATCTCAACTGTAGGGAAAAAGTTTCGCTTTTTTTTATTGCTTTATTTCCGGGATGCTCTATCATTTCAGCTTTTATATCGCGAAGGTCGCGATTGCCCAATCATTTCAGCTATTTATTTTATTTTTACTCCCTGCTTTTTATTGCGAGTTGCCCAATCATTTTGGCTATTTATTTTATTTTTACTCGCTGCTTTTTATTGCGAGTTGCCCAATCATTTCAACTGTTTTATATGCATACGTTTTTACTTGCTACTTTTATTGCAAGTTGCCCCATCATTTCGGCTATTTTGTATGCATGTGCGGCTTGCTGGATTTTCACCGTAAACCTGAAATTAGACACCGATTTCGGCATCAGCACCGCTACAACTGGAATATTGCCAGGAGCGAATCATCATTTGCCTCTGTCGATGTCGAACAAAGGTGGCTTAGCGAACAGGGTTAGGATCCTGTCGACTAAGGCTTTTGACTTCATGAGCCGTAAGGGTCTCACAAAGGTATTTCTCTCTACAAGTCGTGAGGATCTTGTAGGTGTATTTTTTCTTAGGAATCGTGAGGATTCCTAAGTGTATGTTCCTCTGTAAGTCGTAAGGATCCTACAAGAGGGTTTTCTCCTTGTAAGTCGAGAGGACTTATAAGGGTCGTTCATCATGCGCACATATCCCAGTCACGGATGGGACTTGGTTAGGGAAATGTTTATTCGCGCCCATGGATTGTATACAAGGACCAGTATTGGACCACTTGTAGGGCAATATCGAAAGTTGTAGGGGTTGCTTAAGCACAGGTTTAGGTCTCTGTAACTTAAGACTTTCAAATCTTATGAGCCGTGAGGGTCCCATAAGAGAGTTCTCCTTACGAGTCGAGAGGATCTCGCAAGTGTATTTTCTCCTTAGGAATCGTGGGGATCCCTAAGTGTGTTGCTCCCTTGTGAGTCGTAAAGCTCTCACACGGGTGGTTTCTCCTTAAAAGGTTGAGAGGACCTTGTAAGTGTCCTTTAACGAGGTTGCGCCCTTTCGGGTTTTCATAAACACTCGCCGGTAGTCCTGCTGTTTTTACTCACGGAGTCCTTTCGGGTTTTCATCCGTGCCCATTTTGCTTATGGACATACTGTTTTTTTATTCTTTTTATTCTTTCTTTTTTTTACGAGGTCGCGCCCTTTCGGGTTTTCACGAACACTCGCCGATAGCCCTGTCGTTTTTACTCACGGAGCCCTTTCGGGTTTTCATCCGTGCCCATTTGCTTATGGACATACCTTTTATTATATTTATATATATATATTTTATTCATCTCGTCAGCCTAAGGATGCTGCGATAGTAGTTTAAAGACGTTTCGGTCCTTCGTTAGTTTAAGGACGTTTCGGTCCGCCATTAGTTTAAGGACGTTTCGGTCCGCCAAGGGAAGGCTGGCTACTGCTTATAAAGTTTTGAGCTTAGGAAGATAGCGAGCGGACATAGTCGTCGTCATCTATCATTGACCTAGGCAGTAACTCGCTAAGCGTAGTATTTCTTTAGGAATCGACCATTTATTGGCCTGTAAGGCCTTTCACCGTGCATATCCATGAGTAGATAGGCTCCACCCTGGTAGACCTTGTCTATGATGTACGGGCCTTCATAGTTTGGCTCGAATTTTCCTCGCTTAGCGCGATTGGGGATCATAGGCCTTTTGACCACTAGCACGAGTTCGCCTTGGCGGAATGTCCTCGGTCGGGTCAATCTTTCATATGAGCGCATCATCTTTGCTTTATAGGCCTCCAGATTTTGTTGCGCTATGAACCGGGTTTCATCAAGGGCATCAAGTTCCTCAAGCCGAAGGTGAGCATTTTCTTCGTCCGTCAGCTCGTAGTGGACTGCCACTCGTAGAGAGGGTAACTCTATCTCGAGGGGGAGTACTGCTTCTGTACCGAATACCAACGCGTACGGCGTTGTGTTCGTGGCCGTATTGAACGTAGTTCGATATGCTCAAAGAGCCTATTGCAGTCTCTCGTGCTAGTCCTTCTTATTTCGGGACACCGTCTTCTTCATGATCTTCGTCAAGGTCTTGTTGAAAGCCTCAACTAGACCGTTAGCTCGTGGATTATAAACCGAGGAGTACCTCCAGTCTATATTGTGTTGTTGCGCGAAGCGACCGATCTTATGGCTTGTGTAAGCTGGCCCGTTGTCGGAGATGATCCGTCGCAGAGTTCCAAACCGATATATGACGCGCGTCTTGAAGAAATGGAGGATATTCTCCGTCTTCACTTCTCTCAATGGTACTGCTTCTACCCATTTGGAGAAGTAGTCAGTCGTCGCCAGGATGAAACGATGTCCCCTGGACGATGCTGGTTCGATGGGGCCGACTATGTCAGTTCCCCACATTTCGAATGGCCAGCTAGCCACCGTTGGATGGAGTGGATTTGGATGCTGGTGGATGAAGTCCCCTTGAATTTGGCATGAGTGGCACTGCTTCGCATACTCAAGGCCTCCATCAATGCCTTCTCGAGCAATAAATTCAAAAACAACTGTCTTGAATCATCGTGGGCCAGTAGTAACCCATCCGTTTGATCTTCAACTTCATCTTTGGGCCTGCTTGGTGAGAACCGCAGAGTCCATAATGAACTTCCCGAACGACTCTTTTTGCCTCTTCAGGTCCCAGACATCTCAACCACAGAGAATCAAACGACCTCTTGTACAGAGTATCATTGACGAAGGCGAAAGACAGAGCTCGTTTCATAAGCTGATGTCTTGAGGACGCATCTTCGGGCGTTCGACGATATTTGAAGTAGTCTATAAAGACTTCTCTCCAATCCTCAGCCTTTTCCCGGTCTTTTATTTGCATAGCCATTTGCTCAGTCGCTTCCTTCTCTTCGGGTGATTCCGAAGATATTTCTGCTGGGGCGAGCACCTGACGGCTTTGTACCACAATTCTGACGTCATCGAGGTTCTCGTCAGCCAATTCTTTAGCAAGCTTAGCCAACGCGTCCGCTTTGCTGTTTTCCGTGCGCGGTATGTTTTCCAAAGTGTAGGAAGGGATTTGGGTTAACAATTGTTGCACCTTTTCGCCGTACTCCACCAGCTCTGGTTTACACGTTTGGTAATCGCCGTTTACTTGACTAACGACCAGCTGGGAGTCTCCGTATATGAGGAGGTTTTAAATTCCCATGTCAATGGCGATCTCGAGGCCTGCTATTAAAGCTTCGTATTCGGCTTCATTGTTTGTCCTCAGTTCTGTTAAGGAGAAAGCAAAGCGCATTATCCCTCCTTGTGGAGTTACAAAGATGAGTCCTACCCCCGATTTGATCATAGGGGTACTTTGTTTGCGCTTCTTCATGGAAGATGCTCCATCGAAATAAAGCTCCCATCGGGTTTCACCACCGTCGATCGCATCAAACGCATGGTCGTATGGAAGATCGCAATTCAGAGGAGAATCGGCGGGTATCGGATGCTCAGCGAGGAAGTCGGCGATGGCCTGGCCTTTCACTGCCTTGAGAGGTTGATATGTTATCGAAAAATCCATCAAGAGCAGGGCCCATTTAGCGAGTCGCCCCGTCAATATGGACTTCGACATCAAATATTTAAGAGGGTCCACCTTCGAAATGAGACGGACCTCATGCGCCAACGCATAGTGCCTGAGCTTTGTTATCGCGAAGATCAACACCAGGCAGTGTTTTTCAATAGGGGAATAGTTGCTTTCTGCCCCCAGTAGAACTCGACTCAAATAATAGAGTGCTCTTTCTTTCCCTTGATGCCCATAATGCGCCTAAGGAACCTTCGATGGCGGTTGTATAAAGGATGAGAGGTTTTCCCTTAACCGGAGCAGCTAACACTGGCGGATTCTGGAGGTACTGCTTGATTTCGTCCAGCGCGTCTTGGCATTTATGATCCCAGACGAACGGGGTTCCCTTCTTCATCAGGTGGCTGTAAGGTCGGCACTTGCCTGAAAGGTTGGCTATAAACCGCCGTATATACGCGAGCTTCCCTTGGAGAGACCGCAGCTGTTTGAGAGTCCTTGGCGGAGGCATTTCCATGATCGCCTTGATCTTTGACGGATCTATCTCAATACCTCGGTGTCGGATGATGAATCCTAGGAATTTGCCCGAGGAAACTCCGAATGCACACTTGAGAGGGTTCATCTTCAAGTTGTATTGTCGAAGGCGTTGAAATACAGTCTTCAGATGTTCTAAATGCTCCTCATATGATTTGCTTTTAACCACGAGGTTGTCGATATAACATTCGACGATTTCATGTATAAGGTCATCGAAGATCTTCGTCATGACCCTCTGATAGGTGGCACCGGCATTCTTTAGGCCGAAAGGCATCACCTTGTAGCAGAATATACCTAAAGGAGTCCTGAAGGCGGTGTGCTTCTGGTCTTCGGGATGCATCTTTATCTGATTATACCCTGATGAGCCGTCCATGAAGGAGAAAACCTCGTGAGTGGACGTATTATCTATCATCAGCTCGGTGACTGGCACTGGGAAATCGTCCTTCGGGCAGGCTTTATTGAGATCCCGAAAGTCCACGCATATGCGCACTGTCCCATTTTTCTTCATCACGGGGACGATGTTGGCGATCCATTCAGGATATTGAACCTCCTGGATGAAGCCAGAGTCGATCAGCTTCTTGACTTCAGCATTGATACTCATCTCAAGCTCAAGCCGCATTCTTCTTGGTGCTTGTTTGACCGGCTTGACGTCTGGAGATACTGCCAATTTGTGCACAGCAATTTCTGGATTTAGTCCCGGCATTTCGGAATAGTTCCATGCAAAGCAATCTCTATGCTGCATAAGCAGGTCTTTTAATGAAGCCACCCTCTCTTCAGACAGCAGTTCACTAATGAATGTCGGTCGCGGGTCATTCGCCGTCCCCAACTCAATTTTCTTGAGGTTATCCGCAGTGGTATGTATTCCATCCTCCAGCTCTTTCGGTGTTGGCGGAAATTCTGAGATCACCTGATCGTTGTTGTTTTCAAAGCACCATGGAAAGTCATCCATGTTCTCGGGCTCTTCTTTTGATATTGTTATCATGTGACAAGTACGAATTCGCTTCCAAGCCCAATATGGAACTGGTTATGCTTTCGTGGCTTTGGGTTCGTGCTTTTGTGGTGGCGTTACCCTCCAGTTGTCAGACAGAGCGAACTTGCCAAGCTGATACTGATCTTCGACCCAATTCTTGAAGGTGAAGCAATTTTCGAGAGGATGCCCTATTACTCGGTGATAAGAGCAATAGTTTGGGTGAGAAACTTCGCCTGCTTGTTCGGGGTGTTTAGACTCCGGCAATGTAAGCATCTGATGTTTTAGAGCGAGGTCAAGTATTTTCTTTGTCTTGTCCCGAGGAAAAGAGTACGCTCGACCCATTTTCCTTATGAGGGATAGATCGGAACCGCTCGATTCCCGCTTGCGTGGCTTCTTAGTCCCGCGCTTTGTTGCTGTTGAGCGCCTTTTTCGCCTCTCGACTTATTTCTGCCTCTGCGTCGTACCTTTTTTTATAACCGGTTGACAGGGAGCGGCATTTTCATCTTTCACAGCCTGTTGGAGGAGGCGCTGCGTTTTGGATTTCTCGTAGATGGCCATTTCGCGGTTATGATCGTCTCGGACTTTTTGACCAGCTTCCCTTATAAGCTTGTCCATTTGCTCTTCGAACGACGGACTGGGCACTTTTGCATCAGGAACTTTTACTGGTTCAGAATTAGCATCTTCCTATTGAGCATCCGCTTCTTCATCGAAGTCATGCACGACGTGGCAATCATGGAGCAGCTCTCGTTTCTTGGACCGAATGTATCCAAGCCTGACTGTTTCCATTCTCCCATTAGGCAACTTGTGCTGAGTCCCGGGAACGTTCCAGACTCTGTCATAGAATTTGGCTTTTCGAGCAGTCTGTTTAAAGGATATCTCTTGGCACTTTAGCAGCCTCTTCAAGCCTTCCGTATAATATCTGGGGAGACGGATGGGCTGAAGCCTGTCACGCATAGGATCCGCGACGTGCCAGATTTCTTTCTCCACTTTGGTTTCTTCAGAACAGTAGAATAGAATTGCCTTTTCACCTTTTCGCTTGGGAGGGACATAGAACGTCCGCAGCTCCTCTACACTGTAGGCATTGAGCGCATCCAGTTCTTTATGATGTTTAAGTGGAACCGTGGTGACTTGCAGACTTTGCTCTTCGTCAGCGGACGTTTGTATTGAAGGCCGAGCAGAGAATACAGCATGAACCTCATCTTCTGAGTCACTACCAAAGATCAACGTAGGAGCGGATGGTCCCGGCTTGTTGTATTGGGGTGGACCCGAATAAACTATCTCCTCCTCCTCCTCAGTATCACTCCCGAAGACAGGGATGGTGGCGTTAGCTTTGTTCTCTGGCTTGTGATACCTCTCCGTATTTTTGAAATCCGGTAAGAAGTATTTGGCATCTTCATATTTGCGGATCTCGTTCACGGAGAACGGGTTCAGTTCTCCCATCACGGTATACTCGAGACCATCCTTAAAATATTTCATACACTGATGTTGTGTAGAAGGGATGATGTTGTACTCGGGTAACCATGGTCGGCCGAGCAGAGCATTGTAGCACGTCTTGGCGTCTATGACGTAGAACTTAATGTCCGTGACGAGTAGCCCAAAGCGTAGCGTCAGTATCACAGACCCAAGAGTTCTTGATGATTGGGAGTCGAACCCGGAGATGGTGATCTTGTCCCACGCAAGGTGCCGGATGCTCATGCAGATTTCTTTTAACACCCGCACATTGAGGAGATTAACGGAGGATCCATTGTCGACCAGGATTTTGCCTATCTTTATATCGTGGCAGTATCCTGAGACATAAAGGGGGCGATTGTGTTCGCACGTCCCAAGGAGAAGGTCTTCATCGCCAAAAGTGACATCGGGCGTGTGCACTTCCTCCAATTCATCCTTCATCTTTTCTTCGGCCAGGAAAGCTTGGAATTGCTCTGGCTCCTGTAGTGCCTTGATTAACGAATTTCTCGCCTCTTTTGATAGTAAAAGGGCGTCAAGAATGCTGAGCTGCGAGGGTAGCTTCCTCAGATGCGCTAGAACGTTGTAATCCACCTTATTTTTCTTAGGCGGGTCTTTGGCAGTTAGCTCTTCCATGACTTGGTCATCTAAGACGATATCTTCAGAGACCTTTTCTTTCCCTTTATCTTTTTTGTTTGAGGGTCCGAGATTCTTTTCGGGCACCGTCCGATTACGCAGCTTGATATTTTCACAGACCTTCTACTCTTCCTCTTTTCCTGAGGTGGACTCTTTAAAGAGGGGGCTAAGAGCCAGCTCCTCGTCAGAATCGCTCCCGAATGTAAGCACTTGTGATCCCCCGGTGTTAACCATGCGACAATTGCCGGTATTTACGTTAAGTCCTTCGGTCGTATTTTTCCGCTCCCGACGAGTTTTGCGCTTCTCCCGCTTAAAATGTTGTCGATGAGCAACATATCCTTGTAAGTCTACGGTAGCGCCCCGGCCATCTACAGACGCCAAATGCGGAACAAAAAACTTTTAACTGGCGCTATCGTATACTTTAACCCGGATCTGCCATTATTGCTAAACTAACAAACTGTAAAGAGTGTAGAAAGGTTATACCGAACGATCCGAGTCCTTCGTTCTTTAACCATCATCCCACGCTCCGTTGCGGCTGCTCCGATCTCATCGATCTCCAATCTGCTCGTCCAGGTGGCACCACGTCGACGATTCTTTAAACGGGCTCCCGCCTTTGACTCGAGGTAACTCGGTCGTCAAGTTTGCTAAAAGAGACGACCAAGAATGATGTAGAGAATGAATAGATTACTTTGTCTCACTTCGTCCAAATCCGTGGACGATCGGTTAATGAAGCTGCCATTTTTATCGGGTGATGGAGTGAAAGAGGTAATGAAATTTCCATGCACCCAAAACTTTAGTCTTATATCAAAAATGAAATCAACCAAGTGAATGAGAGAGAGGGGAGGGGCCGACCACTTAAAGGAAGGCGGGTGAGTGTAGGAACCAAGTGGTGACCATAACATAAAGCTTATCATGAAGAAAAAATCTTAACAAGAACAAAATGCATTAATGTAAACCATGACTCACTTAAACCTAGTCATCACATAATAAATGCAATCAAAGGTTCATGAACCTAGTCACCATCCTTGTCATCACTTCTAGAAACTTCTAGAACACTGACCACCTCATCTCAAGAAAAGATAAATCCGTCTTTAACCGAATGTTAAAAGACGGCTGATAGAAAACTGGAAACTGGCAACTTCCAAAAGTGATCCCGAAACGAATTTCAGGATAACCCCGTAACTGTATAAATATACCCGCATTTGTATTACGACCGAATACAAATGCAACTGAGACAAAGATATTATATCTACTCAATACAATACTCGGATCCGGCTTAAACCAAAGCCGACCAGTATCATCTGCCCGAAAAATAACACGTGCGTAAACGCACGTGCATTTTCCGAACCCTGCCATAAAACCATATGGCCTCTACAATGTTTCGCCCGAACTTAGGAAACTGTCTGTGGGGAACTCTAATGACTTGTCAGTACCCTGGCAGTGGGTTTAACCACAAACCGTCAGCGGCACTAGCTATGCGTAACGGCTGCCCATGGACTGACCTCAAGGGAGGCTGATGAGCGAACTCATCCAGAAACCCTACTGAGCCTAACAGTGACAATGTATATACAGTCCGGTCCGTTCGTCTATGAGTATCGCATATCTGCCTAGGGGGCTAGTAACGTCAGACCCCCAATAGCAGTATAAGTCGTGTCGGAGTGTAGCCCAATAACACCCTGAGATACTACTGGAGTACCTACCAGTAAATCTCCTGCCATGGCCATGGACTTTGTGTAATGGCTCTCCTAGACACAGCACGACCTCGCCCCCAATACCGGGAGAGATGAATTCCCTGCCGATCCCTCACGTGCCTCCATATGGCTCAGGACTGTACCCAAAAACTACCTGTTTGCACGACTCCTTTGAGCCGTGGTAGGGTAGAAATCAAAGCACAGTGGGAACTCACACGAGACAAATGACGACCTCAGGTCGATGAACTAACCTGTACACATGTCACCAGGGAACTGCTATCTGACGATAGGTATAGTACTAACTAGCAGATTCCCGGCGAGTCCTGTCCGGTGTACTCATAACCCAATGAGCACCTATATACATCTTAGGTGATCCAACTGACACCAGTGGCTTGTGAGACCGGCCACCGCCCCTCGTCGGGGTCTCGACTGTATACACTAGTCTACTCCGGAGTATCGATGCCCTGTCTCGAAACTCCCACGACTAGGGACCACAATTAAGGATATGCATATAAACTACCCAACTCTCACGTATATGATCGCCATCATACTGTTGGTAGTAAAGCAAGATCCTAAGGGCTCTATCAAAGTGTAACATGTAATCAGTCACCTAAACATGTATACGACTAATAAAGGCAAACCAGATAGCATACTATCATCTCGAGTAAGACTGTCCTACTGGTATAGATCCTCCGCAATCATTGCAATCACGTACCTGCGATCCAATAATTGACTCTGAGGGCACTATCTCCAACAATCTCCCACTTGCACTTAAGGCTAATTATTGCGATGTCGACTACTCACAGCCCGTGTGAAACCGAACATCCAACTCCTCTACTAATCAGTTTCACAAAGCCCGTTTGTAAAACTATTGTGTTCGAGAAATAGCCTCAGTGAGTGGATCCGCCTAGATGTTTCTTTCTATATCTCTCTTAATCTCAAGTTCGCGGAGAAAGCCATCTCTCGAATTGAGTAATACCTGTCTTAGAATATGTCTGGATATCTGATGGGACCTAGTTCATAAATGAACTCCAAATCCAAACTTCTTAGACTGTATCGATCACTGAACCTAATCAGTATCGGGCACCATGCCACCCACAGTATCCTCTTGGACCACCTGTCCATAATACTGCCCCCTTCGTCAGAGGGAAAACTATAACTCTGACAATCACTCTGTCAACCATGTCACCCTTGAAGCCTGGAATGATAATCGTCTCCTGATGGAGGCTGCCGTCATCAAATCCGTAGAACATGTACTTATGTTCTAAAACTGCTTCCTTATGTTTCTCCAGGATTGGATTAATACAAACTTATTGCATCTAGTGCAAAAACAACATCTGGTGTGGTATTTGACATCTCATGATTGACTCAATTGCCTAAGCAAGTGATCTGTCAATCATGCCCATCCCTTTCCCCTTTAGTTTGTAAGACACCTTTAGAGAGGGTGACTCCATCACCTGCAGGTACACCACCATGCTAGGAGTTATCTATTCTAAAAACCATTAGAATACTGTCTAAGTACCCACATTGGGAAACTACCCAAATCCAGATCTAAAACCATAGATCCAGAAACCAGAATGTCATATATTATATCCATATCCTGTCTGGAGAAACAACTGTGTGACGACCACAGTACAACCGATCGTAGTATAGGAATTTTACTTCCCACTCTGTGTATGTCATCCAGATACCATGACATCACACCCTACTACCTTCTTAACAGATCCATCCCTTATTCTGATTGAAGTCAAACCCATGACTGTCACATCAAAAATAGATGATCTATCTCCGCTATAACTACCTAAGTCTATAAATAGACATAAGCATCTTGCCCACTATGCTTCTGCTGCTCCCACTGACTACGACAACCCTCCTACCGGGTCTCATAGCCTGGAACAACAGTAGTGTCAAGTCTGGGTAGATAAGAACCTCCCTGTCACCGTCCTTGAGGCTACCGAAGTACCTCTTGGGTGTCTGAGGTTACCCACCAAATCTGCGGAGTGGCTAATGGAATGTCAAACCTGATTGAATATATAGGTCCTATTAAATTTTCTGTAATCGTTCGCGGTTCTGGAATCATTTCCAGTTCTACCATACTCCCACTACTGTTTTCTGAAAAAGATCCATTTTACTAAAACTGTGGCGAGTTAAGAACAATATCACTATTGATCTTCCAAATGGTAGAATATCAACCCTCGTCGTAGCTAGGGTCAACCCACAAACAGCCATTACAGAAACGTGCCCTGAGTTATCCAGAGTCTGGTTTTAAGCATAAGCTGGACAACTCCCCGTACCTTAACATCTTTTAAGGTATGATCCATTCTATATCCAATATAGAAACTTTGGCACTTTATTTAATTGGAACCAGATTCAAATCATGCAGCTGTCTCCAGTGCATATCACCTTAATGGAAAAAGGCTAATCAGCATTACTCAACTTTAGGAATCCATCCAATTATGAGTAACCTGGAAGAGAAACACGTTTCTCAAAACCATCACTATCATCTGAATACCAATCACAAGAATCTACATCTTTGATCTCTTTGAAGAATCCCGATACTTGTGATACCTGGTTCTCTACTTTATTCTTATACCCACAACTTCTCAAAACTTAGACCTTGTATTTCTACGAAACACTTGTCTAAATACTAGAGAAGTTATAAGTAAACAGAACATAGTACGAGGACCTTCCCCTTTGTCCTGATGGACACTGGACAACATACAATACTCTGTATAAGTTCTCTGAGTTAAGCAACTCATAACCTGTGCGTCGTAGGTTGAAAACTGTACCCTGGCGATTTCCTCAAATATCACCAATTACAACGAATTCCGATATAATGAGGATGATCACCTAATTCTCAATAACTTACTCCCACTCATCATCTGTAAAACCATACAGATATGAGAATGAAACCTGGTAAATACATACCCTTGGAGTAAGTATCCAATTGGGAAAACAGTTTTCCTTTAACAATGCACTGAAACATGAAAATGTTTCGTAGGGGTATCCTGGTATTCATAGCAATGCCTCTTCCAAAAATCCAATTCATGACTATAACCGTATATTTCTTTGCCATCTCTCCAAATCCCTTTATTTGTCTTTAGTCGTTACCTTCTGTACACCATCGTTAGGCTAAATGGTTTTCTTCCTTCCCTACCGTTCGGCACCAGCCTATGGTTTGGAAGAAGACTATCCAGTAAGCATAATAGGTGTACCCTCCTAAACCAAGGAGTACTCATATCTTGAGAGAAGGTGATGATAAAAGACAATTGAATAATATCTTATTCTTTTAAAGGTGAAATAGGAGTGGCAATGAAGTACGCGGTTTTGGTCGTGAATGATAACAGTCGCAATTTACTTTGCCCTCTTTCTAATCCCTTTATTTTGTCTTTACATATTACCTTCTGCACACCCTACTTAGGCTAATTGGTTTTCTTCATTCCCTACCTTTCGGCACTAGCCTATGGTTTGGAATAAGACTATCCAATAAGCGTAATAGGTGTACTCTCCTAAACCAAGGAGCCCTCGCAACCTGAGAGAAGGTGATAATAAAAGACAACTGAATAAACCAATTCTATTTCTCCTGAACCTGGATCCATCCTCGAAGAAGTCCCTTTGAGTTCGTATATAACCATACGATGGATCTATCCAATGGAAGTGGATATCCGTAGTAAAACGGGTGTTCTGAGAAATACAAAGGGTAAAAGAAGGAGTGGCAATGACTTATGCAACTCAGACAATCCAAAAGCCAGTATTTTAAGAAGGTTCGGTCAACCTGGTCACTGAGTCATAGTCTAGGGTCGGTCAAAGGTCGCTGCCAAAGAGAGAGAGAAAAGAAACACTCTGCGTGCACTCTAACCTAGATCAAAATGTTTATCACTTTATCTAATCCGGAAACCTCCCACTGTTCTGTCAAATTCTCCTCCAAACCTGAAAGAAGAATCAATCGGGATCACCCGAAGAGTAAACCAACTCATCAGTGGGAATCGGGATCCAACTCTCATCGCATGATAACGTGATGGAATGCATCCACGTTACTCATACTCCAGAAGGTATGCGCATACTTGGCAAGTTTCAGTTTCTTTAGAAACTCCCGATATGATTTTTGCCCCATGCTCTTATAACCTTGGCGTTAGGTCAAAATGTCATAAGTCACATGCCAAGTTCTACCCGTCACTATCTTGTTAATTTGAACCCACCCGCACATGCCCTTGGCGTTAGGTCAAAATGGCAGAACGGCTGTCCCAAACCAACTCATCTATCTATGCAACAATTGAATACCCAGCAGCTACCAAACACTATGCCTTGGCATTAGGTCAAAATATATAGCTTGAATACTACTGAATACCCAAAAGAAGTGACGGAGGGCTACGGCTGGTTTTTGGCGAAAAAACCTTTAACGTACCGAACTTGATATCGCTGAAGGAACCTGATAGCCTTTTAAAATATAGTGGCGAAAACCTTTTGCTAAAGAGGTCACTCCCGGTGAAGGGATCTCGGCTCTTTCCTCGTGGAATGAGGTGCAGGATATTCCACTGAATACCGCGATGCAAAGCAACATGTAATCGACTATAGTGAAGTCATTACCCTGACGCAAACTTCTGCCCAAGGGGTCAGTCCCGGTGAAGGGATATCGGCCCTTGCCCCGTCGAATGAGGTGCAGGATATTCCAACCGAATATCACTATGCATAACAAAAGGAAACGTCTTTACAATAACACTTTTTAAATTTGTTCCAACAACTGTAAACAGGTTTGTTTTACTTTGCATTGATCAGAATCAACGCAGTCCCATCAATCAATCACACCAGAAAAGAACGAAAATAAAATGTACGTATATGACATCCGCATTCGTCACTGGGTCCCGTCATCACCCGTTAGGTTACTTAACTAACGACAGAGCGGGGACTGGACTAGCGCGGGTGTAAAACATATACAACATCTAATAGTATATAAACCAATATACAATAATCGCTCCAGGCGTGATAATATGCAACATTACAGAAAAGTAATAAGCATTATAGAACAATACAGATAATCTGGGATCCCCAGGTTTCACAGAGCCGCTGCTGAAACCCGACGTTCCCCTGTCGTGGGGGATAGCCTGTGCAATGAAACCTAGACCCCTACGGGTGCGGCAAGTTACCCGCCAAAACCTGAAGCGAGGCAGCCCCTACAGCAAAGTGAATGGACCACCCTGCACTTCACGGAATCCGGTAATCTTGGGCACCCCTCCTTGGGTCAACATGTACCCCTTTCGAGTGCAGCGAATAGTCTGCCAATTCTAGAGTGAGGCCCCTCTGCCTCTCAAAGGCATGAGATGCGGACCCGTTGCCCTCCAGAACCCGGCTATCCGTGCACTCCGTCGCGGGGCAAAACCTAGTACAGTAATGAAAAATAGTACAACAGGTACATCGACCGCAACCTGGTCGTGCCCCAAAAGAATATTATACAACAGGCAGTGACGGCAGTCCACATGTTGGACGCTCGCCCCGCAATATCAAATGTACAAATAAACTCAAACTGTACTACCATTGCACACTGCTATCCACCACGACAAATCCGCAACATCACAACACAACACAGAACATCAACGCGAATGTCACGTTCGCAAATCCATCTAAAAGAACTATAGCAATCAGACGCGGTTTACCGATCAAATGACATTCCCGGTCGGAGATATAATGTAAGCATTGTAAACTAACGTGTTTAAATTTCGATCGACTAAATATCACAAAGTGGGCCCCACGAACAACTGGTGAACAGTAATAAAATCTGGGCCCAAAAGATATGTACCAAAAACCCCAAATTTCAACAGAGAAGACACTGTGCAAACTTGGTGCACTGATTCACTAGAACGGCCGCGGATGCGCGGTCAAACCATGGGTTTGGCCGCGATTCCGCGGCAGTTTTGTGGAATCACGTGCTCAAATTTGGTCGGTGTGCTTCTGAAACCCTGCACAACTTTCTGTGATATGTAGAATAATTTTAGGACATCATTTAAAATCTACAGAAACTGTGAAATTGTAAAATGCGGTTTTTGATTTCCGGTTCGATCGATATTTTAAACGCGTTAGCACAAGTTAGTAAAGCAAAATGGTGAGGCTCTGATATCACTGTAAGTCTACGGTAGCGCCCCGGCCGTCTACAGACGCCAAATGCGGAACAAAAAACTTTTAACTGGCGCTATCGTATACTTTAACCTGGATCTGCCATTATTGCTATACTAACAAACTGTAAAGAGTGTAGAAAGGTTATACCGAACGATCCGAGTCCTTCGTTCTTTAACCATCATCCCACGCTCCGTTGCGGCTGCTCCGATCTCATCGATCTCCAATCTGCTCGTCCAGGTGGCACCACGTCGACGATTCTTTAAACGGGCTCCCGCCTCTGACTCGAGGCAACTCGGTCGTCAAGTTCGCTAAAAGAGACGACCAAGAATAATGTAGAGAATGAATAGATTATTTTTTCTCACTTCGTCCAAATCCGTGGATGATCGGTTAATGATGCTGCCATTTTTATCGGGTGATGGAGTGAAAGAGGTAATGAAATTTCCATGCACCCAAAACTTTAGTCTTATCTCAAAAATGAAATCAACCAAGTGAATGAGAGAGAGGGGAGGGGCCGACCACTTAAAGGAAGGGGGGTGAGTGTAGGAACCAAGTGGTGACCATAACATAAAACTTATCATGAAGAAAAAATCTTAACAAGAACAAAATGCATTAATGTAAACCATGACTCACTTAAACCTAGTCATCACATAATAAATGCAATCAAAGGTTCATGAACCTAGTCACCATCCTTGTCATCACTTCTAGAAACTTCTAGAACACTGACTCACCTCATCTCAAGAAAAGATAAATCCGTCTTTAACCGAATGTTAAAAGACGGCTGATAGAAAACTGGAAATTGGCAACTTCCAAAAGTGATCCCGAAACGAATTTCAGGATAACCCCGTAACTGTATAAATATATCCTCATTTGTATTACGACCGAATACAAATGCAACTGAGACAAAGATATTATATCTACTCAATACAATACTCGGATCCGGCTTAAACCAAAGCCGACCAGTATCATCTGCCCGAAAAATAACACGTGCGTAAACGCACGTGCATTTTCCAAACCCTGCCATAAAACCATACGGCCTCTACAATGTTTCGCCCGAACTTAGGAAACTGTCTGTGGGGAACTCTAATGACTCATCAGTACCCTGGCAGTGGGTTTAACCACAAACCGTCAGCGGCACTAGCTATGCGTAACGGCTGCCCATGGACTGACCTCAAGGGAGGCTGATGAGCGAACTCATCCAGAAACCCTACTGAGCCTAACAGTGACAATGTATATACAGTCCGGTCCGTTCGTCTATGAGTATCGCATATCTGCCTAGGGGGCTAGTAACGTCAGACCCCCAATAGCAGTATAAGTCGTGTCGGAGTGTAGCCCAATAACACCCTGAGATACTGCTGGAGTACCTACCAGTAAATCTCCTGCCATGGCCATGGACTTTGTGTAATGGCTCTCCTAGACACAGCACGACCTCGCCCCCAATACCGGGAGAGACGAATCCCCTGCCGATCCGCTCACGTGCCTCCATATGGC
The DNA here is from genome assembly GCA_030015575.1 of Agapanthus africanus. Classification (NCBI taxonomy): domain Eukaryota; kingdom Viridiplantae; phylum Streptophyta; class Magnoliopsida; order Asparagales; family Amaryllidaceae; genus Agapanthus; species Agapanthus africanus. The sequence goes on from JASDDO010000004.1 coordinate 54,567,781, forward strand.
TCAGGACTGTACCCAAAAACTACCTGTTTGCACGACTCCTTTGAGCCGTGGTAGGGTAGAAATCAAAGCACAGTGGGAACTCACACGAGACAAATGACGACCTCAGGTCGATGAACTAACCTGTACACATGTCACCAGGGAACTGCTATCTGACGATAGGTATAGTACTAACTAGCAGATTCCCGGCGAGTCCTGTCCGGTGTACTCATAACCCAATGAGCACCTGTATACATCTTAGGTGATCCAACTGACACCAGTGGCTTGTGAGACCGGCCACCGCCCCTCGTCGGGGTCTCGACTGTATACACTAGTCTACTCCGGAGTATCGATGCCCTGTCTCGAAACTCCCACGACTAGGGACCACAATTAAGGATATGCATATAAACTACCCAACTCTCACGTATATGATCGCCATCATACTGTTGGTAGTAAAGCAAGATCCTAAGGGCTCTATCAAAGTGTAACATGTAATCAGTCACCTGAACATGTATACGACTGATAAAGGCAAACCAGATAGCATACTATCATCTCGAGTAAGACTGTCCTACTGGTATAGATCCTCCGCAATCATTGCAATCACGTACCTGCGATCCAATAATTGACTCTGAGGGCACTATCTCCAACAATCCTTGCCACCATCTATTGAAAACTTTGCATTCTTCGGTGGGGTGCGAAATCTTCCGATGATACAAGCAGTAGGAGGGGTGCATTTCCGCTTCACCAGTAATGCTTCTTTTAGAGGATGGTAGCTTCATACCCATTGACACGGCTTTAGCAAACCTTTTCCTCGTCTTGAATTTGCTTATATCCCCGGTGAATGTATTTTGCTCCAGCGGGAGTGTCTTAGCTCTTTCGTCAAGTCGCTGGAACTTGGCCCTTTCAAATATAGCCGTCTCGTGTTCCGGATCAGTTTTACTTTTCAACAGAGCTTCATTGAGGAATGCGTCAATCGTTTCATCCGATGGTCCCAGAACTTCTGGTTTAGGATCTGCCCCCAGCTTTTCAGTGCAAGAAGTTTTCTCATCGTCTGTAAACGAATGGGTGATCGTATGGCAGCTCACCACGTATTCCTCAGATTCATCCGACGAACTTTCCCCCTCATCTTCCTCTTGAATGACGTGGTTGAGAAACTCTTGGAGTGTGACGGGAGTCCGTGCTTTCTGGTTATATTCCTCCAGCGCGTCAATTTGTTTTTTTAAGTCCGTGCACTTGTCGCCAGGCTTCACAGGCTTCTTGGATTTCTTCTTCTTCTCCTTTGAAGATTTTGACGGCTGGTTGTGAGTGCTTGGGCCACCACCATCGGTCTTTGGAGTTGGACACGGCTTCAACATCCCTTCAATGATCTGAGATTCCAACGGGTTCTTCCACCTGATTGCTGGGCATGTTTGAAGATCGTTCAGCATCCACTTTGTCTTGGCTGACAGCATAACCTCCCATGGGGCTTCTTCAACGAGAGAGCACGTTGCCCCCGGCGTATTCATCCTTTTAGAGGCGTGAAGTTGCGGCGGATTCACCTTCCATCTGTCGGACAATGCGAACTTTCCTTGTTGATACTGGTCTTCAATCCAATTTTTGAAGACGTAGCAATTTTCGATCGGATGACCCAGTACTCGGTGATAGGGACAGTAGTTGGGCTCATTGACATCATTTGGTTGCGACGAACGTTTTGGATCCGGCAGACTTATGAGTCGGTTGCGCAACGCCAGCTCGAACAATCTTCTCGTTTTATCTCGGGGAAACGAGTAAGGACGTCCTAGCCTCTCCTCAAGGGGTACGTGCGGACGCATATTATTTTGACGGACGACCGACTTCGAGTTGCTCGGCTGTTGTTGAGCGTTAGTGACAACGATCGCTTTTCCCTTCCCCTTTTCATTTCGAGAGTCCAGCTTTGGAAGGGGAGGTCTATAGCCCATCTGATCCATTTGCGCTAGCTTTTCGATCAGGGCCTGGAAGGTAGTCGGCTTGAAGAACATCATAAATTGCGAGATGGTTGCTTGCGGATCAAGGGTTCCCACAAACATGCCTACCGCAGGAGCCTCTTCGATGCGTTGCTCGCATTTTGACCATAAGTTCCGCCACCGTATAGCATATTGGACCCATGTCTCGCCCGGCTTCACCCTGGCATTAATCAATGCCGTCATCGGGGTGCGTTCGCTGGCGCTTGCAAAACGCTGGGTAAACAGCAGCTCCATCTCCGCGAAGGTCTTGATAGAGTCGTTTGGGAGCTCGGAGTACCACTCGAACGCTGTATCTGACAAGCTGCCGACGAACTGGCGAAGCAAAAATTTATCATCACCGCCGGTGTTGCCGCAAAGCACCCTGAACTGGGCAACATGCTGGTGGGGATTATCCGTCCCCTTGTAGACATGGAATTTGGGTATTGTATAGCCCGGCGGGTACTTTATCTGATCGTACCTGCTCGGATATGGTCGTCCTGTTTTTACTACCTGACCGGCTACTTCAGTCGCATGATGAACCCGTATCTGTTGGGCTATATATTCGTCCAAGTCAGCTTTGGTGATTGTCTCCTCCTTGGCTGTTGACAGAGCCGGTGGAGCATTTGACGTTTCTCCCCTATCGTCTTCAAGGACGATCGGGGGATCTTCAGCTGGAGGATCTTGTTGGATCATCATTCCCACCATGTCTTGGAACAGAAGGGTCATTCGCTTTATGTTGGCTGCTTGTTCAGCAGCCTCTTTATCCTTCTTCTCCAGTATCCGACGAAGGAATTCAGCGTCAGTTTCTTGCTCCTGGCGTTCATCCGAGGACGCCTCGGGGCTTTCTTTTGGCCCAGTGAGTGCGGCCATCGCGTTCATCATCTCTTGGAGCTTTTGCTGTTGCTCCTGAGCTTTGGTCACTGACCGTGTAAGCGGTCGATGACCTGTAGATGCACGGCTGTCCTCTTTCCCAGACGCCATGTAGACGGTGTGTACTACAATGTCCCCAGACTTAAGGGGTTTGGGTTCACCACCTTTGACATTCGCCGCAGGCGTAGGGACTTTCTCCGGCCTTCTTCGCTTGTGGGCCGTAGAAGTTGAGGGGGCCGTTGCTTTGGGCATCCAGGTGGTCGTCGTCTTTCGTTGCTTGACATGGGGATTTTCTTCCTGCCGACCTTTCGACTTCTTGTGCTGGTGAAAGAAATTCGGATCAATCACCGATTCTCAGACTCGTCGCCAAGTCTTGTAAATCCTGGAGGACAGCCATTGAGGAGACTGCTCCGGCTTTTCCGGTTCTGCTTCCACGGCGATCTCTACCGGTGGAGGAGATCTTTTGAGCACCGCAGTTGGCAAATTTCTGCGTACCCTGTTCAGCAGCTCAAAGCTGTTCCCAGTTGGAACAACAGCATTAACTTCCACCGTTGGATCTGGCGGAGTTAGCCCAGAGGGGGAGTTGCCCCCAGTCTTCCTTATCTGGTGCCAGTGGCGTCGTCGGGCGTGACGAGTTGTCAGTATTGGTTCAGCTACGACTTTATCTTGCCCCCTGTTCAGGTGAGGGGCTGTTGCCGGTGTCAGCCTCTTGAAGACTGACGTCCGTTGAGAAGTTGTGTCCAATCTTTCAAAGACAGATCCTCGAGCAAGGGCAGGAGCCGGAATAGTCAGCCTTGCAAAGACTGACTCTTTGACAGGAGAAGCCGCCTTGGCGACTTCGGGAGCAGCCGTCTTCTTTGGGATGGACTTCTCAGGTATCATGGGCTTTTTGGCGGGCCCTTTGGAGTTCAGGCTCAGTCTGGTGAAGACCGAGGAGTTGGATGGCCCGTTGATAGGGGCCGTGGGAGTAGCAATTTGATCGAAGATCGACTTCTTTGCAGCTTCCGGTACAGGCACAGGGATGGTGAAGCTTGCTGGCGGGAGCATGGTCCCGAAGAACAGGCCAGTGGTAGCCTGAGTTACTTGTTCCATAGGCATAGTAAGGACGGAGGCCGCTTGAGGCCCATATGCTACACCTCCATGTGAGGTAGAGCGTCGGTTGCGTTGGCACTTCGAGCAGTTCGAGCAATTGGAGGCCATTGATGCTTGATTTCTGCGCCAGGCAAAAGACCAAATCTTAGTAACTTGCAACCTAAAGGCAACCATTAACAAACCATGATTCGCTCGCGAAGAAGACACACGAAGTGTGGAGTGGAAAGAGGAAAAGGTCCCACAGGACGTGCCAGAATCTGTTCCCCTCCGAATGGCGGCGACGACGTGAGGACGTCTTGCCTGAGATTCGGGGCAGATGCTATATGGTTTTATCCGTCTACCTCTCCGAAGATGCCAAGTTGATTTATGGCACCGTGTATCGGAGGTTTAGACGGATGCGGCCGATGTAGCAGACTTCGTCAGATTCCCCCTCGCTTGAGGGGTTTTTGATTGTGGGGACGCTCTTCCCTGCAGGCGCAAGCCCCTGCAGTTAATTACGCTACCGCGTCGCGGTAACAACTTTCTCCTTCTCCAGAATTTCACTTCGTGTCGTGTGTGTTTGTTTTGTTTGTGGATGCCCGTGGATTGTATACGGGGACTAAGTGATGCCGTCACCCGTAGGACGTGGATTAGTCCAAATCCGTATTTACTTAGATTTGGGTTTGGTGTTTTTTAGTTTAAGGATACGTTAGCCATGTTTGAGGCCAAGATCAACTTAAACGTTCGTTAAGGATACGTTAGCCTAATCTCCAGGCTAAGATCAATTTAACGGGATCGTTTAGTTCCGACAGGTGAGCAATTGGCTCCATTGTTTAGTTTAATGACGTTGCGGTTGATTTCAAGTTTAGGGACATGGTGGTCCATTGCCAGTTTAAGGACATGGTGGTCCATTGGGTAGTTTAAGGACGCATTAGTCCGTTAGTTTAAGGACGCATAAGTCCGTGGGTTTAAAGACCCCACAGTCCGTTTCTTGGTTTAAGGACGCATAAGTTCATGAGTTTAAGGACCCCACAGTCCGTGTTAATGTGTGGTTGTCGGGACCCGTCACCTCTCTGACGTCGTTGAAGGATTACAACGATAGGTATCAGAGGAGTTCGGAGATGTACCCTCAAACCGGATGTAAATTGATTTAGGAGAGCAGCCGTGCTCAGTCAATTTAATTTGAGGACTTACGGCCATGATTGGGCTAAGTCCAGTTGAAAATATTCAACGTTTTTCTTGATCTTTGGCCTATTAGGCCTGTGCTAGGGCTTTGCCCCTTTTTAATAATGAACTGCATTTTGTTTTGGCCTGCAGAGCATCTGTTTTGTTTAGGCTCTGCCCTTGTATAAATGATGCAGAGCATCTTCTTTGTTTGGGCTCTGCCCTTTTAATGCATTGCATTTTATTTGGCCTGTCAGGCCTTTTTTAATTGGGCTTGGCCCTTCAGTAAATAATGCAGTGCATTAATTGTCTGATATTGGCTTATCAGGCGCTTTGCGCCAATCATTGAGCGCAAGCGCATGTGAAGGTGACACGTGTCACACTCTGATGAGCGCGAGCGCAATAGCGCAGTGCGCTGTGTTGTGGCGCTGCTGACACGTGGCACTCTCTGGTGGCTTGCGCCAACCCAGGAGCGCAACAGTACAGTTTTGCAAGTGCAAGGCACTATTTCAATAACTTGATCCAATTTTGGATTCAAGAAAAGAATTTTTCTGAAATTCCAGAACCAATGGTTCATAAAAAGTGCTAGGCACTGTTATTATTTATTTTTTATTGAGGATCATTGATCTTGTTCTTAGATCAATGATCTATTCAGAAAAATTCTTTTATTTTGTAAAGGTTTTTACCTTTTTCTTGAGTTCTTTTCGAAATTCTTCAGAGTTCTCTCTGTTTTAAAGTTCTTGATCTTTCACGATGTTGATGTCTTTTGAATTGGGGTCTAAGGGCCTTTATATAGTGCCCATAAATTTGTTAAGTTTTTTAAAGAGATCATTCTCTGAGTGATTTGGGGAATTTTCCCCACCGTTGGATCTTTGATCCAAGGGCTTCTGTTTTACAGAAGACAATCTTCTTGTTTTAACAAGAACAGAAAGATCTTACTAGAATTTTAATTCTGTTTGGCGCAAACGCCCCAGCGCATGACACGTGTCACGCAGCGCAGAGCGCAGCGCAACTGCGCTGCCACGTGTCGCGCAGCGCAGAGCGCAACGCAACTGCGCTGCCACGTGTCGCGCAGCACAGCGCAACTGCGCTGACACGTGTCGTGCTGCGCAACTGCGTTGACACGTGTCGCGCAACTGCGCTGACACGTGTCGCACAGCGCAACGCTTGCGCAACTGAAGCGTTGCCTCAATTAATTTTTGTTTTAAATAGAGCCTTGCTCTGATTGGGCGCGCTGCCTTGGGCGCTGCGCTCTCTGCGCTGGCGTGCCTGATTTTGAAACGTGGCGCCCTGCGCGCAATGCAGAGAATCTGAAGCGTTGCTTAATTTATTAAAGTTTAAATTTTCAAAGTAGAGCTTTGCTCTGATTGGGGGAATCGGAAGCGTTGCTTCATCTCCCGCCTTGGAATTTGAATATAGTTTTGCTCTGATTGGGGCAAACACCCGGTTACCTCTTGGTGAGGGTTTTGATCCTTGGCGTCGGTGGATAGTGAACTACTAGCTATGGACGGACCGAGCAAGGTTGATGCCTAGTTGCCTCTTGGTGAGGGCTTTGATCCTTGGCGTCGGTGGGTAGTGAACCACCATCCATGGATGGACCGAGCAGGGTTTCTTCCCGGTTGCCTCTTGATGAGGGCTTTGATCCTTAGCACGGGAGGGCATGGAGAGGCCAGCTAAGGATGGACCGAGTAGGCTTGCTGCCCGGTTTCCTCTTGAAGAGCGCTTGGATCCTTGGCGTCGGTGGGTAGTGAACTACCAGCCATAGATGGATCGAGCAGGGTTGCTGCCCGGTTGCCTCTTGGTGAGGGCTTTGATCCTTGGCGTAGGTGGGTAGTGAACTACCAGCCATGGATGGACCAAGCAGGGTTGTTGCCCGGTTGCCTCTTGGTGAGGGCTTTGATCCTTAGCGCGGGAGGGCATGGAGAGGCTTGCTAAGGATAGACCGAGCAGGGTTGCTGCCCGGTTGCCTCTTGATGAGGGCTTGGATCCTTGGCGTTGGTGGGTAGTGAACTACCAGCCATGGATGGACCGAGCAGGGTTGCTGCCCGGTTGCCTCTTGGTGAGGGCTTTGATCCTTAGCGCGGGAGGGCATGGAGAGGCCTGCTAAGGATGGACCGAGCAGGGTTGCTTCCCGGCTGCCTCTTGATGAGGGCTTTGATCCTTGGCGTCGTAGGGTAAGAGATTACCAACCAAGGATGGACCGAGCAGGGTAGTTGCTCGGTGGCCTCTTGACGAGGGCTTTGATCCTTGGCGTCATGGGGTAAGAGATTGCCAGCCAAGGATGGACCGAGCAGGGTAACTGCTAGGTTTTGTGAGGTTCCGTCCGACCTTCCCCGGTGTGTGAACATCGGGAAGAGTGACCGTAGCGGGCGACACATGTTATGAACGTGTGGGGGGAGGCAAAGCGTAAGAGCCGCGTCGTTCCGATTTCGGTTCGCCGAGAAAGACGGGATATCCGCCGCGTGGCGGTACAGTAGTGGCAGAAACGAGCGACTGTTGGACTCTTGGGGGCGCTGTGGGGCTATAAAACAGGGAGGTATGTTGATCATTCCTTTCTCCATCTTCAGGACGTCAGAATGAATCAATTCCCTTTCACCATCCCCGACATCATCTCCTTCGAGGACGTGTACTTGTATGACCCACTGTGCTCCGAGGAGACGCGGCAGGTGGTGATCGGCCGCGTTGAGGATCATTTTGGCCCACTGCTTCCCCGGCGATCACCCCTGCTTCAGCTGCTGATGTACTCGATCAAGAGGGCGTCGTCGGGGCTGCACAACCTCTTGTCCGAGCAGCTGGAGGACGAGGCGGTTGGTAAGTTGAGATCGCTATGCCGCTTCTGCCTGATCTTGATGAGTCAGCGGGATCGCTCGGTGGCACTCGTCCTCGAGTGTTACCAATTGAGGCATCTCGCTGATGGGTGCCCGCCAGTGGAGCTTTCTGGCCCGTCCGTGGCCACGAGGGTTCACGGATAGTATCAGAGGCAGAGGTCCAAGGCGGTAAGGGCTCGGCTAGCGGAAATATCCTCGGAGTACCACGAGTAATGTTTCCTGCACCCCTTCCCCCGCTGCTGTAATATTTTTTTATTTTTTTATTTTAATGTAAGGCTGAGGAGCACACAATACCTTTGAATAAATAAAATTTTCCCTTTTGCAATGCTCTATCGTGTCCTTCTTATTGTTTAGATAAAAAGAACTTAGAAGAATTTACATTGCTTTGTTGAAGAACTCAAGCAGTAAGGATGGACCGAGCAGGATAGATGCTAGGTGGATCCGGAGGTTCAGTCTGACCTTCCATGGTTCGTGAACATTGGGAGGAGCGACCGTCGCAGGCGGCATGTATTAGGAATGCTTGGGGGAGGCGTAACGTTTCGGGAAGCCGCGTCAGTTCTGCCACGTGGCGGCGCGGTATTGGAGTAATCTTGGCGGATCCCAGGATTCGCGCCCATGCGCGCATGAATCTAGGTCCTTAAGGATTCTGTTTGAGGTTGTAAATAGAGAAAGAGATGGAAACTTCTTCGGTATCGCTTTTTGAGATAACTGGGTGCATGTATTCGATCGAAGAGATCATCACCTTCGACGACATCTCCGTGTATGACCAATCCCCGGTCGAGAATGGGTACCGGGGAGTGGTTTAGCACCTCGAGGGTCACTTCGGCCGGCTTCTCCCTCGGCGGTCGTCCCTCCTTCAGTTGCTGATGTACGCAATTTGGAGGAGGTCCCCGGGGTTGTATAACCCTTTCTCCGAGGAGTTGCTGGACGAAGCGCTCGACAAAGTGCGCTCGATCTTCCTGCTCGGCCTTATCTCGAAGGCCAGGCACGATCGATCCTTGGCGCTCATTTTGGAGTGCTTCAAAAAGAGATACATCGTGAGCCAAGGCACGGAGGGCGGAGCGCCGGGTGCTTCCGTGGCGTCCCGGGTTCGCGTGCAGCATCGGCGGGAGCGGGCTGCAGAGACTAGGGCCCGGCTAGTGGAAATCTACTCTGAGTATCACCAGGAGTACTTCCTCGATCCCGTTCGCCCTCTGTTGTAAATTTTTCCCTTTTCTTTTTCTGTAAGGCTGAAGAGCCCGTAATACCTTTTGAATAAATAAAATTCTCCTTTTTTCGATGCCCCATCGTTCCCTTTTTATTATTTAAATAGAAAGAACTTTAGAAAGGTTTACATCGCTTTTGTGAAAGAAGAAAGATACATGTGTAGATATTCTTTTCAGAGGTACAGCTTGAGCTTCTCAGCGTTGTAAGGTCGTGGAAATTTGCGACCGTTTGCGTCTTTTAAATGATAGGCTCCGCCGAGCAGTAACTCGGAGACGAGAAATGGACCGTCCCATTTTGGGGAAAACTTATGCAGCTTGCCTTGATCAACGAACTCGTTCCTTCGTAGGACTAAATCTCTGGTCTTGAAGAAGCGACGCTTGACTCGCGCATTGTAGTAGCGGGCGGTTTGCTGTTGATAGGCAGCAGCTCTGATCTGAGCCCGGTCCCGTTTCTCTAACAAGATATCCAGGTTAGTTCGGAGGGCCGAGGTGTTCGCTTCGTCGTCGAAATGCTCGACCCGGTGACTGGGGAGCCCGATCTTCGCTGGGACCATTGCCTTGGTACCGTAGCAGAGGCTGAAAGGGGTCTCTCCGGTGGAGGTTTTCTTCGACGTGCGCAGGGCCCATAAGACCCGGGGTAATTCCTCGACCCAGCTGCCTTGGCGTCCTTCTAAGCATGTCCGAAGACCTCGGAGGACGTACCGATTAGCGACTTCGGCTTGCCCGTTGTATTGGGGATGTGCGACCGCGACAAACTTCATGAGGATATGATATTCGCAGCAGAATTCCCTAACTTTTTCGTTTTCGAAATTTATCCCATTTTCGGTGATGATACACCTCGGGATGCCGAACCAGAGTATCGCGTTGTTCTGCAGGAACTTGATAGTCGTGGTGGCGTCCGGTTTCCTGATGGGAATGGCCTCGATCCACTTCGTGAAGTAGTCCACTGCGACGAGGACGTACTTGTGCCAGCCCGTACCGGTAGGAAATTGGCCTATCATGTCCATTCCCCACTGGGAAAACGGCCACGGGGAGGTTAGGGCAGTTAGCTCGGTAGCCGGAAGGCGAGGTAAGCTTCCATGGAGTTGGCAGCTCTTGCATCTCCTGACGAGCTTCTGGGCGTCTTGATGAATTGTCGGCCAGTAGTACCCCTGGAGCAATGCCTTCTGGATCAAGGTGCGGGCCCCTTGGTGTGCGCCGCCGACCCTTTCGTGGATCTCACGGAGGACGTAGTCGGCTTCGTGAGGGTCGACGCACCGGAGCAGGGGCTGAGTGAAGGACTTCTTGTATAGGTTCCCATTGCTCCAGACAAAATGGCGAGCTTTGGCTCGGAGATGGCGGGCTTCTCCCCGATCTTCTGGGAGCGTACCTTCCCTCAGGAATTCCACGAGGGGCTTTCTCCAATCCCGGTCTTCTTCCCGGGCTGTGTAAACTTGAAGTGGCGTTGCCCCGTCTTCCACGCTGGACCGTAGCAAGACCGCGAAGAGGATGTTCCTCTTGTTGTTGGCCGTATAAGATGAAGCTAGCTTACTCAAGGCGTCGGCCTGGGCGTTTAGCTATCTGGGGATCTGCTCCACCTGGACTTCGTGGAAGTCCTTTCGCAAACTCCTTATCTCGGCCAAATACTTCACCATCAGAGGCTCTCGTGCCTCGAATCGGCCGGTCACTTGGCCAACGACTAGGGCGGAGTCGCCGTGGATCCGAATCATTTTCAGCCCCAGTCCGAAGGCTATGCGCAGCCCGGCCAGCAAGGCCTCGTATTTCGCCGCGTTATTTGAGCCTTTGAACCCGAGCTTCAGAGAATACTCCATTTCTGCCTCGTTCGGGCCCCGAATGATGAGGCCGGACCCACAGCCTTCCTCGGCCGAGGACCCGTCGACGTAAAGGATCCAATCAGGGATGGAGTCGGGCTTCCCGTCGACTGAGGGTGTAACAACCCTAAACTTTTTGTACAATTTTTTTCAAAAATCCAGAAAGGGGTACTTGAGCCTGAGCACAAGTTATAAGTTTGATTTGTTTTTGAACAGCAAGAAGGAGCCTGTAGCTCACTGGTAAGACCTTGCACTGCTGAACCAAAGCACAAGAGTTTAAATCCCATCAGCCACACATTATTTTTTATTAAATTCTTTTAATCTTTTTAGAAGCCCAAGAGTCTACACGTACATAACCCGTAAAACCAAGAGTCACATATAAAACAAACGAGTCTACTGCAGTAGTCAAAGCGTCGGGGACACGTGGCGTTGAGGGGAGCCCCGACTCGGCCGACTTAGGCCGGCGACGCGAACGACTCTGCCGAACTCAACATTTTCTTCAATTCCCAGCAACCTTTGGTCTACCCCACTCGTCCTGCACTATTTAAAATCTCTGAAATTAAACAGAGAATTAAAACACCCCTTTTAATTTTTTAAATACAATTTTTATCACACCCTTTCATTTACCCTAAACCCTAATTTTTCCTATAAATACCACACCTAAACTCACCCCTCCTCACTTCCAAATCTCTGTCCAAACTCTCAAGAAAATTCCCAAGACTTTTTGTGTGCAAGTGGAGTTAGCAAAGGGTGAAGCTCCGGCGAACTTCCGACGGCAATCCGAGGAGTTTCCGGCGACGAAACGACGCAGACCCTAATCCTGTAAGTCCCCCTTCTCTCTCTCTCTTTTGCTATTCTCAAATTCTTAATCCTTAAAACGTGTCGGAAGCGGAGTTATCCAGCTTCCGATTCTCTTTTCTTTCAAAAATACAACATTTTCTTAATAAAAAACCTACAACTTTTGCTATTTAGTTTAATACTCATTAACTAAGAAAATAGAACAAATTTGATATTAAAATAATAATCGTAGCAAGTTTTATTCCACTTTTACAGTAAAATACATTTATGTTTCATATCGGCATATTTATACCTTTTAACTATGCCAGCTTTAGAAAACTCATGAGGTAATAACCTACCTCCTCACAACACTCATATGTAACATTGCACGATGATATTTGGGAACATAGTTTTGGGAATAATACGATTTTATACATAACTACTTCCGACTTATAAACACATTTTTCTACAAGATGTGTATTTTTAACAAATCTTTGTAATGTGCCGCTACAACCCACTTCGGGGAACCCGTTTGGGATGGTGCGGATTATCGCACATCCTCGGGCTTAGTAGTGCGAGATGCAGACCTCCGCAAGGAGCATACGGTTTTGAAATATTTAAAATACAATTTTCTTTAGAAAAATGTGATTTCTATTATAAATAAAACTTATATTTTAATAAATAAATATATATGTAATTAATATCAAAATATCTATTTTTAATATTTATAATATTTCACATTTCCAAAATTCAAGAAAAAATATCTCATTTACAAGAAAATACCATACAAGTCCAATATTACAAATAAATACCATATATTATGAAATTAGGTTTTATTCACTAGAAATGTCATATTGATAAAATATACATCAATCAAAACTCTAAAGACGATAATAAAATGATTGAGCTGTATTTTGAAAATTATACAAAATTATTTTTACAAACCCCCCCTCAAGTTATACTAAATTACAATAAGGACCCTAGTAAATATAGATTCAAGCGGGACCAGTCTCTTGAGCCTCAGGGAGCCGGAGATATGGGTGCTTGCCTATTTAAGGTAAACAACATAACAAACGGTGTCATCAAAACGCTAATCGTCTTTGAAAAAGACACAAATTCTGCCGTCCATATGGAGCGGTTACCGATAATACCAAAACCTAATTCAGGATTCAATTTCTTTTCTAATTGTCTGACTCAGACTGAGTCTCAATATAATCAATCTAACTTGAATATGATTCAAGTATCAAAACTACAATACAACATGGATCTATGAATACGTCTATTCAATCTATATCAACAACATTGACTGAACCGAACTATGGATATATTCCATCTACATGATCATCCATTATATCTGTTCCATTACTGATATCATGATTTCGGCAAGTCATCCATCTATACAATCTATAATACAAGACTACAATTTACAATACAATACAAACAATACAATCAAGACATCATGGGGTTTAAAGGGTAGATTGGTACGGAAGGTTTTAGAAGTGGCACGAGACTGCAACCATTAAAACACCTAACCTGAATTCAATTGCCGTTGTACCGTGGCTGAACGATTCCTTGTATTCCGTCAACCGTAGTTTCTCGTCTATTGAGACTCCTCTCGTATACACTGGCTTCTTCTGTACCAAGCTACAAACAACAACGTTAACACTAAATACAACATTATAACAATATAATACCACTTTAAAAGTTACACTCTCTCTGTCTATTCTACTTCTCCCTTATCTTTGGGACTTACCGAGCGATTGTTCGCCGACGACATTCCCTCTCTTTCTTCTTTGGAATGTTGTCAGGTGGATCGAACCTTCAGGAGATCGAGCCCACTAGCGAGGATTTGGACCAGTTAGCTTTCGACCAAGAGTTTTAGATTTCCTTGTACACATTTACATTCCGTATTTTCCAATTCTGTTATGTCACTGTTTATGCATTGTTTTACATTCAATGTATTTACTTTTCAGATGTATTGTAAAAAGAATGTTAATAAATAAAGTTGTTGTTCAATTATATCTATTGTCTCTGTCTCTTGTGCATTTTACTTATATTGCTCAGATACGCTTAGTGTGTTTACTTCAGAGTAAATACATAGCGGCCTCGTCGCGTCCTCTGCCCGTATACTGGGAAGCGGGGCGTGACAGAGGGTTGAGCTGCGGGGCCCGGCATGGATTCCGGCTCTTTGCTGGGGATGATGCACTCGATGATAAAATCGACCAGGGCCTGTGCCTTGATAGCCTGCCGCGGGCGGTATTTTATGTTGAATTGGGACAACTCCCGCCTCCATTTCTCCAAGCAGCCAGAGGACTCTGGGGAGGCGAGGATAGCCCCCAAAGGCCGCTCGGTAAGAACGAGGATGGTGTGGGCCTGGAAATAGTGCCATAGTTTCCTTGAGGCCTCGATGAGTGCCAAGGCGATCTTCTCTGTGGCAAGGTACCTCATTTCTGCGTCCTTGAAGACGTGGCTCACATAGTATACCGACTTCTGGACTCCATCGACCTCTCGGACGAGCACCGAGCCTGCAGCTTGGTCGGATACCGCCAGATATAGCGATAGCTCGTCTCCTTCCACTAGCCGGGTGAGCAGCGGGAGAGTCGCAAGGTGCGTCTTTAATTTCTCAAAAGTGGTCTGGCACTCCTCCGACCACTCGAATCTTGGTATCTTCCTTAGAGCTTTGAAGAACGGGAGGCACTTCTCCCCAGACCTCGACATGAAACGACTTAGAGCGGCTACCCGCCCTGTCAGCCGCATGATTTTGACGTTAGTCTTGGGCGCGGCCATGTTGAGGATGGCGTTGATTTTCTCCAGGTTAGCCTCGATTCCACGGTGGGTGACAATGAAATGGAGGAACTTTCCACCGGTGACCCCGAATGCGCACTTAGCGGGGTTCAGTTTCATCTTGTATTTGCGGAGGACGTCGAAAGTCTCGCCCAGATCCTTGGCGTGTTCGTCCGATGAGACCGATTTGACGAGCATGTCATCGACGTAGACTTCCATGTTCCTACCGATCTGCGGCTTGAACATGCGATTGACCAAGCGTTGGTACGTAGCTCCGGCATTTTTGAGACCGAAAGGCATCACCTTGTAGCAGTATACCCCCGGTCCGTTGTGAATGCGGTGAGATCCTCGTCTGCCAGATTCATACGGATCTGGTTGTAGCCGGAGAAAGCATCCATGAAGCTAAGTAGCTTGTGGCCTGCAGAGCTATCGACAAGCTGATCTATCAGAAGGAGGGGATAGTTGTCTTTCGGGCAGGCCTTGTTGAGGTCGGTGAAGTCGACGCACATGCGCCACTTCCCGGTTGATTTTTTGACCATGACTACGTTCGCCAACCATTCCGAGTAAGGCACATTCCGAATGAAGTTGGCGGCGAGCAGCCTGTCTGCCTCATCCTCGATCACTTTTTGCTTGATCGGGGCGAAACTTCATTTTTTCTACCTGACGGGTCGGACCGTAGGGTCTACCCTGAGCTTGTGAGATATGATTTTGGGGTCGATCCCGGGCATGTCGGCAGGCGCCCGGGAAAAAACATCAAAGTTGTTTCTAAGGAAGTAAACCAGGTCGTCTCGCTGAGTCCCCATCAAAAGTGACCCGATTAAAACGGTTTTTTCGTCGTCCTCTTCGACGAGGGGGACCTCTGTTAGTGGCTCCACCGGGGTCCCTCGGACTTCTTTTTGCTCGTCTCGAGTGTCCAGAGAACCCCTGATGTCACCATCACCCTCAACATCGTTGTTTGGCCGCTCCGACGTAGATGTTGTTGTGAAGAAAACCTTAGCTGTTAGTTGATCTCCGTAGGCCCGACCTATCCCGCCTTGGTCGAGCGGGAATTTCATCGCTAGGTGGTAGATCGATATCTGGGCCGGGAGGGAGTTCAGTGTCGGGCGGCCGAGGATGATGTTGTAGGCCGATAAGATTCTCGCGATGATAAATTCTACAGGCACGGTGCGCGTACGGCCCGCCTCCCGATGTTAAATTGGAGAGTGATTACCCCTTCCGCCGAGATGGAGTGGTTAGTGAACCCTGACAGAACGTGGATGGTCGGCCTTAGGTCCGACGGGGTGAGTCCCATACGCAGGAAGCAGTCATAAAAGAGAATGTCTGCCGAGCTTCCTGAGTCGATCAGTATCCTCTGCACCTCGTAGCGGTGGATCCAAGCTGTGATCACCAGCGGGTCGTTGTGAGGTAGGGATATACCGTGGAGATTCTCGTCGGTAAAAACGATTGGCTCGGCTGCTTTGGCCTTCTTCCTCGGGGGGCTGCCAGTCCCCCCGATCGGCGATGGACATTGAGTCTCGTCGGTCTTTGTTGTACCCCCCGCTGATATGGCCATGATTGCGCCGATTGTCAACTCACCGGGAGAGGGACGTTGCTCTTGCTCACGGTCGGCTTGCCGCTTGTCCCGCAAGTACGTTGCCAGGTGCCCTAAGCGGATTAGCTCCTCGATATAGTCTCGGAACTGCTTGCAGTTCTCAGTGGAGTGACCCTGCGACCTGTGGAAACCACAGTAGGGGCCCCGAATGCGCTTTACCACTTTATTCGAGACCGGGGGGAGTTTGAAGAACCTCTCGCCCTTAGCCTCCTCCAACAGTACCGTCTGGAAGATGTTGAGCGAAGTGTACTCCTGAAACTTCGGGGAGTAGGGCTTTGGCCGCTCAATCTTATTTTTCTCCTCCCGGGCCCTTTTCTTATGGTCAGCTTTTTCTGTCCGGGGCAGGTTGGCGTTCACCTCGGACTCAAGCTGGATCTCACGTTCAGTCCAGGCCTTTACCTCGGCCATGGTCTTAGGTTGCGCTAATGCAAAGGAGCGTAGCCACTCCTTGTGTCTAAGACCCGACCTAAGTGTCGTAATGACTGTTTCGTCCCGGTGTTCTAGGACCTCAAGGAGTGCGTTGTAGAAGCGGGTGACGTATCCTTTAAAGGATTCTTTGTCCCCGCTCTTTATGGTGAAGAGATGGTCGACGGTCCGCTTCTGCCATCTGTTCCCGACGAAGTGGTCGAGAAATTGGGTGGCCAGCTCATCGAAGGTAGAGATTGATCGTGGCGCGAGTCCTCGGAACCAGTCTCGTCCGGAGCAGATGAGAGTGGCGGGGAAAGCGCGGCATTATGTGGCGTCAGAACAGTCCTGGAAACTCATCCCAGCCGTGAACGCGTCCAAATGGTCCTTCGGGTCGGACTTTCCGTCGAAGAGGGAGACCTTTGGGGGCTTGTTCCGGGAGGAGACATGGAGGGCGAGAAGCTCTTTGGTGAAGGGCTTCGTGAGAGAGTCAGCTGCATACTTAGCCCCGTCGCTTGAAGGGAGATTCTCCCGATGCATGCCTTCGATCTTCTTTTTGAGGGCGTCGAGTCGGCCGTGGTATCCTGATGATTCGGCACATTCTGATTTTTTCCCTCTGCTGCCGTTCGATGAGGTTCTTTAGGTCCCCTGGCAAGGTCGTCTTCGGGTTGTCGTGGCGAGTCCCGTGCGCGCGACCCCGTCGAGGGAGGGGGTGTCGGTCATGCCTGGGAGCAGGCGAGCTGACCGACACCTCCTCGGGAGGGACAGGGGCACGATGGGGCTCGGGACGAGGCGCTCTGGTGTTGGACCTCGGTGTTAAACAGTGCGGCGCCCAGCGGGTCATTGAATACATTGGCCCCGGGGATCTGCGGCCACCGGAGACAGCGAGGCGGTGTTCGGTCGTGCCAACGTGGCCAGAGTCTTCTCTCCCTCTGTAGGGGTCCCGGTCCCGAGATTGGGGAGCGGCGACCTGGGTAGCTTGCCCGATGGTTTGGACATGGACGAGTGCGTTCACGACGGACGCGAGTCGATCTATTCGAGCGGATATGGCAAGAATGGCGTTCGGGGGAGGAGGGGATTCTCCTTCGTCTCCACTGCGGGGAGGCCGACGGCTGGTGCTTGGATCGTCGCGGTGACCGCTTGCCTTGAAGTCGAGATCAGAATATGAACTTTCGTTGAGTGGAACTAAAGTCCCCATAGACGGCGCCAACTGATGGATCTTTGGATCTCCTTCATATGTTATCTTCCGTTGATCTGTTGCTAGCGCTGATAGATGGCTGAGATTGAGTTTGGAGAGTTGACTCCTGTAGCGTGTGGATCTCAAAGGGTTTTGTGTGGTTGAGACCGAGCTACCTGCAAGGAAGTCCCGGGGTGGTTGTGCAACCGAGGACCCTCCGACGATCAAGTTAGACAGGGTATTTTGGCAGAGTAACGGTCTATTAGGGTGAAATTTGCTTATCTGAGTCATCTGAGAGAGGGGTTTATATAGTAGCAGCCATGGGCAGGCGGGAGCGAGATTCACGCCGGCCGTGATAGGCGGGATCCCCCATTAATGACGAGACATGCTCGTTAATGAGGGATCGTGATGGCGTGAGACGCGGGATCATGGGCGGCGGATATCTCGCGCCTGGCGAGATTCGCGGAGCTGTGGCGGAGGCGCCTGTGATCGGTGTTGTGGGTTGGTCGGTGAGACCAAGGAAGATGAGCTCGGCAGGAGGCTCGGGATCAAGAGGGAGGCCGAGGCATCTTGGTTCTGTGATAGCTCGGAGGCGAGCTGGGGGTGACCTGGAAGGCCACCGAAGGTCGAGAACATCCTCGGGTCGTAGGCCCGGGGTGAGCTTCCAACGTAACGTTCTTGATCCTTTCTTGTAAGCGCCGGGACACGTCATCTGTCACGTGTCATGATCTGGGGAGTCACCGATATCGAGCATCATCAGGTTTACAATCATATATGACCCATATATGACCTATATTCCACTGCCTGGGAACTGAAAGTCTGAAACATGTACATAGCCATCTCAAACATGCACAACCGTCTCTCCTTCATAGTCAGCACCCTCCCCTAATAATTCAACATGGATGACGCTGATCTCCAATTAAAGAGTCATGAGTAAAATTTTGACTACATAGAAAATATTTTTCTTTCTTTTGTCTGATATCCTATAATATATATTCAACATCCTCGTTTGTGGATATCGACAAATATGCATATACAGGTGAAGTTTTCTTAAAACGGCTTCTAGGGTAATTATCTAAATTAGGAGTTAGTCTAAAATCTTATTATGAATCAGTGCATAACATTGACGGTCTTGAGTGAAATTCCATATCCTAAAAACGTTCAATCTATTTTTGTTGATATTTTCTATACTGTAGAGGACATTGTATTTTGCTAATTCAACGGTGAAAAACTGATGGAATCAAAAAAAAATTGGTATATGCACATCTTACATGATAAAGAAGATGATGGGTGCCGATCGTCGAAAAAATAGCGAAGAATATAGAATTTTGATGCCACCTAACGAAAAAGCTTCCTAGGAACTCTTTCCTTCATCTCTCTCTCTCTCTCTCTCTCTCTCTCTCTCTCTCTATATATATATATATATATATATATATATATATATATATATGTTCTTATGATGACGACTTAGGTAGTGAATAACATAAGAATTAATCTAAAATCTTAGAATATCTTTAACTCATTTATCAAATGGATACAAAATGAACAACTTTTTGATAATATAATAAAAAGTCCAGTATATTCATGGGTTAAAACTTAAAAGGCTCCAAATCTTTTAACTTTTTATACATAAACATTTTTATACTTAAAAGGCTATTAAGAAGGTACATCAACAACACGAGGCCTCTCGATCCTCAGCGAAGGCCGACTACAATCCGCATAACCCGAGGCTACGTGATGTTGCTCAATCTCTCAAGTTCTTAATTTCAAAGCTTCTTCGATCCTCCGTGATGGCCGATAACAATTCGCTTAACCCGAGACTTCGATATGTTGATGAAATACATAAACCTTGAGGACAAGGTTGTTTGAAGATGGGTGGTTTGATGTGTGCATGAGTACCATTAGTCCAATGTACTCTCCCACTAACCCATGTTCTCAACTATTTAGGCCATGTTCACATTTTATTTTATGATTCCTTTATTTTAGGAGACTATTTCTCCACCAGTTTTATTTTTTTTCTATATAATATAGTTGTAATGAATGTAAGGGAGGTAAGAATGAAAACCCCTAAAAATGCTATTTTAGCAAATTGATCTAAAGGAGATTAGCCATCTCAAATCGGCTAGAGGATATTCGACATCTTGAATTAGCTTTATCTATCGCGTACATATCACATTCCTATGACATAGGCATTTTGGAACCATATTCTTACTATATCTTTAGACAAAACACCTTAAAAGTTTTTAATTACAGTAAAATACCTTAGGCTTAAACAATAGTTTTCAAGGAATTCTATCACTAAAATACCCTCAAAAAGTCACAACTTTAAGGTATGTAAGTGAAAATCCGCAATTGTTAAGGGTATTTTAGTGTAATTTAAGCAAAAATTTATTCCAAAATGTCATTTTTAGTGTAAGTTACAACGATTTTACGATATAACACAAATAAAACAAGTGTATAAATTGACTACCCCTTGGAATTTGGAACCACAATATTAGAAATATTATATCTTTTATTTTCTTTAAGAATTTAGGTTAAATTACACAAAAATATCCTTAACTATCGTGGATTTTCACTAAAATACCTTAAGTTTATTTATTAATTAAAATACCTTAGGCTATGCTATGGTTTTCAAGGGATTCGTTTCACTAAAATGCCCTAAAAAGTCGCAACTTTAATGTATTTTACAGAAAATCTGCAACTGTGAAGGATATTTTAGTGTAATTTACCCAAGGGATCATCCAAAAATGTCACTTTTAGTGAACGTTACAAAGATTTAACAAAAATAAACAAGTGCATAAATCGATTACCCCTCGAAATGTTTTGCAGCTTGAACGAGCCTCATCGGGCACTGACAAATGCAGGCAACAATCGAAGCTTTCTGATCGAAGCTCGAAGTAGCGAGGATGCTCTCAAACGGCAGATGCGCATTTGTGTGGCACATCATGAGATCGAAGAGTGCGTACGTCCTCGCCTGCGATCCAAAGCCCATCCTTTTTGGGCGCCGATCTCGTCCTCTTGAAGCGCGAATCGACGAGATGAAGACATTGGATGAATCTCTTGTTGTGATCTTCCAAGATCGAGCACAGCCTCTTGTTCTGCTCTTCCATCACTGAGTCGAGATGCAAGCCGATGTGGTCCTCGAATTTGTCCTCCTCCATGAGAGAGAAGATGCAAATTAATATATTGCGTTGGTTATTAAGTTATTTATACACTACTGCTAGTATAACAAACAAAGATTTGATAAGATATTTGGAAGAAGAAAAAATTTAAGTTGTATAATTTTATGGGTAAATTGAGGTGAAGGGGTAAAATAATTTCGGGTTGGGCATGGTTTTATGGTTAAACCTGTCCGTCAGAACCTAAATCCGGTCCGAACCAACCTCGCTTTTTTATATCCGATCCAACTCGATATATTACATAGACATCTAATTCTAAATAGTATAAGATACATAGTTTAATTTATTATAAATATGTAGTTAGTGCAATTTTTAAGTATGGTTTATAAATCTATCACATATAGTTTATATAGTTTTATTTAAATATAAATTTTGTTCATATATATTTGGTAGAAAATGCTCAAATATTGTACTTTTAATTATTTTTTTATAAATTATAATGGGCAAAGCTTGAAACCCCCGAAAAAACCGATCCACCCACATAAACCCGAAACTAGCCCAAATCCGTCCGAAACCCGAAGTTACGGGTTCGGGTTTAGCGCATTATAAACCTATCGGGTTCGGACGGGTTTTGGGAACATGTTTTAATTTTTGGATCAGGCAAAAAAATTGTCAAAAATCCGCCCAACCCGGCCCGATTTCACCCCTATCTCTGTCACGCCCCGCTTCCCAAAAAAGCTAGCAGATACGTGACTATGCCCGCAACGTGCTTATACCAAGAAAGGGAACTTTCTTGAAATAAATACGTTAAGGGATGAAATAGAAATAAACGGAAAGCCTTAACAAGTAGGCATGCTGAAAGTAAAACTAGGCTTAAAGGATAGTAGAAGTCCACCTGAGATGATAAGTGCAAGAGATCCTCCTCCGATTGCTCGATCTCTCCTTCGGTCTCCCCACCTGTCTCTAAGTCACATAACAAACATTTCCAAAAGAAAGATGACCAAATAGAATGTTCGTCGGTGATCTTGCGTTCGGTAAGTCCCACATTAAAAATATTGATTTTTAAAAGCTAAGTCTAAAACAAAAGCATAATCATATAGAAAATAGGGCAGTAACTGTTGGGTTTCGGTGCTGCGGAGGCCGCGGCCGAGACGAAAGCGAAAACAAAAATTTAACGCGAGCACCAAACATCCAACCCGGGATACGATCCATGAAACCTAAACTAGCTAACTAGAAATACAAGGGTTGAGAAATTACAATCTTTGTCGCATGTCCACCCAATTGTTAGCACTTACCGCTATCTAAGCAGTTATGACGTGTCAACTTATTATGACACGTGCAATACACATAATTAAATTCATAAGATATACAGAAAATATTTGTTAGCCTTTTAGTTTAAATCACTTTAATTTTTTGTTTAAGAAATATCTTAAATACCTTTAAATAAGATAATAACGATTTTTCGATATTATTTAAGATATGTGACTTATTAAATTTTTAAAAAGTAAAAATTCAACGAAAAACCTTTAAAATCTATATTATCTTAACTGATTCTTTAAAAAAATTCTAAAGTTTTTACCATGTTAAAAATATACAAACGTGCATTGCACGTGCTAAAATACTAGTGTCGGTTAGTGATAAAAAGCAATCGAGCACAATGCCAACCGGTAACCATAGCTTCCCATTGTAAGTAACGGACTGCAGTGTACGTGTCAAATTCAGCAACTCCCTTCCAAAATTAATTAACACAAACAAAAAAGAGAAATGATAAGTCTTGCCGTCAAGCATAAGGGCATTTCCACCTTTTCATCCCCACCAGAAAAGGGAATAAAAACAACACCTGCTTTTTGATGGAAAACACTGGTGGCGGATCCTGAAATTTTGGCCAGAGAGGACACTCTGATTACCATACACAATAAAGTTTCACCAGGATGCTGAAGTACTACTAGATAGCCGAAATTATATCTCGGCTGAGACCAAGAATCTTGGTTGAATTTTATCAGCTCTAGTAAGCAGGGCTTGTTCAAGAGCGTGGGTTTGAACATGCAGGTGGTTGACACTCATGGCCATATTTGAAGAACATGGTTAAAAATAATGCGCGCACGCGTGTACACGCGCACGCGTGTACACACGCACACACTATTTATTCTCTCTGCACCTCATAAGCGGATTTTCTATATTTTATATCTTGTTGACGCATCCACGCGCATACATGAGAATGTTATCTGATAGAAAACAATTTCTAATCAAAGTTTAAAAGTTTGCAGCTAGCAAGTGCACCACATAATATTAAATGGTTGAATGGTTGACACTGATGAACCATTTGCGACACACTAGACCGATGATCATTCATTAAGGAGCCAAAATTTGTAATCTGTCGGCTTTTATTTGATTCTAGCAAAGGTTTATATTATAATCCGGAATTTGATCCGATAAAGTATAGTTAAATTTTGGAGTCTGAAAGAAAGAGCCAAGACACCAGACAAGTCACATTCTAGGATTTGCAAAACAATAACAAAGTAGTCAATATTAGAATATGAATCACGTTTATAAATTTTCAAAATTATGGGTTACGAATCTGTTGGATTGCGGTATTGTTTCTTTATAAATATAAATGTGTGTGAGAGAGAGAAGAGAGAGAGAAACAAAACAATATTACATATATACATACAAACAAAATGCCTTTTAAAGCATATATAAGCGATTTAAGTAAGAATGACGAAATTAGTTGATGTTCATGCATATAGGTGCGCTAGGTTGCCATTGATTCAAATAATCTAGAATAAGTTTTAGAGGAGCATTAATGAATGCAAAATCATTAAATAAGTAACCGAACAAGTAAAATTTAAACCGAAGATCATGTCTTTTTCCCTTTCACTAACGGTATATTGCACATGATCGTATGAATTTAACACACAAATGAAATGAACTCTCACATATATATGCATATTGTTATCTGGGGAACATTAATATATAAGAACATATATTGATTATGAAAGTTAGTTTTTTAGTTAAAGAAGAAAATTCAAGTTCATGAGATATTTGAGTATATTGAAAATTAGTACAACCGATACAATATGTCGCACTATATTTTTTAAGATTATTTTTGTATTAATCGGATAATAGCTATACACAATAAGAACGTGACAGACAACGAAAATAAAATAAAATAAAAAGAAGAATGATTAGTACACTTCCATCAGTATTGAGAATCAGTAAAAATAAAAGGGAAATTATTAATCAGAAGAAAATTATGATAGTATCAGAACACTCAAAAAGAGTATATACTAAGTTCATACTTAAAAAGTATAAGGAAAGCATATTATGTTCAAAACTTGTATTTAAATACTGTGTACTTAAATGGATATTAACATTACCATTCCCATTTTCCATTAAAATATTTTTAAAAAAGAGAGAATTGATAAATTGATATACAAAAGTCCAATCACTCGAACAAGATAAGACAAGGTATTTTTTCGTTAATTGAAAAGGATGCTTAAGGAATACCAGAATGCTTAATTATTTTTTGAAAATTTTGGTTCAAGAATCCTCTAAATATCTAATCCAGTGGACTCAATCCTCCTTTAAGGTATTGATTACTGCATAAACACTTAAACATAGATTTAATGACTACAGAATAGTGTAAAAGAATCAGGCCCATTAACACCGATTTGGTGTAAAATCCAAGATTTCTTACGATGTTTTTCTTAATAAATAAGTTTTTAGAAAGATCCTGTTGGATGATGTTGGCTTTAATCTGCGTGGGAAAGTAGAGTTGGTGTTTTAATTAATAACCTCCCTTAACTAACAACACAGCTGCTTATTCTTACAAAATGGATTATAAAGATTATATAATGGTTTTTATTTTTTTTCCTTTTCTTTCTTATTTTAATTCATGACCGCCAAATGTTAACTAATTACTAAAATCCCCTCAGAAAACTGAAAAACCCATATACATGATATTTTCTTATTAAGCCCCCGAACCCCGCCACCCCCCGACTCAAACACGTGCACAAACCCCAAAAAAATAATCTCTACAATTATAACTCAAACTCAAAGGTATAAACAAAAAGTTTCTCATTTTCAAGAAATAATGCCCAAAGAGAGAGAGAAAAAACCATGAGAGGATTCTAGCCGCTTCCTTTTCTGGTTATATTTAATGGGGGTTTAGTTGAAGGGAAAGAGGGATTTATGAAAGAATGAAACCTCCTAGAGATTTATAAATATGAAATGACATAATGCCTACAAGACTTTGAGTTATAGCATTACAAAGAGATATTTTAAAAAACTCATTAGGGTTCAATCTTTAATTTGCAGTAAGAATGAAAATTAAACATAATTAAAATAACATAACTAGATTCTCAAATATTTTAAGATAATAAGTTAAAAACAAATCAAAGTAAGAGAACATATATATTTATTTAAAGAGTAAACGGAATCTCAGAGGCCACAAGAGGAAATTTTCTCAAATGGCGTCGCAAAAGGTCGGCTCTCCACTTTTTTTTCCGACGATCGGCATCCACTATCTTCATCTTCATCGTCTGAGATGTGTGTACATATTACAACTCCATAGCCTTCAGAAATCTAATGGGCTTACGTTGACGACACGTCATCTGCTACGTGGTGTTTTGATCTGGTGAATTCCCACTTATGAGTATCATGAGAGAGAGAGAGTCCATACAAGTCACAAATTAAGCCGGTAATATTTGAATTGGAATAAAAGGCATCATATATACAGGTCAGATTCTCAGGTTTGCAAATTTCCAGAAAAATGGGCTACGATCCACATGAAAGAAAACAAGACTACTTATATGCATACCAAAAAATTAAATGCCTTTTTTAATTAAGCAAACCTAAGTTATGTAAGTAAGAATAACGAAATTAGTTGATGATATTCATGCATACATGGTGTGCAAAGTTGCCATTGATTCAAATCATTAATTAAACAAGTAACCGAACAAGTAAAATTTAAAACGTAGAATAAACCAAAGATCATGTCTTTTTTTCATTTCACTAGTGCTGGTTATGAAAACAGTGTGAGAGGATTATATTCTTTAAAAATAATAGTTCTTATTAGAATTCGGTGTGTTGTGTATGATTGTATGACATTTAACACACAAATTGAGTGAACTCTCGCCTCTCTCTCTCTCTCTCTCTCTCTCTCTCTATATATATATATATATATATATGCATATCATATGGGGAACACTAATATATAAAAAAAATCAGGTGTTGATTATGAAAGTAAATTTTTTACTTAAGGTGAAATTCAAGTTCATGAGATATTGAAGTAAATTGGAAAATAGTACTGTCGATACCGTTTTTGTTGATTTGGTGTAAAACCAAAGAAATCTTGGGATTGTTTTCCGCAGTTAATAAGTCCTCAAAAAGAACCTGTAAGATTTTAAGGGCGTTGGGGGTTGGTGATGGATTGGCTTCACGGTGCTTGGGAACGGAAAATTTTGTGTTTTGATCGGGATTCTCCTTAATGAGGCAGAGAATGGCTTATTCATGCCTAAGATTTCTTTCGATTGTATTCCGCACTAAATTAAGTTCTCAAAATTAGAACCTTATAGGATGTTGGATTTGGGGATGAATGATAGATTGCCTCCTCGAAGGTGCTTTAAATGTATAGTTTTTGTTTTATTAAGATGAATGTTTTGCTTAATTTGCATGAAGAATAAAGGTTTTCAATATAAAAAAGAGAAAATTTTAAGTAATGTTTGAAAAATGGGGTTTAAAAGATTATTTTCAGTAAATTATACATGCATCTCAAATTTTAACAAATTACCAAAGTCCCCTCATAAATTTGATAACTACCAAAACCCCCCAAAAACATGATATTTTCTTATTAAGCCTCCAGAACCCACACAAAAAAAACATAAATAAATATAAGGGGAATTTTTTTAAAAAAAAAGCAATTAATCCCTACTATATATAATGCCAAAAGAGGGGTGTACGGAGCACGTGTAAAATAAACCCCTCTAATTTGCCGCCACCTTAGCAGTTATGATATGTTAACATATTATAGCACTTGCCGCTACCTAAGAAGTTATGACGTGTTAACTTATTATGTCACGTGCAATACACATAATTAAATTCATAAGATATACAGAAAAAAAATTTGTTAGCTTTTTAGTTTAAATCACTTTAGTTTTTTGTTTTAGAAATATCTTAAATACCTTTAATTAAGATAATAACGATTTTTCGGTATTATTTAAGATATGTGACTTATTAAATTTTTAAAAAGTAAAAATCCAACGAAAAACCTTTAAAATCTCTATTATCTTAACCGATTCTTTTAAAAAATTCTCAAATTTTTACCATGTTAAAAATATACAAACGTGCATTGTACGTGCTAAAATACTAGTGTCAATTAGGGCTAAAAAGCAATCTACCACAATGCCAACCGGTAACCATAGCTTGTCACGTCCCGCTAACCAAAATACGGGATACGAGAGGTGACTAGGCCAGCCATGCTCCTACGGTCAGGGAATAATCCCGCCGTAGTCACACTTCGGCTTCTAGCATTACATGGTAGTCAATAAACAGTGCTTGAGTAAAAGAAAATCACAATTCACAACTTTATTACATTGCAATTTAAAAGAGTTCGAGGTATATTTATTTTACAGAATAAACAACTAACCAATAAAACAAGCGCAGAAATCAAAGGTAATAGCGCTGGTGATGCAGTCTAGATTTCCACGATCTCGAAGGATAGATCCTGCTCCTGGGCTGTATCCACTTCGTCCTCTGAGCATGCACAGTCAGGTCGTCAGGGCGACACATATAGCAATAAATATATAATATGGGCGTGTAGTATTATTAAGCATGAGGAGTACAATGAATTGCAGAACATGTGTATAATAACATCAATTGAATATGAATAGTGCAATGTGAGTATCATGTCAGTGAACTCGGCAATGCATATGTCACTACTTAACGGTCACTAAGTCAATGAAATCAAATGGTGGAGAGGATTCTCGTGTTTAACAAGGGTCTCGTGCATGCCCGAAACTACGATCCACTGTGCCCGGGACATAACCCAGTCAGCCGTGCCGCTAGCGACCTAAAGTGTGTGTGTGTGTGTGTGTGTGTGTGTGTGTGTGTCACTGATAGCGAATGATCATCCTCTAAATCACTGTACCTCACTAAATACGAGTTCAATTCCATCTTGATTTTCCCATTCCCCAGGTTATGGTATGTATTCATGTATTAGATAGCTTGTGGACAAATACGTATCACTGTCACTTTCAATCATTTTTCCACTTATCAATATCCCTGTCGTATTTGCCACAACCCAATCACTAACATTAATATATCGACAATGCATACGCTCACTATGCAGCAGGTATAACTCAAACATGAAAATATGCAGAAATGCACTGAACAAGTATTCACTATTTTATAGCGACCGATGCCATGTAACTTGTAAAATTTACAGTAAATCATACGCCTAGAATCGACCAAAATAATATAAAGGGCGTATGAATCACACTTGATTATCTAAACAGTAAAATTTATTTCAGGTCAATCGGGGTTTGGGTTTGGGAAATTTCATCAATTTAAGGCAGCGATCGATTTCTGGAATTCTAGTTTCAGAATTGAAAGCCCAACTTCGCGCGCATTTTATCAGCGATTATGTTTAGATTTAGGTATTTCCCTTATTGCATAAAATCTAGTTCTGTTAGTTAAGTTTCCAACGCATCAAACGGATTATCAATCGCACCTTTATATCAGAAGTTATGTTCAGTTTAATGTGACAGTGTAAGGAATATTACTGCAGAAACTGCAGAACATAGCGACATTCTAAAATACAATTTAAATATCAAACGACCATAAAAATACACGGGACCAAATTCAGGTGTTGGATAATTAAGTTATCTACGCGACCATATGGGGATCCGTGCATTTTCAGTTTTATGCAGGTATGTACAGGTGCTTAAATTCAGTTTTCCCCGTAGAATGCCACCCCGGACTGCAGTCCAGAGTTGCATTCCCGGTCAACTCTCACTGCCGTAATCTGTCGATATCGAAATATAAACTAAATATGGTTCTATATTATCGAGTCGGGTTCGATATGAGCCGTAGAACGTTACGTTCCAACCAGTATTAAATTTTACAATGATTTTAGTGGGTTAATCTGCGCGGTAAACTTCAGTTTTAGCGTCGTCTTTAGGGGGCAATGTTACAGAATTATAAGCACGACACATTTAACGCAAATCCTTACACTACGTTCATCAATCAGTAAGGGATTCGCTGATCATAAATTCCGGTAATTTAAGATAGGGTATTCATTCATGTATCACGTCGAACACATAAGTTATGTACGATTATCAGTTAAAACATCAGTTTCGGTTAATTGATCAAGCTAGTTGTCATTCGGTGAAATTGTAAATGATGTTGATACGGGTCAGTAAATTCATAGTCGGGTTCTATTCAATATAATCAAACTAAGAGGGTTCGCTAAAATAATCGAATTACAATTTTTATCGATGTATACGTGTATGTGTGTGTGTGTGTATGGGCATATACTTCGCATTACGTAAGTTCATTTCTACTTAGCATGCATAAACAAGTGATTAACGTTCACTTGCGTATTACGATGGTACCACGACGACGATCGCACGAACACGGTGGCTACGACAATGAGCCCGGGCAGTTCGTATGGCGGCGATGACAGCGAGCTCGGCAGTACTGGCTTAGAGTTGGTGGATCGGGGAGGGTGAGCAGGTCACGGGGGAGCTCGGAGTGCTGCAGGGGACGATCGGGGTCTCTGTCGGCGAGGTGTTGGTGGCCCAGCGGACGTCAGCGAGGCGATGGTGGCTGCGGTGGTCAGTTTGAGGTGGAGTGGGGGCTTGTTGGCGATGGTTGTCTGAGGTAGGCGGCTGGGGTGTTCGTCGTGGCGAGGTCGGCGAGGCGCGGAGGCGACGGGGGTCGGGCTCAGGTGAGGGTGCAGGGACGAGGGAGTTGGGTTCGGTGTTGGGGTGCTCGGAGCTCGCGGTGCTCAGGCGAGGGTGCTGGAGGTTGCCACGACGAGATCGACGGAGGAGGCGGTGATGTGAGGTGGGGATTTGGTTTAGAGGAGAGAGAGAGAGAAAGAGAGAGAGAGAGAGAGAAGCAGAGAGGGAGGAAGTCGATGGTGGAGTCGGGGTTTTGGAGGAGAGAGGGGGAGACGTGGTCGCGTCTCGCGAAGGCGACGCGAGAAGGGCGGAGTCGTGGGCGAGTGCCGTTGGAGGAAGTGCCCGTTGGGAAGTGAGCGGGTCATGTGCGAGATGGGCGCGGGGAAGTTGTGAGCTGGCGTGGGTGCGGTCGTCGTGGGGGCGAGAAGCGGGAGATGTTGGAGGTGATGCGGGGGAGTGGCTGGAAAACGAAGACGAGGGGGAAGAAGAGGGAAAGCGGGTCGGGTCATGGTTGGGTCGAGCATGGGTTTGGGCCATGTAGAATTAGGATCGGGCTTAGAATTTAGATAATAATTAAAACAAATATATATATATATATATATATATATATATATATATATATATATATATATATATATATATATATATATATAATAGAAAAATTCAAGGGAAAATTGGGAAAAATACGGAAAAATTTTATTCGGAACCGGGGATTTACATAGCTTCCCATTATAAGTATGGACGGCAGTGTACCTGTCAAATTTAGCAAATTCCAGTAGAAGTTGTCCTTTTTCAAAAGTAACTGCTCTCCCTTCCAAAATTAATTAACACAAACAAAAAAGAGATATGATAAGTCTTGCCGTCAAGCATAAGGGCATTTCCACCTTTTCATCCCCACCAGAAAAGGGAATAAAAACAACACCTGCTTTTTGATGGAAAACACTGGTGGCGGATCCTGAAATTTTGGCCAGAGAGGGCACTCTGATTACCATACACAATAAAGTTTCACCAGGATGCTGAAGTACTACTAGATAGCCGAAATTATATCTCGGCTGAGACCAAGAATTTTGGTTGAATTTTATCAGCTCTAGTAAGCAGGGCTTGTTAAAGAGCATGGGTTTGAACATGCAGGTGGTTGACACTCGTGGCCATATTTGAAGAACATGGTTAAAAATAATGCGCGCGCGCGTGTACACACGCACACACTATTTATTCTCTTTGCATCTCATAAGCGGATTTTCTATATTTTATATCTTGTTGACACATCCACGCGCATACAAGAGAGTGTTATCTGATAGAAAACAATTTCTAATCAAAGTTTAAAAGTTTGCAGCTAGTAAGTGCACCACATAATATTAAATGGTTGAATGGTCGACACTGATGAACCGTTTGCGACACACTAGATCGAGGATCATTTATTAAGGAGCCAAAATTTGTAATCTGTCAGCTTTTATTTGATTCTAACAATGGTTTATATTATAATTCGGAATTTGATCCGATAAAATATAGTTAAATTTTGGAGTCGGAAAGAAAGAGCCAAGACACCATACAAGTCACATCCTAGGATTTGCAAAACAATAACCAAGTAGTCAATATTAGAATATGAATAAAAGACATCATACAAGTCAGGATCTCATGTTTGCAATTTTTCAAAAATATGGGTTACGATCTGTTGGATTGCGCCATTGTTTCTTTATATATATAAATGTGTGAGAGAGAGAGAGAGAAAAGAGAGAGAGAGAGAGAAACAAAACAATATTACATATATACATACAAACAAAATGCCTTTTAAAGCATATATAAGCAATTTAAGTAAGAATGACGAAATTAGTTGATGTTCATGCATATATATAAGTGTGCTAGGTTGCCATTGATTCAAATAATCTAGAATAAGTTTTAGAGGAGCATTAATGAATGCAAAATCATTAAATAAGTAACCGAACAAGTAAAATTTAAACCCAAGATCATGTCTTTTTCCCTTTCACTAACGGTATATTGCACATGACCGTATGACATTTAACACACAAATGAAATGAACTCTCACTTATATATGCATATTGTGATCTGGGGAACATTAATATATAAGAACATATATTGATCATGAAAGTAAGTTTTTTAGTTAACGAAGAAAATTCAAGTTCATTAGATATTTGAGTATATTGAAAATTAGTACAACTATTTAGGCTATGTTGACAAATGCAAGCAACAATCGAAGCTTTCCGATCGAAGCTTGAAGTAGTGAGGATGCTCTCAAACAACAGATGTACATTTGTGTGGCACATCATGAGATCGAAGAGTGCGTCCTCACCTGCGATCCAAAGCCCATCCTTTTTGGGCGCCGATCTCGTCCTCTTGAAGCTCGAATCGACGAGATGAAGACATTAGATGAATCTCTTGTTGTGATCTTCCAAGATCGAGCACAGCCTCCTGTTGTTATCATCTAAGATCGAACGCAGCCTCTTGTTGTGCTCTTCGATCACTGAATCGAGATGCAAGCCGATATGGTCCTCGAATTTTTCCTCCTCCATGAGAGAGAGAGAAGAGAGAGAGGGGGGCAAATGGGATGAAACAAGATGCAAATATATTGCGTTGGTTATTGAGTTATATATACACTACTGCTAGGGTCTATGCTGATAGCATAACAAACAAAGATTTGATAAGATATTTGGAAAAAAAAAATTTGAGTTGTATAATTTTAAGGGTAAATCGAGGTGAATAGGTAAAATAATTTCGGGTTGGTTTTAGGGTTAAATTTGTTCGTCGGAACTCTAAACCCAGTCCGAACCAAATTCGTTTCCTATATCCAATCCAATTAGATATATTACATAGACATCTAATTCTAAATATTATAAAATACATATTTTAATTTATTATAGATATGTGGTTAGTGCAATTTTTAAGTTTAATTTATAAATCCATCAAAGTTTATATAGTTTTATTTAAGTATAAATTTTGTTCTTATATATTTGATAGAAAATGCACAAATATTATACTTTTAATTTTTTTTATAAATTATAATGGGCAAAGCTCGAAAAACCCGAAAAAACCGATACACCCACATAAACCCGAAACCCGTCCGAAACCCAAAGTTGTGGGTTCAGATTTAGCGCATTATAAACCTGTCGGGTTCAGGCGGGTTTTGGGAATAGGTTTTAATTTTCGGATCAGGTAAAAAAATTGTCAAAAACCCGCCCAACCCGGCCCGGTTTCACCCCTACATTTGTCACGCCCCACTTCCCAAAAGAGGTAGCAGATACGTGACTAGGCACACGACGTACTTATATCAAGAAAGAGAACCTTCTCGAAATAAATACGTTAAGGGCCGAAATAGAAATAAACGAAAAGCCTTAACAAGTAGGCATAAAGAAAGTAAAACTAGCCGGGCTTAAAGGGGCTTAAAGGAGAGTAGAAGTCCGCCTGAGATGATAAGTGCAAGAGATCCTCCTCCGATGGCTCGATCTCTCCTTCGATCTCCCCACCTGTCTCTAAGTCACATAACAAACATTCCCAAAAGAAAGAAAACCAAATAGAATGTTCGTCGGTGATCTTGCGCTCGGTAAGTCCCATATTAAAAATTTTGATTTTTAAAAGCTAAGTCTAAAACAAAAGCATAAGCATATAGACAATAGGGCGGTAACTGTTGGGTTTCGGTGCCCGTGCTGCGAAGGCCACGCCCGAGACGAAAGTGAAAAAAATAAATTTACGCGAGCACCAAACACCCGTAAAACCCAGGATACGATTCATAAAACCTAAACTAGCTAACTAGAAATACAAGGGTTGAAAACTAACCTTTGTCGCGTGTCCACCCAATTATGGAAGACCCTTCCAAAATCGTAGCCGTCGGGATCGCGCTTGAAAATCGACCACCCTCGCCAAATACGATCCACCTGAGAGAAACCAGAGGAGGCTCTAACCGAGGATCCAAACTTGCTAGGTATGGATGGTCGGCGATATAGGAATATTTCACTAAATATTTCTCTCTAAACCCTTGCTCAAGGGAGAGCAAGAAGAAGGAGAAGAGGAGAAAATGGTTGCTAATACTTGCAACCATGAAGCATACTCAAGTGAGGAATGAAAAAAAAACATCAAGTGTAGAAAATGAGAATGGCTTTCTTTTTACAACCATTGTTCAATAGTGATCACAAATGATTTTACCAATATAAAATCTCCAAGCCATACCTCTCTACATGCAAAGAACCATACTTCATTACTCCTCATTTTACACCTCATTTCCTTTTATTTTTCTAAATAGAAAAATAAATATGAGGCATCCTTCTTCTAAAAGCATTTCCGTATAAATACGGAATATTTCGCCTGATATATATATCGCTAAATATACGCGTAACCGTATAAAAATACGGATAGCACCAAAAGAGAGAAAATGAATAGTGAACAATAATAATAAAATATATGTATCAAAATACATATATAAATCATTAAATCAAAATCTGATTTAATAATTCGGCTTAATCCTAGGCCGGCTAGTATTATCAACCGTCCGATTACAGTCCGTGTATCCCATACACGTATTTAATCGGACCCCTGCACGTACCAACGTACGGCTCCTACATTTATCGCCTGAACCGGAAAAACCCTCTTTGTGGGACTATAAAGACACGACAATACACTGACAGTGGGTTTAACCACAATCACGTCGGCGGCACTAGCTGTACGTAACGGCTACCCAGGTACTTGTCGAAAAGGGGGTCAACAATCAAGTACATCCTTACCCTACTGAGCCTGAATGTGACAATCTCCGTACAGTCCGGTCTCTTCGTCAAAGAGTATCGCATATCGGGTTTATGGGGTGGATAACGTCAGACCCCTATTAACCCGATAAGTCGTGTTTGAGTCGAGCTCATCACCAACAGAGATACTACTGATCAACTATCAGTAAATCTCATCCACCGTGGTCACGGATTTCTGGTGATAGCCAACTGAATACAGCGCGATATCGAATCCTAATACCAGGAGAGACGAATCCCTGACAATCGACCACTGCCTCCATGTGGCTCGGGACTGTACCCAAATAAAACCTGTTTGCACGACTCTTTTGAGCCGTGATAGGGTAGTAATCAAAGTACAGTGGGAACTCATATGAGACAAATGACGATTTCAGGTCAAAGGACTAACCTGTACTTATGCCACCCGAGAACTTCCATCTGACGATAAATATAATACCATCTAAAAGTTCTCGGCGAGTCCGTTGAGTGTACTCACCTCCAGTGAGCACATGTATACTATCTTAGGTGACACAACACCAATGGCTTGTGAGACCGGCCACCGCCCCTTATCGGGATCTAGAAGCGTATATACTAGTCTACTCCGGAATATCGATGCCCAGTCTCGATATTCCCATGAGTAGGGACATTTAAGGATGTGCTTATGGACAACCCAGATCCCACATATATGATCGCCATCATAATACTGGTTGTCAAGTAACAATCCTACGGGCTTCATCAATGATGAAGACAAACCAGATATCATACTATCATCTCAAGTAAGACTGTTATACCTTTATAGGTCCTTCCTCAATTATCATAATCGCCTACTTCCAATCATAATAATTGCCTTGAGGGCACTATATCCAACTATCTCCCACTTGTACTTAAGGCCAATTATTGCGGTATCGCATACCCACAGCTCGTGTGCTACCGAATACCCAACTTCTCTACTAATCAGTTTCGCAAACTATGTTTGTGAAATTTAATGTGTTCGAGAAATAGCCTAAGTGAGTGGATCCGCTACAATGTTCCAACTTCATCTCTCTATATCTCAACTTTGTGAAGATTAACAATCTCCCAAATTGAGCGATACCCCGCCTCAAGAATTTGTCTGGATACTTGATGGGACCAAGTTCATAAATGAACAACTCCATCCAACAAACTTCTTGGGTTGTATTCTCTGTTGAGTTATAACCAGCATCCTTCACCATGATTACCTCAGTATCTCAATTGGAACACTATCCAATATACCGATCCTCGGAAGAGGCTAAACTCAAAACCCTGACAGCATCTCTGTCATCCAGGCCACCTTGGAAGCCTGAACCGATAACCGCCTCCCAGAGGAGGCTGCCGTTATCTTATACCAAGAACATCCTATTATGTTCATGATAGCTTTCCTTCGTTTCTCGAGGATTGGATTAATATATGCTTATTGCAACTAGTGCAAAAGTAATATCTAGTATTGTACAAGACATTGCATGATTGACTCAATTGCCTAAGCAAATGATATGTCATTCATGCCAATCCCTCTCCTTATTGCAACTACCGATCTCTTTAGAGAGGGTGGCTCCATCATCTGCGGATACACCACCACGCCAGGAGTTGTCCATTCTAAAATACTTTTAGAATATTGTCCAAGTACCCGATTAGGAAACTTCCCAAATCTAGATCTAAAACTAGAATCCCTGATATATATTATCCATCTGGTTTTGTACTAGACATTGCATGATTGACTCAATTGCTTAAGCAAATGATATGTCACTCATGCCAGTCACTCTCTTCATCATTCTAGAAAACATCTCTTTAGAGAAGGCGACTCTATAACCTGCGGGTATCCTACCACTCCAGGAGTTGTCCATTCTAAAATACTTTTAGAATGTTTTCTAAGTACTCGATTTGGGAAACTTCCCAAATCTAGATCTAGTCATTAGAATTCGTGATATACTATCCATATCCAACGTGGAGAAAACACTATGTAACAACCAAAATTTGACCGATTGTAGTATAGGAACATCACTTCCTATCTGGAGTATGTCATCCAAATCCAGGATAGTACTCCCTACATCCTTCTTACTAGGTTCATCTATTGTTTTGATGAAGCCAATCACCTTGACTGTCACATCAAAACAGATGATCTGTCTCTGCAATCTATGCTTGAGTCTACAAATAGACATAAGCAACTTGTGAAAGTATGTCTTAGCACCGCTACTAGGTTTCAAAAGGCATCAAGTATGCAATTTTAAAAAATCTAGTGGTCTAAGCTATACAAGACTAGAATTGAACTAGAGAATTAGGGCTTATAAGCATGTAAATAAATATTACACTAAGTGAATATGAAATACAGCTTTTGTAGACCGGTCCTTCACTTCAATAGCTCCAAGTGGTAGTCCCTTAGCTCCAAGTAGTGGTCCCTCGAACTCTTCTTAAGCTCCACTTGGTGAAAGGAACGAGATTGATTAGTCGTCTTCGAGGTCGAAGATGATCCACTTTGAAGAATCTCTAACTTAAGCTACCTCTTCACCAATTAAGGAATTAGTGAAGCAAACAACTTACACCAATGGGCTAGATAAGAGTAGGTTGATAAAGTAGGAATTTTTCTCACTTTAGAATTTCTTTTCTCCTTTTCTTTTTCACCCAAAGAAATATCAAGAGGAGGAAGAAGATAAAGCTTGTGAAGAATTAGGGTGAAGAAAATATGACAAATGATTTTTGTAGAGAGTTAACCATGGCTAAGGATAAAGGTTAGGTTATAAAATATCTAAAGTAAAGCAAAATTAGTGGAATGAGTCATGGCTTCTACATGCTTCATGAAGTATCTTAAGCCATGCTCATTTTCCACTAATTTCCTTTTTAATTTAAATATAAATCACCCAATATTATCCTTGGCTTGGTGTGAGTCACATATACCCATGTTCTATGTATCATCCACCATGACACAATAGTATATGTAATACACACACACACTTTACATATATATATATATATATATTCAAGAGAAGAAATTCTTTAGTCAGCTAATATTAGTTAATATATATTAATATATCAAATATAAATATATATATATATATATATATATATATATATATCAAAATATTAAATCAACACTTGATTTAATAATCCGGCTATATCATATATAACCGACTAATATTTTTTATATGTATATCAATTTATTGAATCAACACTTAATTCAATAACCCGGTTATATCACATATAACTGACCGATATTATATATCGTGAGATTAGAATACGATATCATTTACACGTATTTAATCAAGGTCCCGCACATATCACATATGTGCCCTACTTCGTTTCTCTTAAGCTAGAAAACATCTGTGTGGGACTCTAAAGACTCGTTAATACGCCAGCAGTAGGTAATGATCATATCAGTTACCCACAAGCCATCAGCGGTACTAGTTGGACATAACGACTACCCAGGTATTGAGAGAATAGAAGATCAACAAGCAAACTTGTCCAAACTCCCATGAAGCCTATAAGTAACACTTACTTATAGTCCGGTCTCTTCGTCTGATATGTCGCATATCGAGTCTAGGGGTGGAATTGTCAGACCCCAGTAACTTGATAAGTCATGCCGATATTTGATCTATAACGATTCGAGAAACTACTGATAACACTTACCAGTAAATCTCATCAGTCCTGGCCAGGGACTTACTGTTATAGCCAATCGAGCATAGCGCAACATCAACTCCCAATACCGGGAGAGTCGAAACCCTTCCTATCGCTCACTGCCTCTATGTGACTCAGGACTGTACCCATAATCCACCTGTTTGCACGACTCCTTTGATCCGTGGTAGGGAGGAAATCAAAGCACAATGGGAACCACACAAGACTCTATGACGATCTCGGGTCTACAGACTAACCTATACCAGTATCACCAGAGAACTGCTATCTGACGATAGGTATGATACCATCTAGGAGTTCTCGGCGAGTTCTTTTCGGTGTACCCATTCTCTAATGAGTACCTGTGTACAGTCTTTGATGTCAAAAACCAATGGTTGTGGGATCAACCATCGCCCCCATATGTAAGTAGATGTTGCACACCACCACAACTCTTGTTGGGAGGCGGAATTAGCAAACAACAATTTTTGAGCAAGTAACATATACTTGAACACACGTTACGTCACTCTACTTAAGTCACCTACTCTATCAACCAAGGTCAACCTACGCGACGAAGGTTCGGGTCTAATACCCCCTCGGCCAAGTCTAAGTTCCATAAGATCAAGCCTAGGTTCTGAATATAAATATACGCCCTAGATTCCACATAGGCAAACCTAGACTCGAAATAAGGTTAAACATAACGTTCTGATACTAACTTTGTCACGACCTGGAAAAGGCACGTGACTAGCACTTGAATCATATGCAGTCTATAGGACCCCACCTAATTCAAGTAAGCCAAAATCCAAGAAATATAAACCATTTTAGGGAAAATAGTGGACGTGCAGTTTGAAATGAGGTTTTACTGAAATCAAGTTCCTTCTACATAACATAGATAATAGTATACGAAAACACATTGTATGTATTTTACTTGAAAACATTTTACTAGAAGACATCACCGTGTAGAAATCGCATGTATGATGATCTCCTAAGTCATACAGCACAGTACAATAATAATAGTAGCACGATAACATCGAGTAACAGTAGAGGTGACAATATAAACATATGTGTAAGGTCAGGTACTCGTGTCCGTGTCATAAAATAACTACATGTCACATGTATGATGTATGAACGCATCACTAAATGAGCATGTCCAGCAACGACACAGAAAAATCAGGATAAACCTGAGTGCCCAGCATCGACACTCGAAAATATCATGAAAACCGTGTCCATCAGCGACACAAAATCCTCATAAATCTCGGGCTCCGTCAGTCCGGATCGGCCCAAATCATCTGATTACACGACTACGGTCGGTATCCTCCGGATGTCCTCCGCGTCAGATATCACCGGTCGGTAGTGCTCCCCTGTCGGGCTCAACGCCTTCTCAATACGTCCATCTAGCCCCGGGGTACCTCACCGGGTCCACCATGTACCCGCAGACGGTGCATCCCCCTTCTCGAATCGGGTATGTGTACACACGTGGTTCAAGAACCGAGAAAGCTCATGGTGGACGCCACACACATCATGTCACGAGAAAACCGCAATTTCTATTTAAAAATTAATATAAGTTTTATGAAATTCCTTTGCGGTTTTCTCCAAATCCAGAAATCTCATGAATACGGAAATCTCCAAGAGAATCACAATATATGCAGTACACAATGAGATAATAAATGCCGATATAAAGCCAATGATCAGTGCATAACTAAAATGTACGGATGCAAATGCATGTGGTATTCTAAGTAAGAGATACAATGTCTACACTAGCATTTTAAGATTATGAATGTAAAAAAATTCTCCATTTACAGATTATCAGATTATATGAATGGAGTAAAGGTTCTCTAGTGTGTATGTGGCATGGCAATTACCGATGATGATGTGTGTGAGCCGGAAAGCAAGTGTACGTGCAACATACGCATCATCGGTAATGGTGCTGGTGTCCTAACAGACAAGCTCATAATAGCAAAAGAAGGCACATGTATATGTGAAATGCAATGAGAGCAACATGAATATAACGGAAAATTGAATAGTAAACGCAACATAATAAAGTATACATATTTGTATACGAGTCATACCGTTTTAGGGTTTTGAAATAGCACGAATCGTGGTTTTTAGAAAAGTAAGGGCTACAGTGTTTTTTGAGAAAAGATATATCCTTTGAAAATCCGTTGCATCCCTTGAAATGTCTTTTGAAAATACTCTGGATTAGTTAGTTTTGAAAATAGATATGACTCGAGCCTAGTCTAACATCTACCCAATCAACTAAAAGACTAAACTAAGGAATTAGTCGAAAGGTAATATGAAATCTTTATTATTTCGAGCAGATATACCTAATAGTCGGCGATCCAGCCTCATATCATCACGTACGGTAATAATACGTCGTACTACATTATCGAGTCAAGAGTGCATATCAATCATCTTATATGTCTTGTACGGTAATATCCGTCATACGACATCCTCAAAATCGAGGGCACGGGTCAAAATCATACATAATATCATCATTCGTACGGTATCATCATCGTAAAATATCATGATCATGGGTACGGTTCTAAAGTCTCGTACATTCAAATATTATCAACTCACATATTATCATATGTATGAATACATATTGCCCAACGATCCATTATAATATAATATCATATATAATATCACGACTCAAACACATATTAAAATCTCACAGCATCAAGCTCGATCATATCGACTCATCTCCATGTATCATATACTATCCTCATCACCCGTGTATATGTATATATACACACACACACACATACACACATACTTACACACACACACACACACACATACACACACACAAAATCAAGCGAGCGCGCGCGCGCGTGTGTGACTACATATAACCTGCGATTCACCACCAAGGTAAACATCCTATGGATAGATCTTCCTAGATCAACATAATCTAACCTAAGGTCTTCTAAATACCCTACTCGCTAAATATCCAATATCGCATCCAAACTCATAATAATATAGTAATAACCCTATTCTACGTTTGCGGGGGTGCTATACGCCATCCACCCGAGTTTTCCCGTAGATATACATCTACTCACCTCGATCCTCGCTTGCCGAAGTCGATGACGCCACTATCTCCCTTGTCGTCCCGAAGTCTACGCGGAGGTACCTACAGTTTCAAATACGTTATATCGTAAAACAAGAATCAAATACAAGAAAACCCGATACGGCACACGAAATGCACATAGGTTAGAACCTACGGACCACGCATGCAAAACAACCAAATAACCCTCGACATCGACGTACGAACGCCAATCGATCGAGATAAAACACATCATCAAAACTCAAGTTATTAAAATCCACAAAACTCAAAACAGCAAGTTAGAAAACTTGCTCCAGATTTTGACTTAGGTAATTTGGAGCTAAACAAACAATCAGGGGGTAGTTTATGAGGTAATTGAACTACAGACCCAACTTTAACACCAAGTACTACGACAAATAAAATCCCGGCGCCGCCGGCCATAATAAAGAATTGGGATCTCGCCTTTTGGTGGCGGTCTCCTAGGGTTCTAATTAGGTGTCTAGGGATGTTTGATTATCCTAAAAGGGTCTCAAATTGCCCCATATTCCCAGTAGTCCCCAAAAATATCCACAAAACCGACATTTGAAATATTTCTAACTCAAGTCTTGGGTTTGTCTCTGCTTTGGTCCATGATTCTATCACTATAAAGGTTGTGGTCCCTAACCAAGCCTCAAATCTACATTCACAAGTCATACAAATTCCCAAATCTCTTCTTGGAAAATTTCCACATCACAAATCTCCACAAGTTTAACTCTAAACTACACTAAAACATAAGGAGAACTAAAAATTACACTAAGGGTATAGGAAATTACCTCATTTGGCAACTCAAGAATTTTTTTGAGTTGCCCAAAATCTTCAAAGTCCCAACTTGTTTGGTCCAAGGTGTTTGTAGTGGGGTTGAGCACAATTTTTGTGAAGGATGCATGGAGTTTGATGGTGGTTTTGAGGGTGGCCATGGAGGTTAGAGGAGGTGGAGGAAGAGGAAATAGATAAGAAATGAGGTAAGGAAATGAAGAGATGAAGGGAGTTTGGAAAAATGTAGAAGCTTCTCTCTTTCTCTCTCACCCATGATACTTGTCCCAACACTCTTTCTCTCACCTATTTTCTTTTTCTTATCTTTTACTCACTCATTTTAAAACAAAACAAAGCCATGCATATACAAATGAAGCCATGGTTAAAATAAAATGTGACAAGTTGTGTAACATGACATGGTGCATGTCATACACATAAACCGGATTAATGCATAATTAGTAAATATTAATCAAGTTTAGTAATAAACTCGTATACAAATAATTGTATAAATATTTATAACATATCCAAATCAACTTAACACCTTCCAAATCAATAATTATATTAATTTTCCAAATATTTTCCAAAATATTGGTATATAATTATACCCTTTTATTAAAACTAATTCTCATACTTATTAATATTCATGAAATTTATCATTTTTTAATTATTTAAATTCCCAAAAATAATATTTTATTTTCTTAAATGTTACAGGCTCGCCTCCCTCTCCTAACGCCATCAACGCTTTATCCACTCGGATAGACAGGCTCACATCGCTGGTGGATGCCCTCGTTCGCGTCCAAGCAGCAGGCCATACCCACCAGGCCGCAGTTCCCCCTCCCGAGGATAACGACGTCCGCCGAAGGACGGACGGGCACGCTCAAGCCCTCGATCTACCTCATCCTCGTCACAACGCTACTGAGCGCCGGCGGGCCGACTCCAGCCACCTTAACCCATACGCGGCGACTGATTCCATGACCCACTAGGCGCCAGACAACTCCACTCCATGGTCTCAGGGAAGACTGGGCCGTCGTTCCAATGCCCATCGCGCGTTCTCGCCCCCCGAGAAGGTATCTGTCACTTTCCTGCTTCCAGGCATGATCGACAACTTCCCTACCACCGGGGTCGCATGAATGACGAACACCGGGGCTACTCGAGAAGGACCCCACCCGAGGATTTGCGAAATCTGATAGAATGGAATCGAAGCCGTACACTGGCGCAGACCCGGAGTGGGGATAGTCACCACTCCGGCTGTGCAGAATCCTCGAGTTACCACCACCGACTCGAGGCCCTTGAGAAGAAAATCGAGGGCGTACACCGGGATGGCCTAGCGTCCGGCGAAGGGGCCGGATACTCCGTCGATTCGCTGACTAAACCCTTACGAAAGAACTGCTGTCCGAGCACATCTCGTCCAGGAACAAACCGCCCAAGGTAGCCCTCTTCGACGGGAAATTCGACCCGAAGGACCATCTAGACGCGTTTACGGCGGGCATGAGCTTCTAGGATAACTCCGACACGGCCTAATGCCAAGCTTTTCCCGCCACCCTCATCCAGGCCGTCCGGGACTGGTTCCGAGGACTCATGCCACGCTCCATCTCGACCTTCGGTGAATTGGCCACCCAATTCCTCGGCCACTTCGTCGGGAATCGATGACAAAAGAGAACAGTCAACTACTTGTTCACCATAAAGAGCGAGGACAAGGAATCCTTTAAGGGATACACCACTCGTTTCTACAACGCTCTCCGTGAGGTCTCCGAGCACCGGGATGAAACTGTCATCACCGCACTAAGGTTGGGTCTTAGGCACAAAGAGTGGCTCCGCTCTTTTTCATTAGCACAACCTAAGACCATGGCCGAGGTAAAAGTTTGGACCGAGTGGGAGATCCAACTCGAGTCGGAGGTGAACGCTAACTTTCCCCAGGGCGACCAATCCGACCAGAAGAAGAGGGGAAAAGAAGAGAAGAAGAGGGTCGACCGGCCAAAACCATACTC
This sequence comes from Agapanthus africanus, assembly GCA_030015575.1. Taxonomy (NCBI): domain Eukaryota; kingdom Viridiplantae; phylum Streptophyta; class Magnoliopsida; order Asparagales; family Amaryllidaceae; genus Agapanthus; species Agapanthus africanus. The sequence continues at coordinate 54,611,582 of JASDDO010000004.1, forward strand.
TCTGAAGTTCCAGGAGTACACTCCTCTTAACATCTCCCAGACCGAGCTGTTGGAGGAAGCGAAAGGCGAGAGATTTTTCAAGCTCCCGCCAGTCACCCAAAGAGTGACTAAGCGTATCCGGGGACCGTACTGCGCCTTCCATAGGTCACATGGTCATCCGACCAAAAACTGCAAACAACTCCGTGACTACATCGAGGAGTTGATCCGCTCTGGCCACCTGGAGAAGTACCTGCGGGACAAGCGACAGGCAGACCGGGAGCAAGAGAACTTGCCCGCTCCCAGGGAGTTAATGATCGGGCAAATCATGGTCGTCACCTTGGAATCTGCTCGCACACCCTTCGAAAACCAACAACTCCTACCAGTCGAGGGTACAAGCGATCCACCCCAGAAGAAGTGCAGGACGACCGAGCCCATCATCTTCATCGATGAAGACCTCCACGGTATATCTTTGCCTCACAATGACCCCCTCGTTATAAAAGCCCGGGTCCACCATTACGAGGTACAGAGGATATTGGTCGATTCTGGGAGCTCGGCAGACATCCTCTTCTACGACTGTTTCAAGCGTATGGGGCTGGGACCGTCCAACCTACGGCCCACCTCCCACGTCCTCGCAGGGTTTACCAACCACTCCATCCCGGCCGAGGGAGTGGTCACCCTCCTCCTCAACATTGGTGAAGCATGCCATACGAGGACCGTACCGGTGGATTTCATCGTCGCTAAGATCCCTTCATCCTACAACATCCTCCTGGGACGCCCGACATTAAACGCCCTCCGGGCTCAAATCTCGACCTACCACCTTGCGGTCAAATTTCCATTAGACAAAGTGGGGATAGGCCAGGCCTACAGGAACCGACAGATCGCCAAGATTTTCTTCATTTCAACGTCTCCCGCTGAAAAGCAGAGCGACGACTTTGAGGACAAAAATGATTTCCAGGGATCTTTGGATATGTGCGACGACCAGAAAGAAATCCGAGGAGCCCCGGTGGAAGCACTGACAGAAGTCCCCCTCGTCGAGGGGGTCAGTGGACGAACCGTTCAGATCGGATCTCTTTTGACGGGAGACCGTCATGAAGACATGATCTGCTTCCTTCGAGGAAATTCAGACGGTGTGTAAGTCTACGGTAGCGCCCCGACCGTCTACAGACGCCAAATGCGGAACAAAAAATTTTAACTGGCGCTATCGCATACTTTAACCTGGATCTGCCATTATTGCTAAACTAACAAACTGTAAAGAGTGTAGAAAGGTTATACCGAACGATCCGAGTTCTTCGTTCTTTAACCATCATCCCACGCTCCGTTGCGGCTGCTCCGATCTCGTCGATCTCCGATCTGCTCGTCCAGGTGGCACCACGTCAACGATTCTTTAAACGGGCTCCCGCCTCTGACTCGAGGCAACTCGTGTTGCGCCACGGCAGCGCCCCGGCCTCGTACCCGAGGCCAAAATGCGGAATCAAAAATTTTCCTTACTTGGAAACTGGCGCTACCGCGGACAATTAACCCGGATCGTAACCATTAACCTAATGCTAGCTAACAAGAGATGGGAAGAGAAGTATACCGAGTGATCCGAGTCCTCTGGTCTTCTCGTCATCGTCCCGATCTCCCGCGGAAAGTCTAGTCTCCATATCGTCGCCTCCTCGCCGGAAGGGCACCACATCGCCTGCGTCTTTTACGGGCTCCCGCCTCAATACCGAGGCAACTCGGGCATGAAGCCGGCAAGTCGACATGCCCAAGAAATGCTGTAGAATGTAGTGTAGAAGATGCTTGTCTCTTTGGGGTTATGTTGTTGCCATTGATGGATGGAGGAAGAGGTAAAGAAAATTGGTGCTTTCAATTTTCTAGCAAGAAGAAGATGAGATGAAGAATGAAAACCCTCTTCTTCTCTTTTTTCTCACAAGTGTTTTCTCTCATCTCTCAAATGAGAATGGTGGAGGAGGGAATACCAAAACCACAACCTTAGAAGGAAGGTAATGGTAGTAAAAGCAAGTGGTGACCATAGCCAAACATCATGATAACAAAACTCATATCAAACTACCTTTTGCAAGAAATGATGAAGGAAAAGAATGGTATCTAAAGATGCTATCATAATAAATACATTTGCAAGAAAACTCTCCACAAAGTGTTATTTGCAAACTTGCAAATAACACCCTCCATCGAAAAAGTCCGGCCGGGAAAGAACAAAGGAAAACCGGCCGGAACGGAATGCAAACTGGCAACTCCAGAAAACTGGTCCCGTAATAAATTACAGGAAAACCCCGATACTGTGCATACACACCCGCATCTGTATTCCGACCGGATACAAATGCAATGAGACAAAATCTACACTGTACTAAACTAGTACCGGCTTAAACCAAAGCCGGCTAGTAAAATCCGTTCGATCCTGATCCGTGCAATACCGCACGTATCTGATCGAATCTTGCCATATAACTATACGGCCACTAGTACAAACCGTCCGATCCTGATCCGTGCAATACCGCACGTATCTGATCGGACCCTGCCATATCTCCATACGGCCTCTACAGCGTTTCACCCGAAAGCTTGAGTAACTGAAAGTGTGGTGGACTCTAAAGACTCGTCAATACTATGGCTGTGGATTTAACCACTAGCACGTCAGAGGTATTAGCCAATACGTGACGGGCCACCAGCTATTGACCAAAAGGGACGTCGATGAGCGAACTCATCCTGACACCCTACTGAGCCTGTCAGTGACAATATCCGTACAGTCCGGTCCGTTCGTCTATGAGTATCGCATGGCGGGCCTAGGGGGTTGGTAAAAATCAGACCCCCAAAAGCGGTACAAGTCGTGTCGGAGTGTAGCCCAGAATACCCTGAGATACTACTGGAATACCTACCAGTAAATCTCCTGCCTCGGCCGAGGGCCTTGTGTAATGGCTCTCCTAGACACAGCGCGACCTCACCCCCAATACCGGGAGAGACGAACCCCTGCAGATCCGCTCACTGCCTCCATGTGGCTCGGGACTGTACCCAACTAAAACCTGTTTGCACGACTCCTTTGAGCCGTGGTAGGGTAGTAATCAAAGCACAGTGGGAACTCACACGAGTCAAATGACGATCTCAGGTCGATGAACTAACCTGTACACATGTCACCAGGGAATTGCTATCTGACATCAGGTATAAGACCAACTAGCATGTTCCCGGCGAGTCCTGTCTGGTGTACTCATAACCCAATGAGCACCTGTATACATCTTAGGTGAACCAACTGACACCAGTGGCTTGTGAGACCGGCCACCGCCCCTCGTCGGGGTCTCGACTGTAGACACTAGTCTACTAATGGAGTATCGATGCCCTGTCTCGAAACTCCTACGACTAGGGACCTTTTAAGGATGTGCTTATAGACTACCAGCTCCCACGTATATGATCGCCATCATACTGCTGGTAGTCAAGCAAGAATCCTAGGGGCTCTATCAACGTGTAATAGCGACATGTCAGGTCACCTAAAGCAGTACACGATGATAAAGGTAAACCAGATAGCATACTATCATCTTGAGTAAGACTGTCCTACCGGGATAGGTCCTCCTCAATCATTGCAATCACGTGCCTGTGATCCAATAATTGACTCTGAGGGCACTATCTCCAACAATCTCCCACTTGCACTCAAGGCTAATTATTGCGATGCCGCATACTCACAGCCCGTGTGATACCGAACACCCAACTCCTCTACTAGTCAGTCTCACAAAACCCGTTTGCGAAACTATTGCGTTCGAGGAATAGCCTCAGTGAGTGGATCCGCTCAGTTGTTTCTTTCTATGTCTATCTATATCTCATGTTCGCGGAGAAAACCTGTTCCCCTCCGAATGACGGCGCGCAAGGCTGCGATGCCTTGGCACTGAGATTCGGGGCAGATGCTAATTGGTGCTATCCGTTCACCTCTCCGAAGATGTCAAGTTGGTTTATGGCACCATATATCGAAGGTTTAAACGGATGCGTCCGATGTAGCAGACTTCGTCAGATTCCCCCTCGTTTGAGGGGTTTTTGATTGTGGGGACGCTCTTCCCTGCAGGCGCAAGCCCCTGCAGTTAATTACGCTACCGCATCGCGGTAACAACTTTCTCCTTCTCCAGCTGGTCACTTCGTGTCGTGGGTGTTTATTTCGTGTTTTATTGCCCGTGGATTGTTTACGGAGACTGAGTCATGTCGTCACCCGTAGGGCGTGGACTAGTCCAAATCCGTGTTATCTTAGATTTGGGTTTGGGGGTTTGGTTTGAGGATACGTTAGCCATACTTGAGGCTAAGATCAACTCAAACATTTGTTAAGGATACGTTAGTCTAGTTTGAGACTAAGATCAACTTAACGGGATCGTTTAGATCCGACAAGGGAGCTTTTGGACTCCATTGTTCCAGTTTTAGGGACATAGTGGTCCATCGTATGTATGTGGCCGTCGGGACCCGTCACCTCTCTGACGACGTTGAAGGATTACAACGACGGGTGTCAGAGGGGTTCAGAGATGTACCCTCGAGCCAGAGTTAATTTGGGGGATTCGTAGTCCAGTCTGCTTGAAGGTTTAAGGATTCGTTAGCCATCTTTGAGGCTAAGATCCACCTAAACGGGACCGTTTAGATCCGACAAAAGAGCATATGGGGCTCTATTGTTCTAGTTTAGGGACATTGCGGTCCGTGGATAGTTTAAGGACATTGCGGTCCATGGGTAGTTTAAGGACATTGCGGTCCATGGGTAGTTTTAAGACATCTCGGTCAAGGTTAAGGACGTCATAGTCCATGGGTTTAAGGACTCCACAGTCCGGTATGTGCTCTGGATGCTTCACACGGGTTCACTGCCGTGCTTGGCGAGGACCAGGCACCGCTCTGGGCGTTTTCCGTAGGGTCAAAGAGTGACGTTATCCACGTTCCACGTAACCAGGAATTTTGCACTAGATGCTTCACACGGGTTCACTGCCGTGTTCGGCGAGGACTAGGCTCCGCTCTGGACGTTTTCCGCGGGGTCAAAGAGTGACGTTATCCGCGTTCCACGTGACCAGAAATTTTGCATTAGACATGGGTTTAAGGACCCCACAGTCCATATCATGGGTGGTCGTCGGGACCCGTCACCTCTTTGAAGACATTGAGGGATTACAATGTCAAGTATCAAAGGAGTGAAGAGATGTACCCTAGAACCGGAGTGGCTTGAGTAGTCCCTGGCCCAATTTGGGGTCAAGACTGATTAATTATGTTATGAGCCCATTGGCCCAGTTAATCACGAATTGAGGACTTATGGCCAGCTTGGGCTAAGTTCAATCATGTCTGGAATATTGATTTCTTGTGAGTCCATTGAGGGAGAGGCTTTGCCTCTATCCCTTTAGCCAATTGGGCCAAAGACTAGTGTTAAACACTTCAGAGCAATCAGTGTTGAACACTGGGAGTTAGGTTAGTGTTTAACACTAAGAGATAATTGGTGTTAAACACCAGCGACAAAGCCTTCAAATTAGTGTTAAACACTAAAATAGATCAGTATTGAACACTGGCAGTGGAGATCTCAGACTAGAGTTAAACACTAAGGTAATCAGTGTTGAACACTGCAAATAAGGTTCTTTGATTAGTATTGAACACTAAGGCCCAATAGTGTTTCAATACTGTGTTCAAGAGTTCCAATTTAGTGTTAAACACTAAGGCAAGAGGGGTCACGTGGCAACACGTGAGAGCGCCCTCCCTTTATTTATTCTGCTAAGATTATCGCCTCACGTGCCCTCACGTGAAGGGCATTTAGATGCTTATATGTTAAAGCTTCTGTCAAGGGTCACGTGGGTCACGTGGGGTACTGCCTCAAAGGGCTTTCTGTAGCTCTTTTGGAGGGGGTCACGTGGTGACACGTGACTCTACCTCTATGTTGTTTAGAGGATCTGTTACTCCTTTTTCAGGAATTAAATTCCTCGAGCTTTAAATTTCAGAGGAATTAAATTCCTACTTCCTTTTGAAGACTTGTATTCTGGAACAGAGTTGAACTCTGAATTTCTGTAGGAATTAAATTCCTCGTTTATGCGAAGAACTGAATAGGGTTAAACCCTAATAAAAGCTTTTAAGGAATTGAACTCCCATTCTCTGTTAAATTATGATTAAGGGAATTAAATTCTAGCTGTTTCAACAGAACTAGGTTCTTAATTAGGGTTAAACCCTGTTTCTCTTTGTTCTGAAGGAATTAAATTCCCATGATACAGGGTCAAACCCTAATTTTATCTTAAAGGAATTAAATTCCTATAGTTCTGCGAGAATTAAATTCTCATGTTTTCATTTCCTCTCTATGTTTTGGATCTGCATGGCAGGATCTCAACCCATTGAGAATTAAATTCTCAACCTAAAGGGGAGATGTGCACTTTGCAGATCATCTATCAAAGAGAGAAGAAATATGTTCTTCTGTTTTTATATTATCAGAGTTAAACTCTGTTGAGAATTAAGTCCTCCTTCTTTCAGAAAGCCTTCCCTTTCTTACCTAGGGTTTTCTTTTGCAGAAGATCCAAGTTCCTTCAAAGTATCGAGGCTCTCCCTTTTTTCTTCCCTCTGCGTCTATATGTATATATCTCTTTTGTATCTCTTGGCTCCTATTTATAGGAGAAGCAGCCGAGTCAATTAGTTTTTTGGTAAATCTTTCATGAGATATTTGATTTGCATCCTTCATTCGTTCTGGACCTTTTGATTATTAGGTGAATTTTATTCACCATTGGATTTTAAATCCAGAGATTCTCCTTTGTAATTTCTGTTAGATTTAAAAGGGGAAATCTTTCCAAACCCGGGATTTTCCCATAGATAGATCACCTCTGAATCTTTAATTTGATTGGTTCCAGATAGCCGCTTTCCTTTGGAAAGATTTGAATTTCTTTCAGAATTTAATTCTGTTGACAAAATAGGCTTTGAAAGCCGGTCACGTGTGCCCACGTGACCCATGGTCACGTGTGAGCACGTGACCCCCTTCGGAATCAGCCTTCTTCTTTCCTTTGCGCTCTGTCTTCTGATTGCTGCTTGAACGTCACGTGCTACCACGTGACCCCTGGTCACGTGTGAGCACGTGACCCCTGTCTGGCGCCTCTTTCTGGAGAACGAATCTGCTGCCTTGAACGTCACGTGCCAACACGTGACTCTGGTCACGTGGGAGCACGTGACTTCTTCTGAAGCCTTTTCCTTGACTTGATCAGTTAACCGGTGTGCCTTTGACGCTTGCATTTAAATATCACGTGTCGCCACGTGACCCTGGTCACGTGGGAGCACGTGACTCTTCCTGAAGCCCCTTTTCTTCCACGTAGTCAGGAAACTGAATCTGCCTTGATGACGTTTTTTAGGCGTCACGTGCCAACACGTGACCGCTAGTCACGTGTAAGCACGTGACCCTCTTCTGAAGCTTTTCATAGAAGCTTTCCTGATTTTAAATCAGGAAACAAATGCCCCCACAGCGTTGTTCTCACGTGTCTGCTCGTGAGTGCAACGCTGTCACCTCTTGCGACCGTTGGATTCCTTTAGGGATTTGAGGAGATGAAGCGTTTCTATTGCTTTCTATAAATACCTCTGTCTCTTCATAGGAGCCTTCACTTTGCCCATCTTCTTCTTCTGAGAACTTTTTCTGAGAATTTAATTCTCTTCTTCCAGAGCTTAGTTCTCTGTTTTAAAATATTTTCAGAGTTTAACTCTGCTTTAAAGGGATTCCTCCCCCTCAGGTAATGGTAATCGAAGCACCTTCGTTTTGACAAAAACTCTCCGGATTTTAAATCCAGACCAAGGGTTTCACGAAGAACCCATTTTTCTTCAAGTAATTTAACCAAAATATGAGACCACTTAACTCCCGCAGTAGATCACTTAGGGTTCAGATGATCCCTTAGGGAGATGATTATGGCGGTTCAACCCATGGAATTTAATTCCATCAAAAATATTTCTGGGAATTTAATTCCCTTTTCTTAATAAGGAATTTAATTCCTATGAAGAACTCAGTCTCTTCGCATGGAGGCTTCCTGAGGTCTCTTGGCCCTAGGTGGTTCTTCCTGCAATTAATGCAACGGGGGTTTTGTAATGATTCTCGTGACTTTTATTTCAGGTATCATGGACGCCCATCTGTATCGTCTTGACGAGATCATTTCGTACGGGAATATTCGTGCGCTGGGCCGTAGTCAGAATCAAGAGTTCACCGATGCTCAGTGTGCCGAGATCATGAGCCGCTTCGACGAGTACAACCATAGGCTACTCCCCCGTCGCTCTTCTCTTCTGAGGCTGATCGTGCTGGCGATCCGGGAGGCACTTCCTCTCTTTTGCGCCGGCATACCGCTCGGGGCCTTGGACACTGCCGAGGATAAGGTGCATTCGGTGTACCTTATGGGCTTGATCTCAAAGAGAAGGCGGGATAATCTCATTGATCTCCTTCATCAGATTTTTCAGCAATCAGCCATACTGGGCGCCTACCGGAGGGTAGAGGACATCCGCGGGGACCCCGATGCTTGTGACCGTGAGAGAAAGCATACTCGGGAGGTTCGAAATGCTTGGAAGATCTTGAATAAAGTTAATTTCGAGTTTCTCAACCCATGCCTCGCGTCTGAAGCCTTACCATTGTAAAAGTTTTTCTTTTTATTTTGTATCGCCTTCTTGAAGTCTGGATGATAAGTTTTGTTGTGTCTCTGTATGTTTGCATGCTTTTTTCTCTGAGATCTTATTATTCTGCTACTATTGTTGTTTGTGCTTTAATATGCAGGGTACTACTCCATATTCTTCCTTTTAAATGCACAGCAGGTTTGGGCCTCACGTGTTCTACACGTGAGATCTCTTGATGCGACTGTTCACAAGATTTTCCTCATGCCATATTTTCAGTGCACAATATTAGGTGCTGAAAAAGGGGCTTGGAAATCGTTCCATCTCCTTGACTTTCGGTACCTTTCCTTTTTTAGGCCTTGAAAATAAATTCACCATGCAAGATTTTCCGCGCATAGCACTTAATGCACTTTATTATATATGAGGCTATAGCCTTCTTCTCCTTTCACAGAGAGATTCATATCATATATATATATATATATATATATATATTTTAAGAGAGAAACGAGTGCCATGGCTTGTAATCGCCCTCATGCTCGTCGACTGCCGGGGGAAGTTCCTCTTGAGGAGATGATCCCCCGCTTTGCTGCTCGGTTGGTGGACCCCCTCCTTTCTGACAACGAATGTGACTCGGCCATGCACGAGCTCTCGATCCGTAGAGGGTCTCCCCTCCCGATGGGTTCTCTCTGGCTCCGGATGATTCTCACGGCCGTGCTTGCCGACATTCCTCCTCACCCGGCGGAGATGACCCTGGCGATGCTCGACGCGGCAGAAGAAAAGCTCGAGGGCTTTCATGAAGCGTGCCTGATTACTCAGGCTTTGAAGGATTGCTCGATTCATCTGCTGGGCCAGATTAAGGCCCGGCGAGCTATTATGTTTGCTTTTGCGGACGAACACGGCACCAATCGATAGGGAGCGACTCCTCGTGAGAACCGTCGCTTTGATGTGCTGGAGAAAGCAGAGAGAGAGATGGAGAATTTTGTCCTTTGCTTCGTTAACCCCTGTGCCGTTGATCCCATGTTTGGTCACCTTTTTCGTTAGCGTAGATCATTTTTTTTTTAATTAGTTTCTCCTTTTTTACGCTTCATGCAGAACTTCGATGTAGGCTTGGTACTAGTATGTATGTTTCCGCTTGCATAAATAAACTTTGGATTCTTCTCATGAGAACTCTCTTTAATTACAAATGCCATCATCACTTTCCTGCACATTAGACCCCCCCTTTTTTTTTTGCATTATGAATGTTCATGCAATTGCAAATGCTATTACTACATTTTTTTTTGAACACTCATATGATTGCGAACGCATGCTTGAGACATGTCGGAAATCCTTCTTGTTGCCTTTCACGTCAGGTGATGTGAGCGCGTCTTAGATCGATTATTCTCGTTGGCTGGAAGCCCATTTGTACGGTTTTATAGATGTCTTGTTTCTGGGGCCGTGGTCACGAACGCGGGCTTTCGCGGCCACGTAACGAACATTTCGTTATGCGAGAAAAGGGCTCGGCCGTAAATTTTCGGAGAGGGAGCTAGCTTCCAAGGTGCTGAGCGAGCTTCAAGCTAATCTCACAGCCAGGGCCAATAAAGCGTATGAACTGTGGCGGGTGCTACAGGAATCCATCAAAGAGGTGGTGGCCCTCGATAAAGCCGCCACGTTCACTCGTGAGAGGGTCGAGGCTCATAAAGCCACCGAGAAAGAGCTCGAAGCTCGGCTTGCTTCGTATCAGGCTCAGCAAGCTCAGGCGGAGGCTCGTCTTCTGGAGATCTTGCGTCATGAAGCCGTGGCTCAGCAACAGAACGATGAGCTGGTAAAATTATTGCACCGCCCGCCGGCTTAAGGACTTGTATCTTTTCTTCTCTTTTTTTTTGTACATACTCATGGATAAGAGTATCCTTTCTTTTTGTTTCTTTCATAGATTGTACTTTGTATCCATTTTGGTTTATGAATAAAAGATACAATTTTCCTCTCAATGATATGTCCCCTTGAATGCATTCTGCGGATACTATATCTTGATCTCCTTGCCGGCCATCGATGGCTTAGGGTTCAGGATTAAGATCTGCTTCTTAAGACCTTTGCATTTTATGAGCCACGAAGGTCTCATAAAGAGTTTTTCTCCCTACAGGTCGAGAGGATCCCATAGGTGTAAGTTCTTCTTAAGAATCGTGAGGATTCTTAAGCGGGTTTTCCCTTGAGAGTCGTAAGGATCTCATAAGAGAGTTTTTTCTTCCTTACAGGTCGTGAGGACCTGCAAGTGTTGAATGTGGTCACCCTTATCCGTGTTTCACGGGGTCAGAGGCTGCTCCGGGTATTGTAGTTTAAAGACGTTGCGGTCAAGGTTAAGGACCTCATAGTCCGTGGATTTAGGGACTCCACAGTCCGATGTTAGTTTAAAGACATCACGGTCAAGGTTAAGGACCTCATAGTCCGTGGATTTAGGGACTCCACAGTCCGATGTTAGTTTTAAGACATCACGGTCAAGGTTAAGGACCTCATAGTCCGTGGATTTAGGGACTCGACAGTCCGATGTTTGGTTGCAGGGACCCGTCACCTCTTTGAAAACGTTGAGGAATTACAACGCTAGGCATCAAAGGAGTGAAGAGATGTACCCTTAAACCGAGGCAAAAATCTGTAAGGAATAGGGGTGGTTGATCGTTAGTTTTAAGACATCGCGGTCGAGGTTAAGGACGTCATAGTCCGTGGATTTTAAGGACTCCACAGTCCGGTATTTGCTCTGGATGCTTCACACGGGTTCACTGCCGTGCTTGGTGAGGACCAGGCTCCGCTCTGGGCGTTTTCCGCGGGGTCAAAGATTGACGTTATCCACGTTCCACGTAACCAGGAATTTTGCACTAGATGCTTCACACGGTTTCACTGCCGTGCTCGGCGAGGACTAGGCTCCGCTCTGGATGCTTCACACGGGTTCACTGCCGTGCTCTGCGAGGACCAGGATCCGCTCTGGACGTTTTCCACGGGGTCAAAGAGTGACATTATCCGCTTTCCACGTAACCAGGAAGTTTGCACTAGATGCTTCACACGGGTTCGTTGCCGTGCTCTGCGAGGACTAGGCTCCGCTCTGGATGCTTCACACGGGTTCACTGCCGTGCTCTGCGAGGACCAGGATCCGCTCTGGACGTTTTCCACGGGGTCAAAGAGTGACATTATCCGCTTTCCACGTAACCAGGAAGTTTGCACTAGATGCTTCACACGGGTTCACTGCCGTGCTCGGCGAGGACTAGGCTCCGCTCTGGATGCTTCACACGGGTTCACTGCCGTGCTCTGCGAGGACCAGGATCCGCTCTGGGCGTTTTCCACGGGGTCAAAGAGTGACATTATCCGCTTTCCACGTAACCAGGAAGTTTGCACTAGATGCTTCACACGGGTTCGTTGCCGTGCTCTGCGAGGACTAGGCTCCGCTCTGGATGCTTCACACGGGTTCACTGCCGTGCTCTGCGAGGACCAGGATCCGCTCTGGACGTTTTCCACGGGGTCAAAGAGTGACATTATCCGCTTTCCACGTAACCAGGAAGTTTGCACTAGATGCTTCACACGGGTTCACTGCCGTGCTCTGCGAGGACTAGGCTCCGCTCTGGATGCTTCACACGGGTTCACTGCCGTGCTCTGCGAGGACCAGGATCCGCTCTGGACGTTTTCCACGGGGTCAAAGAGTGACATTATCCGCTTTCCACGTAACCAGGAAGTTTTCACTAGATGCTTCACACGGGTTCACTGCCGTGCTCGGCGAGGACTAGGCTCCGCTCTGGATGCTTCACACGGGTTCACTGCCGTGCTCTGCGAGGACCAGGATCCGCTCTGGACGTTTTCCACGTGGTCAAAGAGTGACATTATCCGCTTTCCACGTAACCAGGAAGTTTGCACTAGATGCTTCACACGGGTTCGTTGCCGTGCTCTGCGAGGACTAGGCTCCGCTCTGGATGCTTCACACGGGTTCACTGCCGTGCTCTGCGAGGACCAGGATCCGCTCTGGACGTTTTCCACGGGGTCAAAGAGTGACATTATCCGCTTTCCACGTAACCAGGAAGTTTGCACTAGATGCTTCACACGGGTTCATTGCCGTGCTCTGCGAGGACTAGGCTCCGCTCTGGATGCTTCACACGGGTTCACTGCCGTGCTCTGCGAGAACCAGGATCCGCTCTGGACATTTTCCACGGGGTCAAAGAGTGACATTATCCGCTTTCCACGTAACCAGGAAGTTTGCACTAGATGCTTCACACGGGTTCGTTGCCGTGCTCTGCGAGGACTAGGCTCCGCTCTGGACGTTTTCCACGGGGTCAAAGAGTGACATTATCCGCTTTCCACGTAACCAGGAAGTTTGTTGATTGTATCCGCATTTCACGGGATGGAGGTTTGACTCTTGGTGATATGTATCGCCGAGCCATGGAACTTGGGGTTGCCGCTGTTCCGTTTCGCTTGATGTTGTGTCGTCAAGACGTTGAAGCTAGGAATTTGGCCTTCGCTTCGTTTGCTGGCATTGCGTCCTCTGTATCGAGACGAATGCCGCGGTGGTGACCACTAGGCTATCTGTGAACCGCCGAGATTTGGCTTCTCCTTATGATGAAACTCGGGGGAGGAGTATGATCCCTTCTTTGATTGCGCCCCTGGATTGTATACAGGGTTAGATGTAACATCACCTGTAGGGCGAGGATTTCACTTTTATTTTATTTCTTTTTCCGCGATGCTCTATCATTTCAGCTTTTATATCGCGAAGGTCGCGGTTGCCCCATCATTTCGGCTATTTTTTTTCGTGGTGCCCAATCATTTCGGCTATTTATTTATTTTCACTCGCTATTTTTTATTGCGAGTTGCCCCATCATTTCGGCTATTTTGTCATGCATACACTTTTACTTGCTGCTTTTTATTGCAAGTCGCCCCATCATTTCGGCTATTTCGTATGCATGTGTGGCTTGCTAGCTTTTTCGCTGTAAGCTTGGATTTTTAGATACCGGTTTCAGCATCAGCACCGCTACAACTGGAATGTTGCCAGGAGCAAATCATCATTTGCCTCTGTCGATGTTTGAACAAAGGTGGCTCAGCAAACAGGGTTAAGGGTCCTGTCGACCAAGGCTTTGACTTTATGAGCCGTAAGGGTCTCACAAAGGTATTTCTCCCTACAAGTCGTGAGGATCTTGCAGGTGTATTTTCTCCTTAGGGATCGTGAGGATTCCTAAGCGTGTGTTCCTCTGTAAGTCGTAAGGATCCTACAAGAGGGCTTTCTCCTTATGGGTCGAGAGGACCTACGAGGGCTGCTCATTATATGGACATATCCCTAGTCATGGGTGGGACTTTCCTGGGGAAATGTTTATTCGCGCCCGTGGATTGTATACAAGGGTCAGTACGAGCCGCTTGTAGGGCAATACCGAAGGTTGTGGAGGATTTGCTTAAGAACAGGTTCAGGTTTCTGTAACTTAAGACTTTCAAGTCTTATGAGCCGTGAGGGTCCCATAAGAGAGTTCTCCTTACGAGTCGTGAGGATCTCGTAAGTGTATTTTCTCCTTAGGAATCTTGAGGGTCCCTAAGTGTGCTGCTCCTTTGTGAGTCGTAAGGATCTCACGCAGGTGGTTTCTCCTTACAAGGTCGAGGGGACCCTATAAGTGTCTTTTAACGAGGTTGCGCCCTTTCGGGTTTTCACAAACACTCGCCGGTAGTCCGGCTATTTTTACTCACGGAGCCCTTTCGGGTTTTCATCCGTGCCCACTTTGCTTATGGACATACCGTTTTTTATTCTATATACTTTTTTTTTATCTTGTCAGCCTAATGATGCTGTGGTAGTAGTTTAGGGACGTTTCGGTCCGTCGCTAGTTTAAGGACGTTTCGGTCCGTCGTTAGTTTAAGGACGTTTCGGTCCGTCGTTAGTTTAAGGACATTTCGGTCCGTCGTTAGTTTAAGGACGTTTCGGTCCATCGTTAGTTTAGGGACGTTTCGGTCCGTTGTTAGTTTAGGGACGTTTCGGTCCGTCGTTAGTTTAGGGACGTTTCGGTCCGTCGTTAGTTTAAGGACATTTCGGTCCGTCGTTATGGGAAGGCCGGCTGCTGCTTGTAAAGTCTGAGCCTAGGAAGATAGCGAGCGGACATAGTCGTCGTCATCTATCATTGACCCAGGCTATGGCTCATCAAGCATAGTATTTCTTTAAGAAGCGGCCGTTTATTGGCCTGAAAGGCCTTTCACCGTGCATGTCCATGAGTAGATAGGCTCCACCCTGGTAGATCTTGTCTATGATGTAAGGGCCTTCGTAGTTTGGCTCAAATTTCCCCCGCTTGGCACGATTGGGGATCATAGGTCTTTTAACCACTAGCACGAGTTCGCCTTGGCTGAATGCCCTCGGCCTGGTCAATCTTTCGTACGAGCGCGTCATCTTTGCTTTGTAGGCTTCTAGATGTTGTTGCGCTATGAGTCGGGTTTCGTCGAGGGCATCAAGCTCCTCAAGCCGAAGGTGAGCATTTTCTTCGTCCGTCAGCTCGTGGTGGACTGCCACTCGTAGAGAGGGTAATTCTATCTCGAGGGGGAGCACTGCTTCCGTCCCAAATACCAATGCGTACGGCGTCGTGTTCGTGGCTGTCTTGAATGTAGTTCGATAAGCCCAAAGGGCCTCTTGCAGCCTCTCGTGCCAGTCTCTCTTATTCCGGGAAACGGTCTTTTTTATGATCTTCGTCAAGGTCTTATTGAAGGCCTCGGCCAGACCGTTAGCTCGTGGGTTGTAAACCGAAGAATACCTCCAGTCTATATTGTGCTGCTGCGCGAAGCGGCTAATCTTATGGCTTCTGTAGGCTGGCCCGTTGTCGGAGATAATCCGCCGTGGGGTTCCAAACCGATAGATGACGTGCGTCTTGAAGAAATGGAGGATATTCTCCGTCTTCACTTCCCTCAGTGGTACTGCTTCGGCCCATTTGGAGAAGTAATCAGTTGTCGCCAGGATAAAACGATGTCCTCGAGATGATGCTGGCTCAATGGGGCCGACTATGTCAGTTCCCCACATCTCGAATGGCCAGCTGGCCACCGTTGGGTGTAGTGGATTCGGATGTTGGTGGATGAAGTCTCCATGAATATGGCATGAGTGGCATTGCTTCGCATACTCGAGGCAGTCCTGGATCATCGTGGGCCAGTAGTAGCCCATTCGTTTAATCTTTAACTTCATCTTCGGGCCTGCTTGGTGAGAACCGCAAAGTCCGTCATGAACTTCCTGAATGACTCTTTCCGCTTCGTCAGGTCCTAAGCATCTCAGCCATAGAGAATCAAACGATCTCTTGTATAGAGTATCGTTGACGAAAGCGAAAGATAGAGCTCGTTTCATGAGCTGATGTCTTGAGGATGCTTCTTTGGGCATTCGGTGGGACTTAAAGTAGTCTATGAAGATTTCCCTCCAGTCCTCGGCCTTCTCATGGTCTTTTATTTGTAGGGTTGTCTGCTCAGTCGCTCCCTTCTCTTTATATAATGTCGGAGGTATTTCTGCCGGGGTGAGCACTCGACGGCTTTGTACCACGATTCTGACATCATCGAGGTTCTCGTCAGCCAGTTCTTTAGCAAGTTTGGCCAACGCGTCTGCTTTGCTGTTCTCCGCGCGCGGTATGTTCTCTAAAATATAGGAGGGAATTTGGGCCAACAGTTGTCGCACCTTTTCGCCGTACTTTACCAACTCTGGCTTGCCCGTTTGGTAGTCACCATTTACTTGACTAACAACTAGCTGAGAATCCCCGTATATAAGGAGGTTTTCAATTCCCATGTCGATGGCGATTTCGAGGCCTGCTATCAGAGCTTCATATTCAGCCTCATTGTTTGTCCTCGGCTCTGTTAAGGAGAAGGCGAAGCGCATTATCCCTCCTTGTGGAGTTGCAAAGATGAGGCCTATCCCCGATTTGATCATTGGGATACCTTGTTTCTGTTTCTTTACGGAGGACGCTCCATCGAAATAGAGTTCCCATCGGGTGCTTCCGCCGCTAATCGCATCAAATGCATGCTCGTCCGGCAAATCACAGTTCAGAGGAGAATCGGCCGGTATCGGGTGCTCAGCGAGGAAGTCAGCAATGGCCTGGCCTTTCACTGCCTTGAGAGGCTGATAGATTATCGAGAACTCCATCAAGAGCAGGGCCTATTTAGCGAGTCGTCCCGTCAATATGGCTTTTGACATCAGATATTTAAGAGGGTCCACCTTCGAGATGAGGCAGACTTCGTGTGCCAACGCGTAGTGCCTGAGCTTTGTTATCGCGAAGATTAATGCCAAGCAATGTTTTTCAATGGGAGAGTAATTGCTTTCTGCCCCCAGTAGAACTCGACTTAAGTAGTAGAGTGCTCTCTCTTTCCCCTGATCGTTCTCTTGCGCCTATAGTGCGCCCAAGGAACCTTCGAGGGCGGTTGTATAAAGAATGAGGGGTTTTCCCTTGACCGACGTAGCCAATACCGGCGGGTTTTGCAGGTACTGCTTGATCTCGTCTAGTGCACCTTGACATTTTTGATCCCAGACGAATGGGGTTCCCTTCTTCATCAGGTGACTGTAGGGGCGGCATTTGCCTGAAAGATTTGCGATAAATCGCCGGATGTATGCGAGCTTCCCTTGGAGAGACCGTAACTGTTTGAGGGTTCTTGGCGGAGGCATTTCCATGATCGCTTTAATCTTTGACGGATCTATTTCAATACCTCGGTGTCGAACGATGAATCCCAGGAATTTGCCCGAGGAGACTCCGAACGCGCATTTGAGGGGATTCGTTTTCAAATTATATTGCCGGAGGCGTTGAAACACAGTCTCCAGATGCTTTAAATGCTCTTCGTATGACATGCTCTTTACTACGAGGTCATCGATATAGCACTCAACGATGTCATGTATGAGGTCATCGAAGATTTTTGTCATGGCCCTTTGATAGGTAGCGCCAGCGTTCTTTAGGCCAAAGGGCATAACCCTGTAGCAAAATATACCCAAAGGGGTCCGGAAAGCGGTGTGCTTCTGGTCTTCGGGATGCATCTTTATCTGATTGTATCCTGACGAACCGTCCATAAAGGAGAAAACCTCGTGAGTGGACGTATTATCTATCATTAGCTCGGTTACCGGTACTGGGAAATCATCCTTTGGACAGGCTTTATTGAGATCCCTGAAGTCCACGCATATGTGTACCGTCCCATTCTTTTTCATTACCGGGACGATATTGGCGATCTAATCGGGATATTGGACTTCTTGGATAAATCCAGAATCGATCAGCTTCTTGACTTCGGCGTTGATGCTCATTTCAAGCTCGAGTCGCATCCTCCTTGGTGCTTGCTTGACTGGCTTGATATCCGGGGATATTGCTAATTTATGCACGGCAACCTCCGGATCTAATCCTGGCATCTCAGAGTAGTTCCACGCGAAGCAGTCTTTATGCCGTAGTAGCACGTTTTTTTAACGCGGCCACCTTTTCTTCAGAGAGTAGCTCGCTGACGAATGTCGGTCGCGGGTCCTCTGCCGATCCCAACTCAATCTTCCTGAGGTTATCTGCAGTAGTATGTATACCGTCTTCCAGTTCTTTCGGAGCGGGCGGAAATTCTGAGATCACCTCATCATCGCTGTTTTCAAAGCACCAGGGAAGGTCATCTATGTTCTCGGGCTCTTCTTTTAATATCGTAATCGTATAACAGGCGCGAATCCGCTTCCGGGACTGAGGTGGATCCGGTTCTGCTCTTGCGGCCTTAGGCTCGTGCTTTCGTGGCGGCGTTACCCTCCAGCTGTTGGATAAAGTGAATCTGCCCCGTTGGTACTGGTCTTCGACCCAGTTCTTGAAGGTGAAGCAGTCTTCGGTGGGATGTCCTATGGCTCGGTGATAAGAGCAATAGCTCAGACGAGAAGCCTTGTTAGCTTGCTCAGGGTGTCTAGATTCTGGAAGCGCGATCATTTGATGTTTTAAAGCGAGCTTGAGTAACTTCTCCGTCTTGTCTCGGGGGAAGGAGTACGCTCGACTTGTCTTTTCCATGAGGGGCGAATCCGAGCCGCGCAGTACCTGTAACCCTCTAATTCTACGTCGTTGTCGTCGGCTCTTCTTTTCGCTCCTTGACTTATTCCCGTCTCCGCTTCGGGCCTTTCGCATGATGGGTTGACGAGGATGAACATCTTTGTCTTTTGCAATCTGTTGAAATAGACGTTGCGTCCTGGCCTTCTCATAGATGGCCGTTTTGCGGCTGTGGTCTTCCCGAGCTTTCTGACCCACTTTCCTTATAGGCTTGCCTGTTCGTTCTTCAAACGACGGACTTGGTGCTTCAATCGCAGGGTCTGGTTTTGATGAAGGGTTGGCCTCTCCTGACAGGGCGTCCTCTTCTTCATCAAAGGTATATATAGCATAGCTGCTGTGGGCCCGCTCTCGTTTCCCGGTTCTCGCGTATCCAAGCCCAAGTGTCTCCATTTTCCCGTTGGGCAATTTGCGTTGGGTTCCAGGGACATCCCAAATCCTGTTGTAGAACCGAGCCTGTCGAACAGTTTGTTTTAAGGGTACTCCTTGGCGCTTCAATAGCTTCTTTAATCCATTTGTATAGTATCTGGGCAGACGGATGGGTTGGAGTCTGTCGCATGTAGCATCTGCGCCATGCCAGATCTCTTTCTCTATTTTCGACTCTGAGGATCGGTAGAATAGGATCACCTTCTCACCCCTTTGCCTGGGAGGGACGTAGAATGTTTGCAGGTCCTGCACATCATGAGCTTGCAGCGTGTCGAGATCCTTGTAGTGTTCTCGCGGTACCATGGTGATTTGCAAGCTATGGTCATCGCCCGGAGGTATTTGTATTGACAGCCGATTGGAGAACACAGCATTAACTTCATCCTCTGAATCACTTTCGAAGACCAGTATGGGGGCGGACGTTCCCGGGTTGTTACGCTGAGATGGCCCTGCATAAACTATCTCTTCCTCTTCTTCGGTATCGCTCCCGAAAACAGGGATGGTGGCGGCGGCTTTGTTCTCCGAGTTGCTACACCTTTCTGCATCTTCGAAGTCTGGCAAAAAGTATTTCGCATCTTCGTATTTGCGGACTTCGTTCACGGAAAACGGGTTTAACTCACCTGTTACGGTATACTCGAAACCATCCTTAAAGTACTTCATACACTGATGTTGTGTAGAAGGGACGATGTTGTATTCGTGTAGCCAAGGACGACCGAGCAAGGCGTTGTAGCAGGTTTTGGCGTCAATGACATGAAATTTGATGTCTGTGACGAGAAGTCCAAAGCGTAATGTTAGTGTCACAGATCCGAGAGTCCGTGACGATTGTGAATCGAAACCGGAGATAGTAATTTTGTCACGAGCGAGGTGTTGCACACTCATGCAAATTTCCTTCAACACTCGAACATTAAGGAGATTGACGGAGGATCCATTATCCACCAGGATCTTGCCTATCTTGATGTCATGGCAGTATCCGGAGACATATAGGGGACGGTTGTGGTCGCACGTCCCGAGAAGGAGGTCTTCATCACCGAAAGTGACGTCGGCCGTATGCACTTCCTCCAGTTCGTCCTTCATCTTTTCAGTAGCGAGGAAGGCTTGGAATTGTTCAGGTTCTTGCAATGCCTTAATTAGTGAGTCTCGCGATTCTTTTGACAATAGGAGGGCATCAAGGATGCTAAGCTGAGAAGGTAGCTTCCTTAAGTGCGCGAGGATGTTATAGTCCACCTTACCCTTCTTAGGAGGGTCTCTGGTTGTTAATTCTTTCGTGACTTGGTCATCTAAAGTGATATCTTCGATGACCTTTTCCTTTCCCTTATCTTTTCTGCTCACGGGCCCGAGATTCTTTTCTGGGAGTGTGCGATTGCGCAGCTGAATGTTCTCGCAAGCCTCTGATTCCTCCTCTTTCCCTAACACGGATTCTTTAAAGAGAGGGCCCAGAGTCATTTCTTCATCAGAGTCGCTCCCAAAGGTGAGAACTTGTGACCCCCCGACGTTAACCATGTCACAGCTGCCAGTAGTTTTGTTGCGCCTGTCGACAGTGCTTCTTCGTTCCCGACGGCTCTTGCGTTTCATGCGCTTAAAATATTGCCGACGAGCAACATATCCTTGCCACCATATCTTAAAGGCGTCGCACTCCTCTGTGGGGTGTGAGATTTTCCGATGATATGCGCAATAATTAGGGTGCCTCTCCGTCCCATCGTGTGTATTCCCTTCCGAGGGTGGTAGCTTCATCCCCATTGACATGGCTTTGGCAAACCTTTTCCTCGTCTTGAATATCTTTTTGTCTACTTCGGACGCCTTTTGATCTGGCGGGGGTAGGTCAACTCTTTCATTCAGTCGCCTGCATTTGGTTCTTTCTGACGCTGCCATCTCACGCTCCTGATCCGCTTTACTCTTTAGCCGAATCTCGTCTAGAAAGGCATTGATCAGTTCATTTGTCAGCCACGCACGCTCTGGTTCAGGTTCTGCCTCTAGCTTCTTAGTGTCAGGAGTTTTCTCATCATCGGTAAACGAATGGGAGATTACGTTACAACTCGCCACATACTCTTCGGATTCATCCGATGAGCTCTCTTCATCATCTTCCTCTTGAAAGATGTGGTTGAGGAACTCTTGCAGTGTGACAGGGGTTCGCGCCTTTTGATTGTATACTTCCAGCGCGTCGATCTGCTTTTGCAATTTCGTGCGCTCGTCTCCAAGCTTCGCGGGCTTCTTGGATTTCTTCTTCTTTTTCTTCGAAGCTTTTGATGGCTGGGCGTGAGTATTTGGGCCCTTATCACGAGTCTTCGTAATTGTGCGGGGCTTCAACATCCCTTCGATAATTTGAGGTTCAAGAGGGTCCTTCCATTTGATCGCAGGGCATGCATGAAGGTCTCTCAGCATTCTTTTGGTCTTCGTTGATAGCACGACCTCCCATGGAGCTTCTTCAATAAAGGAGCAGGTTGCCCCCGGTGTATCTGTTTTCTTAGGAGTATGCGGTTGTGGTGGGTTCACCTTCCACTTTTCGGACAGTACAAACTTCCCCTGGAGGTATTGATCTTCGATCCATCCTTTGAAGACGAAGCAATCTTCAATCGGGTGACTTACCGTTTGATGGTAAGGGCAATAGCTAGGGTTATTCACCTCGGTGGGTTGTGGCGGTCGCCTTGGATTCGGCAGGTTTATAAGTCTGTTGCGTATTGCCAGCTCAAATAACCGTTTCGTCTTGTCTCGTGGGAACGAGTAGGGACGCTTCATCTTTTCGTTATAATATCGGCGTCTTTCTTCCAATTGATCTGCCGATTTCGGGGCGTTAGGTTGCTGTTGGGCATTTGCGACGAAGGTCGCCCTCCCTTTACCCTTGTCATTCCGAGGTTCCGACTTCGGGGGAGGTGGTCTATGACCCATCTGGTCCATCTGAGCCAACTTGTCGATTAAAGCCTGGAATGTGGTTGGCTTAAAGAACATCATAAACTGGGAGATAGTTGCGTGGGGGTCTAGGGTTCCCACGAACATGCCCACTGCGGGTGCCTCCTCAATGCGTTGTTCGCATCTCGACCACAAATTCCGCCAGCGTATAGCATACTGGACCCAGGTTTCGCCTGTTTTTACCCTGGCGTTAATCAAAGCAGTTATTGGAGTGCGCTCGCTGGCACTTGCGAACAGCTGAGTGAATAACAACTCCATTTCAGCGAACGTTTTGATGGAATCGTTCGGGAGTTCCGAATACCATTCGAACGCTGTTTCTGATAAGCTGCCAACGAACTGACGGAGTAACAGTTTATCATCCCCGCCGGTGTTACCGCAGAGGGCCCGGAACTGGGCGACATGTTGATGGGGATTGCCGGTCCCCTTGTATACGTGGAATTTTGGTATCGTATAGCCTTGCGGGTATTTGATTTGATCGTACCAGCTCGGATACGGCCGTCCCGTTTCACGACTTGACCAGCTGCCTCAGTCGCATGATGGACCCGGATTTGTTGGGCTATGTAGTCAGCCAAGTCCGCCTTAGAGATTGCTTCCTCCTTGGCCGTTGAGAGGGCCGGCAGTGGATTCGACGTTTCTCCTCGGTCGTCTTCAAGAACGATTGGGGGATCTTCGGCGGGCAAGTCCTGCTGGATCATCATTCCTATCATATCTTGGAAGAGAAGGCCCATACGTTGTATGTTGGCTGCTTGTTCAGCAGCCTCTTTGTCCTTTTTCTCCAGTATCCGGCGAAGGAATTCAGCGTCGGTTTCCTCCTCCTGGCATGCGTCTGAGGACGTTTCTGGGCTTTCTTTTGGCCCGGTAAGTGCGGCCATAGCATTCATCATTTCTTGGAGCTTTTGCTGTTGCTCCTGGGCTTTCGTCACGGATCGGGTAAGTGGTCGGTGGCCTGTAGAAGTGCGGCTCTCCTCCTTTCCAGAGGCCATGTATACGGTGTGGACCATCATGCCCCCAGACTTAGGGCGTCTGGGCTGAGTGCTTTTAGCCGTCGTTGCACGTTGGGGGGTCTTCTCTGGCCTCCTCCCTTTATGAACCATGGAGGTTAAGGGGGTCGCTGAGGTGGGCGTCCCGACAGCCTTTCGGAGTTTATCCTGATGACCGGCCTCCGGTTGGATTTTTAGCTTCTTGTGCTGGCGGGATAAGTTTGGATCGACGATCGAGTCTCGGGCCTGCCGCCAAACCTTATAGATTTTGGAAGACAGCCGTTGAGGAGACTGGGGCTGTTCTGATTCTATTTCCACAACCTTTTTTAATGAGGGAGGAGACCTTTTCAGCACTGCAGTAGGGGAATTCCTTCGCACCTTATTTAGCATCTCGAAGCTGTTCCCAGTTGGAACAGCAGCATTAACTTCTGCCACCGGGGCTGGAGGAGTCAATCCGGAGGGGGAGTTGCCCCCAGCCTTCCTTATTCGGCGCCAATGACGGCGTCGAGCGCGTCGAGCGGACGGCGCTGGTTCAGTGGTGAGAATAGCTTCGTCTTGCCCCCTGTGTGGGTGGGGGATTGTTGTTGGTGTTAGCCTGTCAAAGACCGATGTCTTCTGGGCAGTAGGAGCGGGAGTCGAAGCCGTCAACCTTGTAAAGACCGACTTTGTGGCAGGGGAAGCCACCTTGGCAATTTCGGGGGTAGGAGCGGCCACTTTCTTAGAAGCAGCCTTCTCTGAGATTGTAGGCCCCGTGATGAGTTCGCAAGATTTCTGGCCCAATCTAGAGAAGACCGAGGCGTTGACGTTGGGCGACTCGTTGAGAGGAGCCGCGGCAGGGGTAAGACGATCATAGACTGACTTCTTGTGAGCTTCCTTTGTCAGTACCGGCGCCGCGAAGCTTAATGATGGGAGTATAGTCCCGAAGAACAATCCGGTAGTGGCTTGAGTCACTTGGTCCACCGGCATTGTGAACAACGAAGCAGCTTGGAGTCCATAGGCTATACCTCCTGGCGAGGTAAAGCGTTGGTCGCAATTGCAGTCTGAGCAGTTGGAGGATTTCGCAGAAGTAGAAGCCATCGATCCTTTGCTTTCTACAATAAGCAAGACGCCAATTCTTAGTATCTTGAAACCCAAGGGCAACCATTATCGAACCGCGATCGGTTCGTGAATCACGACACACGAAGTGTGGAGTGGAAAGAGGAAAAGGTCCCACCGGGCGTGCCAGAATCTGTTCCCCTCCGAATGACGGCGCACAAGGCTGCGATGCCTTGGCACTGAGATTCGGGGCAGATGCTAATTGGTGCTATCCGTTCACCTCTCCGAAGATGCCAAGTTGGTTTATGGCACCATATATCGAAGGTTTAAACGGATGCGTCCGATGTAGCAGACTTCGTCAGATTCCACCTCGTTTGAGGGGTTTTTGATTGTGGGGACGCTCTTCCCTGCAGGCGCAAGCCCCTGCAGTTAATTACGCTACCGCATCGCGGTAACAACTTTCTCCTTCTCCAGCTGGTCACTTCGTGTCGTGGGTGTTTATTTCGTGTTTTATTGCCCGTGGATTGTTTACGGAGACTGAGTCATGTCGTCACCCGTAGGGCGTGGACTAGTCCAAATCCGTGTTATCTTAGATTTGGGTTTGGGGGTTTGGTTTGAGGATACGTTAGCCATACTTGAGGCTAAGATCAACTCAAACATTTGTTAAGGATACGTTAGTCTAGTTTGAGACTAAGATCAACTTAACGGGATCGTTTAGATCCGACAAGGGAGCTTTTGGACTCCATTGTTCCAGTTTTAGGGACATAGTGGTCCATCGTATGTATGTGGCCGTCGGGACCCATCACCTCTCTGACGACGTTGAAGGATTACAACGACGGGTGTCAGAGGGGTTCAGAGATGTACCCTCGAGCCAGAGTTAATTTGGGGGATTCGTAGTCCAGTCTGCTTGAAAGTTTAAGGATTCGTTAGCCATCTTTGAGGCTAAGATCCACCTAAACGGGACCGTTTAGATCCGACAAAAGAGCATATGGGGCTCTATTGTTCTAGTTTAGGGACATTGCGGTCCGTGGATAGTTTAAGGACATTGCGGTCCATGGGTAGTTTAAGGACATTGCGGTCCATGGGTAGTTTAAGGACATTGCGGTCCATTGTTAGTTTTAAGACATCTCGGTCAAGGTTAAGGACGTCATAGTCCATGGGTTTAAGGACTCCACAGTCCGGTATGTGCTCTGGATGCTTCACACGGGTTCACTGCCGTGCTTGGCGAGGACCAGGCTCCGCTCTGGGCGTTTTCCGTGGGGTCAAAGAGTGACGTTATCCACGTAACCAGGAATTTTGCACTAGATGCTTCACACGGGTTCACTACCGTGTTCGGCGAGGACTAGGCTCCGCTCTGGACGTTTTCCGCGGGGTCAAAGAGTGACGTTATCCGCGTTCCACGTGACCAGGAATTTTGCATTAGACATGGGTTTAAGGACCCCACAGTCCATATCATGGGTGGTCGTCGGGACCCGTCACCTCTTTGAAGACATTGAGGGATTACAATGCCAAGTATCAAAGGAGTGAAGAGATGTACCCTAGAACCGGAGTGGCTTGAGTAGTCCCTGGCCCAATTTGGGGTCAAGACTGATTAATTATGTTATGAGCCCATTGGCCCAGTTAATCACGAATTGAGGACTTATGGCCAGCTTGGGCTAAGTTCAATCATGTCTGGAATATTGATTTCTTGTGAGTCCATTGAGGGAGAGGATTTGCCTCTATCCCTTTAGCCAATTGGGCCAAAGACTAGTGTTAAACACTTCAGAGCAATCAGTGTTGAACACTGGGAGTTAGGTTAGTGTTTAACACTAAGAGATAATTGGTGTTAAACACCAGCGACAAAGCCTTCAAATTAGTGTTAAACACTAAAATAGATCAGTGTTGAACACTGGCAGTGGAGATCTCAGACTAGTGTTAAACACTAAGGTAATCAGTGTTGAACACTGCAAATAAGGTTCTTTGATTAGTGTTGAACACTAAGGCCCAATAGTGTTTCAATACTGTGTTCAAGAGTTCCAATTTAGTGTTAAACACTAAGGCAAGAGGGGTCACGTGGCAACACGTGAGAGCGCCCTCCCTTTATTTATTCTGCTGAGATTATCGCCTCACGTGCCCTCACGTGAAGGGCATTTAGATGCTTATATGTTAAAGCTTCTGTCAAGGGTCACGTGGGTCACGTGGGGTACTGCCTCAAAGGGCTTTCTGTAGCTCTTTTGGAGGGGGTCACGTGGTGACACGTGACTCTGCCTCTATGTTGTTTAGAGGATCTGTTACTCCTTTTTCAGGAATTAAATTCCTCGAGCTTTAAATTTCAGAGGAATTAAATTCCTACTTCCTTTTGAAGACTTGTATTCTGGAACAGAGTTGAACTCTGAATTTCTGTAGGAATTAAATTCCTCGTTTATGCGAAGAACTGAATAGGGTTAAACCCTAATAAAAGCTTTTAAGGAATTGAACTCCCATTCTCTGTTAAATTATGATTAAGGGAATTAAATTCTCGCTGTTTCAACAAAACTAGGTTCTTAATTAGGGTTAAACCCTGTTTCTCTTTGTTCTGAAGGAATTAAATTCCCATGATACAGGGTCAAACCCTAATTTTATCTTAAAGGAATTAAATTCCTATAGTTCTGCGAGAATTAAATTCTCATGTTTTCATTTCCTCTCTATGTTTTGGATCTGCATGGCAGGATCTCAACCCATTGAGAATTAAATTCTCAACCTAAAGGGGAGATGTGCACTTTGCAGATCATCTATCAAAGAGAGAAGAAATATGTTCTTCTGTTTTTATATTATCAGAGTTAAACTCTGTTGAGAATTAAGTCCTCCTTCTTTCAGAAAGCCTTCCCTTCTTACCTAGGGTTTTCTTTTGCAGAAGATCCAAGTTCCTTCAAAGTATCGAGGCTCTCCCTTTTTTCTTCCCTCTGCGTCTATATGTATATATCTCTTTTGTATCTCTTGGCTCCTATTTATAGGAGAAGCAGCCGAGTCAATTAGTTTTTTGGTAAATCTTTCATGAGATATTTGATTTGCATCCTTCATTCGTTCTGGACCTTTTGATTATTAGGTGAATTTTATTCACCATTGGATTTTAAATCCAGAGATTCTCCTTTGTAATTTCTGTTAGATTTAAAAGGGGAAATCTTTCCAAACCCGGGATTTTCCCATAGATAGATCACCTCTGAATCTTTAATTTGATTGGTTCCAGATAGCCGCTTTCCTTTGGAAAGATTTGAATTTCTTTCAGAATTTAATTCTGTTGACAAAATGGGCTTTGAAAGCCGGTCACGTGTGCCCACGTGACCCATGGTCACGTGTGAGCACGTGACCCCCTTCGGAATGAGCCTTCTTCTTTCCTTTGCGCTCTGTCTTCTGATTGCTGCTTGAACGTCACGTGCTACCACGTGACCCCTGGTCACGTGTGAGCACGTGACCCCTGTCTGGCACCTCTTTCTGGAGAACGAGTCTGCTGCCTTGAACGTCACGTGCCAACACGTGACTCTGGTCACGTGGGAGCACGTGACTTCTTCTGAAGCCTTTTCCTTGACTTGATCAGTTAACCGGTGTGCCTTTGACGCTTGCATTTAAATATCACGTGTCTCCACGTGACCCTGGTCACGTGGGAGCACGTGACTCTTCCTGAAGCCCCTTTTCTTTCACGTAGTCAGGAAACTGAATCTGCCTTGATGACGTTTTTTAGGCGTCACGTGCCAACACGTGACCGCTAGTCACGTGTAAGCACGTGACCCTCTTCTGA
Organism: Agapanthus africanus; assembly: GCA_030015575.1. Taxonomy (NCBI): domain Eukaryota; kingdom Viridiplantae; phylum Streptophyta; class Magnoliopsida; order Asparagales; family Amaryllidaceae; genus Agapanthus; species Agapanthus africanus. The sequence goes on from JASDDO010000004.1 coordinate 54,639,169, forward strand.
AGCTTTTCATAGAAGCTTTCCTGATTTTAAATCAGGAAACAAAACCATCTCCCGAAATGAGAAATACCTGTCTTAGAATGTCTGGATGTCTGATGGGACCTAGCTCATGAATGAACTCCAAATCCAAACTTCTTAGACTGTATCGTCAACTGAACTTAATCAGTATCCTGCGCCATGCTTCCCTCAGTATTGCCTTGGACCACCTGTCCAAAATACTGCCCCTTGTCAGAGGGAAAAACTATAACTCTGACAGCCACTCTGCCATCCAGGTCACCTTGGAAGCCTGGAATGATAACCGTCTCCTAAAGGAGGCTGCTGTTATCATATCCCTAGAACATCAACTTATGCTCTAAGACTGCTTCGGACTGTTTCTCCAGGATTGGATCAATATCAACTTATTGCACCTACTGCAAGAACAACATCTGGTGTGGTACTTGACATCTCATGATTGACTCAGTTGCCTAAGCAAATGATCTGCCAATCATGCGCATCCCTCTCCCCTTTAGTCTGTAAGACACCTTTAGAGAGGGTGACTCCATTACCTGCAGGTACACTACCGTGCCAGGAGTCGATCATTCTAAATACTCATAGAATGCAGTCAAAGTACCCAGATTGGGAAACCACCTAAATCTAGATCTAAAACCATAGATCTAGTATCCAGAATGTCTGATATAATATCCAAGTCCTATGTGGAGAAACCACTGTGTGACAACCAAAGTATAACCGATCGTAGTACAGGAATATCACTTCCTACTGTGTGTATGTCATCCAAATACCATGACACCACACCCTACTACCTTCTCAACAGATCCATCCCCTATTCTGATGAAGTCAAACCTATGACTGTCACATCAGAAATAGATGATCTATCTCCGCTGTAACTGCTTTAGTCTGTAAATAGACATAAGCCTGATGACCACCAATGCTTCCACTGCTCCCACTGACTACGACAACCCTGTGCCAGAGTCATATAGACATGCACTTCTAAAGCTAGTTCAGAAAAACGCTATACTCATCCTCCTGCCGGGTCTCACAGTCTGGAACAACAGCAATGGTAAGTCTGGGTAAACAAGAACCTCCCTGCCACCGTCCTTGAGCATACCGAAGTACCTCTCGAGTGCCTGAGGTTACCCATCATATCTGCGGAGTGGCCAATGGAATGTCAAATAAGATTGAATCTTTAGGTTCTTTATCAAATCTTCAGTAATCGTTTGCGGTTCTGAAATCGCTTCCAGTTCTACCATACTCCCACTACTTTTTCTGAAAAATCCATTTTTATTAAAACCGTGTCGAGTCAAGAACAATATCACTATTGATCTTCCAGATAGTAGAAAGTCAACCCTCGTCATAGCCTGGGTCAACCCACAAACAACCATTACAGAAACGTGCCTTGAGTTGTCCAGTGTATGGTTTTAAGCATAAGCCGGACAACTCCCCGTACCTTAACAATGTCAAGATATGAACTGTTCTATATCCAATATAGAAACAGAGGCACTGATTTAATTTAACCAGATTCAAATCATGCAGCTGTCACCAGTGCATGTCAACTAAATAGAAGGAGGCCGATCAGCGTTACTCAACTTAGGAATGCTTCCAATTATGAGTAACCTGAAAGAGAAGCAATTTCTCTTTATCATTACTATCAACTGAATACCATATACAAGTATCTACATCTTCGATCACTTTGAAGAATCCCGATACTTGCAATACTTGGTTCTCTACTTTATTCAAATACCTATAACTTCTCAAAATTCGGACCCTGTGTTTCCACAAAACAGCCGTCTAAAAACTAGAGAAGTCATAAGTAAACCGAATATAGTACGAGGACCAACCCCTTTGTTCTGATGGACGCTGGACAACATACAATACTCTGTATAAGTCCGCTGAGTCTAACAACTCTTTCACTGTGTGTCGTAGGTTGAAAACTGTACTTATAGTTAAGAAGAATTACACCGCTGTTTAATGCTCCTTACCTAACCATCCACTGATATAGGTAAATGTCATCGACATAATATCAAAAGGTATATCTCACTCTATGAAAATAGACATACAGATATATCAATTTGAAATTGGTGCACATCAGCGGATATTCAAAACCAAATATTTGCCGACCGGCAAACAACCCAGGTGACTTCCTCAAATATCACCGATTACAACGAATCCCGATATAATGAGGATGATCACCCAATTCCCAATAACTTACTCCTACTCATCATCTGTAAAACCATACAGATGTGAGAATCATACCTGGTAAATACATACCCTGGAGTAAGTGTCTAATCGGGAAATCAGTTTTCTTTTAACATTTCACAGTGAAACTGAAACATTGAAATGTTTCGATGGGGTATCCCGGTATTCCTAGTAATGCCTCTTCCATTATCCAGATTCACAACTGTAACCGTATAATTCTTTGCCACCTCTCCAAATTCATTTATATGTCTTTAGTCATTACCTTCTGTACACCCCTTTAGGCCAAATGGTTTTCTCCCTTCCCTACCGTTCGGCACCAGCCTATGGTTTGGAAGAAGACTATCCAATAAGCATAATGGGTGTACTGTCCCAATCCTAGGAACACTCGCAATGCGAGAGAAGGTGAAGATAAAAGACACCTGAATGTACTTTATTCCTATTTCTCCTGAACCAGAATCCATCCCCGAACTGGAACAAGTTCCTTTTGAGTTCGTATATAACCATACGATGGAGTATCCAATAAACTGTGGATCTTCGTAGTGATACGGAGTGTCCTGGAGAAATACAAAGGTGATTTAGGATTGGCGAAGAAATACTTGGTTTGGTCGTGAATATCAGTCGCAATTTACTTTGCTCTCCTACTAATCCCTTGCTTTGTCTTAACTTAATACCTTCTGCACACCATCGTTATGCTAATTGGTTTTCTTCATTACCCACCGTTCGGCACCAGCCTAAGGTTTGGAAGAAGACTATCCAATTTGTGTAATAGGTGTACTACTCCTAAACCAAGGAGTACTCGCAACCTGAGAGAAGGTAAAAGGAAAAGACAACTGAATAGTCCTATCCGTTTTCTCCAGAACCGGAAACCATCCTCGAATTCCTTCGAGTTCGTATCTAACCATACGATGGTTTTGCCCAATAGAAGTGGACGTTCGTAGTAATACGGGGTGTCCTGGAGAAAAGGGTAAAAGTAGGAGTGGCAATGATGTTTGCAACTCTGACAATCCAAAAGCCAGTGTTAAGAAGGTTCGGTCAAATTGGTCACTGAGTCATAGTCAAGGGTCGGGTCAATGGTCGCTGCTAAAGAGAGAGAGAGAAAAGAAACACTCAGCGTGCACTCTAACCTAGATCAGAATGGTTATCACTTTATCTAATCTGGAAACCTCCCACTGTACCTCAAATTCTCCTCCAAACCTGAAAGAAGAATTAGTCGGGATCACCCGAGGAGTAAACCAACTCATCAGTGGAAATCGGGATCCAACTATCATCGCATGATAACTTGACGGAATCCACTCAAGTCACCACACTCCAGAAGGTATGCGCATGCCTGGCAAGTTTCAGTTCTTTTGAAAACCCCGATGAAAGTTTTACCCCTAGGACCCAAGTGACCTTGACACAGTCAACAAATCAAAGAGTCCTAGTCAAGTTCAACCCGTCATTATCCTGGATTGCATTAAACCCACCCGTACGAGCCCTTGACACAGTCAACAAGGCCGCACGACTGTCCTAACCAATCCCATTAATATGCTGCAAACAAACACTACTTAGCTACCGCACACTACGTCTTGACACAGTCAACAAACGCAGCACGAATACTAAGTAATACTTGTAAGAAATGACGGAGGGCTACGTCTAGTTTTTGGCGAAAAACTTTTAACGTAATGAACTTGATATCGTTGAAGGAACTGCATAGTTTTTATAAAAATATAGTGACGAAAACCTTTACTAAAGAGGTCACTCCCGGTGAAGGGATCTCGGCTCTTTCCCCGTAGAATGAGGTGCAGGATATTCCAACTGAATACCACGATGCAAAGCAAAAGTAATCGGCTATAGTGAAGTTATTGCCCTGACGCAAACTTCTGTCCAAGGGGTCACTCCCGGTGAAGGGATCTCGGCCCTTGCCTCGTCGACTGAGGAGCAGGATATTCCAAATGAATACCACGATGCAAAACAAAAGTGAACGTCCTTGCAATAACAGCTTTTTGAAAAATGTTCCAACAACATCAAAAAAGGTTTGTTTATCTTGCATTGATCCGAATCAACGCAGTCCCATCAATTGATCACACCACAAAGAACGAAAATATACTGATGTACGTATATGCCATCCGCATTCGCCACTGGGTCCCGTCATCACCCGTTAGGTTACTTAACTAACGACTGAGCGGGGACTGGACTAGCGCGGATGCAAAACATATACAACATCTACTAATATATATACCAATATATTATATTCGCTCAAGGCGTGATAAAATGCAACATCACAGAAATGTACAGCATCACAGAACAATACAGATATCTGGGATCCCCGGGTTTCATAGAGCCGCTACTGAAACCCGACGTTCCCCTGGTCGTGTGGATAGCCTGTGCAATGAAATCCTAGACCCCTATGGGCGCGGCAAGTCACCCGCCAAAACCTGAAGCGAGGCAGCCCCCTCCAGCACCGTGAATGGACCACCCAGCACTTCACGGAATCCGGTAACTTGGGCACCCCTCCTGGGTCAACCTGTACCCCCTACGAGTGCGGCAAATAGCCCGCCAATCCTAGAGTGAAGCCCCCTCCGTCTCAATGCCATGAGATGCGGGACCGTTGCCCTCTAGAACCCGGCTATCCGTGCACCCCTCCGCGGAGTAATCCTAGTACAGAAAGTAAAATATACATACACCGGGTACATCGACCGCAACCAGGTCGTGCCCCAAAAGAATAATACAAACAGGCAGTGACGGCAGTCCACATGTCGGACGCTCGCCCCGCAATATCAAATGTACATATAAAACAAAACTGTAGTAACATTGCATCCAGGCTATCCCCCACGACCGATCCGCAACATCACAGCAAAACACAGAATATCAACGTGAAAATCACGTTCGCAAATCCGTCTAACCGGGCTATAGCAGTTAGACAGGATTTACCGATCAAGTGATATTCACGGTCGCAGATATAATGTAAATACTGTGAAATAATGTGTTTAAAATATCCGATCGATCAAACAATTAACAAGTGGGCCCCCAAGAAATACTGTAGCACTCACAGAAAAACTGGGCCCAATTTTAATATTCCAAAACCCCTAATTACAGCCCAGAAGCCCACTGGAGAATTTCGAAGCATTGACCCCACCAAACTGCGGCGGAACCGCGGCAACAAGGGGGGTTTTGCCGCGGTTCCGCGCTCTAGTTGAGGGATCATTGTCTCGAATTTTCCCAGAGTTCTTAGAACTCCCTGCACATCATTCTGAGACCACCTGAAAATTTTTAGACCTCAAAAAATTTCAACAGAAACCTGATGTGAACGAAAATGTAGTTTTTGGAATTTTGGTCGATCAGATAAGTAAAACACATTAGAACAAGCTAGGCAAGGTTAATGGCGTGGCTCTGATACCATGTTGCGCCACGGCAGCGCCCCGGCCTCGTACTCGAGGCCAAAATGCGGAATCAAAAATTTTCCTTACTTGGAAACTGGCGCTACCGCGGACAATTAACCCGGATCGTAACCATTAACCTAATGCTAGCTAACAAGAGATGGGAAGAGAAGTATACAGAGTGATCCGAGTCCTCCGGTCTTCTCGTCATCATCCCGATCTCCCGCGGAAAGTCTAGTCTCCATATCGTCGCCTCCTCGCCGGAAGGGCACCACATCGCCTGCGTCTTTTACGGGCTCCCGCCTCAATACCGAGGCAACTCGGGCATGAAGCCGGCAAGTCGACATGCCCAAGAAATGCTGTAGAATGTAGTGTAGAAGATGCTTATCTCATTGGGGTTATGTTGTTGCCATTGATGGATGGAGGAAGAGGTAAAGAAAATTGGTGCTTTAAATTTTCTAGCAAGAAGAAGATGAGATGAAGAATGAAAACCCTCTTCTTCTCTTTTTTCTCACAAGTGTTTTCTCTCATCTCTCAAATGAGAATGGTGGAGGAGGGAATACCAAAACCACAACCTTAGAAGGAAGGTAATGGTAGTAAAAGCAAGTGGTGACCATAGCCAAACATCATGATAACAAAACTCATATCAAACTCTAAATCAATCCTAATCACCTTTTGCAAGAAATGATGAAGGAAAAGAATGGTATCTAAAGATGCTATCATAATAAATACATTTGCAAGAAAACCCTCCACAAAGTGTTATTTGCAAACTTGCAAATAACACCCTCCATCGAAAAAGTCCGGCCGGGAAAGAACAAAGGAAAACCGGCCGGAACGGAATGCAAACTGGCAACTCCAGAAAACTGGTCCCGTAATAAATTACAGGAAAACCCCGATACTGTGCATACACACCCGCATCTGTATTCCGACCGGATACAAATGCAATGAGACAAAATCTACACTGTACTAAACTAGTACCGGCTTAAACCAAAGCCGGCTAGTAAAATCCGTTCGATCCTGATCCGTGCAATACCGCAAGTATCTGATCGAATCTTGCCATATAACTATACGGCCACTAGTACAAACCGTCCGATCCTGATCCGTGCAATACCGCACGTATCTGATCGGACCCTGCCATATCTCCATACGGCCTCTACAGCGTTTCGCCCGAAAGCTTGAGTAACTGAAAGTGTGGTGGACTCTAAAGACTCGTCAATACTATGGCTGTGGATTTAACCACTAGCACGTCAGAGGTATTAGCCAATACGTGACGGGCCACCAGCTATTGACCAAAAGGGACGTCGATGAGCGAACTCATCCTGACACCCTACTGAGCCTGTCAGTGACAATATCCGTACAGTCCGGTCCGTTCGTTTATGAGTATCGCATGGCGGGCCTAGGGGGTTGGTAAAAGTCAGACCCCCAAAAGCGGTACAAGTCGTGTCGGAGTGTAGCCCAGAACACCCTGAGATACTACTGGAATACCTACCAGTAAATCTCCTGCCTCGGCCGAGGGCTTTGTGTAATGGCTCTCCTAGACACAACGCGACCTCACCCCCAATACCGGGAGAGACGAACCCCTGCAGATCCGCTCACTGCCTCCATGTGGCTCGGGACTGTACCCAACCAAAACCTGTTTGCACGACTCCTTTGAGCCGTGGTAGGGTAGTAATCAAAGCACAGTGGGAACTCACACGAGACAAATGAAGATCTCAGGTCGATGAACTAACCTGTACACATGTCACCAGGGAACTGCTATCTGACGTCAGGTATAAGACCAACTAGCATGTTCCCGGCGAGTCCTGTCCGGTGTACTCATAACCCAATGAGCACCTGTATACATCTTAGGTGAACCAACTGACACCAGTGGCTTGTGAGACCGGCCACCGCCCCTCGTCGGGGTCTCGACTGTATACATTAGTCTACTAATGGAGTATCGATGCCCTGTCTCGAAACTCCTACGACTAGGGACCTTTTAAGGATGTGCTTATAGACTACCAGCTCCCACGTATATGATCGCCATCATACTGCTGGTAGTCAAGCAAGAATCTTAGGGGCTCTATCAACGTGTAATAGAGACATGTCAGGTCACCTAAAGCAGTACACGATGATAAAGGTAAACCAGATAGCATACTATCATCTTGAGTAAGACTGTCCTACCGGGATAGGTCCTCCCTCAATCATTGCAATCACGTGCCTGTGATCCAATAATTGACTCTGAGGGCATTATCTCCAACAACTCGGTCGTCAAGTTTGCTAAAAGAGACGACCAAGATTGATGTAGAGAATGAGTAGAAGACTTTTTCTCGTTCCGTCTAAAGCAATGGACGAACGGTTAATGAAGTTGCCACTCGAATCGGGTGATGGAATGAAATGAGCTATGAAATTTCCATGCACCCCAAAATCTATCATAATCTTTTTCAACCATCAAGTGAGAGAGAGAGAGAGAGGAGGGGGCCGGCCATTTTATAGGAATGGGGGGGTGAGTGTAGGAGAGAGGAGAGTGACCACAAGAGAAAATATCTAGTGTGAACACAAATAAATATCTAGTGTGAACACACATTGTGAACACAAAGAAAGCAACCAATGAAACAATAACACCTCACCGCTTCTAGAACCTTCTAGAAGCATCCACACTCTTCCAAAGAAAAGATAAATCCGTCTTTAACCGAATGTTAAAAGACGGCTGATAGAAAACTGGAAACTGGCAACTTCCAAAAGTGATCCCGAAACGAATTTCAGGATAACCCCGCAACTGTATAAATATACCCGCATTTGTATTACGACCGAATACAAATGCGACTGAGACAAAGATATTATATCTACTCAATATAATACTCGGATCCGGCTTAAACCAAAGCCGACCAGTATCATCTGCCCGAAAACTGACACTTGCGTAAACGCACGTGCATTTTCCGAACCCTGCCATAAAACCATACGGCCTCTACAACATTTCGCCCGAACTTGGGAAACTGTCTGTGGGGGACTCTAATGACTCGTCAGTACCCTGGCAGTGGGTTTAACCACAAACCGTCAGCGGCACTAGCTATGCGTAACGGCTGCCAATGGACCGACCTCAAGGGAGGCCGATGAGAGAACTCATCCGGAAACCCTACTGAGCCTAACAGTGACAATGTATATACAGTCCGGTCCGTTCGTCTATGAGTATCGCATATCTGCCTAGGGGGCTAGTAACGTCAGACCCCCAATAGCAGTATAAGTCGTGTCGGAGTGTAGCCCAATAACACCCTGAGATACTACTGGAGTACCTACCAGTAAATCTCCTGCCACGGCCGTGGGCTTTGTGTAATGGCTCTCCTAGACACAGCACGATCTCGCCCCCAATACCGGGAGAGACGAATCCCCTGCCGATCCGCTCACGTGCCTCCATGTGGCTCGGGACTGTACCCAAAAACTACCTGTTTGCACGACTCCTTTGAGCCGTGGTAGGGTAGAAATCAAAGCACAGTGGGAGCTCACACGAGACAAATGATGACCTCAGGTCGATGAACTAACCTGTACACATGTCACCAGGGAACTGCTATCTGACGATATGTATAATACCAACTAGCAGGTTCCCGGCGAGTCCTGTCCGGTGTACTCATAACCCAATGAGCACCAGTGGCTTGTGAGACCGGCCACCGCCCCTCGTCAGGGTCTCGACTGTATACACTAGTCTACTCCGGAGTATCGATGCCCTGTCTCGAAACTCCCACGACTAGGGACCATAATTAAGGATATGCATATAAACCACCCAACTCTCACGTATATGATCGCCATCATACTGTTGGTAGTAAAGCAAGATCCTAAGGGCTCTATCAAAGTGTAACATGTAATCAGTCATCTGAAGATGTACACGTCTGATAAAGGCAAACCAGATAGTATACTATCATCTCGAGTAAGACTGTCCTACCGGTATAGATCCTCCGCAATCATTGCAATCATGTACCTGCGATCCAATAATTGACTCTGAGGGCACTATCTCCAACAATCTCCCACTTTCACTCAAGGCTAATTATTGCGATGTCGACTACTCACAGCCCATGTGAAACCGAACATCCAACTCCTCTACTAATCAGTTTCACAAAGCCCGTTTGTAAAACTATTGTGTTCGAGAAATAGCCTCAGTGAGTGGATCCGCCTAGAAGTTTCTTTCTATATCTCTCTTAATCTCAAATTCGCGGAGAAAGCCATCTCCCGAATTGAGTAATACCTGTATTAGAATATGTTTGGATATCTGATGGGACCTAGTTCATAAATGAACTCCAAATCCAAACTTCTTAGACTGTAGCGATAACTGAACTTAATCAGTATCCTGCACCATGCCTCCCACAGTATCCTCTTGGACCACCTGTCCATAATACTGTCCCTCGTCAGAGGGAAAACTATAACTCTGATAATCACTCTGTCATCCATGTCACCTTTGAAGCCTGGAATGATAACCATCTCCCAAAGGAGGCTGCCGTCATCAAATCCGTAGAACATGCACTTATGTTCTAAAACCGCTTCCTTATGTTTCTCCAGGATTGGATTAATACAAACTTATTGCATCTAGTGCAAAAACAACATCTGGTGTGGTACTTGACATCTCATGATTGACTCAGTTGCCTAAGCAAGTGATCTGTCAATCATGCCCATCCCTCTCCCCTTTAGTCTGTAAGACACCTTTAGAGAGGGTGACTCCATCACCTGCAGGTATACCACCATGTCAGGAGTCATCTATTCTAAAAACCATTAGAATACTGTCAAAGTACCCACATTGGGAAACTACCCAAATCCAGATCTAAAACCATAGATCTAGAAACCAGAATGTCAAATATTATATCCATATCCTGTCTGGAGAAACAACTGTGTGACGACCACAGTACAACCGATCGTAGTATAGGAATTTTACTTCCTACTCTGTGTATGTCATCCAGATACCATGACATCACACCCTACTACCTTCTTAACAGATCCATCCCCTATTCTGATTGAAGTCAATCCCATGACTGTCACATCAAAATTAGATGATCTATCTCCGCTATAACTGCTCTAGTCTATAAATAGACATAAGCTACTTGCCCACTATGCTTCCGCTACTCCCACTGACCACAACAACCCTCCTACCGGGTCTCATAGCCTGGAACAACAGTAGTGTCAAGTCTGGGTAGATAAAAACCTCCCTGTCACCGTCCTTGAGGCTACCGGAGTACCTCTCGGGTGTCTGAGGTTACCCACCATATCTGCGGAGTGGCTATTAGAATGTCAAACCTGATTGAATATATAGGTCCTATTAAATTTTCCGTAATCGTTCGCGGTTCTGGAATCACTTCCAGTTCTACCATACTCCCACTACTGTTTTCTGAAAAAATCCATTTTACTAAAACTGTGGCGAGTCAAGAACAATATCACTATTGATCTTCCAAATGGTAGAATATCAACCCTCGTCATAGCCAGGGTCAACCCACAAACAGCCATTACAAAAACGTGCCCTGAGTTATCCAGAGTCTGGTTTTAAGCATAAGCTGGACAACTCCCCGTACCTTAACATCTTTTAAGGTACGAACTATTCTATATCCAATATAGAAACTTTGGCACTTATTTAATTTGAACCAGATTCTAATCATGCAGCTGTCTCCAGTGCATATCAACTTAATGGAAAGAGGCTAATCAGCATTACTCAACTTAGGAATCCTTCCAATTATGAGTAACCTGAAAGAGAAACAAGTTTCTCAAAACCATTACTATCATCTGAATACCAATCACAAGAATCTACATCTTCGATCTCTTTGAAGAATCCCGATACTTGTGACACCTGGTTCTCTACTTTATTCTTATACCCACAACTTCTCAAAACTTAGACCTTGTATTTCTACGAAACACTTGTCTAAAAACTAGAGAAGTCATAAGTAAACAGAACATAGTACGAGGACCTACCCCTTTGTCCTGATGGACACTTGGACAACATACAATACTCTGTATAAGTCCGCTGAGTTTAAACAACTCAAAACCTGTGCGTCGTAGGTTGAAAACTGTACCCCGGCGATTTCCTCAAATATCACCAATTACAACGAATTCCGATATAATGAGGATAATTACCTAATTCCCGATAACTTACTCCCACACATCATCTGTAAAACCATACAGATATGAGAATGAAACCTGGTAAATATATACCCTTGGAGTAAGTATCTAATCGGGAAAACAGTTTTCCTTTAACTATGCACTGAAACATGAAAATGTTTCGTAGGGGTATCTTGGTATTCCTAGCAACGCCTCTTCCATAATCCAATTCATGACTTTAACCGTATATTTCACTACCATCTCTCCAAGTCCCTTTATTTGTCTTTAGTCATTACCTTCTATACACCATCGTTAGGCTAAATGGTTTTCTTCCTTCCCTACCGTTCGGCACCAGCCTATGGTTTGGAAGAAGACTATCCAATAAGCATAATAGGTGTACCCTCCTAAACCAAGGAGTACTCGTAACTTGAGAGAAGATGATGATAAAAGACAACTGAATAATGCCTTATTCTGTTAAAGGTGAAATAGGAGGGGCGATGAAGTACGCGGTTTGGTCGTGAATAATAACAGTCGCAATTTACTTTGCCCTCTTTCTAATCCCTTTATTTTGTCTTTACATATTACCTTCTGCACACCCTACTTAGGCTAATTGGTTTTCTTCATTCCCTACCTTTCGGCACCTGCCTATGATTTGGAATAAGACTATCCAATAAGCGTAATAGGTGTACTCTCCTAAACCAAGGAGCCCTCGCAACCTGAGAGAAGGTGATAATAAAAGACAACTGAATAAACCAATTCTATTTCTCCTGAACCTGGATCCATCCTCGAAGAAGTCCCTTCGAGTTCGTATATAACCATACGATGGATCTATCCAATGGAAGTGGATGTCCGTAGTAATACAGGTGTTCTGAGAAATGCAAAGGGTAAAAGAAGGAGTGGCAATGACTTATGCAACTTTAGACAATCCAAAAGCCAGTATTTTAAGAAGGTTCGGTCAACCTGGTCACTGAGTCATAGTCTAGGGTCGGTGAAAGGTCGCTGCCAAAGAGAGAGAGAAAAGAAACACTCTGCATGCACTCTAACCTAGATCAGAATGGTTATCACTTTATCTAATCCGGAAACCTCCCACTGTCCTGTCAAATTCTCCTCCAAACCTGAAAGAAAAATCAATCGGGATCACCCGAAGAGTAAACCAACTCATCAGTGGGAATCGGGATCCAACTCTCATCGCATGATAACGTGATGGAATGCATCCACGTTACTCATACTTCAGAAGGTATGCTCATACTTGGCAAGTTTCAGTTTCTTTAGAAACTCCCGATATGATTTTTGCCCCATGCTCTTATAACCTTGGCTTTGGTCAAAATGTCATAAGTCACATGCCAAGTTCTACCTGTCACTATCTTATCAATTTGAACCCACCCGCACATGCCCCTGGCTTTGGCCAAATGGCAGAACGACTGTCCCAAACCAACTCATCTATCTATGCAACAAATGAATACCCAGCAGCTACCAAACACTATGCCTTAACTTTAGCTAAAATGCATAGCTTGAATACTACTGAATACCCAAAAGAAGTGACGGAGGGCTAGGACTGGTTTTTGGCGAAAAACCTTTAACGTAACGAACTTGATATCGCTGAAGGAACCTGATAGCTTTTTAAAATATAGTGGCGAAAACCTTTTGCTAAAGAGGTCATTCCCGGTGAAGGGATCTCGGCTCTTTCCTCGTGGAATGAGGTGCAGGATATTCCACTGAATACCGCGGTGCAAAGCAACTTGTAATCGACTATAGTGAAGTTATTACCCTGACGCAAACTTCTGCCCAAGGGGTCAGTCCCGGTGAAGGGATATCGGCCCTTGCCCCGTCGAATGAGGTGCAGGATATTCCACTGAATACCGCTATGCATAACAAAAGGAAACGTCTTTGCAATAACACTTTTTAAATTTGTTCCAACAACTGCAAACAGGTTTGTTTTACTTTGCATTGATCAGAATCAATGCAGTCCCATCAATCGATCACACCAGAAAAGAACGAAAATAAAATGTACGTATATGCCATCCGCATTCGTCACTGGGTCCCGTCATCACCCGTTAGTTTACTTAACTAACGACAGAGCGGGGACTGGACTAGCGCGGGTGTAAAACATATACAACATCTAATAGTATACAAACCAATATACAATAATCGCTCCAGGCGTGATAATATGCAACATTGCAGAAAAGTAATAAGCATCATAGAACAATACAGATAATCTGGGATCCCCGAGTTTCACAGAGCCGCTGCTGAAACCCGACGTTCCCCTGGTCATGTGGATAGCCTGTGCAATGAAACCTAGACCCCTACGGGTGCGGCAAGTTACCCGCCAAAACCTGAAGCGAGGCAGCCCCCTACAGCAAAGTGAATGGACCACCCAGCACTTCACGGAATCCGGTAATCTTTGGCACCCCTCCTTGGGTCAACCTGTACCCCCTACGAGTGCGGCGAATAGTCTGCCAATTCTAGAGTGAGGCCTCTCTGCCTCTCAAAGCCATGAGATGCGGACCCGTTGCCTCCCAGAACCCGGCTATCCGTGCACTCCGTCGCGGGGTAAAACCTAGTACAGAAATGAAAAATAGTACTACAGGTACATCGACCGTAACCTGGTCGTGCCCCAAAAGAATATTATACAACAGGCAGTGACGGCAGTCCATATGTTGGATACTCGCCCCGCAATATCAAATGTACAAATAAATCCAAACTGCACTACCATTGCACACTGCTATCCACCACGACAAATCTGCAACAACACAGCACAACACAGAACATCAACGCGAATGTCACGTTCGCAAACCCGTCTAAAAGAACTATAGCAATCAGACGCGGTTTACCGATCAAATGACATTCCCGGTCGGAGATATAATGTAAGCAGTGTAAACTAACATGTTTAAATTTCGATCGACTAAATATCACGAAGTGGGCCCCACGAACATCGGTTGAACAGCAACAAAATCTGGGCCCAAAAGATATATACCAAAACCCCCAAATTCCAGACAAAAACCCACTGTGCAAATTTGGGGCCACGATCTCACTGAATGGCTGCGGAAGCGCGTTCAAACCATAGGTTTGACCGCGATTCCGCGGCGGTCTTGTCGAATCACGTGCCCAAATTTGTACGGTGTGCTTCTAAAACCCTGCACAACTTTCTATGATGTGTAGAATAATTTTAGGACATCATTTAAAATCGACAGAAACTGTGAAGCTTGAAAATTGTGTTTTTCGATATCCGGTTTGATCGTTGTTTTAAACGCGTTAGCACAAGTTAGTAAAGCAAAATGGTGAGGCTCTGATACCACTGTAAGTCTACGGTAGCGCCCCGGCCGTCTACAGACGCCAAATGCGGAACAAAAACTTTTAACTGGCGCTATCGCATACTTTAACCCGGATCTGCCATTATTGCTAAACTAACAAACTGTAAAGAGTGTAGAAAGGTTATACCGAATGATCCGAGTCCTTCGTTCTTTAACCATCATCCCACGCTCCGTTGCGGCTGCTCCGATCTCGTCGATCTCCGATCTGCTCGTCCAGGTGGCACCACGTCAACGATTCTTTAAACGGGCTCCCGCCTCTGACTCGAGGCAACTCGGTCGTCAAGTTTGCTAAAAGAGACGACCAAGATTGATGTAGAGAATGAGTAGAAGACTTTGTCTCGTTCCGTCCAAAGCAATGGACGAACGGTTAATGAAGTTGCCACTCGAATCGGGTGATGGAATGAAATGAGCTATGAAATTTCCATGCACCCCAAAATCTATCATAATCTTTTTCAACCATCAAGTGAGAGAGAGAGAGAGGAGGGGGCCGACCATTTTATAGGAATGGGGGGTGAGTGTAGGAGAGAGGAGAGTGACCACAAGAGAAAATATCTAGTGTGAACACAAATAAATATCTAGTGTGAACACAAATAAATATCTAGTGTTATCTAGTGTGAACACACAGTGTGAACACAAAGAAAGCAACCAATGAAACAATAACACCTCACCGCTTCTAGAACCTTCTAGAAGCATCCACACTCTTCCAAAGAAAAGATAAATCCGTCTTTAACCGAATGTTAAAAGACGGCTGATAGAAAACTGGAAACTAGCAACTTCCAAAAGTGATCCCGAAACGAATTTCAGGATAACCCCGCAACTGTATAAATATACCCGCATTTGTATTACGACCGAATACAAATGCAACTGAGACAAAGATATTATATCTACTCAATATAATACTCGGATCCGGCTTAAACCAAAGCCGACCAGTATCATCTGCCCGAAAACTGACACGTGCGTAAACGCACGTGCATTTTCCGAACCCTGCCATAAAACCATACGGCCTCTACAATATTTCGCCCGAACTTGGGAAACTGTCTATGGGGGACTCTAATGACTCGTCAGTACCCTGGCAGTGGGTTTAACCACAAACCGTCAGCGGCACTAGCTATGCGTAACGGCTGCCCATGGACTGACCTCAAGGGAGGCCGATGAGAGAACTCATCCGGAAACCCTACTGAGCCTAACAGTAACAATGTATATACAGTCCGTTCCGTTCGTCTATGAGTATCGCATATCTTCTTAGGGGGCTAGTAACGTCAGACCCCCAATAGCAGTATAAGTCGTGTCGGAGTGTAGCCCAATAACACCCTGAGATACTACTGGAGTACCTACCAGTAAATCTCCTGCTACGGCCGTGGGCTTTGTGTAACGGCTCTCCTAGACACAGCACGATCTCGCCCCCAATACCGGGAGAGACGAATCCCCTGCCGATCCGCTCACGTGCCTCCATGTGGCTCGGGACTGTACCCAAAAACTACCTGTTTGCACGACTCCTTTGAGCCGTGGTAGGGTAGAAATCAAAGCACAGTGGGAACTCACACGAGACAAATGACGACCTCAGGTCGATGAACTAACCTGTATACATGTCACCAGGGAACTGCTATCTGACGATATGTATAATACCAACTAGCAGGTTCCCGGCGAGTCCTGTCTGGTGTACTCATAACCCAATGAGCACCTGTATACATCTTAGGTGATCCAACTGACACCAGTGGCTTGTGAGACCGGCCACCGCCCCTCGTCGGGGTCTCGACTGTATACACTAGTCTACTCCGGAGTATCGATGCCCTGTCTCGAAACTCCCACGACTAGGGACCACAATTAAGGATATGCATATAAACCACCCAACTCTCACGTATATGATCGCCATCATACTGTTGGTAGTAAAGCAAGATCCTAAGGGCTCTATCAAAGTGTAACATGTAATCAGTCACCTGAACATGTACACGACTGATAAAGGCAAACCAGATAGTATACTATCATCTCGAGTAAGACTGTCCTACCGGTATAGATCCTCCGCAATCATTGCAATCACGTACCTGCGATCCAATAATTGACTCTGAGGGCACTATCTCCAACACGGTGGACATGCCCGGAATCGACCCCAAAGTTATCTCACACAAGCTCGGGGTCGACCCAAAGGCCAGACTCGTCCGACAAAAGAAGAGAAGTTTTGCGACGATCAAACAAAAGGCGATTGAGGATGAGATCGATGGATTGCTCGTAGCCAACTTTATTAGAAATATTGACTACTCGGATTGGTTAGTGAACGTGGTAATGGTCAAAAGGGCGAACGGGAAGTGGCGCATGTGCGTCGACTTCACGGATCTGAACAAGGCATTCCCGAAAGAAAACTATCCCCTCTCTCGGATAAACCAGCTAGTAGACGGCTCGACCGACCATGAATTGCTAAGCTTCATGGACGCTTTCTCCGGCTACAATCAGATCCGGATGAACCCGACAGATGAAGAACTCACCACGTTCACCACAGATCGGGGAGTATACTGCTACAAAGTGATTCCCTTCGGTCTTAAGAATGATGGGGCTACATATCAGCGCTTAGTTTACAAACTGTTCAAACCGCAGATCAGGAGGAAGGCCAAGATTGGAGAAAGCCCCTCGTGGAATTCTTAAAAGATGGTACGCTTCCGGAAGACCGAGGAGAGGCACGCCGCCTTCGGGCAAAAGCTCGTCATTTTATCTGGAGCAATGGGAACCTTTATAAGATGTCATACACATAGCCCCTGCTTCGATGCGTCGACCCCCACGAAGGCGACTATGTTCTACGAGAGATACACGAAGGGGTCGGGGTGCACACCAAAGGGCTCGCACCCTGGTAAAAAGACGCTGCTCCAAGGATATTATTGGTCGAGGATACACCAAGATGCTGAGAAACTTGTCCAAAGATGCAAAAGCAGCCAACTTCACGGCAGCATACCCCGTCACCCCGTTACCGAGCTAACGACCATCAGTTCCCCTTGGCCGTTCTCACAATGGGGGATGGACTGTTGGAGATAGTGCCCTCAGAGTCAATTATTGGATCACAGGCACGTGATTGCAATGATTGAGGGAGGACCTGTCCCAGTAGGACAGTCTTACTCGAGATGATAGTATACTATCTGGTTTATCTTTATCATCGTGTACTGCTTTAGGTGACCTTACAGGTCACTATTGCGCGTTGATAGAGCCCCTAGGATTCTTGCTTGACTGCCAGTAGTATGAGGGCGATCATATACGTGGGAGCTGGTAGTCTATAAGCACATCCTTAAAAGGTCCCTAGTCGTAGGAGTTTCGAGACAGGGCATCGATACTCCAGAGTAGACTAGTGTATACAGTCGAGACCCCGACGAGGGGCGGTGGCCGGTCTCACAAGCCATTGGTGTCGGTTGGTTCACCTAATATGTATACAGGTGCTCATTGGGTTATGAGTACACCGGACAGGACTCGCCGGGAACATGCTAGTTGGTCTTATACCTGATGTCAGATAGCAGTTCCCTGGTGACATGTGTACAGGTTAGTTTATCGACCTGAGATCGTCATTTGTCTCGTGTGAGTTCCCACTGTGCTTTGATTACTACCCTACCACGCTCAAAGGAGACGTGCAAACAGGTTTTAGTTGGGTGCAGTCCCGAGCCACATGGAGGCAGTAAGCGGATCTGCAGGGGTTCGTCTCTTCCGGTATTGGGGGTGAGGTTGCGCTGTGTCTAGGAGAGCCATTACACGAAGTCCTTGTCCAAGGCATTACTGGTAGGTATTCCAGTAGTATCTCAGGGTGTTCTGGGCTACACTCCGACACGACTTGTACCGCTTTTGGGGGTCTGACTTTTACCAACCCCCTAGGCCCGCCATGTGATGCTCATAGACAAACGGACCGGACTGTACGGATATTGTCACTGACAGGCTCAGTAGGGTGTCAGGATGAGTTCGCTCATCGACGTCCCTTTTGGTCAATACCTGGTAGCCCGTTACGTATGGCTAATACCTCTGACGTGCTAGTGGTTAAATCCACAGCAAAAGTATTGACGAGTCTTTAGAGTCCCCCACAGACCTCTTTCTCAAGTTTCGGGCGAAACGCTGTTGAGGCCGTATGGAGATATGGCAGGGTTCAATCATGTACGTGCGGTATTGCACGGATCATGATCGGACGGATAATACTAGCGGGCTTTGGTTTAAGCCGGATCCTAGTATTGTACAGTGTAGATTTTGTCTTATTGCATTTGTATTCGGTCGAAATACAAATGCAGGTATGTATATACAGTAGCGGGGTTTTCCTGTAATTTATTACGGGATTAGTTTTCTGAAGTTGCCAGTTTGCATTCCGTTTCGGCCATTTTCCTTTGTATCTTTCCTTGGCTGAAAAGTGGTGGAGGAGGGCTTATTTGCAATTGTGCAAATTAGCATCGTGGAGGGTGGTCTTTGCATATTGTTGCTTCATGATGGTTGCACCATCATTTGACTTCTTCACTCATCATGGCTTGACTTTTTTATGACATGGGTTGATGATGGGCTTTTTGAGTGTGGCTTTAGTTGTGATGATTATTCCTCATCATCACATGTTTTTCTCTCTTGCATTATTTATACACACTCACCCCCCTTTTTTTGACTCTCTCTCTCTTTTCACAAGAATGGCCGGCCACTCTCTTTTGGGGGCTGTCCAAAATTTTGGGGTGGGGTTTTTCATCTTTTTGGCTTGCTAAAAAACCCCTTAGCTCATCTCTAAAGCATATTTCATTACCTCCACCAAGACATGGCAACTTCAACCCCTAGAGACACATAGAGTTCTACACTTCATCTACAACACTTCTTGGGCACGTCGGCTCGCCAACTTCGTGCCCGAGTTGCCTCGGTCCAGAGGTGGGAGCCCGTAAAAGAACCCGGCGATGTGGTGCCCTTCCGACGAAGAGATGAAGACGGGAGATTCCGCGGGGAGATCGGGACGACGACGAGAAGACCGAAGGACACGGATCGCTCGGTATATCTCTCTACCCCTTCTCTAGTTAGCTAGGACTATGTTAATGGCCCGATCTGGGATTTACAGTGCACAGTGGTGCCGGTTTACTAGTTTTGTAAAAAGTTTCGTTTCCGCATTCCGGCGTCGGATTGACGGTGGGGGCGCCGCCATGCACTTACATGGACATGGTTGGCCAACTCCCCACCGGCACGGACGGACACAAATACATCCTCATCGCGGTAGACTACTTCACAAAGTGGATAGAGGTCGTCCCCATCAGAAAACCAGACCCCGCCTCCATTATAAAATTCCTTCAGAACAACATAATCACCCGATTTGGGATCCCGAGATGCATCATCACCGACCACGGGACCAACTTCGAAAACGACAAAGTCAGAGAGTTTTGCAGCGAGTACCACATATTGATGAAATTTTCCGCGGTTACCCATCCTCAATGCAACAGGCAGGCAGAGGTAGCGAACTGAGGCGTCATCTGTGGTCTCCGAGCCCGTTTAGAAGGAAGGCAAGGCGGATGGGTCGAGGAACTACCTCGGATCCTGTGGGCACTGCGAACGTCAAGGAAAACACCTATGGGAGAAACCCCATTCTACGGCACCGATGCAATGGTCCCGGAAGAGATCGGACTGCCCAGTTACAGGGTCGAACATTTCGAAGACGAAGACAACACCTCGGCACTTCGAAACAACTTGGACGTCTTATAGGAGAAGCGGGACCGAGCACAAATCAGAGCGGCCGCCTATCAACAGCAAACCGCTCGCTACTATAACGCCCGGGTCAAACATCAGGCCTTCAAGACAGGAGATCTGATCTTACGAAAAAACGAGTTCGCAGACCCGAGCAGGCTACATAAGTTCTCCCCGAAGTGGGATGGACCTTTCCTCATGAAAGAGGCGTTGCTCGGCGGGGCATACCGTTTGCAGGATGCTCGGGGCAATAATTTTTCCCGGCCTTACAACGCTGAAAAGCTCAAGTTATACAAATGAAAAAATGTATTTGTATCCTCTTTCTGAAATAAATAAAGTTGTTCCTATTGGCATTTAGTTAAAGTTTAAAAGTTGTGCGAGAAGAAAAAAAAGGGGAAGAAATAACACACTACCGCCAAAAACAAACTTTATTGATTAAGGGGTATTATAGGCTCTTCAGCCTTACAAAAAATAATTACAGCAAGAAGGACCGGGGATTAAGGAAGTATCGTTGATGATACTCCGAGGAAATCTCCGCCAACCGAGCCATAACTTTCTCAGCGGCCATGGAAGCGCCATCCGCTGGACCAAAATCAGCGATCGGCCTCCTATGGAAACACTCCAAAAGAAGATCCGCTGATCGGTCCCGCCTGCTCTTCGAGATCAGGCCGAGGTGGTAGAGCGAGTGCAACTTTTCGATCGCCTTGTCATTGTGCAGCCCTAAGGACATCCTCCAGATCGCGTCAATAAGCAGTTGGAGGAGGGGAGATCGCCGGGGAAGAAGGCATCCAAAGTGGCCCTCCATGCGGTCTATCACCGCCTTGTACGTCTGTTCGGAGCGATCGAGGCTATAAAAATACACATCGTCATGAGAAATTATCTCCCTAATGAGCACATACAGACGCCCGGAACACAAGGCTAGAAGGAAGTTAACATACCTTCGCTGTTTATAACCTCAACAAAATCTTCCAACGGCCGAAAGTTTACTCGCGCATTGACGCGAATCGCGGGACGTCTCAATTTCCTGATATGGAATGGCTACGTGTCGGCCATGCCTGTCTTCGAGGGCGGCAATGCAGCCCCTGAAAGTTTGAACGACGCCCTCACTCCCACCAATGCGTCCCACGGAAGGTTGAACAATGCCCTCATTCCTGCTAATGCGGCCCGCGGAAGTTTGAACGATGCCCCACGAAGGCGCAGGTGAGTTTCTAAAGCCCTCCCAACGATGTCACCGAGCAACTTCCATGCCCGGTCTATCCTTAGTGGGTAGGTTCCTACCCATCTACGCTATGGATCTAAATCCCTCCCCACGAGGCCATCGAGAAGCTTCCCTGCTCGGTCCATCCCTAGTGGGTATGTTCCTACCCATCTACGCTATGGATCTAAAGCCCTTCTCACGAGGCCACCGAGCAGCTTCCCTGCCCGGTCCATCCCTAGCAGGTAGATTCCTGTCCATCTATGCTAAGGATCAAAGCCCTCCTCACGAGGCCACCGTGCAGATTCCTGCCCGGTCCATCCCTAGCGGGTAGCTTCCTACCCATCCACGCTAAGGATCAAATCCCTCCACACGAGGCCACCGAGAAGCTTCCATGTCCGGTCCATCCAAAGCAGGTAGATTCCTACCCATCTATGCTAAGAATCAAAGCCCTCCTCACGAGGCCACCATGTAGCTTCCCTGCCCGGTCCATCCCTAGAGAATAGATTCCTACCTATCTACGCTAAGGATCAAAGCCCTTCTCATGAGTCCACCGAGCAGCTTCCATGCCCGGTCCATCCCTAACGGGTAGATTCCTATCCATCTATGCTAAGGATCAAAGCCCTCCACACAAGGCCACTGAGCAGATTCCCTGCCCGGTCCATCCCTAGCGTGTAGATTCCTACCCATCTACACAAAGGATCAAAGCCCTCCTAACGAGGCCACCATGCGGATTCTTGCTCGGCTAGTCTCCGAGGGGTTGGTTCCTACCCTACGAAGACACGAGTGTAGGAACCATATTAGGGAGGAATCAATCAATGCCGACCTATTCTATGTTTTTCAACTCATGCTAAGAGACGTGGTTATCAACCCGACTCTGAGGAATGGACTGATACCGACCTTCCTACACTTGGATATCTTTCGGTTCATCCTAAATGAACGATCGCCACCTCGAATTCGGGGAGCGGGAGGGCACCGACCTTCCTACACTTGGCGATTAATCAACTTACACTCAACACACAATCGTCATGTAAAAAGCCGGGCATCGACCTACGGCCTACCACTCGAGTCGAGGAAAAGACCGACGAACTGAAGTACTCACGTAGAAAGCACACAGTCATGCAGAGGAAAATAA
This sequence comes from Agapanthus africanus, assembly GCA_030015575.1. Classification (NCBI taxonomy): domain Eukaryota; kingdom Viridiplantae; phylum Streptophyta; class Magnoliopsida; order Asparagales; family Amaryllidaceae; genus Agapanthus; species Agapanthus africanus. The sequence goes on from JASDDO010000004.1 coordinate 54,662,059, forward strand.
GCTCAGCTTTATTTATATTCCAGAAATTTTTACAAGGTATTCTAGGCTCCTCAGCCTTACAAAACGCCTGGAGGCTTACAAAACATTAAAAAAAAATAAAGGAAAAGGAAGAAAAGCTCAGGCCGTAGGCCCGGGGAGGATCTCGCCCTGCTCGACGCCAGCGGAAGGAACCAAAACGGCGACCTCTAGGTCGGCGCTTCCACCGGCAGCCTCGCCTCCGGCGGCTTCGACCCGTGGTGCATCCTTGGAGAGAGGGTACAGGAACCGGAGCTCGCTGTCGGCGAACTCCGGCATCAACGCCATGACGGCGTCGAGAGCCTGGTGCCAAACAATGGCCGAGGCATCGGCGAGGTCGGTGTAGAACTGGTCCAACACCTTGTACCTCTCCACAGACTTCAAAGCTCGGAGCTCGGCAAGCTTCACCGCATCGAGCGCCGCCTGGGTTTCCCTCCTGATGGCATCCCTCGACTTCTTCATCGCGGCGTAGAGCTTGCTGACCTCCTCCAACTTAGCTTGGATGGCCTTGTTGGATTCACTCAGAAGTCGGTGAGACTCTTTACACTTAGAATTCGCCAACTCCTCGGTAGCCACCTGGGTTTCGAAGATGGCTATCCTCTCCTTCTTCTGCTGCAGCTCCAGGCACAGATCCTCCTCCCGCGAGGACGATTCGTCCGACTTCCTCATGGCCGGGGCAATCTCCTCGGATTCCATATTTACAATGAGGGTGCAATGATGGATGACCTGAGGAAAAGCAGCAAAAGGAGTTTGAAAGGTCCAAACTGAGTTAAAAATTTGCTTAAGAAGATTCTTAAAGGAAAAAGGATACCGACCTGAACTACCTCCTGAGCAATGGCGGCCACCTGGGCCTTCAGGGTCCCCCGGGGAATCTTGCCCCCAGCTGTTTGCTCCAAGTCGAAGATAAAGGTGTCGGCGACAGAGAGCCCCGAGGGCACCTCGAAGCAGAAGCCCCCCTCTTGCATTAGGATCCCGGTAGAAGGAGGCACCTGAGAAACCGTCCTTTTGTGCCTCTTTAGGGGAGCGTCGGTGGGCTCGGCTTCCTCCTCCTCCTCCCTCGCCCGGGGAACCGGATCCCGCGTGTGCTTCTGCCCCCCTCCCCCGCGGCGCTCTTCGGGGACTCGGGGTGACGCAGCTGAAGGCTTGCTCGGCGGGGCAGGCCTCGGGACCGAGCTCAGACCCGGTCGGGATGAGCTTCCGCCCCCCGTCTTCTTTTGGTCTTTCATGGCCATGGAAGCTAAGAATTTGGATTGGTCCATTTTCTCTGCAAAAAGGGAAGAATACACAAAGAGGGTTAGTGATGCTGAGTGTCACGCCCTGCTTCCCAAAATACGGAATACGAGGGCTACAAGGCCAGCCATGCTCCTACGGTCAAGGAAATATCCTGCCGTAGTCACACTTCGGCTTCTAACTTTATGTGGTAATCAGTAATCCATGCACAGGTAAAGAGAAATACAGTCACTACTCTATCAAAAGGATGGAAGATATACCAGATAGGGATCAAGAGAAAGATAGCGCTGGCGTCGCTGATCTAGATGTCCGCAATATCCTCGAGGTACGTCAGGTCCTGATCTAAGCTAAGTCCACTTCTCACTCTGAGCATGCATACTCAGGTCGTCAGAGCGACACAACAGATATATATATATATATATATATATATATATATATATAAATACAAATGTAAACACGTGCAATGATGATGAATATGAAACAGTAAGCATGGAGTGATGACATGAGCATGAAGTAACCGGTATAGGTAAACGGTAAAGCAGGTATATCGAATCAGTAATCAATGCATGTCCATGTCACTAAACCTATCAGTCTCTAAGTCTCACTTGTTGGGTTGTATAGCACGACAACAAGGTTTAGGAAGGCATCATCCATGCCATTTTATAAAATTTTGGGGTGCTATGAAACCCTAACCAAGATTTTAACTAGAGAATTAGGGTTAACTTTGTATGTAAACAACTTTACTCCTAAGTGATAAGGATTACAACCTTTGTAGTCCGTTCCTTCATTTCATAAGCTCCGAGTTGAGGTCCCTTCACTACGATCATCATGCTCCCGGACTCTAGAGAGGCACCAGGAGGTGAATGATCCATGCTAGCTTGAAGTCTACCTTGAGGAATCACAAACCCAAGCTATCTCTTCACTAATTATGGATTAGTGAATCTAACACACTAATCTATATGGCTAGTATAGAAGAGGATGGTGAAGTAGGAATTTTTCTCTCTTTAATTTTCTTTTTCTCACTATCTTTCATCACAAGATCAAAAGCTAGAAAGATTTTTCACTGAAGAAGAAGAAGAAGCAAGTGATGAATGAATTGTTGTTGTGAGGTTAGAAATGCAACCATAGGTTAAGTATGCCATCCTTAACCCTTGTAGAGACTTAACCATGAGCTATGGTTAAAGGTAAGATTGATAAATATCTTAAGCTAGACAAAAAGAGTGGACAAAGTCAAAGAAGTCTACAAGCTTCTACAAGCTTTCACAAAATATCAACCATGAAAAAAATCCACAATATTTGAATTACTTAATAATAAATATAAACCCTAATCTTAACCCTAGCATGGTTTAACTCTCATAAACCCTAGTTGCATTTATAACCTAGCATGTTACAATTATACATATCACATATATATATAATTTAGTAACAAAAGAAAAGAATACTTTTAACATATATCACATGTATATCAATGTATCCTAAGTGAGAAAAAGAATTACTTAAGTGAGCTTATATTAGTTAATGTAATGTAATATATCACATATATAATTATACATTAAATTATTAAATCAACACTTGATTTAATAATCCGGCTATATGACATATAACCGACTAATATAATATGTATCATTTTATCGAATCAACACTTGATTCGATAACCCGGCTATATCACATATACCCGGCCGATATCACATATCACGAGAATAGAATACAGTATCACATATCGTATTAATCTCAGTCCCGCACATATCGCATATGTGCTCCTACTCCGTTTTGCCTGAGCCAGGAAACCTCAGTGTAGGACTCTAAATACTCGTCAATACTCCGGCAGTAGGTGATGATCATATCAAATACCCACAAGCTGCAAGCGGTCAGCTAAACGTAACAGCCACCCGGGTATTGAGCGATCAGAAGATCAACAAGTAAGCCTGTACACACTCCTGTGAATCCAATCGGTAACACTATCGTACAGTCTGGTCTCTTCGTCTGATATGTCGTATATCCAGTCTAGGGGTGGTAAACGTTATACCCCAGTAACCGATAAGTCGTGTCGATGTGAGGCTCATAATAGGTCAAGAAAGTACTGATAACACTTACCAGCAGATCTCCATATCAACCCTGGCCAGGGACTTTCGGTTATAGCCAATCTAACACAGCGCAACATCAACCCCCAATACCCGGGGAGACGAAACCCCTCCTATCGCTCATTGCCTCTATGTGATTCGGGACTGTACCCAAAAGCCACCGTTTTGCACGTTCTCGTGAACGTGGTAAGGTGGAAATCAAAGCACAGTGGGAACCACACAAGACTCTATGACGATCTCGGGTCTACAGACTAACCTATACCAGTGTCACCAGAGAACTGCTATCTGATGATAGGTATAATACCATCTAGGAGTTCTCGGCGAGTCCGTTCACTGTACCCAGTCTCTACTGAGCACCCATACACCATCTTTGATGTCAAACACCAATGGATGTGGGATCATCCATGCCCATCATATGGGTCAAGATGCGTATACGCTAGTCTACTCTGGAGTATCGATGCCCTGTCTCAATACACCCTCGACTAGAAACAATTATAGGATGTACTCTTGGACTATCCTGGCCCCACTAGTATGATCTGCATCATAGTCCTAGTAGTCAAGTACATATCCCAAGGGCTTTATCAACATGTGAGAGCAAGACAGTAAACCAATACAAGTCAACATGTTAAGACAAAGTGAAACCAGATAGCATACTATCATATCGAGCAAGAAAGTCCTCTCTATATATATCCAAGCATCCACTATAATATACATCATATGTACAACAATGGCCTCTATGGCATATACATAACTAACAATCTCCCACTTGCAGTAAGGCCAGCTGTTGTAGTATCTTATGCCTAATATCCCGAAGAGTCTCTCAAATTGTATCTGGGGAATAGCCTTCGTGAGTGGATCTGCAGTGTTGTCCTTCGTGTCAACTCTCCTGACCTCGATCTCCCGGCGATCAACTATCTCCCGGATCAGGTGATACCGCCTCAGAATATGCCTGGATCTCTGATGGGACCTGGGTTCCTTGGCCAAAGCCACAACTCCATTGTTATCACAATACAAAGGTATTGGGTGCTCAATGGACGGAACCACACCAAGTTCAATGATGAACTTCTTCATCCAGACAGCCTCTTTGGCAACATCGTTGGCAGTGATGTATTCAGCCTCCATCGTCTAGTCTGCCACGGTTTCCTGTTTGGAACTCTTCTAACACACCGTCCCTCCATTTAGGGTAAAGACAAATCCCGAGTAAGACTTAGAGCCGTCCTTATCACTTTGGAAGCTCGAATCGGTAAAGGACTCCACCTAGAGTTCTCCGTTACCATACACCAAGAACATCTCTCTAGTCCTTCTCAAGTACTTGAGAATGTTCTTCATAGATGTCCAGTGACTCTCTCCTGGATCTGCTTGATACCTACTCAGTACACTTAGTGAGTATGCTACATCGGGTCTGGTACATAGCATCGCGTACATGATAGAGCCTACTGCCGAAGCATAGGGTATCCCTTGCATGCGAGCTCTCTCCAAATCAGTCTTAGGAGACATCTCTTTGGAGAGAGTGAGTCCAGAGATCATGGGTAAATTCCCACGCTTGGATTCTTCCATACTAAACCTTTTTAGTATGGTGTCAATGTACCTGGATTGGGACAATCTCAGTATCCATCTAGATCTATCTCTATAGATCTTAATCCCCAAAATGCAGGAGGCATCACCAAGATCTTTCATTGAGAATCTTTGTGATAAGAAGAGCTTGACCGAGTGCAGCATATGAACATCATTTCCTATCAAGAGTATGTCATCCACGTACAATACGAGGAAGACAACCTTACTCTCTGCAACCTTCTTGTAAATACAAGGTTCATCTACGTTCTTGATGAAGTCTAACTCTTTGACTACAACATCAAAACAGATGTTCTAACTCCGTGATGCCTGCTTTAACCCGTAGATGGATTTAAGCAGCTTGCACACCTTTCCGCTGCTCCCACAGTCTACGAAGCCCTCTGGTTGAGTCATGTACACGCACTCCACTAAATCACCATTTAGAAAGGCGGTTTTAACATCCATTTGCCAGATTTCGTAGTCATGGTATGCAGCAATGGCAAGTAGGATCCGTATGGACTTAAGCATAGCCACTGGAGAAAAGATTTCTTCATAATCCACACCTGGTCGTTGACGAAAATCCTTTGCAACAAGTCTCAACTTTTCCATCTACACCAAGTTTTTTCTTGAAGATCCACTTGCTCCCGATGGGTTTTACACCTTCAGGAGCATCTTCCAAAGTCCATATTTTGTTGGTGTACATGGATTCCATCTCAGATCGCATTGCATCCAGCCACTTCACAGAGTACCCACTCATAATGGCCTGCTTGAAGCTAGTTGGGTCATCATCTTCAATGATGCAATCCTCGCTCCCACCATCTATGAAAAAACCGTAGTATCTCTCAGGTGGATGAGGAACCCTACTAGATCGGCAGAGCGGCTGAGGTTCGTGGGGAACTACTGAATCCTCAGGTTCTACCAAATCTTCTGTTGCAGTTTGTATAGCTGGAACTTCTTCCAGTTCTACCTCCTCGCCACTAATTTCCTTTGTAAGAAATTCTTTTTCTAAAAAGGTGGCATGCTGAGCAACAAACACTTTTTGCTCCTCACTGAGGTAGAAATGATATCCATATGAATTGCTTGGATATCCCAAAAACTTGCAAAGAACTGATCTTGCCTCGAGCTTCTCCAGATTTTTCTTTTTAACATAGGCCGGAAAACCCCATATCTTAACTCGTTTAAGAGATGGTCTCTTTCCATTCCATATCTCATATGGAGTGGTAGGCACTGATTTGGTTAGAACTTTATTCAATAGGTATATGGCTGTCTCAAGCACATACCCCCAAAAGAAAATAGGTAACTCAGCAGTGCTCATCATAGAGCGCACCATATCTAATAGGGTGCAATTCCTCCGTTCTGATACACCATTGTGCTGTGGTGTATATGGAGGAGTAAGCTGAGAGAGAATCCCATTCTCTTTTAGATAATCCAGGAACTCATTGTTCAAGTATTCTCCTCCTCGATCAGATCGAAAGATCTTAATACTTTTACTCGTTTGGTTCTCGACTTCGTTTTTATATTCTTTGAATTTCTCAAAAGCTTTAGACTTGTGTTTCAACAGGAACACATATACGTATCTTGAGAGATCGTCAGTGAATGTAATGAAGTACGAGGAACCATTCCTGGCATGTGTAGACATGGGACCGCATACATCACTATGTATCAGTCCCAAGAGTTCTGTAAATCTTTCTCCGTGTCCACTAAACGGAGTTTTGGTCATTTTTCCTTTGAGACATGAATGGAAAATTTCATAAGATGATTATTCTAACGTATTCAAATAACCATCCTAATGTAACTTAGCTAGTCGTGTCGCATGGATATGACCTAGTCTACAATGCTACAAGAAGGATTCGTTCATTTCTGAACTCTTCCTCTTGTGTGTGCTTTGTACATTAAGAACTGTGGTTTGATTTAGAATGTATATGCCATTTTGTAACGAGCCTGATCCAATCAACTTTTGATTCAGGAAGATGTTCATAACATCATCCTGTACTACAAAATTATATCCTTCTTTACTTAATAAAGAAACTGATATAACATTGCATATCAGGATCGGTATGTAATAGCATTCGTTCATAATCAATGTATTGCCATTTGGTAATACAAGTTGATATTCGCCAACTGCTTTGGCTGTAACATCTGCACCATTCCCTACTCTTACGGAATGATCACCCATTCCCAGTTCTCTACCTTTTCGTAGCCCATGCAACATATTACATATGTGGGATCCTGATCCGGTATCTAATACCCAGGACGTAGAGTGAACTGAGAAACAGTTCTCGATAACTAACACACCCGAAGAAGATGCATCATCATGCTTATTCTTCGTTTGGGCGGCGTGAAAATCCGGATATGTCCCTATTCCCTACTCAGTCTTATAATGTTTATAAGAAAGAACGGGACCAACGTTTCCCTGCGCAGTATAATAAGTGGGTTCGGTCAATACATCCATATTATTATCTTGATTAAGGCCTGACATGGTCGCTATCTGGAGAGAGAGAGAAGAAAACACTTTAGCGTGCGCTCTTGCAAGATTAGATTGGTTATTACCTTATCTAATTGTAACACCCTAGTTCATTTATACCAATTTCAGTTTCCGTATTTGCTTATTTTTGGTATTTTCTTGATTTATCGTGTTTTGGGTGTGAATGGTATTTTACATTTTATATTGCATTCGACCCGACCCGCTTGCTTGAAACTTGTTTGATTCATATTTATGAATTATCCTGACTTGTTACATAGACATGTGCACTTTCATAAATACTGCATACTGGCATTTTATCTGGCATTGCATCTTTTATCATATAACATTTTAAGTCACGTAAAATAATTTAAAAAATACATAACATGGCCTGCATGATACCTCTAACCCCCGTGGTAGCATCCGTGCATCTTGTTCTCGTCCCGTTCAGTAAAACAGACTTGTTTGGATGGCTACGCGCACGTACGTGCATCTTTTCTTGGGGGTATGCATTTTCGTTACACGAGCATTCATTTTGAATTTTGAACGTCGCATATATATTTTTTATATTCTAAAACTGAAATTTTAGACCCGACCCGGGCGTGTTTTGGACTATTTTTGTTATTAGCCAAAATCTCAAAATATACAATATTATATTCCTTAACTAAACTATTGATTAATTTTATAACTAAATTATATATTCTTTGAACTAATCAAACCCTCAGATCACAGACCCCCTCTTTCTCTTTCTGCAGTATATATATATTTAAAATCCTAACTAATTAACAGTACCTGTCTCTCTCTCTCCCTTCCTTTTTCTCTCTCTCTCTCTCTTTCTCACTCCTATCGCATTTCCTGTTCACCAGGATTCTCGTCACCTCCCTTCCCTACTATAATTACCTCCCTTCTCATTCTTTTCTTCTTCTTCAAAATTTTTTCTGTGCCGCCCATTACGAAAACCCTAACCCTAACTCATCGCCTCCGTCGAGTTCTCCTCCTCTCCACCCTCGACCTCGCCTCCTCTTCTCCCTTGACCATTTCATCTCTCTCCCCTCTCCTCTGCAACCTCTTCCCAATGAAAACCCCACGAACCCAGAAACCCCATCTCCCCATCACCTCCGATCTTACCATTTTCTCCCCGTCGCACTCACACCATCTCTGCAACCTTCTCTCCTCTCCCCGTCGAGTTCTCCTCCTCGACCTCCTCATCTTCTCTCTCTTCCGAGCCCATCTTCCCTGACGACCCACCTTCCCTGCACCCATCCTCGCCTCTGCCCTAGCCGTCGCCGGCGATCCCTCGTCGTTCATCTCCTTGACAACATCACCCCTCTCCTGAACTCGGTGCACCTTAAACCACAGTAAGACTCTTTCCCCTCTCTTCTTCTTCTTTCCTTTCTTCTTCCTCTTTCTTTATTTCTTTTCTTTTCTTTATTTCTTGAATTCTGTTTTTCATAGTTCGCCGGAGCCGGGCTTGACGCCGACGATCCAGACGACCAAGACGACGTACCTTACCTGCCTGATCTCCCTCTTGCGTTGCTTGGACCCATCCCGTGTGCCGTGCGTGGGTCGCAACATTTTTGCCAACGTCGGACGTACCGTACATATCCGTTTCGTGTTCCGTCTAGACAAGTTAATCTTACTACATGCTATAATACTATATTCTATATCTATTTGAATTATAATACTTCAAAATGATTAATTTTGCAATCCACATTATTGTTTTTCAGTTTTATCGATTTATTCGACATCCGTATATATCTGTATATATCATTTCAGATCTAGTGCATGAAAACCTATCTTTGTTCCCCTCCGAATGGTGGCCGAGACTGGACGTCTTGCCTGAGATTCGGGGCAGATGCTTTTTGGTTTTATCCGTCTACCTCTCCGAAGATGCCAAGTTGATTTATGGCACCGTGTATCGGAGGTTTAGACGGATGCGGCCGATGTAGCAGGCTTCGTCAGATCCCACGTCGCTTGAGGGGTTTTTGATTGTTGGGACGCTCTTCCCTGCAGGCGCAAGCCCCTGCAGTTAATTACGCTACTGCATCGCGGTAACCACTTTCCTTTCTCTAGAATTTCACTTCGTGTCGTGTGTGTTTGTTTTGTTTGTGGTTGCCCGTGGATTGTATACGGAGACTAAGTGATGTCGTCGCCCGTAGGACGTGGATTAGTCCAAATCCATATTTACTTAGATTTAGGTTTGGGATTTTAGTTTAAGGATACGTTAGCCGTATTTGAGGCTAAGATCAACTTAAACGTTCGTTAAGGATACATTAGTCTGATTTGAGACTAAGATCAACTTAACGGAGAGAGCATTTAGGGGCTCTATTATTCCAGTTTAGGGACGTAGTGGTCCATTTAATATATGGCCGTCGGGACCCGTCACCTCTCTGACGACGTTGAAGGATTACAACGACAGGTGTCAGAGGAGTTCGGAGATGTACCCTTGAACCAAAGTTGATTGGGGGTCTTATAGTCCAATTTAGGACTAAAGTCTGTTTGAATGTTTAAGGATACGTTAGCCATATTTGAGGCTAAGATCAACTTAAATGGGATCGTTTAGATCCAACAAAAGAGCGTTTGGGGGCTTTATTGTTCCAGTTTAGGGACGTAGTGGTACATAGGTAGTTTAGGGATATTGCGGTCCATTGGTAGTTTAAGGACATTGCGGTCCATTTCTAGTTTAGGGACATAGGGGTCCAACATTCCCGTTTTAGGGACGGATATTAGTTTAAGGACACATAAGTCCATGGGTTTAAGGACCCCATGGTCTGTATTAATGTGTGGTTGTCGGGACCCGTCGCCTCTCTGACGTCGTTGAAGGATTACAACGATAGGTGTCAGAGGAGTTCGGAGATGTACCCTTGAACCGGATGTAAATTGATTTACGAGAGCAGTCTTGCTCAGTCAATTTAATTTGAGTACTTACGGCCATGATTGGGCTAAGTCCAGTTGAGAATATTCAACGTTTTTTATTTTTGGCCTATTAGGCTTATGCTAGGGCTTGGCCCTTGTTTAATAATGCACTGCATTTTATTCTGGCCTGCTAGGCCTTTTTGATTTGGGCTCTGTCCCTTTATTTATGATGCAGAGCATCTGTCATTGTTTGGGGCTCTGCCCCTTTTTTTAAAAATAATGCATAGCATTTTATTAGGCCTGTTAGTCCTTTTTTAATTGGGCTTGGCCCTTCTGTAAATAATACAATGCATTAATTATCTGACAGTGGCTTGTCAGGCGCTTTGCGCCAATTATTGAGCGCAAGCGCATGTGGAGGTGACACGTGTCACGCTCTGGTGAACGCAAGCGCAGTGCGCAGTGCGCTGCGCTGTTGCGCTGCTGACACGTGGCGCGCTCTGGTGAGTTGCGCCAATTTCAGAGAGCAATGCTCTATCTTAAAAGCGCATAGCGCAAGTTATTCTGGTGCTGACACGTGGCGCTCTCTGGTGGCTTGCGCCAACCCAAGAGCGCAATAGTGCAGATTTACAAGTGCAAGGCACTATTTTAATTTCTTGATCCAAGAAAAGAATCTTTAAGATTCCAGAACCAATGGTTCATAAAAAAGCAATGCTTTTGTTATTTATTATATTTTTTATTGAAGATCCTTGATCTTGTTTTTAGATCAATGATCTATTCAGAAGAAATTCTTCTTTATATAAAGGTTTTACCTTTTTTCTTCTTTTTGAATTCTTCTCAGAGTTCTTTAGAGGTGTTCTCTCTTTGTTTCTTGAATTTCTCTCTTCTCTGTGTTGTGTTGTGAAATTGGGGTCTGGGGGCCTTTATATAGTGCCCATTAATTTGTTAAATTTGTTAAAGAGATCGTTCTCTGAGTGATTTGGGGAATTTTCCCCACCGTTGGATCTTTGATCCAAGGGCTTCTGTTTTACAGAAGACAATCTTCTTGTTTTAATAAGAACAGAAAGATCTTACTGGAATTTTAATTCTGTTTGGCGCAGATGCACCAGCGCTTGACACATGTCGCACAACGCAGAGAGAAGCGCAACTGCGCCGCCACGTGTCGCGCAGCGCAACTGCGCTGCCACGTGTTGCGCAGCGCAGAGCACAGATCATCTGAAGCGTTGCTTCTTTTAATTTTGTTTTAAATAGAGCCTTGCTCTGATTGGGCACGCTGCCTTGGGCGCTGCGCTGACGTATCAGCTTTTGACACGTGGCGCGTTGCGCGCAGCGCAAGAAATTTGAAGCATTGCTTCAATTTTTGAATTTTGAAATTCAAACAAAGCTTTGCTCTGATTGGGGGAAACAAATTCCCCCCCACAGGTGCGCTCACGTGGCGCACACGTGAGTGCAGCGGTGGCAAGATCCTAGCCATTGGATTAACTGAAAAGTTGAAGGGGTGCAAGCGCCTATAAATAGGACTCTTGGTCCTCAGTAAATGGTTTACCATTTTTCAAGAACTTGAGTTTTCAGAGCCTTGCTCTTGTTTAAGAACTTTAGAGCCTTGCTCTCGTTTCTTCCCAAGAACTTCAGAGTTCAAAACCTAGAATCATCTTAGGTAAAATTTAAATTAAATTAAATTAAACTTAATTAACAGAGTCTTGCTCTCATAGATCTTTGATCTAAAGGAAATCCCTTTGGGGTTTCATCAACAGAGCCTTGCTCTCAAAAGTCTATAAATCTACAGAGATCTTGTTCATGGGTTTTAACCCATGAACAGAGCTTTGCTCATGGATCAAATGTAGATCTTTTTTGATCTGAAAATGAAGAACTCCTAAGAGTTTTCATGGATCTTTAAGATCCAAAATTTTTAATTCTTTCAAGAGTTAAATTTTCTTTTGATGGATCTTTCCATTATTACTACCGAGCTAGTCTCTTTTTAGGAAATTTTATTCCCTTGAGACCAGAGTTTGACAAATGTCACTCTGTGACAGAGCTTTGTTCTGAAAGAGGAGATTTTCTCCTTGTCTTTAGGGATTTCCCATTAATGAGAATATTCTCTTAGGGATCTCTTCATTAATTGACAGTCTCATCCAATGATGGGCTGTCTTATCCAGATTTTATGGGTCCCCCTTTTGTCCCCTACCACTGCATTGCAATGTGGTATAAATTTTTTTAAAACGCCAAGCGTTGGAATTACAACACTGACGGCTGACTTTTGTCCCTCTGCAGGAAACATGTCTTTCGATACCTCATTCCCATTTGTTCGTTCGGAAGGAGGATTCCCCGGAGCACCCGTAAACCGGGAGGTCCTGGCTATGATCAGGGACTACGATCCGGACTATAAGAATCTTCACCTTTGGGGGTCGCGGTACAATCAAATTATCATGGGTCGATAGAGCTTTTCATGCGCAGTACCATCAGTGCCTATCAGGGTGATCCATTATGCCGACCCACCCTCGGTGAAGTATGCCGTGGAGATGGTCGATTGGACTTCAAAAGGCCTTCTTCATCCCGCTATAGATGCGATTCCAGTTCAGCCTCCTATGGTTTTGGATATCTTGGGACGCCGTATTTGTCAAATCGAGGCGCGACCCTGGGGGCAATCATACAATATAGGTCTGATCCCCCGTCATCCGATCGGTTATCTGCCATGGGCTCGCTACATTTTGTCAGCGAAGAACTCGCAGTTGATGAGGCTCGGGCTGTACACTGCTGTTTACGTTTCCCTCTTCCAATATCCCACGCTTCCCACCTGGTGGGTTAAGGCCTTTTTGGAGCAGTGGAACATCCCTACTCACACTTTCCTCGCACTGGACCGGGAAGTGTCGATTTCTTTAGAGGAGTTCACAGAGGTTTCCGTCTTACCGGTCATAGGGGAGCACTATGAGGAGCTCCTTCCTACAGACGAATATGTCTTCGGTGCTAAGCCAACAATAATGGGCCTCACTCCGGAGAATGCTGTTCAACATCAATTTCCAAGTTTGATCAAAGTGTTGAACATCTACGAGGCCCTTTTTATCGAATGTGGGAGCCGCAGGGTCAGTTTCAAGGATTTCATCGCTCGTTTCCTTCACCCAAACGTCCACTCGGCAGAAGCTGCTAAGTTCGCCACGCTTGATGACCCTTTCGGTTTAGGTTTGGACAACCTTCCAGCGAAGGAGGTAGATCAAAAGGGTTTTTTCCTTCCTAACTCCCCGGTGGTCTCTTTTGCGGAGGTTGCAGCCCCTGGGATGGACGAAGAAGTGTTCTTCTTAGGATTTCTTGGGATATGGCTGAGTTGGTTTGCGCTTCCGATGCATTCTCGCCGTATGAGGCCCTCTGTCTTTTACCCAGCTCACCGGATGACCATTGGGGTAAAAGTGGCCGTCGGGATCGCCAGCTTGGCACACCTGTATCACGACCTTAGTCAAGCGGCGGATGCTAATGAACCTGGAGTACTGCACGTGATCTTCCCGATGCATTACTTCATATCATGGCTTGAGCTACATACACTGGGCGTCTTCGGTATGCACAAAAGGCCTTCGTTCTATGACAGGTGCAGCTTCCCTCGAATCATGCGACTGATCGGCGCCTCAATTGTGACTCCGTCGCCACGGAATTCCAGAGGTTTGCTCCTTCGTCCCCAAACAGTTGGAGACGGGATGTCTTTTACTGACAAAGTGCTGACCATTGGAAATGCGTCTACTACCACAGTGCGGTCATTGCAAGACATTTTCAAAGATGGGGCCTCAGTTCTGACAGCCCGGGAGACCCTGCACCTATATTCCATCAGACCGGGTTTCCTGGTGTTTAGGCAAAATGATGCGGCGCTTTTCATGAGATACAACCCGCATCATTTTGCCCAGCAACTGAGCTACAATCAAGGGGTGCCGTTGGAGGGTTTCTTGCTGGACCCTGCTGTCACTGAAGAAGGGATGCGGAGCGCGCTGCATCACTTCATGCGTCTAAATACGGGCTATCATTTTTTCATCAGCGAGCCGGCTTGTGCCCCACGAATCCTTAATACATATACAGCATGGTACCAGCATTCGACGGGCGCCGTTATAAAGGAAGAAAAGCGCTTGTTGGTCGACCGTAAGGGTGTGCCTCCCGGCAGCGACCGCAAAGCTCCTCTGGTGCCAAGGACCCCCGTAGTCCCTTATCTGAAAGATGCTGAAGCCGACCCACCGCGTGTGCTGAGTCCTCCACGCGGATTACCTCATGCTACCGTGGACGTGCCACCCGCGCCCCGTGCTCCGGTGGAGCCGGTGAATGTGGTCTCGCCGGAGTCTGGCATGGGCGAGGATATCGGGACCCGCCGCCCTAAGGTGCCTGCAAAGCGCAAGTCGATCTCAGGTGCACCCAAGGCTGGTGGGCAGAAGAGGAAGAAGAAGTCGCTCTTCTCAGCTGACGTTGCGTTCGGTCAGGAACCTCATGCTCCCTATAGCGAGGGCTTGGGCGAGTATGGGACCAATAGAGGATTAGTTATGCCGCCAGATGACACTGATCTGGCGGCCGCCATCGCAGCTTCAGAGCGATTGGCGAGGCGCGACGCATGGATAGCTAAGCTTGCACAATCGGGTAATTACTAGTCGCATTTTTTTATTGCATCGTACTTTTATTATTGTCTTTGACTAATGCTTTTCCCTTCTTTTCTTCAAACATGCATCACCACTGAAGAAGCCAGCGCTGCTTCCCTCAAAACTTTTCAGGAGGAAGAACGAATCAGAGCATCCTTAGGCCTCGGTAAATTTCGATTCATTAAGTCTTTATTCTCCTTTTATTATGGTTGATCTAACCCTTTCTTTTTCTCATCACAGGAACCACAATGCCGGTCCCACCAAGTGATGCAGAGACTCTTCCCGGGCCAGCCACTGATGTTTCGGCCTCTTCGGGGCTACCGCGAGAGACCCGACTTGAAGAGCCGATGAGAGATGCCTTGAAGGCTCTGGAGGCAACTCTAAACGAGGACGACGACACCTTGATGAAGGAAGCGTCGAAGAGGTCCGTCGCGACGGTCCGGGAGGAGAGAAAGCAGTTGAGGTGCGAGGCGAAGGCACGCAGGGCTGCTTTGGCCGTGGGAGCGGGCCCAAGCACCGTCCCTTGTGCTGATACTCCCTAGGAAGAGCCCCCGGTCGCCTTGTCTACAGCTCACAGACAGGCGGTGCGCGCAAATAGGGAGGCTAACGATAAGTCCACCTCAGGTAATATATCTTTCAAAATTTTGTTGTAAGAATTGTAAACCTGTCGGTTCTTATATATCTTGTCCTGCAGGGCCAAGTCCAACCGAAGGGGAGGCGGGAACCGTCGAACCTAAGGGGACAGAGGAAGAGGCACCGGCTGAACCCGAGCCGACAGTGGGCGACGTCACCGGGGTTGCTGGACCTGAGCTGGGGGTTGGAGGAGCTGCACCAGAGAAGTTCGTTGATGCCGAGCCTGAGGTAGCGGCAAATGAGACGACCGCTATAACTGAGCCTGGGCAGCGGCGGACGGAGCACCTGAGACTAATGACCCTATGGTAACGGCAGACGAGACAATGGCGACCGCCGAGCCCGAAGAAGTAGCGGGTGAGATGGGCACGACTCTTGGGGAAAAGCCAGCCGCTCTTTCTCAAGAGTCTGGCAATGCTCCAATTATTGCTCCCCCCATCTACGGTCCTCCGCCGTCTCCTGGTCGGGCGAGTATGACGACAGCCCCTGTCGAGTCCAGTGATGAGGCCACGGGAGGTG
This sequence comes from Agapanthus africanus, assembly GCA_030015575.1. NCBI lineage: Eukaryota > Viridiplantae > Streptophyta > Magnoliopsida > Asparagales > Amaryllidaceae > Agapanthus > Agapanthus africanus. Next base: position 54,678,000 of record JASDDO010000004.1, read on the forward strand.
GACTCGTATCGATGGAGGAGGGAGACGCCTCCGTTTCGGCTGGCGGCTCATCAGGTAAATTTTGAGTTACTGTCCCTTTTTTTTATCTTGCAATCCTTTCTGACAAGTTTATCCTTTTCTTTAACGCAGGTGCGGCCAGTGCCGATGCTCCATTGCTCGAGGGAGCGCCGTCAACTACTGCCTTGGCGGTGGTCACCTCTCAGCCTTTCCTTGTACCATCGCAGATGTTGGAAGGTATGGATTTGCAACCCATTAGTTTTATCTTTCAGCCGCATAATTTATGTACTAATGTCGTACTATTGCATCTTTTCAGGAGTGCTTTTTGATCATCTCTATCAGGTGTTGCACCCGCACTTCTCCTTCCCATCTGAACTCGTTTCTTCCTCCGGTGGCGGTGGTGAGTATAGTTTCCAATTGATGCCTTTATTCTTTTTTCTAGTAATGGAATTATTTCTGACTCTTCTTTGTCCTGATTGTAGTGTTACAAATCGAAGGAGGAGATGAAAGATCGGTCACGCCACCAGCCCTCCCGGTCTTGCCACCTACTACAGCTGGTATAGTAAACTATCTTATCGATGACTTTTTCATATTTCTTGAACCTCCATCTAATCATGTTTTGTTTTTTCAGCTGTCGTTCCGATCCCGTCGCCCTTTGAGTCTCGTGTCACAATGCCGGCAGGCCCCTTCCTGAGACGTCCGTCTTCAAAGGGTGTCGTAATGAGCTTAGGTATGATGAGCGGATACGTCAAGGAGCTTGACGCAGACGCTCTTCCCTCTGCCGCGGATTTCGCTGCGGAGGTTAACCCGATGTTGGCGGCGCTTGTGAATTTTCACGATGGAGGCGTCGTTGAGCTTTGGGTTAATCACTGCAGGGAAATCGAGGTCCGCCTGCATCAATCGGAGTTTATGCGCCCTGCTCCCGAGACCTTAGCCGCAAACAATCAAATAGCAGCGTGGATTGAGCAAAGCGCTTCTTACTTCCGTCACTTGGAACAAGAAGCGGCTTTAAGGCTGAGGGAATTCCAAGAGACCTCAAACGAGACGGCTCGTCTGCGCGCTGAGGTTGAGGCGAACGCTGCCCAGGTGAAGGCTATCTTCGAGGGCCTTCTGGAGCGTATCTCTAATGGGCTAAACTTGAAGCGGAAGCTTGATGCCGCCGAGCGTGACGACCAAGGACGCGAAGCAGCTCAGCAGGCCGTCGGGGAGCAGCTTGCATCCTTCTTGCAGCAGCAGGCTCAAGTGGAGGCGGAACTGGCGGTGGTGGCCGATCAGGAAAAGGCGTGGAAGGAAGTGCGCGAACAACTGATAGGGCTATTTAAGACGCTTCCTTCCCAGTAGCTGCCCTTGTATCAATATACTTGTAAAAAATTTTCTTTCTCGAATAAGATGTATCCATTCTTTATTCTTTTGTACGATTCACCTTGTACTTGATTGAATTAATAAAGATACACATTTTTTTCTTTGCAATGTCTTGTACTATTTCTTTGCTTTCTCCCTTTTCTTATTATCAGCATGCTGTCTTGATAAATATGGTTGACAGATAATAGAGTAAGTATCTTGGTTTCTTCAAGGGATAGCGATGGCTTAGGCCGCAGGTTCAGATCTGCCGTCTAGGACTTTTCAACTCTATGAGCCGTGAGGGTCTCATAGTGACTTTTCTCCCTACGGATCGAGAGGATCTCGTAGGTGGATTTTCTCTTTAGGAATCGTGAGGATTCCTAAGTGCGTTTTCTCTTATAAGTCGTAAGGATCTTATAAGAGAATTTTCCCTCTAACGAGTCGAGAGGACTTGTAAGCGGTTGTTTCCCTCCTTGTCGAGATCCGACTTTGGAGAGTGAGACCCGTGAATAGTATACAAGAGACCGTTTTAGGTCGACTTGTAGGGTCCCAGTGCTTAGGAAACAAGTTTTTTTAAATCCATGCTGCCTAAGGCTTTATCTTTCCAGTCGAGACGAATTGGGAAGTCTTCGCGAAGACACTAATTTCCTCATGAGTCGAGACGAATTGAGCAGCTCCCGTCAAGGACACTAATTTCCCTGAGCTGAAGTATTTTGCCGAGGACGCTGGTTTCCTCGAGGTTGAAACGAATCGGAGTATTCCTGCGGAGACACTGGTTTCTCTGCGGGCCGACGTGAATCAGGAGGCTCTCATCAAGGACGCTAGTTTCTCTGAATTGAGGAATTTGCCAAGGACACTGGTTTCCCCGGGGTTGAAAAGAATCGATGTATTCCTACAAAGACGCTAGTTTCTCTGCGGGTCGACGCGAATCAAGATGTTCTCGTCAAGGACACTAGTTTCCCTGAGTCGAAGTATTTGCCGAGGACGCTGGTTTCCTCGAAGTTGAAACGAATCAGAGTATTCCTGCGGAGACACTGGTTTCTCTGCGGGCCGACGCGAATCAGGAAGCTCTTATCAAGGACGCTAGTTTCCCTGAATTGAGATAGTTGCCATGGACACTGGTTTCCCTGGGGTTGAAACGAATCGATGTTTTCCTGCAAAGACGCTAGTTTCTCTGCGGGTCGACGCGAATCAAGATGTTCTCGCCAAGGATACTGGTTTCCCTGAGTCGAAGTATTTGCCGAGGACGCTGGTTTCCTCGAAGTTGAAACGAATCGGAGTATTCCTGCGGAGACACTGGTTTCTCTGCGGGCCGACGCGAATCAGGAAGCTCTTATCAAGGACGCTAGTTTCCCTGAATTGAGGTAGTTGCCAAGGACACTGGTTTCCCTGGGGTTGAAACGAATCGATGTATTCCTGCAAAGATGCTAGTTTCTCTGTGGGTCGACGCGACTCAAGATGTTCTCGTCAAGGACACTGGTTTCCCTGAGTCAAAGTATTTGCCGAGGATGCTGGTTTCCTCGAAGTTGAAACGAATCGGAGTATTCCTGCGGAGACATTGGTTTCTCTGCGGGCTGACGCGAATCAGGAAGCTCTTATCAAGGATGCTAGTTTCTCTGAATTGAGGTAGTTGCCAAGGACACTGGTTTCCCTGGGGTTAAAAGAATCGATGTATTCCTGCAAAGACGCTAGTTTCTCTGCGGGTCGACGTGAATCAAGATGTTCTCGTCAAGGACACTGGTTTCCCTAAGTCGAAGTATTTGCCGAGGATGCTGGTTTCCTCGAAGTTGAAACGAATCAGAGTATTCCTGCGGAGACACTGGTTTCTCTGCGGGCCGACGCGAATCAGGAAGCTCTTATCAAGGACGCTAGTTTCCCTGAATTGAGGTAGTTGCCAAGGACACTGGTTTCCCTGGGGTTGAAATGAATCCATGTATTCCTGCAAAGACGCTAGTTTCTCTGTGGGTCGACGCGAATCAAGATGTTCTCGTCAAGGACACTGGTTTCCCTGAGTCGAAGTATTTGCCGAGGACGCTGGTTTCCTCGAAGTTGAAACGAAACGGAGTATTTCTGCAGAGACACTGGTTTTTCTACGGGCCGATGCGAATCAGGAAGCTCTTATCAAGGACGCTAGCTTCCCTGAATTGAGGTAGTTGCCAAGGACACTGGTTTCCCTGGGGTTGAAACGAATCGATGTATTCCTGCAAAGACGTTGGTTTCTCTGCGGGTCGACGCGAATCAAGATGTTCTCGTCAAGGACACTGGTTTCCCTAAGTCGAAGTTTTGCCGAGGACGCCGGTTTCCTCGAAATTGAAATGAATCGGAGTATTCCTGCGGAGACACTGGTTTCTCTGCGGGCCGATGCGAATCAGGAGGCTCTCATCAAGGACGCTAGTTTTCCTGAATTGAGGTATTTGCCCAGGACACTGGTTTCCTTGGGGTTTGAAATGATCTCTGGTGGTCTTTCATGTTTTATATGAGTTACCGTCAAAACCGTGAAGCTAGAAATTTGATCTTCGCTTCATTTGCTGGCACTGCGTCTGTTGTATCGAGACGAATGTTACAGTTGTCTCTAGGTTGTTGGTGAACCGTCGAGATTTGGCTTTTCTTTCTGGCGGAGCCTGTTGAGAAAGTGTAGTTCCTTCTTTGTTTGTGCCCTTGGATTGTATACAGGGATCGATGTGATCTCACCTGTAGGGAAGAAGTTTCATCATTTTTTTATATTATTGCTTTATTTCCGCGATGCTCTATCATTTCAGCTTTTATATCGCGAAGGTCGCGATTGCCCAATCATTTCGGCTATTTTCCACGGTGCCCAATCATTTCGGCTTTTTATTTTATTTTTACTCGCTGCTTTTTATTGCGAGTTGCCCAATCATTTTGGCTATTTTGTGTGCATATGTTTTTACTTGCTTCTTTTTATTGCAAGTTGCCCTATCATTTCGGCTATTTCGTTTGCATGTGCGGCCTACTGGCTTTTCGCCGTAAACATGAAATTAGACACCGATTTCGGCATCAGCACCGCTATAACTTGGATATTGCTAGGAGCGAATCATCATTTGTCTCTGTCGATGTCGAACAAAGGTGGCTTAGCGAACAGGGTTAAGGTCCTGTCGACTAAGGCTTTTGACTTCATGAGCCGTAAGGGTCTCATAAAGGTATTTCTCCCTACAAGTTGTGAGGATCTTGTAGGTGTGTTTTCTCCCTAGGAAACGTGAGAATTCCTAAGTGTATGTTCCTCTACAAGTCGTAAGGATCTTACAAAAAGGTTTTCTCCTTATAAGTCAGAGGACTTACAAGGGTTGTTCACCATATGGACATATCCCTAGCCACGGATGGGACTCGGTTAGGGAAATATTTATTCGCGCCCGTGGATTGTATACAAGAGTCAGTATTGAACCACTTGTAGGGCAATATCGAAGGTTGTGGGGGTTGCTTAAGCACAGGTTTAGGTCTCTGTAACTTAAGAATTTCAAATCTTATGAGCCGTGAGGGTCCCATAAGAGAGTTCTCCTTACGAGTCGTGAGGATCTTGCAATTGTATTTTCTCCTTAGGAATCGTGGGGATCCCTAAGTGTGTTGCTCCCTTGTGAGTCGTAAGGATCTCACGCAGGTGGTTTCTCCTTACAAGGTCGAGAGGACCCAGTAAGTGTCTTTTAACGAGGTTGCGCCCTTCCGGGTTTTCACAAACACTCGCCGGTAGCCCTGCTGTTTTTACTCACGGAGCCCTTTCGGGTTTTCATCCGTGCCCTTTTTGCTTATGGACATACCGTTTTTTTTATTATTTTTTTATTCTCTTTTTTTTCCTAACGAGGTTGCGCCCTTTCAGGTTTTCACACTCGCCGGTAGCCCTGTTGTTTTTACTCACGGAGCCCTTTTGGGTTTTCATCCGTGCCTATTTTGCTTATGGACATACCATTTATTTTATTTATTTTTTTTATTATTTTTTTTATATCGGCTTTGTGATGTTTCAATCCACCGTAGCTTATCGACATCTCGGTCAACAACTAGTTTTAGGACATAGTGGTCCGTCATTAGTTTAAGGACGTTTCGGTCCGTCATTAGTTTAAGGACGTTTCGGTCCGGTGTTGAAGAATGCCGGCTACTACTTATAGAGTTTGGGCTTAGGAAGATAGCGAGCGGACATGGTCATCGTCATCTATCATTGACCTAAGCTGTGGCTCATTAAGCGTAGTATTTCTTTAGGAAGCAGCCGTTTATTGGCCTGAAAGGCCTTTCACCGTGCATATCCATGAGTAGATAGGCTCCACCCTGGTAGACCTTGTCTATTATGTACGGGCCTTCATAGTTCGGCTCGAATTTTCCCCGCTTGGCGCGATTGGGGATCATAGGCCTTTTGACTACTAGCACGAGTTCGCCTTGGCGGAATGTCCTCGGCCTAGTCAATCTTTCATATGAGCGCGTCATCTTTGCTTTATAGGCCTCCAGATTTTGTTGCGCTATGAGCCGTGTTTCATCAAGGGCATCAAGCTCCTCAAGCCGAAGGTGAGCATTTTCTTCGTCCGTCAGCTCGTAGTGGACTGCCACTTGTAAAGAGGGTAACTCTATCTCGAGGGGGAGTACTGCTTCTGTACCGAATACCAACGCGTACGGCGTTGTGTTCGTGGCCGTCTTGAACGTAGTTCGATATGCCCAGAGAGCCTCTTGCAGTCTTTCATGCCAGTCCTTCTTATTTCGGGACACCGTCTTCTTCATGATCTTTGTCAAGGTCTTGTTGAAGGCCTCAGCTAGATCGTTAGCTCGCGGATTATAAACTGAGGAATATCTCCAGTCTATGTTATGCTGTTGCGCAAAGCGACTGATCTTGTGGCTTCTGTAGGCTGGCCCGTTATCGGAGATGATCCGTCGTGGAGTTCCAAACCGGTAAATGACGTGCGTCTTGAAGAAATGGAGGATATTCTCCGTTTTCACTTCCCTCAGCGGTACTGCTTCTGCCCATTTGGAGAAGTAGTCAGTCGTCGCCAGGATGAAACGATGTCCTCTAGACGATGCCGGTTCGATAGGGCCAACTATGTCAGTTCCTCACATTTCGAACGGCCAGCTAGCCACCGTTGGATGTAGAGGATTTGGGTGCTGATGGATAAAGTCCCCATGAATCTGGCATGAGTGGCATTGCTTCGCATATTCGAGACAGTCCTGAATTATTGTTGGCCAATAGTAGCCCATCCGTTTAATTTTCAACTTCATCTTTGGGCCTGCTTGGTGAGAACCGCAGAGTCCGTCGTGAACTTCTTGAATGACTCTTTTTGCCTCTTCAGGTCCCAGACATCTCAACCACAGAGAATCAAATGACCTCTTGTACAGAGTATCATTGACGAAGGCGAAAGACAGAGCTCGTTTCATAAGCTGATGTCTTGAGGACGCATCTTCGGGCGTTCGACGGTATTTGAAGTAGCCTATAAAGACTTCTCTCCAATCCTCGGCCTTTTCCCGGTCTTTTATTTGCTGGGTCGCCTGCTCAGTTGCTCCCTTTTCTTCGGATGATTCCGGATATATTTCTGCTGGGGCAAGCACCCGACGGCTTTGTACCACAATTCTGACGTCATCGAGGTTCTCGTCAGCCAGTTCTTTAGCGAGCTTGGCCAACGCGTCCGCTGTGCTGTTTTCCGTGCGCGGTATGTTTTCCAAAGTGTAGGAAGGGATTTGGGTCAACAGTTGTTGCACCTTTTCACCGTACTTCACCAACTCTGGTTTGCATGTTTGGTAGTCGCCGTTTACTTGACTGACAACCAGTTGGGAGTCTCCGTATATGAGGAGGTTTTCAATTCCCATGTCAATGGCGAACTCGAGGCCTGCTATCAGAGCTTCATATTCGGCTTCATTGTTTGTCCTCGGTTTTGTTAAGAAGAAAGCAAAACGCATTATCCCTCCTTGTGGAGTCACGAAGATAAGGCCTACCCCCGATTTGATTATGGGCGTACTTTGTTTGCGCTTCTTCATGGAAGATGATCCATCGAAATAAAGCTCCCATCGGGTATCACCATCGTCGATCGCGTCAAACGCATGTTCGTTTGGCAGCTCGCAATTCAGAGGAGAATTGGCAGGTATCGGATGCTCAGCGAGGAAGTCGGCGATGGCCTGGCCTTTCACTGTTTTGAGAGGTTGATATGTTATCGAGAACTCCATCAAGAGCAGGGCCCATTTAGCGAGTTGACCAGTCAGTATGGCCTTCGATATTAAATACTTAAGGGGGTCCACCTTCGATATGAGATGGACTTCATGCGCCAACGCATAGTGCCTGAGCTTGGTTATCGCAAAGATCAACGCCAGGCAGTATTTTTCAATGGGGGAATAGTTACTTTCTGCCCCCAGTAGAACTTGACTCAAATAGTAGAGTGCTCTTTCATTCCCTTGGTCGTTCTCTTGCGCCCATAATGCGCCTAAGGAACCTTCAAGGGCGGTTGTATAAAGAATAAGGGGCTTTCCCTTGACCGGAGCAGCCAGCACTGGCGGATTCTGCAGGTACTGTTTGATTTCGTCCAGCGCGTCTTGGCATTTGTGATCCCAGACGAACGGGGATCCCTTCTTCATCAGGTGGCTGTAAGGACGGCACTTGCCTGAAAGGTTGGCTATAAATCGCCGTATGTATGCGAGTTTCCCTTGGAGAGACCGCAACTGCTTAAGAGTCCTTGGCGGAGGCATTTCCCTGATCGCCTTGATTTTTGACGGATCTATCTTGATACCTCAGTGCCGGACGATGAATCCTAGGAATTTACCTGAGGAAACTCCGAATGCGCACTTGAGAGGGTTCATCTTCAAGTTGTATTGTCGGAGGCGTTGAAATACGGTCTTCAGATGCTCGAGATGTTCCTCGTATGATCTTCTTTTCACCACGAGGTCGTCGATATGGCACTCGACGATTTCATGTATGAGGTCATCGAAGATCTTCGTCATGGCCCTCTGATAGGTGGCACCGGCATTCTTTAGACCGAAAGGCATCACCTTGTAGTAGTATATACCTAGCGGAGTCCTGAAGGCGGTGTGCTTCTGGTTTTCGGGATGCATCTTTATCTGATTATACCCTGATGATCCGTCCATGAAGGAGAAAACCTCGTGAGTGGGCGTATTGTCTATCATTAGTTCGGTGACTGGCACTGGGAAATCGTTCTTCGGGAAAGCTTTATTGAGATCCCGAAAGTCCACGCATATGCGCACCGTCTCATTTTTCTTCATCACCGGGACGATGTTGGCGATCCACTCGGGATACTGAACCTCCTGGATGAAGCCAGAGTCGATCAGCTTCTTGACCTCAGCATTGATACTCATCTCAAGCTCGAGCCGCATTCTTCTTGGCACCTGTTTGACCGGCTTGATGTTCGGGGATGTCGTCAGTTTGTGGACAACAATCTCTGGATCCAGCCCTGGCATTTCGGAATAATTCCATGCGGAGCATTCTCTATGCTGCATAAGCACGTCTTTTAACGCAGCCACCCTTTATTCAGATAGCAGCTCGCTGACGAATGTCGGTCGTGGGTCATTTGCCGTTCCCAAATCAATCTTCTTAAGGTTATCTGTGGTAGTATGTATTCCATCCTCTAGCACTTTCGGTGCTGGTGGAAACTCTGAGATCACCTCGTCGTTGCTGTTTTCGAAGCACCAGGGAAGGTTATCCATATTCTCAGGCTCTTCTTTTGATATTGTTATCATGTGACAGGTATGAGATCGCTTCGAAGACCGATGTGGGTCTGGTTCTGCTTTCATGGGTTTGGGTTCGTGCTTCTGTGGCGGCGTTACCCTCCAGTTGTCAGATAGAGCGAACTTGCCTTGCTGATACTGATCTTCAACCCAGTTCTTGAAGGTGAAGCAGTCTTCGAGAGGGTGCCCTATTACTCGGTGATAAGAGCAATAGTTTGGGTGTGAGACTTCACCTGCTTGTTTGGGGTGTTTAGACTCCGGCAGTGTAAGCATCTGGTATTTTATAGCTCGGTCAAGTATCTTCTTCGTCTTGTCCCGAGGAAAAGAGTATGCTCGACTCATCTTCTTCACAAGGGACAGATCTGGATCGCTCGATTCCCGCTAGCGTGGCTTCTTAGTCCCGCTTTGTTGCTGTCGAGCGCCTCTTTCGCTTTTTGACTTGTTTCTGCCTCTGCGTCGAGCCTTTTTTATAACAGGTTGACAGGGAGCGGCACTTTCATCTTTCACGGCCTGTTGGAGGAGGCGTTGCGTTTTGTCTTTCTCGTAGATGGCCATTTCACGGTTGTGGTCGTCTCGGACTTTTTGGCCAGCTCTCTTATAAGCTTGTCCATTTGTTCTTCGAACGAAGGACTAGGCACTTTTGCATCAGGAACCTTTACTGGTTCAGGATTAGCGTCCTCCCATTGAGCATCCGCTTCTTTATTGAAGTCATGCACGACGTAGCAATCATGGAGTAGCTCTCGTTTCTTGGACCGAATGTATCCGAGCCCGATTGTTTCCATCCTCCCACTAGGCAACTTGTGTTGAGTTCCGGGGACGTTCCAGACCCTGTCATAGAATTTGGCTTTTCGAGCGGTCTGTTTGAAGGATATCCCCTGACGCTTCAGCAACCTCTTCAAGTCTTCTGTATAATATCTGGGCAGACGGATGGGATGAAGCCCGTCAAGCGTACGATCCATACCGTGCCAGATTTCTTTCTCCACTTTGGTTTCTTCAGAGCGGTAGAATAGAATTGCCTTTTCGCCTTCTCGCCTGGGAGGGACATAGAACGTCCGCAGCTCCTCTACACTGTAGGTATCGAGCGCATCCAGTTCTTTATGATGTTTAAGTGGAACCATGGCGACTTGTAGACTTTGCTCTTCATCAGCGGACGTTTGTATTGAAGGCCGAGCAGAGAATACAGTATGGACCTCATCTTCTGAGTCACTACAAAAGATCAACGTAGGAGAGGATGGTCCCGACTTATTGTATTGGGGTGGACCCGAATAAACTATCTCCTCTTCCTCCTCGGTATCACTCCCGAAGACAGGGATGGTGGCGTTAGCTTTGTTCTCCGGCTTGTGACACCTCTCCGTGTCTTCGAAATCCGGTAAGAAGTATTTGGCATCTTCATATTTGCGGACCTCGTTCATGGAGAACGGGTTCAGTTCTCCCGTCACGGTATACTCGAGACCATCCTTAAAATATTTCATACACTGATGCTGTATAGAAGGGATGATGTTGTACACGTGTTGTAAGTCCACGTTGCCCACCTCGGTGCTTGCGGGGAGGCGGAAAACGGAATAAAAAACGGATTTTTATCACTTTAGGCAACATGGACTAGACAAAGAAGGATCTTTGCTAAACAAAAACAAGCTAAAGCTAACTAGAAACTAGCTAAGTGTAGAAGTGGTTATACCTAGGGCTTTATGTCCTTCTCTCCTTGCTCCTTGGAGTAGTAAAAAGAGATCACCTTTGTCGTCTTCTCACGTCGAAGAAGGATCCACCCGAAAGCCTCAACCTTTGGCTTCAACTCCAAGCTAGAAGTAACTAGGGTGCTAGAAGTGCTAATCCTAGAACCCTAGATGAGAGTAGAGATTATCAAGAAGAGCTTTTTCTCAAGCTCAAGCGTTTCTCAACACATGAGAGGGGAGAGCTTGAGGGAGAGGAAGAACAAGAGAGAGAAAGTAAATGATAGAATGAGAGAATAAACAACCATTCTCACATATATGTGTGAATTATTTTAAATTGATAATTAGCTAGATAATTGTCATGGTTAATCAAGACATGACCATTATCATTTCATATTTAATGCTAATTGCAAGGATCAAAGAGCATCTTTTATATGGAATGATGATGGTCAACATGTCAACTAAGGTCAACAAGTCAAGATAGTCAAATGGTCAACAACCATAACCATGCACAATTATATTAAACTAATATCAATTAACCATAATACACACATAAGCATTAGGGTTAATAAAATGACAATGGTCATTAACCCTAATCAAAGTCCTCTCCCTCTGTCTCAAGCAATTGTGTATACGCACCCGTATTCGTGATCCGAGGAACACGAATACAAAGAGATAAAACCAATCCCAAATCATATACTAGGATCCGGCTTAAACCAAAGCCCGCTAGTATAAGCTGTCCGGACAGCAAACGTGCACAAGTGCGCGGATGTGAACGAACCCTGTCGCAAAACCATGCGACCTCTACTCATTTTGCCTAAAGGCGAATAGCCCTCTGTGTGGGACTCTAAAGACTCGACACTACGCTGGCAGTGGGTTTAACCACAGACCGCAAGCGGCACTAGCTATACGTAACGGTCCCCAGGTAGATGACGATAAGAAGACTGACGAGGTGACCCCATCTGAACTCCTACTGAGCCTGTATGTGACAGTCTCCGTACAGTCCGGTCTGTTCGTCTGATACATCACATGGCGGGCCTAGGGGGGCGGTGAACGTCAGTCCTATAATAGCGGTACAAGTCGTGTCGGAGTGTAGCCTAGAACACCCTGAGATAACACTGGAAACCTACCAGTATATCTCGCTTGCCCTGGCCAGGGACTACTTGTGTAATGGCTCTTAAGAACACAGCGCGATGTCAACACCCAATACCGGGAGAGACGAATCCTGTCTAACCGTCACTGCCTCCAAGTGCTTCGGGACTGCACCCAAAAACTACTTGTTTGCACGACTCCTTTGAGCCGTGGTAGGGTAGTAATCAAAGTGCAGTGGGAACACACTCGAGGCGAAGTGACAGTGTCAAGTCAGCGGACTAAGTTGTACTCATGTCACCTGGGAACTGATAACTGACGATAGGTATAATACCAACCAACAGTCCCCGACGAGTCCTGTCCAGTGTACTCGTAACCTAACGAGCACCCGCATACTATCTCAAGTACGAAGTACTGACGGTTGTGGGACAGACCGTCTCCCACACTGGGATGAGAAGCGCATACGCTAGTCTACTCCGGAGTATCGATGCCCTGTCTCGATAGTCCAACGACCAGGGACCTGTATAAGGATGTGCTTATGGATTACCCAGCTCCCACGAGTGTGAGCACCATCACAACGCTGGTAATCAAGCAATAATCCTAAGGGCTCTACTAATATGTATATCAGCGATATGCTAAAGAAACACATGCACATATTAAAGCAGAGACAAACCAAGTATCATACTACCATTTCGAGCAAGATTGTATATACAACTGTAAATATCCCAAGCTTCCATCAAGTAATATACAAACTAGTATGATACAGTAATGGCCTCTAGGGCATATACACTAACAATCTCCCACTTGCACTAAGGCCATGTATTGGCGTATCGCAGACCTATCATCTCGATCAGCCGCTCGAACTGAGTCTGGGGCAAGGCCTTGGTGAATGGATCTGCTGTGTTATCTTCTGAACCAACCCTCCGAACCTCGATCTCCTGGCGATCCACGATCTCCCTGATCAGGTGATACCGCCTCAAAATGTGTCTGGATTTCTGATGGGACCTGGGTTCCTTCGCTAAAGCTATAGCCCCGTTGTTGTCGCAATACAGAGGTATTGGGTCAACAATGGACGGAACCACCTGAAGTTCTTTCAAGAACTTCCTCATCCAGACAGCTTCTTTTGCGGCATCAGATGCAGCGATGTATTCCGCTTCCATAGTCGGGTCAGCAACGGTTTCCTGTTTGGAGCTCTTCCAACACACTGCCCCTCCATTGAGGGTGAAGACAAAACCCGACATGGACTTGGAATCATCCTTGTCTGGAGTCAGAAAAGGCCTCAATCTGGAGGTCTTTTCCACCATACACCAAGAACATCTCCTTAGTCCTTCTCAGGTATTTGAGAATGTTCTTTACTACTATCCAATGTTTCTCCCCAGGATTTGACTGATACATGCTTACCACACTCAGTGCATAAACCACATCCGGTCTGGTACACAACATCGCATACATTATAGAGCCTACCGCAGAAGCGTAGGGTATAATAGACATGCGATCCTTCTCCAAATCAGTCTTGGGAGACATCTCTTTGGAGAGGGTGATCCCGTGACAAGCCGGTAGATTATCGCGCTTAGAATCTTCCATACTGAATCTCTTCAGTATGGTGTCGATGTACCTGGACTGTGAAAGTCCTAATATCCTCTTGGATCTGTCATGGTAGATCCGGATACCCAGAATGTATGAGGCATCACCCAGGTCTTTCATGGAGAACCTGTGTGACAAGAACCCTTTGACAGATTGTAGCATAGGAATGTCATTTCCTATTAAGAGAATGTCATCCATGTATAAAACGAGGAATACTACAGTTCTTGCTACAAATCTATAATAGATGCATGGTTCATCTGGATTTTTGATAAAGCCAAATTCCTTGACCGTCTCATCAAAACAGATGTTCCAACTCTGTGATGCCTGCTTTAGTCCATAAATGGACTTAAGCAACTTGCACACCTTTCCGCTGCTCCCACTCTGAATGAAACCCTCTGGCTGGTCCATATAGACACACTCCTCTAAATGTCCATTTAGAAAAGCTGTCTTTACGTCTGTCTGCCAAAATCTCATAATCGTGGAAGGCAGCAATGGCAAGAAGGATCCGAATGGATTTCAGCATAGCTACTGGAGAAAAGGTTTCGTCATAGTCCAAACCAGGTCGCTGACGAAAACCCTTTGCAACCAGTCTAGCTTTATAGGTCTCAACCTGTCCATCTACACCAATCTTCCTTTTGAAGATCCACTTGCATCCTACGGGTTTTACCCCATCTGGAGCAATGTCCAACGTCCATACTTTGTTGGTGTACATGGACTCCATTTCGGTCCGCATTGCATCCAGCCATTTTACTGAGTCGACGCTCTGAATGGCTTGCTGGAAGCTAGTAGGCTCATCACAATCTATGATGCAATCCTCTCTATCCCCATCAATGAGAAAACCGTAGTATCTCTCGGGCGGATGAGACTGCCTACTACTCCTGCGGAGTGGCGTGGGAATGTCCTGATCTTTCGAACCCTCTGGTTCTATTAAGCTTTCAGTAATAGCTGGTGGTTCTGGAATTTCTTCCAGTTCTATTGCGCTCCCACTTAATTCCTTTTCTATGAACTGGTGTTCTATAAAGTGGGCATGGCGAGAAATAAACACCTTTTGTTCCTCTTCGCAATAGAAGAAATATCCCTTGGAGTTCTTTGGATATCCCACAAACTTGCATTGTACTGAGCGTGCCTCAAGCTTGTCCGCATGCTGCTTTTTTACAAAAGCTGGACATCCCCATGTCTTAATGTGATTAAGATAGGGTCTCTTCCCACACCACATCTGATATGGTGTAGTAGGCACAGTCTTAGTTGGAACTCGGTTCAAAAGGTATGCAGCTGATTCTAGCGCATATCCCCAGAACGATCGCAACAACTCAGCGTTACTTATCATGGACCGTACCATATCCAATAGGGTTCAGTTCCGTCTCTCCGATACACCGTTATGTTGCAGAGTGTATGGAGTAGTAAGCTGAGAGAGAATTCCATTCTTTTTTAAGTAACCCAGTAACTCGGCACTTAAGTATTCACCACCTTGATCAGATCTTAGTGTCTTTATACTTTTGCCTGTTTGTTTTTCTACTTCATTCTTATATTCCTGGAATTTTTCAAAAGCCTCGGATTTATGTTTCATTAAGAAGACATAACCGTACCTTGAAAAGTCATCCGTAAAAGTAATGAAGTAAGAATAACCGCTTCGCGCATGTGTAGACATTGGACCGCACACGTCGCTGTGTACGAGTCCCAAGAGCTCGCTCGCTTTTACTCCGTGTCCAGTGAACGGAGTCTTTGTCATCTTTCCTCTGAGACAGGTTTGACAAGTTTCATACGATTGATATTCGAACGGATCCAAATATCCTTCTGTGTGTAACTTATTCAACCTTCTCTCATTGATGCGACCCAATCTACAATGCCATAAAAAAGTTTTATTGATTTCTGGAGACTTTCTTTTGTGTGTATTCTGAACATTGAAAATCTGTGGTTGGTTTAAAACGTATATACCGTTGTTCAATGTACCTGACGCAATCAAAGCTTGATTAAGGTGAATGTTCACTACATTACTTACAAATGCAAATTCATAACCTTCTTTAGATAATAAAGATACAGAAATGATATTACAGGTTAAATTTGGTACATAATAACAACTACGCAAAACCAAAAAGTGTCCATCCGACAATCCCAGGCGATAGTCCCCCACGGCCTCAGCATCCATGCTAGCACCGTTTGCAACTCTGAGGGTCATGTCACCTGCCTTCAAAACTCTACGCTTTCTCAACGCCTGCAAAGAATTACAGATATGAGATCCTGATCCGGTATCCAATACCCAGGATGTAGAGTTTATTGATAGACAGTTTTCAATAACATACACACCTGAAGCTGAAGCCGCAACTCGCTTCAAATCCTGTGTTCTGGCCTTCCAAGCCTTGCAATCCTGTTTCCAGTGACCATTTTTATGACAATAGAAGCATTCTTCCTTCCCCACCAGCTTTCCCGCTACCTTTGTTGCTTTTCCTTTTCCCTTCGTATCCACTTTACCGACACCGCCTCTTGGTTTGGCGGGGGCTTTCTTCTTCTTACCCTTGGCTTTCGCCCTGGATCTAGAAGAGGAAGATCCTCCTACAAACAAAGTGGATGTCTCCCTGCTTTTCTGCAGGGTGCCCTCAGCACTCCTCAACATGTTCAGAAGTTCGGAAAGTTCAACCTCCTTTCCTTGCATGTTGAAGTTAAGGATAATCTGGGCGTAAGTGGAAGGAAGGGACTAGAGAATCAAATCAGTATAGAGTTCATTCTCCAACGTGGTCCCAAGGTCCACGAGCTCCTCTATGTAGCCAATCATCTTAAGCACGTGTTCCGCTACCGATGATCCGACGGCCAACCTTGCCGAAAACAACTTCTTCGACACTTCGTATCTGGCGATACGAGACTGCTCTCCATACAGTTCTTTTGTATGAAGAAATATGGACTCTAGGTCCATATTCTCGTGCCTCCTCTGATGTTCGTTGTCCATCGAGGCTAGTACGAGGCATTTGGCCTTCGCGCAATCTATTTCCCAGGTCTTGTAGATTTCCCTATCTACGACACTGGTTTTGGGACCTGGGACAGGGGGAGCTTTGGTGGTAAGGACATATCCCAACTTGTCGTAAGTGATTGCCATCTTGACATTCCTGAGCCAATCTTTGTAGTTTGGCCCTGTCAATATGTTTTTATCTAGTAATAACTTAAGTCCGGTCATGTTGAATGGTCGCTGCAATTAGGAGAGAGAAAAGAAACACTTTAGCATGATGCTCTTGCAAGTTTAGAGTGGTTATTAGTTTGTCTAAACTGGATGGCTCCCACTATCTCTCGAATCCCTTCTCAAACCGTAAAGAAAGGATTAGTCAGGATCAATCTCACCGTACAATACTTGCTTAACCGTTCAGCCAGGCCAGTGTCGGTACTTCGAGAGAGGTTTTCCAACGCTTTCGCGAAGTTCCTTAATTTAAGAACCTCTTTTCCCTGGGGGCGTAGCCCCGCTAACACCTTTCTACACACCTACTAAGTTTATAGCATTGATCGTTAAGTGAGAGTTTTCCCGAGGAGTAGCATATACTCACAGTAGGATCGGGATCCAAATATCATCGCGTGATAAAACCGAAGGAATCCTACCAGAATTATCACACTCCAAATGGTATGCAGCGCCAGCAAGTTTCAGTACTTATGAAACTCCCGATGTGGATTTTTGCCCCATGCTCTTATGACCTTGACTTTGGCCAAAATATCATAAGTCACATGTCAAGTTCTACCCGTCATTCTCCTGGTTAATTTGGACCCACCCGTACCTACCCTTGACTTTGGCCAAAATAGCAGCACGACTGTCCCAAACCAACGCATCTATCTATGCTGCACATGAATGCCCAATAGCTACCAATCACTATGCCTTGACTTTGGCCAAAATACATAGCTTGAATACTTTTTGACCATTCATGTGGAATGACGGAGGGCTACAAATGGTTTTGGCGAAACCGTGAACGTAGTGAACTTGATATAATCGATGGAACGAGATAGCTTTTAAAAGGAGTGGTTCAAGCTCCGCGTTTTTAAAAGTTTAGTTTTGAAAATAACCGGGTGGTTTTCAAAGTGTTCCAATCGACTTTTACTTGGTTTATTTTCTTGCATTACTTCTTTTAATGCGTCCCATCATATAATCCTACCATTGCAGAAAACAACCAAAATATGACGTACGCTTATGCCATTCGCATTCGCCACGGGGCCCGTCATCACCCGTTAGGTTACTTAACTAACGACAGAGCGGGGGCTGGGCTAGCGCGGCTGTAAAACATAAGCAACGCCTAAATAGTTATCATATATAAATATATAGCAATGATAGACATTACATATCACAGATGAATACATTAGATATACTAGGAATCCGCAATCCGTTCGAGCCTGCAACGAAAAGCGGATTACACGGTTGCGGTGAATAGCCAAATACCCCACCCAAGACCCCTACGGGTGCGGCAAACTACCCGCCAAGTACCCGAAGTGAAGCAACCTCCCTCAACACCGTGAGTAGGCCACTCGGCACTTCGAGATACCCGGTAGTTTATGCACCCCCTCCATGGGTCTATCCTAGGAGCAAAAACAGTAAAAAGAATTATACAATGACGGCTACAACCCCGACCCGGTTGTGCGGCCATACAAATATTATTACATCAATTTACATATTACAATGAATGAAAGAAAAAGAAACACTCATCTCACATCCACCCCGGCTATTCACCCACGACAATCCAACGCATTCATATACACATACCATCATCAAACACAGATCACAGATATGTATAACCCCGACTAATCGACATATAGCGATTAGCCGACGTTCAATACATATAAACATCACATATATAACCCTTTAGTCAAAGTGTAGTGAAGTCCGATCAAAAAATACGGATTTATAGGCCCCCAAAAACAAATTTCATTTCTGGAAAACCTGGGCACATATAAACCATCTTAAAAATCCCAAAACCAAGCCAGAAAAACACTGCACCAAACTCGACCCAGAACCGAGCCAAAACGGCCGCGGTTGCGCGGCAATAGCTTGCTATTGCCGCGGAACCGCGGCGCTTTGAGCGAATCTCTGGATCGTTTTTGGTGGCTTTCTTCACAAAACCCTGAGATGATTTTTAGAGTATGATTTATTTTATTTTGAACAGAAAAATTTTTAACAGAAAGTTAGGGTTTTGAAAACTCGGTTTTGCGATTTTTCCGATTGAACTTCTATACACTTTTACTACCTAGCTAGTTTATGTTTAGTTAGGCTCTGATACCACTGTAAGTCCACTTTGCCCACCCCGGTGCTTGTGGGGAGGCGGAAAACGGAATAAAAAACGGATTTTTATCACTTTAGGCAACATGGACTAGACAAAGAAAGATCTTTGTTAAACAAAAACAAGCTAAAGCTAACTAGAAACTAGCTAAGGGTAGAAGTAGTTATACCTAGGGCTTTATGTCCTTCTCTCCTTCCTCCTTGGAGTAGTAGAAAGGGATCACCTTTGTCGTCTTCTCACGTCGAAGAAGGATCCACCCGAAAGCCTCAACCTTTGGCTTCAACTCTGAGCTAGAAGTAACTAGGGTGCTAGAAGTGCTAATCCTAGAACCCTAGATGAGAGTAGAGATTATCAAGAAGAGGTTTTTCTCAAGCTCAAGTGTTTCTCAACACATGAGAGGGGAGAGCTTGAGGGAGAGGAAGAACAAGAGAAAGAGAGAGAAAGTAAATGATAGAATGAGAGAATAAACAACCATTCTCACATATATGTGTGAATTATTTTAAATTGATAATTAGCTAGATAATTGTCATGGTTAATCAAGACATGACCATTATCATTTCATATTTAATGCTAATTGCAAGGATCAAAGAGCATCTTTTATATGGAATGATGATGGTTAACATGTCAACTAAGGTCAACAAGTCAAGATAGTCAAATGGTCAACAACCATAACCATGCACAATTATATTAAACTAATATCAATTAACCATAATACACACATAAGCATTAGGGTTAATAAAATGACCATGGTCATTAACCCTAATCAAAGTCCTCTCCCTCTGTCTCAACTGTGCATACGCACCGGTATTCGTGATCCGAGGAACACGAATACAAAGAGATAAAACCAATCCCAAATCATATACTAGGATCCGGCCTAAACCAAAGCCCGCTAGTATAAGCTGTCCGGACAGCAAACGTGCACAAGTGCGCGGATGTGAACGAACCCTGTCGCAAAACCATGCGACCTCTACTCATTTTGCCTAAATGCGAATAGCTCTCTGTGTGGGACTCTAAAGACTCGACACTACGCTGGCAGTGGGTTTAACCACAGACCGCAAGCGGCACTAGCTGTACGTAACGGTCCCCAGGTAGATGCCGATAAGAAGACTGACGAGGTGACCCCATCTGAACTCCTACTGAGCCTGTATGTGACAGTCTCCGTACAGTCCGGTCTGTTCGTCTGATACATCGCATGGCGGGCGTAGGGGGCGGTGAACGTCAGTCCCCTAATAGCGGTACAAGTCGTGTCGGAGTGTAGCCCAGAACACCCTGAGATAACACTGGAAACCTACCAGTATATCTCGCTTGCCTTGGCCAGGGACTACTTGTGTAATGGCTCTCCTGGACACAGCGCGATGTCAACCCCCAATACCGGGAGAGACGAATCCTGTCTAACCGTCACTGCCTCCAAGTGCTTCGGAACTGCACCCAAAAACTACCTGTTTGCACGACTCCTTTGAGCCGTGGTAGGGTAGTAATCAAAGTGCAGTGGGAACACACTCGAGGCGAAGTGACAGTGTCAAGTCAGCGGACTAAGCTGTACTCATGTCACCTGGGAACTGATAACTGACGATAGGTATAATACCAACCAACAGTCCCCGACGAGTCCTGTCCAGTGTACTCGTAACCTAACGAGCACCCACATACTATCTCAAGTACGACGTACTGACGGCTGTGGGACAGACCGTCTCCTACACTGGGATGAGAAGAGCATACGCTAGTCTACTCCGGAGTATCGATGCTCTGTCTCGATAGTCCAACGACCAAGGACCTGTATAAGGATGTGCTTATGGATTACCCAGCTCCCACGAGTGTGAGCGCCATCACAACACTGGTAATCAAGCAATAATCCTAAGGGCTCTACTAATATGTATATCAGCGATATGCTAAAAGAAACACATGCACATATTAAAGCAGAGACAAACCAAGTAGCATACTACCATTTCGAGCAAGATTGTATATACAACTGTGAATATCCTAAGCTTCCATCAAGTAATATACAAACTAGTATGATACAGTAATGGCCTCTAGGGCATATACACTAACACATGTAACCATGGTCGGCTGAGTAGAGCATTGTAGCATGTCTTGGCGTCTATGACATGGAACTTAATGTCCGTGACGAGTAGCCCAAAGCGTAGCGTCAGTATCACAGACCCAAGAGTTCTTGATGATTGAGAGTCGAATCAGGAGATGGTGATCTTGTCCCGAGCGAGGTGCTGGGCGCTCATGCAGATTTCTTTTAACACCCGCACGTTGAGGAGATTAACGGAAGACCTATTGTCGACCAAGATTTTTCCTATCTTTATATCATGGCAATACCCTGAGACATAGAGGGGGCGATTGTGTTCGCACGTCCCTAGGAGAAGGTCTTCATCACCGAAAGTGACATCGGCCGTGTGCACTTCTTCCAATTCATCCTTCATCTTTTCTTCCGTGAGAAAAGCTTGGAATTGCTCCGGCTCCTGTACTGCCTTGATTAACGAATCTCTTGCTTCATTTGATAGTAGAAGGGCGTAAAGAATGCTGAGCTGCGAGGGTAGCTTTCTCAGATGCGCTAAGACGTTGTAATCCACCTTATTTTTCTTTGGCGGGTCTTTGGCAGTTAGCTCTTCCATGACTTGGTCATCTAGGGTGATATCCTCAGAGACCTTTTCTTTCCCTTTATCTTTTTTGTTTGAGGGTCCGAGATTCTTTTCGGGTAGCGTCCGATTACGCAGCCGGATATTTTCGCAGACCTTCGGCTCTTCTTCTTTTCCCGAGGTGGACTCTTTAAAGAGGGGGCTAAGAGCCAGCTCCTCGTTAGAATCGCTCCCGAACGTGAGAACTTGCGATCCCCCGGCATTAACCATGCGACAATCACCGGTAGTTCTGTTAAGCCTTTCGGTCGTACCTTTCCGCTCCCGATGAGTTTTTCGTTTCTCCCGCTTGAAATGTTGTCGGTGAGCAACGTATCCCTACCACCATTTATTGAAAGCTTTGCATTCTTCGGTGGGGTGCGAAATCTTCCGATGATACAAGCAGTAGGAGGGGTGCATTTCCGCTTCACCAGTAATGTTTCCTTCAGAGGATGGTAGCTTCATACCCATTGATATGGCTTTAGCAAACCTTTTCCTCATCTTGAATTTGCTTTTATCTGCGGTGGACGTACTTTGCTCCAGCGGGTGTGTCTTAACTCTTTCGTTAAATCGCTGTCGCTTGGCCCTTTCAAATATGGCCGTCTCGCATTCCCGATCAGCTTTACTTTTTAAAAGAGCTTCATTGAGGAATGCGTCGATTGTTTGATCCGATGGCCCCAGAATTTCTGGTTCAGGATTTGTCCCCATCTTTTCAGTGCAAGGAGTTTCCTCATCGTATGTAAACGAATGGGAGATCATATGACAACTCGCCACGTATTCCTCAGATTCATCTGACGAACTGTCTCCCTCATCTTCCTCTTGAAAGACGTGGTTGAGGAACTCTTGGAGTGTAATAGGAGTCCGTGCTTTCTGGTTGTATTCCTCCAGCGCGTCAATTTGTTTTTGTAAGTCCATGCGCTTGTCGCCAGGCTTCACGGGCTTCTTTGATTTCTTTTTCTTCTTCTTTGAAGATTTTGACGGCTGGTTATGAGTGCTTGGGCCACCACCATCGGTCTTTGGAGTTGGACGCGGCTTCAACATTCCTTCAATGATCTGAGGTTCCAACGGGTTTTTCCACCTGATCGCTGGGCACGTTTGAAGATCGTTTAGTCTCCTTTTTGTCTTGGCTGATAGCACAACCTCCCATGGGGCTTTTTCAACGAGAGAGCACATTGCCCCCGGCGTGTTCATCCTTTTAGGGGTGTGAGGCTGCGACGGATTCACCTTCCATCTGTCGGACAATGCGAACTTGCCCTGTTGGTACAGGTCTTCGATCCAATTTTTGAAGACGTAGCAATCCTCAATCGGATGACCCAATACTCGGTGGTAAGGACAGTAGTTGGGATCATTGACATCATTTGGCTGCGACGGACGTCTTGGATCCGGCAGATTTATGAGTCGGTTACGCAATGCCAGCTCAAATAGTCTTCTCGTTTTATCTCGAAGAAACGAGTAAGGACGTCCTAGCCTTTCCTCAAGGGGCGTGCGCGGACGCATATTATTTTGACGGACAGCCGGTTTCGAGTTGCTCGGCTGTTGTTGAGCATTAGCGACAATGATCGCTTTTCCCTTCCCCTTCTCGTTTCGAGAGTCTGGCTTTGGAGGGGGCGGTCTATGGCCCATCTGGTCCATTTGAGCTAGCTTGTCGATCAGGGCCTGGAAGGTAGTCGGCTTGAAGAACATCATAAATTGGGATATGGTCGCCTGCGGATCGAGGGTTCCCACAAACATACCCACTGCTGGCACTTCTTCAATGCGTTGCTCGCATTTTGACCATAAGTTCCGCCACCGTATCGCATACTGAACCCATGTTTCGCTTGGCTTCACTCTGGCATTAATCAATGCCGTTATCGGAGTGCATTCGCTGGCGTTTGCGAAACGCTGGGAAACAGCAGTTCCATCTCCGCGAATGTCTTGATAGAGTCATTTGGGAGCTCGGAGTACCACTCGAATGCTGTATCCGATAGGCTACCAACTAACTGGCGAAGCAACAATTTATCATCACCGCCGGTGTTGCCGCAAAGCGACCTGAACTGGGCAACATGCTGGTGGGGATTTCCCGTCCCCTTATAAACATGAAATTTCGGTATTGTATAGCCCGGCGGGTACTTGATCTGATCGTACCAGCTCGGATATGGTCGTCCTGTTTTTACGACCTGACCGACTGCCTCAGTCGCCTGATGAACCCGTATCTGTTGGGCTATATGTTCGTCCAAGTCAGCTTTGGAGATTGTCTCCTCCTTGGCTGTTGACAGAGCCGGTGGAGGATTTGACGTTTCTCCCCTGTCGTCTTCAAGGACGATTGGAGGATCTTCAGCAGGAGGATCTTGTTGGATCATCATACCCACCATGTCCTGGAATAGGAGGGCCATTCTCTTTATGTTGGTTGCTTGTTCCGCAGCCTCTTTATCCTTCTTCTCCAATATCCTGCGAAGGAATTCAGCTTCAGTTTCTTGCTCCTGGCGTTGATCAGAGGACGCTTCAGGGCTTTCTTTTGGCCCAATGAGTGCGGCCATCACGTTCATCATTTCTTGGAGCTTCTGCTGTTTCTCCTGAGCTTTGGTCACTGACCGTGTAAGCGGTCTATGACTTGTAGATGCACGGCTGTCCTCTTTACCAGACGCCATGTAGACGGTATGGACTACAATGCCCCTGGACTTAGGGCGTTTGGGCTCACCGCCATTGGCATTTGCCGCAGGCGTAGGGACCTTCTACGGCCTTCTTCTCTTGTGGGCCGTTGAAGTTGAAGGGGCCGTTGCAGTGGGCACCCTGGCGGTTGTCGTCCTTTGCTGTTTGACGGGACGATTCTTTTCTTCTTGCACTTTCATCCTCTTCTGCTGGCGAGAGTGATCTTGGTCGATTATGGAATCTTGAACCCTCCGCCAGACCTTATAAATCTTGGAGGATAGCCGTTGAGGGGGCTGTTCCAGCTTCGTTTCTGTAACCCTCTCCGCAGGTGGAGGAGACCTTTTTAGCGTAGCAGTCGGAGAGTTCTTGCGTACCCTCCTTAGTGGTTCAAAGCTGTTCCCAGTTGGAATAGCAGCATTAACTTCCACCACTGGAGCGGGTGGAGTTAGCCCTGAGGGGGAGTTGCCCCCGGCCTTCCTTACTCGGCGCCAGTGGCGACGTCGAGCGTGACGAACTGTTGGGACTGGCTCGGCGATAGGGACAGCTTCGTCTTGCCCCCTGTCCGAATGAGGCGCTGCTGGTGCCAGTCTCTTAAAGACTGATGTTGTCTTTTGAGTGGCGATGTCCAGTCTGTCAAAGACAGACCCTCGAGTAGGAGCAGGAGCCGGAATAGTCAGCCTTGAAAAGACCGACTCTTTAACAGGAGAAGCCACCTTGACGACTTCAGGTGCAGAGGTGGCTACCTTCCTCGGGATGGCCACTTCAGGGTTCATGGGCTTCTTGGCGGGCCCATCAAAGTTCTGGTTCAGCCTGGTAAAGACAGAAGCTGCCGGTTTGATATTGGACGACGCGTTGAAAGGGGCCGTTGTAGCAGTGAGCCGATCGATGACCGACTTCTTGTGCGCTTCTGGTGCGGGCACTGGAATAGTGAAGCTTGCAGGCGGGAGCATGGTCCCGAAAAACAGACCGGTGGTGGCCTGGGTCACTTGTTTCACCGGCATGGCAAGGATGGAGGCCGCTTGAGGCCCATAAGCTATACCTCCAGGTGAGGTGGAGCGTCGGTTGTACTTGCATTTCGAGCAGCTCGAGCAGTTGGAGGCCATTGATGCTTGATTTCTGCGCCAGGAAAAAGACCAAATCTTAGTAACTTGAAACCCAAAGGCAACCATTAACAAACCGTGATTCGTTCATGAAGACGACATACGAAGTGTGGATTGGAAAGAGGAAAAGGTCCCACTGGGCGTGCCAGAATCTGTTCCCCTCCGAATGGCGGCCGAGATTGGACGTCTTGCCTGAGATTCGGGGCAGATGCTATTTGGTTTTATCCGTCTACCTCTCCGAAGATGCCAAGTTGATTTATGGCACCGTGTATCGGAGGTTTAGACGGATGCGGCCGATGTAGTAGACTTCGTCAGATCCCCCCTCGCTTGAGGGGTGTTTGATTGTGGGGACGCTCTTCCCTGCAGGCGCAAGCCCCTGCAGTTAATTATACTACCGCATCGCGGTAACCACTTTCTCCTTCTCCAGAATTTCACTTCGTGTCGTGTGTGTTTGTTTTGTTTGTGGTTGCCCGTGGATTGTATACGGAGACTAAGTGATGCCGTCACCCATAGGACGTGGATTAGTCCAAATCCGTATTTACTTAGATTTGGGTTTGGGGTTTTAGTTTAAGAATACGTTAGCCGTATTTGAGGCTAAGATCAACTTAAACGTTCGTTAAGGATACATTAGTCTGATTTGAGACTAAGATCAACTTAACGGAGAGAGCATTTATGGGCTCTATTATTCCAGTTTAGGGACGTAGTGGTCCATTTAATATATGGCCGTCAGGACCCGTCACCTCTCTGACGACGTTGAAGGATTACAACGACAGGTGTCAGAGGAGTTCGGAGATGTACCCTTGAACCAAAGTTGATTGAGGGTCTTATAGTCCAATTTGGGGCTAAAGTCTGTTTGAATGTTTATGGATACGTTAGCCATATTTGAGGCTAAGATCAACTTAAACGGGATCTTTTAGATCCAACAAAAGAGCATTTCGGGGCTCTATTGTTCCAGTTTAGAGACGTAGTGGTCCATAGTTAGTTTAGGGACATTGCGGTCCATTAGTAGTTTAAGAACATTGCGGTCCATTTCCAGTTTAGGGACATAGGGGTCCAACATTTCCGTTTTAGGGACGAATATTAGTTTAAGGACGCATAAGTCCATGGGTTTAAGGACCCCATGGTCTGTATTAATGTGTGGTTGTCGGGACCCGTCGCCTCTCTGACGTCGTTGAAGGATTACAACGATAGATGTCAGAGGAGTTCGGAGATGTACCCTTGAACCGGATGTAAATTGATTTAGGAGAGCAGTCTTGCTCAGTCAATTTAATTTGAGGACTTACGGCCATGATTGGGCTAAGTCCAGTTGAGAATATTCAACGTTTTTTTATTTTTGGCCTATTAGGCCTGTGCTAGGGCTTGGCCTCTGTTTAATAATGCACTGCATTTTATTCTGGCCTGCTAGGCCTTTTTGATTTGGGCTCTGTCCCTTTATTTATGATGCAGAGCATCTGTCATTTTCAGGGTTCTACCCCCTTTTTTTTTAAAATAATGCATAGCATTTTATTAGGCCTGTTAGGCCTTTTTTAATTGGGCTTGGCCCTTCTATAAATAATGTAAAGCATTAATTATCTGACAGTGGCTTGTCAGGCGCTTTGCGCCAATTATTGAGCGCAAGCGCATGTGGAGGTGACACGTGTCACGCTCAGGTGAGAGCAAGCGCAGTGCGCGGTGCGCCGCGCCAGTGCGCTGCGCTGTTGCGCTGCTGACACGTGGCGCGCTCTGGTGAGTTGCGCCAATTTCAGAGATCAATGCTCTATCTTAAAAACGCATAACGTAAGTTATTCTGGTGCTGACATGTGGCGCTCTCTGGTGGCTTGCGCCAACCCAAGAGCGCAACAGTGTAGATTTACAAGTGCAAGGCACTATTTTAATTTCTTGATCAAAGAAAAGAATCTTTAAGATTCCAGAACCAATGGTTCATAAAAAAGCAATGCTTTTGTTATTTATTATATTTTTTATTGAAGATCCTTGATCTCGTTTTTAGATCAATGATCTATTCAGAAGAAATTCTTCTTTTTATAAAGGTTTTACCTTTTTTCTTCTTTTTGAATTCTTCTCAGAGTTCTTTAGAGGAGTTCTCTCTTTGTTTCTTGAATTTCTCTCTTCTCCATGTTGTGTTGTGAAATTGGGGTCTAGGGGCCTTTATATAGTGCCCATTAATTTGTTAAATTTGTTAAAGACATCCTTCTCTGAGTGATTTGGGGAATTTTCCCCACCGTTGGATCTTTGATCCAAGGGCTTCTGTTTTACAGAAGACAATCTTCTTATTTTAACAAGAACAGAAAGATCTTACTGGAATTTTAATTCTGTTTGGCGCAGATGCACCAGCGCTTGACACGTGTCGCACAGCGCAGAGCAACTGCGCTAGCGCAACTGCGCTGCCACGTGTCGCGCAGCGCAACTATGCTGCCACGTGTCGCGCAGCGCAGCGCAACTGCGCTAGCGCAACTACGATGCCACGTGGCGCGCAGCGCATAGCGCACCGCAACTGCGCTGCCACGTGTCGCGCAGCGCAGAGCGCAGACATCTGAAGCGTTGCTTCTTTTAATTTGTTTTTAAATAGAGCCTTGCTCTGATTGGGCGCGCTGCCTTGGGCGCTGCGCTGACGTATCAGCTTTTGACACGTGGCGCGTTGCGCAAGGAATTTGAAACGTTGCTTCAATTTTTGAATTTTGAAATTCAAACAGAGCTTTGCTCTGATTGGGGGAAACAATCTTGTTACATACTATACTACAATATACTGCATCCAATTGAATAGAACAGTTCATATTGTTTAAATTGTACATTCCGTAATTACCAGTTTATCATTTTACGGTTATATGATATCCGTTTGCATCCATATCATATAGTATACATATAGCTGCATCTATAGATCTCATTATTACATAATACTGTTATTTCAACACCCCATGTTTAATAAAGTGCATTCTAATTAGTATTGGAAATATAAAAAAGTAACCCCAATCGATAATTGTGCATCCATACCATTTATTTTATACCTATTCGCATACCATGTTACACTATTTCATTTTATTGTTATATTAGTACTCCATACTTGATTGTGTGCACCCATATTTACTACAGTTGATTATGAGCACCCACTTGATACCTGTGCACTACTTGACATGACCTGATACACTATTTGACATGACTTGATACATGTGCACTACCTGACATGACCTGATGCACCACAGCTTGACTTGGTACCTGATCTTGTTACTAATGCCAACAAATCTTGACCTGTTGTCCCTACGGATATATCCTGCTTTGTTTACAGACAAACCTATACCTGCTTGATCCTGTGTTGGCATTAGGTCCAGATTTATCAATACCTGACTTACACACATAACCTTGGGGGTATGGGGAAATCAAGAATGTAGCTGAACGTAACTCAAAGGGCTATTATATCATTTTACCATGGTCCCGTGCGGAATGAACGAGACATAGACTCACAGTCTATTATATCATTTTACCGTAGTCCCGTGGGGAATGAACGGGACATAGACTCTCAGTCTATCATATCATTTTACCGTGGTCCTGTGGGGAATGAACGGGGCATAAACTGATGGGTTACGATGAGGATTACATTAATTGATTTTGAATAACTTTAGAGTAGATAACCCTATAGCACAGTATAGACTACTCACTGCACTTCACCTGTATATAACCTGTTCACTGATCTTTATTCATGTTACTATTTATTTCCTGATAACTTGTACCGTTTATACTTCATGCCTGCATATTTCATTACATCCTGCTTACTTAGAATTATTGATGTTATGACGCACTGACGTCTGGGTTTTGCATGGCCCAGCAGGCTGTCCAGGAGTATTTTGATCAACAGGCCAAGCAATGAGGACCTGTTATTAGTTTAGTTTAGTTTCCTTTCACTATTTCATTCCTGATGTGAGCCCGCATTATGGGACATACATTCCAGTTTATTATTGTACTTAGATCTTTTGTTTCCGCATTATTCTATTTCATGACTCGTTTATTCTGGCTTATGGACATGTACTAGATAGTTTATTTTACTTATACTGTTCTTGATATCTCTAGGCAGCCGTAATGTGACTGTGGAAGGTTCTTTCCTAGCTACAGGTAGCATGATTGGCTCTGTCACGTGCCGATCTTAGCGCACTCTGGGAAGCGGGGCGTGACAGGGTTTTTTGGTATCAGAGACATAGGATATAGGTTAATCGGGTTTGATTCTTTTGTAGTTGGGTATTGGACCCAATACACGAATCAGAATACTCATAACTAGGAACATGTCCTGCCATATTGTTATCATGATTCTTGAATCATATCTTTCTATTGACTCTTGTCTTGACGATATGCAAACAACTTTGCATCTCGACCTGAAATCTTTTGGTTCCCTATTGTTTCTCCCTGTTCCTTTGATTCTGATACTAGGATTAGTGCAACTTGAACAGAGTTATGTGATTGTAATTATGAACTGCAGCATGGTTACAATGCGGTACTCTATTTAAGTAACTTGGACTCCTGGTCTTGATTCATTTCCTTGATTCATGGTCGTGAAATTTCCTTGGTTCTCTCAGTTTTATTGCTTACCAGTTCATGTTTTGCAGATTTCTTGATGATCGATACTGGCAGTAATGAAGTTATCTTAGGAATGGATTTTCTCGGCACTTTCCACACTCACATTAATTGTAGAGCAAAGAAAGCGATTTTCCAGATTCCCGAACATCCGGAGGTTGTTTTGGAGTTAGCAGTTCTGTCGGGCCAGTCGAATTTAGGGCTAGACCGACAAGCACCTTTCTTGCGTCGATGGAAGTTGATCAGGAGGAAGCGTCAGCTGTAGTTCGAGAGTTCACGGACATGTTCGAGGACATCTCGGGTTTACCGCCAAAACGAGATGTGGAGTTCGCGATCGATCTTGTTCCTGGTGCAGCGCCAATCTCAAAGGCGTACTATCCGATGGCACCAGTGGAGTTGGAAGAAGTCAAGAAGTAGGTTACCGAATTGCTAAAGAAGGGTTGGATTCGTAGCAGTAATTCACCTTGGGGAGCTCCAGTTCTTCTAGTCAAGAAGAAAGATGGCACAAGAAGGATATGCATCGATTATCGAGAATTGAACCAGGTGACTATTAAGAACAAGTACCCGATCCCTCGCATTGGCGAATTATTCGAGCAACTCAGTGGCGCGAGGGTATTCTCGAAGCTGGATTTGCGATCCGGATATCATCAAGTTCGAATTAAATCAGAGGATATTTGCAAGACTGCGTTCCGAACTCGGTATAGACATTACGAGTATTTAGTGATACCATTCGGAGTCACGAATGCACTGGCAATATTTATGGACTTGATGAACCAAATCTTTTCACCGTTCTTGGACCAGTTTATAGTGGTGTTCCTTGATGATATTCTGGTCTATTCGAGAATCCTGGAAGAACATGCAGAACACTTGAAGATCGCACTGCAGACATTGAGGCAAGAAAGATTATATGCAAAGATGAGCAAGTGCGAGTTTTGGCTTGAAGAAGTAAAGTTTTGGGGCATGTTGTATCCGGAGATGGAATCGCTGTTGATCCCGAGAAGATTGCAGCAGTTCAAGATTGGCCGATTCCGAAGAACATAGCAGAGATCAGAAGTTTTCTTGGACTGGCCGGCTATTACAAAAAGTTCGTGGAGAATTTTGCTCTTTTGGCTGAGCCTTTGACCAAGCTTACACGCAGGGAAGTACCGTTTGTATGGACGGATAAGTGTGCATCAACTTTTGAGGCGTAGAAGCAAAGGCTGATAACCGCTCCTATTTTGACCGTACCAGACAGTTCCGGAGGATTGGTGATTCACAGCGACGCATTTGGGAATGGTTTGGGATGTGTTTTGATGCAGCATGGGAAGATTGTAGCTTACGCATCGAGACAGTTGAAGACCCATGAGAAGAATTACGCAACTCATGATTTGGAGCTTGCAGCAGTGATTTTCGCTTTGAAGATTTGGAGACACTACTTACTGGGCGAAAGGGTCGAAGTATTCACCGATCACAAAAGCCTAAAGTACGTATTCACACAGAAAGAGCTTAACATGAACCAGCGTAGATGGTTGGAGCTGATGGCTGACTATGATCTTGATCTTAAATACCATCCGGGGAAAGTTAATGTTGTGCCGGATGCGCTTAGTCGGTTGCCAGCAATTCGGATGTTGACTGCACAGAAGGAGCTTATTGAAGACTTTCGGAGATTCGAGTTGAAGATCGTGCTACCGCGTTCTTCGGGACAGTTGATGCAGTTGCAAGTACAGTCGTCGTTGATCGATAATATTAAAGCGGCACAGTTACAGGACTCAAGATTGCAGAAGTTTCGAAAACAAGTTGAAGCTGGACTTCGAACGGACTTGTTGTTTCACGAAGATGGTTCATTACGGTATGGTAGACGTTTGTGTGTGCCAAAAGGAGACATCCATGAAGAAGTTATGAAGGAGGCACACGGTTCTGCATATTCCGTACATCCAGGATGCACGAAGATGTACCGCGATCTAAGACATCATTTCTGGTGGGAAGGCATGAAAAGGGAGATTGCTCGTTTTGTGGCAAAGTGCTTGGTGTGTCAGCAAGTTAAGGCTGAACATCAAAGGGTTGCTAATTTATTGCAACCACTTCCGATTTCTCAATGGAAGTGGGAACATATAACCATGGATTTCGTGACAGCTTTACCGCGGAGTCCAAAGGGCAACAATACAGTTTGGGTGATTGTTGATCGATTGACCAAGGCAGCTCATTTCATACCATTTCGAGTTGGTCAATCAATGGAAGCGTTGGTGGAACGGTACATGCAGGAGATTGTAAGATTGCATGGAGTACCAGTGAGCATCGTGTCCGATCGTGACACCCGATTCTTATCGCACTTCTGGTGGAGCTTACAGGAAAGTTTGGGGACTCGGTTGAAGTTTAGCACAGCCTATCATCCTCAGACAGATGGCCGGTCAGAGAGAACGATCCAAACTCTTGAAGACATGTTGAGAGTTTGCATGTTAGACTTCAAGGGTTCATGGGAGGATCATCTACACTTTGTGGAGTTTTCTTACAGTGACAGCTTTCAGGCGACTATTCAGATGGCTCCATTCGAAGCGTTGTATGGTCGCAAGTGTCGCTCACCCATTTGTTGGGATGATATTGGAGAACGAAGATTGTTGGGACCGGATTTGATCGTACAAATAGTTGAGAAAGTTAATACTATCCGGAATCATCTGAAGGCAGCATAAGATCGGCAGAAGAGTTCGGCCGATACATCAAGAAGACCTCTAGAGTTCGCTGTTGGTGATATGGTATTCTTGAAGATATCACCTACTAGAGGAGTGATTCGTTTCGGGAGTCGAGGAAAGCTTAGTCCTCGATTCGTAGGGCCTTTCGAGATTATGGAGCGTGTCGGAGAAGTGGCTTATCGATTGGCTTTACCACAATCTTTAGCGAATGTTCATGACGTTGTTTACCCCAATCAGAGCAAAGCTCTATTCAAATTCCAAGGCAAGAAATGAAGCAACGCTTCTGTTTCCCCCAATCAGAGCAAGGCTCTATATTAAAAGAAATTCAAATAATAATAAAGGAAGCAACGCTTCAGCTGACCTGCGCTCTGCGCTGCGCGACACGTGGCAGCGCAGTTGCGCTGCGCGACACATGGCAGCGCAGTTGCGCTGCGCGACACATGGCAGCGCAGTTGCACTGCTCGACACGTGTCAAGCGCAGGAGCGCTTGCGCCAACTGTGCCAACACCAAAAAAGAATTAATATTCTAGAAAGATCTTTCTGATCTTATTAAAACAATAAGATTCTCTTCTGTAAAACAGAAGCCCTTGGATCAAAGATCCAACGGTGGGGAAAAATCCCTAAATCACTCAGAGAAAGATCTTTCTAACTGATTTAACAAATCAATTGGCACTATAAAAAGGCCCCTAGACTCCAAGTCTAAAAGGGGGTGGAACAGAGAGAGCTATTCAGAACTTCTCTAGAAAATTTTGAGAAGAGTTTAAAAAAAAAAGAAAGGTAAAACCCTTTGAATAAAAAGAAGAGTTTCTTCTAAAAAGATCATTGATCTAAGAACAAGATCAAAGATCTTCAATAAAAAAATATATAATAATAATAAAGGCATTGCCTTTTGATGAACCACTGGTTCTTGATATTTGAGGTAAAACCTCTCTGGAAAATAAGAAAAACTTGTTTTCTTTGATCTAAATTTGATCAAAATATAAGACAGTGCCCTGCACTTGTAAAATTTGCACTGTTGCGCTCTTGGGTTGGCGCAAGCCACCAGAGAGCGCCACGTGTTAGCCCTAGAGCAATCTGCGCCTTGCGCTTTAAAAAAAATGAGCATTGCGCTCTTGGGTTGGCGCAACTCACCAGAGCGCGCCACGTGTCAGCAGCTCAATAGCGCAGCGCACTGCGCTTGTGCTCACCAGAGCGTGACACGTGTCACTATCATATGAGTTTGCGCCTTGCGCTCCTCAATTGGCGCAAAGCGCCTGACAAGCCACGTGGGGACGCTGTCAGAGAATTTAATGCAAGGCATTATCATGGGCAGAGCCCAATAAAAAAGGTCTATCAGACCAAATAAAAGTGCTATGCACTATTAAAAGGGGCAGAGCCTAATTAAAAGGAAAAAAGTCTAAAACAGACTAAAATAAAATGCCACGCATCATTAAAAAAAAGGGCAGAGCCCAAACAGAGATCTGTTAGACCAAAACAAATGCTGTACATTTAATTAAAAGCCCAATGCTATGCATTAATAAAGGGTAGAGCCCAAGCAAAGGCCTAATAGGCCAATGATAAATAAAATGTTGAATATTTTCAACTGGACTTAACCCAATCATGGCCATAAGTCCTCAAATTAAAATTGACTGAGCATGACTGCTCTCTTAAATCAATTTACACCCGGTTCAAGGGTACATCTCTGAACTCCTCTGATATTTGTCGTTGTAATCCTTCAACGTCGTCAGAGAGGTGACGGGTCCCGACAACCACACATCAATATGGACTTAAGCGTCCTTAAACCAACTCATCGACTTAAGCGTCCTTAAACCAACCTATGGACTTAAGCGTCCTTAAACTCACGGACTTAAGCGTCCTTAAACCAATGGATCACTATGTCCCTAAACTGGAACAATAGAGCCCTAAATGCTCTTTTGTCGGATCTAAACGATCCCGTTAAGTTGATCTTAGACTCAAACTGGACTAACGTATCCTTAACAAACGTTTGAGTTGATCTTAGCCTCAAATATGGCTAACGTATCCTCAAACCATCAAACAGACTTTAGTCCCAAATTGGACTATAGATCCCCCAATCAACTTCGGTTCAAAGGTACATCTTTGAACTCCTCTGACATATGCCGTTGTAATCCTTCAACGTCGTCAGAGAGGTGATGGGTCCCGATGGCAATGCATGCAATGGACCACTATGTCCCTAAACTGGAACAATAGAGCCCCAAATGCTCTTTTGTGGGATCTAAGCGATCCCGTTAAGTCGATCTTAGTCTCAAACTGTACTAACGTATCCTTAACAAACGTTTAAGTTGATGTTAGCCTCAAATACGGCTAACGTATCCTTAAACCAAAACCCTAAACCCAAATCTAAGAAAATACGGATTTGGACTAATCCACGTTCTACGGGCGACGATATAAATTAGTCTCCGTATACAATCCACGGGCAACTACAAACAAAACAAACACCCACGACACGAAGTCAAATTCTGGAGAAGGAGAAAGTTGTTACCGCGATGCGGTAGCGTAATTAACTGCAGGGGCTTGCGCCTGCAGGGAAGAGCGTCCCCACAATCAAAAACCCCTCGAACGAGGGGGAATCTGACGAAGTCTGCTACATCGGCCGCATCCGTCTAAACCTCTGATACACGGTGCCATAAATCAACTTGGCATCTTCGGAGAGGTGGACGGATAAAACCAAATAGCATCTGCCCCGAATCTCAGGCAAGATGCCCATGTCTTGGATGCCATTCGGAGGGGAACAGATTCTGGCACGCCCGGTGGGACCTCTTCCTCTTTCCACTCCACACTTCGTGCGTCGTGTTCGTGAACAAATCGTGGTTTGCTGTGGTTGCCTGTGGATTCGATGTACTTAGATTTAGTGTCTTGCTCCGTGCAGAAGAAAACAAAAGATCAATGGCTTCAAACTGCACTAACTGCAACTGCAACTCTTACTCTGTCTTTGCTGGAGGAGTGACTTACGGGCCCCGAGAGGCTTCCCTTTTCAAGATGCCAGTGGAGCAGGTGACTCAAGCCACCGCTGGACTATTCTTCGGGACCATGCTCCCACCGATGAGCTTCAATGCCCCAATGACATCGTAAGAAGCTCCAAAGAAGCTGGTCTTTGATCGGCTTACAACTACCGCGGCCTCTCTCAATGGGTCGCCCAACACCAATGCCTCGGTCTTCTCTAGACTAGGCTAGAGCTCCTACGGGCCCATAAAGAATCCTGCAATACCGGAAGGCGTTATCCCGAAGCGGATAGCCATCCCTTCTCCCGTTCCAGGAGAAATCACCAAGGTTGCTTCCCATACTCGGAAGTATGCTTTTGATAGGTTGACCGTCCCTATTCAGCGGACGTCGGTCTTTAAAAGGATGATACCAGCAAATTCTGACCAGCACAGGGGGCATGAGGAAATCACCCCTGCGCTGAACCAACACCATCCCCACGACATGCTCTCCGTCGTCACTGGCGCCAAGTACGGAAGGCTGGGGGCAGCTCTCCCTCTGGATTTACTCTACCAGCTCCAACAGTGGGGATCGATGCTGCAGTTCCAACCGAGAACAGCTTTGAGCTGCTGAACAGGGTACACAGAAATTCGCTAACTGCGGTGCTCAAAAGATCTCCTCCACCAGTAGATACCTTCATGGAAGCAAAACCAGAAGAGCCAGAGCAGTCTCCCCAATGACTGTCTTCCAGGATCTACAAGACTTGGCGATGAGTACGAGAATCGGTGATTGATCCGAATTTCTCTCACCAGCATAAGAAGTCGAAGGGCCGACGGGAGGAAAATCCCCTTGTTAAGCAACGGAAGACGACGACCACCTGGGTGCCCAAGGCAACGGCCCCCTCAACTTCGACGGCCCGCAAGAGAAGAAGGCCAGAGAAAGTCTCCACGCCTGCGGCAAATGTCAAAGGCAGTGAACCTAAACGCCCTAAGTCCTGGGGCATTGTGGTACACACCGTCTACATGGCGTCCGGGAAAGAGGACAGCCGTATATCCACTGGTCATAGACCTCTTACGCGATCGGTGACTAAAGCTCAGGAGTAGCAGCTGAAGCTCCAAGAGATGATGACTGCGATGGCCGCACTTTGTTAGTTATATGTATGCCCTAGAGGACATTACTGTACATAGGATGTATATTGTAGTGGATGCTGGGACATATATAGGGAGGACTTTCTTGCTCGACATGATAGTATGCTATCTGGTTACTCTTTACCTTAACGTGTATACTGATTGTCTCTCTGTTACATGTTGGTAAAGCCCTTAGGATGTGTACTTGACTACCTGGACTATGATGCGGATCATACTAGTGGGGACATGGTAGTCTATAAGTACATCCTTCAAGGTCCCTAGTCGTGGGTGTATCGAGACGGGGCATCGATATACCAGAGTAGACTAGCGTATACCTTCTCGACCCATACAGATGGGCGATGGATGATCCCATATCCATTGGTGTTTGACATCAGAGATGATATACGGGTGCTCAGTAAAGACTGGGTACACTGGACAGACTCGCCGAGAACTCCCAAATGGTATTATACCTTACGTCAGATGGCAGTTCTCTGGTGACACTGGTACAGAGTAGTCTGTTGACCCGAGATCGTCATAGAGTCTTGTGTGATTCCCACTGTGCTTTGATTTCCACCTTACCACGTCCAAGAGGGCATGCAAAACGGTGGCTTTTGGGTACAGTCCCGAATCACATGGAGGCAATGAGCGATAGGAGGGGATTCGTCTCTCCCGGTATAGGGAGTTGATGTTGCGCTGTGTTCGATTGGCTATAACCAGAAATCCCTGGCCAGGGTTGATGAGATTTACTGGTAAGTGTTACCAGTAGTTTCTCGAACTGTTATAGACCTCATATCGACACGACTTATCGAGCTATTGGGGTCTGACGTTTACCACCCCTAGGCAAGATATACGACATATCAGACGAACAGACTGGACTGTACGGTAAGTGTTACTGGTTGGATTCACAGGAGTGTGAGCGGGCTTGCTCGTCGATCTTCTGATCGCTCAATACCCGGGTGGCCGTTACGTTTAGCAGACCGCTTGCGGCTTGTGGGTGTTTGATATGATCATCATCTGCTACCGGCGTATTGACGAGTCTTTAGAGTCCTATACAGAGGTTTCCTGGCTCAAGCGAAACGAAATAGGAGCGCATATCAGATATGTGCGGGACCGAGAATAATGCGTGTATATGATACCGTATTCTATTCTCGCGATGAATGTATCGATTGTTTGTATGCGATATAACCTAGTTATCGAATCAAGGATTGATTCGATAAGTCGATACATTGGATACTAGTCGGTTATATGCGACATGACCAGATCATTGAATCAAGTGTTGATTTAATGATTTAATGTATAATTATATATTAGATATATTACTTTGCATTAACTAGTATTGGTTCACTTTAAATGGATTTTCTCACTTGATGTACACAAGTTGTATATGTGATATACTTTTGTGCACTTGTTTGTATCATGTTTGATGATACATACTTACTTGGATTTGTGTAAAGAATTAAACCATGGTTATATGAGTGGTTAGGGTTTTGTTTATTTACTTATTCATTTATTTATTCATTTTGTTTATTTTGGCAAAAGAAAATGATAAAGAGAAAATGGTGGCTTTCTTTGTTTGTAGTTGAAGCTTCATGAATCTTTGACTAAGTGACCATTTTGTCTCATGCTTAACCCTAACCATTCCACTTAACCATAGTCTATTCTCTACACATAACCATGGTTGGCATATGATAAGTATTCATATTGTTTTTTATTTTTAAACTTACTTATCATATTCTTTCTTCTTCTTCTTCATCTTCAACAATGAAGAAAGCTTGCCTCCATCAATGGCAACTTGAGCAAAAGAGTGAGAAATCCAATTCTAAAGTGAACCCACCTCCTATTTCTTCATCCTCTACCTCTTGCCAAGTAGTATAGGATGTTTTCTTCACAAGTTTCATGACTTGGTGAAGTTGGAGCTTGATCTTGAGTTGCCTCGACGTAGATCATCTTCAGCATCGAAGTCGACGACCTAGCCCGCCCATTTCTTCGATGAAGCTGATGCTACAGTCCGGGATTTGATTTGGACAGCGGAGGGACTTCATCACGGAGCCTAGGAGGTGAAGGACCGGATCTATAAAGGTTGTAGCTTCTTTCTTATAGTTAAGATGTTAACTAGTTTCACTTTTCGCCTAAACTCTAGACAACGAATCCGTATTAGGGTTTCTCGGCACTTGTAAAATTTGAAATTGGGATGGTTGATGCCTTGTGAGACCTCCTTAGCATGCCTAGGAACCCTATAGTGGTATCAGAGCCTAGCTAGAGCCTAAGGCGAAGGGTAGACGACGTTTGAAACCCGATCGAACCGAAACCCTAATTCCAAAATGCTCTCTGGAAATTTTCTGAAAATTTGGATTTTTGTGAATTAAAAATATGCAGAAAACTAAGCAGGAATTTCTAAGAATTACAGTGAAGTACGATCACATGATTCCACCAAAGTGCGGCGGAACCGCGGCATTAGCATGGCTAATGCGGCGGTTCCGCGGCCACTTTGTCTCTTCTCCTATTGGTTTCTGCACAGTAATTCTTATATTTGGATGCTATATTTTCTGGGTATTTTTATTATGACTCAAGAGTTGAGTATTCTGGAGTTGTATTGGGAATCGAAGATTCGATCGGATTATCAAATTTTGTCTATGTGTTTTTCCGGATAATTTTAGAATATGTTAAAAAGTTCGACCGGATGTAAATACCCAATCTTTCCCCTGCCGAGAAATTTCCAATTGTTGGACTTTTCCGTAGTTTAATGACGTTCTAAGTAGTGCAAGTAACGCGATGGTCCCTCTAGAAGACAACAAACCTTAACTCGATTATGTGACCGTCTTACCGGGCCACAATACCTTTAGGATTTAGCGCATCAGGAAACCTTAGGGTTTGGGGCAGTACGGCGTGCCACATGTGAGGCGTTGGCTTGACCCTTCTACGGCTGGACCGTTGGTACTGAGGCATGAAGTGAATGTCTTTGAACTTAATTCATGTGTTGAACGGTTTCGGGAAAATTTGGGTGTTCGAATGTTCGATCGGAAAGTTTAATATTTTCTATTTATCCGGAATGGGATACAATAATTGGAATTCACAAACAGTTATGAGATAACTGAATGAATGTTATAAATCTAGCGGTTTAGTCTCACTTGATATTAAAAAGAGTTTTCGATAATGAGACTAAAATGCGGGGTTTATAATTGGTAGGCATGTGATGTCTAAGTATTTCATTTGATTAGGCATGCGATGTCTAAAAAGGTTGCGGATTCCAACTGTTGTAGTTTTACACTTTCTTTTCTGTGACCGTAAGTGTAGTATGTCGATATCGTCGGTTTCGTTGCTATACGTCAACGACAATTGGGGTATGTATACTTACTTACGTTGATGACATGTGATGTTATGCGTTGCTGGATATGTTATATTGGATCGTCGTGTTTGAATAGCCGGGGTTTTTTTTATGTGAGATGAGTGTTTTTCATTTTCATTCATGTAAAAACTTGTATGTAATATTCTTTTATTGGGACACTTCCAGGTTGCGGAAGATGTCACCGTTGATGTGTATTATTTACTTTTCCGCATTAGGATAGACCCAAGGAGGGGAGCACAAGTAATCGGGTTCTAGGGTCCAGTGGGAGACCATCTCGAGGAGTCGAGTCCGGGTCTCCTAACCCTAGAATTGGTAGGGTTACTTGCCGCTCTCGTAGGGGTCTAGGGGTGTGGGATTGGCTATTCATCACGACCGTGGAATCCGTGTTTTATACTGGCTCGTATTGAAAACACGGACGTCCTAGTATATCCAATATTTCATATGATATTTTCTGCTGCGATATCTGTGATGTGATCATTTGATATGTTCTGATGGATACAGTATATAGTATATATGATATATTATATAGACGTTACTTATGTTTTGCACCCGCATTATCCCTGCCCTGCTCTGTCGTTAGTTACCTAACCTAACGGTGCACGAGGGGACATCGAGGCGAATGCGGATGGCATAAGTGTACGTCGTATTTATCTGTGATGTTTAGGTGATTTAAATGATGGGACTTCATTAATGTGATTAATGAAAGAAAAGAAACCTAAAAGATGTTGTAGAATTAAAATTTTAAAATAAAAGGATAGCTACAGTTTTGCTTTGCATAGCGGTATATATGATATACCCTGCACCTTATTCGATGAGGAAAGGGCCGAGATCCCTTCACCGGGAGTGACCCCTTTAGCAATAACTGGCAGATGCTACACACTCGGTTTGACTTATGATTGCTTCTATAGTTTCTGCTTTGCACAGTGATATATATGATATATCCCGCACCTCATTCGACGAGGAAAGGGCCGACGATCCCTTCACCGGGAGTGACCCCTTTAGCAAAACTAGAAAAGCCTCAAAAACACTCCATTTCAAAATCATTCGATTCTACAACGATATCAAGTTCATTACGCAATAGGTTTTCAGAAAAACCTGTCGTAGCCCTCCGTCAATTCAGATAAGTAGTAGTTAGTATTCGTGCTACGTTTGTTGGCCTGCGTCAAGGCGTAGTGTGCGGTAGCTAACTAGTATTTATCTGTTTATGCATATGATGCAGATTGGATTAGGGTAGTCGTGCGACTTTGTTGGCCTACGTCAAGGGTCGTGCGGGTGGGTTTAATTCAATCAGGAAATGACGGGTTGAACTTGACTAGCGCACTATGGTTTGTTGGCCTGCGTCAAGGTCATATGATGCTAGGGGCAAAATATTATCGGGAATTTCAAGTGTTGAAATTTGCAATGAGATTGCATACCTTCTATGTGATAGTTGGATCCCGATACCCACTGCGAGTAATTGTTACTCCTGGGAGAGTTTTGCACTTTGCAATTAGCCGATCAAGTAGGTGTCTAGAAAGGTGTCAACGGGGTTACGCCTCTCGGAAAACGAGGTTTACTGTAATTAGGTCCGTGCGAAAGCACGGGGAACCTCCCTCAAAGTACCGACACTGGCCTGGCTGAAAGATTGGCGAACTTGTAGAGTGTAATTAATCCCGGCTAGTCTTTCCTTTTAAGGTTTGAAGGAAGATTTGATAAAAACAGTGGGAGCCATCCTGATTAGATAAAATATATAACCAATCTAATCTTGCAAGAGCGCACGCAGAGTGTTTTCTTCTCTCTCTCTCCAGGTAGCGACCATATCACGCCTTAATCAAGATAATAATATGGATGTATTGACCAAACCCGCTTGTTATACTGAGCTGGGGAACGTTGGTCCAGCTCCAACTTATAATTGTTAT
The DNA here is from genome assembly GCA_030015575.1 of Agapanthus africanus. Taxonomy (NCBI): domain Eukaryota; kingdom Viridiplantae; phylum Streptophyta; class Magnoliopsida; order Asparagales; family Amaryllidaceae; genus Agapanthus; species Agapanthus africanus. The sequence continues at coordinate 54,719,454 of JASDDO010000004.1, forward strand.
AAGACAGAACAGGAAATTGGGGAATACCAGATTTCCCGTGCCGCCCAAACGAAGAAAGTGCATATTGATGTATCATCTCCTTCGGGTGTGTTCATTACAAAGAACTGTTTCTCGGTATCCTCTACATCGTTGGTATTTGATACCGGATCAGGATCCCAGATATGTAATCTGTTACATAGGGCTACAAAAAGGTAGAAAACTGAGAACGGGTGATAAGTTTCATGAGACAGAAAACGGGGCAAGTGTTGCAGCCAAGTCTGTTGGTCACTGTCACCCTGTATTACAAATACATTGATTCTGAACGAATGTTATTAGATACCGAACCAGATATACAAAATCATATCAGTCTCTTTATCGGTAAAGAAATGATAAAATTTTGTATTGTTGGATAATGTTTTGAACATTTCCTATTTCAAAAGTTGATCGGTTCAGGCACGTATTCTAAAAGCATTGATGTTCTAAATCAAACTACAGTTCTTAGTATACGGAACACACATAAGAGGAAGAGTTCAGAAATGAACGAATCCTTCTTGAGGTATTGGAGACTAGGTCAAATCAATGTGACCCGACTAGCTTAAGTTACATTGAAGATGCATATTTAAATCAGTTTGAATTTACATCTTATGAAACTTGCCAGTCATGTCACAGAGATAAGATGACCATAGCTCTGTTTATTGAAAACAGAGAAAGAGTTAGTGAACTCTTTGGATGATACATGTTGATGTATGTAAGGTCCCCTGTCTACACATGCCAGGACTGGTTCTTTGTACTTCATTACATTATCTGATGATCTCTCAAGATTCAGACATATGTTCCTGTTGAAACATAAGTCAGAACCTTTTGAGGTATTCACAGAATATAAGTTAGAAGTAGAGAACCAATAAGGGTATAAGTATTATATCCTTTGATGTGATCAAGGAGGAGAATACTTGAGCACGGAATTTCTGGACTATTCTAAAAGAGAATGAGATTCTCTCTCAGTGTTACTCCTCCGTATACACCACAGCACCTCGGTGTATCGGGACGGAGCAATCACACCCTATATGATATGGTGTGCTCTATGATGAGTACTACTGAGTTTCCTATTTCCTTTTGGGAGTTATGCACTTATGAAGTTGCATACCTATTGAATAGGGTTCCGATCAAGTCAGTTGCCTACCATTTCATATGTGATATGGAAAGGGAAGAGCCTGTATCTTTGTTAAGATTTGGGGTTATCCGGCCTATGTCTAAAAGCAAAATCCGGACAAGCTCGAGGCAAGATCTGTTATGTACAACTGGAAATGTTCCAGCTATACAAACTGCAGCTGATGATTTGGTACAACCAAAGGATTCAATAGTTACCAACGAACCTCAGCCTCTCCGCCGATCTAGTAGGGTTCCTCACCCACCTGAGAGTTACTTCGGTTTCTCTATGACAGTGGGAGCGAGGATTGCATCATGACATGATGACCCAACTAGTTTCGAGCTGGCCATCAGGAGTAGGACTCTGTAAGAATGGCTGGATGCTTAGCGATCTGAGATGGAATCCTTATACACCAACAAAGTATGGACTTTAGTTGCTTTATCTGAAGGGTTAAATCCCCATCAGGAGCAAGTATATCTTGAGAAGATTACTTGGTGTAGATGGAAAAGTTGAGACTTTCAAAGCTAGACTTGTTAAAGGTTTTCGTCATTGACCAGGCGTGGATTATGATGAAACCTTTTTCAAGTAACCAAGCTTAAGTCCATCCAGATCCTACTTGCCACGGCTACATACCATGACTATGATATCTGACGGTTGGGTGCCATGACTGCTTTTCTAAATATTGATTTAGAAGAGTGCGTCTATAAGTACACAGCTAGAGGGCTTCGTAAATAGTGGGAGCAGCGGAAACATGTGCAAGATGTTTTATATGATAAAGCAGGCATTGCGGAGTTGGAACATCTGTTTTGATGAGATAGTCAAACGGTTTGACATCATCAAAATGGTAGATGAACTTTGTATATACAAAAAGGTAGTGGGGAGTATGGTAGTGATCCTCGTAGAGTATCTGGATGACATACTCTTGATAGGGAAGGAGTTTCCTATGCTACGATCGGTCAATCTCCGCTTATCACAAGGATTCTCCATATAGGATCAAAGTGATACCTACTAAATCCTGGGTTTTGGATCTATGAGATAGATCTAATTGAATGTTAGGATACTCACTAGTTATAGTGAGATGGTATCAATTGGTCCTGGGGAGAATCACTGGAAAGGTTCCAGGGTGATAAGGACGACTGAATGTCAGTCGCAGGCATTGTCTTTACCCTCAGTAGAGGGACGGTATGTTGGAAGAGTTCCAAGCTAGATATCGTGACTTACTAGACGATAAAGGCTGGATACATCGCTACTTAAGATGCTACCAAAGAGGCAGTCTGGGTGTATATTAGTTCATGAGATGAACTTCGTTCCTCCTATTGTGTGACAATGGAGTTGTGGCTTATGCCAAGGAACACCCGTCTCATCAGTGATCTAGACATATTCTAAGACAGTATCACCTGATCATGGAGATGGCTGATCTCCAAGGTGATCGAGGTTAGGAGAGCAGACTCAGAGGATAACACGGCGGATCCACTCACGAAGGCCTATTCCCAGAGAGAGACTTTTATGGGATGGTTGAGTATGAGATAATACAACCACTGCTACAGATGGCCCTAGTGCTAGTGGGAGATTGTTAGTTATATGTATGCCCTAGAGGCCATTACTGTACATAGGATGTATATTGTAGTGGATGCTGGGACATATATAGGGAGGACTTTTGTTCAGTTGATAAAACTGCACATTTGTATTACATTTTTCCTACCATTTTCATATTAAGAAAGGACTATATTATAATATATTATACATATGAGGGTTTATGTGTAAAAACATTATTTTCCATGTGTTAATATATGTTAATTATCATTTGGTAGGAAAATGTATGCAAATAATATTATTGATCTAATCCTAGTAGAACAAAGTCTACTAAAATCTTATTTGAGTTGTTGTGCAGAATATTTCCAAGTTGTTATGAAGGATTTAACAAACAAATCAATTTGTTGAAGAAAACTTGCCAAATTAAGAAGCAAAACTTGGAGACCAAGTCTGGAAGCAACCGAGAGAAGATTTCTGAATTCTAAAGATGCCTAGGATTGCCACATGTCACAATCACAAAGCCCAAGAAAAATGATCAAGACATCCCCACCATTGGCCGCGGAACCGCGGCCAAACCCACCTGTTGGCCGCGGATCCGCGGCAATCTAGAGAGATCATTTGCTAAGATTTTGTGGCTTAAATCTCTGCTATATTTTACCAACTTTTGAAGCAAAAGATTGTGGCTTTGGACTATAAAAGGGCACCGAGAGGCTCTTGGAAAAGTTATCAAGCCGACGCGATCACGAAGCCCCAGACGCTCACGTATCCAGGCTGATCATCAACTGTTCGTCTAACTCCTTAGGAAAGATCGAGAAGCAACTAGTTTGTAATCATTTTCTACGGAATAAAAGTGTAGATTGTTCAGTTGATTAATAAAGGTAGTTATTTTATTTAATTCTTTTGCATTTTACATTATGTTTTCCTTCTCTTTCTTTTCATCTTCTTCTCCCAACATGCGCGAGTAATTCTCCGCTTGCTAGGGTTCGTAGGATTAGGGTAGGCTAATGGACGATGAAAATAATTAAACCCTTTTTAAGTCCTATAAAGTTTAGGAACTTTATCAAAAGAATCATTAACATCCTAATCGGGCGCGCTAGCAATTCTTTGCTAGTTCCGACCGCGATTAGAGATTAGATTAATGATTGTTTTGGTAAAGGCTAGATATGAACGGAGTTCTGTGTCGAGATAAGGGTTACGAGTGGGATTCCTTTTCCCTCCAGAAACCCTAATCTACACGCATCACCGTCGTTCTAGTTCTAAATCTATTAATGGATAAAAAGGGTAAGTTTTAATTAATCTTCCATAACTACTAAATATCCTAACGAACCCTACAAGCCCTCTTATTATATTATCTACATCTTTAAAATAATCTAGATCTATATTTTACATTCTTGTTTAACATAGATCTAGAAACCATTCTATAAAATTCTTTATCCCTCCTCTCTTTCTCAACACATCTAAAGTAAAAGTAAAAGGTTCCACGTTTCCCAGAGGACGACCCGTACTCATCTCGGTCTAGCTACGTGCGACACCGTTATTGATTGCGGTTATTCTACAAACACACTTTTTCACATCAACCAAATGGCGCCGTTGCCGGGGATACGTGCGTAATTTTTTTATTCTTACTATTTGTGTTGAATTCTTAGACGAGTCATATCATTATTAAAACAAAACTGCAAATTGCATATTTAACGATTTGTGCGTGAATTTTTGCGAGGAAATCTGGAGTCACAAACTTGAGGAAACAGGAAACAGAGACATTTTTAGAGATCCAGAGGAGCACAAAAGGCCATACAAAAAATTTCATCAACTGTTCCTTCTGCCACGCGGCGGAACCGCGGCAAAAGCACCCATTCTGCGGCGGAACCGCGGCAAGTTGGAGGAATTAGGGAATAAATCTTCTCTGGTATCTTTCTCAACTCCTTCTCTCTCTCCTCAAATCCAATAAAATCTATTTTCTGCAGGATTCTTTGCAAAATTGCGCCGCTCAAAAATCTTTTTGCAAAAGTTTTGTGATTAGTTTTGTTTTGCATATTTTAATACGGACTCTAAGGGGCAAAGACCAAATCAAGATTAGGTGGGGATTTCATCACCCTTCCTAAGCCCCACAAATCGCAAACCGAGCATATAGATCAACCCCTCATTAATTTAAAAAATATCTAGACCAGACTCTAAGGACTGTCGCGCTCAATAAGGACAGAGGAAGGTCGTGGGTAATCTATCGTTTATCCGCATTACTTTTGTAGTGCCTAGGCAAGTGTGACAAAGGCTAGTGGTTTTTAATTAGGCCACGACGTGGTTCCTTCCCACTTACCTGGCACTTATCTGGCTACAAGGGTAGTACGGAGGCGGTAGAGGATTGATCCTGCGGCTTGTCCTTTGGAAGTCTAGGAGCGGTCTAGAGACTGGACCTAGGTAACCTTAGTTCTAGGGTTGCTTGTGCATCTTAGGGAGATTTGTCTTGAGTCCCACTTTTTCAAAAACAAGCCAATTTTAAATCACACACACGCTGCCACTTGCACTAAACCCGCTTAGTGCATGCTCGGCTGGACACGGGATCCTAGTGCCCGTCTTGTCCGCGTTCCTGCTATCGACGCCGAAGTCGGTACTTCTTCATCTTCTTTTCCCCCACCACACACCACATCGACGGTGATGGACGGCACTCCATCTAATTTTAACACCACGCTGCCACCGCCCGAAGGTGCGCAGAATCCACCGCGCATCTCTCTCCAAGAGAGATGCTATCCTATCCGTGGTCCTCTTCCTACTTGTCTATCTCTTCCACCACCTAACGGGCATAATTTCGAGATTAAACCCCACTACATCAATCTGCTGCCCAAATTTCACGGGCTTGAGTCGGAAGACGCGTACGTTTTCATCACCAAATTCGAAAACGTATGCGCAATGATGGGTACTTCACAATTGACTTTAGACGCTATGCGCTTACGTCTTCTCCCATTCACACTGTGCGACTTGGCAGAAAAATGGCTTTATAATACTGCCGCACACTCTATCGCTAATTGGGATGAATTCGTCGTAGCATTTCTTAAGAAGTTTTACCCAAATCATAAGACTGCACATGTTAGGAGCGAGATTAACCAGTTCACCCAGCTTCCCAATGAACCATTTTGGAAGTGCTTTGAACATTTCAAAGATCTGCTTGTCCAATGCCCCCATCACGGAATACAAAGATGGGATTTATGTCGGATTATATATGAGGGCATTAATCCAGTGACAAAGCAGATGCTTGAAACAATGTGTCAATGCAATTTCATGTCTAAAGATGACGGTGAAGCATGGAAATATCTGGAAGATCTCGCTGAAAGCACTTTGCAGTGGGAAAGCGTAAGACCACCTTCAACTAAGGGAGGTATTCACCAGCTCGATGTTTCTATCGCAGTGAAAGCCGAAATGGCAGCGATACAGAAGAAACTCGATGCTATTGAAAACAAGTTCTCAACATTCTCCCTAAATCAGGTCACGCTTCCTAAGACTGTCTGTGGTTGCTGTTCGGATCCTTCACACTTAACGGAAGAATGTCCTATGAATGCATCGTTTCAAGCTAATGCTGCTTTTCAGCAGCGACCTAGAAATGATCCTTATTCTTCCACATATAATCAAGGATGGAGGAATCATCCTAACTTTGCTTGGAATCAAAACCAACAAAGTAATTATCAAAGACCTCCTCCACAGCAACCACAACCACAGAATCAGCCCCCCTTTCAGTCACAAAATTTCCAAAATCCTGCCAACATTTCTACACCACAAGTGGCCGGTACTGACAACTCACTTGCACAAACTTTGGATATGTTCATGAAACAATCCATGCAAAATTCGGCTGAGATAAGGTCTTCTATTGATACCCTAACGAAAAACTCCTCCTCCCATGGTGAGAGTATTAAATCAATAGAAAACCAAATCGCACAGTTAAACGCCGCAATGAGTGCGAGAGAGAAAGGGAAACTCCCATCTCAACCCCTACCGAATCCTGGCCATTCACAAAGTCATAATGTGAATGCCATTACTACGTTGAGATCGGGGAGAGTGCTGAATAACCAAGTGGGTGAGCAGTGTGATGATAGTGACACCAATGATACCCCAGCTTCTTCTTCTTCCCCTAATTCGTCTAGTCTCCCATCTTCATCCGAGCCTATTCTCCGTTTTTCCCAAGGCTCGAACCCTTCGCCCATTTCGCCAAATCTATCTAAGTCGATTCCCACTCCAGTTTTGGGATCGAATCCATCCCCACAATCTTCTCCACAAACGTTGGACCCAAAACTTATTGATCAAGCACCTTATCCAAACAGGTTGAAGGGCAACAGACCAAGTCCACAAATGGAGAAGATCGTGGAAATTTTTAAGCAAGTTAACATAAACATTCCTCTCCTAGATGCTATTCAGCAAGTTCCGTCATATGCGAAAATCCTAAAGGACTTGTGCACTAGGAAGAGAAAAGTTCAAGTACCTAAAAAAGCTTTCCTTACGAGTAATGTGAGCACAGCTTTTACACAACAACTTCCCAAGAAACGAAAGGACCCCGGAAGTCCTACAATTTCAATCTCTATTGGGGGTAAAAATATCAATCGTGCTCTACTCGATCTAGGTGCTAGTGTTAACTTGCTTCCGTATTCTGTGTATGAGCAATTAGGGATCCGAGAGTTAAAACCTGCGCATTGCACTCTTCAGATGGCCGATCGATCTATCACCCAACCAAGGGGTGAGCTAGAAGATGTGTTAATCAAAGTCGGGGAATTCATATTCCTTGTGGACTTTATCGTTATAGATACACAACCTGTAGCAAACCCACGCAATCAAATCCCGGTGATACTCGGTCGACCCTTTTTGGCCACTTCCAACGCAATAATTAATTATAGAAACGGCTCTATGACCCTATCCTTTGGGAAGAAGTCAATTGAGCTTAACATTTACAAGTTGGGAAGTGAACCCTCTGAACCCTATGCTTATGTGTGTTCTGTCGAATTAATGGATGTCGACAGCAGCGAATTTGATCAACCTCATGATACAGACTCTTTTCATATGTTGTTGTTTGACCCAACCATTTACTCTTCCACCGAATTGTCCAGGTCAACATCTAATGAGGAACTTTATATTGAGTCTGACGATCACCCCATTTTTTCTGATGACATTATTTTTCGGGGTATCGATGAAAGCTTTGAGAAAATTTTCGCTGATGAACTCGCATTTTTAGAAAACACGGGTGTTGAGATGAATCAACTCTAAGATGAAGAAATTGGACCTCCACCCCTTCTTTTGGACAATCATGATAATGCGAGTAATCCATCATTACTATCACTGTGTCGTCTCTCCAAATTGAGACACAATCCTTTTCCATTACACCTCTTGTCACCTCCCCACTTCTTCACGTCAATAGGTGACATGTTCTTCCACCAACCTTGGTGCTTCATCGATAAAATTTTTGAATGGTTGGTGTTGACCCTCGGTCTTTGCAAAGTTTAGCATTGACCAATAACCTTGACCCCCTCATGTGATTTTAAAAGATTAAAAATGTTTAACTCAAGTTTGGGGGACGGGTGGTATATTTTGGCTCTTGAAAAAAAATGATTTTTACAAAATTGTGAGCCTAAAATAAGTTTGGGGAGGATTTTCACTTTCATATATTCTTGCCCCCATTAATAATTTCCTCCCAAGTCTACAGGTTTTTGAGCTTAACGGATGACATCAGTGAGGACACTGCTGTAAACAGGTTTGGGGGAGGTTTGTGCTTATTTACGCATCAATTTGCATCATACTTTGCATAAGCACAACATTTTCAAAAATTTCAAAAATTTTCTTTTATAACAAAAGAGTAGAAAGTGAAAAATTACATCCAAAAGATAGTAATAGTTTAAGAAAACCAAGAAAATTAGAAGTTTCCTTATACGAACTGGTAATAAGTAGTTATGAGCTGTTGTCCCAAGGGTTAGTAAGATGAAGGAAGTCACTAATCTGAGGATAAAAATAAGTCCGAAAAATAGTTTCTATTCTGGAAGCCAAACATTTGAATGTTGATACCCTACAATATGCACCTACACACGTCTTGAAACTCGGGATAGTAGAGGATACCTTGAAATGCTCTTGTCTAAAAGCCAAAGTATGAAGGAAATGATGAAGAAAATATGAAAATGGTGAAAAGAAAAATGAACACTGGTTTTGTTATCGCCAAGGCAGCAATAAAAAAATATAGCGAGGGTGCCTCTTCACCTAGTGGCCTAAGGCTAACTGGTCTGGGAGTCACTGCTAAGCCTTAGGTGGTGCAAGACGAGGAAAATATTATCACCAAATCTGCAAACACATGAGTCATCGGTCGGTTAGTACCTCAAGAAGTATTAACGGTCGCATGAAAATGTGTGAGCAGTTCTAAGTACTCATCAAATTAAAAAGTACTAAGGTAGATGGACAAGAGTATGATAGCTTGAATTGAATTCTCTGAGTGTAGGGATGACCATTTCACACACGTAGGGGTATATGATCAATGTTTGGATGAAAGGTAGGAATGAAGAATAAAGACGAAGTTTTATTGAGGGATTGTGATTTCTAACACCTTTTCATGACTATTAAGATAGGGCTCATGACAACTGAAAAGCTGGCATAGTTGGAAACTCTTCTTTTCAAAGTATTTCTTTTATGGTTCTTGTCTTTATATGTAAATTTCACCATCTTTCTTTTGTTATTGGATTTTGTGAGTGTAATCCGCTGAAAACCCTCAGGAGACAACACTCCTCCTACTAGGGACACCTAGAGGTTTAACGGCTTGTTGCACGTGCTCAGTGCAATCGTGTCTGCCTACGAAAGTGTGCTTAGTTTTCTCTTTTTCTCCTCTTAAATAAACTAGTTTACTCGGGACGATCAAAGATAAGTTTGGGGGTATTTGTTCAGTTGATAAAACTGCACATTTGTATTACATTTTTCTTACCATTTTCATATTAAAAAAGGACTATATTATAATATATTATACATATGAGGGTTTATGTGTAAAAACATTATTTTCCATGTGTTAATATATGTTAATTATCATTTGGTAGGAAAATGTATGCAAATAATATTATTGATCTAATCCTAGTAGAACAAAGTCTACTAAAATCTTATTTGAGTTGTTGTGCAGAATATTTCCAAGTTGTTATGAAGGATTTAACAAACAAATCAATTTGTTGAAGAAAACTTGCCAAATTAAGAAGCAAAACTTGGAGACCAAGTCTGGAAGCAACCGAGAGAAGATTTCTGAATTCTAAAGATGCCTAGGATTGCCACATGTCACAATCACAAAGCCCAAGAAAAATGATCAAGACATCCCCACCATTGGCCGCGGAACCGCGGCCAAACCCCCCTGTTGGCCGCGGATCCGCGGCAATCTAGAGAGATCATTTGCTAAGATTTTGTGGCTTAAATCTCTGCTATATTTTACCAACTTTTGAAGCAAAAGATTGTGGCTTTGGACTATAAAAGGGCACCGAGAGCCTCTTGGAAAAGTTATCAAGCCGACGCGATCACGAAGCCTCAGACGCTCACGTATCCAGGCTGATCATCAACTGTTCGTCTAACTACTTAGGAAAGATCGAGAAGCAACTAGTTTGTAATCATTTTCTACGGAATAAAAGTGTAGATTGTTCAGTTGATTAATAAAGGTAGTTATTTTATTTAATTCTTTTGCATTTTACATTATGTTTTCCCTCTCTTTCTTTTCATCTTCTTCTCCCAACATGCACGAGTAATTCTCCGCTTGTTAGGGTTCGTAGGATTAGGGTAGGCTAATGGACGATGAAAATAATTAAACCCTTTTTAAGTCCTATAAAGTTTAGGAACTTTATCAAAAGAATCATTAACATCCTAATCGGGCGCGCTAGCAATTCTTTGCTAGTTCCGACCGCGATTAGAGATTAAATTAATGATTGTTTTGGTAAAGGCTAGATATGAACGGAGTTCCGTATCGAGATAAGGGTTACGAGTGGGATTCCTTTTCCCTCCAGAAACCCTAATCTACACGCATCACCGTCGTTCTAGTTCTAAATCTATTAATGGATAAAAAGGGTAACTTTTAATTAATCTTCCATAACTACTAAATCCTAACGAACCCTACAAGCCCTCTTATTATATTATCTACATCTTTAAAATAATCTGGATCTATACTTTACATTCTTGTTTAACATAGATCTAGAAACCATTCTATAAAATTCTTTATCCCTCCTCTCTTTCTCAACACATCTAAAGTAAAAGTAAAAGGTTCCACGTTTCCCAGAGGACGACCCGTACTCATCTCGGTCTAGCTACGTGCGACACCGTTATTGATTGCGGTTATTCTACAAACACACTTTTTCACATCAACCAACTTTCTTGCTCGACATGATAGTATGCTATCTGGTTACTCTTTACCTTAACGTGCATACTGATTGTCTCTCTGTTACATGTTGGTAAAGCCCTTAGGATGTGTACTTGACTACCTGGACTATGATGCGGATCATACTAGTGGGGACATGGTAGTCTATAAGTACATCCTTCAAGGTCCCTAGTCGTGGGTGTATCGAGACGGGGCATCGATATACCAGAGTAGACTAGCGTATACCTTCTCGACCCATACAGATGGGCGATGGATGATCCCATATCCATTGGTGTTTGACATCAGAGATGATATACGGGTGCTCAGTAGAGACTGGGTACACATGACGGACTCGCCGAGAACTCCCAGATGGTATTATACCTTACGTCAGATGGCAGTTCTCTGGTGACACTGGTACAGAGTAGTCTGTTGACCCGAGATCGTCATAGAGTCTTGTGTGATTCCCACTGTGCTTTGATTTCCACCTTACCAGGTCCAAGAGGGCATGCAAACCGGTGGCTTTTGGGTACAGTCCCGAATCATATGGAGGCAAGGAGCGATAGGAGGGGATTCGTCTCTCCCGGTATAGGGAGTTGATGTTGCGCTGTGTTCGATTGGCTATAACCAGAAATCCCTGGCCAGGGTTGCTGAGATTTACTGGTAAGTGTTACCGGTAGTTTCTCGAACTGTTATAGACCTCATATCGACACGACTTATCGAGCTATTGGGGTCTGACGTTTACCACCCCTAGGCAAGATATGCGACATATCAGACGAACAGACCGGACTGTACGGTAAGTGTTACTGGTTGGATTCACATGAGTGTGAGCGGGCTTGCTCGTCGATCTTATGATCGCTCAAAACCCGGGTGGCCGTTACGTTTAGCAGACCGCTTGCGGCTTGTGGGTGTTTGATATGATCATCATCTGCTACCGGCGTATTGACGAGTCTTTAGAGTCCTACACAGAGGTTTCCTGGCTCAAGCGAAACGAAATAGGAGCGCATATGAGATATGTGCGGGACCGAGAATAATGCATGTATGTGATACCGTATTCTATTCTCGCGATGAATGTATCAATTGGTTGTATGCGATATAACCTAGTTATCGAATCAAGGATTGATTCGATAAGTCGATACATTGGATACTAGTCGGTTATATGCGACATGACCGGATCATTGAATCAAGTGTTGATTTAATGATTTAATGTATAATTATATATTTGATATATTACTTTGCATTAACTAGTATTGGTTCACTTTAAATGGATTTTCTCACTTGATGTACACAAGTTGTATATGTGATATACTTTTGTGCACTTTTTTGTATCATGTTTGATGATACATACTTACTTGGGTTTGTGTAAAGAATTAAACCATGGTTATATGAGTGGTTAGGGTTTTGTTTATTTACTTATTCATTTATTTATTCATTTTGTTTATTTTGGCAAAAGAAAATGATAAAGAGAAAATGGTGGCTTTCTTTGTTTGTAGTTGAAGCTTCATGAAGCTTTGACTAAGTGACCATTTTGTCTCATGCTTAACCCTAACCATTCCACTTAACCATAGTCTATTCTCTACACATAACCATGGTTGGCATATGATAAGTATTCATATTTTTTTTTATTTTTAAACTTACTTATCATATTCTTTCTTCTTCTTCTTCATCTTCAACAATGAAGAAAGCTTGCCTCCATCAATGGCAACTTGAGCAAAAGAGTGAGAAATCCAATTCTAAAGTGAACCCACCTCCTATTTCTTCATCCTCTACCTCTTGCTAAGTAGTATAGGATGTTTTCTTCACAAGTTTCATGACTTGGTGAAGTTGGAGCTTGATCTTGAGTTGCCTCGACGTAGATCATCTTCGGCATCGAAGTCGACGACCTAGCCCGCCCATTTCTTCGATGAAGCTAATGCTAGAATCCGGGATTCGATTTGGACAGTGAAGGGACGTCATCACGGAGCCTAGGAGGTAGAGGACCGGATCTACAAAGGTTGTAGCTTCTTTCTTATAGTTAAGATGTTAACTAGTTTCACTTTTCGCCTAAACTCTAGACAACGAATCCGTATTAGGGTTTCTCGGCACTTGTAAAATTTGAAATTGGCATGGTTGATGCCTTGTGAGACCTCCTTAGCGTGCCTAGGAACCCTACACACTTACCGGGCCAAAAGAAAGCTCGGAGGCATCATCAGTACAGTGGCACGAACAGGAAACTAACACTGACTTCTTACGCAGAGTCCTCGAAAAGAAGGATAGAGAAGCAGCAAAACTAGCTGCCAACATAAAACAAATGGCGCTTCTCTTCCAAGACATGGTAGGGATGATGTTACAGCCTGACCCTCCAGCTGAAGACCCTCCAATCATTGTTGGAGACGATGGAGGGGAGACATCAAATCCACCTCCGGCTCTTTCAGCAGCCAAGGAGGAAACTATCTCCAAGGCCGCCCTGGATGATTATATTGCTCAGCAGATACGAGTTCATCAGGCGAATGAAGCGGCTGGGTAAATTGTTAGAACCGGATGACCCTACCCGGGCTGGTATGACCAAATCAGTTTTCCACCGGGATATACGATCCCCAAATTCCATGTGTACAAGGGGACATGCAATCCCCATCAACATGTCGCTCAGTTCAGGGCTCTTTACGACAATACTGGAGGTGATGACAAACTGTTGCTTCGCCAATTCGTCGGCAGCTTAGCAGAAACGGCCTTCGAATGGTATTCGGAGCTTCCCAACGACTCTGTCAAAACATTTGCAGAGATGGAGCTGCTGTTTACACAAAGATTCGCGAGTGTTAGCGAACGCACCCCAATCACGGCATTGATCAATGCCAGGGTGAAGCCTGGAGAAACTTGGGTCCAGTATGCGATACGGTGGCGTAATCTACGGTCAAAGTGCGAGCAGCGCATCGAAGAAGCTCCTGCCGTAGGCATGTTCGTGGGTACTCTCGACCCTCAAGCGACCATCTCCCAATTCATGATGTTCTTCAAGCCGACCACTTTTCAGGCCTTGATTGACAAGCTGGCCCAAATGGACCAGATGGGTCATAGACCATCTCCTTCAAAGACAGAGCCTTGGAATGAAAAGGGAAAAGGGAAAGCAACCTTCGTCTCCAATGCTCAACAACAACCGAGCAACTCAAAACCGATTGTTCGCCAAAACAACGTGTGTCCACGCCATCCCTCGAGGAAAGAATGGGACGTCCTTACTCGTTTCCCCAGGATAAAACGAGGAAACTGTTTGAGCTGGCAGTGCGCGACGAATTCATTAATCTGCCGAGTCCGAAACATCCGCTACAGCCAGGCGATGTCAACGATCCTAATTACTACCCCTACCATCGAGCAGTAAGTCATCCGATCGAAGATTACTTCGTCTTCAAAAACTGGGTTGAAGACCAATGCCAACAGGGCAAGTTCGCGTTGTCCGAAAACTGGAAGGTGAGCCCGCCATAACCACATGCTCCGAGAAAGATGGATATGCCGGGGGCATCATGCTCATTCATAGGGAAAGCCCCATCGACCGAAAAGCCAGTAAACTAGAGATTCGTCTCAAATACGGCGACATTGGACTACTATGTCCTAAAACTAGCTGAAGACCGAAACGTCGTTAAACTAACGATGGACCACTATGTCCTAAAACTGGTTGATGACCGAAATGTCCTTAAACTAATGACGGACCTCTACGTCCTAAAACTAGCTGTTGACCGGGATGTCGATAAACTACGGTGGATTGCAACATCGCAAAGACGATATAAAAAAAGAGAATAATAATAATAAAAAAAACGGTATGCCCATAAGCAAAAAGGGCGCGGATGAAAACCCGAAAGGGCTCCGTGAGTAAAAACAGCAGGGCTACCGGCGGGTCTTGTGAAAACCTGAAAGGGCGCAACCTCGTTAGAAAATAAGAAAAAAAGAAAAAAAGAAGACGGTATGTCCATAAGCAAAATGGGCACGGATGAAAACCCGAAAGGGCTCCATGAGTAAAAATAGCAGGGCTACCGGCGAGTGTTTGTGAAAACCCGAAAGGGCGCAACCTCGTTAAAAGACACTTACAGGGTCCTCTCGACCTTGTAAGGAGAAACCACCCGCGTGAGATCCTTACGACTCACAAGGGAGCAATACACTTAGGGATCCTCACGATCCCTAAGGAGAAATTACACTTGCGAGATCTTCACGACTCGTAAGGAGAACTCTCTTATGGAACCCTCACGGCTCATAAGATTTGAAAGTCTTAAGTTACAGGGACCTGAACCTGTTCTTAAGCAACTCCCACAACCTTTGATATGGCCCTACAAGCGGCTCAATACTGACCCTTGTATACAATCCACGGGCGCGAATAAACATTTCCCCAGCAAAGTCCCACCCGTGACTAGGGATATGTCCATATGGTGAACAACCCTTATAAGTCCTCTCGACTTATAAGGAGAAAACCCTTTTGTAAGATCCTTACGACTTACAGGGGAACATACACTTAGGAATCCCCACGATTCTTAAGGAGAAAACACACCTACGAGATTCTCACGACTTGTAGGGAGAAACACCTTTGTGAGACCCTTACGGCTCATGAAGTCAAAAGCCTTAGTCGACAGAATTCTAACCCTGTTTACTAAGCCACCGTTGTTCAACATCGACAGAAGAAAATGATGATTCGCTCCTGGCAATATCCCAGTTGTAGCGATGCTGATGCCTAAAACCGATATCAAATTTCAAGCCCTTTCACGACAAATGATGATTCGCTCCTGGCAATATTCCAGTTGCAGCGATGCTGATGCCTAAAACCGATATCAAATTCCAAGCCCTTTCACGGCAAATGATGATTCGCTCCTGGCAATATTCCAGTTGTAGCGATGCTGATGCTGAGATTGGCGTCAGATTCCAAGTTCCACACTCGCGATAAAAAAAATCAGCGAGCCATACATGCATACGAAATAGCCAAAATGATGGGGCAACTTGCAACAAAATCAGCAAGCGAAAATATATGAATGCAAAACAGCCGAAATGATTGGGCAACTCACAATAAAAAACAGCGAGTAAAGATAAAATAAACAGCCGAAATGATTGGGTAACTCGTAATAAAAAACAGCGAGTAAAGATAAAATAAACAGCCGAAATGATTGGGCACCGCGAAAAATGGCTGAAATGATTGGGCAATCGCGACCTTTGCGATATAAAAGCTGAAATGATAGAGCATCGCGGAAAGAAAATAATAAAAAAAAATGAATGAAACTTTCTGCCCTACAGGGGAGATCACATCGATCCCTGTATACAATCTAGGGGCACAAACAAAGAGGGAACCATACCTTCCCAACAGGCTCCACCAGAAAGCGAAGCCAAATCTTGACGGTTCATAGACAACCTAGAGACAACCTCGACATTTGTCGCAATATTGCAGACACGATGTCAGCAAACGAAGCAAAGGCCAAATTCCTAGCTTCAAGGTCTTGACGGCAACTCATATAAAGCCTGAAAGACAATCGGAGATCATCTCGCACCAGCGCGGAGTGGTCACCACCTCGACGATTGTCTCGATACAGCAGATGAGATGTCACCCCAACATTCTTCCCCCAGCAGGATTCGGACGCGCCAAAGCAAACGAAGCAAAGGCCAAATTCCTAGCTTCAGGGTCTTGACGGCAACTCATATAAATCCTGAAAGACAATCAGAGATCATCCCACACCAGCGCGGAGTGGTCACCACCCTGACGTTCGTCTCGATACAGCCGATGAGATGTCACCCCAGCGTTCTTCCCCCAGCAGGATTCGGACGCGCCAAAGCAAACGAAGCAAAGGCCAAATTCCTAGCTTCAGGGTCTTGACGGCAACTCATATAAAGCCTGAAAGACAACCGGAGATCATCTCACACCAGTGCGGAATGGTCACCACCTCGACGTTCGTCTCAATACAGAAGACACAACATCATGAAACAATGGAGCCACGACATAGTCCCTAGTTCCAAATCTTGACGGCAATATCTACAGTCTAAGAATCAACAAAGGCATTCCTTCGTAGTCCAGCAAGATGCAGACACAACGCCAACAAAAGACCTCGCGGTCGAAACAAAGCTAAGAGACGACAAAATCCCAGCTTCACCTCAACATTCGTCTCGATACAGCAGACGAGATGTCAATAACGGTGTTCCTTCGCAGTCCAGCAGGATGTAGATGCAGCGTCAACAAAAGACCCCATGGTCAGTAAAGCGGAGTGACGGCAAAATCCCAGCTCCACCTCAGCATTCGTCTCGTTACAGCAGACGCAATGTCAACAACAATGTCCTTCCTCCAACAGGATTTGGATATGGCAAAACAAACGAAGCGAAGGCCAAATACCTAGCTTCAAAGTCTTAACGACAAGTCATATAAAGCCTGAAAGACAACCGGAGATCATCTCACACCAGTGCGGAATGGTAACCACCTCGACGTTCGTCTTGATACAGCAGACGCAACATCATCAAACAGCGAAGCCACGACAAAGTCCCTAGTTCCAAACCTCGACGGTTCACCAACAGCCTAGAGACAACCGCGACATTCGTCTCGATATAGAGGACGCAATGCCAGCAAACGAAGCGAAGGCCAAATTCCTAGCTTCAAAGTCTTAACGGCAAGTCATATAAAGCCTGAAAGACAACCGGAGATCATCTCACACCAGTGCGGAATGGTCACCACCTCGACGTTCGTCTCGACACAGCAGACGCAACATCATCAAACAGCGGAGCCACGACAAAGTCCCTAGTTCCAAACCTCGACGGTTCACCAACAACTTAGAGACAACCGCGACATTCGTCTCGATATAGAGGACGCAATGTCAGCAAATGAAGCAAAGGCCAAATTCCTAGCTTCAGGGTGTTGACGGCAAGTCATATAAAGTCTGAAAGACTATCAGAGATCATCCCACACCAGTGCGGAGTGGTTATGACTCATCGGGGCTCTCCAGAATGAGCCTAACCTCAAGTAAAAAGTGACATGGAATATCACTACGCTTGCTCTTTCGACGGTAATACTACCTGGAAGATTACTTGAAGACGTCTTGTCCAGCCTCCGAAGGGATCAAAGACACGACAATCGCAAGGCTACTCGAATAGCAAGATTGCATATCGAGGAATATATCAGCCAACGTGACGGTACGACGGCCAAAACCCTAAGTACCACAGACCCTAACGGACCTCTGTCGTAAAGAGCAGAGGTTAACTGTGACGTTAGGATACTCTTACGAGAAATACTCGATTCGTCTCGACTCGTGAGGAAATTAATGTCTTTACGAGAACTACTCGATATGTTTCGACTCATGAGGAAAAGCCTTAGGCAGTGGGGATCAAAAAACCTGTTTCCTAAGAACTGGGACCCTGCAAGTCGGTCCAAAATGGACTCTTGCATACTATTCACGGGTCACACTCTCCAAAGTCGAATCTCAACAAGGAGGGAAACAACCGCTTACAGGTCCTCTCGACTCGTAAGAGGGAAAATTCTCTTATGGGATCCTTACGACTCTCAAGAGAAAACACACTTAGGAGTCCTCACGACCCCTAAAGAGAAAATACACCTATGAGATCCTCTCGATCCGTTGGGAGAAAAGTCTTTATGAGACCCTCACGGCTCATGAAGTTGAAAAGCCTTAGGTAGCAGATCTGAACCTGCTTCCTAAGCCATCACTACTCCCCAAAGTATTCAAGACAGAATGTGTTATATCACCTATATGCTATACTTACTTAAGGAATACGCCAATAACAAAGAAGAAAATGAAGGGAAGCTGGCAAAAGATTTGTCATTCATACTTGGAAAATTCTTACAATTATAAAAACAATAAACAAAGACATTATCCAAATGATTACAACGGTAAAATCTTAAATCCCGGACATGGATTGACGAACTCGAAAGTGACCTTGTCCAAAACTTTCCAAGCCTGGCGAACCATCCTAGTGTGCTTCCTTTCTCGAGCACGGGCGTCAGGATCTCCACTGATGTCCTCCACCCTCCGATAGGCAGCAAGAATGGCGGATGTTGGAAGGCCTGGTGCAAGAGATCGACAAGATTGTCTCGCCGTCTTTTCGAGATTAGGTTCATCAGGTACACCGAGTGCACCTTATCCTCGGCGACGTCCAATGCCCCAAGTGGCATACCAGTACAGAACAAGGGAAGAGCTTCCCAGATTGCTCCCACGATAAGCTTCAAGAGAGAGGAACGTCGGGGAAGCAGTTGACCATTGTATGCGTCGAAGCGACTCATGATTTCAGCACACTCGGCGTTGGTGAACTCTCTATTCTGAGAACGGCCGAGTCGGCAGATGTCCCCATAAGAGATAATCTCGTTGAGATCGTACATGTGGGCGTCCATTGTTTCTGTAAAAGAGAATCAACAAAATTATCAGAAAGACTGATTAAGCAAAACGATATAATTCATCGAGGAATAAAATGCCATCTTTAAACTCCAAGATCCATGAAAAACTCCTAAGAGTTCTTTTGTATGATTTGGAAGGAGCAAAGCTCCAGTGATGAATTAAGAAAATACAAGGAAAATCTTTTAAAGAGCACAGCCTTATGATGGAACCCTAATAGGGTTCTCTTTAGTTCTCTTTAGATCCCTAGAGCAAAGCTCTTCTAGAGAAACCCTAAATGGGGTTTCTTTAGATC
Source organism: Agapanthus africanus (assembly GCA_030015575.1). Taxonomy (NCBI): domain Eukaryota; kingdom Viridiplantae; phylum Streptophyta; class Magnoliopsida; order Asparagales; family Amaryllidaceae; genus Agapanthus; species Agapanthus africanus. The sequence continues at coordinate 54,739,064 of JASDDO010000004.1, forward strand.
AGGGATCTATTGAGAGCAAGGCTCTTAAAATTAATTTAATCTAATCTAGTTTTTACCTAAAAATTCTCTAGAGTTTGAACCCTTAAAAAGTGCTTAAACAAAAGAGCAAGGCTCTGAATGAAAATTCTTATGAAGAGATGCAAAATTATCTAAGGGACCAAAGGTCCTATTTATAGGCATTGAGAGCCGTTTCAACTTCCAAAAGTTGCCGCAACGGTTGGAATTCTGCCACCGCTGCGCTCATGTTTGGGGCCACGTAAGCGCAACGGTGGGGGGCATTTGTTTACCCCAATCAGAGCAAAGCTCTGTTCAAATTCCAAGGCGGGAAATGAAGCAACGCTTCTGTTTCCCCCAATCAGAGCAAGGCTCTGTTTTAAAAGAAATTCAAATAATAATAAAGGAAGCAACGCTTCAGCTGACCTGCGCTTTGCGCTGCGCGACACGCGGCAGCGCAGCTGCGCTGCGCTCTGCGCGACACGCGGCAACGCAGTTGCACTAGCACAGTTGCGCTGCGCGATACGTGACTGCGGAGTTGCGCTATGCTCTGCGCTGCTCGACACGTGTCAAGCGCAGGAGCGCTTGCGCCAACTGTGCCAACACCAAAACAGAATTAAAATTCTAGAAAAATCTTTCTGATCTTATTAAAACAATAAGATTCTCTTCTGTAAAACAGAAGCCCTTGGATCAAAGATCCAACGGTGGGGAAAAATCCCTAAATCACTCAGAGAAAGATCTTTCTAACTGATTTAACAAATCAATTGGCACTATAAAAAGGTCCCTAGACTCCAAGTCTAAAAGGGGGAGGAACAGAGAGAGATATTCAGAACTTCTCTAGAAAATTTTGAGAAGAGCTCACAAAAAAATAAAGGTAAAACCCTTTGAATAAAAAGAAGAGTTTCTTCTAAAAAGATCATTGATTTAAGAACAAGATCAAAGATCTTCAATAAAAAATATATAATAATAAAGGCATTGCCTTTTGATGAACCACTGGTTCTTGATATTTGAGGTAAAACCTCTCCGGAAAAAAAGAAAAACTTGTTTTCTTTGATCTAAATTTGATCAAAATATAAGACAGTGCCCTGCACTTGTAAAGTTTGCCCTGTTGCGGTCTTGGGTTGGCGCAAGCCACCAGAGAGCGCCACGTGTCAGCCCTAGAGCAATCTGCGCCTTGCACTTTAAAAAAAATGAGCATTGCGCTCTTGGGTTGGCGCAACTCACCAGAGCGCGCCACGTGTCAGCAGCTCAACAACGCAGCGCACTGTCGCAGCGCACTGCGCTTGCGCTCACCAGAGCGTGACACGTGTCACCATCATATGAGTTTGCGCCATGCGCTCCTCAATTGGCGCAAAGCGCTTGACAAGCCACGTGGGGTGCTGTCAGAGCATTTAATGCAAGGCATTATCAAGGGCAGAGCCCAATAAAAAAGGTCTATCAGACCAAATAAAAGTGCTATGCACTATTAAAAGGGGCAGAGCTCAATTAAAAGGAAAAAAGTCTAAAACAGACTAAAATAAAATGCCATGCATCATTAAAAAAAAAGGGCAGAGCCCAAACAGAGGTCTGTTAGACCTAAACAAATGCTGTGCATTTAATTAAAAGCCCAATGCTATGCATTAATAAAGGGTAGAGCCCAAGCAAAGGCCTAATAGGCCAATGATAAATAAAATGTTGAATATTTTCAGCTGGACTTAACCCAATCATGGCCATAAGTCCTCAAATTAAAATTGACTGAGCACGACTGCTCTCTTAAATCAATTTACACCCGGTTCAAGGGTACATCTCTGAACTCCTCTGATATTTGTCGTTGTAATCCTTCAACGTCGTCAGAGAGGTGACGGGTCCCGACAACCACACATCAATATGGACTTAAGCGTCCTTAAACCAACTCATGGACTTAAGCGTCCTTAAACTAACCTATGGACTTAAGCGTCCTTAAACCAACATATGGACTGAGCTTCCTTAAACCAATTTATGGACTTAAGCGTCCTTAAACTCACGGACTTAAGCGTCCTTAAACCAACGGACCACTATGTCCCTAAAATGGAACAATAGAGCCCCAAATGCTCTTTTGTCGGATCTAAACGATCCCGTTAAGTTGATCTTAGTCTCAAACTGGAATAACGTATCCTTAACAAACGTTTGAGTTGATCTTAGCCTCAAATATGGCTAACGTATCCTCAAACCTTCAAACAGACTTTAGTCCCAAATTGGACTATAGATCCCCCAATCAACTTCGGTTCAAAGGTACATCTCTGAACTCTTCTGACATCTGTCGTTGTAATCCATCAACGTCTTCAGAGAGGTGATGGGTCCCGATGGCCATACATGCAATGGACCACTATGTCCCTAAACTGGAACAATAAAGCCCCAAATGCTCTTTTGTCGGATCTAAGCGATCCCGTTAAGTTGATCTTAGTCTCAAACTGGACTAACGTATCCTTAACAAACGTTTAAGTTGATGTTAGCCTCAACTACGGCTAACGTATCCTTAAACCAAAACCCCAAACCCAAATCTAAGAAAATACGGATTTGGACTAATCCACATCCTACGGGCGACGACATAAATTAGTCTCCGTATACAATTCACGGGCAACTACAAACAAAACAAACACCCACGACACGAAGTGAAATTCTGGAGAAGGAGAAAGTTGTTACCGCGATGCGGTAGCGTAATTAACTGCAGGGGCTTGCATCTGCAGGGAAGAGCGTCCCCACAATCAAAAACCCCTCGAACGAGGGGGAATCTAACGAAGTCTGCTACATCGGCCGCATCCGTCTAAACCTCCGATACACGGTGCTATAAATCAACTTGGCATCTTCGGAGAGGTGGACGGATAAAACCAAATAGCATCTGCCCCGAATCTCAGGAAAGACGTCCATGTCTTGGCCGCCATTCGGAGGGGAACAGACATGTTTCATGTATCTCAACTCCGTAAATATGTTCGAAATGAAACACACGTGCTGGATCATTCAGAGCTGACTGTGAGAGAGGATTTGACCTTTTGAGGAACGACCGATGTCGATTGTTGATCGAAGAGAAAAGGTCCTTAAGAATAAGGTTATCCCTCTCGTACTTATTTCTTGGGGAAATCGCTCACATGGAGAATCAACTTGGGAACGAGAAGATAAAATCCGACAGTAGTTTCCACACTTATTTTTGTAGTTTCTTGATTGTTTATCTTTCTTTGTTCTTGGAATTTCGAGGACGAAATTCTTTTTGTAGTTGGGTATAATGTAACACCCTAGTTCATTTATACCAATTTCAGTTTCCGTATTTGCTTATTTTTGGTATTTTCTTAATTTATCGTGTTTTGGGTGCGAATGGTATCTTACATTTTATATTGCATTCGACCCGACCCACTTGCTTGAAACTTGTTTGATTCATATTTATGAATTATCCTGACTTGTTACATAGACATGTGCACTTTCATGAATACTGCATACTGGCATTTTATCTGGCATTGCATCTTTTACCATATAACATTTTAAGTCACGTAAAATAATTTAAAAAATACATAACATGGCCTGCATGATACCTCTAACCCCCGTGGTAGCATCCGTGCATCTTGTTCTCATCCCGTTCAGTAAAACAGACTTGTTTGGATGGCTACGCGCACGTACGTGCATCTTTTCTTGTGGGTATGCATTTTCGTTACACGAGCATTCATTTTGAATTTTGAACGTCGCATATATTTTTTTCATATTTTAAAACTGAAATTTTAGACCCGACCCAGACGTGTTTTGGACTATTTTTGTTATTAGCCACAATCTCAAAATATACAATATTATATTCCTTAACTAAACTATTGATTAATTTTATAACTAAATTATATATTCTTTTAACTAATCAAACCCTCAGATCACAGACTCTCTCTCTCTCTGCAGTATATATATATTTTTAAAATCCTAACTAATTGACAGTACGTGTCTTTCTCTCTCTCTCTTTCTCACTCCTATCGCATTTCCTGTTCACCAGGATTCTCGTCACCTCCCTTCCCCACTATAATTACCTCCCTTTTCATTCTTTTCTTCTTCTTCAAAAATTTTTCTGTGCCGCCCATTACGAAAACCCTAACCCTAACTCATCGCCTCCGTCGAGTTCTTCTCCTCTCCACCCTCGACCTTGCCTCCTCTTCTCCCTCGACCATCTCATCTCTTTCTCCTCTCCCCCGCAACCTCTTCCCGGTGAAAACCCCACGATCCCAGAAACCCCATCTCCCCATCACCTCCGATCTTACCATTTTCTCCCCGTCGCACTCACACCATCCTTGCAACCTTCTCTCCTCTCACCGTCGAGTTCTCCTCCTCGACCTCCTCATCTTCTCTCTCTCCCGAGCCCATCTTCCCCGACGACCCACCTTCCCTACACCCATCCTCGCCTCTGCCCTAGCCGTCGCCGGCGATCCTTCGTCGTTCATCTCCTTGACACCATCACCCCTCTCCTGAACCCGATGCACCTTAAACCACAGTAAGACTCTTTCCCCTCTCTTCTTCTTCTTTCCTTTCTTCTTCCTCTTTCTTTATTTATTTTCTTTTCTTTATTTCTTGAATTCTGTTTTTCATAGTTCGCCGGGGCCGGGCTTGACGCCGACGATCCAGACGACCCAGACGACGTACCTTACCTGCATGATCTCCCTCTTGCGTTGCTTGGACCCGTCCCGTGTGCCGTGCGTGCGTCACAATATTTTTGCCGACGTCGGACGTACCGTATATATCCGTTTCGTTTTCCGTCTAGGCAAGTTAATCTTGCTACATGCTATAATACTATAATCTATATCTATTTGAATTATAACACTTCAAAATGATTAATTTTGCAATCCACATTATTGTTTTTCAGTTTTATCGATTTATTCGACATCCGTATATATCCGTATATATCATTTCAGTTCTAGTGCATGAAAACCTATCTTGTTACATACTATACTATAATATACTGCATCCAATTGAATATAACGGTTCATATTGTTTAAATTGTACATTCCGTAATTACCAGTTTATCATTTTATGGTTATATGATATCCGTTTGCATTCATATCATATAGTATACATATAGCTGCATCTATAGATCTCATTATTATATAATACTGAGCCCATGTTTAATAAAGTGCATTCTAATTAGTATTGGAAATATAAAAAAGTAACCCTAATCGAGAATTGTGCATCCATACCATTTATTTTATACCTATTTGCATACCATGTTACACTATTTCATTTTATTTTTATATTAATACTCCATACTTGATTGTGTGCACCCATATTTACTACAGTTGATTATGAGCACCCACTTGATACCTGTGCACTACTTGACATAACCTGATAAACTATTTGACATGACTTGATACATGTGCACTACCTGACATGACCTGATGCACTACAGCTTGACTTGATACCTGATCTTGTTACTAATGCCGACAAATCTTGACCTGTTGTCCCTACGGACATATCCTGCTGTCTTTACAGACAAACCTATACCTGCTTGATCCTGTGTTGGCATTAGCTCCAGATTTATCAATACCTGACTTACACATATAAGCTTGGGGGTATGGGGAAATCAATAATGTAGCTGAACGTAACTCAAAGGGCTATTATATCATTTTACCGTGGTCCCGTGGGGAATGAACGGGACATAGACTCACAGTCTATTATATCATTTTACCGTGGTCTCGTGGGGAATGAACGGGACATAGACTCTCAGTCTATCATATCATTTTACCTTGGTCCCGTGGGGAATGAACGGGGAATAGACCGATGGGTTACGATGAGAATTACATTAATTGATTTCGAATAACTTTAGAGTAGATAACCCTATAGCATAGTATAGACTACTCACTGCACTTCACCTGTATATATCCTGTTCACTGATATTTATTCATGTTACTATTTATTTCCTGATAACTTGTACTGTTTATACTTCAAGCCTGCATATTTCATTACATCCTGCTTGCTTAGAATTATTGATGTTATCACGCACTGATGTCTGGGTTTTGCATGGCCCAGATCCCTTATCTTTATCGCAGGCTGTCCAGGAGTATTTTGATTAACAGGCCGAGCAGTGAGGGCCTGTTATTAGTTTAGTTTAGTTTCCTTTCAGTATTTCATTCCTGATGTGAGCCCGCATTATTGGACGTACATTCCAGTTTATTATTGTACTTGGATCTTTTGCTTCCGCATTATTCTATTTCATGACTCGTTTATTCTGGCTTATGGACATATACTAGATAGTTTATTTTACTTCTACTGTTCTTGGTATCTTTAGACAGTCGTAATGTGACTGTGGAAGGATCTTTCCTAGCCATAGGTAGCATGGTTGGCTCTGTCACGTGCCGATCTTAGCGCACTCTGGGAAGCGGGGTGTGACACTAATCAGGATGGCTCCCACTGTTTTCATCAAATCTTCCTTCAAACCCTAAAAGGTAAGACTGGCCGGGATTAATTACACTTTGCAAGTTCGCCAATTTTTCAGCCAGGCCAGTGTTGGTATTTTGAGGGAGGTTCCCTGTGCTTTCGCACGGACCTGATTAGAATAAATCTCATTTTTCCAGAGGCATAACCCCGTTAACACCTTTCTAGAGACCTACTTGATCGGCTAATTTTCATGTGTAAAACTCTCCCAGGAGTAACTCTTACTCGCAGTGGGTATCGGGATCCAACTATTTCATATAAGGTATGCAATCTCATTGCAAATTTCAACACTTGAAATTCATGATAATACTTTTGCCCCTGACCCCCTATGACCTTGACAATGGCCAACAAACCATAGGATGCTAGTCAAGTTCAACCCGTCATTTCCCGATTGAATTAAACCCACCCGTATGACTCTTGACAAAAGCCAACAAGGTCATATGACTACCCTAATCCAATCGCATCATATGCTTAAGCAGATAAGTACTAGTCAGCTACCGCACACTATGCCTTGACAAAGGCCAACAAACACAGCACGAATACTAAATAGTCTTTATCTGAAATGATGGAGGGCTACGTCAGGTTTTTATGAAAACCTTTTGCGTAATGAACTTGATATCGTTGTAGAAACAAGTGATTTTGAAAAGGAATGTTTTTTAGGCTTTTACTAGTTTCGTTAAAGAGGTCACTCCCGGTGAAAAGATCTCGGCTCTTTCCTTATCGAATAAGGTGTTGGATATTCTACAAGGAATACCGCTATGCAAAGCAAGAACTATAGAAGCAATCAAAAACAAAACCGAGTGAGTTCTAGCATCTGCTAGTTTCGCTAAAGAGGTCACTCCCGGTGAAGGGACCTCGGCTATTTCCTTATCGAATAAGGTGCTGGATATTTTACAAGGAATACCGCTATGCAAAGCAAAAACTAGAGCTACCCTTTTTGAAAATTCCATTCTACAACATCTTTTAGGTTTCTTTTCTTTCCATTAATCTCATTAATGAAGTCCCATCATTTAAGCTTCCTAAGCATCACATAAGAAACGAAAGCAGTAATATTTATATATCATATATATATAATATATGCATTCGTCTCACACATATAAAATGATCACATCACAGTATATCAGCAGCAGAAGATAACATATGAAATATTGGATATTCTAGGAGGTCTGAGTTTTATTTTGAGCCCGTATAAAACACAGATTCCACGGTCGCGATGAATAGCCAAACCCAAATCCCTAGACCCCTATGAGAGCGATAAGTAACCCTCCCAATTCTAGGGTTAGGAGACCCGGTCTCGATTCCTCGAGATGGTCTCCCACTGGACCCTAGAACTCGGTTACTTGTGCTCCCCACCTTGGGTCTATCCTAATGCGAAAAGGTAAATAATATACAATGGTGACATCATCCTCAACCCGGAAGTTCCCCAATAAAAGAATATTACATACAATGAATTTTACATGAATGAAAATAAAAACACTCATCTCACATAAAACCCCGGCTATTCAAAACACGACGATCCAATATAATATATCACAGCAACACATAACATCACAGATAGCTAGGCAAAGTTAGACAATTCAATCGATTCAACGAATTCCCAAAAATTCCCAGAGAGCTCAACAATTGAGCACAGTTAAAGTTAACCAGAGACATACCATAGTTCCTACGGACCTGCAGCTGAAGGGCCCGACCCAAGCCTCTCAAGTGGCGCTGCGGATCCGCCGTCAAAACCATGTTTTGGCCTTGGATCCACGGTCACTTAGACGAGTTAGGGTTTCGTTCTTCAGGTGTGTCCATAGAATTCTCTGCATGTTTTTCTGAATATTTTTAACATGAAAAAATCCAACTTTTTGAAAAATTTCCAAAGAGGGGGTCCAAATCGGGTATTCGGAGTTCGATCGGAATTTTAACTTCGTCTAGACAACGCCTAATGCTCTAGCTTGGCTCTGATACCACTGTTGGGCTGTATAGCACGACAAAAAGGTTTAGGAAGGCATCATCCATGCTATTTTATAAAATTTTGGGGTGCTATGAAAGCCTAACCAAGATCTTAACTAGAGAATTAGGGTTAACTTTGTATGTAAACAACTTTACTACTAAGTGATAGGGATTACAACCTTTGTAGTCTGTTCCTTCGGTTCATAAGCTCTGAGTTGAGGACCCTTCACTGCGATCATCATGCTCCCAGACTCTAGAGAGGCTCCATGAGGTGAATGATCCAAGCTAGCTTGAAGTCTTCACAATCCAAGATGATCTACATTGAGGAATCACAGACAAAAGCTATCTCTTCACTAATTATGGATTAGTAAAGCTAACACACTAATCTATATGGCTAGTATAGAAGAGGATGATGAAGTAGGAATTTTGCTCTCTTTAGTTTTCTTTTTCTCACTATCTTTCATCACAAGATAAAAAGCTACAAAGCTTTTTCAATGAAGAAGAAGAAGAAGCAAGTGATGAATGAATTATTGTTGTGAGGCTAGAAATGCAACCATGGGTTAAGTATGTAATCTTTAACCCTTGTAGAGACTTAACCATGAGCTATGGTTAAAGGTAAGGTTGATAAATATTTTAAGCTAAACAAAAAGAGTGGACAAAGTCAAAGAAATCTACAAGCTTCTATAAGCTTTCACAAAATATCAACCATGACAAAAATCCACAATATTTTAATTACTTAATGATAAATATAAACCCTAATCTTAACCCTAGCATGGTTTAACTCTCATAAACCCTAGTTGCATTTATAACCTAGTATGTTACAATTATACACATCACACATATATATAATTTAGTAACAAAAGAAAAGAATACTTTTAACATATATCACATATATATCAATGTATCCTAAGCGAGAAAAAGAATTACTTAAGTGAGCTTATATTAGTTAATGTAATGTAATATATCACATATATAATTATACATTAAATTATTAAATCAACACTTGATTTAATAATCCGGCTATATGGCATATAACCGACTAATATAATATGTATCATTTTATCTAATCAACACTTAATCCGATAAACCGACTATATCACATATACCCGGCCGATATCACATATTACGAGAATAGAATACGGTATCACATATCGTATTAATCTCGGTCTCGCACATATCGCATATATGCTCCTTCTCCGTTTTTCCTCAGCCAGGAAACCTCTGTGTATGACTCTAAAGACTTGTCAATACTCCGGCAGTAGGTGATGATCATATCAAACACCCACAAGCTACAAGCGGTCAGCTAAACGTAACAGCCACCCGGGTATTGAGCGATCAGAAGATCAACAAGTAAGCCTGTACACACTCCTGTGAATCCAATCAGTAACACTATGGTACAGTCCGGTCTCTTCGTCTGATATGTCGCATATCCAGTCTAGGGGTGGTAAACATCAGACCCCAGTAACCGATAATTCGTGTCGATGTGAGGCTCATAACAGGTCGAGAAACTACTGATAACACTTACCAGCAGATCTCCATATCAGCCCTGGTTAGGGACTTCCAGTTATAGATAATCGAACACAGCGCAACATCAACCCCCAATACCGGGGGAGACGAAACCCTTCCCATCGTTCATTGCCTCCATGTGATTCGGGGCTGTACCCAAAAGCCACTGTTTTGCATGTTCTCGTGAACGTGGTAAGGTGGAAATCAAAGCACAGTGGGAATCACACAAGACTCTATGACGATCTCGGGTCTACAGACTAACCTGTACCAGTGTCACCAGAGAACTGCTATCTGACGATAGGTATAATACCATCTAGGAGTTCTAGGCGAGTCCGTTCAGTGTACCCAGTCTCCACTGAGCACCCGTACACTATCTTTGATATCAAACACCAATGGATGTAGGATCATCCATCGCCCATCATATGGGTCAAGATGCGTATACGCTAGTCTACTCTAGAGTATCGATGCCTTGTCTCGATACACCCTTGACTAGGAATAATTATAGGATGTACTCTTGGACTACCCTGGCCCCACTAGTATGATCTGCATCATAGTCCTAGTAGTCAAGTACATATCCCAAGGGCTTTATCAATATGTGAGAGCAAGACAGTAAACCAATATAAGTCAACATGTTTAGACAAAGAAACCAGATAGCATACTATCATATCGAACAAGAAATTCCTCTCTATATATATCCAAGCATCCACTATAATATACATCATATATACAACAATGGCCTCTAGGGCATATACATAACTAACATCATTGTCCAGGTCGCTAAACCTATCGTCAGTGTTCACCTCCGAAAGACGCGATCGAGACGTTGGGACGTCCGGGCCTGAATTTTGGGGGCGGATGCTATTTGGATTTATTCGTCCACCTCTCCAAAGATGCCAAGTTGATTTATGGCACCATGTATAGAAGGTTTAGACGGATGCGGCCGATGTAGTAGACTTCATCAGATTCCCCCTCATTGTGAGGGGTTTTTTGATTGTGAGGACGCTCTTCCATGCAGGAGCAAGCCCCTGCAGTTAATTACGCTACCGCATCGCGGTAACCACTTTCTTCTTGTCCAGATGGTCATTTCGTGTCGTGCGTGTTTGTTTTGTTTTTGGTTGCCCGTGGATTGTATACGGAGACTAATTTATGTTATCGCCCGTAGGGCGTGAATTAGTCCAAATCCGTATTCTCTTAGATTTGGGTTTGGGTTGGGTTTAAGGATCGTTAATCTCGTTTGAGACTAAGATCAACTTAAACGTTTGTTGAGGATACGTTAGTCTAATTTTTAGAATAAGATCTACTCAACGGGATCATTTAGATCCAACAAAAGAGCATTTAGGCTCTATTGTTTAGTTTATGGATATTGCGGTCCATAAGTTTAAGGACATCATAGTCCGTGGTAGTTTAGAGACATCATAGTCTGTAAAGTTTAAGGACGTCATAGTCCATGAGTTTAAGGACCCCACAGTCCGTAAAGTTTAAGGATATCATAGTCCATGGGTTTAAGGACCCCACAGTCTAAGTTTAAGAACGTCATAGTCCATGGATTTAAGGAGCCCACAGTCCATAAAGTTTAAGGACATCATAGTCCATGAGTTTAAGGACCTCATAATCCATGAAATTTAAAGACATCATAGTCCATGAGTTTAAGGACCCCATGTTCCCTCATGGGAACTGAATAAAGCAGCAAGGAAATACACAAGAGGAGCATCACGTGTCCACACGTGATCGGGCATCACGTGGGGACACGTGACCTTCTATGGGCAAAGTTATATGCGCTGAGATACACAATTTGAGATGGGGTCACGTGCCAACACGTGATGGGCCTTTAAACCTACTGAAAGGAATTAAAAGGTACAATAAAACAGCAAGAAAAAAACCCCAATGGGGCATCACGTGCCGACACGTGATGAGTTCCCAAGTTCTTTAAAATAACAGAATTAAATTCTGGTTAAATACTTAATCCATGGGTCACGTGCCACCACGTGATAGGGTCTTAAAAACTCTCTGAGTTAATGGAAAGAAAACCCTAAATGGGGCATCACGTTCCCACACGTGACAAAGGGTCACGTGCCAACACGTGATGGGTTCCTAAGATCTCTGGACTAATAGAATTAAATTCTAATTAAATGGTCAATCAGTGGGGTCACGTGCTAACACGTGATAGGCTCTTAAACCTTCTGAATTAATAGATTTAAATTCTAATTAAGGGAAATAAAAAACCCTAATATTTCCCTAGATCTTTCCAAACAAAAAGATTGCGCTCTGTAAAGTGGAGCACCGTTGGATTAAAAATCCAATGGTGATTAAAAATCACCAATTTATAGAAAGATTCTATACAAGGAGATATTTCCCTAAAATTTGCCAGGAATAACAGATAAAATATCTTTTGGATTAAAAATCCAATGGTGAATAAAATTCACTGAATAATCTAAAAGATCATATTGGTTACAAAATCAATCAAAATCTTTCAATGAGAAATTGACTAAACAAACTGATTCTGTTCTTTCTCCTATAAATAGGAGCCAAGAAGAGAAAAGAAAGGAGGAAGGAGATACAAGAACAGAGAGAAAAAAGAAGAGAGTTTAATTCTCCAAAAAGAAGAAGATCTCTTCAGAAAAGAAAGAAATCCTAGGTAAGAGAGGGAAAGAGATAATTCTATAAGCCCCAAAAAACAATAAGAGAATTTAATTCTCAAACTAAGAGTTTAATTCTTCTGAATAAGAACTTAGTTCTTCCTTTGGTTGAAGATCTGCAGAAGCAGATCTCCCCATAAGTTGAGAATTTAGTTCTCATCGGGGGGATTCTGCCATGCAGATCTGAAGCCTAAGGGAGGACCTAAGTTTAGAGAATTTTATTCTCCCACAAAACACATAGGAATTTAATTCCTCCAACAAAGATAGGGTTTAACCCTTAATATAAAAACGTAGTTCTTCCCTCTGGTTGAAGATCTGCAGAAGCAGATCTTCCCATAAGTTGAGAATTTAACTCTCATCGGGGAGATTCTGCCATGCAGATCCAAGACTTAAAGGGAGAATTGGGTATAAAAGAATTTAATTCTTCAAAATACATAGGAATTTAATTCCTCTAAATAAAATTAGGGTTTAACCCTACAAAAGAATTTAATTCTTAAACAAGGGACTTAGACTTTTTATGCACGTAGAAAGATCGGTACCCAAACCTGATCACGTGGCAACATGTGACTCCCCTCCTCAGTGATCAAAAGAGAATGAATGAAATTGGGTCACGTGCTCCCACGTGACCCTTGAACAAACTCCTAAAAATAAAGGAAGAACAGACTTTTAGCGCCCTCACGTGTCCCCACTTGACCCCTAACAAACACTTTAATATCCAAATCATGGATACCCATTACGTGCCCACACGTGATGGCCATAAAGGCCAAGTGTTTAACACTTACTTGCATATTCTGAGGACAAAATAAGGGAAGTTTGGGCCCAACACTCAAGCGTCTCACGTGACCCCACGTGAGCGCTTCTTTTTTAGTGTTTAACACTATTTTGGGCGCTGCATCCCTAGTGTTTAACACTATTCTGAGCGCATCACATGGGAGCACGTGATAGCTGAGTTTACCCAAGTGTTTAACACTATATCCAAGCCAATCTTAGCTTGAACTAGCCAAGTTTTCCAGATGCAGTACCCCTTTCTTTTGACTGAACCTCAAACACACTTTTGTCTTCCAAAATTGGTCATCTCATATGACATTCAAAATAATTCCCAGAGCCCTTTCAATTAACTTTGGTTCGAGGGTACATCTCTTCGCCCCTCTGTTACATGCTGTTGTAATTCTTCAACGTCTTCAGAGAGGTGGAGGGTCCCGATGACCAATAACTATTTGGTGTATTTCCAAACCCATGTTTGCATCTGAACTTGGACCACAATGTCCCTAAACTAAACAATAGGGCCCAAATGCTCTTTTGTTGGATCTATATGATCCTGTTAAGTAGATCTTAGTCTAAAAATTAGACTAACGTATCCTTAACAAACATTTAAGTTGATCTTAAATCTCAAACGAGATTAACGATCCTTAAATCAATCCAATTACAGATCCCCTAACCAATATTGGTTCAAGGGTACATTTCTTCACTCCTCTGATATATGTCGTTGTAATCCTTCAACGTCTTCAGAGAGGTGACGGGTCCCGACAACCAGATTTTATATGGACTATGATGTCCTTAACCTTGGACTGTGGGGTCCTTAAGCCCATGGACTATGATGTCCTTAACCTCGGACTGTGGGGTCCTTAGACCCATGGACTATGATGTCCTTAACCTCGGACCGTGGGGTCCTTAAACCCATGGACTATGATGTCCTTAACCTCGGATTGTGGGGTCCTTAAACCCACGGACTATGCTGTCCTTAACCTTGGACTGTGGGGTCCTTAAGCCCATGGACCGAGATGTCCTTAAACTAACATTGGACCGTAATGTCCTTAAACTAATAATGGACCGCAATATCCCTAAACTAAACAATAAAGTCCAAATGCTCTTTTGTTGGATCTAAACGATCACATTAAGTTGATCTTAGTCTAAAATTGGACTAACGTATCCTTAACAAATGTTTAAGTTGATCTTAGTTTCAAATGAGACTAACGTATCCTTAAACCCAACCCTAAACCAAATCTAAGAAGATACGGATTTGGACTAATCCATGCCCTACGAGCGATAACATAAATTAGTCTCCGTATACAATCTACAGGCAACCAAAAAACAAAACAAACACACATGACACGAAGTGACCATCCGGAAAAGGAGAAAGTGGTTACCGCGATACGGTAGCGTAATTAACCGCAGGGGCTTGCGCCTGCAGGGAAGAGCGTCCCAACAATCAAAAACCCCTCAACGAGGGGGAATCTGACGAAATCTGCTACATCGGCCGCATTCGTTTAAATCTTTATACATGGTGTCATAAATCAACTTGGCATCTTCGGAGAAGTGGACGGATAGCACTAAATAGCATCTGCCCTCGAAATTCAGGCTCGGACGTCCCAATGTCCCGGTCGCGTCTTTCGGCGGAGAACAGATTCTGGCACACCCGGTGGGACCTCTTCCTCTTTCCACTCCACACTTCGTGTGTCGTGTTCGCGAACGAATCGCGGTTTAATATGGTTGCCCTTGGGTTAGAGGTACTAAGATTTGGTTTTGCTCCCGTGCAGAAAAAAGAACATCAATGGCCCTAACTGCTCCAGCTGCAACAACAACTCCCGTTCTACCTCATCCGGAGGAGTAACCTACGGGCCCCAAGCGGCCTCCCTGTTCAAGATGCCAGTGGAGTAGGTAACTCAGGCCACCACTGGGCTATTCTTAGGGACCATGCTCCCACCGATGAGCATCAACGCCATTGTACTATTGCAAGAAGCTAAGAAGAAGTCGGTCTTTGATTGGCTCACAACTACTGCGGCCCCTCTGAACGGGTCGTCCAAATCTACTGCCTCAGTTTTCAACAGACTGGGCCAAAACTTAGATGGGCCCGTGAAGAAGCCCGCAATACCAGAAGGCGTTATCCTGAAGCGGATAGCCATCCCTACTCCTGAAGTCACAAAGGCGGCTTCTCCGGCTAAGGGGTCGGTCTTCACAAGACTGGCCGTTTCAGCTCCCATTCCGGGTGAAGTAACCAAGGATGTTTCCCCTGCACGAAAATCGGCCTTTTCAAGATTGGCCATTCCCTCTCAGCGAGCATCTGTCTTTGACAGGCCGGCGCCAACAGCAGACTCTCATCAGAACAGGGGGCATGGAAAAGCTGATCCAACAGCGGAGGTAATCCCGGCCGCACGACATGCTCGACGTCGCCACTGGCGCCGAATAAGGAAAGCTGGAGGCGATTCCCCTTCTGGACTGACTCCGCCAGCTCCAATGGTGGAAGTTGATGTTGCTGTTCCAACTGGGAACGGCTTTGAACTACTTAACAGGGTGCGTAGGAATTCGCCAACTGCTGTGCTGAAAAGATCTCCTCCACCTATGGAGAATGCCCCAAAGGCGAAGCTGGAGCAGCCCCCTCAGCGGCTGTCCTCTAAAATTTATAAAGTTTGGCGATAGGTCCAGGACTCCGTTATAGATCAAGACTATCCCCGCCGACAGAAAAAGATGAAGGTTCGGCGAGAAGAGGACCATCCTGTCAAGCCACAAAAAGTGTCATCTGTTTGGGTGTCCACTGCAACGGCTCCCTCAACTTCGACCGCCCACAAAAGAAGGAGGCCGGAGAAGATCCCTGCGTCTTTGGCAAATCACAAAAACACTGAATCTAAATGCCCCAAGTCTGAGGGCATGGTGGTGCACACCATCTGTATGTCATCCGGAAAAGAGGATAGCCGTATCTCCACAGGTCATCGACCGCTTACGTGATCAGTGACTAAGGCTCAGGAGCAACAACAACAAAAGCTCCAAGAGATGTTAACAGCTATGGCCGCACTCACAGGACCGAAAGCAAGCCCGGAGACATCCTCGGAGCAGCGCCGTGAGCAGGAAACGGATGCCGAATTCCTTTGGAGAATGCTCGAGAAGAAGGACAAAGAGGCCGCGGAACAAGCGGCCAATATAAAACAAATGGCCATTCTATTCCAAGATATGGTGGGCATGATGATCCAGCCGGACCCTCCAGCCGAAGATCCTCTAGTAATAATTGAAGATGATAGAGGAGAGACATCAAATCCTCTGCCGACTCTGTCAGCAGCCAAGGAGGAGACCATCTCTAAAACCACGCTCGATGATTATATAGCTCAACAAATACGAGCTCATCAAGCGAATGAAGCGGCTGGCCAAGTCGTCAGAACTGGACGGCCCTATCCGGGTTGGTACGATCAAATAAAGTACCCGCCAGGATATACGATTCCTAAATTCCATGTGTACAAGGGGACAGGCAATCCCCATCAACATGTCGCTCAGTTCAGGGCTCTCTGCGGCAACACTGGAGGGGATGATAAGCTACTGCTTCGCCAATTCGTCGGCAGCTTGGCGGAGACGGCGTTCGAATGGTATTCATAGCTTCCCAACGATTCCGTCAAAACTTTTACGGAGATGGAGTTGCTATTCACCCAGCGTTTCGCAAGAGCTAGAGAATGCACCCCAATCACGGCATTGATCAATGCCAGGGTGAAGCCTGGAGAAACATGGGTTCAGTATGCAATACGGTGGTAGAATCTATGGTCGAAGTGTGAGCAGCGCATTGAAGAAGCGCCTGCGGTAGGCATGTTCGTGGGTACTCTCGACCCTCAGGCGACCATTTTTCAATTCATGATGTTTTTCAAGCCGACCACTTTCCAGGCCTTGATTGACAAGCTGGCCCAAATGGAGTAGATGGGCCACATGCCTTCCTCTTTGAAGCCGGAGACGCAGAATGAAAAAGGAAAAGGGAAAGCAACCTTCGTCTCCAATGCTCAACAGCAGCGCAGTGGTCCGAAACTAACTGATCCCCAAGAAGAGAGACGACAATTCTTTAATGAGAAGCTAAAGCGCCCTTATTCGTTTTCCCGGGAAAAAATGAGGAGATTGTTCGAGCTGGCGGTGCACAACAGGCTCATCAACTTGCCGAATCCAAAACACCCTTTGCAACCCGGTGAGGCTAATAATCCCAATTATTGCCCCTATCACCAAGCGATAGACCATCCAATCGAAGATTGCTTCGTCTTCAAAGGGTGGATTGAGAACCAATACCAACAGGGAAAATTCGCACTGTCAGAGAATTGGAAAGTAAACCCGCCCCAGCCGCACACTCTCAAAAAGGCGGACACACCAGGGGAATCATGTTCTTTTATAGAAGAAGCTCCATGGGAGGTCATTCTTTCAGCCAAAACGTAAAGAATGCTGAAGGATCTCCAAACATGCCCGGCGATCAAATGGAAAAGTCCGCTGGAACCCGAAGTCATCAAAGGAATGCTGAAGCCGCGCCCAACTCCAAAAATTGGTGGTGATAGTCAAAGAACCCACACCCAGCAGTCAAACTCTTCGAAGAGGAAGAAAAAGACCAAAATGCACGTGAAGCCTGATGACAAGTGCACGGACCTGCAAAAACATATTGACGCGCTGGAAGAATATAACCAGAAGGCGCGGACCCCAGTCACACTCCAAGAATTTCTCAGCCACGTCCTTGAGGACGGAGATGATGACAATGGAGAAGACTCATCGGATGAACCTGAGGATTATGTGGCAAGCTGCCATATGATCTCTCACTTGTTAATAAACAGTGAAGAAGCTCTGGATGCAGAGAAACTGGGGGCAGATCCCAAATCGAAGCTCCTAGGACCGTCAGACGAGATTATTGATGCATTCCTGAACGAAGCTCTTCTGAAAAGCAAAGATGACGCGCTTGTTCCCCTCCGAAGGACGGCGCACAAGACCGCGATGTCCTGACGCTGAGATTCAGGGCAGATGCTATTTGGTTTTATCCGTCCACCTCTCCGAAGATGCCAAATTGATTTATGGCACCGTGTATCGGAGGTTTAGACGGATGCGGTCGATGTAGCAGATTTCGTCAGATTCCCCCTCGCTTGAGGGGTTTTTGATTGTGGGGACGCTCTTCCCTGCAGGCGTAAGCCCCTGCAGTTAATTACGCTACCGCATCGCGGTAACAACTTTCTCCTTCTCCAGAAATTCACTTCGTGTCGTGTGTGTTTGTTTTGTTTATAGTTGCCCGTGGATTGTATACGGAGAGTAAGTGATGCCGTCGCCCGTAGGACGTGGATTAGTCCAAATCCGTATTTACTTAGATTTGGGTTTGGTGTTTTGGTTTAAGGATGCGTTATCCATATTTAGGCTAAGATCGACTTAAACGTTTGTTAAGGATACGTTAGTCTGATTTAAGACTAAGATCAACTTAACGGGATCGTTTGGATCCGACAAAAGAGCGTTTGAGGACTCTATTGTTCCAGTTTAGGGACATTGCGGTCCATAGGTAATTTAGGGACATTGCGGTCCATATTCCAGTTTAGGGACGTGGTGGTCCATATTCCAGTTTAGGGACGTGGTGGTCCATAATCCAGTTTAGGGACATAGGGGTCCGTATTCCAGTTTAGGGACGTGCTGGTCCATCGCCAGTTTAGGGACGTGGTGGTCCATCTTCAGTTTAGGGACGTGGTGGTCCATCATTAGTTTAAGGACGTTTCGGTCCATCATTAGTTTAAGGACGTTTCGGTCCAACATTAGTTTAAGGACGTTTCGGTCCAACATTAGTTTAAGGACGTTTCGGTCCACGGGTTTAAGGACCCCGCAGTCCATATTGATGTGTGGTCATCGAGACCCGTCACCTCTCTGACATCGTTGAAGGATTACAACGATAAATGTCAGAGGAGTTCGGAGATGTACCCTCAAACCGGATATAAATTGATTTAGGGAGCAGCCATGCTCAGTCAATTTAATTTGAGGACTTATGACCATGATTGGGCTAAGTCCAGTTGAAAAATATTCAACGCTTTTATTTATTTTTGGTCTATTAGACCTGTGTTAGGGCTTTGCCCACAGTTAAATAATGCATTGCATTACTTTTTATTTTTGTTTGGGCTCTGCAGAGCATCAATTTGTTTTGGGCTCTGCCCATTTATGAATGATGCAGAGTATCAACTTTACTTGGGCTCTGCCCTTTATAAATGATGCAGGGCATCAATTTTATTTGGGCTCTGCCCTTTTATTGCTTTGCAATTTGTTTTGGCCTGCTAGGTCATTTTGACTTGGGCCTGGCCCTTTAGCAAAAGAAATGCATTGCATTTGAGCGCAAACGCTTATGGTGAGGACACGTGTCATGTAAGCGCAGTGCGCTGCACCATTGCGCTGCGCTGCTGACACGTGGCGCGCTCTGATGAGTTGCGCCAATTTCAGAGAGCAAGGCTCTATTTCAAAGCGCATAGCGCAAATGGTTCAGATGTTGACACGTGGCACTCTCAGGTGGCTTGCGCCAACCCAAGAGCGCAACGGCGCAGTTCTGCAAGTGCAAGGCACTATTAACTTGAGAATCTTTTAGATTCAGAACCAATGGTTCATAAAAAGAAGTGTAAAGCACTGTTTGTTTTCTTGATCTAATTTAGATCAATGAAAACAAGTTCTTCTTGTTTTATTTATCTCGGGGAACCAATGGTTCATAGAAAAGTGCAAAGCACTTATTATTATTTATTTTTCTTTTCATTAGAGATCCTTGATCTTGTTCTCAGATCAATGATCTGTTCATAAGAGAATATTCTCTTCTTCTAAAGGTTTTACCTTTTTTGTTCTTGAGGAATTCTCTCCAATTCTTCAGAGTTCTCTCTGTTTGATTTCTCACAAAATGTTGATGCCTTTGAATTGAGGTCTAGGGTCCTTTTTATAGTGCCCACTAAATTAGTTAATTTTGTTAAAGAGATCTTTCTCTGAGTGATTTGGGGAATTTTCCCCACCGTTGGATCTTTGATCCAAAGGCTTCTGTTTTACAGAAAAATATCTTCTTGTTTTAACAAGAACAGAAAGATTTCTTTAAAATCTTAATTTTGTTTGGCGCAAACGCCCCAGCGCGTGACACGTGTCACGCAGCGCAACGCGCAGCGCAACTGCGCTGACACGTGTCGTGCAGCGCAAAGCGCAGCACAACTGCGCTGACGCATCTGCGCTGACACGTGTCGCGCAGCGCAAAGTGCAGCGCAACTGCGCTAGGGCATCTGCGCTGACACCTGTCGCGTTGCGCGCAGTGCAAAGAAACTGAAGCGTTGCTTCATTTACTAAAGTTTAAATTTTAAAAGTAGAGCTTTGCTCTGATTGGGGGAAGATGAAGCGTTGCTTCATCTTCTGCCTTGGAATTTGAACAGAGCTTTGCTCTGATTAGGGTAAACAAATGCCCCCCCAACCGTTGCGCTTATGTGGTCCCAAACGCAAGCACAACGGTGGCAGAATTCCAACCGTTGCGGCAACTTTTGGAAGTTGAAAGGGCACTTGATGCCTATAAATAGGACTTTTGGTCCTGCACAGATGATTATCATCTTTAAGATTTTTATTTTCAAAAACTTCAGAGCTTTGCTCTTGCCTTCAAGAACTCCCTGAGTTAGATTTTCTTTAAAAGAAACTATTTAAGTAAGAATTAGTCTTGAATTAAATCAATTTTAATTCATAGATCTTTGCTCTCATAGATCTTTGATCTAAAGAAATTCCTTTTGGGGTTTCACCAAATAGAGCCTTGCTCTCAGGAATCTGTTTCATGGTTTCTTAACCCATGAACAGAACCTTGCATCTTTGGCAAAACATAGATCTCTTTGATCTAAAAAAATGATGAACTCTTAAGAGTTCGAATATGGATAATGAAAATTAAAAATGGAGTTTTGTATTTAATGGATCATATCATCTTTTAATAGTAACGATCTCAGAGTTCTCGGGGGACTTCTTTAAATTCCCCTTATTAGGATTTTGGTAGTCACTCCTGTTTGCAGAGCATTGCTCTCGAGAAGTTTAACTCTCTGTGTATTTTTTTATCGCTAATCTTCCTGTGATGTTTCCTCTAGGCATAATGGCGGTGCGTCTATACAGTTTGCATGAGTTCATCACCTACGAGGATATCCGCGCACAGGGCCATCATCAGAACCAGGAGTTTACGGATGCCCAGTGTGCGGAGGTCATGGGTCATCTGAACGCACGTGTTGGTTGGCTGCTCCCCCGCCGCTCTGCTCTTTTGAAAGTCGTGTTGGGAGCGATCTGGAGGGCACTCCCGGGGTTCCATGAGGCCCTACCGCTCAATGCGCTGGATGATGCCGAAGACAAGGTGCATTCAGTGTACCTGTCAGGGCTGATCTCGAAGAAACGGAGAGATGGCCTCATCGACATCCTGAATCAAATTTTCCAGCAGACGATGATAGTTGCTGCTTACCGAAGACCAGGTGGGCTTGCTGAGGATCTTGACACACAGGAGCGCGAGAGGTTCCGCACGAGAATAATCCGAAAGGCCAGAAGAACTTTGAATGGCCTTACTTTTGAATTCCACAATCCGTGCCCTGGATCTGAGGTTATTCCATTGTAATAATGTTTTTCGTTTATTGCTTTTATGATTGTAAGAACTTCTGGCAATATTAATGGAAAAATTGTATCCCAGCTTGTCTTTATTTTTCGTTCTGAGTCTTTTACTTATGCATGAATAAATGTGTCTCGAATGCTTGATCAAATATAAATCGGATGCTCTTTCTATTGCTTTCTTCTTTCTCTTATTATCAGCATGTTGTCTTGATAAATACATTTGACCGATAATAAAGTAAGCGTCTAGATTTTTTTCAAGAGATAGCGATGGCTTAGGCCGCAGGTTCAGATCTGCAGCCTAAGACTTTTCAACTCTATGAGCCGTGAGGGTCTCATAGAGACTTTTCTCCCTACGGATCGAGAGGATCTCGTAGGTGGGTTTTCTCCTTAGGAATCGTGAGGATTCCTAAGTGTGTTTTCTCTTGTAAGTCGTAAGGATCCTATAAGAGAATTTTTCCCTCTTACGAGTCGAGAGGACCCGTAAGCGGTTGTTTCCCTCCTTGTCGAAACTCGACTTTGGAGAGTGAGACCCGTGAATAGTATGCAAGAGACCGTTTTAAATCGACTTGCAGGGTCCCATTATTCAGGAAGCAAGTTTTTTAGTCCCTGCTGCCTGAGGCTTCATCTTGCAAGTTGAGACGAATCGGGAATTTTCCCGCGGAGACACTGGTTTCTCTGCGAGCCGATGCGAATCTGGAGGCTCTCGTCAAGGATGTTTGTTTCCCTGAGTTGAGGTATTTGCCAAGGATTATTTGTTTCCCTGGTGCCAAGGATTATTTGTCTCCCTGGTGTTGAAACGAGTCGAGAATTTCCCACGGAGACACTGGTTGCTCTACGAGTCGACGCGGATCAGGAGGCTCTCATCAAGGATTGTTTGTTTCCCTGAGTTGAGGTATTTGCCGAAGACACTGGTTTCTTCGGAGTTGGGATGAACAGTCGAGATTTGGCTTCGTTCTCTGGCGGAGCCTGTTGGGAATGTATGGTTCCCTCTTCGTTTGCGTTCTTGGATTATATACAGGGATCGATGTGATCTCAACTGTAGGGCCAAAGTTTTATCATCATTTTTTTTATTTCCGCGATGCTCTATCATTTCAGCTTTTATATCGCGAAGGTCGCGATTGCCCAATCATTTCGGCTATTTCTCGCGGTGCCCAATCATTTCGGCTGTTTATTTTGTTTTCACTCGCTGCTTTTTATTGCGAGTTGCCCAATCATTTCGGCTATTTTACATGCATACATTTTACTTGCTGCTTTTTATTGCAAGTTGCCCCATCATTTCGGCTATTTCGTATGCATGTGCGGCCTACTGGCTTTCCGCCATAAACCTGAAATTAGACACCGATTTCGGCATCAGCACCGCTACAACTGGGATATTGCTAGGAGCGAATCATCATCTGCCTCTGTCGATGTCAAACAAAGGTGGCTTAGCGATCAGGGTTAAGGTCCTGTCGACTAAGGCTTTCGACTTCGTGAGCCGTAAGGGTTTCACAAAGGTATTTCTCCCAACAAGTCGTGAGGATCTTGTAGGTGTATTTTCTCCTTAGGAATCGTGGAGGATTCCTAAGTGTTTGTTTCTCTGTAAGTCGTAAGGATCCTACAGGAGGGTTTTCTCCTTGTAAATCGAGAGGACTTACAAGGGTCATGCGAACATATCCCCAGTCACGGATGGATCTTGGTTAGGGAAATGTTTATTCGCACCCGTGGATTGTATACAAGGGTCAGTATTGAGCCACTTATAGGGCAATATCGAAAGTTGTGGGGGGGGTTGCTTAAGCACAGGTTTAGGTCTCTGTAACTTAAGACTTTCAAATCTTATGAGCCGTGAGGGTCCCATAAGAGAGTTCTCCTTACGAGTCGTGAGGATCTCGCAAGTGTATATTCTCCTTAGGAATCGTGGGGATCCCTGAGTGTGTTGCTCCCTTGTGAGTCGTAAGGATTTCACGCGGGTGGTTTCTCCTTACAAGGTCGAGAGGACCTTATAAGTGTCTTTTAACGAGGTTGCGCCCTTTCGGGTTTTCATAAACACTCGCCGGTAGTCCTGCTGTTTTTACTCACGAAGCCCTTTCGGGTTTTCATCCGTGCCCATTTTGCTTATGGACATACCGTTTTTATTTTATTTTTTATTTATTTTCTTCTTCTCTTTTTTTTACGAGGTCGCGCCCTTTCGGGTTTTCACGAACACTCGCCGGTAGACCTGCTGTTTTTACTCACGGAGCCCTTTCGGGTTTTCATCCGTGCCCTTTTTTGCTTACGGAAATGCCGTTTTTATTTATTTATATATATTTTTTAATATATTTTTTTTGTCAGCCTACGGATGCTGCGGTATTAGTTTAAGGACGTTTCGGTCCGGCATTAGTTTAAGGACGTTTCGGTCCGCCATTAGTTTAAGGACGTTTCGGTCAGCCAATAGTTTAAGGACGTTTCGGTCCGTCATTGAGAAGGCTGGCTACCGCTTATAAAGTTTGAGATTAGGAAGATAGCGAGCGGACATAGTCGTCGTCATTTATCATTGACCTAGGCGGTAACTCATCAAGCGTAGTATTTCTTTAGGAAGCGACCGTTTATTGGCCTGAAAGGCCTTTCACCGTGCATGTCCATGAGTAGATAGGCCCCACCCTGGTAGACCTTATCTATGATGTACGAGCCTCCATAGTTCGGCTCGAATTTTCCCCGCTTGGCGCGATTGGGGATCATAGGCCTTTTGACCACTAGCACGAGTTCGCCTTGGCGAAATGTCCTCGGCCGGGTCAATCTTTCATATGAGCGCGTCATCTTTGCTTTATAGGCCTCCAGATTTTGTTGCGCTATGAGCCGGGTCTCATCAAGGGCATCGAGCTCCTCAAGCCGAAGGTGAGCATTTTCTTCATCTGCTAGCTCGTAGTGGACTGCCACTCGTAGAGAGGGTAACTCTATCTCGAGGGGGAGTACTGCTTCTGTACCGAATACCAGCGCATATGGCGTTGTGTTTGTGGCTATCTTGAATGTAGTTCGATACGCCAAAGAGCTTCTTGCAGCTTCTCGTGCCAGTCCTTCTTATTTCGGGACACCGTGTTCTTCATGATCTTTGTCAAGGTTTTGTTGAAGGCTTCAGCTAGACCATTGGCTTGTAGATTATAAACCGAGGAATATCTTCAGTCTATATTGTGTTGCTGCGCGAAGCGACTGATCTTGTGGCTTCTGTAAGCCGGCCCGTTATCAGAGATGATCCGTCGCAGAGTTCCAAACCGATATAGGACGTGCGTCTTGAAGAAATGGAGGATATTCTCCGTCTGAACTTCCCTCAGCGGTACTGCCTCTGCCCATTTGGAGAAATAGTCAGTCGTTGCCAGGATGAAACGATGTCCTCTGGACGATGCTGGTTCGATGGGGCCGACTATGTCAGTCCCCCACATTTGGAACGGCCAGCTAGCCACCGTTGGATGTAGTGGATTTGGATGCTGGTGGATGAAGTCCCCATGAATTTGGCATGAGTGGCATTGCTTCGCATATTCGTGGCAATCCTGGATCATCGTAGGCTAGTAGTAGCCCATCCGTTTGATCTTCAACTTCATCTTTGGGCCCGCTTGGTGAGAACCGCAGAGTCCGTCATGAACTTCCTGGACGACTCTTTTCGCTTCGTCAGGTCCCAGGCATCTCAACCACAAAGAATCGAACGACCTCTTGTACAGAGTATCATTGACGAAGGCGAAAGACAGAGCTCGTTTCATAAGCTGATGTCTTGAGGACGCATCTTCGGGAGTTTGGCGGTATTTGAAGTAGTCTATAAAGACTTCTCTCCAATCCTCGGTATTTTCCCGATCTTTTATTTGCAGGGTCGTCTGCTTAGTCGCTCTCTTCTCTTCGGGTGATTCCGGAGATATTTCTACTGGGGCAAGCACCCGACGGCTTTGTACCACGATTCTGACGTCATCGAGGTTCTCATCAGCCAATTCTTTAGCAAGCTTGGACAACGCGTCTGCTTTGTTGTTTTCCGCGTGCGGTATGCTTTCCAAAGTGTAGGAGAGAATTTGGGTCAACAGTTGTTGCACCTTTTCACCGTACTTTACCAACTCTGGCTTGCACGTTTGGTAGTCACCGTTTACCTGACTAACGACCAGCTGGGAATCTCCATATACGAGGAGGTTTTCAATTCCCATGTCGATGGCGATCTCGAGACCTGCTATCAAGGCTTCATATTCGGCTTCGTTATTCGTCCTCGGCTCTGTCAAGGAGAAAGCAAAGCGCATTATCCCTCCTTGTGGATTCACGAAGATAAGGCCTACCCCCGATTTGATTATTGGCGTACTTTGTTTGCGCTTCTTCATGGAAGACGCTCCATCAAAATAGAGTTCCCATCGGGTATCACCACCGTCGATCGCATCAAACGCATGTTCGTCTGGAAGATCGCAATTTAAAGGAGAATCGGCGGGTATCGGATGCTCAGCGAGGAAGTCGGCAATGGCCTGGCCTTTCACTGCCTTGAGAGGTTGATAGGTTATCGAAAACTCCATCAAGAGCAGGGCCCATTTAGCGAGTCGACCTGTCAATATGGCCTTCGACATCAAATATTTAAGGGGGTCCACCTTCGAAATAAGACGGACCTCATGCGCCAACGCATAGTGTCTAAGCTTTGTTATCGCGAAGATCAACGCCATGCAGTGTTTTCCAATGGGGGAGTAATTGCTTTCTGCCCCCAGTAGAACTCGGCTTAAGTAATAGAGAGCTCTCTCCTTCCCTTGATCGTTCTCTTGTGCCCATAATGCGCCTAAGGAGCCTTCGAGAGCGGTTGTATAAAGAATGAGGGGCTTTCCCTTGACCGGAGCAGCCAACACCGGCGGGTTCTGCGGGTATTGTTTGATCTCGTCTAGCGCGCTTTGGCATTTTTGGTCCCAGACGAACGGGGTTCCCTTCTTCATCAGGTGGCTGTAAGGACGGCACTTTCCTGAAACGTTGGCTATTAATCGCCGTATATACGCGAGCTTCCCTTGGAGAGACCGCAGTTGTTTGAGAGTCCTTGGCGGATGCATTTCCATGATCGTCTTGATCTTTGACGGATCTATTTCAATACCTCGGTGTCGGACGATGAATCCCAGGAATTTGCCCGAGGAAACTTCGAATGCACACTTGAGAGGGTTCATCTTCAAGTTGTATTGCCGAAGGCGTTGAAATACGGTCTTCAAATGCTCGAGATATTCCTCATATGATTTGCTTTTAACCACGAGATCGTCGATATAGCATTCGACGATTTCGTGTATAAGGTCATTGAAGATCTTTGTCATGGCCCTTTGGTAGGTGGCACCGGCATTCTTTAAACCGAAGGGCTTCACCTTGTAACAGAATATACCAAAGAGAGTCCTGAAGGCGGTGTGCTTCTGGTCTTCGGGATGTATTTTTATCTGATTATATCTTGACGAGCCGTCCATGAAGGAGAAAACCTCGTGAGTGGACGTATTGTCTATCATCAGCTCAGTGACTGGCACTGGGAAATCGTCCTTCGGGCAAGCTTTATTAAGATCCCGAAAGTCCACGCATATGCGCACTGTCCCATTTTTCTTCATCACCGGGACGATGTTGGCGATCCATTCAGGGTATTGAACCTCCTGGATGAAGCCAGAGTCAATCAGCTTCTTGACCTCGGCGTTGGTACTCATCTCAAGCTCAAGCCGCATTCTTCTTGGTGCTTGCTTGACTGGCTTGACACCTGGGAATATCGCCAATCTGTGCACAGCAATTTCTGAATCTAGTCCCGGCAATTTTGGAATAGTTCCACGCGAAGCAATTTCTATGCTGTAGAAGCACGTCCTTTAACACAGCCACCCTTTCTTCAGATAGCAG
Source organism: Agapanthus africanus (assembly GCA_030015575.1). Classification (NCBI taxonomy): domain Eukaryota; kingdom Viridiplantae; phylum Streptophyta; class Magnoliopsida; order Asparagales; family Amaryllidaceae; genus Agapanthus; species Agapanthus africanus. Next base: position 54,766,696 of record JASDDO010000004.1, read on the forward strand.
CTCGCTGATGAATGTCGGTCGCGGGTCATTCGCCGTTCCCAACTCAATTTTCTTGAGGTTATCTGCAATGGTATGGATTCCATCTTCCAGCTCTTTTGGCGCAGGCGGGAACTCTGAGATCACCTCGTCGCTGTTGTTTTCAAACCACCGGGGGAAGGTCATCCATGTCCTCGGGCTCTTCTTTTGATATCGTGATCACGTGGCAAGTATGAATTCGCTTCTAATCCTAATGTAGAACTGGTTCTTCTTTCGTGGCCTTGGGTTCGTGCTTCTGTGGCGGCGCTACCCTCCACTTGTCAGACAGAGCGAACTTGCCAAGCTGATACTGATCTTCGACCCAATTCTTGAAGGTGAAGCAGTCTTCGAGAGGATGCCCTACCACTCGGTGATAAGGGCAATAGTCCGAGTGTGAGACTTCGCCTGCTTGTTCGGGGTGTTTAGACTCCGGCAGTGTAAGCATCTGATGTTTTAAAGCGAGATCGAGTATTTTCTTTGTCTTGTCCCGAGGAAAAGAGTATGCTCGACCCATTTTTCTCATGAGGGATAGATCGGAACCGCTTGGTTCCCGCTTGCGTGGCCTTTTAGCCCCGCTTCGTTGCTGTTGAGTGCCTTTTTCGCGTTTCGACTTGTTTCTGCCTCTGCGTCGAGCCTTCTTTATAACAGGTTGACAAGGAGCGGCATTTTCATCTTTCACGGCCTGTTGGAGAAGGTGTTGCGTTTTGGCTTTCTCGTAGATGACCATTTCGCGGTTATGATCATCCCGGACTTTTTGACCCGCTTCCCTTATAAGCTTGTCCATTTGTTCTTCGAACGACGGATTGGGCTCTTTTGCATCTGGAACATTCACTGGCTCAGGATTAGCGTCCTCCCATTGAGCATCCGCTTCTTCATCGAAGTCATACATGACATAGTAGCTGTTTAGTAGCTCTCGTTTCTTTGACCGGATGTATCCAAGTCCTTTTGTCTCCATTCTCCCATTAGGCAGTTTGCGTTGAGTCCCGGGGATGTTCCAGACTTTGTCATAGAACTTGGCTTTTCGAACGGTCTGGTTGAAGGATATCCCCTGGCGTTTTAGCAGCTTTTTCAAACCTTCCGTAATATCTGGGAAGACGGATAGGCTGAAGCCTGTCGATCGTAGGATCCGCGCCATGCCAGATTTCTTTCTTCACTTTGGTTTTTTCAGAGCGGTAGAATAGAATTGCTTTTTCGCTTTCTTGCCTGGGAGGTATATAGAACGTTTGCAGCTCTTCTATATTGTAAATATTAAGTGCATCCAGTTCTTTATGGTGTTTAAGCGGCACCATGGCGACTTGTAGACTTTGTTCTTCATCAGCGAACGTTCGTATTGAAGGTCGAGCAGAGAATACAGCATGGATCTCATCTTCCGAGTCGCTACCAAAGATCAACGTAGGAGAGGACGGTCCTGGCTTGTTGTGTTGGGGCGGACCCGAATACACCATCTCCTCTTCCTCCTCGGTATCACTCCCGAAAACAGGGATGGTGGCGTTAGCTTTGTTCTCCGGTTTGTGACACCTTTCCGTGTCTTCGAAATCCGGTAAGAAGTATTTGTCATCTTCATATTTGCGGACTTCGTTCACGGAAAACGGATTCAATTCTCCCGCCATGGTATACTCGAGACCATCCTTAGCATACTTCATACACTGATGTTGTGTAGAAGGGATGACGTTGTATTCGTGTAACCATGGTCGGTCGAGCAAAGCGTTGTAGCATGTTTTGGCGTCTATGACGTGGAATTTAATGTCCGTGACGAGTAGCCCTAAGCGTAGCGTCAGTATTACAGACCCAAGAGTTCTTGATGACTGGGAGCCGAACCCGGAGATGGTGATCTTGTCCCGAGCAAGGTGCTGGACGCTCATGCAGATTTCTTTTAACACCCGCACATTGAGGAGGTTAACGGAGGATCCATTGTCGATCAGGATTTTGCCTATCTTTATGTCGTGGCAGTATCCTGAGACATAAAGGGGGCGATTGTGTTCGCACGTCCTAAGGAGAAGGTCTTCATCACCAAAAGCGACATCGGCAGTGTGCACTTCCTCCAATTCATCATTCATCTTTTCTTCAGCCAGGAAAACTTGGAATTGTTCTGGATCTTGTAATGCCTTGATTAACGCATCTCTTGCTTCCTTTGATAGCAAAAAGGCGTCAAGAATGCTGAGCTGTGAGGGTAGCTTCCTCAGATGCGCTAAAACGTTGTAATCCACCTTATTCCTCTTCGGCGGGTCTTTGGCACTTAGCTCCTCCACCACTTAGTCATCTAAGACGATATCTTCAGAGACGTTTTCTTTCCCCTTATCTTTCCTATTTGAGGGTCCGAGATTCTTTTCGGGCAGCGTCCGATTACGCAACCGGATATTTTCGCAAACCTTCGGCTCTTCTTCTTTTCCCGAAGTGGACTCTTTAAAGAGAGGGGCAAGTTCCAGCTCTTCATCAGAATCACTCCCGAATGTAGGCACCTGTGATCCCCCGGCGTTAACCATGCGACAATCGTCGGTAGTTCTTTTAAGCCCTTCGGTCGTATTTCCTTGCTCCCGACGAGTTTTGCGCTTTTCCCGCTTAAAATGCTGTTGATGAGCAACATATCCTTGTCACCATCTATTGAAAGCTCTGCACTCTTCAGTGGGGTGCGAAATCTTCCGATGATATAAGCAATAGGAGGGGTGCATTTCCGCTTCACTAGTAATGTTCTCTTCGGAGGATGGTAGCTTCATGCCCATTGATATGGCCTTAGCAAACCTTTTCTTCATCTTGAATTCGCTTTTGTCGGTAGTGGAGGTATTTTGCTCCAGCGGGAGCGTCTCAGCTCTTTCATCCAGTCGCTGGCGCTTGGCCCTTTCAAATATGACCGCCTCGCGTTTTCAATCTGCTTTACTTTTCAACCGAGCTTCATTGAGGAATGCGTCAATTACTTCATCTGATGGCCCCAGAATTTTTGGTTCAGGATCTGCCCCCAGCGTTTCAGTACAAGGAGTCTCCTTATCGTTCATTAACGAATGGGAAATCACATGACAGCTCGCCACATATTCTTCAGATTCATCAGATGAACTTTCTCCCTCATCTTCCTCTTGAAAGACGTGATTGAGAAACTCTTGGAGCATAATGGGAGTCCGTGCTTTCTGGTTGTATTCCTCCAGCGCGTCAATTTGTTTTTGCAAGTCCGAGCGCTTGTCGCCAGGCTTCACGGGCTTCTTTGATTTCTTTTTCTTCTTCTTCGAAGATTTTGACGGCTGGTTGCGAGTGCTTGAGCCACCTCCATCGGTCTTTGGAGTTGGACGTGGCTTCAACATCCCTTCAATGACATGCGGTTCCAACGGGTTCTTCCACCTAATCGCTGGACATGTATGAAGATCGTTTAGCATTCTCTTTGTCTTGGTTGATAATACAACCTCCTAAGGAGCTTCTTCAATGACGGAGCATATTGCCCCCGACGTATTCATCCTCTTAGATGTGTGGGGCTGCGGGGGATTCACCTTCCATTTGTCAGATAACGCGAACTTGCCCTGTCGATACTGGTTTTCAAGCCAATTTTTGAAAACGTAGCAATCTTCGATCGGATGGCCCAGTACTTGATGATAAGGACAGTATTTGGGATCATTGACATCATTTGGTTGCGACGGACGTTTTGGATCCGGCAGATTTATGAGTCGATTGCGCAACGCCAGCTCGAATAACCTTCTCGTTTTATCTCGGGGAAATGAGTAAGAACGTCCTAGCCTCTCCTCAAGGGCTACGTACGGGCGCATATTATTTTGACGAACAACCGGCTTCGAGTTGCTCAGATGTTGTTGAGCGTTAGCGACAACGATCGCTTTCCCCTTCCCCTTGTCATTTCGGGAGTCCGTCTTTGGAAGAGGGGGTTTATGGCCCATCTGATCTATTTGCGCTAGTTTGTCAATCAAGGCCTGGAAGGTAGTCGGCTTGAAAAACATCATAAATTGTGAGATGGTTGCTTGCGGATCAAGGGTTCCCACAAACATACCCACCGCGGGAGCTTCTTCAATGCGCTGCTCGCACTTCGACCATAAGTTCCGCCACCGTATAGCATATTGAACCCATGTCTCGCCTGGTTTTACCCTGGCGTTAATCAGTGCCGTCATCGGGGTGCGTTCACTGGCGCTTGCAAAACGCTGAGTAAACAATAGCTCCATCTCCGCGAAGGTCTTGATAGAGTCGTTCGGGAGCTCAGAGTACCACTCGAACACCGTATCTGATAAACTTCCAACAAACTGGCGAAGCAAATGCTTGTCATCACCGCCGGTGTTGCCGCAGAGTGCCCTGAACTGGGCAACATGATGGTGAGGATTGCCCGTCCCCTTGTAGACATGGAACTTGGGAATTGTGTAGTCCGGCGGGTACTTGATTTGATCGTACCAACTTGGATATGGTCGCCCCGTTTTTACGACCTGGCCAGCTGCTTCAGTCGCATGATGAACCCGTATTTGCTGGGCTATGTACTCGTCCAAATCGGCTTTGGAGATTGTCTCCTCCTTAGCTGTTGACAGAGCTGGCGGAGGATTCGACGTCTCTCCCCTATCTTCTTCAAGGACGATCGGGGGATCTTCGGCCGGAGGATCTTGTTGGATCATCATCCCCACCATGTCTTGGAACAGGAGGCCCATACGCTGTATGTTGGCTGTTTGTTCAGCAGCCTCTTTATCCTTCTTCTCCAATATTCGACGAAGGAATTCGGCGTCGGTTTCTTGCTCCTGGCGTTCATCTGAGGACATCTCAGGGTTTTCTTTTGGCCCGGTAAGTGCGTCCATAGCGTTCATCATCTCTTGGAGCTTCTGCTGCTGCTCCTGCGCTTTGGTCACTGATCGCGTAAGCGGTCGATGACCTGTAGATATGCGACTGTCCTCTTTACCAGACGCCACGTAGACGGTATGAACTACAATGCCCCCTGACTTAGGGCGTTTGGGGTTCACCACCTTTGATATTCGTCATTGGCGTTGGCACTTTCTCCGGCCTTCTTCTTTTATGGGCCATAGAAGTTGAGGGGGCCGTTGCTTTAGGCACCCTGGTGACTGTCATCCTTTCCTGTTTGATCGGACGGTCTTTTTCTTTTTCCACTTTCTCCTTTTTCTATTGACGAGAGCGATCTGGGTCAATTACAGAGTCTTGAACTCTCCGCCAAACTTTATAAATTTTTGAGGGCAGCCGTTGAGGGGGCTGTTCCTGCTTTGTTTCCGGAACTCTCTCCGCAGGTGGAGGAGATCTTTTCAGTGTAGCGGTTGGAGAGTTCTTACGTACCCTCCTCAGCAGTTCAAAGCTGTTCCCAGTTGGAACAGCAGCGTTGACTTCCACCACTGGAGCCGGTGGAGTTAGCCCTGAGGGGGAGTTGCCCCTGCCTTCCTTACCCGGCGCCAGTGGCATCGTCGGGCGCGACGAGTCGTCGGTATTGGTTCAGATACAGAAACAGCTTCTTCTTGCCCGCTGTTCAGGTATGGGGCTGTTGCCGGCGTCAGCCTGTTGAAGACTGATGTCTTTTGAGCAGCAAGAGCAGGAGTGGGAGTTGGGACGGTCAATCTTGTAAAGACCGATCTCTTAGAAGGAGAAGCCGCCTTGACGACTTCAGGAGCAGGTTTGGCTACTCTTTTTGGAATAACCTTTTTTGGGACTGCAAGCTTCATTGTGGGCCCGCAGGAGTTTTGGCCTAGTCTGGAGAAGACCGAGGCACTGGTGTTGGACGACTCGTTGGGAGGGGCCGCAGTAACTGAAAGTCGATCGAAGACCGACTTCTTAGGAGCTTCTTGTACGAGCACGGGGGTGCTGAAATTTGTTGGCGGAAGCATAGTTCCGAAAAACAACCCCGTGGTGGCTTGAGTAATCTGCTCCACGGGCATGGTGAATAAAGAGGCCGCTTGGGGCCCGTAGGTTATGCCCCCAGTTGAGGCCAGACGCGAGCTGCAGCTGTAGTTAGAGCACTTCGAACAGGTAGAGGCCATCGATGCTTGATTTCTTTTCCGCGCCAAGCAAGAGACCAAATCTTAGTAAACTTGAAATCCAAAGGAAACCATTAACAAACCGTGATTCGTTCGCGAACACGACACACGAAGTGTGGAGTGGAAAGAGGAAAAGGTCCCACCGGGCGTGCCAGAATCTGTTCCCCTCCGAAGGACGGCGCACAAGACCGCGAGGTCCTGACGCTGAGATTCGGGGCAGATGCTATTTGGTTTTATCCGTCCACCTCTCCGAAGATGCCAAGTTGATTTATGGCACCGTGTATCGGAGGTTTAGACGGATGCGGCCGATGTAGCAGATTTCGTCAGATTCCCCCTCGTTTGAGGGGTTTTTGATTGTGGGGACGCTCTTCCCTGTAGGGGCAAGCCCCTGCAGTTAATTACGCTACCGCATCGCGGTAACAACTTTCTCCTTCTCCAGAATTTCACTTCGTGTCGTGTGTGTTTGTTTTGTTTGTGGTTGCCCGTGGATTGTATACGGAGACTAAGTGATGCCGTCGCCCGTAGGACGTGGATTAGTCCAAATCCGTATTTACTTAGATTTGGGTTTGGTGTTTTGGTTTAAGGATGCGTTAGCCATATTTAGGCTAAGATCGACTTAAACGTTTGTTAAGGATACGTTAGTCTGATTTGAGACTAAGATCAACTTAACGGGATCGTTTGGATCCGACAAAAGAGCGTTTAGGGACTCTATTGTTCCAGTTTAGGGACATTGCGGTCCATAGGTAGTTTAGGGACATTGCAGTCCATATTCCAGTTTAGGGACGTGGTGGTCCATATTCCAGTTTAGGGACGTGGTGGTCCATCGCCAGTTCAGGGACGTGGTGGTCCATCGCCAGTTCAGGGACGTGGTGGTCCATCATTAGTTTAAGGACGTTTCGGTCCAACATTAGTGTAAGGACGTTTCGGTCCACGAGTTTAAGGACCCCGCAGTCCATATTGATGTGTGGTCGTCGAGACCCGTCACCTCTCTGACATCGTTGAAGGATTACAACGTTAAATGTCAGAGGAGTTCGGAGATGTACCCTCAAACCGGATATAAATTGATTTAGGGAGCAGCCATGCTCAGTCAATTTAATTTGAGGACTTATGACCATGATTGGGCTAAGTCCAGTTGAAAAATATTCAACGCTTTTATTTATTTTTAGTCTATTAGACCTGTGTTGGGGCTTTGCCCACAGTTAAATAATGCATTGCATTACTTTTTATTTTTGTTTGGGCTCTGCAGAGCATCAATTTGTTTTGGGCTCTGCCCATTTATGAATGATGCAGAGCATCAACTTTACTTGGGCTCTGCCCTTTATAAATGATGCAGGGCATCAATTTTATTTGGGCTCTGCCCTTTTATTGCTTTGCAATTTGTTTTGGCCTGCTAGGTCATTTTGACTTGGGCCTGGCCCTTTAGCAAAAGAAATGCATTGCATTTGTCAGGCGCTTTGCGCCAATCAAAGAGCGCAAACGCTTATGGTGAGGACACATGCCACGCAAGTGCAGTGCGCTGAGCCATTGCGCTGCGCTGCTGACACGTGGCGCGCTCTGATGAGTTGCGCCAGTTTCAGATAGCAAGGCTCTATTTTATAGCGCATAGCGCAAATGGTTCAGATGTTGACACGTGGCGCTCTCAGGTGGCTTGCGCCAACCCAAGAGCGCAACAGCGCAGTTCTGCAAGTGCAAGGCACTATTAACTTGAGAATCTTTTAGATTCAGAACCAATGGTTCATAAAAAAAAGTGCAAAGCACTGTTTGTTTTCTTGATCTAATTTAGATCAAAGAAAACAAGTTCTTCTTGTTTTTCTTATCTCGGGGAACCAATGGTTCATAGAAAAGTGCAAAGCACTTATTATTATTTATTTTTCTTTTCATTAGAGATCCTTGATCTTGTTCTCAGATCAATGATCTGTTCATAAGAGAATTTTATCTTTTTCTAAAGGTTTTTACCTTTTTTGTTCTTGAGGAATTCTCTCCAATTCTTCAGAGTTCTCTCTGTTTGATTTCTCACAAAATGTTGATGCCTTTGAATTGAGGTCTAGGGTCCTTTTTATAGTGCCCAATAAATTAGTTAAATTTGTTAAAGAGATTTTTCTCTGAGTGATTTGGGGAATTTTCCCCACCGTTGGATCTTTGATCCGAAGGCTTCTGTTTTACAGAAAAATATCTTCTTGTTTTAACAAGAACAGAAAGATTTCTTTAAAATCTTAATTCTGTTTGGCGCAAACGCCCCAGCGCGTGACACGTGTCATGCAGCGCAACTACGCTTGCGCAACTGCGCTGACACGTATCGTGCAGCGCAAAGCGCAGCGCAACTGCGTTGACACGTGTCGCGCAGCGCAAAGCGCAGCGCAACTGCGCTAGCGCATCTGCGCTGACACGTGTCGCGTTGTGCGCAGCGCAAAGAAACTGAAGCGTTGCTTCATTTACTAAAGTTTAAATTTTCAAAGTATAGCTTTTCTCTGATTGTGGGAAGATGAAGCGTTGCTTCATCTTCCGCCTTGGAATTTGAACAGAGCTTTGCTCTGATTGGGGTAAACAGCGCTCATACGAAAGATTGACTAGGCCGAGAACTTTCCGCCAAGGCGAACTCGTGCTAGTGGTCAAGAGACCCATGATTCCCAATCGTGCCAAACGGGGGAAATTCGAGCCGAACTATAAAGACCCGTACATTATAGACAAAGTTTACCAGGGTGGAGCCTATCTACTCATGGACATACATGGAGAAAGACCCTTCAGGCCAATAAAAGGTCGATTCCTGAAAAAATACTACGCCTGACGAGTCACGGCCTAGGTCAACGATAGATGACGACGCCTATGTCCGCTCGCTATCTTCCTAAGCCCAAACTCTATAAGTAGTAGCCGGCAACGGACCGAAACGTCCTTAAACTAACGATGGACCACTATGTCTTAAAACTGACTATTGACCGAGACATCTATAAACTACTACGGACCGCAGCATCCCAAAGCTGACACAAAAAAAATAATTTAAAAAAATATAAAAAAAGAAAAAAGAAAACGGTATGTCCATAAGCGAGATGGGCACGGATGAAAACCCGAAAGGGCTCCGTGAGTAAAAACAGCCGGGCTATCGGCGAGTTTTGTGAAAACACGAAAGGGCGCAATCTCGTTAAAAGACACTTGCAAGGTCCTCTCGACCTTGTGAGTAAAAAATACCTGCGTGAGATCCTTACGACTCACAAGAGAGCAACATACTTAGGGATCCCCACAATTCCTAAGGAGAAATTACACTTACGAGATCATCACGACTCGTAAGTAGAATTCGCCTTTGAGACCCTCACGGCTCACAAGGTTCAAAAGCCTTAAGCTACAGGGATCTGAACCTGTTCTTAAGCCATCACAATCTCCAATGCTGCCCTACAAGCGGTTCAATATTGACCCTTGTATACAATCCACGGGCACGAAGAAACATTTCCCTAACAAAGCCCCACCAGAGACTGGGGATATGCTCATATGGCGAAAGACACTTGTAAGTCCTCTCGACTTATAAGGAGAAAGCACTCTTGTGAGATCCTTACGACTTATAAGAGACTATACGCTTAAGAATCCTCACGATTCTTAAGGAGAAAACGCACCTACGAGATCCTCACGACTCGTAGGGAGAAATACCTTTATGAGACCCTTACGGCTCATGAAGTCAAAAAGCCTTAGTCAACAGGATCCTAACCCTGTTTGCTAAGTCGCCTTTGTTCAAACCGACAAAGGCAAATGATGATTCGCTCCTGGCAATATCCCGGTTGTAGCGATATTGATGCCTAAATCGGTATCAGATCCCAAGTCCCATACTCGCGATAAAAAAAATCAGCGAGTCAAAAATGCATATGAAATAGCCGAAGTGATGGGGAAACTTACAACGAAATCAGCAAGTAAAATGTATGCATACAAAAACAGCCGAAATGGTGGGGCAACTTGCAATAAAAAGAAGCGAGTAAATATAAAAAGAAATAGCCGAAATGATTGGGCAATCGCGACTTTCGCGATATAAAAGCTAAAATGATAGAGCATCGCGGAAAGAAAAAATATATAAAATGAAACTTTTTGCCCTACAGGTGAGATCACATCGATCCCTGTATACAATCCAGGGGCACAAACAAAAAGGGGACCATACCTTCCCACCAGGCTCCATCAGAAAGAGAGCCAAATCTCGACGGTTCACAGACAGCCTAGAGATCACCAACAGCGTTCCTCCTCATTTAAGTAGGATTCAGACGCGACAATCAACCATGGAGCCATGAAAAAGTCCCTGTTCCAAACCTCGACGGTTCACAGACAACCGAGAGAGCAAATGCTGGTCCCGTAGAACATAGCTAATGTCAATCCTGACCCCGTGGGAAACGCCCAGAGCACCTCCTGGTCCCATAGAACACGGCTAATATCAATCCTGACCCTGTGGGAAATGCCCAGAGCACCTCCTGGTCCCGTAAAACACGGCTAATATCAATCTTGATCCCGTGGAAAACGCCCAGAGCACCTCCTGGTCCCGTAGAACACGGCTAATATTAATCCTGACCCCGTGGAAAACGCCGAGAGCATCTCCTGGTCCCGTAGAACACGGCTAATGTCAATCCTGACACCATGGGAAACGCCCAGAGCACCTCCTGGTCCCGTAGAACACGGCTAATGTCAATCCTGACCCCGTAGGAAACGCCCAGAGCACCTCCCGGTCCTGTAGAACACGGCTAATGTCAATCCTGACCCCGTGGGAAACGCCCAGAGCACCTCCTGGTCCCGTAGAACAAGGCTAATGTCAATCCTGACCCCGTGGGAAACGCCCAGAACACCTCCTGGTCCCATAGAACACGGCTAATGTCAATCCTGACCCCGTGGGAAACATCCAGAGCAACTCCTGACTCCGTGAAATGCGGATAAAGTCAACCCCTGACTCTGTGAAATACGGATGAAGTCAACTCCTGACTCCGTGAAATGCGGATAAAGTCAGCCCCTCTTGGTCCCGTAGACCACGGCTAAAGTCAATCCTGACTTTGTGGGAAACGGCCAGAGCGAATCCTGGTCCCGTAGAACACGGCTAATATCAATCTTGACCCCGTGGGAAATGGCCAGAGCAAATCCTGGCCCCGTAAAACACGGCCAAAGTCAATCCTGACTCCGTGGGAAACAGCCAGAGTAAATCCTCGAACTCCCTGTCAAAGAAATACTTTGACTCGGGAGCAGGTCAACTCATCAATCACTTACAAGTCCTCTCGACTCTAAGGAAGAAAATTCTCTTCCGAGATCCTTACGACTCTCAAGAGAAAATGCACTTAGGAATCCTCACGATTCCTAAGGAGAAAATACACCTACGAGATCCTCTCGACTCGTAGGGAGACAAATCTTTTTGAGATCCTCACGGCTCATAAAGTTGAAAAGTCTTAGGCGGCAGATCCTAACCCTGTCTCCCAAGGCATCGTTGCCTCGCAGAGAGGTCAAGGTAGGTTTTCTACGGGCCACACTCTCCGACAAGAAAGGAAACAATCACTTACGAGTTCTCTCGACTCGTAAGAAAGAAAAACTCTCTTGTGAGATTCTTACAACTCTCAAGAGAAAATACCTTAGGAATCCTCACGATTCTTAAGGAGAAAATACACTTACGAGATCCTCACGACTCTTAAGGAGAAATAACTTTATAAGACCCTCACAGCTCATAAAGTTGGAAAGCCTTAGGAGGCAGATTTGAACCTAACTCCTAAGCCATCGCTATCCTACAAGGAGATCAAAATAGATTATCCACAAAATGCATTTACTAAAAGGGACACATCACCATGAAGCAAAATATGTCTTTTATTCATGAATCAAAATGAATACAAGATACAATTTATGAAAGAATAAAAAAAATACTCTTATTCAGGAGTATGTACAAAAGAAGAAGAAAAAGAAAAATATACAAATTTTCAAGCCGGCGGACGATGTAACAGATTCGTCAGTTCATCCTTTTTCCGCTGGGCATCGGCTTCATAATTTGTTATCGCTACGAGATAGGCCTGTAAGTCCACGTTGCCCACCCCGGTGCTTACGGGGAGGCGGAATAGGTAAAAAACGGTTTTTTAACACAAGGTAACATGGACTAGAACTAGAGGATCTTTGCTAAAAAAAACTAACAAACTAACTACATGTTTCAGCTAATCGGTTAGAAGATTATACCTAGGTCTTGAACTCCTTCTCTTCTTGTTGTGGTCCTCCTTCTTGCTTGCTCCTTGGAGTGGTGTAGACGGCTCCTCCTCGTCATCTTCTCTTTGCCGAAGAAAGGTCCACCCGAAAGCCTCTACCTTGAACTCCTACCTCAACCAAGAGGTAACTAGAGTGCTTGGCTTGCTAAACTAAGAACCCTAGAAAGAGTAGAGAGAAGTTTTGATGGTTTTATCTCGCAAGCTCATGGTTCTCAACACATGAGAGATGAGAGCTTTGAGAGAGGAAGAGGAAGAGCTAAGCATGAGAGAGAAAGAGCAAGAGAGAATGATAGAAAAAATAACAACCATCTCTCATATGAGAGAAAACGATAATAATAATAATAATTAAAAGAAATTGTGATGGTTAGTTTTGAATGACCATTATCATTTCAACATTAAATTCATTTTGCAAGAAACAAGAAGCATCTTGCAAGTGAAATGATGATGGTCAAAAGGTCAACAAAAGTCAACAGGTCAACCAAAGTCAAAAGGTCAACAAAAGTCAATTGGTCAACCTAACCATGGCACAATTATCCTTAATTAATTTCATTAATCATATCTCTCATTCTCATTAGGGTTAAGAAAAAGTCAACGGTCAATAACCCTAATGAGGTTCCTCTGCCTCTGTCAACTGTGCATACACACCCGCACCCGTGTTCTGAGGAACACGAATACAATGAGACAAAACCAATCCCAAAACAAATACTAGGATCTGTCTTAAACCAAAGCCCACTAGTAATAACTGCCCGGACACCAAACGTGCACAAGTGCACGGATGTGAACGAACCCCGTCGTAAAACCATGCGACCTCTACTCTGTTTTGCCTAAAGGCGAACATCCCTCTGTGTGGGACTCTAAAGACTCGAAACTACACTGGTAGTGGGTTTAACCACAGGCCGCAAGCGGTACTAGCTGTACGTAATGGTCCCCAGGTAGATGCCGATAAGAAGACCGATGAGGTGAACCCATCCGAACTCCTACTGAGCCTGAATGTGACAATCTCCGTACAGTCCGGTCTGTTCGTCTATGAGTATCGCATGTAGGGCCTAGGGGGGCGGTAAACGTCAGACCCCTAAGGTACAAGTCGTGCCAGAGTGTAGCCCAGAACACCCTGAGAAACTACTAGAAACACTACAAGTAATTCTCGCTTGCCCTGGCCATGGACTTTGTGTAATGGCTCTCCTAGACACAGCGCGATATCAACCCCCAATACTGGGTGAGACGAATCATGTCTAACCATCACTGCCTCCTGTTAGGTCCACGTTAGCTCTCCCGGTACTTTCGGGCTTGCGGAAACGGTAAAACAAAAAATTTTCAGGACTTGGTAACATGGACCGTAAAAGCCGGATCTTTGCTAAACAATACACTAGCATCCTAACTAGAGATTTATCTACTCGGTTAGGGGTTATACCTCAACTTGAACTCCTTCTCTTCTTGTTGTTCTTCTCCTTGCTTGCTCCAAGGGTTGATCCGGACTTTGGTCACTCAACTTGAACTCCTTCTCTTCTTGTTGTTCTTCTCCTTGCTTGCTCCGAGGGTTGATCCGGACTTTGGTCACCTCCGCGGCCTCCTTGAGTCGAAGACGATCCACCCGAGAGATGTGCACCGAGCTCCACCTCGAGCCGAGATAACTAGGGCAAAGAGATTGCTAATCTAGAAGCCCTAGGTTGTGTAGAAATGATCAATGGATGGTTTTGTCTTTGTGGGATCTTTATCTCTCAACACATGAGATCAAAAGATGAATCAAGAGGAGGAAGAAGAAGGAGGAGCAACAACCATGGTTCATTTCTTTTCTTCTCACTTGAAAACCAAGAGAGAGAATGAGAAAGAAATTATGATACAAAGAAAAGTAACCATGGTTGCAATAATGTAAAATCAACATCATTACTAATCCCATCAAGATAAAGTTTGATGGCTACATTGAAATGACCATTATCATAATCCAAAAGAAAAAGAAAATGAAAAGAAGAGTGTAGATCCCTCTTGAAAGTCAATGGTCAGCACGGTCAACCGGTCAACAAAGTCAAGAGAGGTCAACGGGGTCAAATGGTCAATGCAATTAGCCATCATAAAATTATCACTAAAAGGATTAGTAAATGATATCCGCGGCTCATAATGGTTTTGACCAAACGAACTGTCAAAACCCTAATGAGTCCGCCTCAAAATGGTTTTGACCGAATCAACTGTCAAAACCCTAATGAGCCTGCCACATAACGGTTTTGGCCGAACCAACTGCCAAAACCCTAATGAGGCACCTCCTCCTTCACCTCTCCAGAAAACTGTGCATACACACCTGCATCCGTATTCCGTAGAATGCGGATGCACAGAAGACAAAACAAATCCATCCGTGCAATACTAGGATCCGGCTTAAACCAAAGCCCACTAGTACTGCCTGCCCGAACACCATACGCACACAAGTGTACGTAAGTGATCGCAGCCCTGCCGTAAAACCATACGGCCTCTACACATTTCGCTCAGTGCAGGGAAACTCTCTGTGTGGGACTCTAAAGACTCGACACTACGCTGGCAGTGGGTTTAACCACAGACCGCAAGCGGCACTAGCTGTACGTAACGGTCCCCAGGTAGATGTCGATAAGAAGGCCGATGAGGTAAACCCATCCGAACACCTACTGAGCCTGTATGTGACAATCTCCGTACAGTCCGGTCTGTTCGTCTGATACATCGCCTGGCAGGCCTAGGGGGCGGTAAACGTCAGTCCCCTAATAGCGGTACAAGTCGTGTCGGAGTGAAGCCTAATACACCCTGAGATAACACTGGAAACCTACCAGTATATCTCGCTTGCCCTGGCCAGGGACTACTCGTGTAATGGCTCTCCTAGACACAGCGCGATGTCAACCCCCAATACCGGGAGAGACGAATCCTGTCTAACCATCACTGCCTCCAAGTGCTTCGGGACTGCTCCCAACTACTACCTGTTTACACGACTCAGTAGAGCCGTGGTAGGGTAGTAATCAAAGAACAGTGGGAACACACTCGAGGCGAAGTGACAGTGTCAAGTCAGCGGACTAAGCTGTACTCATGTCACCTGGGAACTGATAACTGACGATAGGTATAATACCAACCATCAGTTCCTGACGAGTCCTGTCCAGTGTACTCGTAACCTAATGAGCACCCGCATACTATCTCAAGTACGACGTACCGACGGCTGTGGGACAGACCGTCTCCCGTGCTGGGATGAGAAGCGCATACGCTAGTCTATTCCGGAGTATCGATGCCCTATCTCGGTACTCCCACGACTAGGGACGTGTAAAAGGATGTGCTTGTAGATTACCCAGCCCCCACGAGTGTGATCGCCATCACAACACCGGTAATCAAGCAAAGATCCTAAGGGCTCTACTAATGCGTATAGGTGATATAATAAACACACATGTATACATTAAAGCAGAGACAAACCAAGTAGCATACTACTATATTGAGCAAGATTGTCTGTACAACTGTGAATATCCCAAGCTTCCATCAAGTAATATACATACTAGTATGATACAGTAATGGCCTCTAGGGCATATACACTAACAATCTCCCACTTGCACTAAGGCCATGTACTGGCGTATCGAAGACCTATCATCTCGATCAGCCGCTCGAACTGAGTCTGGGGTAAGGCCTTCGTGAATGGGTCCGCTGTGTTGTCCTTTGTGTCCACTCTCCGCACCTCGATCTCCTGGCGATCAATGATCTCCCTGATCAGGTGATACCGCCTTAAGATGTGCCGGGATTTCTGATGGGACCTTGGTTCCTTCGCTAAAGCTATAGCCCCATTGTTATCGCAATACAAAGGTATTGGGTCAACAATGGACGGAACCACCTGAAGTTCACTAATGAACTTCTTTATCCAGACCGCCTCTTTTGCGGCATCGCTTGCAGCAATGTATTCAGTCTCCATCGTCGAGTCTGCGACGGTATCCTGTTTGGAACTCCTCCAACATACCGCCCCTCCGTTGAGGGTAAACACAAAACCCGAGACAGACTTGCTGTCATCTTTGTCACTCTGGAAGCTTGAATCGGTAAAGGACTCGACCCTGAGGTCTCCATTACCGTAAACCAGGAACATCTCCTTAGTCCTTCTCAGGTACTTGAGAATGTTCTTCACTGCTGTCCAGTGGTCCTCCCCTGGGTCTGATTGATACCGGCTTACCGCGCTCAACACGTAAGCTACATCTGGTCTTGTACATAGCATCGCATACATTATAGATCCTACCGCCGAAGCGTAGGGTATAGTGCTCATGCGAACTCTCTCCTCGTCAGTCTTAGGAGACATCTTCTTGGAGAGGGTAATTCCGTGCAATGCGGGTATGTTACCGCGCTTGGAATCCTCCATACTAAATCTCTTTAGTACGGTCTCTATGTACCTGGACTGTGAAAGTCCCAGTAGTCTCTTGGATCTATCTCTATAGATCTTGATCCCCAGAATGTACGAGGCATCACCCAGGTCCTTCATGGAGAACCGTTGTGACAAAAATAGCTTGACCGATTGTAGCATAGGAATGTCATTTCCTATCAAAAGAATGTCGTCCACGTAAAAGACTAGGAATACGACAGTTCGTCCTACAATCTTCTTATAGACACAAGGTTCATCCTCGTTCTTAATGAAATCAAATTCCTTGATTGCCTCATCAAAACAGATGTTCCAGCTCCGCGATGCCTGCTTTAATCCATAAATGGATTTAAGCAACTTGCACACCTTTCCGCTGCTCCCACTGTCTACGAAACCTTCTGGTTGATCCATGTAAACGCACTCTTCCAAACAACCGTTCAGGAAAGCCGTTTTAACATCCATCTGCCAGATTTCATAGCCATGGAAGGCAGCAATGGCAAGTAGGATCCGAATGGATTTGAGCATAGCCACCGGATAAAAAGTTTCGTAATAGTCCAAACCAGGTCTTTGACGAAAACCTTTTGCAACGAGTCTAGCCTTATAGGTTTCCACCTGCCCATCTACACCAAGTTTCCTTTTGTAGATCCATTTGCATCCAACGGGTTTTACCCCAGGTGGAGCAATATCCAAGGTCCACACTTTATTGGCGTACATAGACTCCATTTCGGATTGCATTGCTTCCTGCCACTTATCAGAGTCCCTACTGATAATGGCCTGCCTGAAACTGGTAGGGTCATCTTCTTCCAAGATGCAATCCTCTCGATCCCCGTCTATGAGAAAACTACAGTATCTCTCGGGCGGATAAGAAATCCTACCAGATCTGCAGAGTGGCTGAGGTTCGTTTGGGGTCACTGAATTTTCTGGTTCTGCTACATCCTCAGTTTGAGTTTGTGGATCAGATATTTCATCCAGTTCTACCGTGCTCCCACTTATTTCTTTTGAAAGAAATTGCCACTCTAAAAAGGTGGCGCGGCAAGCAACGAACACCTTCTGTTCCTCAGTGTGGTAGAACAGATATCCCAGAGAATTTCTAGGATATCCCACAAACTTGCATAAAACTGACCGTGCCTCAAGCTTGTCTGGTTTTTGTACTTTTACATAGGCCGGACAACCCCATATCTTAATTCGTTCGAGATATGGTTTCTTACCACTCCATATTTCATATGGAGTCTTAGGCACAGATTTAGACGGAACCTGATTCAGTAAGTATGCCGCTGTATCTAGCGCAAGTCCCCAGAATGAAAGAGGTAACTCAGCATCACTCATCATGGATCGAACCATATCCAATAGGGTACGATTCCTTCTCTCCGATACACCGTTGTGCTGTGGTGTATAAGGAGGAGTAAGCTGAGAGAGAATACCATTCTCTTTTAAGTAATCTCGGAATTCCGTGCTTAAGTACTCCCCTCCTCTATCAGCCCGGAGGATCTTGATACTTTTGCCTGTCTGGTTCTCTACTTCGTTTCTGAATTCCTTGAATTTCTCAAAAGTTTCAGATTTGTGTTTCATCAGATACACATATCCGAACCTAGAGAGATCGTCAGTGAATGTGATGAAGTACGAGAACCCACCCCTTGCATGTATAGACATCGGACCACACACATCACTGTGTATGAGTCCCAAGAGCTCTGTTGCTCTTTCTCCATGTCCGGTGAACGGAGATTTGGTCATCTTCCCTTTGAGACAAGACCGACAAGTTTCATAAGATGAAAACTCGAACGCATTCAAGAGTCCATCTTTATGCAACTTACTCAGTCTTTTCTCTCCGATATGACCAAGTCTACAATGCCATAAGTAGGATTCATTCGTGCCTGAATTCTTCCTCTTGCGAGTGTTTTGTATATTAAGAACTGTATTCTAATTTAGAACGTAGATACCATTACACAGTGTACTCTCTGCAACCAGTACCTTATGAAGGTAAATGTTCATGATATTCTTGTCAAGAACAAAGTTATATCCATCTTTATCGAGTAAAGAAACTGATATGATGTTGCAAACCATGGAGGGTACATATTAGCAATCATTCAAAATCATAGTCTTGCCATTTGGCAATACTAGGTGATATTCACCGACGGCTGCCGCATTAACTTGTGCTCCGTTCGCTACTCTGAGCGACATATCACCCGGTGCAACTTTCCTACTTTTTCTCAGTCCCTGCAATAAATTACAGATATGAGATCCTGATCCGGTATCAAGTACCCAGGAGATAGGGATGACCGTAAAACAGTTCTCAATTACAAGAACACCTGAAGTAGATGCAAAACCATACTTCTTCTTCAACTGGGTATCCTGGAAATCCATACAATCCCCTTTCCCATTCTCATACTCATGACTGTTGTTACAAATTAGAGCTGAACCAACGTTCCCCAGCCCCGAATAAGAATCCGGATCGGTCAAGCGATACATTTTATTATCTTGATTAGGGCGTGAAATGGTTGCTACCTGGAGAGGGAGAAAAGAAACACTCAGCGTATGCTCTTGCAAGATTAGATTGGTTTATTAATTTATCTAACCAGGATGTCTCCCACTGTTTCCTCAAATTCTTCTTAAAACCTTTTAAAAAGAAGAACTAGCCGGGATTTAATTCACGTCACAATACTTGCTTAACCTTTCAGCCAGGCTAGTGTCGGTACTTCGAGGGAGGTTTTCCAACGCTTTCGCGAAGTTCCTTAATTTAAGAACCTCTTTTCCCTTGGGGCGTAGCCCCGCTAACACCTTTCTAGACACCTACTAGGTTTATAGCATTGATCGTTAAGTGAAAGTAATCTCCCGAGAGTAATCCAACTCATCAGTGGGATCGGGATCCAACTGTCATTGTGTGATGACCTATATGGAATCCACTCTAGCCACCATACTCCAGAAGGTATGCTAAATCTGCAAGTTTCAGTACTTTTGAAACTCCCGATGTGGTTTTTTCCCCTAACGATTTATGACCTTGACAATGCCAACATATCATGAACCGCTAGTCAAGTTCGGCCCGTCATTATCTTGATTAACTTAGACCCACCCGCATAACTCTTGACAATGCCAACATAGCTATGCGACTGTCCTAAATAATCCGAAAAAATAAGGCTGCAAACAAGCAATACTTAGCTACCGATCACTACGCCTTGACAATGCCAAAATACGTAGCTCGAATGCTAAGTAGTACTTGTAGGAAATGACGGAGGGCTACGACTGGGTTTTTGGCGAAAAACCCGTTAGCGTAATGAACTTGATATCGTTGAAGGAACCTGGTAATCTTTTTGAAAATATAGTGGCGAAAACTTTTGCTAAAGAGGTCACACCCTGTGAAGGGATCTCGGCTCTTTCCTCGTCGAATGAGGTGCAGGATATTCCAAACTGAATACCTCGATGCAAAGCAAGAATAATCGACTATAGTGAAGTTATTACCGTGACGCAAACTTTTGTCCAAGGGGTCACTCCCGATGAAGGGATCTCGGCCCTTGCCTCGTCGACTGAGGTGCTGGGCATTCATAACCGAATACCTCGATGCAAAACAAAAATGAACGTCCTTGCAATAACAGCTTTTTGAAAAACTTGTTCCAACAACGTCTTTTAGGTTTATTTTCTTGCATTAGTTCTTTTAATGCGTCCCATCATTTAAATCCTACCACTGCAGAAAACAACCAAAATATGACGTACGCTTATGCCATTCGCATTCGCCACGGGGCCCCGTCATCACCCGTTAGGTTACTTAACTAACGACAGAGCGGGGGCTGGGCTAGCGCGGCTGTAAAACATAAGCAACGCCTAAATAGTTATTATATATAGATATATAGCAATGATAGCCAATCCAGATCACAGATGAACACTTTGGATATACTAGGAACCCGCGATTCGTTCGAGCCTGCAACGAAAAGCGGATTACATGGTCGTGATGAATAGCCAAAACCCCATCCAAGACCCCTACGGGTGCGGCAAACTACCCGCCAAGTACCCGAAGCGAAGCAACCTCCCTCAACGCCGTGAGTAGGCCACTCGGCACTTCGAGATACCCGGTAGTTTGTGCACCCCCTACATGGGTCTATCCTAGGAGCAAAAACAGTAAAAAGAATTATACAATGACGGCTACAACCCCGACCCGGTTGTGCGGCCATACAAATAATGTTACATCAATTTACAAATTTATTACATGAATGAAAGAAAAAGAAACTCTCATCTCACATCCATCCCGGCTATTCATTCGCGACAATCCAACGAGTTAATATACACAAACCATCATCAACACAGATCACAGATATGTATAACCCCTACTAATCGACGTATAGCGATTAGTAGACGTTCAATACACATATAACATTACAGATATAACCATTAGCCAAAGTCTACAGAACATCGACCAAAAAATACGGATTTTTAAGCCCCAAAAACTAATTTTTCTTTCTGGAAAATCGGGGCAGAAAAGTCATATACCAAAAATCCCAAAATACCCAAATAAGAAAACTGCAGGAAAAAAATTCCCCAACAGAGCCAACTTGGCAGCGGTTCCGCGGCATAAGCAAGCTTATGCCGCGGAACCGCGGCTCATTAGACGAGTTAGGGGATCGTTTTTCTCCAGTGTTTTCTAAAAAGCCTGAGCCGATTTTTAGTGCATGATTTATTGATTTTGGAACAGATTTAAAATCGGCAGAAACTTGAAATTTCCGGGGTATATTGCGGTTTTTCGTCCGGTCGAAATTCTAAATACTTTGCTAATATGCTAGGGTGTGTTTAGTTAGGCTCTGATACCACTGTTAGGTCCACGTTAGCTCTCCCGGTACTTTCGGGGTTGCAGAAACGGTAAAACAAAATTTTTTTTGGACTTGGTAACATGGACCGTAAAAGCCGGATCTTTGCTAAACAATACACTAGCATCCTAACTAGAGATTTATCTACTCGGTTAGGGGTTATACCTCAACTTGAACTCCTTCTCTTCTTGTTGTTCTTCTCCTTGCTTGCTCCAAGGGTTGATCCGGACTTTGGTCACTCAACTTGAACTCCTTCACTTCTTCTTGTTCTTCTCCTTGCTTGCTCTGAAGGTTGATCCGGACTTTGGTCACCTCCGCGGCCTCCTTGAGTCGAAGACGATCCACCCGAGAGATGTGCACCGAGCTCCACCTCGAGCCGAGATAACTAGGGCAAAAAGATTGCTAATCTAGAAGCCTTAGGTTGTGTAGAAATGATCAATGGATGGTTTTGTCTTTGTGGGATCTTTATCTCTCAACACATGAGATCAAAAGATGAATCAAGAGGAGGAAGAAGAAGGAGGAGCAACAACCATGGTTCATTTCTTTTCTTCTCACTTGAAAACCAAGAGAGAGAATGAGAAAGAAATTATGATACAAAGAAAAGTAACCATGGTTGCAATAATGTAAAAAAAACATCATTACTAATCCCATCAAGATAAAGTTTGATGGCTACATTGAAATGACCATTATCATAATCCAAAAGAAAAAGAAAATGAAAAGAAGAGTGTAGATCCCTCTTGAAAGTCAATGGTCAACACGGTCAACCGGTCAACAAAGTCAAGAGAGGTCAACGGGGTCAAATGGTCAATGCAATTAGCCATCATAAAATTATCACTAAAAGGATTAGTAAATGATATCCGCGGCTCATAATGGTTTTGACCAAACGAACTGTCAAAACCCTAATGAGTCCGCCTCAAAATGGTTTTGACCGAATCAACTGTCAAAACCCTAATGAGCCTGCCACATAAAGGTTTTGGCCGAACCAACTGCCAAAACCCTAATGAGGCACCTCCTCCTTCACCTCTCCGGAAAACTGTGCATACATACCTGCATCTGTATTCCGTAGAATGCGGATGCACAGAAGACAAAACAAATCCATCCGTGCAATACTAGGATCCGGCTTAAACCAAAGCCCACTAGTACTGCCTGCCCGAACACCATACGCACACAAGTGTACGTAAGTGATCGCAGCCCTGCCGTAAAACCATACGGCCTCTACACGTTTCGCTCAGTGCAGGGAAACTCTCTGTGTGGGACTCTAAAGACTCAACACTACGCTGGCAGTGGGTTTAATCACAGACCACAAGCGGCACTAGCTGTACGTAACGGTCCCCAGGTAGATGTCGATAAGAAGGCCGATGAGGTAAACCCATCCGAACACCTACTGAGCCTGTATGTGACAATCTCCGTACAGTCCGGTCTGTTCGTCTGATACATCGCATGGCGGGCCTAGGGGGCGGTAAACGTCAGTCCCGTAATAGCGGTACAAGTCGTGTCGGAGTGAAGCCCAATACACCCTGAGATAACACTGGAAACCTACCAGTATATCTCGCTTGCCCTGGCCAGGGACTACTCGTGTAATGGCTCTCCTAGACACAGCGCGATGTCAACCCCCAATACCGGGAGAGACGAATCCTGTCTAACCGTCACTGCCTCCAAGTGCTTTGGGACTGCTCCCAACTACTACATGTTTACACGACTCAGTAGAGCCGTGGTAGGGTAGTAATCAAAGAACAGTGGGAACACACTCGAGGCGAAGTGACAGTGTCAAGTCAGCGGACTAAGCTGTACTCATGTCACCTGGGAACTGATAACTGACGATAGGTATAATACCAACCATCAGTTCCCGACGAGTCCTGTCCAGTGTACTCGTAACCTAACGAGCTCCCGCATACTATCTCAAGTACGACGTACCGACGGCTGTGGGACAGACCGTCTCCCGTGCTGGGATGAGAAGCGCATTCGCTAGTCTACTCCGGAGTATCGATGCCCTATCTCGGTACTCCCACGACTAGGGACGTGTAAAAGGATGTGCTTGTAGATTACCCAGCCCCCACGAGTGTGATCGCCATCACAACGCCGGTAATCAAGCAAAGATCCTAAGGGCTCTACTAATGCGTATAGGTGATATAATAAACACACATGTACACATTAAAGCAGAGACAAACCAAGTAGCATACTACTATATTGAGCAAAATTGTCTGTACAACTGTGAATATCCCAAGCTTCCATCAAGTAATATACATACTAGTATGATACAGCAATGGCCTCTAGGGCATATACACTAACACCTCCAAGTGCTTCGGGACTGCACCCAACTACTACCTGTTTGCACGACTCATTTGAGCCGTGGTAAGGTAGTAATCTAAGAACAGTGGGAACACAATCGAGGCAAAGTGACAGTGTCAAGTCAACGGACTAAGCTGTACTCCTGTCACCCGGGAACTGTTATCTGACGATAGGTATAGTACCAACCAACAGTTCCCAGCGAGTCCAGTCCAGTGTACTCGTAACCTAACGAGCACCCGCATACTATCTCCAGTACGACGTATTAATGGCTGTGGGACAGACCATCTCCCCTGCTGGGATGAGAAGCGCATACGCTAGTCTACTCCGGAGTATCGATGCCTTGTCTCGATAATCCTATGACTAGGGACCTGTATAAGGATGTGCTTGTAGATTACCCAGCCCCCACTAGTGTGACTGCCATCACAACGCTGGTAATCAAGCAAAGATCCTAAGGGCTCCACTAATATGTATAAGCGATATTCTAAAAGAAACACATGCACATATTAAAGTAGAAATAAACCAAGTAGCATACTACCATTTTGAGCAAGATTGTCTATACAACTGTGAATATCCCAAGCTTCCATTAAGTAATATACAAACTGGTATGATACAGTAATGGCCTCTAGGGCATATACACTAACAATCTCCCACTTGCACTAGGGCCATGTACTTGCGTATCGAAGACCTATCATCTCGATCAGACGCTCGAATTGAGTCTGGGGTATGGCCTTCGTGAATGGGTCTGAAGTGTTATCTTCTGTAGAAACCCTCCGAACCTCGATCTCCCGGCGATCCATGATCTCCCTGATCAGGTGATACCGCCTCAAGATGTGTCTGGACTTCTGATGGGACCTGGGTTCCATTGCTAAAGTTATAGCCGCGTTGTTGTCACAATACAGAGGTATTGGATCAACAATGGATGGAACCACCAAAAGTTCTGTCAAGAACTTCTTCATCCAGATGGCTTCTTTTGCGGCATCAGATGCTGCGATATACTCTGCTTCCATCATCGAGTCAGCAACGGTTTCCTGTTTGGAACTCTTACAACACACCGCCCCTCTATTGAGAGTAAAGACATAACCCGACATGGATTTGGAGTCATCCTTGTCACTCTGGAAGCTGGAGTCAGCAAAGGCCTCGATCTGGAGGTCTTTTCCGCCGTAAACCAAAAACATATCCTTAGTCCTTCTCAGGTACTTCAGAATGGTCTTTGCCGCTATCCAGTGCTTCTCCCCAGGGTTTGACTGATACCGGCTTACCACACTCAGTGCATAAGCTACATCTGGTCTGGTACACAACATCGCATACATTATAGTGCCTACCGCAGAGGCGTAGGGTATAATAGACATGGATCCCTTTCCAAATCAGTCTTGGGAGATATTTTTTTGGAGAGGGTGATCCCGTGATAAGCCGGTAAATTACCGCGCTTGGAATCTTCCATACTGAATATTTTCAGTATGGTGTCGATGTACCTGGACTGTGAAAGTCTTAATATCCTCTTGGACCTATCACGATAGATCCGGATCCCCAGAATGTAAGAGGCATTGTTCCCCTCCGAAACGGCGGCCTGGACTTCGCGTCCGTGCCTGAGGTTCGGGGCAGATGCTATATGGTTTTACCCGTCTACCTCTCCGAAGATGCCAAGTTGATTTATGGCACCGTGTATCGGAGGTTTAGACGGATGCGGCCGATGTAGCAGACTTCGTCAGATTCCCCCTCAGGGTAAGGGGTTTTTGATTGTGGGGACGCTCTTCCCTGCAGGCGCAAGCCCCTGCAGTTAATTACGCTACCGCATCGCGGGTAACAACTTTCTCCTTCTCCAGAATTTCATTTCGTGTCGTGTGTGTTTGTTTTGTTTATGGTTGCCCGTGGATTGTATACGGAGACTGAGTAATGCCGTCGCCCGTAGGACGCAGATTAGTCCAAATCCGTATTTACTTAGATTTGGTTTGGTATTTTTAGTTTAAGGATGCATTAGTCGCGTTGCGGCTAAGATCAACTTAAACGTTCGTTAAGGATACGTTAGTCCTGTTTTAGACTAAGACCCACTTAACGTAGTGATTAATTTAATGTATGGCCATCGGGACTCGTCGCCTCTTTGACGTCGTTGAGGAATTACAACGACGGATGTCAAAGGAGTTAGGAGATGTACCCTCGAACCAGAGTTGATTGGGAGTTTTATAATCCATTTGAATGTTTAAGGACACGTTAGCCGTGTTTGGGGCTAAGATCAACTTAAACGAGACCGTTTAGATCCGGCAAAAGAGCGTTCGGAGGCTCTATTGTTCCAGTTTAGGGACATAGTGGTCCGTTCGCCAGTTTAGGGACGTGGTGGTCCATCGCCAGTTTCGGGACGTGGTGGTCCATATTCCAGTTTAGGGACGTGGGGGTCCAATATTAGTTTAGGGACATCTCAGTCCATTATTAGTTTAAGGACGTTTCGGTCCAATATTAGTTTAGGGACATTTCGGTCCATTATTAGTTTAGGGACGTTTCGGTCCGATATTAGTTTAGGGACGTTTCGGTCCGATATTAGCTTGGGGACGTTTCGGTCCGATATTAGTTTAAGGACGTTTCGGTCCGATTTTACTTTAAGGACATTTCGGTCCACGCGTTTAAGGACCCCGCAGTCCTTATTGACGTGTGGTCGTTGGGACCCGTCACCTCTTTGACGTCGTTGAGGAATTACAACGAGGGATGTCAAAGGAGTTCGGAGATGTACCCTCGAACCGGTCGTGAATTGGTTTAGGAGAGCCATTTTGCTCGATCAATTTAATTTAAGGACTTACAGCCAGGATTGGGTTAAGTCCAATTTTTTTTTTTATTTTGGGCTTTGCCCGACTAGAAAATCAATCCAAACAGGGCTCTGCCCCTTTATTATTTTGCAATTTGATTTAGACCAGGCCCTTTTAAATAATGGGTTGCATTTGTGCAGAACATCAAGAATTTTTCAGATTTAAGAACAAAAGTGCATAGCACTTTTGATCTAAATTTGGATCAAAGGAAAACAAGTTTTTCTTCTTGTTTTCCCTGATTTCACAGAACCAAGGGTTCATACCAAGTGCAAGGCACTATTTATTTATTTTCATTTATTTTCCTTTTTTTTTAAATCCTTTGTTCTCCAGAGATTTTTCTCTCAAAAAAGGGTTTTTACCTTTCTTTCTTTTTTTGTTCTTGAATAATCTCCAAGAGTTCTCTTTTCTTCTTTTTTTTGGCTAGAAGTCGATTATCCCCGTTTATGCCAATCGAATGAGGTCTGGGGTCCTATTTATAGTGCTCACAAATTTGTTGAATTTGTTAACAAGATCTTTTCTGAGTGATTTTGGGAATTTTCCCACCGCTGGATCTTTGATCCAAAGGCAGAAGAAAATCTTCTGGTTTTGGAAAGAACAGAAAAGATTTCATTAAATTTTCATTCTGTTTCTGCGCAACTCCCCAATGAATGACACGTGTCGCGCAGTGGAAGGCTTGCGCAACAGTGCTTGCGCAACTGCGCAGACACGTGTCGCGCAACAGTGTTTGCGCAACTGCGCAGACACGTGTCGCGCAGCGGTGCACTTGCGCAACAGTGCTTGCGCAACTGCGCAGACACGTGTCGCGCAGCGGTGCGCTTGCGCAACTGCGCAGACACGTGTCGCACTATGGACCGCTTGCGCATTGCGCAACGCACGGAATTTGAAGCGTTGCTTCAGAAAATTTGAATTTTCAAAATTCAAATGAGCCTTGCTCAGATTGGGGGAAGATGAAGCGTTGCTTCATCTCCCGCCTTGGAATTTGAACAGAGCTTTGCTCTGATTGGGGTAAACAAATGCCCCCCCCCACCGTTGCACTTACGTGGCCTCCAAACGCAAGCGCAACGGTGGCAGAATCCCAACCGTCGCGGCAGCTTTTGGAAGTTGGAGGGGCACTTGGTGCCTATAAATAGGACCTTTGGTCCTTCACAGATGATCATTATCTCCAAAAATTTTATTTTCAGAACCTCAGAGCCCTGCTCTTTATTTTCAAGAACTTCAAAAGTTAGACTCTTAAAACTTTTAGGTGAAATTTTTTAATTTGAATTAAATTAAATTAGATTAATTTTCATTGACAGAGCCTTGCTCTCAATAGATCCCTGATCTAAAGAAGACCCATTTAGGGTTTCATTTAGCAGAGCTTTGCTCTAAAGGGGTCTAAAGAGGATTAAGGATAACCCTGTTAGGGTTCCATTAATAGAGCTTTGCTCTCCGAAAGATTTTCATTTGTAATTTATTGATTCATTAATGGAGCTTTGCTCCTTTTAAATTATATAACATAGCTTTTAAGGGTTGCTGATTGTTGTCGATCTTCTTTTACAGGAACAATGGACGCCCATATGTATGCTCTTAACGAGATCATCTCTTACGGGGACATCCGCCGACTTGGCCGCTCTCAAAATCGAGAGTTCATAGATGCGGAGTGTGCTGAAATCATGAGCCGCTTCGACGCATACAATGGTCCCCTGCTTCCACGGCGTTCCTCCCTTCTTAAGCTTATCGTGGGAGCCATCTGGGAAGCGCTTCCCCTGTTCTATTCCGGTGTGCCGCTTAGAGTGCTGGATGCCGCTGAGGATAAGGTGCACTCGGTGTACCTGTTGAACTTTATCTCAAAGAGACGGCGAGACAGTCTCATCGATCTCTTGCACAAGGTCTTTCAACAGTCTGCCATACTCGCTGCTTATCGGAGGGTGGAAGACATCGGAAGGGACCCTGACGCTTGTGCTCGCGAAAGGAAGCACACTAGGATGGTCCGCGAGGCTTGGAAAGTCATAGATAGGGTCGCTTTTGAATTCCTCAATCCATGCCCTGGATCTGAGGTTATTCCATTGTAACTTTCATTTATTATTTTTATGACTGTAAGAACTTCGGGCAATATTAATGGAAATTTTTTTTATATCCCAGCTTGTCTTTATTATATATCTTTTGTCCTGAGTCTTTTTGCCCATGCATGAATGATTGTATCTTGAACGCTTGATCAAATGTAAATCGGATGCTCTTTCTGTTGCTTTTCCTCTTTCTCAGCATGTCATAACAATTAGCAGGTAATAGAGTAAGCTTCTTGATTTCTTCACGAGATAGCGAGGGCTTAGGCCGCAGGTTCAGATCTGCTGCCTAAGACTTTTCAACTCTATGAGCCGTGAGGGTCTCATAGAGACTTTTCTCCCTACGGATCGAGAGGATCTCGTAGGTGGGTTTTCTCCTTAGGAATCGTGAGGATTCCTAAGTGTGGTTTTCTCTTATAAGTCGTAAGGATCCTACAAGAGAATTTTTCCCTCTTACGAGTCGAGAGGACTTGTAAGCGGTTGTTTCCCTCCTTGTCGAAGTTCGATGTTGGAGAGTGAGACCCGTGGATGGTATGCAAGAGACCGTTTTGGGCCAACTTGCAGGGTCCCAGTGCTTAGGAAACAGACTTCTTTTATGCCCACTGCCTAAGGCTTTATCTCACGAGTCGAGCCGCCTCGACAATTTTTCACAAGTCGAGACGAATCGAACGTTTCTCGCAAGAACATCTTAACGTCGCATTTAACCTCTGCTCTTTACGACAGAAGCCCGTTAAGGTCGGTGGTACTTAGGGTTTTGGCCATCGTACCGTCGCATAAGCTGATATAGTCCTCGATAGGCAATCGTGCTGTTCGAGTAGCCCTGCGACTGCCGTGTCTCTGATCCCTTCGGGGGCTGGACAAGACGTCTTCAAGCAATCCTCCTTGGCAGTTTGACCGTCGGAAGAGCAAGCGCTAGGAATTTGCCATGCCGCTTTTTACTTGAGGTTAGGCTCATTTTGGAGAGCCCCGATGAGTCATAACCACTCCGCGCTGGTGTGGGATGATCTCCGATAGTCTTTTGGGCTTTATATGACTTGCCGTTAAGACCCTGAAGCTAGGAATTTGGCCTTTGCTTCGTTTGCTGGCATTGCGTCCTCTGTATCGAGACGAATGTCATGGTGGGAACTAGGGATTTTGCCGTGGCTCCATTTGTTTGATGACGTTGCGTCTGCTGTGTCGAGACGAACGTTGGGGCGACATCTCGTCTGCTGTATCGAGACGGACGTCGAGGTTGTCTTTAGGTTGCTGGTGAACCGTCGAGGTTTGGAACTAGGGATTTTGCCGTGGCTCCATTTGTTTAATGACGTTGCGTCTGCTGTGTCGAGACGAACATTGGGGTGACATCTCGTCTATTTTATCGAGACGGACGTCGAAGTAGTGACCACTCTGTGCTGGTGCAAGATGATCTCCGGTTGTCTTTCCGGTTTTATATGAGTTACCGTCAAGACATCGAAGCTAGGAATGTGGCCTTCGCTTCGTTTGCTTTGGTGTGTCCAAATCCTGTTGGAGGACGAACGCTGGGGTTAACATTTCGTCTGCTGTATCGAGACGAACGTCAAGGTGGTGACCACTCTGTGCTGATGCGAGATGATCTCCGATTGTCTTTCCGGTTTTATGTGAGTTACCGTAAAGACTTTGAAGCTAGGAATGTGGCCTTCGCTTCATTTGCCTTGTCATGTCTGAATCCCTGCTGGAGGAAGAACGCTGGGGTCAACATCTCGTCTGCTGTATCGAGACGGACGTCGAGGTGGTGACCACTCTGTGCTGGTGCGAGATGATCTCCGGTTGTCTTTCTGGTTTTATATGAGTTACCGTAAAGATGTTGAAGCTAGGAATGTGGCATTCGCTTCGTTTGCTTTGTCACGTCCGAATCCCTGCTGGAGGAAGAACGTTGGGGTCGACATCTCGTCTGCTGTATCGAGACGGACGTCGAGGTGGTGACCACTCTGTGCTGGTGCGAGATGATCTCCGGTTGTCTTTCTGGTTTTATATGAGTTACCGTAAAGACGTTGAAGCTAGGAATGCGGCCTTCGCTTCATTTGCTTTATCATGTCTGAATCCCTGCTGGAGGAAGAACGCTGAGGTTGACATTTCGTCTACTGTATCGAGACGAACGTCAAGGAGGTGACCATTTCATGTGAGATGGTCTCCGATTGTCTTTCCGGTTTTATGTGAGTTACCGTAAAGACGTTGAAGCTAGGAATGTGGCCTTCGCTTCATTTGCTTACACTGCGTCTGGTGTATTGAGACGAATGCTGAGGTGGAGCTGGGATTTTGCCATCACTCCGCTTTGTTTTGACCGTAAGGTCTTTTGTTGACGTTGCATCTGCCTCCAGCTGGACTGCGGAGGAACGCTGTTGTTGACATTGCGTCTACTGTATCGAGACGAATGCTGAGGTGAAGCTGGGATTTTGCCATCGCTCCGCTGGTGTAACATCTGTGTCCTGTTGGAATGAGGAGGCACACCGTTGTTGGTCTCTAGGCTGTAGACGTTGACGTCGAGACCCTGAAGCTCGGGATCTTCGTTCGCTTCATTTGTTGACATCGTGTCTGTAATATTGCGACAAATGTCGAGAAGGTCTCTAGGTTATCTATGAACCGTCGAGATTTGGCTTCGCTTTCTAGTGGAGCCTGTTGGGAAGGTATTGTTCCCTTTTATCTGTGCCCCTGGATTGTATACAGGGATCGATGTGATTTCACCTGTAGGGCAACAAGTTTCATTCTTTCATTTTTTTTATTCTTTCCGCGATGCTCTATCAATTCAGCTTTTTATATCGCGAAAATCGCGATTGCCCAATCATTTCGGCTATTTTTCGCGGTGCCCAATCATTTCGGCTATTTTTTTTCTTTTTACTCGCTGTTTTTTTATTGCGAGTTGCCCAATCATTTCGGCTGTTTATTTTATTTTTACTCGCTATTTTTTTTATTGCGAGTTGCCCAATCATTTCGGCTATTTAATATGCATTTTCAGTTCGCTGATTTTTATCGCGAGCGTAGAATTTCGGAATCTGGTGCCAATCTCAGCATCAGCATCGCTACAACCGGAATATTGCCAGGAGCGAATCATCATTTGCTTTGGAAGGACTCGGAATTTGACACCGTTTTAGGCATCAGCATCGCTACAACTGGGATATTGCCAGGAGCGAATCATCATTTGCCTTTGTCGATGCCGAACAAAGGTGGCTTAGTAAACAGGGTTAAGGGTCCTGTCGGCTAAGGCTTTTGACTTCATGGGCCGTAAGGGTCTCACAAAGGTATTTCTCCCTACAAGTCGTGAGGATCTTGTAGGTGTGTTTTCTCCTTAGGGATCGTGAGGATTCCTAAGTGTATGTTCCCCTGTAAGTCGTAAGGATCTTACAAAAGGATTTTCTCCTTATAAGTCGAGAGGACTTACAAGTGTTGTTTGCTGTACAAGCATATCCCTAGTCGCGGATGGAACTTTGTTAGGGAAATATTTATTCGTGCTCGTGGATTGTATACAAGGGTCATTATGAGCCGCTTGTAGGGCAATGTCGAAAATTGTGGGGGTTGCTTAAGCACAGGTTTAGGCCTCTGTAACTTAAGACTTTCAAATCTTATGAGCCGTAAGGGTCCCACAAGAGAGTTCTCCTTACGAGTCGTGAGGATCTCGCAAGTGTATTTTCTCCTTAGGAATCGTGGGGATCCCTAAGTGTGTTGTTCCTTTATGAGTCGTAAGGATCTCACGCAGGTGGTTTCTCCTTACAGGGTCGAGAGGACCCTATAAGTGTTTCTTAATGAGGTTGCGCCCTTTCGGGTTTTCACAAACATTCGCCGGTAGTCCTGCTGTTTTTACTCACGGAGCCTTTTCGGGTTTTCATCCGTGCCCTTTTTGCTTATGGACTTACCCTTTTTTTTATTCCTTTTATATATTTTTTTTTCTTTCTCTTTTTTTTTACGAGGTCGCGCCCTTTCGGGTTTTCACGAACACTCGCTGGTAGCCCTGCTGTTTTTACTCACGGAGCCCTTTTGGGTTTTCATCCGTGCCCTTTTTGCTTATGGACATACCGTTTTTTTTATTTTATATATTTTTTTATTTTTTTTTATCTCGTCAGCCTGAGAATGCTGCGGTAGTAGTTTAAAAACATTTCGGTCATTTGCAAGTTTTAGGACATTGCGGTCCATCATTAGTTTAAGGACATCTCGGTCCGTTGTTAGTTTAAGGACGTTTCGGTCCGTTATCCAAATTTAGGACGTAGTGGTCCGTTAGGCTTTCTCTATGAATGAGAATGATGCCCCCGGCGTGTCCATATTTTTCGAAGCATGCGGTCGTGGCGGGTTCACCTTCCAAATTTCGGACAACGCGAACTTGCCCTGTTGGTATTGGTCTTCAACCCAGTTTTTGAAGACGTAGCAGTCCTCGATCAGGTGACCTACTGTTTGGTGGTAAGGGCAATAGTTAGGATTATTAACATCGCCTGGCCGCAACGGGCGTTTTGGAGCCGGCAGATTGATGAGTCCGTTGCACACTGCCAGCTCGAACAGTCCCCTTGTTTTATCTTGCGGAAACGAGTAAGGACGTTTCAACTTTTCTTGGAGGGATTGCCGCTTGTTGCTTTGGCGAGCAACCGGTCTAGGGTCACCTGATTGTTGTTGAGCGCTGGCGACGAGGGCCGTTTTTCCTTTTCCTTTGTTCTTCTTGTTCGGTCCCTTGCTTACGGGATCGGGATTTTTTCCGAGTACCATGCGATTGCATGGCTGAACGTTCTCGCAGCTTCTCAATTCCTTTATTTTTGAAATAGATTCCCCGAGGGAAGAGTTGGGGATAGCTTCTTCGTCAGAGTCGCTTCCAAAGGTGATAATTTGTGATCCCTTGAAGTCGGCTATATGACAGTTTGCGGCGGCTCCTTTGCGCTCATATATCGCATTTTTCCGATGTCCACAAGCTTCACACTTTGTCCTGTCGAAGTGTCGCTTTTGAGCGACATACCCTTGCCACCAACAGTTAAAGGATTCGCAGTCTTCGGTAGGATGTATGATCTTCTGATGATATAAACAGAAGTTAGGGTGCATCTCTACCTCAGAGAAAGAATTTTCTTCGGAGGGCGGTAGCTTCATTCCTACTGATAGAGCTTTGGCGAACCGTTTCCTCGTCCTGAATTTGTTTTTACCCGCAGTGTATGGCTTTTGATTTGACGGGAATACCTTGGTTCTTTCCAGTATGGCCATTTCATGCTCTTGATTGGCTTTTGCTTTCAGACGAATTTCATTTAGGAAGGCATCGATCAACTTGTCTGACGGCCGCGGAATTTCTGTTTCAGGGTCCGCCATTGATTTCTCAGCGCAAGGATCCTCCTCATCATCCGTCAGTGAATGAGAAATCACATGACAAGTCGCTACGTAGTCTTCGGATTCATCCGATAAGTTTTCTCCATCGTTTTCATCCTCGACGAAAGAACAAGTTGCCCCCGGCATGTCCGTCTTCTTTGGAGAGTGCGGCTGTGGGGGTTTACCTTCCAGCTTTCAGAAAGCGTGAACTTGCCTTGCAGGTATTGATCCTCAATCCATCCCTTAAAGACGAAACAATCCTCAATCGGGTGACTTACCGTTTGGTGGTAAGGGCAATAATTGGGATTATTAAGATCGCCTGGCTGCAACGGACGTTTTGGATTCGGCAGATTAATGAGTCTGTTGCGCACTGCCAGCTCGAACAGTCTTCTCGTTTTATTCTGAGGAAACGAGTAATGACGTCCTAGCCTCTCTTCGAGGGATGGGCGTGGACGCACGTTGTTTTGGCGAGCGACCGGCTTTGAGTTGCTCGACTGTTGCTGAGCGTTGGCAACGATGATCGGTTTTCCTTTCTCATTTCGGGGATCGGGTCTTGGAGGAGACGGTCTATGGCCCATCTGGTCCATTTGGGCTAATTTGTCGATCAAGGCCTGGAAGGTGGTCGGCCTGAAGAACATCATGAATTGCGAGATGGTCGCCTGCGGATTGAGAGTGCCCACAAACATGCCTACCGCAGGTGCCTCTTCTATGCGTTGTTTGCATTTCGACCATAGGTTTCGCCATCGTGTTGCGTATTGGACCCACGTTTCGCCTGGCCTTATCCTGGCATTTATCAGTGCTGTTATCGGGGTGCGTTCACTAGCACTCGCGAATCTTTGTGTAAACAACAGTTCCATCTCTGCAAATGTTTTGACAGAGTCGTTAGGTAGCTCCGAATACCATTCAAAGGCTGTTTCTGCTAAGCTGCCGACGAATTGACGTAGCAACAATTTGTCATCGCCTCCAGTATTGCCGCATAAGGCCCTGAATTGAGCGACATGCTGATGCAGATTCCCTGTCCCTTTATATACGTGGAATTTAGGGATCGTATATCCTGGCGGGTAATTGATTTGGTCATACCAGCTCGGATACGCTCGTCCGGTTCTAACAATTTGCCCAGCCGCTTCATTTGCCTGATGAACCCGGATCTGCTGAGCTATATATTCATCTAGGTCAACTTTGGAGATTGCCTCTTCCTTGGCTGTTGATAAAGCCGGCGGAGGATTTGACGTTTCTCCCCTGTCGTCTTCAAGGACGATCGGAGGATCTTCAGCGGGAGGGTCCGGTTGTAACATCATCCCTACCATATCTTGGAAGAGGAGCGCCATCTGTTTTATGTTAGCCGCTTGCTCTGCAGCTTCTTTGTCCCTCTTTTCGAGGACTCTGCGCAAAAAGTCAGCGTCGGTTTCTTGTTCTTGACGCTCATCCGAAGACATTTCAGAGCTTTCTTTTAGCTCAGTGAGTGCAGTCATTGTAGTCATCATTTCCTGAAGCTTTTGTTGTTGCTCCTGGGCTTTCGTCACGGATCGGGTGAGCGGTCGGTGGCCCGTAGAAGTGCGGCTTTCCTCCTTTCCAGAAGCCATATAAACAGTGTGCACCACCATGCCCCCAGACTTGGGGCGTTTGTGTTCGGTGTCTTTGCGATTTGCCGAAGACACAGAGGCTTTTTGCGGCCTCCTTTTTTGAGTGATTGGAGTTAAGGGAGCCATTGTAGTGGGCACCCAAGTAACTTTTGCTTTTTGTGGTTTGACAGAGTAATCCTTCCCCTGCCGAACCTTCATCTTTTTCTGTCGTCGAATGCAGTCTTGATCGACCACCGACTCTTGGACCTGTCGACAGCCGTTGAGGGGGCTGCTCTAGCTTCTTTTCTGGAGCATTCTCTACAGGTGAAGGAGTTTGTTTCAACATCGCCGTAGGAGAGTTTCTGCGCACCTTGTTGAGCAGTTCAAAGCTGTTCTTGGTTGGAACAGCAGCATCGATCCTCACCATCGGAGTTGGAGGAGTAAGTCCAGAGGGGGAGTTGCCCCCAGCCTTCCTCACTCGGTGCCAGTAGCGACGTCGGGCATGTCGTGCTGATGGAGTTGTTTCAGCTATAGGGGTGACCTCCTCATGCCCCCTGTGTTGGTCAGAATATACTGGTACCAGCTTTTTAAAGATCGACGTCCGTTGAACGGGGACGGCCAACTTGTCAGAAGCGGACTTCTGAACATGGGAAGCAACCTTGGTGATTTTTCCAGGAACGTGAGTTGGAATGGCTATCCGCTTCGGGATAACGCCTTCTGGTATGGCAGGCTTCTTCATGAGCCTGTTAGAGCTCTGGCCTAGTCCGTTAAAAACTGAAGCAGTGGAGTTGGACGACCCGTTGAGAGGGGTCGCGGCAGTGGTAAGTCGATCAAAGACCGACTTCTTTGAAGCTTCTTGCAGTGTCATTGGGGCGTCGAAGCTCATTGGTGGGAGCATAGTCCCAAAAAATAGTGCAGTCGTGGCTTGAGCCACCTGCTCCACCGGCATTTTGAAAAGGGAGGCCGCTTGGGGCCCATAAGTCACTCCTCCAGCAATGACGGAGCGAGAGTTATCGCTGCAGGCGATGCAGTTCGAAGTCATTGATCTTCTGTTTTCTGGACGGAGCAAGACACCAAATCTTAGTACCTTGAATCCACAGGAAACCACAGTAAACCGCGATTTGTTCGCGAACACGACACACAAAGTGTGGAGTGGAAAGAGGAAGAGGTCCCACCGGGCGTGCCAGAATCTGTTCCCCTCCGAAACGGCGGCCTGGACTTCGCGTCCGTGCCTGAGGTTCGGGGCAGATGCTATATGGTTTTACCCGTCTACCTCTCCGAAGATGCCAAGTTGATTTATGGCACCGTGTATCGGAGGTTTAGACGGATGCGGCCGATGTAGCAGACTTCGTCAGATTCCCCGTAAGGGTGAGGGGTTTTTGATTGTGGGGACGCTCTTCCCTGCAGGCGCAAGCCCCTGCAGTTAATTACGCTACCGCATCGCGGTAACAACTTTCTCCTTCTCCAGAATTTCACTTCATGTCGTGTGTGTTTGTTTTGTTTATGGTTGCCCGTGGATTGTATACGGAGACTGAGTAGTGCCGTCGCCCGTAGGACGTGGATTAGTCCAAATCCGTATTTACTTAGATTTGGTTTGGTATTTTTAGTTTAAGGATGCATTAGTCGCGTTGCGGCTAAGATCAACTTAAACGTTCGTTAAGGATACGTTAGTCCTGTTTTAGACTAAGACCCACTTAACGTAGTGATTAATTTAATGTATGGCCATCGGGACTCGTCGCCTCTTTGACGTCGTTGAGGAATTACAACGACGGATGTCAAAGGAGTTCGGAGATGTACCCTCGAACCAGAGTTGATTGGGAGTTTTATAATCCATTTGAATGTTTAAGGACACGTTAGCCGTGTTTGGGGCTAAGATCAACTTAAACGGGACCGTTTAGATCCGGCAAAAGAGCGTTCGGAGGCTCTATTGTTCCAGTTTAGGGACATAGTGGTCCGTTCGCCAGTTTATGGACGTGGTGGTCCATCGCCAGTTTCGGGACGTGGTGGTCCATATTCCAGTTTAGGGACGTGGGGGTCCAATATTAGTTTAGGGACATCTCAGTCCATTATTAGTTTAAGGACGTTTCGGTCCAATATTAGTTTAGGGACATTTCGGTCCATTATTAGTTTAGGGACGTTTCGGTCCGATATTAGTTTAGGGACGTTTCGGTCCGATATTAGCTTAAGGACGTTTCGGTCCGATATTACTTTAGGGACGTTTCGGTCCGATATTAGTTTAAGGACGTCTCGGTCCGATATTAGTTTAGGGACGTTTCGGTCCGATATTAGTTTTAAGGACGTTTCGGTCCGATTTTAGTTTAAGGACGTTTCGGTCCACGCGTTTAAGGACCCCGCAGTCCATATTGACGTGTGGTCGTTGGGACCCGTCACCTCTTTGACGTCATTGAGGAATTACAACGAGGGATGTCAAAGGAGTTCGGAGATGTACCCTCGAACCGGTCGTGAATTGGTTTAGGAGAGCCATTTTGCTCGATCAATTTAATTTAAGGACTTACAGCCGGGATTGGGTTAAGTCCAATTTTTTTTTTATTTTGGGCTTTGCCCGACTAGAAAATCAATCCAAACAGGGCTCTGCCCCTTTATTATTTTGCAATTTGATTTGGGCCAGGCCCTTTTAAATAATGGGTTGCATTTGTGCAGAACATCAAGAATTTTTCAGATTTAAGAACAAAAATGCATAGCACTTTTGATCTAAATTTGGATCAAAGGAAAACAAGTTTTTCTTCTTGTTTTCCCTGATTTCACAGAACCAAGAGTTCATACCAAGTGCAAGGCACTATTTATTTATTTTCATTTATTTTCCTTTTTTTTTAAATCCTTTGTTCTCCAGAGATTTTTCTCTCAAAAAAGGGTTTTTACCTTTCTTTTTTTTTGTTCTTGAATAATCTCCAAGAGTTCTCTTTTCTTCTTTTTTTTTGCTAGAAGTCGATTATCCCCATTTATGCCAATCGAATGAGGTCTGGGGTCCTATTTATAGTGCTCACAAATTTGTTGAATTTGTTAACAAGATCTTTTCTGAGTGATTTTGGGAATTTTCCCACCGCTGGATCTTTGATCCAAAAGCAGAAGAAAATCTTCTGGTTTTGGAAAGAACAGAAAAGATTTCATTAAATTTTCATTCTGTTTCTGCGCAACTCCCCAATCAATGACACGTGTCGCACAGTGGAAGGCTTGCGCAACAGTGCTTGCGCAACTGCGCAGACGCGTGTCGCGCAGCGGTGCACATGCGCAGCGGTGCACTTGCGCAACAGTGCTTGCGCAACTGCGCAGACACGTGTCGCGCAGCGGTGCGCTTGCGCAACTGCGCAGACACGTGTCGCACTGTGGACCGCTTGCGCATTGCGCAACGCACGGAATTTGAAGCGTTGCTTCAGAAAATTTGAATTTTCAAAATTCAAATGAGCCTTGCTCAGATTGGGGGAAGATGAAGCGTTGCTTCATCTCCCGCCTTGGAATTTGAACAGAGCTTTGCTCTGATTGGGGTAAACAGGCATCACCCAGGTCTTTCATGGAGAACCTGTGTGACAAGAACCCTTTGACAGATTGTAGCATAAGAATGTCATTTCCTATCAAGAGAATGTCATCCACGTATAAAACGAGGAATACGACTGTTCGTGCTATAATTTTACTATAAATACATGGTTCATCTGGATTTTTGATAAAACCAAATTCTTTGACCGTCTCATCAAAACAGATGTTCCAACTCTGCGATGCCTGCTTCAGTCCATAAATGGACTTAAGCAACTTGCACACCTTCGCGCTGCTCCCACTCTGAATGAAACCCTCTGGCTGGTCCATATAGACACACTCCTCTAAATTTCAATTTAGAAAAGCGGTTTTTACGTCCATCTGCCAAATCTCAGAATCGTGGAAGGCAACAATGCCAAGAAGAATCCGAATGGATTTGAGCATAGCCACTGGAGAAAAGGTTTCGTCATAGTCCAAACCAGGTCTTTGACGAAAACCCTTTGCAACAAGTCTAGCCTTATAGGTTTCAACCTGTCCATCTACACCAATCTTCCTTTTGAAGATCTATTTGCAGCCTACGGGTTTTACCCCTTCTGGTGCAACGTCCAACGTCCATACTTTATTGGTGTACATGGACTCCATCTCCGTCCGCATTGCATCCAGCCGTTTTACCGAGTCTGTGCTCTAAATGGTCGGCTGGAAGCTAGTCGGTTCATCATTATCAATGATGCAATCCTCTCTATCCCCGTCTATGAGAAAACCGTAGTATCTCTCGGGTGGATGAGACTTCCTACTACTCCTGCGGAGTGGCGCAAGAATGTCCTGTTCTTTCGAACCTTCTGGTTCTATTAAGCTTTCAGTAATAGCTTGTGGTTCTGGAATCTCTTCCAGTTCTATTGCGCCCCAACTTATCTGATTTTCTAAAAATTCAGTTTCCAAGAAGTAGGCATGACGAGAAACAAATACCTTTTGTTCCTCTGCGTAATAGAAGAAATATCCCTTGGAGTTCTTTGGATATCCCACTAACTTGCACTGTACTGAGCGTGCCTCGAGTTTGTCCGCATGCTTCTTTTTTACAAAAGCTGGACATCCCCATGTCTTAATGTGTTTAAGATAGGGTTTCTTCCCACTCCACATCTGATATGGTGTGGTACGCACTGACTTAGTTGGAACCCGGTTCAAAAGATATGCAGCTGATTCTAGTGTATATCCCCAAAAAGATCGTGGTAACTCAGCGTTACTCATCATGGAACGTACCATATCCAATAGGGTTCGGTTCCGTCTCTCCGATAACCGTTATGTTGTGGAGTGTATGGAGGAGAAAGCTGAGAGAGAATTCCATTCTTTTTTAAGTAATCCAGGAACACGGCACTTAAGTATTCACCACCTCGATCCGATCTCAGTGTCTTTATACTTTTGCCTGTTTGTTTTTCTAATTCATTCTTGTATTCCTAGAACTTTTCAAAGGCTTCAGATTTATGCTTCATTAGGAAGACATATCCATACCTTGAAAAATCATCCGTAAAAGTAATGAAGTAAGAATAACCACTTCGCGCATGTGTAGACATTGGACCACATACATCGCTGTGTACGAGTCCCAAGAGCTCGCTCGCTCTTACTCCGTGTCCAGTGAACGGAGTCTTGTCATCTTTCCTTTGAGACATGATTGACAAGTTGCATATGATTGATATTCAAACGGATTCAAATATCCTTCTTTATGCAACTTAGTTAACCTTGTCTCATTGATGTGACCCAGTCTACA
The DNA here is from genome assembly GCA_030015575.1 of Agapanthus africanus. Classification (NCBI taxonomy): domain Eukaryota; kingdom Viridiplantae; phylum Streptophyta; class Magnoliopsida; order Asparagales; family Amaryllidaceae; genus Agapanthus; species Agapanthus africanus. The sequence continues at coordinate 54,807,195 of JASDDO010000004.1, forward strand.
ATGCCATAAGAAAGCATGATTTATTTCTGGAGACTTTCTTTTGTGTGTATTCTGGACATTGAAAATTTGTGGTTGGTTCAATACGTATATACCGTTGCTTAATGTACCCGACCCAATCAAAACATGATTAAGGTGAATGTTTACAACATTGCTTACAAATGCAAAATCATAACCTTCTTTAGACATTAAAGATACAGATATGATATTACAAGTCGAACTGTGTACAAAATAACAGTCACGCAAAACCAAAACATGTCCATCTGACAATCCCAAGTGATAGTCCCCCATGGACTCAGCATCCATGCTAGCTCCGTTTGCAACTCTAAGGGTCATATCACCTGCCTTCAAAACCCTACGCTTTCTCAGTGCCTGCAAAGAGTTACAGATATGAGATCCTGATCCGGTATTCAATACCTAGGAAGTAGAGTTTATTGATAGACAGTTTTCAATAACATACACACCTGAAGCCAAAGCCACAACATGCTTCGGGTCCTGGTTCTTAGCCTTCCAAGCCCTGCAATCTTTCTTCCGGTGTCCTTTCTTATGACAATAAAAGCACTCTTCCTTTCCCACAAGCTGTCCCGCAACCTTTGCTACCTTTGCCTTTTCCTTGGCTTCCACTTTACTAACACCGCCCCTTGGTTTGGTAGGGGCCTTCTTCTTCTTTCCTTTGGCTTTCGCCTTGGACCTAGAAGAGGAAGCTCCTCTAACAAACAAAGCGGGTGTTTCCTTGACTTTTTGTAGGGTGCCCTCTGCACTCCTCAACATGTTGAGGAGTTCCGGAAGTTCAACTTCTTTTCCTTGCATGTTGAAGTTCAGGATAAACTGGGCGTAAGTGGAAGGAAAGGACTGGAGAATCAAGTCAGTGTAGAGCTCATTCTCTAACGTGGTCCCGAGGTTCGCGAGCTCTTCAATGTAGCCAATCATCTTAAGCACGTGTTCCGCTACAGATGATCCGACGGCCATTCTCGCCGAAAACAACTTTTTCGAGACTTCGTATCTGGCGATACGGGATTGCTCTCCATATAGTTCCTTAGTATAGAGAAATATGGATTCAAGGTCCATATTCTCGTGCCTCCTCTGATGTTCATTGTCCATAGAGGCAAGTACGAGGCACTTGGTCTTCGCGCAGTCAATCTCCCAGATCTTACGGATTTCCTTCCGCGACACTGGGTTTTGGACCTGGGACAGCGGGGGATTTGGTGGTAAGGAGATACCCCAACTTGTCATAAGTGATTGCAATTTTGACATTCCTGAGCCAATCTTTGTAGTTTGTCCCTGTCAGTATATTCTTATCTAGTAGTAACTTAAGGCCGGTCATGATGTTTGTTCGCTGCAATTAAGAGAGAGAGAAGAAACACTTTGGCATGATGCTCTTGCAAGTTTAGAGTGGTTTTTAGTTTTTCTAAACAGGATGGCTCCCACTGTTTCTCGAATCCTTCCTCAAACCATAAAAGAAGAATCAGTCGGGATCAATCTCACCATACAATACTTACTTAACCGTTTAGCCAGGCCAGTGTCGGTACTTCGAGGGAGGTTTTACGACGTTTTCGCGAAGTTCCTTAATTAAATAACCTCTTTTCCCTATGGGCGTAGCCCCGCTAACACCTTTCTAGACACCTACTTGGTTTATAGCATTGATCGTTAAGTGAGAAAGTTTTCCGAGGAGTAGCATATACTCACAGTAGGATCGGGATCCAAATATCATCGTGTGATAAAGCTGATGGAATCCTACCAAAATCATCTCACTCCAAATGGTATGCAACACTAGCAAGTTTCAGTTTCTTTTGAAACCCCCGATGTGGATTTTTGCCCCCATGCTCTTATGACCTTGACTTTGGCCAACAAATCATAAGTCACATGTCAAATTCTACCCGTCATTTTCCAGGTTAATTTGAACCCATCCGTACATATCCTTGACTTTGGCCAACAAGGCAGTACAAATGTCCCAAACCAACGCATCTATCTATGCTACATATGAATATCCAATAGCTACCAATCACTATGCCTTGACTTTGGCCAACAAACATAGTTTGAATACTATTGACTATCCATACGAAATGACGGAGGGCTACGAATGGTTTTGGCGAAACTGTGAACGTAGTGAACTTGATATAATCGAAGGAACCTGATAGCTTTTAAAAGGAGTGGTTTAAGCTCCGCGTTTTTAAAAGTTTTCTGTTTTGGAAAAAAACGAGTGGTTTTGAAATTGTTCCAACGATTTAACTTTGGTTTGTTTTCTTTGCATTAATTTAATGCGTCCCATCAATTAATCCTACCATTGCAGAAAACAACGAAAATATGACGTACGTTTATGCCACCCGCATTCGCCACTGGGCCCCATCATCACCCATTAGGTTACTTAACTAACGACAGAGCGAGGGCTGGACTAGCGCGGATGCAAAACATAAGCAACGCCTACTAGATATCATATATAGATATATACATTCGTCAGATGCAATGATAGCCATTCCAAAACACACATGAACACATTGGATATGCTAGGAATCCGCGTTTCGTACAAGCCTGCAACGAAAGACGGATTACACGGTCGCGATGAATAGCCAAAACCCCACCCTAGACCCTACGGGTGCGGCAAACTACCCGCCAAGTATCCGAAGTGAAGCAACCTCCCTCAACAACGTGAGTAGGCCACTCGGCACTTAAAAGTACCCGGTAGTTTGTGCACCCCACCTTGGGTCTATCCTAGGAGCAAAAACAGTAAAAGAAATAATATACATTGGCGGCTACAACCTCATTCCGGATGTGCGGCCATAAAAATAATATTACATCAATTTACATATTACATCAAATGAAAGATAAAGAAACTCTCATCTCATAAACCCCGGCTATTCATCCGCGACAATCCAACAAGTTCATATACACAATCCAACAACACAGATCACAGATATGTACAACCCCCACTAATCGACGTATAGCGATTAGTCGACGTTCAGTGCATATATCACATTACAGATATAACCAATTAGCCAAAGTTTGTAGAACTTCGATCAAAATACCAATTTGTAACTACCACAAACACAACATTGTTCTCTGGATAATCTGGGCAGAAACATGGTATCTAAAAAATCATAAAACATCATGCTGAACAAACTGCAGGAAAAACAAGTCGCGACCGAGTCAACTCGGCCGCGGATCCGCGGCGAAACGCTTGGTTTCGACGCGCTTCCGCGGCGGCTTGATCGACTGTCACGACCCGAAAGTACGGAACATGACTGGCACTTAGACTACGAACGTCTCAAGGCGTACGTATGCTAAGTAAGCCGAAACCCAGAAATCCAAACCAAGAGAAGTAGTAGAGAATAGGAAGAACCATATCAAATCAACCTGTATGCAACATAATATACAACGCCTAAAGGCGAGGATCACAACAGAAATGGAACTCAACCAGCAAGAAACTCAAGAAATATAACATGCTACTCTATGGTCGAAAGAATAACATTACTGGTCTCTATCTCAAAAAATACAAGTTTGGTTGATGGAGCTTCTAGATACAACTGAAATATAATATACAAGGTATAATGATGGGTAAGATACAATAAACCCACCTACTAGCAAGTCACCCGAAAAGAAACCGTGCCCGCAAAGCCGTAATGAAATCCGTACGACAACACCTGCAAGAAACTGGGGCACAACGGGGGTGAGTTGCCAACTCGTGAGTAGAAAAAGATCTACGAACAGAAAATCGCATTAATAACGCAACCTAGGTCAATGATCATAATATATCCTCAATATATGAATAACATGCAGCCTATAACAATGGCTAGGGTAATATTTAACCTGAGTGTGATCTCATGTGCCCGTGTCAGTGCCTCAGGTAGCAATATATCATATGAATGAGGTATGAATGCATGAAAACAGAATACATGTAAATGAAGAAACTGTTTTCATAAATTAGTGAGATTTCCTTTGTATTTTTAAAATGAGGTATCATAAATGAAATCAGCACCAACAGTGTCTAGCATCGACACAAAACATAAATCTCAATGTCTCAAAACCTCAGGCTCCGGCCATCCGGACTGGCCTGTATCATCAAATCTCAGTACCTCAATATCTCGAAATCTCAATGTCTCAATCTCAATATCTAGGGTGCCGTCAGTCCAGACCGGCCCCTACCATCCATCTCAAGACCACGACGGTATCCTCCGGATATCCGACGCGTCGGGTAAAATCACCGGTAGGTAGTCTCCCCCTGCCAGGCTCATCGTCATCACCACGAGCTTCTTGCCCCGGGGTACCTTACCGGGTCCACCATGTACCCGAAACGGTTCATCCAACTCCTCGAATCGGGTCTCCAAATCCATCAGCAAACTCATGGTGGACGACTCATACATCATGGGAAAAACCGCGCTTTTTATTTAAAAAGAGAAAGAAGAAGTTTGTATATGTTTTGCGGTTTTCCCCAAATCCAAAAAATCTCATGGAAATCCAAATCCAAAACCTCAATAGCATGTAAAAAGTGAATATATGCATGAGAATCCATGAATGCGGCATAACAATGAATAACAGTATGCATGAGGTAGCAGGTAATAACTACAATGTCTAAACTAACATATAAGGTAAGTACACTAATATCATGTCTAAACTATTAGCTAACAGGTTATGTCAAGCAATAATATTTTCTAAGGTGTACGTGACATGGCAATTACCGATGAAGATGTGTGTGAGCCGGCAAGTAAGTGTACGTGGTACATACGCATCATCGGTAATGGTGCTGGTGTCCTAACCACAAGATATCAACAGTAGAATATGAAGAATAATATAAGCATGTGATGCAGAGCAAACAACAATAATGAGCGGGAACTGAATACTAGACGCAACGATAACTAATCTGTTTTAACCTAATATAAGTCCTACAATGGTGCTTTTTGAAATAACACGAATCGTGGGGTTTTGAAAATAGGGGCTACGGTGTTTTTAAGAAAAGATACGTTTTTTTTGAAATATCCGTAGGATCCCTTAGGCTGTCTTTAAAAATACGCACGATTCGCAAGCTTTGAAATAGGTAGGAACCGAATCTAATCTAACAACTAACTAAACTAAAGGGCTACGCTACAAGCTAGACTACAGGTAAGGAAACCGCCTAACATCTGAGTCGATACATATACATACCTGTATATATATTAGTCGGTGATCCCGCCTCAATAATATCATATCCGATACCATATCTATAATCAGACATCCCAAGTCAAGAGTGCGGATCAATCATCAAGATATAGCTCGTACGTAAATCCATCGTACGGCATCCCCCAATTCTGGGTACGGGTCAAAATCACATTCATCATACTATTCATCTGATATCCTCTTTATCAAATCATGATCGGGGTACTGATCTACGTCTAGTACCATACTGATACCGCCTACGTATGCATGGACGTGTGTGAAACACTACGTCAAGGACCCGCTACAACGTCATGTCGTATCTCAAATACGAACCCTGCTATATCACCGATCTCACGGTCTCAAATCAAATCTCATCGACTCAGCTCAATTCCAAGTATCATTCTCAAATCCGTATGTGAACACATAGTCCCATACCCATGTGAACCCATAACTATATAACCCCATATAAGCACATATGAAGAAAAATGTATGCAAGTATGGGTGTGTGTATAAATGTGGTGCAGCCTCTACTCTAGGGTCTCGCAACACTAAACCTATCTATTCACACCTAAAATCTATCTTTATCATCAATAACCTCAATAAATAATAATCCACCCGACTTCTCCCCGTAGATATAAATCTACTCACCTGGTCCTCGCTCGCCGGTGCCGACGTCGCGACGCGCTTGCTTGTCGTCTCGAAGTCCACATGGGTTACCTACATATCATAACGCACCGTATCGCATTAAAATCCGATTCAAGACCAAAACGACTCACGAATCTCACATAGGTCAAAACCTATGGTTGCTTTCACAAATCAACCCAAAAACTCTCGACGTCGGTGTACAAACGCCAGACCATCGAGAAAAACCCAAATACAATCATTTGTAAAATCACGAGCACTAATTATAATATAAAATAGCTTAAAATTCACAAAAACCCCAAATTCACTTTAAAAGCCATTTTTCCGAAAATCTAGCAAGCACAAATTACCCGTTTTAATACAACATCTTGATGTTTAACCGAATCTAGCGGCCACAATATTCACTAAATATCATAACAAACTCATATAAACCATTCCTATAATTTATTCTCATCAATTTCCATAATTTCCAAAATTCTAGTTTACAATATACCCAAATTTAACAATTTTATAGCAAAAAAAATGTATAAACCACAATCTAGCTTGGATTTTCATGAACTAAAGTATTAAACTACACATTATAATATTAATAATGACATGAAACCTTAATTTAGATTTTAATCCCAAATATAAAACCATTTCAAAAAAACCTAGTTAGCAAAAAGAACATTTATCACAATTTCCAACTAACAATTTGAAATTTGTAACTAGATTTGGTTTTAGCAAGAATTAATATGTTAATCCACTCATTAAGATCAATACCCAAAGATGAAAACCCTAATTTAATTTACAAACCCTTCTCTTGAATTTTGAATCACAAATTTGAAACCATAATTAAACATCTAGTTAAACTAGACTAAAGCATTAGCAACAAATGAACATGGGTTTAGGGTTTATACCTCACTATCCATGGATCAAACATGGAACTAAGCCACCCAAAAATAGCTCCCATACACCTAGATCCATGCTAGATAGGCCAAGGGAAAATGGGTATAGCTTGGATTTTGAGTTCGCTTTGAATTTGCATGGATTTTTGAAGCATTTTAATGGATTTTTGAGGCAAAATGGTGTAGGATTTTGGTGAAGGGCTGCTGCTGTGGGGGGTTTCAGATTTGGCCAGAAATGGAGGGGGTTTGGGTGAGGGAGGAGAGAGAGTGAGGTGGAGAAAGTAATATCTAGTCAAAGTCCACCCTTTTTCTATCATTTTCCTTTCTTTTCTTTTCTTTTCTTGGTGATTGGAGAGAGAGAGAGGGGGAGGGCTGTCATGGTGGGGCCGGCCACATGGGGAGGGGAAGAGAGGGTGAGGTGTGGGTGAGTGGGTTAGGGAAAAAGATAAATGTATTACCCCAATTCCCATTAACACTAATTTCACCGAAAAAAGCTTTTTTCTTCGATATTTTTCTAAACCGTTTTGGCAAACGATTTCGTTTCAAAAACCACATGATAAAATTTTATTTAATGTTTTATGATGCACAAAATTTATTTCAACTCATTCCAATTTGTAATTTTCCCTAATTAAATATATTAGTGACGGCTTAAAATAATATTAAAATAATATTTTTTTCAGAAAATTTGAAATTTCACCCGCGGCTCAATAAACACCAAATAATAGCAATTTCATAGCTAGAATATGTATATTTAATTTTTATAATAAGATATTTGCATTTTGACTTTTTACAGAAAACCCCCCTTATTTTACCGATTTTCCGAAATTTCACCGAAACGATTTTCAAAACGCTACATCGACTCAGGGGCTCGTTTTTCTTGGTTGTTCCTAAAATACCCTGCACGGATTTTTAAGGGGTGTGGAAATATTTTTAGGGCTGTTTTAAAAATCGGCAGAAAGTATGAGATTTTGACGTGTTTTGCGATTTTTTTCCGGATCGGAGTTCTAAACACTTTGCTAACATGCTAGTTGTTGTTTAGCTAGGCTCTGATACCACTGTAAGTCCACGTTACCTATCTCGGTGCTTACGGGGAGGCGGAATAGGTAAAAAACGGTTTTTTAACACAAGGTAACATGGACTAGAACTAGAGGATTTTTGCTAAACAAAAACTAAACAACTAACTACAAGTTTTAGCTACTCCGTTAGAAGGTTATACCTAGGTCTTGAACTCCTTCTCTTCTTGTTGTGGTCCTCCTTCTTGCTTGCTCCTTAGAGTGGTGTAGACGGCTCCTCCTCCTCGTCTTCTCTTTGTCGAAGAAAGATCCACCCAAAGGCCTCTACCTTGAGCTCCTACCTCAACCAAGAGGTAACTAGAGTGCTTGGTTTGCTAAACTAAGCACCCTAGAAAGAGTAGAGAGAAGTTTTGATGGTTTTATCTCACAAGCTCATGGTTCTCAACACATGTGAGATGAGAGCTTTGAGAGAGGTAGAGGAAGAGCTAAGCATGAGAGAGAAAGAGCAAGAGAGAATGATAGAAAAAATAACAACCATCTCTCATATGAGAGAAAATGATAATAATAATAATAATAATAATTAAAAGAAATTGTGATGGTTAGTTTTGAATGACGATTATCATTTCAACATTAAATGCATTTTGCAAGAAACAAGAAGCATCTTGCAAGTGAAATGATGATGGTCAAAAGGTCAACAAAAGTCAACATGTCAACCAAAGTCAAAAGGTCAACAAAAGTCAAATGGTCAACCTAACCATGGCATAATTATCCTTAATTAATATCATTAATCATATCTCTCATTCTCATTAGGGTTAAGAAAAAGTCAACGGTCAATAACCCTAATGAGGTTCATCTGCCTCTGTCAACTGTGCATACACACCCGCATCCGTATTCCGAGGAACACGAATACAATGAGACAAAACCAATCCCAAAACAAATACTAGGATCTGTCTTAAACCAAAGCCCACTAGTAATAACTGCCCGGACACCAAACGTGCACAAGTGCGCGGATGTGAACGAACCCCGTCGCAAAACCATGCGACCTCTACTCTGTTTTGCCTAAAGGCGATCCCTCTGTGTGGGACTCTAAAGACTCGACACTACGCTGGCAGTGGGTTTAACCACATGCCGCAAGCGGTACTAGCTGTACGTAATGGTCCCCAGGTAGATGCCGATAAGAAGACCGATGAGGTGAACCCATCCGAACTCCTACTGAGCCTGAATGTGACAATCTCCGTACAGTCCGGTTTGTTCGTCTATGAGTATCGCATGTCGGGCCTAGGGGGGCAGTAAACGTCAGACCCTCAATAGCGGTACAAGTCATGCCGGAGTGTAGCCCAGAACACCCTGAGAAACTACTAGAAATACTACCAGTAATTCTCGCTTGCCCTGGCCAGGGACTTTGTGTAATGGCTCTCCTAGACACAGTGCGATATCAACCACCAATACCGGGAGAGACGAATCCTGTCTAACCGTCACTGCCTCCAAGTGCTTCGGGACTGCACCTAACTACTACCTGTTTGCACGACTCATTTGAGCCGTGGTAGGGTAGTAATCTAAGAACAGTGGGAACACACTCGAGGCGAAGTGACAGTATCAAGTCAACGGACTAAGCTGTGCTCCTGTCACTTGGGAACTGTTATCTGACGATAGGTATAGTACCAACCAACAGTTCCCAGCGAGTCTTGTCTGTAGGACTACGGTAGCGCCCCGGCCGTCTATCCGTGGCTAAAATGCGGAAACAAAAATTTTGTTAGCTTTAATCCGGCACTACCGCATCCTAAAAAACCCGGATCGTAACCATTGACCTAATCCTAGCTAACATGAGAATGGGTAAGAAGCTATACCGAGCGATCCGTGTCCTTCGGTCATCGGCCTCCACTCCGATCTCCTCGCGGAATCTCCGGTCTTCATCTCCTCTTCAGAAAGGGCACCACATCGAGAAGTCTTTTTACGGGCTCCCGCTTCATCTGAAGCAACTCGGGCGCGAAGTATGCTAGCCGACGCGTCCAAGGTGTTGTAGAGAATGTTTGTGATCACTTTGTCTCTTTCATCCATGGGTTTGGATGGAGGTTGAAGTGTTGCCATTGATGGAAGAACAAAGCTAGAGGAAGAAGAAGAAGAACAAGAGCTTTTCTTTTTCTTTTCTTTTCCCTTGTTGTAATGAGAGTGAGAGTGAGAGATTATCAAAATACAAGACCAATAATACCAACCATGGCAGCCCCTCTCTCTCTCCATCTCATTTCAACACATAAAACAATTCATTAATGTGACACATTTGCTAAAAAAGAGACCGTGACTCATGTAACAAGTCCATGTCACATTAATGCATTGTCATGATGATTTCTAGCTCATTATTTCCTTAAGCAAACATTAATCTAAATGTTTTCCATAACAAAGAAAATCCGGCAACATCTAAAGTAAACTCGTGACGGATCACAAGGATACCCCTCATCTGTATATACATACCTGCACCCGTATTCCGACTGAATGCGAATGCGATGAGACTAAAGTAATCCAACAAATCTAATACTAGGATCCGGCTTAAACCAAAGCCCACTAGTATGATCCGTCCGATCATGATCCGTGCAATACCGCACGTATAAGATCGAACCCTGCCATATATCATACGGCCTCTACAACGTTTCGCCCGAAACTTGAGAAACTTTCTGTGGGGGACTCTAAAGACTCGTCAATACTTTGGCTGTGGATTTAACCACTAGCACGTTAGAGGTATTAGCCGTACGTAATGGGCTACCAAGTATTGACCAAAAGGGACGTCGATGAGCGAACTCATCCTGGCACCCTACTGAGCCTGTCAGTGACAATATCCGTACAGTCCGGTCTGTTCGTCTATGAGTATCGCATGGCGGGCCTAGGGGGTTGGTAAAAGTCAGACCCCCATAAGCGGTACAAGTCGTGTCGGAATGTAGCCCAGAACACCCTGAGATACTACTGGAATACCTACCAGTAAATCTCCCGCCTCGGCCGAGGGCTTTGTGTAATGGCTCTCCTAGACATAGCGCGACCTCACCTCCAATACCGAGAGAGACAAACCCCTGCAGATCCGCTCACTGCTTCCATGTGGCTCGGGACTGTACCCAACTAAAACCTGTTTGCACGACTCCTTTGAGCCGTGGTAGGGTAGTAATCAAAGCACAGTTGGAACTCACACGAAACAAATGACGATCTCAGGTCGATGAACTAACCTGTACACATGTCACCAGGGGACTGCTATCTGACGTCTGGTATAATCCCAACTAGCATGTTCCCGGCGAGTCCTGTCCGGTGTACTCATAATCCAAAGAGCACCTGTATACATCTTAGGTGAACCAACTGACACCAGTGGCTTGTGAGACCGGCCACCACCCCTCATCGGGGTCTCGACTGTATACACTAGTCTACTCTGGAGTATCGATGCCCTGTCTCGAAAACTCCCACGACTAGGGACCTTTTAAGGATGTGCATATAGACCCCAGCTCCTACGTATATGATCGCCATCATACTGCTGGCCGTCAAGCAAGAATCCTAAGGGCTCTATCAACGCACAATAGTGACATGTAAGGTCTCCTAAAGCAGTACACGATGATAAAGATAAACCAGATAGCATACTATCATCTTGAGTAAGACTGTCCTACCGGTATAGGTCCTCCCTCAATCATTGCAATCACGTGCCTGTGATCCAATAATTGACTCTGATGGCACTATATCCAACAATCTCCCACTTGCACTCAAGGCTAATTATTGCGATATCGCATACTCACAGCCCGTGTGATACCGAACACCCAACTCCTCTACTAATCAGTCTCACAAAGCTCGTTTGCGAAACTATTGCGTTCGAGGAATAGCCTCAGTGAGTGGATCCACTCTGATGTTTCTTTCTATGTCTCTCTTTATCTCAAGTTCGCGGAGAAACCGATCTCCGGAAATGAGCTATACCATTCTTAGAATGTGTCTGGATATCTGATGGGATCTAGCTCATAAATGAACTCCAAATCCAAACTTCTTAGACTGTATCTTCAACCAAAACCAATCAGTATCCTGCGCCATGCCTCCCTCAGTATCCGCTTGGACCTCCTGTCCAAACTACTGCTCCTCATCAGAGGAAAAACTATAACCCTGACAACCACTCTGTCATTCAGGTCACCTTGGAAGCCTGGAATGATAACCGTCTCACTGAATGAGGTTGTCGTTATCATATCCGTAGAACATCCACTTATGTTCTAAAACTGCTTCCGATCGTTCTCTAGGATTGGAACAATATCAACTTATCGCATCTAGTGCAAAAACAATATCTGGTGTGGTACTTGACATCTCATGATTGACTCAATTGCCTAAGCAAGAGATTTGCCAATCATGCACATCCCTCTCCCCTTTAGTCTGTAAGACACCTTTAGAGAGGGTGACTCCATCACCTGCAGGTACACTACCGTGCCAGGAGTCGTCCATTCTAAAATACCATTAGAATGCTGTCTAAGTACCCAGATTGGGAAACTACCCAAATCTAGATCTAAAACCATAGATCTAGTGACCAGAATGTCTGATATAATATCCAAGTCCTTTGTGGAGAAACCACTGTGTGACAACCAAAGTATAACCGATCGTAGTATAGGAATTTCACTTCCTACTTTGTGTATGTCATCCAAATACCAGGACATCACACCCTACTACCTTCTTAAAAGATCAATCCCTTATTCTGATGAAATCAAACCTATGACTGTCATATTAGAAATAGATGATCTATCTCCGCTATATCCGCTTTAGTCTATAAATAGACATAAGCCACTTGTCTACCAATGCTTCCGCTGCTCCCACTGACCACGACAACCCTCTGGCAGAGTCATATACACGTGCACTTCTAAAGCTAGTTTAGAACGACGCTATACTCATCCTCCTGCCGGGTCTCACAGTCTGGAACAACAGCAATGGGAAGTCTGGGTAAACAAGAACCTCCCTGCCACCGTCCTTGAGCATACCGAAGTACCTCTCGAGCGCCTGAGATTACCCACCATATCTGCGGAGTGGCTAATGGAATGTCAAACCAGATTGAATATTTAGGTTCTTATCAAATTTTCAGTAATCGTTTGCGGTTCTGGAATCACTTCCAGTTCTACCATACTCCCACTACTGTTTTGAAAAAAATCCATTTTTACTAAAACTGTGGCGAGTGAAGAACAATATCACTATTGATCTTCCAGATGGTAGAAAGTCAACCCTCGTCATAGCCCGGGTCAACCCACAAACAGCCATTACAGAAACGTGCCTTGAGTTATCAAGAGTCTGGTTTTAAGCATAAGCCGGAAAACTCCCCGTACCTTAACAATGTTAAGATATGAACTATTCTATATCCAATATAGAAATAGAGGCACTGATTTAATTGGAACCAGATTCAAATCATGCAGCTGTCTCCAGTGCATGTCAACTAAATGGAAGGAGGCCGATCAGCGTTACTCAACTTAGGAATGCTCCCAATTATGAGTAACCTGAAAGAGAAGCAAGTTCTCTAAGTCATTACTATCAACTGAATACCATACACAAGTATCTACATCTTCGATCACCTTGAAGAATCCCGATACTTGCAACACCTGGTTCTCTACTCTATTCTTATACCTATAACTTCTCAAAACTTGGACCTTGTGTTTCCACGAAACACATGTCTAAGAACTAGAGAAATCACAAGTAAACAGAATATAGTACGAGTACCAACCCCTCTGTCCTAATGGACACTGGACAACATACAATACTCCGTATAAGTCCTCTGAGTCTAATAACTCAATCCCTGTGTGTCGTAGGTTGAAAACTGTACTTATGGTTAAGAAGAATTACACCGTTGTTTAATGCTCCTTACCTAACCATCAACTGATATAGGTAAATGTCATGGACATAATTTCAAAAAGTTATATCTCACTCTATAAAAATAGACGTACAGATATATCAATTTGAAATTGGTGCATAACAGCGGATATTCAAAACCAAATATTTGCCGTCCGGAAAACAACCAAGGCGATTTCCTCAAATATCACAAATTACAACGAATTCCGATATAATGAGGATGATCACCTAATTCCCAATAACTTACTCCCACTCATCATCTGTAAAACCATACAGATGTGAGAATCATACCTGGTAAATACATACCCTGGAGCAAGTGTCTAATTGGGAAATCAGTTTTCTTTTAACGGTACACAGTGAAACTGAAACATTGAAATGTTTCGTAGGGGTATCCAGGTATTCCTAGTAATGCCTCTTCCATTATCCAGATTCACAACTGTAACCGTATATTTCTTTGCCATCTCTCCAAATCCCTTTATATGTCTTTGGTCGTTACCTTCCGTACACCCCTTTAGGCCAAATGGTTTTCTTCCTTCCCTACCGTTCGGCACTAGCCTATGGTTTGGAAGAAGACTATCCAATAAGCATAATAGGTGTACTGTCCCAATCCTAGGAGCACTCGCAACCCGAGAGAAGGTAAAGATAAAAGACAACTGAATAAACCTTATTCCTATTTCTCCTGAACCAGAATCCATCCCCTGACTGGAAGAAGTTCCTTTCGAGTTCGTACATAACCATACGATGGAGTATCAAATAAACTGTGGATCTTCGTAGTGATACGGAGTGTCCTGGAGAAATACAAAGGTGAAGTGGGAGTGGTAATGAAATACTTGGTTTGGTCGTGAATAGCAGTCGCAATTTACTTTGCCCTCTTACTAATCCCTTGATATGTCTTTACTTAATACCTTCTGTACACCTTAGTTAGGCTAATTGGTTTTCTTCATTCCCTACCGTTCGGCACCAGCCTATGGTTTGGAAGAAGACTATCCAATTTGCGTAATAGGTGTACTATCTCCTAAACCAAGGAGTACTCGCAACCAGAGAGAAGGTAAAAGGAATAGACAACTGAATAGTCCTATTCGTTTTCTCCAGAACCGGAAACCATCCTCGAATAAATTCCTTCGAGTTCGTATAAAACCATACGATGGTTTTATCCAATGGAAGTGGATGTTCGTAGTAATACGGGGTGTCCTAGAGAAAAGGGTAAAAGTAGGAGTGGCAATGAGGTATGCAACTCTGACAATCCAAAAGCCAGTGTTCAAGAAGGTTCGGTTAATTTTGGTCACTGAGTCATAGTCAAGGGTCGGGTCATGGTCGCTGCCAAAGAGAGAGAGAAAAGAAACACTCGGCGTGCACTCTAACCTAGATCGGAATGGTTACCAATTTATCTAATCAGGAAACCTCCCACTGTAACCTCAAATTCTCCTTCAAACCTTAAAGAAGAATTAGTCGGGATCACCCGAGAAGTAAACCAACTCATCAGTGGGAATCGGGATCCAACTATCATCGCATGATAACGTGACAGAATCCACTCACATTATCACACTCCAGAAGGTATGCGCATGCCTGGAAAGTTTCAGTTTCTTTAGAAACTCCCGATGTGTGTTTTTACCCCTAGGACCCAAGTGACCTTGACGGAGTCAACAAATCAAAGAGTCCTAGTCAAGTTCAACCCGTCATTATCTGGATTACATTAAACCCACCCGTACGTGCCCTTGACGGAGTCAACAAGGCCGCACGACTGTCCTAACCAATCCCATTTATGAAACAAACAAGCACCACTTAGCTACCGTACACTACGCCTTGACGGAGTCAACAAACGCAGCACGAATACTAAACAATACCTGTAAGAAATGACGGAGGGCTACGGCTGGTTTTTGGCGAAAAACCTTTAACCTAATGAACTTGATATTGTTGAAGGAACAGCATAGCCTTATTATAAAAAATATAGTGACGAAAACTTTTGCTAAAGAGGTCACTCCCGGTGAAGGGATCTCGGCTCTTTCCCCGTAGAATGAGGTGCAGGATATTCCAACTGAATACCACGATGTAAAGCAAAAAGTAATCGGCTATAGTGAAGTTATTGCCCTGACGCAAACTTCTGTCCAAGGGGTCACTCCCGGTGAAGGGATCTCGGCCCTTGCCTCGTCGACTGAGGTGCTGGATATTCATAACCGAATACCACTGTGCAAAACAAAAGAGAACGTCCTTGCAATAACAGCTTTTTGAAAAATGTTCCAACAACATCAGAATAGGTTTGTTTAGCTTGCATTGATCCGAATCAACCCAGTCCCATCAATTGATCACACCACAAAGAACGAAAATAATGATGTACGTATATGCCATCCGCATTCACCACTGGGTCTCGTCATCACCCGTTAGGTTACTTAACTAATGACAGAGCGGGGACTGGGCTAGCGCGGGTGTAAAACGTATACAACATCTACTAGTATATATATCAATATATAATATTCGCTCAAGGCGTGATAAAATGCAACATCACAGAAATGTAATAAGCATCACAGAACAATACAGATAATCTGGAAGCCCCGGGTTTCACAGAGCCGCTGCTGAAACCCGACGTTCCCCTGGTCGTGTGGATAGCCTGTGCAATGAAATCCTAGACCCCTACGGGCGCGGCAAGTTACCCGCCAAAACCTGAAGCGAGGCAGCCCCCTTCAACGACGTGAATGGACCACCCAGCACTTCACGGAATCCGGTAACTTGGGCACCCCTCCTTAGGTCAACCTGTACCCCCTACGAGTGCGGCGAATAGCCCGCCAATTCTAGAGTGAAGCCCCCTCCGTCTCAATGCCATGAGATGCGGGCCCGTTGCCTTCTAGAACCCGGCTATCTGTGCACCCCACCGCGGGGTAATCCTAGTATAGAAAGTAAAATATACATACAACGGGTGCATCGACCTCAGCCCGGTCGTGCCCCAAAAGAATGATATACAAACAGGCAGTGACGACAGTCCACATGTCGGACGCTCGCCCCGCAATATTAAATATACATAATAAATCAAACTGTACTACCATTGCATCCAGGCTATCCCCCACGACCAATCCGCAACATCACAGCACAACACAGAACATCAACGTGAATGTCACGTTCGCAAATACGTCTAAAAAGGCTATAGCAGTTAGACAGGATTTACCGATCAAATGACATTCACGGTCGCAGATATAATGTAAATAATGTGAACTAACATGTTTAAAATTTTCGATCGACTAAATTGTAAGTCCATGTTGCCCACCCCGGTGCTTACGGGGAGGCGGAAAACGGAATAAAAATCAAATTTTTATCAACTTAGGCAACATGGACTAGACAAAGAAGGATCTTTGCTAAACAAAAACAAGCTAAAGCTAACTAGAAACTAGCTAAGTGTTTGGAAGGTTATACCTAGGGCTTTATGTCCTTCTCTCCTTGCTCCTTGGAGTAGTGGAAAGAGGTCACCTTTGTCGTCTTCTCACGTCGAAGAAAGATCCACCCGAAAGCCTCAACCTTTGGCTTCAACTCCAAGCTAGAAGTAACTAGGGTGCAAGAAGTGCTAATCCTTGAACCTTAGATGAGAGTAGAGATTATCAAGAAGGGGTTTTTCTCAAGCTCAAGTGTTTCTCAACACATGAGAGGGGAGAGCTTGAAGGAGAGGAAGAACAAGAGAGAGAAAGTAAATGATAGAATGAGAATAAAATAAACCATTCTCACAAATATGTGTAAATTATTATAATTAGATAATTAGTGAGATAATTGTCATGGCTTAATCAAGACATGACCATTATCATTTCATATTTAATGCTAATTGCAAGGATCAAAGAGCATCTTTTATATGGAATGATGATGGTCAATATGACAACTAAGGTCAACAAGTCAAGATAGTCAAATGGTCAACAACCATAACCATGCACAATTATATTAAACTAATATCAATTAACCATAATTCACACATAAGCATTAGGGTTAATAAAATGACAATAGTCATTAACCCTAATCAAAGTCCTCTCCCTCTGTCTCAAGCAACTGTGCATACGCACCCGTATTCGTGATCCGAAGAACACGAACACAATGAGAAAAACCAATCCCAAATCATATACTAGGATCCGGCTTAAACCAAAGACCGCTAGTATAAGTTGTCCGGACAGCAAACGTGCACAAGTGCGCGGATGTGAACGAACCCTGTCGCAAAACCATGCGACCTCTACTCATTTTGCCTAAAGGCGAATAGCTCTCTGTGTGGGACTCTAAAGACTCGACACTACGCTGGAAGTGGGTTTAACCATAGACCGCAAGCGGCACTAGCTGTACGTAACGGTCCCCAGGTAGATGTTGATAAGAAGACTGACGAGGTGAACCCCATCTGAACTCCTACTGAGCCTGTATGTGACAGTCTACGTACAGTCCGGTCTGTTCGTCTGATACATCGCATGGCAGGCCTAGGGGGCGGTGAACGTCAGTTCCCTAATAGCGGTACAAGTCATGTCGGAGTGTAGCCTAGAACACCCTGAGATAACAATGGAAACCTACCAGTATATCTCGCTTGCCCTGGCCAGGGACTACTCGTGTAATGGCTCTCCTGGACACAGCGCGATGTCAACCCCCAATACAGGGAGAGACGAATCCTGTCTAACCGTCACTGCCTCCAAGTGCTTCGGGACTGCACCCAAAAACTACCTGTTTACACGACTCCTTTGAGCCGTGGTAGGGTAGCAATCAAAGTGCAGTGGGAACACACCCGAGGCGAAGTGACAGTGTCAAGTCAGCGGACTAAGCTGTACTCATGTCACCTGGGAACTGATAACTGACGATAGGTATAATACCAACCAACAGTTCCCGACGAGTCCTGTCCAGTGTACTCGTAACCTAACGAGCACCCGCATACTATCTCAAGTACGACGTACTGACGGCTGTGGGAAAGATCGTCTCCCACACTGGGATGAGAAGCGCATACGCTAGTCTACTTCGGAGTATCGATGCCCTATCTCGATAGTCCAACGACTAGGGACCTGTATAAAGATGTGCTTATAGATCACCCAGCTCCCACGAGTGTGAGCGCCATCACAACGCTGGTAATCAAGCAAAGATCCTAAAGGCTCTACTAATATGTATATCAGCGATATGCTAAAAGAAATACATGCATATATTAAAGCAGAGACAAACCAAGTAGCATACTACCATTTCGAGCAAGATTGTATATACAACTATGAATATCCCAAGCTTCCATCAAGTAATATACAAACTAGTATGATACAGTAATGGCCTCTAGGGCATATACACTAACAATCTCCCACTTGCACTAAGGCCATGTACTGGCGTATCGAAGACCTATCATCTCGATCAGCCGCTCGAACTTAGTCTGAGGCAAGGCCTTGGTGAATGGATCTGCTGTGTTATCTTCTGAAGCAACCCTCCGAACCACGATCTCCTGCGATCCACGATCTCCCTGATCAGGTGATACCGCCTCAAGATGTGTCTGGATTTCTGATGGGACCTGGGTTCCTTCGCTAAAGCTATAGCCCCGTTGTTGTCGCAATACAGAGGTATTGGGTCAACAATGGACGGAACCACCTGAAGTTCTTTCAAGAACTTCCTTATCCAGACAGCTTCTTTTGCGGCATCAGATGCAGTGATGTATTCCGCTTCCATAGTCGAGTCAGCAACGGTTTCCTGTTTGGAGCTATTCCAACACACCGCCCCTCCATTGAGGGTGAAGACAAAACCCGACATGGACTTGGAATCATCCTTGTCACTCTGGAAGCTGGAGTCAACAAAGGCCTCAATCTGGAGGTCTTTTCCGCCATACACCAAGAACATCTCCTTAGTCCTTCTCAGGTACTTGAGAATGTTCTTTACTGCTATCCAATGTTTCTCCCCAAGGTTTGACTGATACCTGCTTACCACACTCAGTGCATAAGCCACATTCGGTCTTGTACACAACATCGTATACATTATAGAGCCTACCGCAGAAGCGCAGGGTATAATAGACATGCGATCCCTCTCCAAATCAGTCTTGGGAGACATCTCTTTGGAGAGGGTGATCCTGTGACAAGCCGGTAGACTACCGCGCTTGGAATCTTCCATACTGAATCTCTTCAGTATGGTGGATGTACCTGGACTGCGAAAGTCCTAATATCCTCTTGGATCTGTCACGGTAGATCCGGATACCCAGAATGTATGAGGCATCACCCAGGTCTTTCATGGAGAACCTGTGTGACAAGAACCCCTTGACAGATTGTAGCATAGGAATGTCATTTCCTATTAAGAGAATGTCATCCACGTATAAAACGAGGAATACTACAGTTCTCGCTACAAATCTACAATAGATGCATGGTTCATCTGGAATTTTGGTAAAGCCAAATTCCTTGACCGTCTCATCAAAACAGATGTTCCAACTCCGCGATGCCCGCTTTAGTCCATAAATGGACTTAAGCAACTTGCACACCTTTCCGCTGCTCCCACTCTGAATGAAACCCTCTGGCTGGTCTATATAGACACACTCCTCTAAATGTCCATTTAGAAAAGCTGTCTTTACGTCCATCTGCCAAATCTCATAATTGTGGAAGGCAGCAATGGCAAGAAGGATCCGAATGGATTTCAGCATAGCTACTGGAGAGAAGGTTTCGTCATAGTCCAAACCAGGTCGCTGACGAAAACCCTTTGCAACCAGTCTAGCTTAATAGGTCTCAACCGTCCATCTACACCAATCTTCCTTTTGAAGATCCACTTGCATCCTACGGGTTTTACCCCATCTGGAGCAATGTCCAACGTCCATACTTTGTTGGTGTACATGGACTCCATTTCGGTCCGCATTGCATCCGGCCATTTTACCGAGTCGACGCTCTGAATGGCTTGCTGGAAGCTAGTAGGCTCATCACAATCTATGATGCAATCCTCTCTATCCCCGTCAATGAGAAAACCGTAGTATCTCTCGGGCGGATGAGACTGCCTACTACTCCTGCGGAGTGGCGTGGGAATGTCCTGATCTTTTGAACCCTCTGGTTCCACTAAGCTTTCAGTAATAGCTTGTGGTTCTGGAATTTCTTCCAGTTCTATCGCGCTCCCACTTATTTCTTTTTCTAAGAACTGATTTTCCAGAAAATGGGCATTACAAGAAACAAGGACTTTTTGTTCCTCTGCGTAATAGAAAAGATACCCCCTGGAGTTCTTTGGGTATCCCACAAACTTGCACAGTACTGAGCGTGTCTTGAGCTTGTCTGCATGCTGCTTTTTGACATAAGCTGGACATCCCCAAATCTTCAGGTATTGAAGATAGGGTTTCTTCCCACTCCATAACTCATATGGTGTGGTAGGCACAGTCTTAGTGGGAACTCGGTTCAAAAGGTATGCAGTTGATTCTAGCGCATATCCCCAGAACGATCGCGGCAACTCAGCGTTACTCATCATGGACCGTACCATATCCAATAGGGTTCAGTTCCGTCTCTCCGATACACCGTTATGTTGCGGAGTGTATGGAGGAGTAAGCTGAGAGAGAATTCCATTCTCTTTTAAGTAACCCAGGAACTCGGCACTCAAGTATTCACCACCTCGATCAGATCTCAGTGCCTTGATACTTTTGCCTGTTTGTTTTTCTACTTCATTCTTATATTCCTAGAACTTTTCAAAAGCTTCGGATTTATGCTTCATCAAGAAGACATGTCCGAACCTTGAGAAATCATCCGTAAAAGTAATGAAGTAAGAATAACCGCTTCGTGCATGTGTAGACATTGGACCGTACACGTCGCTGTGTACGAGTCCCAAGAGCTCGCTCGCTCTTACTCCGTGTCCAGTGAACGGAGTCTTTGTCATCTTTCCCTTGAGACAGGATTGACAAGTTGCATACGATTGATATTCGAACGGATCCAAATATCCTTCTGCATGTAACTTAGTCAACCTTCTCTCATTGATATGACCCAGTCTACAATGCCATAAGAAAGTTTTATTAATTTATGGAAACTTTCTTTTGTGTGTATTCTGGACATTGAAAATCTGTGGTTGGTTTAATACGTATATCCCGTTGTTCAATGTACCTGACCCAATCAAAACTTGATTAAAGTGAATGTTCACTACATTACTTACAAATGCAAATTCATAACCTTCTTTAGATAATAAAGATACAGAAATGATATTACAGGTTGCATTTGGTACATAATAACAACTACGCAAAACCAAAAAATGTCCATCCGATAATCCCAGGTGATAGTCCCCCACGGCCTCAGCATCCATGCTAGCACCGTTTGCAACTCTGAGGGTCATGTCACCTGCCTTCAAAACTCTACGCTTTCTCAACGCCTGCAAAGAATTACAGATATGAGATCCTGATCCGGTATCCAATACCCAGGATGTAGAGTTTATTGATAGACAGTTTTCAATAACATACACACCTGAAGCTGAAGCTGCAACTCGCTTCAAATCCTGTGTTCTGGCCTTCCAAGCCTTGCAATCCTGTTTCCAGTGACCACTTTTGTGACAATAGAAGCATTCTTCCTTCCCCACCAGCTTTCCCGCTATCTTTGTTGCTTTTCCTTTTCCCTTCGTATCCACTTTACCGACACCGCCTCTTGGTTTGGCGGGGGCTTTCTTCTTCTTACCCTTGGCTTTCGCCTTGGATCTAGAAGAGGAAGATCCTCCTACAAATAAAGTGGATGTCTCCCTACTTTTCTGTAGGGTGCCCTCAGCACTCCTCAACATGTTCAGAAGTTCGGAAAGTTCAGCCTCCTTTCCTTGCATGTTGAAGTTAAGGATAAATTGGGCGTAAGTGGAAGGAAGGGACTGGAGAATCAAATCAGTATAGAGTTCATTCTCCAACGTGGTCCCAAGGTCCGCGAGCTCCTCTATGTAGCCAATCATCTTAAGCACGTGTTCCACTACCGATGATCCGACGGCCAACATTGCCGAAAACAACTTCTTCGACACTTCGTATCTTGCGATACGAGACTGCTCTCCATACAGTTCTTTTGTACGAAGAAATATGGACTCTAGGTCCATATTCTCGTGCCTCCTCTGATGTTCGTTGTCCATCGAGGCTAGTACGAGGCATTTGGCCTTCGCGCAATCTATTTCCCAGGTCTTGTAGATTTCCCTATCTACGACACTGGTTTTGGGACCTGGGACAGGGGAGCTTTGGTGGTAAGGACATACCCCAACTTGTCGTAAGTGATTGCCATCTTGACATTCCTGAGCCAATCTTTGTAGTTTGGCCCTGTCAATATGTTTTTATCTAGTAATAACTTTAGTCCGGTCATGTTGAATGCTCGCTGCAATTAGGAGAGAGAAAAGAAACACTTTAGCATGATGCTCTTGCAAGTTTAGAGTGGTTTTTAATTTGTCTAAACTGGATGGCTCCCACTGTCTCTCGAATCCCTTCTCAAACCGTAAAGAAAGGATTAGTCAGGATCAATCTCACCGTACAATACTTGCTTAACCGTTCAGCCAGGCCAGTGTCAGTACTTCGAGGGAGGTTTTCCAACGCTTTCGCGAAGTTCCTTAATTAAGTAACCTCTTTTCCCTGTGGGCGTAGCCCCGCTAACACCTTTCTAGACACCTACTAAGTTTATAGCATTGATCGTTAAGTGAGAGTTTTCCCGAGGAGTAGCATATACTCACAGTAGGATCGGGATCCAAATATCATCGCGTGATAAGACCGAAGGAATCCTACCAGAATTATCACATTCCAAATGGTATGCAGCGCTAGCAAGTTTCAGTACTTATGAAACTCCCGATGTGGATTTTTGCCCCATGCTCTTATGACCTTGGCGTGAGGTCAAAATGTCATAAGTCACACGTCAAGTTCTTCCCATCATTATCCCGGTTAATTTGAACCAACCCGTACCTACCCTTGATGTAGGCCAAAATGGCAGTACGACTGTCTCAAACCAACGCATTCTATCTATGCAACAGATAAATATCCGGCAGCTACCAATCACTATGCCTTGGCGTGAGGTCAAAATACATAGCTTGAATACTACCGTATATTTAACTGAAATGATGGAGGGCTACGGATGGTTTAGGCGAAATCGTGAACGTAGTGAACTTGATATAATCGATGGAACGAGATAGCTTTTAAAAGGAGTGGTTCAAGCTCCGCGTTTAAAAGTTTAGTTTTGAAAAGAACCGAGTGGTTTTCAAAGTGTTCCAATCGACTTTTACTTGGTTTATTTTCTTGCATTAGTTCTTTTAATGCGTCCCATCATTTAATCCTACCATTGCAGAAAACAACCAAAATATGACGTACGCTTATGCCATTCGCATTCGCCACGGGGCCCCGTCATCACCCGTTAGGTTACTTAACTAACGACAGAGCGGGGGCTGGGCTAGCGCGGCTGTAAAACATAAGCAACGCCTAAATAGTTATCATATATAAGTATACAGCAATGATAGACATTACAGATCACAGATGAATACATTGGATATACTAGGAATCCGCAATCCGTTCGAGCCTGCAACGAAAAGCGGATTACACGGTCACGGTGAATAGCCAAATACCCCACCCAAGACCCCTACGGGTGCGGCAAACTACCCGCCAAGCACCCGAAGCGAAACAACCTCCCTCAATACCGTGAGTAGGCCACTCGGCACTTCGAGATACCCGGTAGTTTGTGCACCCCCTCCATGGGTCTATCCTAGGAGCAAAAACAGTAAAAAGAATTATACAATGAAGGCTACAACCCCGACCCGGTTGTGCGGCCAAACAAATAATAATATTACATCAATTTACATATTACAATGAATGAAAGAAAAGGCAACACTCATCTCACATCCACCCCGGCTATTCACCCGCGACAATCCAACGCATTCATATACACATACTATCATCAAACACAGATCACAGATATGTATAATCCCGACTAATCGACATATAGCGATTAGCCGACGTTCAATACATATAAACAACACAGATATAACCTTTATAGTCAAAGTGTATTGAAGTTCGGAAAAAAAATACGGATTTATAGGCCCCCAAAAACAAATTTCTATTCTGGAAAATCTGGGCACATATAAACCATCTTAAAAATCCCAAAACCAAGCCAGAAAGACACTACACCAAACTCGACCCAGAGCCGAGCCAAGACGGCCGCGGTTGCGCGGCAATAGCCACGGAACCGCGGCTCTTTGGTCGAATCTCTGGATCGTTTTTGGTGGCTTTCTTCACAAAACCCTGAGATGATTTTTGGAGTATGATTTATTTTGTTTTGAACAGAAAAAATTTTAACAGAAACTTAGGGTTTTGAAAACTCGGTTTTTCGATTTTTCCGATTCGAACTTCCATACACTTTACTACCTAGCTAGTTTATGTTTAGTTAGGCTCTGATACCACTGTAAGTCCACGTTGCCCACCCCGGTGCTTACGGGGAGGCGGAAAACGGAATAAAAATCAAATTTTTATCAACTTAGGCAACATGGACTAGACAAAGAAGGATCTTTGCTAAACAAAAACAAGCTAAAGCTAACTAGAAACTAGCTAAGTGTTTGGAAGGTTATACCTAGGGCTTTATGTCCTTCTCTCCTTGCTCCTTGGAGTAGTGGAAAAAGGTCACCTTTGTCGTCTTCTCACGTCGAAGAAAGATCCACCCGAAAGCCTCAATCTTTGGCTTCAACTCCAAGCTAGAAGTAACTAGGGTGCAAGAAGTGCTAATCCTTGAACCCTAGATGAGAGTAGAGATTATCAAGAAGGGGTTTTTCTCAAGCTCAAGTGTTTCTCAACACATGAGAGGGGAGAGCTTGAGGGAGAGGAAGAACAAGAGAGAGAAAGTAAATGATAGAATGAGAATAAAATAAACCATTCTCACAAATATGTGTGAATTATTATAATTAGATAATTAGTGAGATAATTGTCATGGCTTAATCAAGACATGACCATTATCATTTCATATTTAATGCTAATTGCAAGGATCAAAGAGCATCTTTTATATGGAATGATGATGGTCAATATGTCAACTAAGGTCAACAAGTCAAGATAGTCAAATGGTCAACAACCATAACCATGCACAATTATATTAAACTAATATCAATTAACCATAATTCACACATAACCATTAGGGTTAATAAAATGACAATAGTCATTAACCCTAATCAAAGTCCTCTCCCTCTGTCTCAAGCAACTGTGCATACGCACCCGTATTCGTGATCCGAAGAACACGAACACAATGAGAAAAACCAATCCCAAATCATATACTAGGATCCGGCTTAAACCAAAGCCCGCTAGTATAAGCTGTCCGGACAGTAAACGTGCACAAGTGCGCGGATGTGAACGAACCCTGTCGCAAAACCATGCGACCTCTACTCATTTTGCCTAAAGGCGAATAGCTCTCTGTGTGGGACTCTAAAGAGTCGACACTACGCTGGCAGTGGGTTTAACCACAGACCGCAAGCGGCACTAGCTGTATGTAACGGTCCCCAGGTAGATGTCGATAAGAAGACTTACGAGGTGAACCCCATCTGAACTCCTACTGAGCCTGTATGTGACAGTCTCCGTACAGTCCGGTCTGTTCGTCTGATACATCGCATGGCGGGCCTAGGGGACGGTGAACGTCAGTCCCCTAATAGCGGTACAAGTCGTGTCGGAGTGTAGCCAAGAACACCCTGAGATAACACTGGAAACCTACCAGTATATCTCGCTTGCCCTGGCCAGGGACTACTCGTGTAATGGCTCTCCTGGACACAGCGCGATATCAACCCCCAATACCGGGAGAGACGAACCCTGTCTAACCGTCACTGCCTCCAAGTGCTTCGGGACTGCACCCAAAAACTACCTGTTTGCATGACTCCTTCGAGCCGTGGTAGGATAGCAATCAAAGTGCAGTGGGAACACACCCGAGGCGAAGTGACAGTGTCAAGTCAGCGGACTAAGCTGTACTCATGTCACCTGGGAACTGATAACTGACGATAGGTATAATACCAACCAACAGTTCCCGACGAGTCCTGTCCAGTGTACTCGTAACCTAACGAGCACCCGCATACTATCTCAAGTACGACGTACTGACGGCTGTGGGACAGACCGTCTCCCACACTGGGATGAGAAGCGCATACGCTAGTCTACTCCGGAGTATCGATGCCCTGTCTCGATAGTCCAACGACTAGGGACCTGTATATGGATGTGCTTATAGATCACCCAGCTCCCACGAGTGTGAGCGCCATCACAACGCTGGTAATCAAGCAAAGATCCTAAGGGCTCTACTAATATGTATATCAGCGATATGCTAAAAGAAACACATGCACATATTAAAGCAGAGACAAACCAAATAGCATACTACCATTTCGAGCAAGATTGTATATACAACTGTGAATATCCCAAGCTTCCATCAAGTAATATACAAACTAGTATGATACAGTAATGGCCTCTAGGGCATATACACTAACATAAATTTCCCGAAGTGGGCCCCAAGCACAACTGTAGCACTCAAAATAAATCTGGGCCCAAAAGGTATATACCAAAAACTTCATTTCCAACTCAGGAACCTACTGAAAAAATTTGGTGCAGTGAAGGCTTAGAACGGCGGCGGAACCGCGGCCAAAATGGGGTTGGGGCCGCGGTTCCGCGGCGTTACTGTTGAATCATTTACCAAATTTCTTCAGTGCTCCTAAAAAACCCTGCCTGATTCTCTGCAGCACACCAAATAATTTTTTGACAATAGAGAAATTTCGACAGAAACTGCACATTTGAAAACGCGGTTTCGGAATTTTTGTTCGATCGAAGTTCTAAACACGCTAGAGCAAGCTAGTAAAGGTTAATAGCGTGGCTCTGATACCATGTAGGACTACGGTAGTGCCCCGGCCGTCTATCCGAGGCCAAAATGCGGAAACGAAAATTTTTCTTAGCTTTAATCGGGCACTACCGCATCCTAAAAAACCCGGATCGTAACCATTGACCTAATGCTAGCTAACATGAGAATGGGTAAGAAGCTATACCGAGCGATCCGTGTCCTTCGGTCTTCGGCCTCCACTCCGATCTCCTCGCGGAATCTCCGGTCTTCATCTCCTCGTCGGAAAGGGCACCACATCGAGAAGTCTTTTTACGGGCTCCCGCTTCATCCGAAGCAACTCGGGCGCAAAGTGTGCTAGCCGACGCGTCCAAGGTGTTGTAGAGAATGTTTGTGATCACTTTGTCTCTCTCATCCATGGCTTTGGATGGAGGTTGAAGTGTTGCCATTGATGGAAGCATTAAGCTAGAGGAAGAAGAAGAAGAACAAGAGCTTTTCTTTTTCTTTTCTTTTCTCTTGTTATAATGAAAGTGAGAGTGAGAGATTATCAAAATACAAGACCAATAATACCAACCATGGCAGCCCCTCTCTCTCTCTCCATCTCATTTCAACACATAAAACAATTCATTAATGTGACACATTTGCTAAAAAAGAGACCATGACTCATGATACAAGTCCATGTCACATTAATGCATTGTCATGATGATTTCTAGCTCATTATTTCCTTAAGCAAACATTAATCCAAATGTTTGCCATAACAAAGATAATCCGGCAACATCTAAAGTAAACTCATGACGGATCACAAGGATACCCCTCATCTGTATATACATACCTGCACCCGCATTCCGACTGAATGCGAATGCGATGAGACTAAAGTAATCCAACAAATCTAATACTAGGATCCGGCTTAAACCAAAGCCCACTAGTATGATCCGTCCGATCATGATCCATGCAATACCGCACGTATAAGATCGAACCCTGCCATATATCATACGGCCTCTACAACGTTTCGCCCGAAACTTGAGAAACTGTCTGTGGGGGACTCTAAAGACTCGTCAACACTTTGGCTGTGGATTTAACCACTAGCACGTCAGAGGTATTAGCCGTACGTAACGGGCTACCAAGTATTGACCAAAAGGGACGTCGATGAGCGAACTCATCCTGACACCCTACTGAGCCTGTCGGTGACAATATCCGTACAGTCCGGTCCGTTCGTCTATGAGTATCGCATGGCGGGCCTAGGGGGTTGGTAAAAGTCAGACCCCCATAAGCGGTACAAGTCGTGTCGGAGTGTAGCCCAGAACACCCTGAGATACTACTGGAATACCTACCAGTAAATCTCCCGCCTCGCCTGAGGGCTTTGTGTAATGGCTCTCCTAGACACAGCGCGACCTCACCCCCAATACCGGGAGAGACAAACCCCTGCAGATCCGCTCACTGCTTCCATGTGGCTCGGGACTGTACCCAACTAAAACCTGTTTGCACGACTCCTTTGAGCCGTGGTAGGGTAGTAATCAAAGCACAGTGGGAACTCATACGAGAAAAATGACGATCTCAGGTCGATGAACTAACCAGTACACATGTCACCAGAGAACTGCTATCTGACGTCTGGTATAATCCCAACTAGCATGTTCCCGGCGAGTCCTGTCCGGTGTACTCATAACCCAATGAGCACCTGTATACATCTTAGGTGAACCAACTGACACCAGTGGCTTGTGAGACCAGCCACCGCCCCTCGTTGGGGTCTCGACTGTATACACTAGTCTAGTCTGGAGTATCGATGCCCTGTCTCGAAAACTCCCACGACTAGGGACCTTTTAAGGATGTGCTTATAGACCCCAGCTCCCACGTATATGATCGCCATCATACTGCTGGCCGTCAAGAAAGAATCCTAAGGGCTCTATCAACCCGCAATAGTGACATGTAAGGTCACCTAAAGCAGTATACGATGATAAAGATAAACCAGATAGCATACTATCATCTTGAGTAAGACTGTCCTACCGGTATAGGTCCTCCCTCAATCATTGCAATCACGTGCCTGTGATCCAATAATTGACTCTGAGGGCACTATATCCAACAATGTCTAGTGTACTCGTAACCTAACGAGCACACACATACTATCTCCAGTACGACGTACTAATGGATGTGGGACAGACCATCTCCCCTGCTGGGATGAGAAGCGCATACGCCAGTCTACTCCGGAGTATCAATGCCCTGTCTCGATAATCCTACGACTAGGGACCTGTATAAGGATGTGCTTGTAGATTACCTAGCCCCCACTAGTGTGACTGCCATCATAACGCTGGTAATCAAGAAAAGATCATAAGGGCTCCACTAATATGTATAAGCGATATCCTAAAAGAAACACATGCACATATTAAAGTAGAAACAAACCAAGTAGCATACTACCATTTTGCGCAAGATTGTCTATACAACTGTGAATATCCCACGCTTCCATTAAGTAATATACAAACTAGTATGATACAGTAATGGCCTCTAGGGCATATACACTAACAGGGCCTCAGCTTGAGACTGTTGGGCGTGGTATGAGGCAAGCTGACTTTCAAGCTCATGTTCAGTGACCTTGTGGGCTTCAACCATCTCACGGGTAAAAAATGATGGCTTTATCAATAGCTACCACCTCTCTGATAGCTTCTTGAAGCACCCGCCTGATTTCATATGCATGAGTGGTCTTAGTAATTGGCCATGCACCGTTTGATACATCCTCGCAGACTTGATCTCAGGTTTACGATGTCGGAAGGAAGCCGGATGCATTCAAACCTGTGTGGGTAGACCTCCACTCGATGCCAATCCTCGATCCAAAACACGCACAAACTATTTTCTCTTTCTAGCAACAAGGAAAGTCTTTGGTAGGTATCCTTTTAAGCATGCGTTCATGACTATATGCCTATGGTATCTACAACGCGTTGATTTATGGACAACACAACGACGATGTACGCACCTAAACGAAATTCCCAAGGGTCAAGTATAACGCTCATGTACTCGGGCGGGATGCACGTACGAATATATGACGAAAAGAAAAATTTCAGTAGAAAAGCATTCAACAGCCAATGATAAGAGGGATACATTGATTTAAACATACTACGCTTCAGGGAAAAGATCACCAAACACGAGGTCAGAGATACAAGGGTTAACAAAACAAAATACAAAATTCTCCATTTCTCTCTCTGCCTTCTCCAACATGTCGAAACGATGATTTTCGTGAGGAGTTGCTCCCCATCGATTAGCGCCATGCTCATCAGCAAAAGCGGACATGACAGCCCGCCGGGCTCTTATCTGACCCAGTAGATGGATCGAGCAATCCTTCAGAGCCCGAGTAATCAAGCGTGCCTCATAGAAACACTCGATCTTTTCCTCCGCCGTATCGAGAGTTGCCAGGGTCATCTCTGCCGGATGAGGAGGAATATCGGCAAGTACGGACGAAAAGATCATCCGCAGCCAAATGGAACCCATAGGAAGTGGAGAACCCCTGCGAATTGAGAGTTCGTACATCACCGCGTCGCATTCGGCATCGGTGAGAAGAGGATCCACTAGCCGCGCTGCAAAACGAGGAACCATCTCCTCGATGGGCACCTCCCATGGTTGCCGACGAGCGTAGGGGCGATTGCAAGCCATAACACTTGATCGGTTTCTCAAAGATGATCACCTTAAGGTCTAAATGGGTTTTTCTTTGAAGAGAGAAAGAAAGGCACGGCTTCGGTTTATAAAGGGGAGCATTCAATGCTATGCACAGAAAATGTTGTGCATGGTGGAACTATTCCCAAAGACCGGAAAAAGGGGAGAACATTGGAAATGAAAATAGGCGACTCGTTGAAATCAGTGCAAGGAGACGAAACGACCCATCAAGCAGTGCCTCACATGCCAAACACGTAAGCACAAACAACAGCGTGACAGAGCTTAATAAAGAACGCATGTAAACATAAAAAGGGAGAAGATGAAGGAGCGGAGGCGTTGTTGAAGAGACCCTTGCGTTTACAAGACATGATAGGAAACAGTTCATCTTCCCTAATCCCTAGGCAGATCCAACGGCCATAAAAGTTACAGCGTTGCACTCACGTGCAAACACGTGAGAACAACGCTGTGGGGGCATTTGTTCCCTCATGGGAACTGAATAAAGCAGCAAGAAAATACATAAGAGGAGCATCACGTGTCCACACGTGATCGGGCATCACGTGGGGACACGTGACCTTCTATGGGCAAAGTTATATGCACTGAGATACACAATTTGAGATGGGGTCACATGCCAACACGTGATGGGCCTTTAAACCCACTGAAAGGAATTAAAAGGTACAATAAAACAATAAGAAAAAACCCCAATGGGCCATCACGTGCCGACACATGATGAGTTCTCAAGTTCTTTAAAATAACATAATTAAATTCTGGTTAAATGCTTAATCCATGAGTCACGTGCCACCACGTGATAGGGTCTTAAAAACTCTCTGAGTTAATGGAAAGAAAACCCTAAATGGGGCATCACGTGCCCACACGTGACAAGGGGTCACGTGCCAACACGTGATGGGTTCCTAAGATCTCTGGACTAATAGAATTAAATTCTAATTAAATGGTCAATCAGTGGGGTCACATGCTAACACATGATAGGCTCTTAAACCTTCTGAACTAATAGATAAAAACCCTAATATTTCCCTAGATCTTTCCAAACAAAAAGATTGTGCTCTGTAAAGTGGAGCACCGTTGGATTAAAAATCCAATGGTGATTAAAAATCACCAATTTATAGAAAGATTATATACAAGGAGATATTTCCCTAAATTTTGCCGGGAACAACAAATAAAATATCTTTTGGATTAAAAATCCAATGGTGAATAAAATTCACTGAGTGATCTAAAAGATCATGTTGGTTAAAAAATCAATCAAAATCTTTCAATGAAAGATTGACTAAACAAACTAATTCGGTTCTTTCTCCTATAAATAGGAGCCAAGAAGAGAAAAGAAAGGAGGAAGGAGATACAAGAACAAAGAGAAAAAAGAAAAGAATTTAATTCTCCAAAAAGAAGATCTCTTCAGAAGAAAAAAAAAAAAAGAAATCCTAGGTAAGAGAGGGAAAGAGATCATTCTATAAGCCCCACAAAATAAAAAGAGAATTTAATTCTCAAACTAAGAGTTTAACTCTTCCGAATAAGAACTTAGTTCTTCCTTTGGTTGAAGATCTGCAGAAGCAGATCTCCCCATAAGTTGATAATTTAATTCTCATCGGGGGGATTCTGCCATGCAGATCTAAAGCCTAAGGGAGGACCTAAGTTTAGAGAATTTTATTCTCCCACAAAACACATAGGAATTTAATTCCTCTAACAAAGATAGGGTTTAACCCTTAATATAAGAACTTAGTTCTTCCCTCTGGTTGAAGATCTGCAGAAGCAGATCTCCCCATAAGTCGAGAATTTAATTCTCATCGGGGAGATTCTGCCATGCAGATCCAAGACTTAGAGGGAGAATTGGGTATAAAAGAATTTAATTCTTCCAAATACATAGGAATTTAATTCCTCTAAATAAAATTAGGGTTTAACCCTACAAAAGAATTTAATTCTTAAATAAGGGACTTAGACTTTTCATGCACGTAGAAAGATCAGTACCCAAACCTGATCACGTGGCAACACGTGACTCCCCTCCTCAGTGATCAAAAGAGAACGAATGAAATTGGGTCACATGCTCCCACGTGACCATTGAACAAACTTCTAAAAATAAAGGCAAAATAGACTTTGGGCGCCCTCACGTGACCCCTAACAAACACTTTAATATCCAAATTATGGATACGCATCACGTGCCCAGACATGATGGCCATAAAGGCCAAGTGTTTAACACTTACTTGCATATTCTGAGGAAAAAATAAGGGAAGTTTGGGCCCAACACTCAAGCGTCTCACGTGACCCCACGTGAGCGCTTCTTTTTTAGTGTTTAACACTATTTTGGGCGCTGCATCCCTAGTGTTTAACACTATTCTGAGCGCATCACATGGGAGCACGTGATAGTTGAGTTTACCCTAGTGTTTAACACTATATCCAAGCCAATCTTAGCTTGAACTAGTCAAGTTTTCCAGACGAAGTACCCTTTTTCTTTTGACTGAACCTCAAACGCACTTTTGTCTTCCAAAATTGGTCATCTCATATGACATTCAAAATAATTCCCAGAGCCCTTTCAATTAACTTTGGTTCGAGGGTACATCTCTTCACCCCTATGATACATGTCGTTGTAATTCTTCAACGTCTTCAGAGAGGTGGTGGGTCCCGATGACCAATAACTATTTGGTGTATTTCCAAACCCATGTTTGCATCTGAACTTGGACCGCAATGTCCCTAAACTAAACAATAGGGCCCAAATGCTCTTTTGTTGGATCTAAATGATCCTGTTAAGTAGATCTTAGTCTAAAAATTAGACTAACGTATCCTTAACAAACATTTAAGTTGATCTTAAATCTCAAACGAGATTAACAATCCTTAAATCAATCCAATTACAGATCCCCTAACCAATATTGGTTCAAGGGTACATCTCTTCACTCCTCTGATATATGTCGTTGTAATCCTTCAACGTCTTCAGAGAGGTGACGGGTCCCGACAACCAGATTTTATATGGACTATGATGTCCTTAACCTTGGACTGTGGGGTCCTTAAACCCATGGACTGTGATTTCCTTAACCTCGGACTGTGGGGTCCTTATACCCATGGACTATGATGTCCTTAACCTCGGACTGTGGGGTCCTAAACCCACGAACTATGATGTCCTTAAACTTGGACTGTGGGGTCCTTAAGCCCATGGACCGAGATGTCATTAAACTAACATTAGACCGTAATGTCCTTAAACTAATAATGGACCGCAATGTTCCTAAACTAAACAATAGAGTCCAAATGCTCTTTTGTTGGATCTAAACGACCCCGTTATGTTGATCTTAGTCTAAAATTAGACTAACGTATTCTTAACAAATGTTTAAGTTGATATTAGTTTCAAATGAGACTAACGTATCCTTAAACCCCATCCCAAACCCAAATCTAAGAAGATACAGATTTGGACTAATCCACGCCCTACGGGCGACAACATAAATTAGTCTCCGTATACAATCCACGGGCAACCAAAAAACAAAAAAAACAAACACGATACGAAGTGACCATCTGTAGAAGGAGAAAGTGGTTACCGCGATGCGGTAGCGTAATTAACTGCAGGGGCTTGCGCCTGCAGCGAAGAGCGTCTCCACAATCAAAAATCCCTTAACAAGGGGGAATCTGACGAAGTTTGCTACATCGGTCGCATCCGTTTAAACCTTCGATACATTGTGTCATAAATCAACTTGGCATCTTCGGAGAGGTGGACGATAGCACCAAATAGCATCTGCCCTCGAAATTCAGGCTCGGACGTCCCAACGTCCCGGTCGCGTCTTTCGGCGGAGAACACCCCACAGTCCGTGAAGTTTAAGGATATCATAGTCCATGAGTTTAAGGACCTCACAGTCCATGGAATGTCTGGTTGTCGGGACCCGTCACCTCTCTGAAGACGTTGAAGAATTACAACGACATATATCAAAGGAGTGAAGAGATATACCCTTGAACCAATATTGGTTGAGAGATCTGTAGCCCAGTTTAGGACTAAGATCAAATATTTATGAGCATATGGGCTCAATTAATCTGAATTAGGGATTTATGGCCAACTTGGGCTCGGCCCATTCAGTTAAAATGTTGGACATTTAATTGGGCTTAGTCCCTTTTTATTTAATAATGCTGAGCATTGATTTGGGTCCTGACACCCTTTTTGTCTTTTATTGAATGTTGAGCATTCATTATGGCTCTGGGCCTTATTTAAAGAACACTTTGTGTTCTCCTATCGCACACATGAGGAGCACGTGGCGCGCTTGGCGATGAGCGCCAGATTTAAAGCGCTAAGGCGCTTTCTGTGAGATGGCGTACTGATTGATACGAAAAAGTGTGTTTGTAGTTAACCACAATCAATAACGGTGTCGCGTGTAGCTAGCCCGAGATGAGTACGGGTCGTCCTCTGGGAAACGTGGAACCTTTTACTTTTACTTTAGATGTGTTGAGAAAGAGAGGAGTGATAAAGAATTTTATAGATTGGTTTCTAGATCTACGTTAAACAAGAATGTAAAATATAGATCTAGATTATTTTAGAGACTTAGATAATATAATAAGAAGGCTTATAGGGTTCGTTAGGATTTAGTACTCATGGACGACTAATTAAAAGTTACCCTTTTTATCCATTAATAGATTTATAACTAGAACGACGGTGATGCGTGTAGATTAGGGTTTCTGGAGGGAAAAGGAATCCCACTCTTAACCCTTATCTCGACACGGAACTCCGTTCATATCTAGCCTTTACCAAAACAATCATTAATCTAATCTCTAATCGCGATCGGAACTAACAAAGAATTGTTAGCGCGCCCGATTAGGATGTTAATAATTCTTTTGATAAAGTTCATAAACTTTATAGGTCTTAAAAAGGGTTTAGAGATGTTCATCGTCCATTAGCCTACCCTAATCCTACGAACCCTAACAAGCGGAGAATTACTCGCGCATGTTAGGAAAAGAAGATGAAAAGACAGAGAGGGAAAACATAATGTAAAATGCAAAAGAATAAAATAAAACAACTACCTTTATTAATCAACTTGAACAATCTACACTTTATTCCTTAGAAAATGATTACAAAACTAGTTGCTTCTCGATCTCTTCCAAGGAGGTAGATGAACAGTTGATGATCAGCCTGGATGCGTAAGCCGTCTTGGACTTCGTGATCTCTTCGGCTTGATAACTTTTCCAAGAGGCTCTCAGTGCCCTTTTACAGTGCAAAGCCAGAATCTTTTGGTTGAAAACTTGGTAAAATATAACATAGATTCATCTCCCAAAGTTTTAGCAAATGATCCCTCTAGAATGCCGCGGATCCGCGGCCAACAGGGGGGTTTAGCCGCGGTTCCGCGGCCAATGATGGAGATCTCCTCATCATCTTTTGGGTGCTCTGTCCTTGTGACATTTGGCAATCCTTGGAACCTTTGTATTTCAGAAATCTTCTCATGGTTGCTACCAGACTTGGTCTTCAAGTTTTTCTTCTTAATTAGGCAAGTCTTCTTCAACAACTTTATTTGCTTGATTCTAGTCTTTGAAAAATTCTGCACACTTGGAAATCTTTTGCACAACAACTCAAATAATATTTAGTAGACTTAGTTCTACTAGAATTAGGTCAATGAATTTATTTGCATACATTTTTCTACCAAATACTAATTAAAATATATTAACACATGGAAAATAGTGTTTTTACACATAAACCCTCATATGTATAATATATTATAATAAAGTCATTTTTTTAATATGAAAATGGTAGAAAAAATGCAATACAAATGTGCAGTTTTATCAACTGAACAAATACCCCCAAACTTATCTTTGATCGTCCCGAGCAAACTACTTTATTCAAGAGGAGAAAAGGAAAGGAGAAAACTAAGCACACTTTCGTAGGCAGACACGATTGCACTGAGCATGTGCAACAAGCCATTAAACCTCTAGGTGTCCCTAGTAGGAGGAGTGTTGTCTCCTGAGGGTTTTCAGCGGATTACACCCACAAAATCCAATAACAAAAAAGAGATGGTGAAATTTACATATAAAGATAAGAACCATAAAAGAAAGACTTTGAAAATAAGAGTTTCCAACTATACTAGTTTTTCAGTTGTCATGAGCCCTATCTTAATAGTCATGAAAAATGTTAAAAATCATATAATCCTCAATAAAACATCGTCTTTATTCTTCATTCCTACCTTTCATCCAAATATTGATCATATACCCCTACGTGTATGAATAGAACATTCCTACACTCGGAGAATTCAATTCAAGCTATTATACTCTTGTCCATCTACCTCAGTACTTTTTAATTTGATGAATATTTAGATTTGCTCACACATTTTCATACGACCATTAATACTTCTTGAGGTAATAACTAACCGATTACTCATGTGCTTGCTGATTAGGTGATAATATTTTCCTCGTCTTGCACCACCTTAGGCTTAGCAGTGACTCCCAGACCAGTTGGCCTTAGGGCACTAGGTGAAGAGGCACCCTCGCTATATTTTTTTATTGCTGCCTTGGCGATAACAAAACCAATGTTCATTTTTCTTTTCACCATTTTTATATTTTCTTCATTTTTTTTTCATTTCCTTCATACTTTGGCTTTTAGACAAGAGCATTTCAAGATATCCTCTACTATCCCGAGTTTCAAGACGTGTGTAAGTGCATATAGTAGGGTATCAACATTCAAATGTTTAGCTTCCAGAATAGAAACTATTTTTCAGACTTATTTTATCCTCAGATTAGTGACTTCCTTCATCTTACTAACCCTTGGGACAACAGCTCATAACTACTTATTACTAGTTCGTTTAAGAAGACTTCTAATTTTCTTGGTTTTCTTAAACTATTCCTATCTTTTGGATGTAATTTTTCACTTTCTACTCTTTTGTTATAAAAGAAATTTTTTTTTTAATTTTTGAAAATGTTGTGCTTATGCAAAGTATGATGCAAATTGATGTGTAAATAAGCACAAACCTCCCCCAAACCTATTTACAGCAGTGTCCTCACTGATGTCATCTGTTAAGCTCAAAAACCTGTAGACTTGGGAGGAAATTATTAATGGGGGCAAGAATATATGAAAGTGAAAATCCTCCCCCAAACTTATTTTTGGCTCACAAATTTGAGGACAAAAGTTATGTTCAAGAGCCAAAAATATACCCCCCCTCAAACATGAGTTAGACAATACGAAGCATTTTAAGAGGGGGTGAGTCATTTGGTCAAAGTAAGACTTTACAAAGACCAAAAGTTAACACCAACCATTCAAAGATTTTATTAGTATAACGTATAGGTTGGTGGAAGAATGTGTTGTATCGAGTCAAGAAATAATGGGGAAGGGATAAGAGGTGGTCTGGAAAGGGTTAAAAATTAGAGAAAAGAAAGAATGAGGATGAATGTGAATGATTAGGAAGAAGGAATGGTGACGGTTCAACCTCTATAGGTGGAGATTGATCAATCACAAAATCCGTATTGTTTAAAAATTCAAGTTCGTCAGCAAAAAGTTCTTCAAAACTTTTATCAATGGTGTGATTGAACATTTTGCATTCAAAAAGTTTTGTGCCAGAATTTATCCTACTTGATTCAAAAATTATTGAGGTAGAGGACTCGAAAAACTCATCTACCTCATTTTCAAAAATATCAAGTTGAATTTCTGGTATTATTGAACTTGAGTTAACGGATTGTGATTCATCAAAACTCACTGAAACTATAGGAACAGAAGAAGAACCGGAGAAAGTAGAAGGTGAAATGGGTAAACAAATTTGTGTGTCGAGTGTTGCTGAACCAGATGTGGAAGATGGAGGCTGTATTTCGGTCTGATCTTCGGGTATACCTTTATCATCAACTTCAAGACATATTTGGGGTTCGGGAAGAATTAAAGGCTCAAGATGATGACCACAAGGAAGTGAAAGGATTTTATGAATTGGTGGGACAAAATCATCCAAAATTTTGGGTTCATCAATCAATATATTCCCAATGTCAATCACCTCATTCAAGTGAAGGTTAAAATTCTCAAACACCTCATCAAAAGTATGGTTTTCAATCAGTTTTGGTTCAAGAGTGGAGGTGTAGAGATCACAAGGGTTGGGTATGGTTTCACTTGAAATGGACCCTTCACAGTCGGGTAAATCAAACACTACAAAGTCACACAACTTATCAGTCATTCTATTTGGTGTACTTGATGAATCTATGAAACTGGAGTTGTGGATTTCAGTTTGGAAAGGGGAGGTTTGATTAGGAAGGGTATATAATTCTGTCTCTCTACCCAAATTCTCATTTTGTCCGATGCCCGTATTATATACTGAAAAAATTTGGGCTGGTTCGGAACTCGTTGCCCTTTCATATTTAGCCATGCTTTCCTTCCATTCCTCTCTAATGCGGTTCATCATCACTATACCTTCTTCTAATTTTCGCTCAAGACTAGACTTTGGTTGATAAGGGGTTTCGGTATAAGATTGAAATTCCTGTGGATAATTAAAACTCCCAAATGACTGATTAGAAGAACTGTCTAGAGAAGGTGGAAAAGTCGGATTGGATTGATAGGAATAGAATGGTTGCGAAAATTGGGTAGGAGTAGGATTAAAATTATGATAAGAAGAATATTGATATGGGTTGGTCGGTTGGCTATCAAACTCTTCTTTGGAAAGTGGGGGTGATGGTTGATATCGGTCCGGGTTGAAACTTTGGCCTCTAGCCCTAGCTATGTGCTCAGCAATGGACATTCGTCTAGGGGCTTCCTCACTCTGGGTATCAACTGAAATAGGTGTAGAATTAGGATACGGTTGATAAGACCTGGACTGAGGTGGCTAACCGTTTCTTCCTGCTTGTTCTATATGATCTCTTAAGGACATGGAAGAGCCAGACGGTATACCGAAGGGATTACGAAAACAAGAGATATCTGGTTGTGGACAGCAAAGCTCGGCAAGTGTTCTTCTGTTTAGGTCACCCATTATAAGAAGAGAAGAAGGGGGAAGGGGTAAAAAATAATTGGTTTGTTTTGAAAAATGACGGATTTAGACAAATCACACAAAAATGCACAAACAACCCTAGAACTAAGGTTACCTAGGTCCAGTCTCTAGACCGCTCCTAGACTTCCAAAAGACAAGCCGCAGGATCAATCCTCTACTGCCTCCGTACTACCCTTGTAGCCAGGTAAGTGCCAGGTAAGTGGGAAGGAACCACAATAGTGGGCCTAATTAAAAACCACTAGCCTTTGACACACTTGCCTAGGCACTACAAAAGTAATGCGGATAAATAATAGATTACCCAAGACCTTCCTCTGTCCTTATTGAGCGCGACAGTCCTTAGAGTCTGGTCTAGATATTTTTTAAATTAATGAAGGGTTGATCTATATGCTCAGTTTTTGATTTGTGGGGCTTAGGAAGGGTGATGAAATCCCCACCTAATCTTGATTTGGTCTTGCCCCTTAAAAATCCGTATTAAAATATGCAAAAACAAACCACAAAACAAAACTTTGCAAAAAGATTTTTGAGCGGCGCTTATTTTGCAAAGAATCCTGCAGAAAATAGATTTTATTGGATTTTAGAGGAGAGAGAAAGAGTTAAGAAAGATACCAGAGAAGTGTGAAACCCTAGATCTCCTGTTTCCTCAAGTCCGTGACTCCAGATTCCCTCACAAAATTCACACACAAATCGTTAAATATGCAATTTGCAGTTTTGTTTTAATAATGATATGAATCGTCTAAGAATTCAACACAAATAGTAAGAATAAAAAATTACGCACGTATCCTCGGCAACGGCGCCATTTGATTGGTTTGTAAGAGTGTTTGTAGTTAACCGCAATCAATAACGGTGTCGCGTGTAGCTAGCCCGAGATGAGTACGGGTCGTCCTCTGGGAAACGTGGAACCTTTTACTTTTACTTTAGATGTGTTGAGAAAGAGAGGAGTGATAAAGAATTTTATAGATTGGTTTCTAGATCTACGTTAAACAAGAATGTAAAATATAGATCTAGATTATTTTAAAGACTTAGATAATATAATAAGAAGGCTTGTAGAGTTCGTTAGGATTTAGTAGTCATGGACGACTAATTAAAAGTTACCCTTTTTATCCATTAATAGATTTATAACTAGAACGACGGTGATGCGTGTAGATTAGGATTTCTGGAGGTAAAAGGAATCCCACTCTTAACCCTTATCTCGACACGGAACTCCGTTCATATCTAGCCTTTACCAAAACAATCATTAATCTAATCTCTAATCGCGGTCGAAACTAACAAAGAATTGTTAGCGCGCCCGATTAGGATGTTAATAATTCTTTTGATAAAGTTCATAAACTTTATAGGTCTTAAAAAGGGTTTAGAGATGTTCATTGTCCATTAGCCTACCTTAATCCTACGAACCCTAACAAGCGGAGAATTACTCGCGCATGTTGAGAAAAGAAGATGAAAAGACAGAGAGGGAAAACATAATGTAAAATGCAAAAGAATAAAATAAAACAACTACCTTTATTAATCAACTTGAACAATCTACACTTTATTCCTTAGAAAATGATTACAAAACTAGTTGCTTCTCGATCTCTTCCAAGGAGGTAGATGAACAGTTGATGATCAGCCTGGATGCGTGAGCCGTCTTGGACTTCGTGATCTCTTCGGCTTGATAACTTTTCCAAGAGGCTCTCAGTGCCCTTTTATAGTGCAAAGCCAGAATCTTTTGGTTGAAAACTTGGTAAAATATAACATAGATTCATCTCCCAAAGTTTTAGCAAATGATCCCTCTAGAATGCCGCGGATCCGCGGCCAACAGGGGGGTTTGGCCGCGGTTCCGCGGCCAATGATGGAGATCTCCTCATCATCTTTTGGGTGCTCTGTCCTTGTGACATTTGGCGATCCTTGGAACCTTTGTATTTCAGAAATCTTCTCATGGTTGCTGCCAGACTTGGTCTTCAAGTTTTGCTTCTTAATTAGGCAAGTCTTCTTCAACAACTTGATTTGCTTGATTCTAGTCTTTGAAAAATTCTGCACACTTGGAAATCTTTTGCACAACAACTCAAATAATATTTAGTAGACTTAGTTCTACTAGGATTAGGTCAATGAATTTATTTGCATACATTTTTCTACCAAATACTAATTAAAATATATTAACACATGGAAAATAGTGTTTTTACACATAAACCCTCATATGTATAATATATTATAATAAAGTCATTTTTTTAATATGAAAATGGTAGGAAAAATGTAATACAAATGTGCAGTTTTATCAACTTTTATTGAATGCTGAGCATTCATTATGGCTCTGGGCCTTATTTAAAGAACACTTTGTGTTCTCCTAGCGCACACATGAGGAGCACGTGGCGCGCTTGGCGATGAGCGCCAGATTTAAAGCGCTAAGGCGCTTTCTGTGAGATGGCGCACACGTGAGGAGCACGTGACGCGCTTGGCGCTGAGTGCCAGACAATGAGCGCAGAGCGCTTCCTGTGAGGTAGCGCACACATGAGGAGCATGTGGCATGCTTGGCGCTGATCGCCAGATAATGAGTGCAGAGCACTTCTTATGAAGTAGCGCACACGTGAAGAGCACGTGGCGTGCTTGGCGCTGAGCGCCAGACAGTGAGCGCTGAGGCGCTTCTTCTGAAGTAGTGCACACGTGATGAGCACATGGAGCGCTTGGCTCTAGTCATCAGATTTGGAGCGCTGAGGCCCTCCTTATAAAGTAGCGCAC
This sequence comes from Agapanthus africanus, assembly GCA_030015575.1. NCBI lineage: Eukaryota > Viridiplantae > Streptophyta > Magnoliopsida > Asparagales > Amaryllidaceae > Agapanthus > Agapanthus africanus. The sequence continues at coordinate 54,849,644 of JASDDO010000004.1, forward strand.
ACGTGAGGAGCACATGGCACGCTTGGCGCTGAGCGCCAGTCAATGAGCGCAGAGCGCTCTTGATCAATTTTATACTCTGAGAATTAAGTTCTCGTTCATAGGAGGCTTTGTCTCATAGATCTAAGAAGTAGGTTCTTATTTTTATAGAAGATGTTACAATCTTTTCTGTTTTCTTTTTTGAAAGACTTTGTCTTTGTAGATCTGTGATCTGAAGAGAATTGAATTCTTCTCCCCCCTTTTTTATGATGAGATGCTAAGATCTCTTTTATTAGATAAAAGACTTCTGCCTTTATAAATCTATGATCTGAAGAAGAACTATGATCTTCTTCCTCTATGAGATGTTTCTTATCTCTCTGTTTTTACCTTGAAGAAAGTTTCTTCTCAGAGCTTTCTCTTCTCTTTAAAATTTCTCAAAGTTTTTTGGAGGGGGGGTTCCTCTCTGCGAGACTTGAAGTCTTGGGTCTTTTTTATAGAGGGCTGATTTGTTGAATCAGTTGAAGAGATCTTTTTTCTAATTGATTTGGGGATATTTCCCACCGTTGGATCTTTGATCCTAGGGCTTCCGTTTTACAGAAGTCAATCTTATTGTTTTTTTTAATAAGATTGGGAAATATCTTCCCATACAGAATTTATTCTGTATCTTGGTGATTTTTAATCACCATTGGATCATTGATCCAACGGTGCTCTGATTTATAGAGCACAATCTTTCTTGTTTGGAAAGATTCTGAGGAGTATTTCCTTAAAAGAATTTTATTCTGGTAATTTGATGATTTATCATCTTCATTGGATCTTTGATCCAACGGTGGAGAACATTTGGTTCTAGCGCTTGGCGCTCTTGTGCTTTGCACGTGAGCGCTGCTTCAGAGCGATGGTGCTCTTGGCGCTAGCGTACTCGTGCTTTGCACGTGAGCGCTGCTTCAGAGCGCTCTTGGCGCTGGCGCTTTTATGAAGCGTTGTTTTATTTCAAATTTCAAAATTTGAACAGAGCTTTGCTCTGATTAGGGAAAACAAATGCCTCTCTACAGTTGCGCTCACGTGGCTCACACGTGAGTGCACCGGTGGCAGCATCCCCACCATTAGATCAACTTAGAAGTTGAAACGGCTCTCAGTGCCTATAAATAGGGCCTTTGGCCCTTGAGATGACCTCTGTTCTTCTTCTTTCTTTCTGAGAATTTTAATCTCTTTTAGAGCCAAGCTCTCTTCTCCAGAAAATTCTTTTTGAGTTAAGACTCTGCCAAATTTTGGTAAGATTTGAACCCATTAACAGAGCCTTTGCTCTACTTAGATCACAGATCTTTAAAACATATTTTAGGATTTTACCCATCAACAGAGCTTTGCTCTTTTCAAATCATATAGATTTTTTTAGGGTTTCTCAACTGAGCTTTGCTCTTGTTAGATCATAGATCTAAAGAGATCCTTTTTAGGGTTTCTTAACCCATCAATGGAGAACTCTTAGAGTTCATTCTACAGATATTAAAGATCTCGGAGTTTTTAACTCAGTAGAAGCTTTGCTTCTTTTGGGTTTCTGATGGGTTACTCCATCATCTTCTCAGAGCATGGCTCTTCAGATTTCTCGGGGAAAATTTTATTCCCCTCATAATTGATTTTGACAGGTGTCACTCCTGTCTGGAGAGCGTTGCTCTCGAGGAGTTTAACTCCTTGGCCCGAGAAGCTTCTTATTAAATGAAAAATCCTTTTAGGATTCCCTCCTTAATTGCACGAAATTAAATTCGTTGGGTGTTTTAATCAGTACTTGTTTTCTCCATGAGGATATCAAGAGTTGTTTAAATCCCCGTGTCTGTTTCAATGAGCTTTTTCTTAATCAGTCTGTCCACTAACTCTCACTGATTTTCTTTTTCAGATGCTATGGCTGCTCATCTGTATGATCTCGATGAGATTATTTCTTACAGAGACATTCGCGCACTCGACCGTTCCCAAAACCAAGAATTTACAAATGCCCCGTGCGCTGAAATTATGGGTCGGTTTGATGCGTACAGTGGTCGACTGCTTCTTCGTCGTTCCGCTCTTTTGAAGCTCATCGTGAGAGCGATCTGGGAAGCACTTCCTTTATTCTATCAAGGCATGCCTCTTAAGGCATTGGATGACGCCGAAGATAACGTGCATTCGGTGTATCTGATGGGCTTAATCTCAAAGAAAAGGCGAGACAACCTTGTTGATATCCTGCATCAAGCTTTTCAACAGGCGACGATACTTGCTTCCTATCGAAGGGCGGAGGACATCAGTGGGGATCCTGACACTTGTGTCGTGAAAGGATGCACACGAAGATGGTCCGAGAGGACCGAAATTTTTTGGATGGCCTTACTTTTGAATTTCTCAATCCATGTCCTGGATTTGATGTCTTGCCATTGTAAACATTTTAATGATGTTTTTTGTTTACCGTTTTCATTGCTGTAAGAATTTTCTGAAGTATGAATGAACAATTTTCTTTCGTGTGTTTATTTTATGCATTAAACTTTTTCACGCATACATGAATGGGTACGCTTCGAACGCTTAACTGGATGCGAATCAAATGTTCTTTTTACTGTCATTCATAGTATATGGTTGACATCCGTAGGTTACGCCTTTTCATCCCAACTTGGCACGGAGTAGTTTACGCACTCTTGAGTAGCACCTCCATTTATCTGGCATTTAATTTTGGCAAATATGGTATGTAGATGGTAGATAATAGTTCATCTTGAACTCTTTGTGGGGTAGCGATGGCTTAGGAAACAGGTTTGGATCTGCCTCCTAAGACTTTTCAACTTTATGAGCCGTGAGGGTCTCATAAAGACTTTTCTCCTTATGAGTCGTGAGGATCTCGTAGGTGTATTTTCTCCTTAGGAGTCGTGAGGATTCCTATTGTTGGAGATAGTGCCCTCAGAGTCAATTATTGGATCACAGGCACGTGATTGCAATGATTGAGGGAGGACCTATCCCGGTAGGACAGTCTTACTCAAGATGATGGTATGCTATCTGTTTTATCTTTATCATCGTGTACTGCTTTAGGTGACCTTACAGGTCACTATTGCGCGTTGATAGAGCCTCTAGGATTCTTGCTTGACTACCAGCAGTATGAGGGCGATCATATACGTGGGAGCTGGGGTCTATAAGCACATCCTTAAAAGGTCCCTAATCGTGGGAGTTTCGAGACAGGGCATTGATACTCCAGAGTAGACTAGTGTATACAGTCGAGACCCCGACGAGGGGCAGTGGCCGGTCTCACAAGTCACTGGTGTCAGTTGGTTCACCTAAGATGTATACAGGTGCTCATTGGGTTATGAGTACACCGGACAGGACTCGCCGGGAACATGCTAGTTGGTATTATACCTGATGTCAGATAGCAGTTCCCTGGTGACATGTGTACAGGTTAGTTCATCGACCTGAGATCGTCATTTGTCTCGTGTGAGTTCCCACTGTGCTTTGATTACTACCCTACCACGCTCAAAGGAGACGTGCAAACAGGTTTTAGTTGGGTACAGTCCCCAGCCACATGGAGGCAGTGAGCGGATCGGCAGGGGTTCGTCTCTCCCGGTATTGGGGGTGAGGTCGCGCTATGTCTAGGAGAGCCATTACACAAAGCCCTCGGCCAAGGCAGGAGCTTTACTGGTAGACATTCCAGTAGTATCTCAGGGTGTTCTGGACTACACTCCGACACGACTTGTACCGCTTTTGGGGGTCTGACTTTTACCAACCCCCTACGCCCGCCATGCGATGCTCATAGACGAATGGATCGGACTGTACGGATATTGTCACTGACAGGCTCAGTAGGGTGTCAGGATGAGTTCGCTCATCGACGTCCCTTTTTGTCAATACCTGGTAGCCCGTTACGTATTGTCTAATACATCTGACGTGCTAGTGGTTAAATCTACAACCAAAGTATTGACGAGTCTTTAGAGTCCCCCACAGACTAGTTTCTCAAGTTTCGGGCGAAACGCTGTAGAGGCCGTATGGAGATATAGCAGGGTTCGATCAGATACGTGCAGTATTGCACGGATCGTGATCGGACGAATAATACTAGCGGGCTTTGGTTTAAGCCAGACCCTAGTATTGTACAGTGTAGATTTTGTCTCTTTGCATTTGTATTCAGTGGGAATGCAAATGCGGGTATGTATATACAGTCGCGGGTTTTCCTGTAATTTATTACGGCATCAGTTTTTTGAAGTTGCCAGTTTGCATTCCGTTCCGTCCAGTTTTCCCTTGTTCCTTCACGGCCGGACTTTATCGATGGAAGGGGGTTATTTGCAAGTGTGCAAATTACTTTTGCGGAGGGGGTTTCTTGTAAATGAGGGATTATGATATGACTAGCATCATGAGATTCTTTTTCCTTCTCTTCACTTTCATTTATGGTGATGGTTTGTGATTGGATGAGATTAGAAATTGGTGTGACCATTTTCTTGATATATTCATTCATTCTCTTCTCTTGAATAATTGATCCTATTTTCCCTCCACCATTTTTATCATGGCCTGCCACTTGAGGGGAGAGATGAGAGAGGTTCATTTGGAGAGTGGAAATTCTTCATCTCATTTTTCTTACACCAAAAATCCCATAGCTCATTTCCAAAGTTCATTCCTCTCCTCCTTCATAAAAGGCAACTTCAAAACCCAAAGAGACATACCTTCTTCACTTGCCTACAACATTCCTTGGGCACGTCGGCTCGCCAACTTCGTGCCCGAGTTGCCTCGGTCCAGAGGTGGGAGCCCGTAAAAGAACCTGGCGACGTGATGCCCGTTTCGACGAGGAGGCGACGACCGGAGATTCCGCGAGGAGATCGGAGTGGAGGCGAAGACCGAAGGACACGGATCGCATGGTATAGCTTCTCTACTCTTATTCTAGTTTGCTAGAGAAAGGTTAATGGCCCGATCCGGGTTTTATTGTGCGCGGTGGTGCCAGTTTCTAGTTATTAGAAAAGTTTCGTTTCCTCATTCCGGTGTCGGATTGACGGCCGGGGCGCCGCCGTGCACTTACATTGGTATCAGAGCCACACCATTAACCTAGTCTAGCTTGCTCTAGTATGTTTAGAACTCGATCGAACAAAAATCCCAAAAACTGTATTTTCTAGTGCACAAGTTTCTGTCGAAATTTTTTTTGGCTCTAAAAATTTTTCAGTACGTTGCAGAAACATGTGCAGAGAATTCTAAGCAATCTGAGAAAATTTGGTCGCGTGACGTCACCTTTACACAGCGGAACCGCGGCCAAACCCACGCATTGGCCGTGGTTCCGCCACAGGGTTGACTGTTCATTGCGCCAAATTTTCACAGTAGGCTTCTGACTTGAGAATAGGGTTTTTGGAATATTCTTTTTGGGCCCAGATTTTCTGTGAGTGCTACAGTAGTGCTTGGAGCCCACTTCGGTAAATTTGATCGATCGAATATTTTAAACATGTTGGTTCACAGTATTTACATTATATCTGCGACCGTGAATGTCATTTGATCGGTAAATCCTGTCTAGCTGCTATAGCCCTTTTAGACGGATTTACGAACGTAACATTCACGTTGATGTTCTGTGTTGTGTTGTGATGTTGCGGATTGGTCGTGGGGGATAGCCTGGATTCAATGTTAGTATAGTTTGGTTTATTATGTACATTTGATATTGCGGGGCGAGCGTCCGACATGTGGACTGTCGTCACTGCCTGTTTGTATATTATTCTTTTGGGGCACGACCGGGTTGAGGTCGATGTACCCGTTGTATATTTTACTTTCTGTACTAGGATTACCCCACGGTGGGGTGCACGGGTAGCCGGGTTCTAGAGGGCAACGAGCCCGCATCTTATGGCTTTGAGACGGAGGGATCTTCACTCTAGAATTGGAGGGCTATTCGCCTCACCCGTAGGGGGTACAGGTTGACCCAAGGAGGGGTGCCCAAGTTACCGGATTCCGTGAAGTGCTGGGTGGTCCATTCACGTTGCTGAAGGGGGCTGCCTCGCTTCAGGTTTTGGCGGGTAACTTGTCGCGCCCGTAGGGGTCTAGGATTTCATTGCACAGGCTATCCACATGACCAGGGGAACGTCGGGTTTCAGTAGCGGCTCTATGAAACCCGGGGATCCCAGATATCTGTATTGTTCTATGCTGCTTATTACATTTCTGTGATATTGAATTTTATCACGCCTTGAGCGAATATTATATATTGATATATATACTAGTAGATGTTGTATATGTTTTGCATCCGCACTAGTCCAGTCCCCGCTCTGTCGTTAGTTAAGTAACCTAACGGGTGATGACGGGACCCAGGCGAATGCGGATGGCATATACGTACATCATTATTTTCGTTCTTTATTGGTGTGATCAATTGATGGGACTGCATTGATTCGGATCAATGCAAGCTAAACAAACCTATTCTGATGTTGTTGGAACACTTTTCAAAAAGTTGTTATTGCAGGGGCGTTCTCTTTTGTTTTGCACAGTGGTATTCAGTTGGAATATCCTGCACCTCAGTCGACGAGGCAAGGGCCGAGATCCCTTCACCGGGAGTGACCCCTTGGACAGAAGTTTGCGTCAGGGCAATAACTTCACTATATCCGATTACTTTTGCTTTGCATCGTGGTATTCAGTTGGAATATCCTGCACCTCATTCTACGGGGAAAGAGCCGAGATCCCTTCACCGGGAGTGACCTCTTTAGCAATGGTTTTCGCCGCTATATATTTAAAAGCTATCCGGTTCCTTCAACAATATCAAGTTCATTACGTTAAAGGTTTTCGCCAGAAACCATTCGTAGCCCTCCGTCATTTCATATGGATAGTCAATAGTATTCAAGTTGTGTTTGTTGGCCATAGTCAAGGCACAGTGATTGGTAGCTGTTGGATATTCATATGCAGCATAGATAGATGCGTTGGTTTGGGATAGTCGTATAGCCTTGTTGGCCCTAGTCAAGGGCTTGTACGGGTGGGTTCAAATTAACCTGGACAATGACGGGTAGAACTTGACATGTGACTTATGATTTGTTGGCCTTAGTCAAGGTCATAAGAGCATGGGGTAAAAATCACATCGGGAGTTTCTAAAGAAACTGAAACTTGCCAGATATGCGCATACCTTCTGGAGTGTGATAACGTGAGCGGATTCCGTCACGTTATCATGCGATGATAGTTGGATCCCGATTCCCATTGATGAGTTGGTTTAATCCTCGGGTGATCCCGACTAATTCTTCTTTCAGGTTTGGAGGAGAATTTGACGTTACAGTGGGAGGTTTCCTGATTAGATAAAGTGATAACCATTCTGATCTAGGTTAGAGTGCACACTGAGTGTTTCTTTTCTCTCTCTCTCTCTTTGGCAGCGACCATGACCTGACCCTTGACTATGACTCAGTGACCAAGATTAACCGAACCTTCTTCAAACACTGGCTTTTGGATTGTTGGAGTTGCAAACCTCATTGCCACTCCTACTTTTACCCTTTTCTCCAGGACACCCCGTATTACTACGAACGTCCACTTCCATTGGATAAAACCATTGTATGGTTATATACGAACTCGAAGGAATTTATTCGAGGATGGTTTCTGGTTCTGGAGAAAACGAATAGGACTATTCAGTTGTCTTTTCCTTTTACCTTCTCTCAGGTTGCGAGTACTCCTTGGTTTAGGAGATAGTACACCTATTACGCAAATTGGATAGTCTTCTTCCAAACCTTAGGCTGGTGCCGAACGGTAGGGAATGAAGAAAACCAATTAGCCTAACGAAGGTGTGCAGAAGGTATTAAGTAAAGACATATAAAGGGATTAGTAAGAGGGCAAAGTAAACTGCGACTGCTATTCACGACCAAACCAAGTATTTCATCGTCACTCCCACATCACCTGTGTATTTCTCCAGAACACTCCGTATCACTACAAAGATCCACAGTTTATTAGATACTCCATCGTATGGTTATATACGAACTCGAAAGGAACTTGTTCCAGTTTGGGGATGGATTCTGGTTCAGGAGAAATAGGAATAAGGTTTATTCGGTTGTCTTTTATCTTCACCTTCTCTCGCATTGCGAGTGCTCCTAGGATTAGGAGAGTACACCCATTATGCTTATTGGATAGTCTTCTTCCAAACCATAGGCTGGTGCCGAAAGGTAGGGAAGGAAGAAAACCATATAGCCTAAGTGGGTGTACAGAAGGTAATGACTAAAGACATATAAAGGAATTTGGAGAGATGGCAAAGAATTATACGGTTACAGTTGTGAATCTGGATAATGGAAGAGGCATTACTAGGAATACCGGGATACCCCATCGAAACATTTCAATGTTTCACTTTCACTGTGTACTGTTAAAAGAAAACTGATTTCCCAATTAGCCCTTGCTCCAGGGTATGTATTTATCAGGTATGATTCTCACATCTGTATGGTTTTACAGATGATGAGTGGGAGTAAGTTATTGGTAATTAGGTGATCATCCTCATTATATCGGGATTCATTGTAATTGGTGATATTTGAGGAAGTCACCTGGGTTGTTTGTCGGACGGCAAATATTTGGTTTTGAATATCCGTTGTTATGCACCAATTTTAAATTGATATATCTGTACGTCTATTTTTATAGAGTGAGATATACCTTTTTGAAATTATGTCTATGATATTTACCTATATCAGTGGATGGTTAGGTAAGGAGCATTGAACAGCGGTGTAATTCTTCTTAACCATAAGTACAGTTTTCAACCTACGACATACAGGGAATGAGTTATTAGACTCAAGGGACTTTTACAGAGTATTGTATATTGTCTAGTGTCCATGAGGACAGAGGGGTTGGTCCTCATACTATATTCAGCTTACTTATTACTTCTCTAGTTTATAGACAAGTGTTTCGTAGAAACACAGGGTCTGAGTTTCGAGAAGTTATAGGTATATGAATAAAGTAGAGAACCAGGTGTTGCAAGTATCGGGATTCTTCAAGGTGACCGAAGATGTAGATACTTGTGAATGATATTCAGTTAATAGTAATGATTATGAGAACTTGTTTCTCTTTCAGGTTACTCATATCTGGATAGGATTCCTAAGTTGAGCAACGCTGATCGGCCTCCTTCTATTTAGTTGACATGCACTGGAGACAGCTGCATGATTTGAATCTGGTTCAATTAAATCAGTGCCTCTGGTTCTATATTGGATATAGAACGGTTCATATCTTGACATTGTCAAGGTACGGGGAGTTGTCCGGCTTATGCTTAAAACCAGACTCTGGATAACTCAAGGCACGTTTCTGTAATGGCTGTTTGTGGGTTGACCCAGGCTATGACTGTAACGTTTTGAAAATCGTTTCGGTGAAATTTCGAAAAATCGGTAAAATAAGGGGGTTTTCTGTAAAAAGTCAAAATACAAATATCTTATTATAAAAATTAAATATACATATTCTAGCTATGTAATTGCTATTATTTGGTGTTTATTGAGCCGCTGGTGAAATTTCAAATTTTCTGAAAGAATATTATTTTATTATTATTTTAAGCCGTCACTAATACATTTAATTAGGGAAAATTACAAATTGGAATGAGTTGAAACAAATTTTGTGCATCATAAAACATTAAATAAAATTTTATCATGTGGTTTTTGGAACGAAATCATTTGCCAAAACGGTTTAGAAATTATTGAAGAAAAAAGGCTTTTTTTAGCGTAAATGGATGTTTGGGGTATTGTATTTATCATTTTTCATCACCCCACACCCGTGCCCACACCTACACACCCCCACTTACTCCTCCCCATGGCTGAATTCAGCACCCACCATATTTCTACCCACTTGATTTTCAAGGAAAAAGAAATGAAAGAAAAGAAAAGAAAATGAGTGAAGTAGTTAGACTTTTGACTTTGTTTGACCTTGACCTTGTCCCCCCCCCCATTTTCCTCACCTCCCTCTCTCTCCCCCACCCACTTTTCTGGCCGAAAATTCCTTCTCCCCACAGCAGCCCCCCCCCCTCCATTTTCCCCTCTCTTTTCCCTTCAAAACTTCATGAAAAATTGCATCAAAAATCCACCAAAAATCCCACAAAATCAAAATCAAAGTCCTACCCATTTTAGCTTAGCCCGTTTAGCATGGATCCTTGTGAAAAGAGAGCATTTTGGGAGGCCATGGAGTCTTGTGGACCTTCATATATTTTTGGTTATAATTCTAAAAATTTTTGTTGCTTAAATTGTTACTAATTTCTTAAGCTAATTTAATTAAGTGTTATTTGGATATGTGAGTTTAATTGCAAGTTTTGGAATTCAAGTGAAATTGAATGCAAGTTAGGGTTTATAAAATTGGTGTATGGTTGTGTGTTATAATTAGGCTTTGTTGTCATGTTAATACAAGTTTAGTAGCTAGTGCTAATGGCTAGCTTAAAAATTTTGTTATTTTGCTAATTTGCTTACTAGGTTTTTGAAATTTGTTAAATTCTTGGGATTAAAAATGTGATTAGGTTTTTCTTGGCTTCATTAACTTTATTAAGTGTGGTTTAATGCTTTGGATCATGCAATTCTAAGCTAGATTGTAGTTTGTGCATTTTGCTTTGAAATTGTTAAAAAGGGTATTTTTGTAAACTAGAATATTAGGATTTTTGGAATTTAATGAGATTAAATTCCGGAAATTGTTTATACGACTTATTTAAGATATTTAATAAATATATTGGCCGCTACATTCATTTAAACATCGTGTTTTGTACAAAAACGGCAAATTGTGCTTGCTAGATTTTCGGAAAAATGACTTTTTAAGTGAAATTGGCGTTTTTGTGAGTTTTAACCTAGTTTATATTAAAATTAGTGTTCGTGAATGTGCAAATGAGTGTGATTGGATTTTCTCGATGGTTTGACGTTCGTACATCGACATCGAGGGTTGGTTTGACTATTCCTGCATGCGTGGGCGATAGGTTTGGACCTATGCGTGATACGCGTGCCGATTTGATTTTCGTATGCCGTTTCGATTTCGAATTTAGTTTTAATGCGATATGGTACGTTATGATATGTAGGTACCCCCATGTGGACTTCGAGACGACAAGCAAGCGCGTGGCGACGTCGGCACCGGCTAGCGAGGACCAGGTGAGTAGATTTATATCTACGGGGAGAAGTCGGATGGATGGCGTATAGCACCCCCGCAGTCCGTGGTGGTGTATACGGATGCGTATACACACCAACAATTATTATATGTTATTTGGGATTAATAACGATGCTTAGGATGGATATTGGTGTGTAGGATTACTTTAGTGTTGCGAACCCTAGGGTAGTGTTACACACACATACACACATACATACTTGCATACATTCCTATTGATATGTGCTCATGGGCTTCTTTATAGTTATGTGTTCACATGGGTATGGGACTATGTGTTCACATACGGATTGAGGATGATACTTGGGATTGAGCTGAGTCGATGAGATTTGATTTGAGGCCGTGAGATCGGTGATATAGCAGGGTTCGTATCTTAGATACGACATGACGTTGTAGCGGGTCCTTGACGTAGTGTTTCACACACGTCCATGCATACGTAGGCGGTATCAGTATGGTACTAGACGTAGATCAGTACCCCGATCATGATATTTGATAAAGAGGATACCAGGTGAATAGTATGATGAATGTGATATTGACCCGTACCCAGATTGGGATGCCGTACGACGGATTTACGTACGAGCTATATTGGTGATTGATCCGCACTCTTGACTTGGGATGCCTGATTATAGATATGGTATCGAATATGATATTATTGAGGCGGGATCACCGACTATACATATACAGGTATGTATATGTATCGACTCAGATGATAGGCGGTTTCCTTACCTGTAGTTCAGCTTGTTAGTTCAGCCGTATAGTTTAGTGTAGTTGTTAGATTAGATTAGACTTCTTACCTATTTCAAAAACTAACGAATCGTGGGCATTTTTAAAGACAGCTCAAGGGAATCTACGGATATTTCAAAAACGACGTATCTTTTCATAAAAACACTATAGCCCCTATTTTCAAAACCCCATGATTTGTGTTATTTCAAAAGGCACCATTTGTAGGACTTATATTAGATTATTACAGATTAGTTATCGTTATGTCTAGTATTCAGCTCCCGCACATTATTGCTGTTCGCTCTGCCTCGCATACTTATTTTGCTGCATATTCCATTATTGATAGCATGCTGTTAGGACACCAGCACCATTACCGATGATGCGTATGTACCACGTACACCTACTTGCCGGCTCACACACATCTTCATCGGTAATTGCCATGTCACGTACACTTTAGAGAATATATTTGCTTGACTTAGCTTGTTAGTTAGTAGGTTGATATGATATTAGTGTACCTGGGTTATATGCCAGTTTAGACATTGTAGTTATTACTTGTCACTTCATGCATACTGTTATTCCATTGTTCATGCCTAGTTATTAATCATACATTGCAACTTGGTTATTGACACCATATACATTCATTAGCATTGACATATGCACTTGTGATGACTTCTTGAGATTTATGATATTTCTGGATTTCGGGGGAAAGCCGCAAAATTTCTAAACTTATTAACCCTTTAAAATATGTAAATTGCGATTTTCTAGTGATGTAAGTGTCGTCCACCATGAGTTTGCTGTGGTTTTCGAGATCCGTGTCGAGGAGTGGAGGAACCGTCACGGGTATATGGTGGGCCCGGTATGGTACCCCGGGGCAAGATGAATGTGGTGTTGACGTTGAGCCTGGCAGGGGACAGATTACCTACCGGTGATATTACCCGACGCGTCGGATATCCGGAGGATACCGTCGTGGTCTTGAGATGGATGGTAGGGGCCGGTCTGGACTGACGGCGCCCTAGATATTGAGATTGAGACATTGATATTTCGAGACAGTGAGATTTATGTTTTGTGTCGATGCTAGACACTGTTGATACTGATTTCATTATGATACCTCAGTTTAAAAATACGAAGGAAATCTCACTAATTTATGAAAACAGTTTCTTCATTTACATGTATTCTGTTTTCATGCTTTCATACCTCATTCATATGATATATTGCTACCTGAGGCACTGACACGGGCACATGAGATTTCACTCGGTTAGATATTACCCTAGCCATTGTTATAGGCTGCTTGTTAGGTATATATTTGAGGATATATTATGATCATTGACCTAGGTTGCGTTATTTATGCGATTTCTGTGCGTAGATGTTTTTCTATTCACGAGTTGGCAACTCACCCCCGTTGTGCCCCAGTTTCTTGCAGATTTGCCGTACAGGTTTCATTACGGCTTGCGGGCTCAGTTTCATTCAGGTGATTTGCTAGTAGGTGGGTTTACTTGTATCATACCCCCATTATATATCTTGTATATCATTATTCTGTTGTATCTAGAAGTTCCATCAACCAAACATGTATCTATTGAGATAGAGACCAGTGTTGTTTATTCTTTCGACCTTAGAGTCGCTCGTTATATTTCTGGTGGTTTTGAGTTCCCTTTTGAGTTTTGATCCTCGCCGTTGGCGTTGTATATTATATTGCTTGTGTGGTTGTGACCGTCGATTGACGAAGAGCTAGCTCCCGCTTGGGGATGCCTTTTTAGTGATTTCGTATACTATTCATGTTGTATCCCGTTTGGGGGCCAGTATTTACAAAGGAGACTCTGCCGAAATTTTCAGTAAATTTTTGATGTTTTAAAAACCGCATAATTCGGCTTATGCTATTGAAACTACTTGCTTTAAGTTGGTTTTTCCTGCACTCTACTACTTTTCTTGGTTTGGATTTCTGGGTTTTCGGTTTACTTAGATTACGTACGCCTCGAGACGTTCGCAGTTTAAGTGCCGGTCATGTTCCGTACTTTCGGGCCGTGACAAAGACGAGGGTTGACTTTCTACCATCTGGAAGATCAATAGTGATATTGTTCTTGACTCGCCACTGTTTTAACAAAAATGGATTTTTTCAGAAAACAATTGTGGGAGTATGGGAGAACTGGAAGTGATTCCAGAACCGCAAACGATTACTAAAGATTTGATAAGAACCTAAAGATTCGATTTGGTTTGACATTCCATTAGCCACTCCGCAGATATGGTGGGTAACCTCAGGCGCTCGAGAGGTACTTCGGTATGCTCAAGGACGGTGGCAGGGAGGTTCTTGTTTACCCAGACTTGCCATTGCTGTTGTTCCAGACTGTGAGACCCGGCAGGAGGATGAGTATAGCGTCGTTCTAAACTAGCTTTAGAAGCGTACGAGTATATGACTCTGCCAGAGAGTTGTCGTAGTCAGTGGGATCAGCGGAAGCATTGGTGGACAGGTGGCTTATGTCTATTTATAGACTAAAGCAGATATAGCGGAGATAGATCATCTATTTCTGATGTGACAGTCATAGGTTTGACTTCATCAGAATAGGGGATGGATATGTTAAGAAGGTAGTAGGGTGTGATGTCCTGGTATATGGATGACATACACAGAGTAGGAAGTGATATTTCTATACTACGATCGGTTATATTTTGGTTGTCACACAGTGGTTTCTCCACATAGGAATTGGATGTTATATCAAACATTCTGGTTACTGGATCTATGGTTTTAGATCTAGATTTGGGTGGTTTCCCAATTAGGGTACTTGACAGCATTCTAAGAGTATTTAGAATGGACGACTCCTGGCATGGTGGTGTACCTGCAGATGATGGAGTCACCCTCTCTAAAGGTGTCTTACAGACTAAAGGGGAGAGGGATGTGCATGATTGGCAGATCACTTGCTTAGGCAATTGAGTCAATCATGGTATGTCAAGTGCCACACCAGATGTTGTTTTTGCAGTAGGTGCAATAAGATGATATTGATCCAATCCTGGAGAAACATTCGGAAGCAGTTTTAGAACATAAGTGAATGTTCTAGAGATATGATAACCGCATTCTCCTTCGGGAGACAGTTATCATTCCAGGATTACAAGGTGATCTGGACGGCAGAGTGACCGTCAGAGTTATAGTTTTCCCTATGACGAGGGGCAGTATTTTGGACAGGTGGTCCAGTGGATACTGAGGGAAGGATGGCGCAGGATACTGATTAAGTTCAGTTGACGATACAGTCTAAGAAGTTTGGATTTGGAGTTCATTTATGAGCTAGGTCCCATCAGACATCCAGACATATTCTAAGACAGGTATTGCTCATTTCGGGAGATGGCTTTTTCCACGAACTTGAGATAAAGAGAGACATAGAAAGAAACATCAGAGCGGATCCACTCACTGAGGCTATTCCTCGAACGCAATAGTTTCGCAAATGAGCGTTGTGAGAGTGACTAGTAGAGGAGTTGGGTGTTCGATATCACACGGGCTGTGAGTATGCGACATCGTAAAAATTAGCCTTAAGTGCAAGTCGGAGATTGTTGGAGATAGTGCCCTAAGAGTTAATTATTGGATCACAGGCACGTGATTGCAATGATTGAGGGAGGACCTATCCCGGTAGGACAGTCTTACTCAAGATGATGGTATGCTATTTGTTTTATCTTTATCATCGTGTACTGCTTTAGGTGACCTTACAGGTCACTATTGCGCGTTGATAGAGCCCCTAGGATTCTTGCTTGACTACCAGCAGTATGAGGGCGATCATATACGTGGGAGCTGGGGTCTATAAGCACATCCTTAAAAGGTCCCTAGTCGTAGGAGTTTCGAGACAGGGCATCGATACTCTAGAGTAGACTAGTGTATACAGTCGAGACCCCGACGAGGGGCGGTGGCCGGTCTCACAAGCCACTGGTGTCAGTTGGTTCACCTAAGATGTATACAGGTGCTCATTGGGTTATGAGTACACCGGACAGGACTCGCCAGGAACATGCTAGTTGGTATTATACCTGATGTCAGATAGCAGTTCCCTGGTGACATGTGTACAGGTTAGTTCATCGACCTGAGATCGTCATTTGTCACGTGTGAGTTCCCACTGTGCTTTGATTACTACCCTACCACGCTCAAAGGAGACGTGCAAACAGGTTTTAGTTGGGTACAGTCCCGAGCCACATGGAGACAGTGAGCGGATCTGCAGGGGTTCGTCTCTCCCGGTATTGGGGGTGAGGTCGCGCTGTGTCTAGGAGAGCCATTACACAAAGCCTTCGGCCGAGGCAGGAGATTTACTGGTAGGCATTCCAGTAGTATCTCAGGGTGTTTTGGACTACACTCCGACACGACTTGTACCGCTTTTGCGGGTCTGACTTTTACCAATCCCCTAGGCCCGCCATGCGATGCTCATAGACAAACAGACCGGACTGTACGGATATTGTCACTGACAGGCTCAGTAGTGTGTCAGGATGAGTTCGCTCATCAAAGTCTCTTTTTGTCAATACCTGGTAGCCCGTTACGTATTGGCTAATACCTCTGACGTGCTAGTGGTTAAATCGACAACCAAAGTATTGACGAGTCTTTAGAGTCCCCCACAGACCAGTTTCTCAAGTTTCGGACGAAACGCTGTAGAGGCCGTATGGAGATATGGCAGGGTTCAATCAGATATGTGCGGTATTGCACGGATCGTGATCGGACGAATAATACTAGCGGGCTTAAGCCGGATCCTAGTATTGTACAGTGTAGATTTTGTCTCTTTGCATTTGTATTCAGTGAGAATGCAAATGCGGGTATGTATATACAGTCGCGGAGTTTTTCTGTAATTTATTACGGGATCAGTTTTTTGAAGTTGCCAGTTTGCATTCCGTTCCGGCCAATTTTCCCTTGTTCCTTCACGGCCGGACTTTATCGATGGAAGGGGGTTATTTGCAAGTGTGCAAATTACTTTTGTGGAGGGGGTTTCTTGTAAATGAGGGATTATGATATGACTAGCATCATGAGATTCTTTTTCCTTCTCTTCACTTTTATTTATGGTGATGGTTTGTGATTGGATGAGATTAGAAATTGGTGTGACCCATTTCTTGATATATTCATTCATTCTCTTCTCTTGAATAATTGATCCTATTTTCACTCCACCATTTTTATCATGGCCGGCCACTTGAGGGGAGAGATGAGAGAGGTTCATTTGGAGAGTGGAAATTCTTCATCTCATTTTTCTTACACCAAAAATCCCATAGCTCATTTCCAAAGTTCATTCCTCTCCTCCTTCATAAAAGGCAACTTCAAACCCCAAAGAGACATACCTTCTACACTTGCCTACAGCATTCCTTGGGCACGTCGGCTCGCCAACTTCGTGCCCGAGTTGCCTCGGTTCAGAGGTGGGAGCCCGTAAAAGAACCCGGCGACGTGGTGCCCGTTTCGACGAGGAGGCGACGACCGGAGATTCCGCGAGAAGATCGGAGTGGAAGCGAAGACCGAAGGACACGGATCACTTGGTATAGCTTCTCTACTCTTATTCTAGTTTGCTAGAGCAAGGTTAATGGCCCGATCCGGGTTTTATTGTGCGCGGTGGTGCCGGTTTCTAGTTATTAGAAAAGTTTCGTTTCCACATTCCGGCGTCGGATTGACGGCCGCGGCGCCGCCGTGCACTTACACCTATGTGTGTTTTCTCTTGAGAGTCGTAAGGATCTCACAAAAGTAGTTTCTCCCTTACAAGTCGAGAGGACTCGTAAGTGGTCGATGAGTTGACCTTTTTCCGAGTCGAAGCATTGCTCCGACGAGGAGGTCATCGGTTGGCATATTTCCGCGACGGGGTCATTAGATGACGTATTTCCGATGCGGGGTCACTGGCTGACGTATTTCCGTGACGGGGTCAGTTGCTGATGTATTTCGGAGACGGGGTCATAGGCTGACGTATTTCCGTGATGGGGTCATTGGCTGACGTATTTCCGTGATGGAGTCATTGGCTGACGTATTTCCGCGATGGGGTCAGTTGCTGACGTATTTCCGAGACGGGGTCATAGGCTGACGTATTTCCGTGACGGGGTCATTGGCTGACGTATTTCCGATGCAGGGTCACTGGCTGACGTATTTCCGCGACGGGGTCGGTTGCTGACGTATTTCCGAGACGGGGTCATAGGCTGACGTATTTCCGTGACGGGGTCACTGGCTGACGTATTTCCGAGGCGGGGTCACTGGCTGACGTATTTCCGCGACGGGGTCATAGGTTGACGTATTTCCGTGACGGGGTCATTGGCTGACGTATTTCCGAGGCGGGGTCATTGGCTGACGTATTTCCGCGACGGGGTCAGTTGCTGACGTATTTCCGAGACGGGGTCATAGGATGACGTATTTCCGTGACGGGGTCATTGGCTGACGTATTTCCGAGGCGGGATCATTGGCTGACGTATTTCCGCGACGGAGCCAGTTGCTGACTTATTTCCGAGACGGGGTCATAGGCTGACGTATTTCCGTGACGGGGTCATTGGCCGACGTAGGGTTGACTCTAGGTTGTCTGTTAACCATAGAGTCTTGGAACTGGGGACTTTGCCGTGGTTCCGATTGGTGGTGTCGCGTCCTTGCCCTACTGGGGTTGAGGAGAAATGCCGTTGTTGGCTTTCTGGGATGCATATGTTGTTGTCGAGATCTGACTCTCTTTGACAAAGTTTGTTGGGACATGTGGTTCCCTTTTTGTTTATGCCCATGGATTGTATACAGGGGTCGATGTGATCTCACCTGCAGGGCAAAAGTTTCATTCTTTCATTTTTTTATTTCCTTCTGCGATGCTCTATCATTTCAGCTTTTTATATCGCGAAAGTCGCGATTGCCCAATCATTTCGGCTATTTTTTTCGCGGTGCCCAATCATTTCGGCTTTTTTTCTTTTTACTCGCTGCTTTTTATTACCGGTTGCCCAATCATTTCGGCTGTTTTTATATGCATATATTTTACTTGCTGATTTTGTTGCAAGTTGCCCTATCATTTTGGCTATTTCATATGCATTTTGGCTCGCTGATTTTTTGCCGCGAGTATGGAACTTGAAACCTGATGCCAATCTTAGCATCAGCATCGCTGCGACTGGAATGTTGCCAGGTGCGACTCATCACTTTCCGTGAAAGGACTTGTAATTTGATACCGATTTAGGCATCAGCATCGCTACCACTGGGACATTGCCAGGAGCGAATCATCATTTGCCTTTGTCGGTTTTAACAAAGGTGCTTAGTAAATAGGGTTAGGATCCTATCGACTAAGGCTTTTGACTTCATGAGCCGTAAGGGTCTCATAAAGGTATTTCTTCCTATGAGTCATAAGGATCTCGTAGGTGTATCTTCTCCTTAAGAATCGTGAGGGTTCCTAAGTGTAGGGTCTCTCATAAGTCATAAGGATCTTACAAAAGTGTTTTCTCCTTATAAATCGAGAGGACTCACAAGTGTCTTTCTCCACATGAGGATATCCCTTGTCGCTGGTGGGACTCTGTTGGGGAGATGTTTATTTGTGCCCGTGGATTGTATACAAGGGCCAGTATTGAACCACCTGTAGGGCAGTCTGTAGGATGGCTTAAGAACAGGTTTAGATCTCTGTAACTTAAGGCTTTTGAATCATATGAGCCGTGAGGGTCTCATAGGGGGATTCTCCTTACGAGTCGTGAGGATCTCATAAGTGTAACTTCTCCTTAGGAATCGTAGGGATCCCTAAGTGTGTTGCTCCCTTGCGAGTCGTAAGGATCTTACGCAGGTATTTTCTCCTTACAAGGTCGAGAGGACCTTGCAAGTTTCTTTTAACGAGATTGCGCCCTTTCGGGTTTTCACAAACTCTCGCCGGTAGCCCTGCTATTTTTACTCACGGAGCCCTTTCGGGTTTTCATCTGTGCCCATTTCGCTTATGGACGTACCGGTTTTTTTTTGCGTCGACCTTGGGATGCTGCGGTTCGTAATAGTTTAGGGACGTTTCGGTTCGCTGTTATTTTTAGAACATCTCGGTCCATAGTTAGTTTTAGGACATTTCGGTCCGTAGCCGGTTACTACTTATAGAGTTTGGGCTTAGGAAGATAGTGAGTAGACATAGGCGTCGTCATCTATCGTTGACCTAGGCCGTGACTCGTTTAGGCGTAGTATTTTTTCAGGAACCGACCGTTTATTGGCCTGAAGGATCTTTCTCCATGCATATCCATTAACAGGTAAGCTCCTCCTTAGTAGACTTTGTCTATGATGTACGGGCCTTCACAGTTCGGCTCAAACTTCCCCCGTTTGTCACGGTTGGGGATCATAGGTCTCTTGACCACTAGCAGGAGTTCGCCTTGGTGGAATGTTCTCGACCTAGTCAATCTTTCGTACGAGCGCGTCATCTTTTCTTTGTAAGCCTCCAGGTTTTGCTGCGCCATGAGCCGAGTTTCATCAAGGGCATCAAGTTCCTCGAGACGAAGATGAGCATTCTCTTCATCCGTTAGCTCGTAATGTACCGCTACTCGTAGAGAGGGTAGCTCTATCTCCAAGGGGAGTACCGCTTTTGTGCCGAATACCAATGCATATGGCATTATGTTAGTAGCCGTTTTTGTTGGATATAGTGCCCTCAAAGTCAATTATTGGATCGCAGGTACATGATTGCAATGATTGAGGAGGACCTATGCCGGTAACACAGTCTTACTTGAGATGATAGTATGCTATCTGGTTTGCCTTTATCAGTCGTGTATAGGTTCAGGTGACTGATCATGATTACATGTTAATAGATCCCTTAGGATCTTGCTTGACTACCAAAAGTATGATGGCGATCATATACGTGAGAGTTGGGTAGTCTATAAACACATCCTTAATAGTGGTCCCTAGTCGTAGGAGTACCGAGACAGGGCATTGATACTCCAGAGTAGACTAGTGTATACAGTCGCGACCCCGACGAGGGGCGGTGGCCGGTCTCACAAGCCACTGGTATCAGTCGGATCACCTAAGATGTATACAGGTGCTCATTGGGTTATGAGTACACCGGACAGGACTCGCCGGGAACCTGCTAGTTGGTATTATACATATCGTCAGATAGCAGTTCCCTGGTGACATGTGTACAGGTTAGTTCATCGACCTGAGGTCGTCATTTGTCTCGTGTGAGTTCCCATTGTGCTTTAATTTCTACCCTACCACGGCTCAAAGGAGTCGTGCAAACAGGTAGTTTTTGGGTACAGTCCCGAGCCACATGGAGGCACATGAGCGGATCGGCAGGGGATTCGTCTCTCCCGGTATTGGGGGTGGAGATCGCGCTGTGTCTAGGAAAGCCATTACACCAAGTCCTTGGTGAAGGCAGGTGAGAATTACTGGTAGGTACTCCGGTAGTTTCTCAGGGTGTTCAGGGCTTGTCTCCGACACGACTTATACCGCTTTTGGGGGTCTGACGTTACCAGCCCACTAGGCCCGATATGCGGATACTCATAGACGAATGGACCGGACTGTATATACATTGTCACTGTTAGGCTCAGTAGGGTTTCGGGATGAGTTCGCTCATCGGCTTCCCTTGAGGTCAGTACATGGGCAGTCGTTACGCACAGCTAGTGCCGCTGACGGCTTGTGGTTAAACCCACTGCCAGGGTACTGACGAGTCATTAGAGTCCCCCACAGATAGTTTCCAAAGTTCGGGCGAAACGTTGTAGAGGTCGTATGGTTTTATGGCAGGGTTCGGAAAATGCACGTGCGTTTACGCACGTGTTATATTTCGGGCAGATAATACTGGTGGGCTTTGGTTTAAGCCGGATCCGAGTATTATACTGTGTAGATATAATATCTTTGTCTCGGTTGCATTTGTATTCGGTCGTAATACAAATGCGGGTATATTTATACTGTTACGGGGTTATCCTGAAATTCGTTTCGGGATCGCTTTTGGAAGTTGCCAGTTTCCAGTTTTCTATCGGCCGTATTTAAACATTCGGTTTAATGCGGATTTATCTTTTCTTCTTTTGGGTGAGTCATGAGGTGAGTCATGAGTGTGGAAGGTTCTAGAAGAGGTGACTAGGTTAGTGACTCATTGTTTGCTTTAATGAGTTGATGAGGTGTATTAGTGACTCATTCTTTTGCATTAATGATTCTTGTTCTTGCTAAGATCTTTTTGTGAGAAGCTTTGCTTGTGGTCACCCCCCTTGCTCCTACACTCACCCCCCACCTCGCCGGGCCCTCCCCTCCTCTTCACACACTCACTTGGTTGAAAAGATTATGATAGATTTGTGTATGGAAATTTCATAGCTCCTTTTATTCCATCTCCCGATTCAAATGGCAACATCATTAATCGTTCGTCCATGGCTTTGGACAAAGTGAGACAAAGTGTTCTACTCATTCTCTACATCAATCTTGGTCATCTCTTTTGGCAAACTTGATGACCGAGTTGCCTCGGGTCAGAGGCGGGAGCCCGTTTAAAGATCCGATGACGTGGTGCCACCTGGACGAGCAGATCGGAGATCGACGAGATCGGAGCAGCCGCAACAGGAGCGTGGGATGATGGTTAAAGAACGAAGGACTCAGATCGTTCGGTATAACCTTTCTACCCTCTTTACAGTTTGTTAGTTTAGCGTTAATGGCAGATCCGGGTTATAGTATGCGATAGTGCCAGTTATAAAAGTTTTTTTTCCGCATTTGGCGTCAGATTGACAGCCGGGGCGCTACCGTAGACTTACATGGTATCAGAGCCTCGCCATTAAGCTTTACTAACTTGTTCTAACGCGTTTAAAATATCGATCGAACGGATTTTCGAAAACCGCAATTTCTATGTGTAAAGTTTCTGTCGATTTTAAAACTGGTCTAAAAATCATTTTGAGCATCTCAGAAAATCGAGCAGGCTTTTTAAAGAACACAGAAAAAAAAACGATCCACTGATTCGACCGTACGACCGCGGAACCGCCGCGCAAGCATGGCTTTGGCCGCAGATCCGCGGCCGTCTTGGTGCTTCAGTGGGTCAATTTTATTCTGGGGGGTCTACATGGAAAATAATGGTTTCTGGAATGGTTCTTTTGGGCCCAGTGTTTTTTACTGTACAGCAGATGTACGTAGGGCCCACTTCGGGAAATTTTGTCGATCGAAATTTAAACGTGTTAGTTTACAGTACTTACATTAAATCTCCGACCGGGAATGTCATTTGAGCGGTAAATTGCGTCTAATTGCTATAGTCCTTTTAGACGGATTTGCGAACGTGACATTCGCGTTGATGTTCTGTGTTGTGCTGTAATGTTGCGGATTTGTCGTGGTGGATAGCAGTGTGCAATGGTAGTGCGGTTTGGATTTATTTGTACATTTGATATTGCGGGGCAAGCGTCCAACATGTGGACTACCGTCACTGCCTGTTTGTATAATATTCTTTTGGGGCACGACCGGGTTGAGGTCGATGTACCCGTTGTACATATTTTTCATTTCTGTACTAGGTTTTGCCCCACTACGGAGTGCACGAATAGCCGGGTTCTGGAGGGCAACGGGTCCTCATCTCATGGCTTTGAGAGGCAGAGGGGCCTCACTCTAGAATTGGCAGACTATTCGCCGCACTCGTAGGGGGTACAGGTTGACCCAAGGAGGGGTGCTCAAGTCACCGGATTCCGTGAAGTGCAGGGTGGTCCATTCACTTTGCTGCAGGGGGTTGCCTCGCTTCAGGTTTTGGCGGGTAACTTGCCGCACCCGTAAGGGTCTAGGTTTCATTGCACAGGCTATCCACAAGACCAGGGGAACGTCGGGTTTCAGCAGCGGCTCTGTGAAACCCGGGGATCCCAGATTATCCGTATTATTCTGTGATGCTTATTACTTTTCTGTAATGTTGCATATTATCACGCCTGGAGCGATTATTGTATATTGGTATATATACTAGTAGATGTTGTATATGTTTTACACCCGCGTTAGTCCAGTCTCCGCTCTATCGTTAGTTAAGTAATCTAACGGGTGATGACGGGACCCAGTGACGAATGCGGATGGCATATACGTACATTTTATTTTCGTTCTTTTCTGGTGTGATTAATAGATGGGACTGCGTTGATTCTGATCAATGCAAAGGAAAAAAAAACCTGTTTGGATGTTGTTGGAACCGTTTTAAAAAGTGTTATTACAAAGACGTTTTCTTTTGTTTTGCATAGAGGTATTCAGTGGAATATCCTGCACCTCATTCGACGAGGCAAGGGCCGAGATCCCTTCACCGGGAGTGACCCCTTGGGCAAAAGTCTACATCAGGGTAATAACTTCACTATAGTCGATTACAAGTTGCTTTGCATCACGGTATTCAGTGGAATATCCTGCACCTCATTCCACGAGGAAAGAGCCGAGATCCCTTCACCGGGAGTGACCTCTTTAGCAAAGGTTTTCGCCACTATATTTTTATAAAAAGCTATCAGGTTCCTTCAACGAGATCAAGTTCATTACGTTAAAGGTTTTTCGCCAAAAACCAGCCGTAGCCCTCCGTCATTTCTTATGGATGGTCAGTAGTATTCAAGCTATGTTTGTTGGCTTTCGTCAAGGCATAGTGTTTGGTAGCTGCTGGGGTATTCATTTGTTGCATAGATAGATGAGTCGGTTTGGGACAGTCGTATTACCTTGTTGGCTTTCGTCAAGGGTATGTACGGGTGGGTTCGAATTAACAAGATAATGACGGGCAGAACTTGACATGTGACTTATGATTTGTTGGCTTTCGTCAAGGTCATATGAACATGGGGTAAAAATCATATCGGGAGTTTCTAAAGAAACTGAAACTTGCCAAGCATGCGCATACCTTCTGGAGTGTGATAACGTAAGTGGATTCCGTCACGTTATCATGCGATGAGAGTTGGATCCCGATTCCCACTGATGAGTTGGTTTACTCTTCGGGTGATCCCGATTGATTCTTCTTTCAGGTTTGGAGGAGAATTTGACAGTACAGTGGGAGGTTTCCGGATTAGATAAAGTGATAACCATTCTGATCTAGGTTAGAGTGCACGCAGAGTGTTTCTTTTCTCTCTCTCTTTGGCAGCGACCTTTGACCGACCCTAGACTATGACTCAGTGACCAAGTTGACCAAACCTTCTTAAAATACTGGCTTTTGGATTGTCTGAGTTCATAAGTCATTGCCACTCCTTCTTCTACCCTTTGCATTTCTCAGAACACCCCGTATTACTATAGACATCCACTTCCATTGGATAGATCCATCGTATGGTTATATACGAACTCGAAGGGATTTCTTCGAGGATGGATCAAGGTTCAGGAGAAATAGAATTGGTTTATTCAGTTGTCTTTTATTATCACCTTCTCTCAGGTTGCAAGGGCTTCTTGGTTTAGGAGAGTACACCTATTATACTTATTGGATAGTCTTCTTCCAAACCATAGGCAGGTGCCGAAAGGTAGGGAATGAAGAAAACCAATTAGCCTAAGTAGGGTGTACAGAAGGTAATATGTAAAGACAAAATAAAGGGATTAGAAAGAGGGAAAAGTAAATTGCGACTGCTATCATTCACGACCAAACCGCGTACTTCATTGCCACTCCTATTTCACCTTTAAAAGAATAAGGTATTATTCAGTTGTCTTTTATCATCACCTTCTCTCAAGATGTGAGTACCCCTAGGTTGAGGAGGGTACACCTATTATGCTTACTGGATAGTTTTCTTCCAAACCATAGGCTGGTGCCGAACGGTAGGGAAGGAAGAAAACCATTTAGCCTAACGATGGTGTACAGAAGGTAACGACTAAAGACAAATAAAGGGATTTGGAGAGATGACAAAGAAATATACGGTTAAAGTCATGAATTGGATTATGGAAGAGGCATTACTATGAATACCAGGATACCCCTACGAAACATTTTCATGTTTCAGTGCATTGTTAATGGAAAACTGTTTTCCCGATTAGATACTTACTCCAGGGTATGTATTTACTAGGTTTCATTCTCACATCTGTATGGTTTTACAGATGATGAGTGGGAGGAAGTTATTGGGAATTAGGTGTTCATCCTCATTATATCGCAATTCGTTGTAATTGGTGATATTTGAGGAAGTCGCCTGGGTTTTTGCCGGACGGCATGTATTTGGTTTTGAGTATCCGCTGTTGTGCACCAATTTCAAATTGATATATCTGTACGTTTATTTTTATAAAGTGAGATATAACTTTTTGATATTATGTCGATGACATTTACCTATATCAGTTGCCGATTGGGTAAGGAGCATTGAACAGCGGAGTAGTTTTTAACCATAAGTACAGTTTTCAACCTACGATGCACAGGTTTTGAGTTATTCAAACTCAACGGACTTATACAGAGTATTGTATGTTGTCCAGTGTCCATCAGGACAAAGGGGTGGTCCTCGTACTATGTTCTGTTTACTTATGACTTCTCTAGTATTTTAGACAAGTGTTTCGCAGAAATACAAGGTCTAAATTTTGAGAAGTTATGGGTATAAGAATAAAGTAGAGAACCGGGTGTCGCAAGTATCGGGATTCTTCAAAGAGATCGAAGATGTAGATACTTGTGATTGGTATTCAGATGATAGTAATGGTTTTGAGAAACTTGTTTCTCTTTCAGGTTACTCATAATTGGATGTATTCCTAAGTTGAGTAATGCTGATTAGCCTCTCTCTATTAAGTTGATATGCACTGGAGACAGCTGCATGATTAGAATCTGGTTCCAATTAAATAAGTGCCAAAGTTTCTATATTGGATATAGAATGGTTCATATCTTAACGATGTTAAGATACGGGGAGTTGTCCGGCTTATGCTTAAAACCAGACTCTGGATAACTCAGGGCACGTTTCTGTAATGGCAGTTTGTGGGTTGACCTGGGCTATGTCGAGGGTTGACTTTCTACCATTTGGAAGATCAATAGTAATATTGTTCTTGACTCACCACAGTTTTAGTAAAATGGATTTTTTCAGAAAACAGTAGTGGGAGTATGGTAGAATTGGAAGTAATTCCAGAACCGCAAACGATTACGGAAAATTTAATAGGACCTATAGATTCAATCAGGTTTGACATTCTAATAGCCACTCCGCAGATATGGTGGGTAACCTCAGACACCCGAGAGGTACTCCGGTAGCCTCAAGGACGGTGACAGGGAGGTTCTTGTTTACCCAGACTTGACACTACTGTTGTTTCAGGCTATGAAACCCGGCAGGAGGATAAGTATAGCATCGTTCTAAACTAGTTTTAGAAGTGCACGTATATATTATTCTGCCAGAGGGTTGTTGTGGTCAGTGGGAGCAGCGGAAGCATAGTGGGCAAGTAGCTTATGTCTATTTATAGACTTGAGCAGTTATAGCGGAGATAGATCATCTAATTTTGATGTGACAGTCATGGGTTTGACTTCATCAGAATAGGGGATGGATCTGTTAAGAAGGTAGTAGGGTGTGATGTCCTGGTATTTGGATGTCATACACAGAGTAGGAAGTAAAATTCCTATACTACGATCGGTTGTACTGTGGTCGTCACACGGTTATTTCTCCAGACAGGATATGGATATAATATCAGACATTCTGGTTTCTATATCTATGGTTTTAGATCTAGATTTGGGTAGTTTCCCAATGTGGGTACTTTGACAGTATTCTAATGGTTTTTAGAATAGATGACTTCTGGCATGGTGGTGTACCTGCAGGTGATGGAGTCACCCTCTCTAAAGGTGTCTTACAGACTAAAGGGGAGAGGGATGCGCATGATTGGCAGATCACTTGCTTAGGCAATTGAGTCAATCATGAGATGTCAAGTACCACACCAGATGTTTTTTGCACTAGATGCAATAAGTTTGTATTAATCCAATCCTGGAGAAACAAAAGGAAGCGGTTTTAGAACATAAGTTAATGTTCTACGGATTTGATGACGGCAGCCTCCTTCGGAGACGGTTATCATTCCAGGCTTCAAAGGTGACATGGATGACAGAGAGATTGTCAGAGTTATAGTTTTCCCTTTGAAGAAGGGGGTAGTATTATGGACAGGTGGTCCAAGAGGATACTGTGGGAGGCATGGTGCTAGATACTGATTACGTTCAGTTATCGATACAGTCTAAGAAGTTTGGATTTGGAGTTCATTTATGACCTAGGTCCCATCAGATATCCAGACATATTCTAAGACAGGTATTACTCGATTCGGGAGATGGCTTTCTCCGCGAACTTGAGATTAAGAGAGACATAGAAAGAAACATCACGGAGGATCCACTTACTGAGGTTATTTCTCGAACATAATAGTTTTACGAACGGGCTTTATGAAACTGATTAGTAGAGGAGTTGGATGTTCGGTATCACACGGGCTGTGAATATGCGACATCGCAATAATTAGCCTTAAGTGCAAGTGGGAGATTGTAGGATATAGTGCCCACAAAGTCAATTATTGGATCGCAGGTACGTGATTGAAATGATTGAGGAGGACCTATGCCGGTAGCACAGTCTTACTCGAGATGATAGTATGCTATCTGGTTTGCCTTTATCAGTCGTGTATAGGTTCAGGTGACTGATCACGATTACACGTTGATAGAGCCCTTAGGATCTTGCTTGACTACCAATAGTATGATGGCGATCATATACGTGAGAGTTGGGTAGTCTATAAGCACATCCTTAATAGTGGTCCCTAGTCGTGGGAGTACCGAGACAGGGCATCGATACTCCGGAGTAGACTAGTGCATACAGTCGAGACCCCGACGAAGGGCGGTGGCCGGTCTCACAAGCCACTGGTGTCAGTTGGATCACCTAAGATGTATACAGGTGCTCATTGGGTTATGAGTACACCGGACAGGACTCGCCGGGAACCTGCTAGTTGGTATTATACATATCGTCAGATAGCAGTTCCCTGGTGACATGTGTACAGGTTAGTTCATCGACCTGAGGTCGTCATTTGTCTCGTGTGAGTTCCCACTGTGCTTTGATTTCTACCCTCCCACTGCTCAAAGGAGTCGTGCAAACAGGTAGTTTTTGGGTACAGTCCTGAGCCACATGGAGGCACGTGAGCGGATCGGCAGGGGATTCGTCTATCCCGGTATTGAGGGTGGAGATCACGCTGTGTCTAGGAAAGCCATTACACCAAGTCCTTGGCGAAGGCAGGTGAGAATTACTGGTAGGTACTCCGGTAGTTTCTTAGGGTGTTCAGGGCTTGTCTCCGACACGACTTATACCGCTTTTGGGGGTTTGACGTTACCAGCCCGTAGGCCCGATATGCGATACTCATAGACGAACGGACCGGACTGTATATACATTGTCACTTTTAGGATCAGTAGGGTTTCGGGATGAGTTCGCTCATCGGCTCCCTTGAGGTCAGTACATGGGCAGCCGTTACGCACAGCTAGTGCCGCTGACGGCTTATGGTTAAACCCACTGCCAGGGTACTGACGAGTCATTAGAGTCCCCCACAGATAGTTTCCCAAGTTCGGGCGAAACGTTGTAGAGGTCGTATGGTTTTATGGCAGGGTTCGGAAAATGCACGTGCGTTTACGCACGTGTTATATTTCGGGCAGATAATACTGGTGGGCTTTGGTTTAAGCCGGATCCGAGTATTATACTGTGTAGATATAATATCTTTGTCTCAGTTGCATTTGTATTCGGTCGTAATACAAATGCGGGTATATTTATACTGTTACGGGGTTATCCTGAAATTCGTTTCGGGATCGCTTTTGGAAGTTGCCAGTTTCCAGTTTTCTATCGGCCGTATTTAAACATTCGGTTTAATGCGGATTTATCTTTTCTTCTTTTGGGTGAGTCATGAGGTGAGTCATGAGTGTGGAAGGTTCTAGAAGAGGTGACTAGGTTAGTGACTCATTGTTTGCTTTAATGAGTTGATGAGGTGTATTAGTGACTCATTCTTTTGCATTAATGATTCTTGTTCTTGCTAAGATCTTTTTGTGAGAAGCTTTGCTTGTGGTCACCCCCCTTGCTCCTACACTCACCCCCCCCCCCCACCTCTCTATATGTGGCCGACCCCTCCCCTCCTCTTCACACACTCACTTGGTTGAAAAGATTATGATAGATTTGTGTATAAAAATTTCATAGCTCCTTTTATTCCATCTCCCGATTCAAATGGCAACATTATTAACCGTTCGTCCATGGCTTTAGACGAAGTGAGACAAAGTGTTCTACTCATTCTCTGCATCAATCTTGGTCATCTCTTTTGGCAAACTTGATGACCGAGTTGCCTCGGGTCAGCGGCGGGAGCCCGTTTAAAGATCCGATGACGTGGTGCCACCTGGACGAGCAGATCGGAGATCGACAAGATCGGAGCAGTCGCAACAGGAGCGTGGGATGATGGTTAAAGAACGAAGGACTCGGATCGTTCGGTATAACCTTTCTACCCTCTTTATAGTTTATTAGTTTAGCGTTAATGGCAGATCCGGGTTATAGTATACGATAGCGCCAGTTATAAAAGTTTTTGTTCCGCATTTGGCGTCAGATTGGCGGCCGGGGCGCTACCGTAGACTTACAGTTTTGAACGTGGTCCGATACGCCCAGAGAGCTTCATGCAGTCTCTCGTGCCAGTCCTTTTTATTTCTGGACATTGTCTTCTTTATGATCTTCGTCAAGGTTTTATTGAAAGCCTCAGCTAGACCGTTAGCTCGGGGATTGTA
Organism: Agapanthus africanus; assembly: GCA_030015575.1. Classification (NCBI taxonomy): domain Eukaryota; kingdom Viridiplantae; phylum Streptophyta; class Magnoliopsida; order Asparagales; family Amaryllidaceae; genus Agapanthus; species Agapanthus africanus. Next base: position 54,879,814 of record JASDDO010000004.1, read on the forward strand.
GACCGAAGAGTATCTCCAATCTATACTATGATGATGTGCGAAGCGACTGATTTTGTGACTTCTATAGGCTGGCCCGTTATCGGAGATAATCCGTCGCGGAGTGCCGAACCGGTAGATGATGTGTGTCTTGAAGAAATGGAGGATATTCTCCGTCTTCACTTCTCTTAGCGGTACTGCTTCTGCCCACTTGGAGAAGTAATCGGTTGTTTCTAGTATGAACCGATGTCCTTTGGATGATGATGGCTCGATGGGCCCGATTACATCGGTTCCCCACATTTCGAATGGCCAGCTAGCCACCATTGGATGTAGCGGGTTTGGATGCTGATGGATGAAATCCCCGTGAATTTAGCACGAGTGGCATTGTTTCGCGTATTCGAAACAATCCTGAATCAACGTGGGCCAGTAATAGCCCATCCTTTTGATCTTCAGCTTCATCTTTGGGCCAGCTTGATGAGAACTGCAGAGTCCGTCATGGGTTTCTTGGATGACTTTCCTTGCTTCTTCTGGTCCCAGGCATCTCAGCCATAGAGAGTCGAATGATCTCTTATACAGAGTATCATTGACGAAGGCGAAAGACAGAGCTCGTTTCATGAGCTGATGTCTTGAGGATGTATCTTCAGGTGTTCGACGGGATTTGAAGTAGTCTATAAATACTTCTCTCCAATCCTTAACCTTTTCCTGATCCTCTGTTTGTAAGGCTATTCCCTTGGTCGCTTCCTTTTCTTCAGACGACTCCGGAGATATTTCTGCTGGCGCAAGAACCCGATGGCTTTGCACAACGATCCTCGCATCATCGAGGTTTTCGTCAGCCAATTCTTTAGTGAGTTTGCTAACGCATCCGCCTTGATATTCTCCGCACACGGTATGCTTTCCAGAATGTAGAAAGGAATTTGAGTCAGCGGTTGTTGCACTCTCTCGCCGTACTTCACCAACTCTGGCTTGCACGTTTGATAGTCGCCATTTATTTGGCTAACGACCAGTTGGGAGTCTCCGTATATAAAGAGGTTTTCGATTCCCATGTCGACAGCGATCTCAAGACCTGCTATCAAAGCTTCATATTCGGCTTCATTGTTTGTCCTCGGCTTTGATAAGGATAAGGTGAAGCGCATTATCCCTCCTTGTGGAGTTACGAAGATAAGGCCCACCCTAGATTTGATTATGGGGGAGCTGTGCTTTCGCTTCTTCATGGAAGATGCCCCATCGAAGTAGAGTTCACATTGGGTATCACTCTCTCCTTTCTCCCCGTCGATCGTGTCGAACGCGTGCTCGTCTGGCAATTCGCAATTCAGGGGTGAATCGGCAGGTACCGGATGTTCAGCGAGGAAGTCGGCGATGGCTGGCCTTCACTGCTTTGAAGGGTCTGTATGTCACCGAGAACTCTATCAAGAGTAGGTCCTATTTAGTGAGTCGTCCCGTTAATATGGCCTTTGACATCAAATATTTAAGAGGATCCACCTTTGATATGAGATGGATCTCATGCGCCAAAGCATAGTGTCTGAGCTTCGTTATCGCGAAGATTAACGCCAGGCGGTGTTTTTCGATGGGGGGGTACTTGTTTTCTGCCCCCAGGAGAACTCGACTCAAATAGTAGAGGGATCTCTCCTTCCCTTGGTGATTTTCCTGTGCCCACAACGCACCTAAAGAACCTTCCAAGACGGTTGTGTACAGGTTGAGAGGCTTTCCCTTGACCGGAGCGGTTAGTACCGGCGGATTCTGCAGGTATTGCTTAATTTCGTCCAGTGCGCTTTGGCATTTGCGATCCCAGACGAACGGGGTCCTTTTCTTCATCAGGTGACTGTAAGGGCGGCATTTGCCGGAGAGGTTAGCTATGAACCATCGGATGTACGCGAGCTTTCCTTGGAGAGACCGCAGTTGCTTAAGAGTCCTTGGCGGAGGCATCTCCATAATCGCCTTGATCTTTGACGGGTCTATCTCGACGCCTCGATGTCGGACGACGAATCCTAGGAACTTGCCCGAGGAAACTCCGAACGCGCATTTGAGAGGGTTCATCTTCAGGTTGTATCTCCGAAGAAGTTGGAACACTATCTTCAGATGCTCCCAATGTTCCTTGTACGATTTGCTTTTAATCACGAGGTCGTCGATATAGCATTCGACGATTTCATGTATGAGGTCATCGAAAATCTTCGTCATGGCCCTCTGATAGGTGGCGCCGGCGTTCTTCAGACCAAAAGACATCACTTTGTAGCAGAATATGCTCAGTGGGGTCCGGAAAGCGGTATGCTTCTGGTCCTTGGGATGCATCTTTATTTGATTGTACCCTGATGAGCCTTCCATGAAGGAGAAGACTTCGTGAGTAGACGTGTTGTCTATCATCAGCTCGGTAACCGGTACGGGAAAGTCATCTTTCGGGCAAGCTTTGTTGAGATCCCGAAAGTCCATACAGATGGGCACTGTCCCATTTTTCTTCATCACTGGGACGATGTTGGCAATCCAGTCGGGGTATTGGACTTCTTGGATGAAACCAGAGTCGATTAGCTTCTTGACCTCGGCGTTGATGCTCATCTAAAGTTCGAGCCGCATTCTTCTTGGTGCCTGCTTGACTGATTTGACATCCGGAGATATTGCCAATTTGTGGACGGCTATCTCTGGATCTAAAGTTCTACTCTTACCATATACGTGGCTTTCGGTACATGCTTCTGTGGCGGGGCTACCCTGCAGCTGTTGGATAAAGCGAACCTGCCGAGTTGGTATTGGTCTTCGACCCAGTTCTTGAATGTGAAGCAATCTTCGAGAGGATGTCCTATCACTCGGTGATAGGAGCAATAATCCGGGTGAGAGACCTCGTCTGCTTGTTCGGGGTGTTTGGACTCCAGGAGCGTAATCATTTGATGTTTCATGACAAGACCGAATATTTTCCTTGTCTTGTCTTGGGGAAAACAATATGCTCGACCCATCTTCTTTATAAGAGACGAGTCCCGGCTGCTCAATTCTCGATCGGGTGGCTTCTTGGACCCGCTTCGCTGTTGCCGAACATTTTTTCCGTTCTTTAGTTTGTTCTTGCCTCCACGTCGAGTCTTTCATATGACGGGCTGGCGACGAAGGGCATCGTATTCTCCGTAGCCTGCTGAAGGAGGCGCTGCGTCCTGGCTTTCTCGTAAATGGCCATTTCGCGGTTGTGGTCATCCCGGACCTTTTGACTCGCTTTCCTTATTAGCTTGTCCATCTGTTCTTCAAACGACGGACTTGGCATTTTCAAAGCAGGATTTCATTTTGGTTCAACTGCCGTGTCTTCTAACAGAGCATCTCCTTCTTCATCGAAGTCATGTATATCGTAGCAACCATGGAATCGTTCTCGTTTCTTGGATTGAACATATCCAAGCCCGATCGTTTCCATTCTCTCGTTGGGCAATTTTCGCTGAGTTCCGGGGACGTTCCAGATCCTGTTGTAGAATTGGGCCTGTCGCGCGGTTTGTCTGAAAGGTACGCCTTGGCGCCTCAACAGCCTTTTTAATCCTTCCGTGTAGTATCTGGACAGACGGATGGGCTGGAGCCTGTCAAGCGCAGAATTGGCACCATGCCAGATTTCTTTCTCCACTTTGGTTTCCGCGGATCGATAGAAGAGGATCGACTTTCATCTTTTCGCCTGGGAGGAACATAGAGCGTTTGCAGTTCTTGCACACTATAGGTATCAAGTGTGTCGAGCTCTTTGTAGTGTTGCCGCAGAACCATAGCGATTTGCAAACTTCGTTTGTCGCCTGGCACGGCTTGTATGGATGGTCGAACATAAAATACTGCATTGACCTCATCTTCAGAGTTGCTGTCGAAGATCAACATAGGGGTAGACGGTCCGGACTTGTTGTATTGGGGCGGCCCCGAATAGACTATTTCTTCTTCGTCCTTGGTATCACTTCCGAAGACTGGAATAGTGGTGATAGCTTTTTGCTTGTCCTCCGGTTTATGGTATCTTTCCGTGTCTTCGAAGTCCGGTAAGAAGTACTTTACATCTTTGTACTTTCGGACTTCATTCACGGAGAATGGGTTCGGCTCCCCTGTTACGGTATACTCGAGACCATCCTTGAAATACTTCATACAATGATGTTGTGTAGAAGGGATGATGTTGTACTCGTGTAACCAAGGCCTGCCGAGCAAAGCGTTGTAATAAGTCTTGGCATCAATGACGTGAAACTTGATGTCAGTGACGAGCAGCCCAAAGCATAACATTAGTATCATAGACCCGAGCGTCCATGATGACTGGGAGTCAAACCCAGAGATGGTGATTTTATCCCGAGCGAGGTGCTGAACGCTCATGCAAATCTCTTTCGGCACTCTTACATTGAGAAGGTTGACGGAGGACCCATTGTCGATCAGGATTTTGCCTATCTTGATGTCATGACAGTATCCGGTGACATACAGGGGACGGTTGTGTTCGCACGTCCTGAGGAGGAGGTCTTCATCACTGAAAGTGATGTCAGCCGTGCGCACTTTTTCCAACTCATCCTTCATCTTTTCTTCGGCAAGGAAACCTTGAAACTGTCTGGGGTCTTGTAGTGCCTTGATCAGAGAATCTCTCGCCTCTTTAGATAGCAGAAGGGCATCGAGAATGCTTAGTTGCGAGGGTATCTTTCTCAGATGTGCCAGAACGTTGTAATCCACCTTGTTTTTCTTGGGCGGGTCCTTGGCTGTCGGCTCTTTGACGACTTGATCATTGAGGGCGATATCTTCAGGGACTTTTTCTTTCCTCTTATCTTTTTTGTTCGCGCCCTTGTTTGTGGGCCCAAGATTCTTTTCCGGTAATGTGTGATTACGCAGCTGAATGTTCTCGCAGGTCTTTATCTCCTCTGTTTCGGAGATGGATTCCTTGAAGAGAAGGCCGAGGGCTATTTCTTCGTGAGAGTCTCTCCTGAAGGTGAGAACCTGCGATCCCTTGCTATCAACCATGTGACAATTGCCGGAAGTTCCTTTACGCTCATCTGTCATGCTTCTTTGCTTCCGACGAGTCTTACGCTTCAATCGCCTGACGTGTTGTCGGTAGGCAACATATCCTTGCCACCAGTTTTTAAAGGCGTTGCACTCTTCGGTAGAGTGCGTAATCCTTTGATGGTATAAGCAATAGCTAGGATGTGCATTCGCTTCGTCGAGGTGTATCCCGTCAGGAGTGTCTCCTTTGGAGGATGGCAGCTTCATTCCCATTGACAGGGATTTAGCGAACCGTTTCCTCATTTTAAACCTGCCTTTATCTGCCGTAGGCATGCCTCGATCTAGTTGGAGTGTTTCAACCCTCCCCCCTAGCCGCCGACGTTTAGCTTTTTCCAATATGGTCGTTTCGCACTCTCGATCAGCTTTGCTCTTCTGATAGACCTCGTTCAGCAACATGTCAATCATCTCGTCTGACGGTTCCAGGAGTTCTGGTTCAGGATCTGCCCCCAATTTCTCTGCGTCAGGAGCTTCTTCACCATCTATTGACGAGTGAAAGATCATGTGGCAGCTTGCCATGTAATCCGCAGGTTCATCTGACGAGTCATATTTGTCATCATTGTCATCATCTCCGTCCTCAAGGATGTGATTGAGAAACTCTTGGAGTGTGACCGGGATTCGCGCGTTCTGGTTATATTCTTCCAGCGCGTCAATATGTCTTTGTAGGTCCGTGCGCTTGTCATCAGGCTTCACGGGCTTTTTGGTCTTCTTCTTCTTCTTTGAAGACTTTGACGGCTTGGTATGGGCGCTTTGCTATCACCACCAATTTTTGGCGTCGGGCGCGGTTTCAGCATTCCCTCGATGACCTCGGGTTCCAGCGGACTTTTCCGTCTGATCGCCGGGCATGTTTAGAGATCCTTCGGCATTCGTTTTGTTTTGGACGAAAGAGCGACCTCCCATGGAGCTTCTTCTATAAGTGAGCATGATGCCCCGGTGTGTCCACCTTTTTAAGAGCGTACGGCTGGGGCGAGCTTACTTTCCAATTCTCGGACAGCGCGAATTTGCGCTGTTGGTATTGGTCCTCAATCCAGCCTTTGAAGACGAAGAAGTCTTCGCTTGGATGGCCTACTACTCGGTGATAGGGACAATAATTGGGATTGTTGACATCACCGAGCTGCAATGGACATCTTGGATCCGGCAGATTGATGAGCCTGTTGCGTATCGCCAGTTTGAATAGTCTCTTTGTTTTCTCTCATGGAAACGAATAAGGACGTCTGAACTTTTCGTCGAGAAATCGCCGCCTGTCGTTTTTGGCGATCGGCTGATTTTGGACCAGTCGGTTGTTGCTGAGCATTGGCAACGAAGGTCGCTTTCCCTTTTCCCTTTTCATTCCGTGGCTCCGACTTCGAAGAGGAAGGCTTATGGCCCATCTGATCCATTTGGGCCAGCTTGTCAATCACGGCCTGGAAGGTGGTCGGCTTGAAAAACATCATGAACAGGGATATGGTCGCCTGCGGATCAAGGGTACCCACGAACATGTCTACTGCAGGAGCTTCTTCTATGCGCTACTCGCACTTCGACCATAGGTTCCGCCACCGTTTCGCATACTGAACCTATGTTTCGCCTGGCTTCACCCTGGCATTGATCAACGCCGTGATTGGGGTGCGTTCGCTAGCGCTTGCGAAATGCTGGGTGAATAGTAATTCCATATCCGTAAAAGTTTTGACGGAGTTGTTCAGCAGCTCCGAATACCATTCAAAGTCCGTTTCCGCCAAGCTGCCGAAAAATTGGCGAAGTAACAATTTATCGTCACCTCCGGTATTGCCGCAGAGAACCCTGAACTAAGTGACATGTTGATAGGGATTGCCTATCCTCTTATACACATGGAACTTAGGAATCGTGTATCCTGGCGGGTACTTGATCTGATCGTACCATCCTGGATATGGTCACCTTGTTCTGACGACTTGGCCGGTAGCTTCATTCGCTTGATGAGCTTGTATCTGTTGAGCTATATAATCATCGAGCGTAGCTTTCGAGATGGTCTCTTCCTTGGCCGCTGAACGGGCCGGAAGAGGGTGCGATGTCTCCCCTCTGTCATCTTCAAGGATAATCGGGGGATCTTCGGCTGGAGGGTCCGGTTGTATCATCATCCCGGCCATATCTTGGAATAAAAGCTCCATTTGTTTTATGTTGGCCGCTTGTTCCGCAGCCTCTTTGTCCTTCTTATCAAGCATTCTCCGAAGGAATTCGGCATCAGTTTCCTGCTCATGACACTGCTCCGAAGATGTCTCCGGGCCTGCTTTTGGTCCAATGAGTGCAGCCATGGCTGTCAGCATTTCTTGGAGCTTTTGTTGTTGTTGCTCCTGAGCCTTAGTTACTGAACGGGTGAGCGGTTGGTGACCCGTAGAAGCACGGCTTTTCTCTTTTCTGGAAGCCATATAAACAGTATGCACCACCATGCCCCCAGACTTGGGGCGTTTGGGTTCAGTGCCCTTACGATTCGTTGCGGACACGGGGATTTTCTCCGGCCTTCTCCTTTTTGGGGCGGTTGAAGTTGAGGGGGCCGTTGTAGCGTGCACCCGAGTAGATGACACCTTCTGTGGTATGATAAGGTGGTCCTTCTCTTGCCAAATTTTCTTTGGTCGGCGGGGGTAGTCTTGATCAATTACGAAGTCTTGGACCTATCGCCAGACCTTACGAATTTTAGAGGACAGATGCTGAGGGGGTTGCTCCAGCTTTGCCTTTGTAGCGCTCTCCATAGGTGGAGGAGATCTCTTCACCACAGCAGTTGGAGAATTTTTGCGTACCCTCCTTAATGGTTCAAAGTTGTTCCCGGTTGGAACAGCAACATCAACTTCCACCGTTGGAGCCGGCAGAGTCAATCCAGAAGGGGAATTGCCCCCAGCCTTTCTCAATCGGCGCCAGTGGCGACATCGAGCGTGTCTTGTAGATGGTATCTGCTCAGTTATGGGCGTGACCTCATCATGCCCCCCGTTCTGGTGAAGGATTGTTGTCGGTGCGAGCCTCTTGAAAACTGACGTCCGTTGAGATGGGATGGCCAGCCTGTCAAAGGCAGACTTTCGAGCAAGGGGAGTAGTCTCGGTGACTTCACCTGGAACAGGAGTTGGAGTTGGAGCGGACAGTCTAGCGAAGACCTTCCCCTTAGTAGGAGAAGCCGCTTTGGCGACTTCAGGAGCAAGAATGGCTATCCGTTTTGGGATAACCCCTTCAGGTATCGCAGGCTTCTTCATAGGCTCACTTGAGCTCTGGCCTAGCCTGTTGAAGACCGAGGCGTTGGATTTGGGCGACCCGTTGAGAGGGGCCATGGTAGTCGTAAGCCGATCAAAGACCGACTTCTTCGGAGCTTCTTGAGACGGCAGTAGGGCGTTGAAGCTCATTGGTGGGAGCATGGTCCCAAAGAACATCCCAGTGGTGGCTTGCGTCACCTGTTCCACCGGCATCTTGAAAACGGAGGCCGCTTGAGGCCCGTAGGTCACTCCTCTAGTAAGGATGGAGTGGGAGTTGTTGCAATTGTTGCAGTTTGTGCAGTTGAAAGCTATTGATCTTCCGTTTTCTGCACGGAGCAAGACACCAAATCTTAGTACCTCGAATCCAAGGGCAACCATAGCAAACCGCGGTTCGTTCACGACACACGACACACGAAGTGTGGAGTGGAAAGAGGAAAAGGTCCCACCGGGCGTGCCAAAATCTGTTCGCCGCCGAAAGACGCGACCGGGACGTTGGGACATCCGGACCTGAATTTTGGGGGCAGATGCTATTTGGTTTTATCCGTCCACCTCTCCGAAGATGCCAAGTTGATTTATGGCACCATGTATCGAAGGTTTAGACGGATGCAGCCGATGTAGCTGACTTCGTCAGATTCCCCCTCATTATGAAGGGTTTTTTTATTGTGGGGACGCTCTTCCCTGCAGGCGCAAGTCCCTGCAGTTAATTACGCTAGCGCATCGCGGTAACCACTTTCCCCTTCTCCAGATGGTCATTTCGTGTCATGTGTGTTTGTTTTGTTTTTGGTTGCCCGTGTATTGTATACGGAGACTAATTTATGTTGTCGCCTGTAGGACGTGGATTAGTCCAAATCCGTATTCTCTTAGATTTGGGTTTGGGTTCAGTTTAAGGATCGTTTCAGACTAAGATCAACTTAAACGTTTGTTGAGGATACGTTAGTCTAATTTTTAGACTAAGATCTACTCAACGGGATCATTCAGATCCAACAAAAGAGCATTTTGGCTCTATAGTTTAGAGATATTACGGTCCATAAGTTTAAGGACAACATAGTCCGTGGTAGTTTAGAGACATCATAGTCTGTAAAGTTTAAGGACGTCATAGTCCATGAGTTTAAGGACCCCACATTCCCTAAAGTTTAAGGACATCTAGTCCATAGGTTTAAGGACCCCACAGTCCATAAAATTTAAGGACATCATAGTCCATGAGTTTAAGGACCTCACAGTCCATGAAGTTTAAGGACATCATAGTCCATGAGTTTAAGGACCCCACAGTCCGTGAAGTTTAAGTACATCATAGTCCATGAGTTTAAGGACCTCACAGTCCATGGAATGTCTGGTTGTCGGGACCCGTCACCTCTCTGAAGACGTTGAAGAATTACAACGACATATATCAAAGGAGTGAAGAGACGTACCCTTGAACCAATATTAGTTGAGGGATCTGTAGTCCAGTTTAGGACTAAGATCAAAGATTTATGAGCATATGGGCTCAATTAATCTGAATTAGGGATTTATGGCCAACTTGGGCTCGGCCCATTCAGTTAAAATGTTGGATATTTAATTGGGCTTAGTCCCTTTTTATTTAATAATGCTGAGCATTGATTTGGGTCCTGACACCTTTTTTGTCTTTTATTGAATGTTGAGCATTCATTATGGCTCTGGGCCTTATTTAAAGAACACTTTGTGTTCTCCTAGCGCACACGTGAGGAGCACATGGCGTGCTTGGCGATGAGCGTCAGATTTAAAGCGCTAAGGCGCTTTCTGTGAGATGGCGCACATGTGAGGAGCACGTGACGCGCTTGACGCTGAGCGCTAGACAATGAGCGCAGAGCGCTTCCTGTGAGGTAGCGCACACGTGAGGAGCACGTGGCGTGCTTGGCGCTGATCGCCAGATAATGAATGCAGAGCGCTTCTTATGAAGTAGCTCACACATGAGAAGCAAGTGGCGTGCTTGGAGCTGAGCGCCAGACAGTGAGCACTGAGGTGCTTCTTCTGAAGTAGCGCACACGTGAGGAGCACGTGGCATGCTTGGCGCTAGTCATCAGATTTGGAGCGCTAAGGCGCTCCTTATGAAGTAGCGCACACGTGAGGAGCACGTGGCGCGCTTGGCGCTGAGCGCCAGTCAATGAGCGCATAGCGCTCTTGATCAATTTTATGCTCTGAGAATTAAGTTCTCGTTCATAGGAGGCTTTGTCTCATAGATCTAAGAACTGGATTCTTATTTTTATAGGAGATGTTATAATCTCTTCTATTTTCTTTTGTGAAGACTTTGTCTTTGTAGATCTGTAATCTGAAGGGAATTGAATTTTTCTCCCCCTTTTTTTATGATGAGATGCTAAGATCTCTTTTATTAGATAAAATACTTCTGTCTTTATAAATCTATGATCAGAAGAAGAACTATGTTCTTCTTCCTCTATGAGATGTTTCTTATCTCTCTGTTTTTACCTTGAAGAAAGTTTCTTCTCAGAGCTTTCTCTTCTCTTTGAAATTTCTCAAAGTTTGCGGGGGGTTCCTCTCTGCGAGACTTGAAGTCTTGGTTCCTTTTTATAGGGGAGGCTGATTTGTTGAATCAGTTGAAGAGATCTTTTCTCTAATTGATTTGGGGATATTTCCCACCGTTGGATCTTTGATCCTAGGGTTTCTGTTTAACAGAAGACAATCTTCTTGTTTTTTAATAAGATTGGGAAATATCTTCCCATACAGAATTTATTCTGTATCTTGGTGATTTTTAATCACCATTGGATCATTGATCCAACGGTGCTCTTATTTACAGAGCACAATCTTTCTTGTTTGGAAAGATTCTGAGGAGTATTTCCTTGAAAGAATTTTATTCTGGTAATTTGATGCTTTATCATCTTCGTTGGATCTTTGATCCAACAGTGGAGAACATTTAGTTCTAGCGCTTGGCGCTCTTGTGCTTTGCACGTGAGCACTGGCGCTCTTGGCGCGAGCGCACTCGTGCTTTGCACGTGAGCGCTGCTTCAGAGCGTTGGCACTCTTGGCGCTAACGCACTCATCCTTTGCACGTGAGCGCTGCTTGCTTGCGCTCTTAGCGCTGGCGCTTTTATGAAGCGCTGCTTTATTTCAAATTTCAAAATTTGAACAGAGGTTTTCTCTGATTGGGGGAAATAGTCAGTCCAAGTGTGAGCGTCAATCACACATGAGTATCCGCAACCCAAGGGTAGGGCCCCAGGGGCAAGGGAACACGGGCCCGAATCACGCATGATAATAATCAATAACACCATCCATACAACTCCCAAAATCACGGTATATGCCGGCAATGGGACTCCCGAGATTCCGTTGAACTCATACTCAAACTACCCCGCACCCCGTGGTCTACATCAAATACCAACCCTAAATCCAAATACTAGTTGGTCCATGACAAGTCTACGCGAGAACTGGAGACGGGATCTCCATCAAGCATGTCTCGACTGGTACCCAAGATAAATGGACAGCGTTTGACGCCTTACCTATGACACTAATATAAGTGCTCCATAACCGTCACATTTCAGTTATAGTTACACTTATATATGTCCCATAGACGTTGACTGTAACACCCGAGTTCATTTATACCAATTCAAGTTTCCGTATTTACGTATCCATGGTCTATTCTTGATTTAGCGTGTTTGGGTGCGAATGGTATTTTACATATTACTTTGCTTTCGACCCGACCCGCTTGCTTGAACCTGTTTAACTCTTATTTATATATTACCTTGACTTGTTGCATGGACTAGTGCATCTCATATTTTAGTATATACTGGTATTTTATCTTGTATCGCAGCTTTTGCATATAAAAATTTAAATCATGCAAAATAAATTAAAATTGCATGACATGGCCTGCATGATACCCCTAACCCTATGGTAGCGTCCTTGCATCGTGTTCTCGTCCCGTTCAGTGAAACGGACGGGTTTGGACGGCTACGCGCACGTACGTGCGTCCGTTCTTGGGGGTATGCATTTCTATTACATAATCCTTCATTTGAATTTTTGGAACTTACTAATAATTTTCATATTTCAAATCCAAACTTTTGGACCCGACCAGGGCGTTTTTCTGAATTATTTTATATCCCGCCAAATTCTAACTATTTTAAATATCTTAAAATCCTTTTTAATATTTTTAACAGCATACGAAGATTTTGTACAGCAAACAAAATTATTTTAAACTGTTAAAATCTTTTTAAAACTTTTTCCTAAAACCCTTCCCCAGCTCTTCTCTTCCTTCCTCTGGTCCCACCGCGAGCCAATCAGAAATTCCTTTCCCTTGCGCTGGGCCCACAATTCTCCTTCTCTCTCTTTTCCTTTCTCATTCTCTCTCTCTCCCCGCGCTCAGTCTCTCTCTCTCCTCACTAACAAACAAATCTCTTTCTCCTAACTGTTCATCATACTCTCTCTTTCTCCTCTCGATCCCGCTTTCTCTCTCCTCTCTCTCTCTTCTCGCATCTCTCTCTCCCCTTTCCCTATCTCTCTTTCCCTCTCTCATCATCTTCTCCTTTAAACTTTCTTCTCTTCACCGTGAGAACCCCATCGAAACCCCAGCCACCTCCACCGTCGCCGTCGCCACCATCACCTCACTCCGCGACCACCATCTCCGCCACCCTTCTCTCCTCTCTCTAACCCCACGAAGACAACCAACTTGACCGCTGCAAACCCAGCCCATGCACCCATCACTGGCGACCCGCCGTCGCCACCGCCCTCGTCGCAACACCTCGTCGATCTCACCCCAACGTCGCCAGAATCACCATTCACCACCATCTTCTCACTCTCCCTCTTCCTCTTCTCCACTTCGAACCACGACCCTGCAACCCCAGAAACCTTCGCCAAGCCCTCGTCGGCGACCTCACCCCGATCACCTCAACCTCACCTCGTCGTCAACTTCACTCCGACCTCATCACTTTACCGTCTCCTTATTCTCAATCCTCGAGCCCTGCAACTCTAGACCCCCGATCACCCATCTCTGCAAACCCCCGACAACCCCCGGCAACCCAACTGCAGAAATCCAATCTCATCGCCGGAGACATCTTCGTCTCTCCCGTCTAGTATCTATCCACAATCACCAAAGTCTCAGGCTTCTACTTCATTCTTCTTCTTCTCCTTTTCTCTTCTTTTCTTCTTTCTTAATCTTGTACTTTTTCCGGTGATCGCCGGAAACCCATCATCATCGTCTTCGTTTCCCTTGCCTCGCCTCTGTCCCCTATACCAACCACAGAACAGCCACAACCTCATCTCTTCTTCCTTCTCTTTCTTCTTCTTCTTGTTTTTCCTTCTCTTCTTGTGTTCCTTGATTCCGTTTTCCGGTCACCCGCCAGAGCCGTGCTGCTGCCGACGACCCGAGAAAACAGATAGACGTTCCCTACCTGCATGGTTACTCTCTTGCTTTGCCTGGTCCTGTTCCGTACACGCGCGTGCATAGCGATTTTGCTGACGCCGACATGCTGTACGCTTTCCGTTCCGTGATTCGTCCAGGCAAGTGAAACTTGCTACATGCTATTTAATCTCTTTTATACTTATTTGAGTGCACGTTAAACCTGTAGTTTACATTTAATACCATAACTTCCTTTTAACAGTTCGACGTCCCGTTATATCATTTTAGATTCACCGCTCGAAACATACGATGTTGCATTTAGTTCTATTAGACATAGTACCCACAATCATATTTAAATCATATAACAATTATTTGCATAACCCATAGTACCCCTTTTATTTTATACCCTGTCGGACGATCATTGCATACATCTGACTTGATTTATATTCAATTGCATCTCCAGATTACTTGGCACATATTAACATGATTTTATCATCCACATTCGCTTCACTGTATTCATGTAATGTAGAAATTATCCCTTGAACCCAAACTGATAACTGTGCATCTACATACCTTAATCTGTATCTGATTGCATTTTACGTTACAAGTTCCAGCTTGTTGTTTATTTTAGCACACATGCTTGTTCTGTATACCATGTTTATGCTAGCTTGATTATGAGCATCCACACAATATCTTGTATACCCTGACATGACTTGCTACACTTATTACTTGACACGACATGGTACCGTGCAACTCTTGACATGACATGACACCTAAATACACTACTTGACTTGACCTGATATACCATGGCTTTACCTGTTACCTGATCTTGAGTCTAATGCCAACAAACCTGACCTGTAGTCCTTACGGACCGTTCCTGTTGTCTATCCAGACAAACCTGCACCTACCTGATCCTGAGTTGGCATTAGTTCTTGATTACTTAATACATGACTTGGACACATATAACTTGGGGGTATGGGGAAATCAATGATGAAACCTGACTTGTAACTCGACAGTGTGCTACCTTTACCGGTCAGTTTAGAGGTTGGGCCAGCCTTGGGATGATGCCGCTGACATCATCCATCGTTATCCATTACCTTTTAGAGGCTAGGCCAGCCTTGGGATGATGCCATGGACATCATTCATCTTTACCTTTTCCTTTTAGTGCCTAGCGGCATGTCTCGGTTTCAGCCCGAGAGTCTTAGACCGTGATCCCGGGCACGCACGGGATACTATTGAGTTACATCGATGATTCATCAAATTGATTTCAAAGACTTGAGAGTAGATAACCCAATAGCCCAGTTTAGATTACTCACTGCACACTACCTTTCACTGCCCCGATTTATATTGCTGTTACACCTGCTTTACTATTTATGATTATGCTTGCATGTCTTACTATCATGTTTACGTATTATTGCTTGATGTTATGACGCACTGACGTCTGGGTTTTGCATGGCCCAGATTTTCTACCTTTGTTGCAGACTGATCAGGAGTATTGTCGCTGTTAGACCGAGCGGTGAAGATCCTGTTGGTATGCAGTTTTACTTCCATGTGTTTCATTTATTGTATCCTTTTCTTCCGCATATTATCATTTCTTGACTCATTTATTCTGGCTCATGGACATGAACTAGATAGTTTAGTTTACTTTCCTGTTCTTGATATCTCTACAGCCGTAATGTGACTGTGAAAGAATTTTTCCTATCCACAGGTAGCATGGTTGGCTATGTCACGTGCCTATTTTTAGCGTACTCTGGGAAGCGGGGCGTGACATGGTTCTTTTGGTATCAGAGCCATAGGATATAGGTTAATCGAGTTTGATTCTTTTGTAGTTAGGTATTGGACCCAATACACGAATCAGAATACTCGTGATTAAGAGCATGTCCTGCCACCTTGTAATCGTGATTCTTGAATCATATATTTCACTTGATCCTTGTCTTGACGATATGCAAACGACTTTGCATCTCGTCTTGAAACCTTTTTTGTTCTTCATTGTTTCTCGCCGTTCCTTGATTTTGATACTAGGATTTGGGCGACTCGAGTGGAGTTATGTAATTGTATCCATGAACTGCAGCATGGTTACAATGAGGTACTCTATTTGAGTAACTTGGAGTCCTGGTCTTGATTCACTTCCTTATTTCATGGTCGTTATATTACCTTGTTTTTCTCGATTTCATTGCTTACCAGTTATTGTTTTATCTCCAGCTTGAATCATGTTTCCCGTGCTTAATCCTCTTTGGTATCTTGACTTCGGATAAAGTCATCTCGGTATCTTACTTATTCATGCTTTACCGCATTAGAATTATTCAATTCTGGTGCATTCCTTGTTTGTTGTTGTCTTGGGAATGGATTTTCGCGGCACTTTCCATGCTCATATTGATTGTAAGGAAAGGAAAGTGATTCTCCAGATTCCCAGACATCTGGAGCTTGTTTTGCTGGAGGAAGTGGTTCTGTCGGGCCAGTCGAGTTTAGGGCTAGACCGACAAACAGTGTTCTTTCATCGATGGAAGTTGATAAGAAAGAAGCGCCGACTATAGTTCGAGAATTCATAGACGTGATTGAAGACATATCAGGTTTACCACCGAAGAGAGATGTGGAGTTCGCGATTGATTTTGTTCCTGGTGCAGCGCCAATCTCAAAGGCGTATTACCCGATGGCACCAGTGGAGTTGGAAGAAATCAAGAAGCAGGTTGCCGAATTGCTAGAGAAGGAGTGGATTCGCAGGAGCAACTCACTTTGGGGAGCTCCAGTTCTTCTACTAAAGAAGAAAGATGGAACAAGGAGGATGTGCATTGATTATCGAGAATTAAATCGGGTGACTATTAAGAACAAGTACCCGATCCCTCGCATTGGCGAATTAGTTGAGCAGCATTGTGGCGCGAGGGTATTCTCGAAACTGGATTTGCGATCCGGACATCATCAGGTCTGGGTTAAATCAGAGGATATTTGCAAGACTGCGTTCCAAACTCGGTATGGACATTACGAGTATTTAGTGATGCCATTCGGAGTAACGAATGCACCGGCAATATTTATGGACTTGATGAACCGAATCTTTTCACCATTCTTAGACCAGTTTATAGTGGTGCTCGTTGATGATATTTTGGTCTGCTCAGGGAACAACAAAGAGCATGTGGAACACTTGGAGATTGCACTGCAGACATTGAGGCAAGAAAACTATATGCAAAGATGAGCAAGTGCGGGTTTGGCTTGAAGAAGTAAAGTTTTGGGGCATATCGTAGCTGAAGATGGAATCGCCGTTTACCCAGGGAAGATTGCAGCAGTTCAAGACTGGCCGATTCCGAAGAACGTCGTAGAGATCAGAAGTTTCTTGGACTTGCAGGATACTAGAGAAGGTTCGTGGAGAATTTTGCTCGTTTGGCTAAGCCTCTGACCAAGCTTACGCACAAGAAAGTACCATTTGTGTGGACAAATAAGTGTGCATCAGCTTTTGAGGCGTTGGAGCAAAGGTTGTTAACCGCTCCTATTCTGACCGTGCCAGACAGTTCCGGAGGATTGGTGATTCACAGCGACACATCTGGGAAAGAATTGGGATGTGTATTGATGCAGCATGAGAAGGTTGTAGCTTACGCGTTGAGACAGTTGAAGACCCATGAGAAGAATTACTCAACTCACGACTTGGAGCTTGCGGCTGTGATTTTCGCTTTGAAGATTTGGAGACACTACTTATTGGGCGAAAAGGTCGAAGTATTCACCGATCATAAAAGCCTAAAGTACATGTTCACATAGAAAGAGCTTAACATGAGGCAGCATAGATGGTTGGAGCTGATGGCTGACTACGATCTTGATCTAAAGTACCATCCGGGGAAACTTAATGTTGTGCCGGATGCGCTTAATCGGTTGCCAGCAATTCAGATGTTGACTGCACAGAAGGAGGTTATGGAAGACTTCCGGAGATTCGAGTTGGAGACCGTGCTACCGCATTCTTCAGGACAGTTGATGCAGCTGCAAGTACAGTCGTCATTGATTGAGAGTATTAAAGCAATGCAGTCGAAGGACCCAAGATTGCAAAGGTTTCGAGAACAGGTTGAATCTAGACTTCGAACGGACTTATTGATTCATGAAGATGGTCCGTTACAGTATGGTAGCCGTTTGTGTGTACTAAAAGGAGATATTTACGAAGGAGTTATGAAGGAAGCACACAGTTTCGCATATTCCGTACATCCAGGAGGCGTGAATATGTACCGAGATCTATGACAACAATTCTGGTGGGAAGGCGTGAAACGGGAGATTGCCCGCTTTGTGGCCAAGTGCTTGGTGTGTCAGCAAGTTAAGGCTGAACATCAAAGGGTTGCTGATTTATTGCAACCACTTTCGATTTCTCGGTGGAAGTGGGAACATATAACCATGGATTTCGTGACGGCTCTACCGCGGAGTCCAAAAGGCAACAATGCAGTTTGGGTGATTGTTGATCGATTGACCAAGGCAGCTCATTTCATCTCTTTCGAGATGATCGATCAACAGAAGTTTTGGCAGAACGGTGCATACAAGAGATTGTAAGATTGCATGGAGTACCAGTGAGTATCGTGTCCGACCGTGACACTCGTTTCTTATCACACTTTTGGAGGAGCTTACAGGAAAGTTTGGGGACTCGATTGAAGTTTAGCACAGCTTATCATCCTCAAACAGATGGCTAGTCAGAGAATGATCCAAACTCTTGAAGACATGTGGAGAGCTTGCATGTTGGACTTCAAGGGTTCATGGGAGGATCATCTACATTTGGTGGAGTTTTCTTACAGCAACAGTTTCCAGGCGACTATTCAGATGGCTCCATTCGAAGCTTTATATGGTCGCATGTGTCGTTCACCTATTTGCTGGGATGATGTCGGTGTACGAAGATTGTTGGGACCAGTTTTGGTGGTGCTGACAGTTGAGAAGGTTAGCACTATCTGGAATCATATGAAAGCAGCACAAGATCGACAGAAGAGTTGGGCAGATACATCGAGATGATCTCTGGAGTTCGTGGTTAGTGATTTGGAATTTTTGAAGATATCACCAAATAGAAGAGTGATCCGTTTCGGAAGTCGAGGAAAGCTTAGTCCTCGATTCGTTGGACCTTTTGAGATCTTGAAACGTATTGGAGAAGTGGCTTATCGATTGGCTTAACCGCAATCTTTGGTGAATGTTCATGATGTGTTTCATGTATCTCAACTCCGTAAGTATGTTCGAGATGAAACACACGTGCTGGATTATTCGGAGCTGACTGTAAGAGAGGATTTGACATTTGAGGAGCGACTGATGTCGATTGTGGATCGAAGGGAAAAGGTCCCTGAGAATAAGGTTATCTATCCATCTTGTACTTGTTTCTTGGAGAAATCGCTCGCATGGAGAACCAACTTGGGAACGAGAAGATGAAGTCCGACCGAAGTTTCCCATCTATTCCTGTAGTTTCTTAATTGTTTATCCTTTCTTGTTCTTGGAATTTCGAGGACGAAATTCTTTTTGTAGTTGGGTATAATGTAACACCCGAGTTCATTTATACCAATTCCAGTTTCCGTATTTACTTATCCATGATCTATTCTTGATTTAGTGTGTTTGGGTGTGAATGGTATTTTACATATTACTTTGCTTTCGACCCGACCCGCTTGCTTGAACCTGTTTAACTCTTATTTATATATTACCTTGACTTGTTGCATGGACTAGTGCATCTCATAATTTAGTATATACTGGTATTTTATCTTGTATCGCATCTTTTGCATATAACAATTTAAATCACGCAAAATAAATTAAAATTGCATGACATGGCCTGCATGATACCCCTAACCCTGTGGTAGCGTCCTTGCATCGTGTTCTCGTCCCGTTCAGTGAAACGGACGGGTTTGGACGGCTACGTGCACATATGTGTGTCCGTTCTTGGGGGTATGCATTTCTATTACAGAATCCTTCATTTAAATTTTTAGAACTTACTAATAATTTTCATATTTCAAATCCAAACTTTTGGACCCGACCCGGGCATTTTTCTGAATTATTTTATATCCCGCCAAATTCTAACTATTTTAAATATCTTAAAATCCTTTTTAATATTTTTAATAGCATACAAAGATTTTGTACAACAAACAAAATTATTTTAAACTATTAAAATCTTTTTAAAACTTTTTCCTAAAACCCTTCCCCAGCTCTTCTCTTCCTTCCTCTGGTCCCACCGCGAGCCAATCAGAAATTCCTTTCCCTTGCGCTGGGCCCCACAATTCTGCTTCTCTCTCGTCATTTCTCTTTCTCTCTCTCTCTCCCCCCGCGCTCAGTCTCTCTCTCTCCTCACTAACAAACAAATATCTTTCTCCTAACTGTTCATCATACTCTCTCTCTCCCTTCTCGATCTCGCTTTCTCTCTCCTCTCTCTCTCTCTTCTCGCGTCTCTCTATCTCCCCTTTCTCTCTCTCTCCCCCTCTCTCTCATCATCTTCTCCTTTAAACTTTCTTCTCTTCACCGTGAGAACCCCACCGAAACCCCAGCTACCTCCACCGTCGCCGTCACCACCATCACCTCACTCCGCGACCACCATCTCCGCCACACTACTCTCCTCTCTCCAACCAACTCGACCGCTGCAAACCCAGCCCATGCACCCATCACTGGCGACTCGCCGTCTCCACCGCCCTCTTCGCAACACCTCGTCGATCTCACCCCAACGTCGCCAGAATCACCATTCACCACCATCTTCTCACTCTCCCTCTTCCTCTTCTCCACTTCGAACCACGGCCCTACAACCCCAGAAACCTTCACCAAGCCCTCGTCGGCGACCTCACCCCGATCACCTCGACCTCACCTCGT
This sequence comes from Agapanthus africanus, assembly GCA_030015575.1. Classification (NCBI taxonomy): domain Eukaryota; kingdom Viridiplantae; phylum Streptophyta; class Magnoliopsida; order Asparagales; family Amaryllidaceae; genus Agapanthus; species Agapanthus africanus. The sequence continues at coordinate 54,900,016 of JASDDO010000004.1, forward strand.
CGTCGACTTCACTCCGACCTCATCACCTCACCACCCTCGTCTCCTTCTTCTCAATCCTCGAGCCCTGCAACTCTAGACCCCCGATCACCCATCTCTGCAACCCCCCGACAACCCCCGGCAACCCAACTACAGAAATCCAATCTCATCGCCGGAGACGTCGTCGTCTCTCCCGTCTAGTATCTATCCACAACCAACAAAGTCTCAGTCTTCTACTTCATTCTTCTTCTTCTCCTTTTCTCTTCTTTTCTTCTTTCTTAATCTTGTACTTTTTCCGGTGATCGCCGGAAACCCATCATCGTCGTCTTCGTTTCCCTTGCCTCGTCTCTGTCCCCTAAACCAACCACAGAACAGCCACAACCTCATCTCTTCTTCCTTCTCTTTCTTCTTCTTCTTGTTTTTCCTTCTCTTCTTGTGTTCCTTGATTCCGTTTTTCGGTCACCCGCCGGAGCCGTGCCGCTGCCGACGACCCGAGAAAACAGATAGACGTTCCCTACCTTGCTTTTCCTGGTCCTGTTCCGTACACGCGCATGCATAGCGACTTTGCCGATGCCGACATGCTGTACGCTTTCAGTTCCATGATCCGTCCAGGCAAGTGAAACTTGCTATATGCTATTTAATTTCTTTTAGACTTATTTGAGTGCAAGCTAAACCTGTAGTTTACATTTAATACCATAACTTCCTTTTAACAGTTCGACGTCCCGTTATATCATTTTAGATTCACCGCTCGAAACATACCATGTTGCATTTAGTTCTATTATACATAGTACCCATAATCATATTTAAATCATATAACAATTATTTGCATAGCCCACAGTACCCCTTTTATTTTATACCCTGTCGGACGACCATTGCATACATCTAACCTAATTTATATTCAGTTGCATCTCCAGATTACTTGGCACATATTAACATGATTTTATCATCCACATTCGCTTCACTGTATTCATTTAATGTTGAAATTATCCCTTGAACCCAAACCGATAACTGTGCATCTACATACCTTAATCTGTATCTGATTGCATTTTACATTACAAGTTCCAGCTTGTTGTTTATTTTAGCGCACATGCTTGTTCTGTATACCATGTTTATGCTAGCTTGATTATGAGCACCCACACAATATCTTGTACACCCTGACATGACTTGCTACACTTATTACTTGACACAACATGGTACCATGCAACTCTTGACATGACATGACACCTAAATACACTACTTGACTTGACCTGATGTACCATGGATTTACCTGTTACCTGATCTTGAGTCTAATGCCAACAAACCTGACCTGTAGTCCTTACGGACCGTTCCTGTTGTCTATCCAGACAAACCTGCACCTACCTGATCCTGAGTTGGCATTAGTTATTGATTACTTAATACATGACTTGGACACATATAACTTGGGGGTATGGGGAAATCAATGATGAAACCTGACTTGTAACTCGACAGGGTGCTACCTTTACCGGTCAGTTTAGAGGTTGGGCCGGCCTTGGGATGATGCCACCGACATCATCCATCGTTATCCATTACCTTTTAGAGGCTAGGCCAGCCTTGGGATGATGCCATGGACATCATTCATCTTTACCTTTTCCTTTTAGTGCCTAGCGGCATGTCTCGGTTTCAGCCCGAGAGTCTTAGACCGTGATCCCGGGCACGCACGGGATACTATTGAGTTACATCGATGATTCATCAAATTGATTTCAAAGACTTGAGAGTAGTTAACCCAATAGCCCAGTTTAGATTACTCACTGCACACTACCTTTCACTGCCCCGATTTATATTGCTGGTACATTTGCTTTACTATTTATGATTATGCTTGCATGTCTTGCTATCCTGTTTACGTATTATTGCTTGATGTTATGACGCGCTGACGTCTGGGTTTTGCATGGCCCGGATTTTCTACCTTTGTTGTAGACTGATCAGGAGTATTGCCGATGTTAGACCGAGCGGTGAAGATCCTGTTGGTATGCAGTTTTACTTCCATGTGTTTCATTTATTGTATCATTTGCTTCCGCATATTATCATTTCTTGACTCATTTATTCTGGCTCATGGACATATACTAGATAGTTTAGTTTACTTTCCTGTTCTTGATATATCTACAGCCGTAATGTGACTGTGGAAGGATTTTTCTTATCCACAGGTAGCATGGTTGGCTATGTCACGTGCCTATTTTTAGCGTACTCTGGGAGGCGGGGCGTGACATCGACAATGCAATAAATTAATCGGGTCCGCTGATTGTGTACAAGTACGTGTCACTTTCACTACTCAATCACGCTTTAACACCAACGTACTTGCCACAATCCAAACACTAATATCTATCACTGGGTAATGCAACACAGTCACTAGGTTATCAATGTATATGACCACTATTCAATGGGGGTATAACCTCTGCATGATATCATGAGAATGCAAGTAATCATAAAACGAATAAAATAAAGCAGCCACTATCATACCACTCGCAAAATTTACTATAAATCAAACGTGTAGAATTAAGCAAAACAATATAAAAGGGAAAGCAGTATATTTAATTATCTATCCATCAAAATTGGTTTCGTGTCAATCGGGTTTCGGGTTCGCTAGTTATGGCCATTTCATTTTAAGTGTTCACTGTCGGAAATCCAATTTCTGAACTGGAAGTCTGTTTCGTAACACGTTTTACTTAGGCGACGCTACAGTTAAACTAATTGTATATTTTTCAGTTATATTTCCAACGCATCAAACGTATTATCTATAGGATTCCTGTATTAGAAGTTAGGTTATGTTCAAGGTGCTGGTGTAAGAGAGGTCACTGCAGAAACTGCAGAACACCACGGTATTCTAAAATACGAATTAAATATCAAACGATGGTGAAACGACACGGGACCAGATTCATTTGTTAGATAATCCAATTATCTACGTGATCATATGGGGCTATGCGCATTTTCAGTTTAAAGAATGGGTATACAGGTGTTCCAAATCCAGGTATCCAAAACTAAACGCTGCCCCAGACTGCAGTTCAGGGCCGCGAATCGCCTCATTATTCATTGATATAACTTATCAAAATGCAAAGAAGAACTATGGGGTGCTGTAGGTTTAACCATTGGCTTCGATACGAGCCATAGCACTCTGAGATCCAATATGTAGATAATTTATTATGATTTTAACCGTTCAGCTTGTCCGAGGAAAATCAGCTTTCACACGGGTTATTGGGTTGTCGTTTTAAGGGAGGTAACCAACTTTATTTTACAGCCAAATTTATAGACGTGTTCGTTAACCACGCAGGGTTTCACCGATCATGAGTTCTGCCAAATGAGTGTAGGATTTCGCTTAGGATTCGTATCGAACACCTAGGTTATTAATCTAAGTAACAATCGAAATGCCTATTTTAATCACTGATTAAACCAGATTAAAATCCTATAAATTTTATACAACATTGCTACGGGATGTTAGACACGAATATGGGTTCGGTTCAGTACAATCAAATATGATACGCTATATATATATAAATTTTTAGCATGATACGCAAGTTCCAAAACTTGCCTGGCGACGGCGCAACTGTTAGTGTATATGCCCTAGAGGCCATTACTGTATCATACTAGTTTGTATATTACTTGATGGAAGCTTGGGATATTCACCTTGTATAAACAATCTTGCTCAATATAGTAGTATGCTACTTGGTTTGTTTCTACTTCAATGTGTACATGTGTTTATTTTGTATATCACCTATACGCATTAGTGGAGCCCTTAGGATCTTTGCTTGATTACCAGCGTTGTGATGGCAGTCACACTAGTGGGGGATGGGTAATCTATAAGCACATCCTTATACAGGTCCCTAGTCGCAGGACTATCGAGATAGGGCATCGATACTCCGGAGTAGACTAGCGTATGCGCTTCTCATCCCAGTGTGGGAGATGGTCTGTCCCACAGCCATCAGTACGTCGTACTGGAGATAGTATGCGGGTGCTCGTTGGGTTACGAGTACACTGGACAGGACTCGTCGGGAACTGACTAGTTGGTATTATACCTATCGTCAGTTATCAGTTCCCAGGTGACATGAGTACAGCTTAGTCCGCTGACTTGACACTGGCACTTCGCCTCGAGTGTGTTCCCACTGCACTTTGATTACTACCCTACCAAGGCTCAAAGGAGTCGTGCAAACAGGTAGTGGTTGGGTGCAGTCCCGAAGCACTTGGAGGCAGTGACGGTTAAACAGGATTCGTCTCTCCCGGTATTGGGGGTTGACATCGCGCTGTGTCTAGGAGAGCCATTACACGAGTAGTCCCTGGCCAGGGCAAGCGAGATATACTGGTAGGCTTCCAATGTTATCTCAGGGTGTTTTGGGCTTCACTCCGACACGACTTGTACCGCTATTAGGGGACTGACGTTTACCGCCCCCTAGGCCCGCCATGCGATGTATCAGACGAACAGACCGGACTATACGGAGACTGTCACATTCAGACTCAGTAGGAGTTCAGATGGGGTTCACCTCGTCAGTCTTCTTATCGGCATCTACCTGGGGACCGTTACGCACAGCTAGTGCCGTTTGCGGTCTGTGGTTAAACCCACTACCAGCGTAGTGTCGAGTCTTTAGAGTCCCATACAAAGGGCTATTCGCCTCTGGGCAAAACAGAGTAGAGGTCGCATGGTTTTGCGACAGGGTTCGTTCTCATCCGCGCACTTGTGCACGTTTGGAGTCCGGACAGATATTACTAGCAGGCTCTGATTTGAGTCAGATACTAGTATATGTTTCGGGGTTAGTTTTATCTCATTGTGTTCATGTTCCTCGGAACAAGAATGCGGGTGTGTATGCACAGTTGATTGAGGCGGAGGAAGAGGATTTTCATTAGGGTTTCGGAACGGGTGCGTATGCACAGTTGACAGTCGTCTTTTTCCACCCTAATGAATTTATGATATATCAATTAATAATATTAATTAAATGAAATTGTGTCATGGTTGGGTTTGTTGACTTGTTGACCATGGTTGACTTGTTGACCATGGTTGAAGCTTTGACCATTATCATTACATATCAAAGATGCTCTTTGATTCTAGCAAAACCATTTAATGAATGTAATGATAATGGTCATTCCAAACCATCCATCAACTATTTCATTTTTATTATTATTGTTAATTTGATAATTCTTTTCATTTTAGTTATGGTTGTAAAATGAAAAGAATAGCTCATTCTATCATAACTCTTCTCTCTCCTCACTTCTTCTTCTTCCTCCTCTAGTTCAAGGAGAATCCTTCTCATGTGTTGAGAATCCCTCTCCTTGAGATAAAAACACCCCAAAGACACTCTCTACTCTCTCTAGGGTTAGAGGTTTAGCAAGCCGAAGATCCTAGTTCACTCAAAGTTCGAGAAAGAGCCCGAAGGTTGAACCCTCAGGTGGATCCATCTTTGACGGAAGAAGGCGACGAGGAAAGCACCATCAAACCCTACAAAGGCTTCAAGAAGAAGGAGTTCAAGTTAGGTATAACCTTTTATCTGAGTAGCTAACTCTCTTTAGCTTTCTTGCTAGTTTAGTTTAGAAAAGATCCCGACTTTGTTAGTCCATGTTGCCCCATGCGCTAAAAATTTGATTTTTATACCGTTTCCGCCTCCTCGCAAGAACCGGGATTGGCAACGTGGACTTACAGTGGTATCAGAGCCTAACTAAACTTAAACTAGCTTAGTACTAAAGTGTATGGAAGTTCGAACGAAAAAATCGCAAAAACCGGAAAAACAAAACCCTAACTTTCTGTTGAAAATTTTTGTGCTCTAAATTAAAAACGTTTTACTCCTAAAATCGGCTCAGGGTTTTGTGAGAACACCCACCAAAAACGATCCCCTGATTCCCTCAAACCGCCGCGGTTCCGCGGCAATAGGTATGCATTTGCCGCGGAACCGCCGCCATTTAGGCTCCTCTCGTGATCGGGTTTTATGCAGTGTTCTTCTGGTAGGGTTTTGGGATTTTTCAGATGGTTTATTTGTGCCCAGGTTTTCCAGAAAAGAAATTTGTTTTTGGGGGCCTATAAATCCGTATTTTTTATCGAACTTCACTACACTTTGACTATATTGGTTATATCTGTGATGTTGATATGTATTGAACGTCGGCTAATCGCTATATGTCGATTAGTCGGGGTTATACATATCTGTGATCTGTGTTTGATGATGGTTTGTGTATATGAATGCGTTGGACTGTCGCGGGTGAATAGCCGGGATGGATGTGAGATGAGTGTTTCTTTTTCTTTCATTCATTGTAAAATGTAAATTGATGTAATATTATTATTTGTATGGCCGCACAACCGGGTCGGGGTTGTAGCCGTCATTGTATAATTCTTTTTACTGTTTTTGCTCCTAGGATAGACCCATGGAGGGGTGCACAAACTACCGGGTATCTCGAAGTGCCGAGTGGCCTACTCACGGCGTTGAGGGAGGTTGCTCCACTTCGGGTACTTGGCGGGTAGTTTGCCGCACCCGTAGGGGTCTTGGGTGGGGTTTTGGCTATTCACCGCGACCGTGTAATCCGCTTTTCGTTGCAGGCTCGAACGGATTGCAGATTCCTAGTATATCCAATGTATTCATCTGTGATCTGTAATGTCTATCATTGCTATATATTTATAACTATTTAGGCGTTGCTTATGTTTTACAGTCGCGCTAGCCCAGCCCCCGCTCTGTCGTTAGTTAAGTAACCTAACGGGTGATGACGGGGCCCCGTGGCGAATGCGAATGGCATAAGCGTACGTCATATTTTGGTTGTTTTCTGCAATGGTAGGATTAAATGATGGGACGCATTAAAAGAACTAATGCAAGAATATCACGCATTAAAAGAACTAATGCAAGATAATAAACCAAGCAAAAGTCGTTGGAACACTTTCGAAAAACCACTCGGTTCTTTTCAAAACCAACTTTTAAATGCGGAGCTTGAGCCACTCCTTTTAAAAGCTATCTCGTTCCATCGATTATATCAAGTTCACTACGTTCACGGTTTAGCCAAAACCATTCGTAGCCCTCCATCATTTCAGTTAAATATTCGGTAGTATTCAAGCTATGTATTTTGACCTCACGCCAAGGCATAGTGATTGGTAGCTACCGGATATTTATCTGTTGCATAGATAGAATGCGTTGTTTTGGGACAGCCGTACTGCCATTTTGGCCTACGTCAAGGGTAGGTACGGGTGGGTTCAAATCAACCGGGATAATGATGGGAAGAACTTGACATGTGACTTATGACATTTTGACCTCACGCCAAGGTCATAAGAGCATGGGGCAAAAATCCACATCGGGAGTTTCATAAGTACTGAAACTTGCTAGATTTGCATACCATTTGGAGTGTGGTGATTCTGGTAGGATTCTTTCAGTTTCGTCACGCAATGATATTTGGATCCCGATCCTACTGTGAGTATATGCTACTCCTCGGGAAATTTCTCACTAAACGATCAATGCTATAAACCTAGTAGGTGTCTAGAAAGGTGTTAGCGGGGCTACGCCCCCAGGGAAAAGAGGTTCTTAAATTAAGTAACTTCGCGAAAGCGTTGGAAAACCTCCCTCGAAGTACCAACACTGGCCTGGCTGAACGGTTAAGCAAGTATTGTGCGGTGGGATTGATCCCGACTAATTCTTCCTTTATGGTTTGAGGAGGGATTCGAGAGACAGTGGGAGCCATCCTGTTTAGACAAATTAAAAACCACTCTAAACTTGCAAGAGCATCGTGCTAAAGTGTTTCTTCTCTCTCTCCTAATTGCAGCGACCATTCATCATGACTGGACTTAAGTTACTACTAGATAAAAACATACTGACAGGGCCAAACTACAAAGATTGGCTCAGGAATGTCAAAATGGCAATCACTTACGACAAGCTGGGGTATCTCCTTACCACCAAAGCTCCCCCCGTCCCAGGTCCCACCTCCAGCATCGCGGATAAGGAAATCCGTAAGACTTGGGAGATAGATAGCGCGAAGGCCAAATGCCTTGTGCTTGCCTCTATAGACAACGAACATCAGAGAAGGCATGAGAATATGGACCTCGAGTCCATACTTCTCCATACAAAAGAACTGTATGGAGAGCAGTCTCGTATCGCAAGATACGAAGTGTCGAAGAAGTTGTTTTCGGCAAGATTGGCCGTCGGATCATCGGTAGCGGAACACATGCTTAAGATGATTGGCTACATTGAGGAGCTCGCGGAACTTGGGACCACGTTGGAGAATGAGCTCTATACGGACTTGATTCTTCAGTCCCTTCCTTCCACTTACGCCCAGTTCATCCTGAATTTCAACATACAAGAAAAAGAAGTTGAACTTTCAGAACTCCTCAACATGCTGAGGAGTGCAGAGGGCACCCTACAGAAAGGTAGGGAAACATCCACTTTGTTTGTAGGAGGATCATCTTCTTCTAAGTCCAAGGCGAAAGCCAAGGGAAAGAAGAGGAAAGCCCCCGCCAAACCAAGGGGCGGTGTTAGTAAAGTGGATACGAAGGGAAAGGCGAAAGCAACAAAGATAGCGGGGAAACTTGTGGATAAAGAAGAATGCTTCTATTGTTATAAGAGTGGACACTGGAAGAAAGATTGCAGGGCTTGGAAGGGCAGGACACAGGAACTGAAGCAGGTTGCGGCTTCAGCTTCAGGTGTGTATGTTATTGAAAACTGTCTTTCAATAAACTCTACTTCCTGGGTATTGGATACCGGATCAGGATCTCATATCTGTAATTCTTTGCAGGCGTTGAGAAACCGTAGGGTTTTGAAGGCAGGTGACATGACCCTCAGAGTTGCAAACGGAGCTAGCATGGATGCTAAAGCCGTGGGGGACTATCACCTGGGAATGTCAGATGGACATGTTTTGGTTTTACGCAATTGCTTTTTTGTACCCAACGCAACTTGTAATATCATTTCTGTATCTTTGGTTTCTAAAGAAGGTTATGAATTTGCGTTTGTAAGTAATGTTGTAAACATTCACCTTAATCAAGTTCTGATTGGGTCAGGTACATTGAGCAATGGTATATACGTGTTAAACCAACCACAGATTTTCAATGTCCAGAATACACACAAAAAAAAGTCTCCAGAAATCAATCAGGCTTTCTTATGGCATTGTAGACTGGGTCACATCAATGAGAGAAGGTTGACTAAGTTACATACAGAAGGGTATTTGAATCCGTTCGAATATCAATCGTATGCCACTTGTCAATCCTGTCTCAAGGGAAAGATGACAAAGACTCCGTTCACTGGACACGGAGAAAGAGCGAGCGAGCTCTTGGGACTCGTACACAGTGACGTGTGCGGTCCAATGTCTACACACGCGCGAAGCGGTTATTCTTACTTCATTACTTTTACGGATGACTTTTCAAGGTACGGTTATGTCTTCTTAATGAAACATAAGTCCGAAGCCTTTGAAAAGTTCTTGGAATATAAGAATGAAGTAGAAAAACAAACCGGCAAAAGTATCAAGATTCTAAGATCGGATCGAGGTGGAGAATACTTAAGTGCCGAGTTCCTGAATTACTTAAAAGAGAATGGAATTCTCTCTCAGCTTACTCCTCCATACACTCCGCAACATAACGGTGTATCGGAGAGACGGAACCGCACCCTATTGGATATGGTGCGGTCTATGATGAGTAACGCTGAGTTACCGCGATCATTCTGGGGATATGCGCTAGAATCAGCCGCATACCTTTTGAACCGAGTTCCCACTAAGACTGTGCCTACCACACCATATGAATTATGGAGTGGGAAGAAACCCTATCTTCAATATCTGAAGGTCTGGGGATGTCCAGCTTTTGTTAAAAAGCAGCATGCGGACAAACTCGAGGCACGCTCAGTACTGTGCAAGTTTGTGGGATACCCAAAGAACACCAGGGGGTATCTTTTCTGCCACGCAGAGGAACAAAAAGTCCTTGTTTCTCGTAATGCCCACTTTCTAGAACACCAGTTCTTGGAAAAGGAAATTAGTGGGAGCGCAGTAGAACTGGAAGAAATTCCAGAACCACAGACTATTACTGAAAGCTTAGTGGAACCAGAGGGTTCAAAAGAACAGGACATTCCTACGCCGCTCCGCTGGAGTAGTAGGCAGTCTCATCCGCCCGAGAGATACTACGGTTTTCTCATAGACGGGGATAGAGAGGATTGTATCATAGATTATGATGAGCCTACTAGCTTCCAGCAGGCCGTTCAGAGCGTTGACTCGGTAAAATGGCTGGATGCAATGCGGACCGAAATGGAGTCCATGTACACCAACAAAGTATGGACGTTGGACATTGCTCCAGACGGGGTAAAACCAGTAGGATGCAAGTGGATCTTCAAAAGGAAGATTGGTGTAGATGGACAGGTTGAGACCTATAAAGCTAGACTTGTTGCAAAGGGTTTTCGTCAAAGACCTGGTTTGGACTATGACGAAACCTTTTCTCCAGTGGCTATGCTGAAATCCATTCGGATCCTTCTTGCCATTGCTGCCTTCCACGATTATGAGATTTGGCAGATGGACGTAAAGACCGCTTTTCTAAATGGAAATTTGGAGGAGTGTGTCTATATGGATCAGCCAGAGGGTTTCATTCAGAGTGGGAGCAGCGGAAAGGTGTGCAAGTTGCTTAAGTCCATCTATGGACTAAAGCAGGCATCGCGGAGTTGGAACATCTGTTTTGATGAGACGGTCAAGGAATTTGGCTTTATCAAAAATCCAGATGAACCATGCATCTATAGTAGATTTGTAGCGAGAACTGTAGTATTCCTCGTTTTATACGTGGATGACATTCTCTTAATAGGAAATGACACTCCTATGCTACAATCTGTCAAGGGGTTCTTGTCACACAGGTTCTCCATGAAAGACCTGGGTGATGCCTCATACATCCTGGGGATCCGGATCCATCGTGATAGATCCAAGAGGATATTAGGACTTTCTCAGTCCAGGTACATCGACACCATACTGAAAAGATTCAGTATGGAAGATTCCAAGCGCGGTAATCTACAGGCTTGTCACGGGATCACCCTTTCCAAAGAGATGTCTCCCAAGACTGATTTGGAGAGGGATCGCATGTCTATTATACCCTACGCTTCTGCGGTAGTCTCTATAATGTATGCGATGTTGTGTACCAGACCGGATGTGGCTTATGCACTGAGTGTGGTAAGCAGGTACCAGTCAAACCCAGGGGAGAAACATTGGATAGCAGTAAAGAATATTCTTAAGTACCTGAGAAGGACTAAGGAGATGTTCTTGGTGTATGGCGGAAAAGACCTGCAGATTGAGGCCTTTGCTGACTCCAGCTTCCAGAGTGACAAGGATGATTCCAAGTCCATGTCGGGTTTTTTCTTCACCCTCAATGGAGGGGCGGTGTGTTGGAAGAGCTCCAAACAGGAAACCGTTGCTGACTCAACGATGGAAGCGGAATACATCGCTGCATCTGATGCCGCAAAAGAAGCTGTCTGGATGAGGAAGTTCTTGAAAGAACTTCAGGTGGTTCCGTCCATTGTTGATCCAATACCTCTGTATTGCGACAACAACGAGGCTATAGCTTTAGCGAAGGAACCCAGGTCCCATCAGAAATCCAGACACATCTTGAGGCGGTATCACCTGATCAGGGAGATCGTGGATCGCCAGGAGATCGAGGTTCGGAGGGTCGCTTCAGAAGAAAACACTGCAGATCTATTCACCAAGGCCTTGCCCCAGACTCAGTTCGAGCGGCTGATCGAGATGATAGGTCTTCGATACGCCAGTACATGGCCTTAGTGCAAGTGGGAGATTGTTAGTGTATATGCCCTAGAGGCCATTACTGTATCATACTAGTTTGTATATTACTTGATGGAAGCTTGGTATATTCACCTTGTATAAACAATCTTGCTCAATATAGTAGTATGCTACTTGGTTTGTTTCTACTTCAATGTGTACATGTGTTTATTTTGTATATCATCTATACGCATTAGTGGAGCCCTTAGGATCTTTACTTGATTACCAGCGTTGTGATGGCAGTCACACTAGTGGGGGATGGGTAATCTATAAGCACATCCTTATACAGGTCCCTAGTCGCAGGACTATCGAGATAGGGCATCGATACTCCGGAGTAGACTAGCGTATGCGCTTCTCATCCCAGTGTGGGAGATGGTCTGTCCCACAGCCATCAGTACGTCGTACTGGAGATAGTATACGGGTGCTCGTTGGGTTACGAGTACACTGTACAGGACTCGTCGGGAACTGACTAGTTGGTATTATACCTATCGTCAGTTATCAGTTCCCAGGTGACATGAGTACAGCTTAGTCCGCTGACTTAACACTGGCACTTCGCCTCGAGTGTGTTCCCACTGCACTTTAATTACTACCCTACCACGGCTCAAAGGAGTCGTGCAAACAGGTAGTGGTTGGGTGCAGTCCCGAAGCACTTGGAGGCAGTGACGGTTAGACTGGATTCGTCTCTCCCGGTATTGGGGGTTGACATCGCGCTGTGTCTAGGAGAGCCATTACACGAGTAGTCCCTGGCCAGGGCAAGCGAGATATACTGGTAGGCTTCCAGTGTTATCTCAGGGTGTTTTGGGCTTCACTCCGACACGACTTGTACCGCTATTAAGGGACTGACGTTTACAGCCCCTAGGCCCGCCATGCGATGTATCATACGAACAGACCGGACTGTATGGAGACTGTCACATTTAGACTCAGTAGGAGTTCAGATGGGGTTCACCTCGTCAGTCTTCTTATCGGCATATACCTGGGGACCGTTACGCACAGCTAGTGCCGCTTGCGGTCTGTGGTTAAACCTACTGCCAGCGTAGTGTCGAGTCTTTAGAGTCCCACACAGAGGGCTATTCGCCTCTGGGCAAAACAGAGTAGAGGTCGCATGGTTTTGCGACAGGGTTCGTTCTCATCCGCGCACTTGTGCACGTTTGGAGTCCGGACAGATATTACTAGCAGGCTCTGATTTGAGTCAGATACTAGTATATGTTTCGGGGTTAGTTTTATCTCATTGTGTTCATGTTCCTCGGAACAAGAATGCGGATGTGTATGCACAGTTGATTGAGGCGGAGGAAGAGGATTTTTATTAGGGTTTCGGAACGGGTGCGTATGCACAGTTGACAGTCGTCTTTTTCCAAACCCTAATGAATTTATGATATATCAATTAATAATATTAATTAAATGAAATTGTGTCATGGTTGGGTTTGTTGACTTGTTGACCATGGTTGACTTGTTGACCATGGTTGAATCTTTGACCATTATCATTACATATCAAAGATGCTCTTTGATTCTGGCAAAACCATTTAATGAATGTAATGATAATGGTCATTCCAAACCATCCATCAACTATTTCATTTTTATTATTATTGTTAATTTGATAATTCTTTTCATTTTAGTAATGGTTGTAAAATGAAAAGAATAGCTCATTCTATCATAACTCTTCTCTCTCCTCACTTCTTCTTCTTCCTCCTCTAGTTCAAGGGGAATCCTTCTCATGTGTTGAGAATCCCTCTCCTTGAGATAAAAACACCCCAAAGACACTCTCTACTCTCTCTAGGGTTAGAGGTTTAGCAAGCCGAAGATCCTAGTTCACTCAAAATTCGAGAAAGAGCCCGAAGGTTGAACCCTCAGGTGGATCCATCTTTGATGGAAGAAGGTGACGAGGAAAGCACCATCAAACCCTACAAAGGTTTCAAGAAGAACAAGTTCAAGTTAGGTATAACCTTTTATCCGAGTAGCTAACTCTCTTTAGCTTTCTTGCTAGTTTAGTTTAGAAAAGATCCCGACTTTGTTAGTCCATATTGCCCTATGCGCTAAAAATTTGATTTTTATACCGTTTCCGCCTCCCCGCAAGAACCGGGGTTGGCAACGTGGACTTACAGCAACTACGGCGACTGGGTAGAGACGGCAACGACACGAGCACCAGCACGGGCAACAGCAAGGTGGCAAGCTCGGTTGGCTCGGAGTTCACGTCGGAGGTGAAGTTGAGGAGGAGGTCGTTGTGGTGTCGGCGACGGGGGTGGTCGAGGCAGTGATGGGTGCTCGTTGGAGGAGGGTTGTAGACAGTGACTTGGAGGAAGCGATGGCTACGGGTTGGTGGGCGAGGCGTCTGCGGTCGGAGGTGGCCCCGGAGTCGGGCGGTGAAGCAGGTCGCGATGGCTGGTGGTCTTGATGGCGTAGGGACTTAGGCACGGCTTGAGGGTAGGAGAGAGAGGAGGTGGGGGTGAGGCGCTCATGGAGCTGGTGGTTGTAGTGTTGAAGGCCGGCGGTGAGTTGGTTGGTCGGAGCAGACGAAGGCGATGGGGCTCTCGGCTATGGGTAGCAATGGTGATGACCGGCGATGGAGCAGGAGCTCGGCGACAGTGGAGGTTGTGGGTTTACACGGTGCAGGGATTCGTCGTCGGGGATGAGAGGCGAGGTGAGGAGGCCGACGACGTGGGTTAGGCGGTGGGGTAGCGACGACGGCGAGGAGGCAGGGCGATGGGTGCAGGTTTCTTGGGGTCGGAGATTTCTCGGTGTGCAGGGGGAAATAGGAAAGAGGAGAGGGCGTTGGGTAGGTTGACGATGACGACGAGGCGGCGACGATGACGACGAGGTCGGGGCTGCGGGTTCTTGGGGTCGGGGATTTCTCGGTGTGCAGGGGGAAAGAAGAGAGAGGAGATGAAGTTGGAGGTGGTGTTGTGGAGTTGAGTTGTGAGGAGAAAGAGAGGGTGAGCAGGCGAGGGGAGCGAGTCTCACGGGAGTGGGGAAGTGGGCGCGGCCGTTGTAGCATGGGCACGGGTCTCGTAGAGCGTGAGGGGGAGGGGACGTTGAGGAGATGGAGGAGTTGGGCAAGAGAAGCGTGTGGGGTAGTTGATGAGAAAGGAGCGAGGACGTGGTCGCTGGGGTGGAGCGGGTCTCGGGGTATGGGATGAGGGAACGGGTCGTGGGCGCGAGGAGGGGCGAAGCGGGGGAAAACGGGAGGGAAAAGGAAATGAAGAGAGGAAGAAGAAGGGAGTGGGGAAGCGGGTCGGGTTGGCAGGGTTCGGGTAGGATAGGGTTAGGGAATGGACTGGGCTGGGTAGATTAAGAAATTAATTTGGAAAATAGAAAAGGTTGGGTTTGGGTTATGGGTCGGGTTGGGTAGAAGGAAAAATATAGAATAAAATAAAAGGGTTTAAGGTTTGGTTTTAAAGAAGAAGGATTTAGAAAAATTATAATAACTAAATTAAAGGTTAGGGTTTATAAATAAGATATGGAAATATTTAAATTTAGAAAATTTGGAGAACATAATTTACAACTGCGGAAAAATATTCACAAGGGATCTGGGTATTACACTGAGAAGGGCAAAGAAAATTCATCAAAGTCTAAATAGATCGTTTACGGCCCTAACTTACCCAGAAAGCGCACAGGGCTGAGCCCAGCCCAGCTCAGGGCCTGCTCAGAAAGCAGGATGTCGGCCCGCTGGATTGGATACCACAAAGACACCACCTTTGTCCCGGGTGAGGATGACTGTTTCACTTTCAGGCAGTTGGCCCCTATGTCACTGTGTAGGCATGGGCCAATCCTTGCCCTCGGGTCGCCCGACGAAAGTAAAACTTCTCTTTCCATTCATGGATGGAAGAAGGGACGGCTACCACACCCGACCCAGCCACCCCGTCCCTACGTTTTTTGAAGGAAAAGTACACTCAGCTCGGCTCATCCTTGATGGTGCCAGGGTGATTCTTATAACAGAGAAAGGAAACGAGGAGGGTCAAACTGAAGGGGATATTTTCAAGTTTCAACCGGACCAGAAACCCGAGGAGGATTCTCTACGAGTTCGGCGCTAGCTGGCCCGAGGCAAGATGGAACCAGCGAAGCACCCCACATATCTCGGCTGAGAAGGGCAGACGCATTCCGGCCAGGAATGCTTCCAAATACAGGGCAATCTCCTTGCCCTGCACCTGGTCCGTCCGCTCACCCTCTCTAGCTAAGTGAAGCGAGAGGGAATATGGAATCAAGCCCGAATCTCGGCAAGCTCGTCCACATTCCTCAAAACAGAGGGGGCATCGTAGGCGTTCCCGATGCGTGCCTTAGGCGCCCTTGTCGCCACCCGACGGCGAATGCACGGGGAGCCCTGGCTCTACGGTGCGAGCCCGACACAAACGACGCAGCAGAAGACGAACCCTCTTGGCTATCTGAAGCCAAACAGGAGGAAGACCCTCTGGATTCAGCTCCAACAACTGGAACCTCATCGCCTGACTCTACCTTAACTATCTCTACAGACTCCTCAGATGAAGACATCTAACCTGACTCAAAGGAATAGGCCATTCGAGGAAAAAGCACGGGTGATCCGATCTAAAAGGAAGGAGCGTCGAGCAATCTTTGACAACGAGGATGAATTATGGTGGAAGTGTTGGCCCTGAGGGGTCCCCTCCTATTTATGCACTCCACAGAAAGCATCCAACGACCCAGATCAATCCGCCAAAACGAAGCGTCCTGCCTACTAGCCGTCAAAGCTCCACATGGAGATCGGCCATTGGGGATGCCCCTTCGTTTGCAGGTGACAGCGACAGCCTGTCGCGTCCGCCAACCCGCGTCGGACACGTGTCCTGCATCCCAATATACGAACGAACGAAATGCCGCACCATCTTTAAAGCGCGATCATTTCCTTGATCCGCTGACACCGTCGTGGGTAAGCGCAAAGATTCAGGCGAACGACGAGGCGACACGTGGGCCCAAGGATCGAAACGATGTAACCACCAAACGACATGCCGTTCCCGGGATAATAACGATTTCTTAGAGCCAAATTGAGCAGAATAAAGGACGAGCAGACCACTCTCGAACCGATCCTTGGATGGGTCGGGACAAGAGTCGGGGGCTAATGATGATGCTCATAAGTGGTGTCTCCTCAGATTACGACACGTGGCAGATGACGTGTCCCGCACTTTACGGGGGTGGAATAAATGAGTCACATCGGGGACATTCCCCGGGGCTCCTTCTCGGTGGACGTACCAGACCTATCGGGAGACCCTCCTGAAGACATTCCACCTTCATCTAGGAGACTTTCAATAGCTTGTCTCTGAGCTTCCTTAGTCTCCTCGCTCTCCTCCGAGCCATCTCTCGTGCCAAGCTTCCTCGGCCTCCCGGATCGTCTCCGAGTCGTCTGACATGCCGAGCTTCCTCAGCCTCCCGGATCGTCTCCGAGCTTTCTGACGTGCCGAGCCTCCTCGGCCTCCCTGTTCGTCTCCAAGCTCCTGACGTGCCGAGCTTCTTTGGCCTCCCCCGATCAACCAAGAGCATGGATCCCATGTACCCCGCAATGGCTCCGCGTATCTCGCCAAAGCGAGATAACCGTCGCCCCACGTCCCGCGTACCATGCCGGTGCGTCCCCCCATCAATGAGCATATCCCGTCATTAAATGTCACGACCCAAATTTAGGCACGTGGCCGGCACTTAAACCACGTGACGTCAACAGGCGTACGCAATTTAAGTAAGACGAAACCCAGAAATCTAAACCGCCCCAAAAAGAGATAAGTGGAGAAAACATAGTTAAAAACCTTCGGAAATCACAAGTAAAAGTCTTTAAACTTAAGTTTACTTTCTTAAAAATTTCGGCAGCACCTCCTTTGTAAAACTAGTCCCGAAAACGGGTACAACATAGAATATAAATAAAGCATCCCAAACGGGAGCAAATCACGCCCAACGGCGGAAACAACCACCACAAACATATATACAACGCCGTAGCGTAGAAATATAAATGAAAACAGCATAAGGAGGTAAAACTTTATAACAAGGCCGTCTCCCACGAGCACGGCACCCAAAGTCATAAAATAATACAACATCGATCATCACAACTCGTCTCTAAGTCAAATACATGAAGTGGTAGATGGAGAATACTAGATACAAAAGATATATAATGCACATCATCAGATAACCGCAACCCACCTAAAGCAAAAGGCCTCACAGCCAACCGTAGCGGTATCCGCAAAAGTAGAGATAATAAAGCGCTCTGCCGCGACTACTCTTAGGGTAAGTCCTGCAAAACACTGTGGCACAACGGGGGTAAGTTGCCAACTCGTGAATAGTAAATAACATCATACAGTAATCGCAAGTATGCACGAACAACAATAATCTATCACATGTAATCTGATAGCATAAGTATGGCAATATGGATATGCAACAATCATGTAAAGGTACATCATCAGGGTACTACAACTACATGAACCCATGCATATCAAAATAATCCGGAGTGTGGGATGATATAATAAAATCTCATGCAAAAATCATCAGCATGGAAAAACCCCAGTGTCCCTCACTGACACATCAAATCCCAAAATCCTCAGGCGCCGTCACCAAAACCGGCCCTCATATCTGTATATCTCATGGAAACCAAAACATCATGAAATACTCGTGTCCAGTATCGACACGTAAATACACATCTGTCAGGCGCCGTCACCACGACTGGCCCTGATGTCATGTCCGTACATAACTCCGGTCGGTATCCCCACGATAACCTCCGAATCCAAATACTATCACCGGTAGGTACTAACCCTCCTGCCAGGCTCATCGTCTATACCACGAAAATCACATCTTGCCTCGGCGAACCATACCGGGTCCACCATGTACCCGCAGACGGTGCCTACCGCTCCTCGAATCGGGTATCTAACACAAGTCTCAGAACCGAGAAAACTCATGGTGGACACACTGAAATATCATATCAAGAGAAACCGGGTTTTCAAACAATACATAAATTTCTTGAAATACCCCCACGGTTCTCAAATCCATAAATCACATGCAATCCATATCTTAATGCGTAAATCCATGAAAACTGATGTATGCAACATAAAATAGCAATATGAACATATTAAGGGAAAATCGCTCTTTTAAATGAATCCATTTCTAAAAATATATCATGCGATTCTTAATTCCTCCGAAATCAAGTGCAACATCATATGAGGTGTACATGTAACTATAGCAAGATATATGTGTCTACATGTAAGCAAGTATGTACGATGCATTTCATAAGCGCAATAGCACAATAATCAACGTCTCTATGTCAAATGACAATACAATACCACTTAGGGGTATATGTAGCTATAGCAAGGTATGTGGGTATACATGTAAGTATGTTTGCATGATGCACATGTAGCTGTAGCAAGGTATGTGGGTGTACATGTAAGTATGTATGCAAGATGTACATGTAGCTGTATCTCACATGTGTATATACCTGTCAATAATGATACAATACCATATATGTATATGTGTAGCTATAACATGTAGGCATAGCAAGGCATATGTGTAAGTATGTAGGTATACAGGTATGCTATATCTCATATGCACAATGGATAAGAATCAAGTCTCAATGTCCCTAACCAATACAATATCACGTATGTATAGGTGTAAGCATATAGGCATAGCAAGGTATATGTGTGTGCTCATTCTTATACACAATGGAAATAAGGATCACGTCTCAATGTCCCTAACCATATATATGGGTTGTGCGTGTCATGGCAATTATCGACGAAGTGTGTGGCATACAATTAGTGCTCGTGCAACATGGACCGTCAATACTAGTGCAGTGTCCAATGAGTACAAGTCCAAGCACAACAAGTAACAATATGAAATGAAGTTCATGCACAATCTCTATATGTGCAATACTTGTAACTAATAATCATGTCATATAATCTAGCCCAGACGCATAACTCCATGCGAGCGATCTCCCCGTAGATGTTAAATCTACTCACCGACAATCGCGGGCTAGGTAAATCCAATCACCTGCTTCCCTTTCTTCGCAGCGTCCGAAGTCCCTGCCTGCGATCCTATTAACACAAGACATAACAAGTGCAAATCTCAGAAATCGATCCATATCACGTACACACTACGTTTGACCCACACACCAACTCCAAATCAACTCTCAAGTGTTCGTCTAATGGCTAACGTGTGTGGCGACACACCAAAACCAACCCAAGTGCAGCAGCTACACAAGATCACGAACCGTGTCGGATAACGTAACACGCGTACTCAAAACACTAGATTATAGCAAAGTGATCCCAGATTTTGTATACTGCCATAACATAAAAATCCAGCAGTACCAAACACTTCTAAACAATTGCAGACAGCTACCCTACAAAACCAACCCCCAACTCCCCCAAAAACCCGAGGTCGCCGGATTTACCTACGTTGTCGCCGGCCAAAACCGATGGGATGCGGTTCGTGCTTCAGGTGTAAACTCAGGGTCACTACTACATTGCTAGATTTTACAGTAAAAATTCCAGGTCATAGCAGATCACAAAGGCTCTAATATGACATAAAAAATACGATATTTGCACAAAACTAAACCTTTAGTGTTCTAAACCATAACTACAAGGCAACACAACCATATAAACACCTAATTAACAATTAGAGGTCATTACCTAGCCACTCTTGCTCAAAAATCCTAGCTTTCCAAGCTCCAAGGCAACCTAGTGGCTAAAACATGACATGAGAAGTGTTTTCATGGTGGAAAATGAAGTTTTTGCAAGGATTTGTGAAGAGATAGTGAGGGTTTCAGTTGAGAGTGAGAGGGGATGAAGAAATAATTGAGAATGAGAGAGTGAGTTAAGAAATGAGAGTTAAAATGAGATAAAGGTGAGGGGTGAGTGTAGGGTGAGTTTTGGTCTTACACTTACTCTCCCTCTCTCCTCATCAATGCTCACATTAAATGTCTCCATGACACACCTAGCCACCTCCCTCAATCCAAACAAGTAGATAACTCCCATGTCAAGGCTAAGTGCAAAGGTTAAATTTGGCAAGGATTTGTTTAAGGTGTCATGGCTACTAAACGAGGTTAACACTAAACAACCCTCACATTAATATGCACATGTGTGTGCAGGCCATAACAAATAATAATAAAATATTAATTAATTGTTATAAAATGTGAGGAAACCGATTTGGTAAGCTTTTCCCTAAAAACCCGCATTAACGCTTAATTAACACTAATCGTATTCTAAGGTGTTACATTAATGAAGGGATCTCATCGTTCACGCACGCGTAACGTCAGGGGCGTATCCGAAGGCAAAGATCGCATGCCTGCTCGCTCCATGCGACCACTAACCCCTCTCTCAGACGACTCAGGTAAGGGCAACTTGAATCCTATAAGCCGCTACTCTGCTAAAATTTCTCGGCTAACTTGATTGTCGGAGGGTCCTGCGGTGGCCACCCTTCCCGGGACTTCTTTGCAGATAGCTCGGCTTCCACCTCAAACTCAACCCATTGAGATCCACACCCTCAAGAAGGCAACCTCCGAATCCAATCTCAACCGTCCTGCAACGCTCGTGACAGATCGACGGAGGACGGCATCTGAAGGAGATCAAGGCCTCCATAAAAAATTAACTAATTTCATAATTTAAATAACAACATGTTTAAGCAGAATCTTTGTTCAAATTTTTTTTATCATATTTCAATAAATAGCATCATATATATATTAGTAATCCTAACATATTTCAATAAATAGCAGCATATTAGAGATATCTTCAATATATATAAGCGTAGATGTGTAACTCTAGAAAAGTAATCTTCCCAATCATACATTTTGAAACATATGCAACTCTGTATTTTGGGTTTTGTGATGAATTTGAAACTTTGTGGGTTTTAAAATAAATCATTCTAGTTTTGGGCCTGGACACAAATTTCCCTTTTAACCTTTTCCCCTTTTTTAAATAGCATGAGCAAAACAAATCCTTCACTGTTAATTTTTGCAAGTTACCGAGGTTACACTCATAAGCAAGTTTAAAAGATTTAGCTTGCAAGCGCATTGCATAGTATTAATTAAATGAATGAACGGCTTCATGATAAACCATTTAATTCGTGACACACGAGCCAGACCACCATTTATTTGTAATTGGTTAGCTTCTACTTGATTCCAGCGGAGTATGCTATAATCCGGAATCCGATCTGCAGATAAATTGTTGTTAAATTTTGGAATAGGAGAGTGACAGAGGGCGGAATCTTCCTCAAATGTTGTTCTTCGTCGATCTTGTTGCCAGTGATACTGAACGGTTGAGATTTGAACGTGCGGGTCTCAATGGGTTATTGGTTGTTGTTGACGCTGAGTTACCTGTAAGAGAAGTCCCGGGATGAGAAACCACCGTAGGACCCACCGGCGATCAAGTAAGCAGCGAGGAATAAATAGGCAAAGTAGTGGCGTATTGGATTCAATTCGAGTTTCCTGAATCATCTGGAGGAGGGGTTTATATAGGGGCCGCATTGGAGCGAGCCGATATGAGATTCTCGCCGTCCGTTTCGCTCCTGCGTCACGTTCGCGTTGATGGCGGGATACGCCCATTAATGGCGAGATACGCTCATTAATGGCGACATACACAAGCGTGGATGCGGGATGTGGAGCGGTGGAGATCTCGTCGTGCAGAGATACATGGAGCCGTTACGGGGACATTCGTGCTCCGTGCTACCGGCCAAACAGAGACGCTGAGGAATCTCAGCTATAGGATAGCTCGAAGACGAGCAAGAGAGCTGAGTAAGCTCAACTCAATGATTGCTCGAAGACGAGCAATCAGCTGGTGGTTAGATGAAAAGGGAACGTATTCAGAGGAGACCCTTAAAAGGTCGGGTGCTATATCGGAGACGAGACGCTGAGGAATCCACCATTGTATTATACATATTTCAGCTCTATAGCCTCCAAGAATCTAATGGGCTTACGTTGACGACACGTTATCTGCTATATGTTGTGATTTAGTGAATTCCCACTTATGAGTATGATCAGAAAGAGTTGGGACACCATACAAGTCACAAATTAAGCCGGCAATATTTGAATTGGAATAAAAGGCATCATATATACAGGTCAGATTCTCAGGTTTGCAAATTTCCAGAAAAATGGGTTACGATCCACATGAAAGAAAACAAGACTACTTATATACATACCAACAAATTAAATGCCTTTTTAATTAAGCAAACCTAAGTTATGTAAGTAAGAATAACGAAATTAGTTGATGATATTCATGCATACATGGTGTGCAAAGTTGGCATTGACTCAAATCATTAATTAAACAAGTAACCAAACAAGTAAAATTTAAAACGTAGAATAAACCAAAGATCATGTCTTTTTTTCATTTCACTAGTGCTGGTTATGAAAACAGTGTGAGAGGATTATATTCTTTAAAAATAATAGTTCTTATTAGAATTCGGTGTGTTGCATATGATTGTATGGCATTTAACACACAAATGGAATGAACTCTCACTTATATATATATATATTGTGATCTGGGAAACACCGATATATAAAAAAACCGGGTGTTGATTATGAAAGTAATCTTTTTTACTTAAGGTGAAAATTCAAGTTCATGAGATATTGAAGTAAATTGGAAAATAGCACGGTCCATACCGTTGTTAATTTGGTGTAAAACCAAAGAAATCTTGTGATTGTTTTACACAGTTAATAAGTCCTAAAAAAGAACCTGTATGATGTTGAGAGCTTTGGGGGTCGATGATGTATTGGCTTCGAGGTGCTTGGGAACGGAAAATTTATGTTTTGATCGTGATTCTCCTTGATTAGCCAAAGAGTGGTTTATTGTTGCCTAAGAATTCTTGCCATAATATTCCGCACCTAATTAAGTCCTGAAAATTAGAAACTCATAGGATGTTGGTTTTGGAAGTTAATTATGAATTGGTCTTACAGTACAAGTGTAAAAGAAACCGTTTTAATTTTCTGCCACCTAAACAGCTATGACATATCAACTTATAATAGCACTTGCCGCTATCAAAACAGTTATGACGTGTTAACTTATTATGGCACGTGAAATACACATAATTAAATTCATAAGATATACAGAAAAAAGATTTGTTAGCTTTTTAGTTTAAATCGCTTTAGTTTTTTGTTTGAGAAATATCTTAAATACTTTTAGTTAAGATAATAACGATTTTTCGATATTATTTAAGATATATGACTTATTAAATTTTTAAAAAGTAAAAATCCAACGAAAAACCTTTAAAATCTATAACAACAACAACTGAGCCTTTTATCCCAAGCATATAGGGTAGGCTACATGAACCAACATGAGAATCACGCCGGGTCCAGCACATGAATCCTCTGTCTCCATTCACTTCTATCGAACAATATACTTTCATTGAATCCTTTGGCAACCATATCGTTTCGTATCACCGCCATCCATGTTTTCTTTGGTCTCCCTTTTGCCCTTTTGTCATTGCCCATATCGAGAGTATCTATTCGTCGAACCGGTGCTTCCATAGGTTTGTGTCGCACATGACTACACCATCTTAGCCGGTTTTCCCGCATCTTCTCCTCCACAGGTGCTACACCAACTTTTGCACGAATATCCTCATTTCGCACCTTATCTTTTCTAGTGTTACCGCACATCCAACGAAGCATGCGCATCTCCGCTACGTGCATCTTCTGTGTATGATGCTTCTTAGGAGCCCAGGATTCTGTACCATATAATAAGGCAGGCCGAATAGCGCTCCGATAAAACTTCCCTTTCAATTTTAACGGAAAGTTACGATCACACAAAATCCCTGTTGCACTCCTCCATTTCAACCAACCAGCTTGGATCCTTTGATTAACATTACTATCGATCTCCCCATTCTTTTGGATGATGGAACCTAGATATCTAAACTGGTCGCTTGGTGATATCTCTTGCCCTTCCAATGTTATACCAATATGGTTTTGACTTCTCTGGTTACTAAATTTGCAGTGCATATATGCTGTCTTGGACCTGCTCAATCTGAATCCCGAGATTCCAATGTTTGCCTCCATAATTCCAATTTGGTATTAACCCCTGCTTTCGTCTCATTTACTAGAACAATATCATCAGCGAATAGCATACACCAAGATACCTCATCTTGGATAGTTCTAGTAAGCCCATCCATCACGATGGTAAACAAGAATGGACTTAATGCAGATCCTTTATGTAAACCAATAGTAATCGGAAAATCACTCGTTAAGCCGCCGTAAGTTCTGACATTTGCCACTACTCCATCGGAAAAACCTTTAAAATCTATGTTATCTTAACTGATTCTTTTAAAAAATTCTCAAATCTTTACCTTGTTAAAAATATACAAACATGGATCGCACGTGCTAAAATACTAGTGTCGGTTAGGGCTAAAAAACAATCGACCACAATGCCAACTGGTAACCATAGCTTCCCAATATAAGTAATGGACTGCAGTGTACCTATCAAATTCAGCAGATTCCAGTCGAAATTGTCCTTCTTTTCCCAAAAGTAACTGCTCTCCCTTCCAAAATTAATTAACACAAACCAAAAAGAGAAACGATAAATCTTGTTATCAAGCATAAGGGCATTTCCACCTTTGCATCCCCACCCGAAAAGGGAATAAAAACAACACCTGCTTTTTGATGGAAAATACCGGTGGCGGACCCAGAAATTTTGGCCAGAGAGGGCACTCCAATTACCACACAATAAAGTTTCATCAGGATGCTGAAGTACTACTAGATAACCGAAATTATATATCGACTGAGACCAAGAATCTTGGTTGAATTTTATCGGCTCTAGTAAGCAGGGCTTGTTCAAGAGCGTGGGTTTAAACATGCAAGTGGTTGACACTCATGCCAATATTTGAAGAACATGGTTAAAAATAATGCACGCGCGTACACACGCACACACTATTTATTCTCTCTGCACCTCATAAGCGGATTTTCAATCTTTTATATCTTGTTGACACATCCACGCACATACATGAGAGTGTTATCTGATAGAAAATAATTTCTAATCAAAGTTTAAAAGTTTGCAGCTAGCAAGTGCACCACATAATATTAAATGGTTGAACGGTCGATACTGATGAACCATTTGCCACACACTAGACCGGTGATCATTTATTAAGGAGCCAAAATTTGTAATCTGTCGGCTTTTATTTGATTCTAGCAAAGGTTTATATTATAATCCGGAATTTGATCCGATAAAGTACAGTTAAATTTTGGAGTCTGAAAGAAAGAGCCAAGACTCCAGACAAGTCACATTCTAGGATTTGCAAAACAATAACCAAGTAGTCAATATTATAATATGAATATAAGACATCATACAAGTCAGGATCTCACGTTTGCAAATTTTCAAAAAAATTCAAATTTTCAACAATAACCAAGTATATATATAAATGTGTGTGTGAGAGAGAGAAGGAGAAGAGAGAGAGAGACAAAACAATATTACATATATACATACAAACAAAATGCCTTTTAAAGCATATATAAGCAATTTAAGTAAGAATGACAAAATTAGTTGATGTTCATGCATATAGGTGTGCTAGGTTGCCATTGATTCAAATAATCTAGAATAAGTTTTAGAGCAGCATTAATGAATGCAAAATCATTAAATAAGAAACCGAACAAGTAAAATTTAAACCGAAGAGCATATCTTTTTTCCTTTCACTAACGGTATATTGCACATGATCTTATGACATTTAACACACAAACGAAATGAACTCTTACTTATATATGCATATTGTGATCTGGGGAACATTAATATAAGAACATCTTTTGATTATGAAAGTAAGCTTTTAACTTAAAGATGAAAATTCAAGTTCATGAGATATTTGAGTATATTGAAAATCAGTACAACCGATATAATATCACTATATTTTTTCGAGTTTATTTTTACATTAATCGGATAATAGCTGTACACAATAAGAGTGTGACAGAAAACGGAAAAAAGAAGAAGAATGATTTGCACCCTTCCATTAGTAGTGAGAATCAGTAAAAATAAAAAGGAAATTATTAATCAGAAGAAATTATGATAACAGTAAAACACCCAAAAGAGCATATACTAAGTTAAGTTCATACTTAAAAAGTATTAGGAAAACATACTATTTCCAAATTTATTATTTAAATACTGTGTGCTTAAATGGATATAATATTATTATTCCCATTTTCCGTTATAATATTTTCCAAAAAGAAAGAATCAATAAATTTATATACAAAAGTCCAATCACTCGAAAAAGATAAGATAAGGTATTTTGTATTTAATTTAAAACAGATGCTTAAGGAATAATAGAATACTTAATTATTTCTTGAATATTTTGGTTCAAGAATCTTTAAATATCCTTTGCAGTGCACGAGTCAATACTCCTTTAATGCATTGATTACTGCATAAACACTTAAACATAGATTTAATGACTTCCGAATAATGCAAAAGAATCGGGCCCATTTATACCGATTTGGTGTAAAATCCAAGATTTCTTAGGTTGTTTTTCTTAATAAATAAGTTTTTAGAAAGACTCTGTAGGATGATGATCGGCTTTAAGCTGCGTGGGAAAGTAAAGTTCGTGTTTTGATTAACAATCTCCCTCAGGGGCTGGTTGGTTGCAGGATTTTAAAGTTTGGATTGTGGAATCCTTAAAAAATCCTGGATTCATAAATTTTGTGTTTGGTTGCAAGATTTGGGTCATTAGGATTCCTTTGTTTTTTGTGTGTGTTCCATCTCAAACCATGATTCAAGAATCCTAGAAAAAAAAAGAGGATTTGCTTGGATTTGCACTATTCATTGTACTTATTTGGTGGGTCCCATATACTTTTATGCATAAAAAAATCATCTCTCTCTTTAATTCTAAAATACAAATCTCATTTTCTTTATTCCAACCAAACAAGATTACAAGGATCTAAAAATCCAAACTTACGAATTCAATATCAACCAAACACAAAATTAGCTAATCCAGAAATTTACAACCGTACTATTTTAATATCCAAATTTCATAATCCTACAACCAAACGGGCCCTCAACAAACACCACATCGGGCTTATTCTTACCAATTGGATTATAAAGATTATATAATGATTTCCTTTTTTTCCTTTTCTTTCTTAGTTTACTTCATGGACCCCTAAATGTTAACTAATTACTAAAATCCCCTCAGAAAACCGAAAAACCCATATACATGATATTTTCCTATTAAGCCCCCAAACCCCGCCACCCCCCTACTCACACACGTGCAGAAACCCTAAAAAAAATAATCTCTACAATTATAACTCAAACTCAAAGGTATAAACAAAAAGTTTCTCATTTTCAAGAAATAATGCCCAAAGAGGGGAAAAAATCCATGAGAGGATTCTAGCCCCTTCCTTTTCTGGTTATAATCGTAGAGATAAATAAATATGAAATGACACAATGCCCACAAGACTTTGAGTTATAGCATTACAAAGAGAGATTAAAAAAACGAGAATAATGGAGGAAAGATGCCATATATAGGAGGGAATTCCCTCCTATGGCGTCGAAAAAATACAATCTCCATCGTGTTTTCCGACGATCGGCACCCATCATCTTCATCGTTATCATCTAAGATATGGGTACACCAAATTTCATGTGATTCTACAATTTTTTCACCGTTGAATTCGTGGGTTCAAAATTAACGGTTTACCGACAATAGAACTTTTTACATTGCTAAATCAACGGTGAAAAAGTTGTAGAATCAAATGAAATTTGGCGTACCCACATCTTAGATGATAACGATGAAGATGATTGATTCCGATCGTCGGAAAACACGATCGAGAGCGTATTTTTTCGACGCCATAGGAGGGAATTCCCTCCTACTACCTCTTTCCTCCATTATTCTCTTAAAAAAACTCATTATGGTTCAATCTTTAATTTGCAGTAAGTATGAAAATTAAACATAATTAAAATAGCATAACTAGATCCTCAAATATTTTAAGTTAACAAGTCAAAGTAATAGAACATATATATTTATTTAAAGAGAAAACGGAATCTTAGAGGCCACAAGAGGAAATTTTCCCAAATGGCGTCGCAAAAGGTTGGCACTCCATATTTTTTTCCGACGATCGGCATCCACTATCTTCTTTTTCATCGTCAGAGATGTGTGTACATCAATTTTCATGTGATTCTAACACCTTTATTTATATTACCGACGTTTATTTTGCACACATAAAATTGATGGCGAAAAGGTGTTAGAATCACCAACAAATCTTTTTTTACATCTTATTAATTTAATCATGCGCATCGTGCATGCCATAATAAATTAACACATCATTACTGTTTAGATTGCGGCACATTAGAGAGTTGTGTTTTCACCTATTCTTTAGCATTAAAAAATTAGAGAGTTGTGTTTTCACGTGTCGGTTGTGGAATGTATGAACCTTAGATCCTTTAATGATATTGATTTATGATAGATGATTTTCTTATTAGAGTAGGGTATGTTTATGGTGTATCTTTGGGCTCCATGGATGATGATATTAAAGTTAATAACTCTTTTAATCAAGGGTTGGGATTTGATGTCACATAAACCTTCAAAGGATAATGTGCAAGCTGGGAACAATAAGAGGAAGGGGTCGAGAGAGTGAATTCGAGAGTTAGTAAGGAATTAATCAACAAGGGTTTTTGAAGATAGTGTTTTGGAATGTGTGAGTTATTACATTCCAATTCTCTTTAATACTTGCTGGTCATGAAATTTGAGGCGATCCTTTATGCGCTGGTCATGAAATTTGAGAGTGCACGAGATCGGGCAATCTGATAGTAGACAGATGCAGAAGAGATGCTTTGCAGATCACAAATAAAAATTGTACGAGGATGATGTTGAAGATGGAGCCGTGAACTCCCTGCAAGGATAAGCTCTGTGGAAGGGTTGTGAAGGCAAAAAGTGATGGCTACTGGGTTGATAATGATCGATTTCCGAGGGCATTTTGCGGTCATTTTTGCCGATGGATGGACGGGGGCTAAAAATTCTTTGAAAATTAATGCCAATGGAAACATTGCTACCATCTTTTAACCGGTTGTGTTTTCGAAGTTTTTTTTCAATTTTTAGGTTTCAGAAGTATGTGTCATATTTGCTGGGTAAGATGTTGAAATCTATGATCACTTTGCAATGGTTCGTTTCTGTAAGTAAGAAACCAACAACTCCTTTTGTTGCTAAATATAATTTTCATATCGTAACCGGTTTTAGTTTGCTGTTGAATGATGATAGTCTCAGGAGAAAATATTGAAATTGGAAATATTGGCGCCATTCATATTTTGTTGTGTTCTTCACCACTAAACAACATCAAATATTATCTTTTTCAAATATTTTTATTTAATTTACTCGAGTTACGATGCTATCAAATCAGTCAAGTTATGTTTTGTCAAATCTACTTTATTGAAAACCGTTCAAATAAAGAGTGAATTATGATAAGAGTAAGAGTTCAAAAAGTAACACTTTATTAACAAACTAAAATGATATATTTATTAATATTTTATTTTGCTATTACTTTTTGAACTCTTACTCTCCTATATAAGGCCACTTTATTCATTTTCCAAGTATTCCATTATATTTGGCAGCTGTGAGATTGTAAGTTTTTTTCAGTTTGTTATTTAGTGTTGTTTTATTTTCTTATGTAATACAGATATGGTGATGTACTTTATCAATACTTAGGACATGAATTTTTGCTTATATTATACGTCTATTTCAATGAAATGGATGACCAATAATGTGCATTTCCTTAAAATATTTTTATGCTTTCACATTTTATATGTTTAGATTGAATAAATATCATGTACCTTATTATGCTATCATTCATTAATGCTTTGCATGTCTTTTCAATTCAGAGAAACAAAGAAACACATATTCTTAATTCTAATTTAAAATAAAAATATAACTTATAGTCTCTTAAATATCTATTAATCATTGAGTATAACCAAGATAAATTGAGAGTATGAGTGACTGAATAGAATTTTAATTTTTACTTGAAAACTACTTCATCGACTCATTTTTCTTGATTCATGCTATCCCCGCGTGTAGCGCGGCTAAAATGCTAGTTCTCTTTAATGCTAGTGAGGATGATGTGAAAACACACTGTGTTTAGAATGGAGATCAAAATGTGTGGTAATAGAGACTACTTTAAATTAATTAATAATATAGATAATAGGTTTCTTTCTTTAATCTATTTATATTCTCTTTTACCTCTTACAGTTTTGTAGAATCTCGAAGTTCTAAAGTTGGCATGTTAATTAGCATGGAAGTTATAATACAAAGAAGTTTGGCAATATTTAACATGATTATCTACAACAAAATTAAAGTACATCCTACTACATAACACATGCAATAATCTAGTATCTTTAAAAACTACCACGAAGCCTAAAAATCTTTATGATGGTAACAAAATTTCTTTGAAAATCTTCCCATATATTTTGCTCATATATATGCACGTGCAATTGCTAGAATTGAAAATGAGTTTTCCTAAGTTTCTTCTTCTGTCAAATCATATATATATATATAGAGAGAGAGAGAGAGGGGGGGAGCTGATACTATAGGTCCGGTCTCATTTCTTATTTTGAGATCCATTTTTCAAACACACAATCTATCGTGTTTTTCACCGATCATCGTGATCTACACATGTTAGATATGTTATGTATCAAATTTTATGAGATTTGGAGACCTCTAACCAATCCATCAAATAGACTAAAAAATCGACGGCTTTACGATAAATGAAAATAAGATCGCTTGATTGATGTGTTAGAGATTTCCAAATTTTATGAAACTCTATACATAACCTATCTAATACAAGTAGATCAAAGTGACCGGTACGGATCAGTGAAAATCACGGCAGGTTGTGTGTTTAGAAGTTTGGCCTCAAAATAAGAAATGAGAACCGGCCTCATAGAATCATCTCTCTCTATATAAATGAATAATGAACAAAAGAGGCCCTGCAAGGCTTTTTCGTTAGGTGGCTTCAAATATCTATATACCACACGATTTTTTTTTACGATCGGTATCCATCATTATCATGTATGATGTGAATACACCAAATTTCATGTTATTCCATCACTTTTCATCGTTGATTTAGTGGGTGCAAAATTAACGATTTACCAATAATATAACTTTTTACATCGCTAAATCAAATAATTCAACGGTGAAAAAGTGGAGGAATCATATGAAATTTGGTGTATCCACATCTTACATGATAGATACCGAACGATCGAAAAAAATCGACGGAAATAAATATTTGATGCCACCTAATGAGAGAGGGGGTTATGAGATGGCGGCTCGTTTTTGAAAATGAGCCCCCGCCTCAAAACACATCTACCCCGTGTATTTCACCGATCTAAATCAGTAATCTTGATCTATATATCATGAAACCCCTATGTACAAAAAATCTCGAGATTTGAAGATCTCTAACACGTCCACCAAGAGACAACATTTTTTTTAATATCGATAAGCCATTGATTTTTCTATCCGTTTGATGGACGTGTTTGTGGTCTTCAAATCTTGAGAATTTTTGTACATAGGGGTTTCATGATACATAGATCAAGATCACCGGTTTGGATCGGAAAAATACACGGGGGTATATATATATATGTGTATAAAAGTTCCTAAGCAAGTGGCAAAAGATTGAGATGCACCCCCTTGAGTGGTCCCCATCCCTTTTGTCGCATAAGAAATTGCTTAGGGGAGTTGCGTCCCCCTAATATATATATATATATATATATGTGTGTGTGTGAATAATGGAGAAAAGATGCCATAGCAGGGAATTTCCTCCTATGGCGTCGAAAAAATACACCCTCCCTTATTTTTTCTGCCGAGCGGCACACACCATCTTCTTCGCTATCATCCAAGATGTGGGTACACCAAATTTCATATGATTCTACAACATTTTCACCGTTGATTTAGTAATGTAAAAAGTTATATTGCCGGTAAACCGTCAATTTTGAACCCACTAAATCAACGGTGAAAAAGTTGTAGAATCACATGAAATTTGGTGTACCCACGTCTTAAATGATAGCGATAGGAAATTCCCTCCTATGGCATCTTTCCTCCATTAACCTACCTCTCTTTCTCTCTCTCTCTCTCTCTCTATATATATCTCTCTCTCTCTCTCTCTCTCTCTCTCTCTCTCTCTCTCTCTCTCTCTCTATATATATATATATATATATATTGTGTTAGAAAATATAAATCGACACATTAATAAACCTATAAGCTTTTTAACTGGGCTAGATGAGTAAAGCAAACCTAGCAAATGAAAAGGATATCAGAATATAAGCAAAAACATTCTCTCTATCAACGAAGATTGAAATAGCCCCAGCAAATAAATATACATGCCTAAAGAACTTGTTCATTTCAAAAGAGAGAAGAAAAAGGAGAGGGGGGGGGGGGGGGGGGGGGGGGAAAGAGATAAATCTACTATCTGATTCATCCTTGTCTCTGGCTCACCAATTGGGCAAAAAATCTCCACCGGTGGCTAAGACTAGTTTATCATGGACGACACTATCCTGTTTTTCAAAAGAATGATGAATTAGATTGCGATAGAAAAAAACATCTCAAATTCTTGATAGGATATAAGTACGCAACACCATAGAAATTTTTCCGTTTTTCTTATAATGCACCATTAAATTTTATAATTTGTATCAAGCGTCGTGTCAATGGTGGACTTTCAACAGTGTTCTTTAAAAATTCGTAAAAGTTCGATGGTGTTTGATATGATTCTCAAAAGAAAAGCTCTGTACCAATAGTTAAGAGCAGCACCTTTTTAACCTTGAGTGCTGTCTCTAGAACTTTGCTTGCATGAGGATGCTCCTCGATTTCTTCTAGTTTTGTATGACAAAGGTCCAATAAATCATAAAGTAGACGATTGCCTGATGTTGATATGAGGCACTTTTGTATAGCATAGCTTCCCCATTGATCCATTAACAACTCCTCAAAATTTTTTGAAATGTTTGAACAAATTTTTTCAGTAGCATCTGGATCATGGAAATTAAGAATGAAGTTTATAACAGAGCACCTGCATAGAATCATAAAAGAAAGTAAATTAGTACACTGATGCTCTCTCGTGTGATCATCTTGCACAATTAAGCAGAAACTTGTCCCTTTCTTGCCAAAGGAAATTTAAATATTTGCATGAAATGCTTCTTTTTAACTGTTTTCAGCTTTTGTTTAGGATTTCCATATCAAAAAATAAAAATAACAGTCACTGCAATTTTGCAACAATACTTAGATGGAG
Organism: Agapanthus africanus; assembly: GCA_030015575.1. Lineage (NCBI taxonomy): Eukaryota > Viridiplantae > Streptophyta > Magnoliopsida > Asparagales > Amaryllidaceae > Agapanthus > Agapanthus africanus. The sequence goes on from JASDDO010000004.1 coordinate 54,933,788, forward strand.
AGGACTGACATGGCACCTTAAAAATATTATTGCATTTTTGCAACTCTATTTCCAAACCCGTCTTAAAATGTTGCTTACCGAACATGAAAACGGTATGTTTGGGTTTCTTAAATAGAGGGAAACTGTCAAACGGTGTTACAGCTTTGACTACTTGAGGAGGAGTTCAAGTTATGTAACAAATCTCTTGAGGGGTTATAACTTATAACTGCTATGCAGGGTAAATATAAGGGGTTTTTGTGAAATTAACTCTTTTCTGACAACAAATATAAAATATTGCATGCAGCTTCAACTTCAAGCAAAATTGCCAAAAGAGAAGTCAGTTCTACATATAAGAGTAGGCAATTCGAAATACCCGGGTCTGCATTTAGCGAGATCAGTGCAGTTGTCTATAACTTTATCAACAATATCTTTCCTATAAGGTTCTCTTGATCTTGCAATGCATTGTTTGAGGGACGCACATCCAATCTCATCAACGGCTAGCCTCTGGCAGTCTTGCAGAGCAGCTTCAAGTAGGAACTGTCGAGACAAGAAACAACACAAAATAAGTCAGATATATATTGCATAATACTTTAATTTTGTAAGGGCAAAAATGCTTCTTTTATTTAAATCAACTCCTTTCGGGGATCGAACTTGAGACCTCTCACATTGGAGAGGAAATTGGTACCAAGTGAGCTAAGCCGAGTTGATAAGAGCAAAAAGTCTTGGTTGCTTGTAGCTGGAGGTCAACGCAGTTTCTAATTATCACAACACCGACAAGCCTATATGCCAAACTTTGGGGTTGCCTCTGGATTTTTTCTTCCATTTTGTTTTTGTAAGATTGTCTACTAGGTTAAATTGACAGGTAACTTATTATTTTTAACTGTACCTGTTCAGGTGCATTTAGCTCTACCTCTAAGTCTCTAACCTTACTTGCAGCAGTTTTGTCAGTTCTCCCATGAGGCCAATAATCGAAGCATTTATTGGCCTCCTTTGCATATGACCAAACTATCTCAATCGGTTCTTCTAGTTTCACGCTTAGAATGAATTTAAAATTATAATTTCTTAATTAATGTGTTTGCTTGGTTGTTGTAAAGGGCGATTTAATACTTTCCTTTTAATTTTCTGCATTACATCAGTTGTAGTTTAATTCAAAGACAGATTTAAGTAGTTCCAACTACAGATAATTATCGCAGTTCAAAATTCAAACCACAATTTTCTGTAGGCTTATTTCATCAAAACACATCTGTAGTTCACCAATCTTCTTAAAGACCTATAGTAAGCTATTTCCGTCATGCGATAACCGCCTTGTATCCCCTGAGACAATGACCTAACCATCCCTCTCTAAACGTAACTAAAATTCATTCTTGCATCTTCTCAAACACAAATCCATCCCCAATTCGCGTCAGGGCACCCGAATTCCAAACCAAGAAAAACGAGAACGCGATTAGGGGGGAAAAGAAAAATAGAAATTAAAGAGTCAGAGATTGAATTTTGGTTTTAATTGAGAGGAAAGGATAAAAATGGAATAAAATTAGAACAAAATAGTCACGTGCGTGACACATGACTTATTTCTCCTTGACTCTTTTCAATATTTAACACAATCAAACAACAAGGTATTTATTTAGCAAACAAAGAACTATAACTCCAGGGGGTTATTGCATAAAAAAAAAGGACAGGTAGGTTTTTAAGTAAATGGATAACTACAGGGGTGATTTCATGAAAGAAGCGTTTTTCTGATTAACTGAAGTTACAACATCCCAGAAACAAGACATGTGTTTCAGTATTTAGATTTTGATATACCAAACATCTTTGTGGCTCAGTTAAAGTGAAGGCTAAATTTCACTTAAATACCATGATTCTTAACTACTTTTCACAAAAAATACCAAACACTTTGTAAATTACAAATAAATACCATGAAATTAGCATCTTTCAAACAAATAACACAAGCTTTACACATTATTTGATTTCAAGAGATATGCCGTTTTTACAAGAATTTTCTTGCCATTTTCACATTTCTTTGTTATTTCAAGAATGGTATTAAACTGAATAAAGTTTGATTCTCTTGGTATTTAGTTGGAAAATGCAAAGTTCATGGTTGCTTTTTGCATATATAAAGTATTTATAAGAAAAACGTTGAAAAGTTTTGCATTTTAGTGAAATTTAGTCAAAAGAAAAAAAGCCTAGCAGACACTAAGAGTAAGCACATTTCATATAATCAGATTCAAGCTTTTGAGATCCCTTCAACCAAACATAACAAAAACGAATAAAATGAACCTCATTCTATAAATAAAAGTAACTTGAATTTGCAATTTAATGATTTTAGCGTTTACCTGATAAAGGTGGTAGTCCAGATTTTCGAAGAAATATGAGATCAGACTAGACCCTCTAGAATCCACCATTATACTAAATAATCCCGAGGAGAGAGCAGAAATGATAGGAAAATATAGGTCAGGATATATATTCACATTCTTAATGAGCGCCTTAACAGAATTGCTGCTGCAAGAGAATAAAGAAAATTCAAACATGAGATTGCATATAATAAATAAAGGCTGAATTGCAGGAAACCCCCCTGACTTGTTGCCAGGTTAGCAGGTAACCTCCCTTTGAGTCAAAACTGCAGTTTGGCTCCAATTCTAAGAGTGCTACTATTTTTTGCAATTTCTTTCATCTCTCCGAACTACCCATCAATTAATCTTTTCAAGCAACCTTTCTTTGAGTCAAGAAGTTGTAGTGCCTCCAACTCTAAGTTGGTTACTATTTGAGTTGTGCCTTTCATTTCTTTCCCAAAATACCATTCAATTAATCTTTTCATAAAACCATTTCCTCTTTGTAATATTAAATTTGTATGATTTCCCCCCCCCCCCCCCCCCCCCGAAATTTTCATTCTTGTCTTATTTAATTAAGATCAGCTTCTATCTGAAAAATATGTGTAACCAAGGGGAATTGAGCCTTTTTATCCTGATGGGGTTTCTGGATAAAAGTGAGAGAGGTTCCATGCAAACTAGTCTCAATCAAATAAACATAAACACGTCCAGACACACATGTTAACGTATAGTTAAGCAAGAATGACGCCGATCTGGAGAGGGGTTTACAATCATATATGACCTATATTCCACTGCCTGGGAACTGAAAGTCCGAAACATGCACATAGCCATCTCAAACATGCACAGCCGTCTCTCCTTCATAGTCAGCACCCTCTCCTAATAATTCAACATGGATGATGCTGATCTCCAATTAAAGAGTCATGAGTAAAATTTTGACTACATAGAAAATATTTTTCTTTCTTTTGTCTGATATCATATAATATATATTCAACATCCTCGTTTGTGGATATCGACAAAGATACATATACAGGTGAAGTTTTCTTAGAATGGCTTCTAGGGTAATTATCTAAATTAGGAGTTGGTCTAAAATCTTATTATGAACCAGTGCATAACATTGACGGTCTTGAGTGAAATTCCATATCCTAAAAACGTTCAATCTATTTTTGTTGATATTTTCTATACTATAGAAGACATTCTACATTTGTTTATTTTAATACATCCACGCACACATGTGATTGTATTGATTATCAATCCACTACAAAAGCCGGATTTTCCCCTTCTTTGATTAGCATGCAAATTTTCTTTCCTGATGGCTATTATTGCATTCTCTCTCTCTCTCTCTCTCTCTCTCTCTCACACACACACACACACACACATGGGAGTGCTCCATCGGAGTGCACTGTCGGGTTGCACAACAAGAAAACGGGAACTCCTAGACGTTAGAAGATTAAAGGATCCAAAACCATTCATCTCGATCTCCATATCCTAAATTGTATATGTATAAAAAATCGAAAGATTAGGATGCCTTTAACCCATGTATCAAATGGATACAAAATGAACAACTTTTCAATAATATAACATAAAATCCAGTATATTCATGGTTTAAAACTTAAAAGGCTCCAAATCTTTTAATTTTTTATACGTAAACATTTTACAATATGGAAAACAAGATGAATGATTTGGATCGTTCAAATGTTGTGTCATTTAGGAGTTCCTGTTTTCATATAGTACAAAAACCCGAGTTGCAACGGAGCACTATTCTCTCTCTCTCTCTATATATATATATATGCATGTATATATGTATGTATATGTATATGTGTATATATATGTGTGTATTGTAGGAAAGGTGCCATAGGAGGGAATTTACTCCTATGGCGTCGAAAAATACACCCTCTACGATTTTTTCGATGGTCAGTATCCATCATCAACATCTATATCATCTAAGATGCAGATACACCAAATTTCATGTGATTATATCACTTTTTCACCGTTGATTTAGTGGGTGCAAAATTAACGGTTTACCAACAATAGAACTTTGTATTTTGCTAATTCAACGGTGAAAAACTGATGGAATCACATAAAATTTGGTATATGCACATCTTACATGATAAAGACGACGATGATGGGTGCTGATCGTCAAAAAAATAGCGAAGAATATAGAATTTTGACGCCACCTAACGAAAAAGCCTCATAGAAACTCTTTTCTTCATTACTCGCTCTCTCTCTCTCTATATATATATATATTCTTATGACGACGACTTAGATAGTGAATAACATAAGAATTAATCTAAAATCTTAGGATGCCTTTAACCCATTTATCAAATGGATACAAAATGAACAACTTTTTGATAATATAACAAAAAGTCCAGCATATTCATGGGTTAAAACTTAAAAGGCTCCAAATCTTTTAACTTTTAATACATAAACATTTTACAATATGGAAAACAAGATGGATGATTTGGATCGTTCAAATGTTGTCATTTAGGAGTTCCTGTTTTCATATTGTACAAAGAGTTGCAACGGAGCACCACTCTCTCTCTCTCTCTCTCTCTCTCTCTCTCCCACACTGTGTGTGTGTGATGACAACTTAGGTAGTGAATAACATAAGAAGTAATCTAAAATCTTTACTATGAACCGTACCAGTGGATAATAAAAAATGCCAATTGTCATCTGCATGCGCCATGAGGTAAATATCCTATTCACTTTAGTACCAACACGTATAAGGAGGCTCCATTTATCCCATCTATCGTTCATTTCCAAACTGAACCAGTGGGACATAAGATGTCAATATTTATTAAGTGTGATATTGATCTAATCATCCCGATTTTAACAAATAAAAGAAAAGAAAAATTCATGAGGTTAATGTATATAAAGTGCCATAGGAGTGAACCTTCCTCCTATGGTAGCAAAAAGTAAACCATCGGTCACTTCTAGACAATCGGTCGCATTCATTTTGATCTCCATGGTTAAGATACAGAAAAAATCCTGTGATTTGTAATATTCGATACCTCATTACTTAACAATAAACATTTCACACCACTAGATAAATTGGAAAATTAAGTATCATTTTTTTTTAATTCGGTGTGTCTAATGTTTTAAATGGGGTAATATGTCTAAAATAATACTGGTGGGTTGCGTTTTAGCTGACATAGGAGCAGATTTCACCTTCTATGGCAACTTACACCCATTACTCTCAGACTCTCAAATTTCATTCTTGTGAAGTTTTTGGTTAGTACTTGTAGAAATATTCATATATGACAGACATGTTGATTTTAACATTATGATATGTGCACGAGTCTCGTAGTCCAATTTACTCCCCACTAACTTATGTTATCAACTATCTAGGCCATTTGTACATTTCTTTTTATGTTTTCTTTATTTTAGGAGAGTATCTCTCCACTACTTGTGTTTGTTTTCTATATTATGTGGTTGAAATGAATGTGAGGAAAATGAATGATAGTCCCAAAAATGCTATTATAGAAAATTGTTCTTGAGGAGATTAGCCAACTCGAATCGGCTTTATCTGTTTGTATAAAATTGGTATCAAAGCCTCTCGATCCTCCGCTATTACCGACATCAATCCGCCTAACCCGAGTGTTTGAGACATTGCTGAGATGATGTATCGACAACGCCAGAGCCTCTTGATCCTCCATGATGGAGGGCAACGATCCGCCTAACCCGAGGGTTCAAGATGCTATTGAGAAGGTACATCAACAACACGAGGCCTCTCGATCCTCCGCGAAGGCCGACTACAATCCGCATAACCTGAGGCTACATGATGTTGCTCAATCCCTCAAGTTCTTAATTTCAAAGCTTCTTCAATCCTCCGTGATAGCCGATAACAATTTGCTTAACCCGAGGTTTCAATATGTTGATGAAATACATCAACCTTGATGACAAGGTTGTTTGAAGATGGGTGGTTTGATGTGTGCATGAGTACCATTAGTCCAATGTACTCTCCCACTAACCCATGTTCTCAACTATTTAGGCCATGTTCACATTTTATTTTATGATTCCTTTATTTTAGAAGACTATTTCTCCACCAGTTTTATTTTTTTTTCTATATAATATAGTTGTAATGAATGTAAGGGAGGTAAGAATGAAAACCCCTAAAAATGCTATTTTAGCAAATTGATCTAAAGAAGATTAGCCATCTCAAATCGGCTAGAGGATATTCGACATCTTGAATTAGGTTTATCTATCGCGTACATATCACATTCCTATGACGTAGGCATTTTGGAACCATATTCTTACTATATCTTTAGACAAAACACCTTAAAAGTTTTTAATTACAGTAAAATACCTTAGGCTTAAACAATAGTTTTCAAGGAATTCTATCACTAAAATACCCTCAAAAAGTCACAACTTTAAGGTATGTAAGTGAAAATCCGCAATTGTTAAGGGTATTTTAGTGTAATTTAAGCAAAAATTTATTCCAAAATGTCATTTTTAGTGTAAGTTACAACGATTTTACGATATAACACAAATAAAACAAGTGTATAAATTGACTACCCCTTGGAATTTGGAACCACAATATTAGAAATATTATATCTTTTATTTTCTTTAAGAATTTAGGTTAAATTACACAAAAATATCCTTAACTATCGTGGATTTTCACTAAAATACCTTAAGTTTATTTATTAATTAAAATACCTTAGGCTATGCTATGGTTTTCAAGGGATTCGTTTCACTAAAATGCCCTAAAAAGTCGCAACTTTAATGTATTCTACAGAAAATCTGCAACTGTTAAGGATATTTTAGTGTAATTTACCCAAGGGATCATCCAAAAATGTCACTTTTAGTGAACGTTACAAAGATTTAACAAAAATAAACAAGTGCATAAATCGATTACCCCTCGAAATGTTTCGCAGCTTGAACGAGCCTCATCGGGCACTGACAAATGCAGGCAACAATCGAAGCTTTCTGATCGAAGCTCGAAGTAGCGAGGATGCTCTCAAACAGCAGATGCGCATTTGTGAGGCACATCATGAGATCGAAGAGTGCGTCCTCGCCTGCGATCCAAAGCCCATCCTTTTTGGGCGCCGATCTCGTCCTCTTGAAGCTCGAATCGACGAGATGAAGACATTGGATGAATCTCTTGTTGTGATCTTCCAAGATCGAGCACAACCTCTTGTTGTTATCATCTAAGATCGAACGCAGCCTATTGTTGTGCTCCTCGATCACTGAGTCGAGATGCAAGCCGATATGCTCCTCGAATTTGTCCTCCTCCATGAGAGAGAGAAGACAGAGAGGGGGGCAAATGGGATGAAACAAGATGCAAATAATTGTTGGTTATTGAGTTATATATATACACTACTGATAGCATAACAAACAAAGATTTGATAAGATATTTGGAAAAAAAAAATTTGAGTTGTATAATTTTAAGTGTAAATCGAGGTGAATAGGTAAAATAATTTCGGGCTGGTTTTAGGGTTAAATCTGTCCGTCGGAACTCTAAACCCAGTACGAAATAAATTCGTTTCATATATCCAATCCAATTAGATATATTACACAGACATCTAATTCTAAATATTATAAAATACATATTGTAATTTATTATAGATATGTGGTTAGTGCAATTTTTTAGTTTAGTTTATAAATCCATCACATTTTATATAGTTTTATTTAAGTATAAATTTTGTTTTTATATATTTGGTAGAAAATGCTTAAATATTATACTTTTAATTATTTTTTTATAAATTATAATGGGCAAAGCTCGAAAAACCCGAAAAAACCGATACACCCACATAAACCCGAAACCCGTCCGAAACCTGAAGTTGTGGGTTCGGATTTAGCGCATTATAAACTTGTCGGGTTCATGCGGGTTTTGGGAATATGTTTTAATTTTCGGAGCAGGTAAAAAAATTGTCAAAAATCCGCCCAGCTCGGCCCGGTTTCACCCTACATTTGTCGCGCCCCACTTCCCAAAAGAGGTAGCAGGTACGTGACTAGGCACGCGGCGTACTTATTTCAAGAAAGGAAACTTTCTCAAAATAAATACGTTAGCGGCCGAAATAGAAATAAACGGAAATCCTTAACTGGTAGGCATACTGAAAGTAAAACTAGCCGGGCTTAAAGGGGCTTAAAGGAGAGTAGAAGTCCGCCTGAGATGATAAGTGCAAGAGATCCTCCTCCGATGGCTCAATCTCTCCTTCGATCTCTCCACCTGTCTCTAAGTCACATAACGAACATTCCCAAAAGAAAGAAAACCAAATAGAATGTTCGTCGGTGATCTTGTGCTTGGTAAGTCCCATATTAAAAATATTGATTTTTAAAATCTAAGTCTGAAACAAAAGCATAAGCATATAGACATTAGGGCAGTAACTGTTTGTAACGTTTTCAAAATAATAAAATATGATTTTTGGGAATTTTTATAATTTAATATTATTTTAATGAATATTTTAATATTCGGGTATAATTAAATACAAATAAATGGGGGAAAATTATGGAAAATTCTAAAATAGGGTATTTTATGGAATTATGCCATTTTAAAGCTTTTAAGACTGGTTATATACTAATTTAGTGTTAATCGCGATTAAAAATCGCTAATCGGATTTTTAGCATTTTCGTGCAAAAATGTGCACATATCATTTTCCACACTTGTTACACTTGTGTTACATTTCTTTTGCCATGGTTCATTTGGGTTCACTATTGGAGTGAGAAGGAAAAGAAAAGATAAGGAAAAAAAAAGTAAGTGATGATGAGAGAGAGAGAGTAGGTGGCTTTTGGACATTTGACCCTTTCCTTCATCATTTCCCCATCTCTTTTCTCTCTCCCCTCTCCCCTTATTGCTGCTGCTGCCCTCTCCCCCTCTCTCACCCTCTTCATAAAACCCTAGATCCACCATGAAAACAAAGCCAAAACCCCATTCCCACTTCACAAAACTTACTCCCAAGCTCGCTAGCTACATTTTGAACCTAGCAAGATTGGATTTGGAGGACTTTGAGCAACTCAAGAATTTTCTTGAGTTGCCAAAGAAGGTAATTTCTGCACCTATTAGAGTAGTATCTCATTTCTTGTGCATCAATTCTAGTTTCATATCGATATTGTGTCGTTTTGAGGAATTTGGAGAATTCAAGTTAGGGTTTAGGGTAAAACTGAAATCAAAGTGAAATTGAGGCTTGTTGTGACCTTAGAATCCCTTGTGTGATGATAATTTGAACCCAAACCTGAACTTGAAGCCAGAATACGGAATTACGGAATCGATATCGGGGAAAACTGTAAATCTGGAAGTGTTTTGTGAAATCTGCTATCACTCCGAGACCCCAAAAATAAAACTGAGTTGACAGTGAGATGTGCAGGCACCATAGAACCAGCACCCCAAACCCTAGCCCCCAACTCAACAGTGAGGCCGCTAATTAATTCCTTCTGGCCGCAAATTGCGGCCAGAGCAGGGTGGATCTGCCTCGTTTTGTGTGCATGCCCCATTTCCTCTATTCTTGACCCTGGGTATGTCTAGTTTTGACTGATTCCATCTAGGGTGAAATCTGGGTTGTTTTGCTTGAGTTGGTGTATGATTTAAGACTTGTTTTGGCATGGATTTTGGTATTTTGTGATTCATTTCTGTCGGGTGGCGTTTGGACGTCAACGACAAGTGGATATTGATCGTGTTTACATGCGGGTCGATAGGTTTTTACCTATGCGAGTAGCGTGTGCTATTTTGGTTTCCGATGTGATTTTCATGTGCTTTAGCGTTATGATATACTTGTAGGTACCCTACGAGATGTTGAGGCAAGGAAGATGAAGATGACGACATCGGCACCGACACATGAGAAGCAAGGTGAGTAGATTTATATCTACAGGGAGAAGTCGGGTGGATGGCGTATAGCACCCCCGCAGTCCGTGGTGATGTATACGAATACGTATACACACATATATTTATTATGTGTTGTTTAGGATTATTGATGGTAATAATGGATTATTGGTGATAAAGGTGTATTGGTTGAGTATAGTGCGAAACCCTAGAGTAGTGGTTGCACCCCACTCACACGTACACACATACTTGCATACATTCTTTCTTATATCTGTGCGCATATGGTGGGTATATCTACACATGGGTATGGGACTATGTGTTCATATACGGAATTTGAGGCCGTGAGATTCGGCGATATGCCAGAGTTGTATTTGAGGTGCGGCATGATAGTTTTAGCGGGCCTTTGGGCATGTGTTTTACCCCGCATTCATATTTATATAGATGGTATCGATGGAAATGGACTTAGATTGGTATCATAGATTATGTGATATGATGGTAATGATACCTAATACATGATGAGATGAATGTGATATTGACCCGTACCTAGCTATTGGGATGTCGTACGATGATTTACCGTACGAGCTTTATATTGATGTTAGATCCGCACTCATGACTCGAGGATGTTATATGATATATCGTATCGTACGTGATACTATTGAGGCGAGATCACTGACTATTGTATATATATTTGCATATCGGCTCAGATTTAGGTGATTTCCATACCCCTCTCTATTGACTTGACTGTGGGTTCGTAGTTCGCATAGTAGGCGTTAGACTAGACCCGAGTCATACCTATTTCAAAACTAATGAATCAGGGATATTTTAAAGATAGGCAAAAGGGTTTTTACGGATATTTTCAAAAGGCGCATCTTTTCTTAAAACACCGTAGCCCTTATTTTACCAAAAGCCCTGATTCGTCTTATTTCAAAAGGCAAGATTGCATGATATATCTATTGAGGCGGGTTCTCTACTGTTGCGCTGACTACTCGATTCCGCACATTCATGCTGTTTGCATTGCATCGCTTATATTGTTGATATATTTCAGTCATGCTGCTAAGACACCAGCACAATTATCGATGATGCGTATGTTCCACGTACACTGTTGCCGGCTCACACACTTCATCATCGATAATTGCCATGTCACTACACTGTAGTACTGTTGCATTCAGGATATGACCTTTGCATGACACATTGATATGTTTACCTTCCTGCTATATGTCGCATACATGTTGCTTTCTGATTATACGCATTGAGATATGCTGTTTCCATGATATTTCTGGTTTTGGGGACCGTGGGTGTTTCAAAGAAGATATGTAATTGTTTTAAAAACCCGGTTACCCGTGATATGATATTTCAGTGCGTCCACCATGTGTTTTCTCGGTGCTGAGAGCGACATGTGAAACCCGATTCGAGGAGGCGGATGAGGCCGATTGCGGGTACATGGTGGATCCGGTATGGTACCCCGGGGCGAGAACGGTTTCGCTGTGTAGTAGACGGTGAGCCTGGCGGAGGGACCACTACCTACCGGTGATTGGTTGGACCTGGCGGTTATCCGGAGGATACCGACCAGAGTCGATAGATGGATATAGGCGTACTGCCGGGGCCGAGGGCCGATACCGCAGACAGAGCCTGTGGGCCGATCCGGACTGACGGAGCCCAATATATGAGGATTTACGTGCCGATGCTGGGCACAGTTTTCATGATGTTTTCGAGTGCCGATGCTGGGCACTCCAGTTCCATGATTTTGACGTGTCACAAGGGACACAGGTGGTTATATCCTCATATTTTCCATGCATATGCTTTATGATATTTACATGCATGATAGTTATTGTCATTGGGTGACGAGTGGACGGGATCCACGTACATGCAGATTTGATTACATTGATTCTACATCATATTTATGATATGTTACTACCTGAGGCATTGGCACGAGCACTTGGCACTACACTCATGTATAGAGATTACATTGCCAGTTTAGCATGTTTCAGACTTATTCATATTGAGGTTTATTTATATCTGATCGTATTGACCTAGGATGGGTCATACATTCGATCTCTGCTTGTAGATATTTTTCTATTCACGAGTTGGCAACTCACCCCCGTTGTGCCACAGTCCTTGCAGGTTTTGCCGTACAGATTTCATAGCGGCATTTCTGGCACACTGCTTCCTTATGGGTGACTTGCGTTGGTAGGTGGGTTCTTTTGTATCAGAACCGCCATTGTTCATGTATTATTTATTGTATCTAGAAAGTTCCATCAACCAAAACTTGTATATTGTTTCAGACTTAGAAAACAGTGTTGTATTATTTCGACCTTAGAGTCGCGCTTGTAGTATTACGGTTTTCTGGCTATTTGAGTTTCTTTTTGGATTTTGATCCTCGCCCTTCGGCGTTGTATATTATTATTGCTTGCATGGTTGTGACCGTCTATTGACGAAGAGCTAGCTCCCGCTTGGGGATGCCTTTTATCATTTCATATATATTATTCTTGTTGTACCCCGTTTGGGGCCAGTTTTTACAAAGGAAACTCTGCCGAAATTTTCAGGAAAGGTTTCACATTTTAAAAATACACTTTCGGCTTAGTTATTTAAAAACTTTGATTTTCGAAATATGATTCTTTACTTTTCAAAACCAGTTTTCCTTATTTACTCTTTAAATGGTTTTAGATTGCTGGGCTTTTGGCTTACTTGGATCAGATGGGGTCCTATAGACTTCATATGGTTCAAGGGCCAGTCACGTGCTCTTTCGGGTCGTGACACTGTTGGGTTTAGGTGCCCGCACCGCGGAGGCCGCGGCCGAGACGGAAGCGAAAACAAAAAAATTACGCGAGCACCAAACACCCGTAAAACCCAGGATACGATTCATAAAACCTGAACTAGCTAACTAGAAATACAAGAGTTAAGAAACTACAACCTTTGTCGCGTGTCCACACAATTGTGGAAGACCTTTCCAAGCTCCTAGCCGCCTGGACCGCGCTTGAAAATCGACCACCCTAGCCAAATACGATCCACTGGAGAGAAGCCGGAGAAGGCTCTAACCGATGATCCAAACTTGCTAGGTGTGGATGGTCGGTGATGTAGGAATATTTCACTAAATATTTTTCTCTAAACCCTTGCTCAAGGGAGAGCAAGAAGAAGGAGAAGATGAGAATGAGAAAAACATCAATTGTAGAAAATGAGAATGACTTTCTTTTTACAACCATTGTTCAATAGTGAACACAAATGATTTTACCAATATAAAATCCCCAAGTCATACCTCCCTACATGCAAAGAACCATACTTCATTACTCCTCACTTTACACCTCATTTCCTTTTATTTTTCTAAATAGAAAAATAAATATGATGTGTCCTTCTTCTAAAAGCATTCCCGTATAAATACGGAATACTTCACCTGATATATGTATCGCTAAATATACACGTATCCGTATAAAAATACGGATAGCACCAAAAGAGAGAAAATGAATAGTGAACAATAATACTAAAATATATGTATCAAAAACATATATAAATTATTAAATCAAAACCTGATTTAATAATCCGGCTTAATCCTAGGCCGGCTAGTATTATCAACCGTCCGATTAAAGTCAGTGTATCCCATACACGTATTTAATCGGACCCCTGCACGTACCAATGTACGGCTCCTACATCTATCACCTGAACCGAGAAAACCCTCTTTGTGGGACTATAAAGAATCGACAATACATTGGAAGTGGGTTTAACCACAAGCACATCAGCGACACTAGCTGTACGTAACGGCTACCCAGGTACTTGTCGAAAAGGGGGTCAACAATCAAGTACATCCTTACCCCACTGAGCCTGAATGTGACAATCTCCGTACAGTCTGGTCTCTTCGTCAAAGTGTATCGCATATCGGGTTTATGTGATGGATTACGTCAGACCCCTACTAACCCGATAAGTCGTGTCTGAGTCAAGCTCATCACCAACAGAGATACTACTGATCAACTATCAGTAAATCTCATCCACCGTGGTCACGGATTTTTGGTCCCAAGATAAGAAAAAGGCCCGACATGGAGGAAAAAACAAGTTAAAGAACGGAAAAAACGTTTGACATCGGCAAAACATAGCCAACTGAACACAGCGCGACATCGACTCCTAATACCAGGAGAGACGAATCCCTGACAATCGACCACTGCCTCCATGTGGTTCGGGATTGTACCCAAATAAAACATGTTTGCACGACTCTTTAGAGCCGTGATAGGGTAGTAATCAAAGTACAGTGGGAACTCACATGAGACAAATGACGATTTCAGGTCAAAGGACCAACCTGTACTCATTCCACCTGAGAACTTCCATCCGACGATAGATATAATACCATCTAGAAGTTCTCGGCGAGTCCATCCAGTGTACTCACCTCTAGTGAGCATCTGTATACTATCTTAGGTGACACAACACCAATGGCTTGTGAGACCGGCCACCGCCCCTCATCGGGATCTAGAAGCGTATACACTAGTCTACTCCGGAATATCGATGCCCCGTCTCGATATTCCCACGACCAGGGACATTTAAGGATGTGCTTATGGACAACCCAGCTCCCACATATATGATCGTCATCATAATACTGGTTGTCAAGTAACAATCCTACGGGCTTCATCAATGATGAAGACAAACCAGATAGCATACTATCATCTCAAGTAAGACTGTTATACCTATATAGGTCCTCCCTCAATTATCATAATCGCCTACTTGCAATCATAATAAATGCCTTGAGGGCACTATATCCAACAATTTCCCACTTGCACTTAAGGCTAATTATTGCGGTATCACATATCCATAGCTCGTGTGCTACCGAATACCCAACTTCTCTACTAATCAATTTTGCTACAATGTTCCAACTTCATCTCTTTATATCTCAACTTTGTGAAGATCAACAATCTCCCAAACTGAGCGATACCCTTCCTCAAGAATTTGTCTGGATACTTGATGGGACCAAGTTCATAAATGAACAACTCCATCCAACAAACTTCTTGGGCTGTATTCTCTGTTGAGTTATAACTAGCATCCTTCACCATGATTACCTCAGTATCTCTATTGGAACACTATCCAATATACCGATCCTCGGAAGAGGCTAAACTCAAAACCCTGACAACATCTCTGTCATCCAGGCCACCTTGGAAGCCTGAACCGATAACCGCCTCCCAGAGGAGGCTGCCGTTATCTTATACCAAGAACATCCTCTTATGTTCATGATAGCTTCCCTTTGTTTCTCGAGGATTCGATTAATATATGCTTATTGCAACTAGTGCAAAAGCAATATCTGGTATTGTACAAGACATTGCATGATTGACTCAATTGCCTAAGCAAATGATATGTCATTCATGTCAATCCCTCTCCTTATCAGTTTAGAAGACATCTCTTTAGAGATGGTGACTCCATCACCTGCGGGTACACCACCACGCCAGAAGTCGTCCAATCTAAAATACTTTTAGAATGATGTCCAAGTACTCGATTGGGAAACTTCCCAAATCTATATCTAAAACTAGAATCCCTGATATATATTATCCATTTGGTTTTGTACAAGACATTGCATGATTGACTCAATTGCCTAAGCAAATGATATGTCACTCGTGTCAGTCACTCTCTTCATCATTCTAGAAGACATCTCTTTAGAGAAGGCGACTCCATAACATGCGGGTATCCTACCACACCAGGAGTCGTCCATTCTAAAATACTTTTAGAATGCTGTCTAAGTACTCGATTTGGGAAACTTTCCAAATCGAGATCTAGTTATCAGAATTCGTGATATACTATCCATATCCAACGTGGAGAAAACACTATGTGACAACCAAAATTTGACCGATTGTAGTATAGGAACATCACTTACTATCTGGAGTATGTCATCCAAATCCAGGACAGTACTCCCTACATCCTTCTTACTAGGTTCATCTATTATTTTGATGAAGTCAATCACCTTGACTGTCACATCAAAACAGATGATCCGTCTCTGCAATCTATGCTTGAGTCTACGAATAGACATAAGTGTTTCCTTATAAAAATTCAGAAAGAAGAAGGGAAGGGAATAATTCCCCACTAATGGAAGCTCACGTGTAAGTACGTGATCATCAATCCCCTACAAAGAGACTCAGAGAGGAAAAGGAAAAAGTTCCCGTTAGTGGAGCATCACGTGCAAGCACGTGATGCATCTGTATGCAGAGTAAGTGACTCCGCTTAGTAGGTGGCAACTAAAGCCTCACGTGTAAGCATGTGATTGTCTTTCATAACGTGCGGGGCTCAGTTATAAAACAAACAAAGAACAAAGAAGCTCACGTGTTACCACGTGATGCCTTCCCTCTGTTTGGACCCCTGCAAACCAAATTAATTTTGTGAGGGGTCACGTGGTATACGTGATGGCTCCTATGCCTTTTGAACAGATAGAATTAAATTTTAAACAAAGGGATCAAAAGTACTATTTTGGAAAATATTTCCTTGGATCTTTCTAAATAAGAAAGATTGCACTCTGTAAAGCAGAGCGCCGTTGGATTAAAAATCCAATGGTGATTAAAAATCACCAATTTATAGAATAAGTTATGTATGGGAAAATATTTTCCCAATCTTGTTAAAAACAAGAAGATTGTCTTTTATAAAACAGAAGCCCTAAGATCAAAGATCAAATGGTGGAGAAACTTCCCCAAATCAATCAGAGAAAGATTTCCTTAACCGATTTAACAAATTAGCCTCCCCTATTTAAAGGACCCAAGACTTCAAGTCTTAAAAAAGAGAGAACCCCTCCTAAATTTGAAGTTAAAAAAAAGAAAACAAAAAGAAAAATCTGAGGTAAGAGAAGGAACAAAACTCGGAGAAGATCTCATCTTCTTTTTCACATCCATAAGAGTTTAACTCTTCTAAAAAGAACTTAGTTCTCACTTATGGTAAAGGATCTGCAGAAGCAGGTCTCCCACAAGTTGAGAATTTAATTCTTATCCGGGAGAATTTGCCATGCAGATCCAAAACCTAGAGGAAGATCTAAGTTCAGAGAATTTAATTCTCCCATAAAAGTATGCAGGAATTTAATTTCTCTGATGAAACAAGGGTTTAACCATTCATATGAGAACTTAGTTCTCCCTTATGGTAAAGGATCTGCAGAAGCAGATCTCCCCACAAGTTGAGAATTTAATTCTCATCGGGGAGATTCTGTCATACAGATCCCAAACCTCTGAGAAAAACTAAGTCCTAAGAATTCAATTCTTACAAAACAATGGGCTTGAAAGTTTCGAAACTCAGGATCTCCATGCACGTAAAAGGATTGGTACCCAACATGACAACAACCGATCATGTGCTCCCACGTGAGCGCCTTTGAGGAACAAAAGGGATTGGCTCACGTGATCACACATGACCCCATAGTAGTACTTGGCAATTACAAAGCAAAAAGGGAATAAATCAAAGGCAGTTTCCACTTTTGGGGCGCCTCACGTGATCTCACGTGACGCTTAGCGCTCAGAAAAGAACAAAAGAATAAACCCACAGAAGCAGCGCTTCAAATTCTTGAAGTTTAATACTACTTCAAGCGCCTCACGTGACCCCAGGTGAGCGCCTTTGAATTTTAGTGTTTAACACTATTTTGAACACCTCACATGAGAGCACGTGAACGCTGAATATATACTAGTGTTGAACACTATGAAAGGCTAATATTAGCCAGACTCAGACCAAATTTCCAAGGACCATCAATTGAGCCCCTCATGCTCAGGGTCTCCAAAACCGATCTCAGCCCCAAAGACAGCTAATGAGCTCCCAACAAATGGCATCTAAACTGATGTTCATCCTATCCCCCCAGTCGGTACATTGGTTCAAGGGTACATCTCTTCATACCTCTGATACATGTCGTTGTAATTTTTCAACGTTTTCAGAGATATGGAGGGTCACAATAACCAAAAAAAAATTTGCGCATCCTTAAATTGTGAAACCAAAATACCAGACTATGATGTCTTTAAACCGGACTATGAGGTCCTTAAACTCATGGACTATGATGCCCTTAAGCTTTATGGACTATGGGGTCCTTAAACTCATAGACTATGATGTCCTTAAACTTTATGGACTGTGAGGTCTTTAAACTCATAGACTATGATGTCTTTAAACTTTACAGACTATGATATCTTTAAACCCCATGGACTATGATGTCCTTAAACAGTGGACCGCAATGTCCCTAAACTAAAACGATAGAGTCCAACTACTCTTTCGTTGGATCTAAATGATCCCAAAATCCTATTGAGTAGATCTTAGTCTAAAATTAGACTAACGCATCCTTAACAAACATTTAAGTTGATCTTAATCTCAATGAGATTAACGATCCTTAAACCGAAATCTAAGAAAATACGGATTTGGACTAATTCACGCCCTACGGACGACAACACAAATTAGTCTCCGTATACAATCCACGGGCAACCAAAAAATAAAAACAAACACACACGACACGATGTGACCATCTGGAGAAGGAGAAAGTGGTTACCGCTATGCGGTAGCGTAATTAATTGCAGGGGCTTGCGCCTGCAGGGAAGAGCGTCCCCACAATCAAAAACCCCTCGTACATGAGAGGGAATCTGACGAAGTCTGCTACAACGGCCGCATCTGTCTAAACCTCCGATACACGGTGCCATAAATCAACTTGGCATCTTTAGAGAGGTGGAGGGATAAAACCCAAATAGCATATGCCCCCAAAAATTCAGGCCGGACGTCCCAACGTCCCGGCCGCGTCTTTTCGGCGGAGAACAGATTATGGCACACCTGGTGGAACTTTTTCCTCTTTGCACTCCACACTTCGTGTGTCGTGTTCGCGAACGAATCGCGGTTTAATGCGACTGCCCCTGGATTTGAGATACTAAGATTTGGTGTCTTACTCCCGTGCATAGAAAATGGCTTCCAACTGCACTAGCTGCAACAACAACTCCCACTCCGTCCTCACCGGAGGAGTGACTTATGGTCCCCAAGCGGCCTCCATCTTCGCCATGCCAGTAGAACATGTGACTCAGGCCACCACTGGACTGTTCTTCGGGATCATGCTCTCACCAATGAGCTTCAACGCCCCAGTGATATCGCAAGAAGCTCCAAAGAAGTCGGTCTTTGATCGGCATGCAACTATCGCGGCCCCTCTCAACGGGTCACCCAAATCCAACACCTCGGTCTTTAACAGACTGGGCCAAAGCTCCAATGGGCCCATGAAGAAGCCCGCAATACCTGAAGGGGTTATCCCGAAACGGATATCCATCCCTGCTCCAGTAAATGAAGTCATCAGATAGACTTCTCCTACTCAGGGGTCAGTCTTCACAAGACTGGCCGTTCCAACTCCCGCTCCAGGCGAAGTCACCAAGGCTGCTACCCCTGCTCGAAAGTATGCCTTCGACAGGTTGGCCATCCTCTCTCAACTGACGTCAGTCTTTGACAGGTTGACACCAACTGCGGTTTCTCATCAAAGCATGAAGCGCGATGCAGCTACCCCGACAACGGAGGAGATCCCATCTGCAAGACGCGCTCGATGTCGCCACTGGCGCCGAGTGAGGAAAGCTAAGGGCAGTTCCCCTTTTGGATTGACTCCACCAGCTCTGATGGTATAAACTGACGCTGCTGTTCCAACTGGGAACAGCTTTGAACACTCAGGAGGGTGCGAAAGAACTCTCCGACCGCAGTTCTTAAAAGATCTCCTCCGTCTGTGGAGAATGTTACTAAAACAAAGCCAGAGCAGCCCCCTCAGCGGCTTTCCTCCAAAATCCACAGAGTCTGGCGAAGAGTCCAAGACTCTGTGATCGACCAAGACTACTCCCGCCGACATAAAAGAATGAAGATCCGGCAAGAAGAGAATCTCACCACCGTTGTACCACGGAAAGCATCGGCTGCAACAGCCCCTGCAACTTCTACCGCCCATAAAAGGAGAAGGCTAGAGAAGATCCCTATGCCTGAGATGAATCTCAAGGGCATTGAACCCAGACGCTCCAAGTCTGGGGGCATGGTGGTGCATATTGTTTATATGGCTTCTGGGAAAGTGGAGAACCGCGCTTCCACGGGTCACCGACCACTCACCCGATCCGTGACAAAAGCCCAGGAGCAACAACAAAAGCTCCAGGAAATGCTAACGAAGATGGCCGCACTCACTGGGCCGAAAGAAAACCCGGAGACGTCGTCAGAACAGCGCCAGGAACAGGAAACTGATGCCGAATTCCTCCGAAGAATGCTCGAGAGGAAAGACAAAGAGGCCGCGGAACAAGCGGCCAACATAAAAAAAAATGGCGCTATTGTTCCAAGATAAGGTGGGCATGATGATTCAGCCAGACCACCCAGCCGAAGATCCTCCAGTAATAATTGAAGACGATAGAGGGGAGACATCAAACCCTCTTCCGGCCTCTTCAGCTGCAAAGGAGGAAACAATCTCGAAAGCTGCGCTCGATGATTATATATCTCAACAGATACGAGCTCATAAAGCGAACGAAGCTGCCGACCAAATCGTCAAAACTGGGCGACCATACCCAAGCTGGTACGATCAAATTAAGTATCCGCCAGGATACACGATTCCTAAGGTCCACGTATACAAGGGGACATACAATCCCCATCAACATGTCGCTCAATTCAGGGCTCTCTGCGGCAATACTGGAGGTGACGATAAGCTATTGCTTCTCCAATTCGTCGGCAGCTTGGCGAAGACGGCGTTCGAATGGTATTCAGAGCTTCTCAACGACTCCGTCAAAAATTTTACGGAGATGGAATTGCTATTCACCCAACGTTTCACAAGCGCCAGCGAACGCACCCCAATCATGGCGTTGATCAATGCCAGGGTGAAGCCGGGAGAAACATGGGTTCAGTATGCAATTCGGTGGAGGAACCTATGGTCAAAGTGGGAACAGCGTATAGAGGAAGCTCCTGCTGTGGGCATGTTCGTAGGAACCCTCGATACTCAGGCGACCATATCCCAGTTCATGATGTTTTTCAAGCCGACTACCATCCAGTCCTTGATTGACAAGCTGGCCTAAATGGACCAGATGGGCTATAGACCGTCTTCCTCGAAAATGGAGCCTCGAAACGAAAAGGGGAAAGGGAAAGCGACCTTCGTCGCCAATGCTCAGCAGCAGCGCAGTGGTCCAAAACCAGCTGATCGCCAAAACGATAAACAACGATTCTTCAACGAGAAGCTAAAACGCCCTTACTCGTTTCCCCGGGATAAAACAAGGAGACTGTTCGAACTGGCAGTGCGCAACAGGCTCATCACCATGCCGGATCCAAAACGCCCACTGCAGCCCGGTGACGTCAACAGTCCCAACTATTGCCCCTACCATCGAATAATGGGCCATCCAATCAAAGATTGTTTTGTCTTCAAAAACTGGATTGAGGACCGGTACCAGCAAGGAAAATTCGTGTTGTCTGAAAACTGGAGGGTAAACCCGCCACAACCACACGCTCCGAAAAAGATGGACACGTCGGGGGCATCATGCTCATTTATAGAGGAAGCTCCATGGGAAGTTGTTCTTTCGACAAAAACTAAAAGAATGCTGAAAGATCTCCAAGCATGTCCGGCATTAGGTGGAAGAGCCCGCTGGAGCCCGAGATTATTGAGGGGATGCTGAAGCCGCGCCCAACGTTGAAAGTTGGTGAAGGTGGACAAAACATTCAGGCCAAGCCTCCAAAGTCTTTAAAGAAAAAGAAGAAGGCCAAGAAGCCCGTCCAACCCGACGATAGCTGTACAGGTCTGCAGAAATACATCGATGCACTGGAAGAATATAAGCAGAAGGCACGGACCCCAATCACATTGGACGAATTCTTTAAGCATGTTCTTGAAAATGAAGACGATGACGCTGATGAAGGAGACAATTCTTCAGAAGAGCCCGAGGATTATGTGGCAAGCTGCCACGTGATCTCTCACTCGTCAATAGACGGTATAGAGGATCCTGATACAGAGAAACTGGGGGGAAGATCCAGAACTGGAACCAAAATCCCTGGAGCCATCATACGAATTGATTGACAGGCTGCTGAGCGAAGCTATTCAGAAAAGAAAAGCTGACAGAGAGCGGGAAACGGCCATATACGAGAGGGCCAAGCGCCGGCGTCAAGTTGAAGAAGCTCCGGTATTGAGAAACCGTAAAGTACCCCCAACCAGATCGAAGCACGCCTACAGCAGACAAAAGCAGGCTTAAGACAAGGAAGCAATTCGCCATAGCCTTGTCGATGGGAATGAAGTTGCCACTATTCAAAGAAGACACTTCAGAAAATACGTTCCCCGACGAAGCAGATGCACATCCAAATTTCTGCTTATACCATCGGAGGATCACACACCCTACCAAAAAGTGCAACGCCTTTAAAAACTGGTGGAAGGGATATGTTACCCACCGGCAACACATCAGGCGATTGAAGCGTAAGGCTCGTCGGGAACAGAGAAGCACGACAGATGAGCGTAAAAGAACTACCGGCAATTGTCACATGGTTGATTCTGGGGGATCGCAAGTTCTCACCTTCGGGAGCGATTCTGATGAAGAAATAGCCTTCGGCCCTCTCTTCAAAGAATCCACCTCAGGAAAAGAGGAAGATGTGAAGAACTGTGAGAATATTCAGTTGTGCAACCGTACGTTGCCCGAAAAGAATCTCGGACCGGCAAACAGGGGATCGAATAGAAAAGATAAGGGGAAGGAAAAAGTCCCTGAGGATATCGCCCTCGATGACCGAGTCGTCGAAGAACTGGTAGCCAAGAACCCGCCCAAGAAAAGCAAAGTGGATTACAACGTCCTTGCACACTTGAGGAAGATACCCTCACAGCTGAGCGTCTTGGATGCCCTTCTATTGTCTAAAGAGACGCGAGATTCCCTGATCAAGGCACTACAAGAGCCCAAACAGTTTCAATCTTTTCTTGCCGAAGAAAAGATGAAGGACGAGCTTGAAGAAGTTCACATGGCTGACGTCACTTTTGGCGATGAAGATCTCCTCCTCGGAACATGCGAGCACAACCGTCCCTTGTATGTCACCGGATACTGCCATGATATTAAGATAGGGAAGATCTTAGTTGACAACGGGTCCTTTGTCAATCTCCTAAATGTGAGGGTGCTAAAAGAAATCTGCATGAGCGTCCAGCACCTCGCTCGGGATAAAATCACTATCTCCGGGTTCGACTCCCAGTCATCACGGACGCTCGGGTCTGTGATACTGACATTACGCTTCGGGTTGCTCGTCACTGACATCAAGTTCTACGTCATTGATGCCAAGACTTGCTACAACGCCTTGCTCGGTAGGCCTTGGTTGCACGAGTACAACATCATCCCTTCTACGCAACATCAGTGTATGAAGTATTTCAAGGATGGTCTTGAGTACACTGTAACGGGGGAGCTAAACCTATTTTCCGTGAATGAAGTCCGCAAATACGAGGATGCAAAGTATTTCCTGCCAGACTTTGAAGACACGGAAAGATGCCATAAGCCAGAGAATAAGCAAAAAGCGATCACCACTATTCCGGTCTTCGGGAGTGATACCGAGGAGGAAGAAGAGATAGTCTATTCGGGGCCGCTCTAATGCAACAAGTCGGGACCATCTACCTCTATTCTGGTTTTTGGCAGTGACTCTGAAGATGAAGTCAACGCAGTGTTCTCGGTCCGTCCATCGGTGCAGGCCCTCATTGGAGATGATCAGAGTTTGCAAATTGCCATAGTTCCGCAAAAGCATTACAAATAGCTCGACGCACTTGATACCTATAGTGTGCAAGAACTGTAGACGTTCTACGTCCCTCCCAAGAAAAAAGATGAAAAGGCGGTCCTCTTTTATCGATTCGCAGAAACCAAAGTGGAGAAAGAAATCTGGCATGGTGCCGATTCTACGCTTGACAGGCTCCAGCCCATCCGTCTGCCCAGATACTACACAGAAAAATTAAAAAGGCTGTTAAGACACCAAGGCGTATCCTTCAAACAGACTGCTCGACAAGCTCAGTTCTACAACAGGATCTAGAACGTCCCCGGAACTCAGCGAAAATTTCCCAACGGGAGAATGGAAACGATCGGGCTTGAATATTTTGATCGAAGAAACGGGAGCGATTCCATGGCCGCTACGTTATACATGACTTCGATGAAGAAGGATATGCTCTGTTAGAAGACACTGCGATTGAACCAAAACGAGATCCTGCCATAAAAATGCCAAGTCCGTCGTTTGAAGAACAAATGGAAAAGCTAATAAGGGAAGCGGGTAAAAAGGTCCGGGATGACCACAACCGTGAAATGGACATTTACGAGAAAGCCAAGACGCAGCGCCTCCTTCAGCAGGCTATGGAGAATGATGATGCCCTTCGTCGCCAGCCCGTCATACAGAAGACCCGACGCGGAGGCAAAAACAAACTAAAGAACGGAAAAAAAGTTCGACAGCGGCAAAGCGGGTCCAAGAAGCCACGCGATCGAGAATTGAGCAGCCGGGATCCGTCTCTTATAAAGAAGATGGGTCGAGCATATTCTTTTCCCCAAGCCAAGACAAGGAAGATATTCAATCTTGTCATAAAACATCAAATGATTACACTCCCGGAGTCCAAACACCCCGAACAAGCAGACGAGGTCTATCACCCAGATTATTGCTCCTATCACCGAGCGATAGGACATCCTCTCGAAGACTGCTTCACATTCAAAAACCGGGTAGAAGACCAGTATCAGCAAGGCAGGTTCGCTCTATCCATCAGTTGGAGGGTAGCCCCACCACAGAAGCATGTTCCAAAAGCAACGTACATAGCGAGAGTAGAACCAGATCAACATCGGTCTTGGAAACGATCTCGTACCTATCATGCGATAACGCTGTCAGAAGAATGAATACGCAAGGATATGAATGACCTCTCCTGGTGCTTCGAAAATAAGGATGAAGATGAGTTCTCAGAATTTCCACCTGTGCCAAAAGAGTTGGAGGATGGAATACACACCACGGCGGATAACCTAAAGAAAATCGACTTGGGGACGGCAAACGACCCGAGGCCTACGTTCGTCAGTGAGCTGATGTCCAAAGAACAGGTAGCTACGCTAAAGGACGTGCTCATGCAGTATAAATATTGCTTCGCATGGAACTATTCCGAGATGCCGGGATTAGATCCGGAGATAGCTGTGCATAAATTGGCGATATCCCCGGACGTCAAGCCAGTCAAACAAGCACCAAGAAGGATGCGGCTCGAGCTTGAGATGAGCATCAACGCCGAAGTCAAGAAGCTAATCGACTCCGGCTTCATCCAAGAGGTTCAGTACCCTGACTGGATCGCCAACATCGTCCCAGTGATGAAGAAAAATGGAACGGTGCGCATCTGCGTTGACTTTCGAGACCTCAACAAAGCCTGTCCGAAGGATGACTTTCCCGTACCGGTTACCTAGCTGATGATAGACAACACGTCCACTCACGAAGTCTTCTCCTTCATGGACGGATCATCAGGGTACAATCAAATAAAGATGCACCCCGTGTAGGGTGTGTTTTTCGTCACCCCATTGAGATGGGAATACGCGCGCTTGTCAGGCGCATTACAGATTCCTCCTGCCTAGGGTAGGCTGGGGTTTATTGATTGTGGGGATCCGAATCTCCAGCAGCCGCGGACTAAGATGCCGTTAATTACCCCTCGCCTTTGGAGCGAGGGAACCTCCGATTAACGGGTTAAACTAGTCATGCGAACTCAACGTGCAGTGTTGTGTTTTGAAGAGGTTTTGGATATATCGGGGGCCCCGCAGAGTTTTTACGGGGATCCCGCTACCCGGATAGCGGGTGGGGGTCAAGGGGCGAGCAGCCCCCTTGCGGGGTGCGGGGCAGTGCCCCGGCCCAAAATTTTTTAGAGGGATAGTGTTGTAGAGTGTGTGTGTGTGTATACATATATGTATAATAAAAAAAGGGAAAGGGCATCCAAAGGATGCGTGGGGCCAGCGCCAGCGCTTTGAGCGCAAGAACGCTAGCGCACCATGTGTCAGCACGTGGGCGCTAGCGCTCTGAGCGTAAGAGCGCTAGCGCACCATGTGTCAGCACGTGGGTGCTCGGGCGCTAGCGCTCTGCGCACAAGAGCGCTAGCGCACCACGTGTCAGCACGTGGGCGCTCGGGCGCTAGCGCTCTGCGCACAAGAGCGCTAGCGCACCACGTGTCAGCACGTGGGCGCTCGGGCGCTAGCGCTCTGAGCGCAGGAGCGCTAGCGCACCACGTATCAACACGTGGGCGCTCGGGCGCTAGCGCTCTGAGCGCAGGAGCGCTAGAGCTCTGAGTGCGAGCGCACCACGTGTCAGCACGTGGGCGCTCGAGCAGCAAAATGGACTTGGTCCCTGCAATAGGAGTTGTACTCCCAGAAAAGAGCACTTATTAGTCTGTATATATATATATATATATATATATATATATATATATATATATATATATGATGAGTTAAACTCCTAGGATGTTCTTGGAGATGCTAAAACGGGCTTCTCCCTTGAGCTCTGGATCTTCCCAAGGTGGGATTTTTAGGAGATGGGTCTCCTTCTTCCTCTGTCGGCGGGATCTTGGAGATCAAGAGATGTGAGATTTTAAAAATCTCTCATTTCTGAGATTTGGTGGCAGATCTGAGTTCCCCTTTATGGGTTTTGTGGTAAAAAAACTATTTAGTTTTGGAAAAGAAAGAGTAAAACTCTTGATTTAATTCAAAAGAAATGAGAAGGTTTATAACCTTGGAGGAGGAGCAGGAGGCACAAAGAACTAGTTTTTGGGGGAATGAAAATTGTATATTAGATATTTTCATCATGTTGCCTTATATAGGCTTACATATTTACATATAGCCCCTTGGGCTTTTCAAAATGGCATTTTGCCTATCCCATGGCTCATGTGCCATTTCTTTTTGTACATAAGCCATGGGCTTACAAAAATTTGGCTTTATGCCTATTTTGTTTATATTCATGCATAAAAAATTACATAAAAATAATTTATTACATGATTTCATTTTGGGAATGGAGGAGGTCCGGCCGCTTCATTTTCGGACTCGACCTGGGCATGGGCCCACTTGATCTGGGCTTGGGCCCACTTGGCTTGAGCTTGACCTTGACTTCGACTTGGTCAACCGGGGTGCAATTTTCGACCCCAACAAAGTGCCCCCCATCAATAAATGCACACCACATATGTGGGTCGTGTGCATGAAATTGATGGATCTTCTTTCGCGTGGAGGCGACTTGCTTTGGTTCCTACTTTTTGGGATGCACTGCCCTTTTAACGACATGGACGGTCGACGCTTGATGCGTCTCCGAGACGGAGTGTCCGTGGTAGACTTTTTCCTGGCCTAGAGTGATCTGGTTCCTGCTTTGTAGGAAGCCTGCACTGCCCTATTTGCGACATGGACGGTCGACGCTCTGATCCGGAGCGATTTGGTTTCCGATTTGTGGGAAGCCTGCACTGCCCTTTTTGCGACATGGACAGTCGACGCTTGATGCGTCTCCAAGATGGAGTGTCCGTGGTAGACGTTTCCCTGGCCCGGAGTGATTTAGTAGACGTGCCCCCGGCACGGAGTATCGCTGGTCGACGTTTCCCCGAGGCGGAGTGTCTGTAGTCAACGTGCCCCCGGCTCGGAGTGTCTGCTTCACATTTCCCCGAGGCGGAGTGTCTGTTGTCGATGTGCCCCCGGCATGGACTGTCTGCTTGACGTTTCCCCGAGGCGGAGTATCGGCTGGTTGACGTATCCCCGAGACGGAGTGTCTACTTGACGTTTCCCCGTTACGGAGTGTCTGCGTTGGACGTTTCCCCATTACGGAGTGTCGGTATTGGACGTTTCCTCGATACGGAGTGTCACTGGTTGACGTGTCCCCGAGACGGAGTGTCTGTTGTCGATGTGCCCCCGGCACGGAGTGTCTGCTAGATGTTTCCTCGAGGCGGAGTATCAGCCGGTTGACGTATCCCCGAGACGGAGTGTCTGCTTGACGTTTCCCCGTTACAGAGTGTCGGTGTTGGACGTTTCCCCGATGCGGAGTGTCACTGGTTGACGTGTCCCCGAGACGGAGTGTCTGTTGTCGATGTGCCTATGGCACGGAGTGTCTGCTTGACGTTTCCCCGAGGCGGAGTATCGGCTGGTTGACGTATCCCCGAGACGGAGTGTCTGCTTGACGTTTCCCCGTCACGGAGTGTCGCTGGTCGACGTGCCCCCGGCATGGAGTGTCTGTTGTTTGACGCAGAGGTCGATGTTGGAATTGGTTGGTTTGATTTGTTTGATTTGAGTTGACATCAGCATCGCTACACTGGAATATGGTACCAGGAGCGAATCATCATCTGTCTTGAGAGGATTTGGGGATTGGTTTTTTTGTTTGGCATCTGCATTGCTGCACTGGAATAATGCCAGGAGCAACTCATCATTTGCCCCGAGAGGGTTTGGGAATTGATGGCTTAAGAGGCAGGTTTAGATCCCTATCACCTAAGGCTTGTAAATTTTATGGGTCGTAAGGGTCCCATAAAGCATTTTCTCCCTACGGGTCGTAAGGATCCCGTAGGTGTATTTTCTCCTTAGGAGTCGTGGGGACTCCTAAGTGTGTTTCTCCTTTGTGAGTCGTAAGGATCTCACGCCGGAATTTTCTCCTCACAAAGTCGAGAGGACTTTGCGATTGCATTTCATCTCTTTTTCACGAGTTTGCGCCCTTTCGGGTTTTCACAAACTCGCCGACAGTCCTTCTGTTTTTACTCACGAAGCCCTTTCGGGTTTTCATCCGTGCTCGTTTTGCTTGTGGATATACCGTTTTTTTTATTTTATTATATATTTTTTAATTTTTGGTGGGACTTTGAATGTGGCATCACCGGTAGGACTTAGGAGAGATTGGAATTGTTTTACGCCCGTGGATTGTATACGGTTTTGCAGGATGTATGATCCAGACCGTAGGGCCGGAAAAATTTTGGGACTTTGTTGGCGTCTGCATCGCTACACTAGAATATGGTACCAAGAGTGACTCATCATTCGCCGTTGGGGTATAGGAGTTGGAATTTGGTTGGCATCTGCATTGCTGCACTGGAATATAGTACCAGGAGCGACTCATCATTCACCATTGGGGTATGGGTTTAGAATTTGCTTGGCGTCAGCATCGCTGCACTGGAATATGGTACCAGGAGCGACTCATCATTCGCCACTTGGGGATTTGGATTTTGGTTGGTGATCAGTCGAAAATAATGTATTTTTAACACGGCAAGTTCCCTATCATTTGCACTCATTTAGAAGTGTTCGGTATTCATATTTCACATATTAGCAAATTAGTCATAAAATATCAGATTTCATGTGTTAAACTTTTAAACCGGCACTTTAAGGGAAATTGACCGCATTTCATGGCATCGCATCATCTCTATATTGCGCAACACTTGTCTTGAGAAATTGTGCAGGAAAATCCGGAAGAAAAGCCAAAATTGACAATTTGCCGATCAAACATTACACCAACTCCAAGTTTTGAGATCTGATAGCAATCCAAAAGGAGAAATATAATTCAACATATCAAAGAAAGGCCCACAACTCAAGCCCAACAATCACCAGAAGAACCAAGCCCTGAAGCTTCAAAAGAGCCGCGGAACCGCGGCGGGAGCTGGCTTACGCCGCGGTTCCGCGGCGGCTTGGACACGTCAGCAAGTCATTTTTAGTGCACAATTTGTATCTCTGGGCCCACATTCCTTTCTGATACTTCAAATTCCAGAAAGACCTCGAAGCTACTGCCAGATCAGCAAAGATCATTAAGCAAGGCTAATCCTAATTAAGCTCCTAACTAATCACATCTAGAAGCTTCTCCTCTAACTAACTTTTAGAGGGAAATTCAAATTTCCTCAACAAACTTTTGGAGGGAAACTTAAAATTCAAATCCTAGATCTAGGGTTTAGATGGCTATAAATAGGAACCTAGATCTAAGGGTTGAGGTTGTTCATTTCTACACCATTTTCTTCCACAAGTCTCGTGACAAGGTTTGTGCGTAACCCTAACCCTAATTCCACTCCAAATTCAAGATCTTGAGTACCAAATCAAGCGAGAAGCCTTCAACCTTTCATGAGCCGAGCCGATCTTCAATCGGGCAAGTGATCCAAGCCGATCCGCGACTCACGGGGACGAGCGAAGCCAAATCGACGATCGAGTTCTTCCTCTTGAGCGAATGTAATGAAATTGTTGATATAAATAAAAGGTGAAATTCTTTAATCTTGCTTTCTTTTAATTCTTGCATCATGATTAGATCTCAATTTGTAATTGTTGTTCTTGTTGTGATGTTTGAGTAAAACTCCGCTCGTCGAGGAGTCGAGACGATTGTAGAATGATGATGTAACAAATCTTAATACGATTTTTAAGTCCTACGAGTTTTGTAAACCCTAGCAAGTTCAAGAATCGATGACCTAGTTTCGTCGCGATACTTTCTTGATTGTTATCGCTCGAAATTAGGGATCTACGATCGTTTCTCGAAATTACTAGAGGCTAGAATATGAATGATATCGATGAAAGAACAAGGGATAAGATGAAACCCTAGTTTCACTAGAAATCCCTAATTCTTGTCGATCATCATCGATCTAGTATCAATTCATCGGAGGATAAGAATACGTAATTGTAAGATTACATCACATCTATAGATCCGATCGATTCCTACGAGCCTCATTTCGATTCTTGATATTGGGTTTGGAAAAATCAACAAACTATCAATTCTTGATTCTATCCTTTTCTTGTTATTAGATCTAGATTTTTCTAATTCTTGAACTTCAATTTCAAATCATGAATTGTTTGTTTTCTTTTCTTTAAAGTTTCAATTCATCTAATTCAAAAGACGAACGATTACACTTTCCCTGTGGACGATCCGCACTCACATACAATCTACATCCGACACCGTAGTTGATTGCGGTAAAATAATTCTTTGATTGTGAATTCTATTCAATTTTCTTAAATCGACACAACAAGAATTCGTTTCAATCAAATGGCGTCATTGCCGGGGATAGTGCGCTAATTGTTCGTTATTTTGAAATTTGAGTTGAAAAGTTTATTCCATCTATATTTTTAGATCTAAACTCGCACAAACCCTAATACGTGTGTTGTGATTTGATTGCGAGGAAATCTGGAATCATTAGAGCTTGGATAAATTTTTTGTAAATATTCCAGAGAGCTGAAGGGAGCAACAGGAGCATTGTGATAAAATTTTTTTGCAGAGATCTCTTCACACAACCGCGATTCCGCGGCCAATACCATCCCATTGCGGCGGTTCCGCGGCATCCTTACGTCATCACTGCACCAAACTTTCTCTGTAAGCTTCTAACTTTCTTATCTATCCCCTCATCTGCTCAAATTAACATTTTGTGCAGGTTTCTTTGCTAAATAATCGCAGCGCCGCAAAAGCAAAATTAAAATTTGTGCGTGTTTTGATTTTTGGTTGTTTGCATATTAATACGGAAATTAAGGGGCACGACCAAATCCAGATTAGGTGGGGAGTTCATTACCCTTCCTAAGCCCCGAAAATCACAAACTTGCATCCGCATTTACCCTCATTAATTAAAAGAAATCTAGAGATGACTCTAAGGACCGTCGTGCTCACTTAGGACAAGAGAAGGCCGTGGGTAATTCATTGCTTATCCGCGTTTTCTTGTGGTGCCTAGGAAAGTGTGTCGAAGGCTAGTGGTTATTAATTAGGCCCACTACTTACGTAGTGGAGTACCTTCCCACTTACCTGGCACTTACCTGGCCACAGGGGGACAAAGAGGCAGTGGAGGATTTATCCTGCGACTTGTCTTTTGGCAGTTAGGAGCGGTCTAGAGCTTTGACCTAGGTGACCCCTAGAATTAGGGTTTTGTGTGTTGCATTTGTTGTGTTGCATCATTTTTTCAGAAAGTCCGTATCATTTTTTCAAAACAAACACCGCATTCATATCATTTCCCCTAATTATAAATTTACGCTGCCACTTATACTAACCCTTTTTAGTGCAAGATAGGCTGGACAACGGGATTCTAGTGCCTGTTTAGTTCGCGTCCCTTCAATCGACCCTAAAGTCGGTATTTCTACACTTACCTTTTCTTTACCCACCACCACACCCACATCGATGGATCCACCTCCATCGAACTTCTTTTCCACTACTCTGCCGCCGTCCGTTGGTGCGCAGAATCCACCTCGCATCTCTCTCCAAGAAAGGTGCTACCCTATACGAGGTCCACTTTCCACCTGTCTTTCCATTCCACCAGCCAACGGGGAAAATTTTCAAATAAAACCCCAATACATCAACCTTCTACCTAAATTCCACGGTCTCGAGTCTGAAGACGCATACGTGTTTATCACGAAATTTGAAAATGTATGCGCAATGATGGGTACTTCACAGCTTTCTGTGAATGCTTTCCGTCTTCGTCTTCTCCCATTCACTTTGTGCGATTTAGCCGAGAAGTGGCTATATAACACTACCGCACATTCCATTTCAAATTGGGATGAATTCGTCAAAGCATTCCTTAAGAAATTCTACCCATACCAAAAGACAGCTCGAGTCCGTAGCGAAATCTATCAATTCACCCAGCTTCCAAATGAAACATTTTCAAAATGTCTTGAACGTTTCAAGGATCTGTTAGTCCAATGTCCACATCACGGCATCCCGAGATGGGAATTGTGTCGAATCATTTATGAGGGCATTACTCCTTACATAAGACAGACCCTTGAATCCATGTGTCAAGGCAACTTTATGACTAAAGATGATGGGGAAGCCTGGAATTTTTTAGAAAATTTCGCTGAAAAATCTTTACAGTGGGAGGGTGTGAGTCAATCGTCTAGGGATGGCAATGATATTTCCATAGGAGTTAGAGCTGACATTGCAGCTATACACAAGAAACTCGAGACTATGGAAAATAAATTTTTAGCCGCCACCCTAAATCAAATGTCACTCTCCAAAACTGTATGTGGCTGCTGTTCTGATCCGTCTCACTTGACGGAAGAATGTCCGTTCAAGGTCATGAGCATACCAATGCCGCATTTCAAAGACCTAGAAACGATCCATCTTCCTCCACATATGATCAGGGTTGGAGGAATCACCCTAACTGTGCTTGGAACCAATCCCAATTTCAAAACACGGTTCCAACCCAACACAATTTCCAAAGGGTCCCTCCACCACAACAGCAACCACCACTTCAATTGAGTCAGCACCCCTTCCAATCACAAAACTTCCAAAATCCGGCTAACACTTTTGCACCGTCTAGTCCTTTGCAATTGACCGGTACAGATAATACCTCTGCACTAGCACAAACCTTGGATACTTTCATGAAACAATCCATCCAAGGGACGACAAGTTTGCAATCTTCCGTCGAGAATGTGATGAAGATCATTATCTCTCAAAATGAGAACATCAAATCGATGGAAGAACAAATTGCACAACTAAAAGCCGAAATGAGTGCAAGAGAGAAAGGGAAACTTCCAGCTCAACCGTTACCTAATTCTGGCTATTCACATCATGTGGATGCAATCACGTTGAGATCTGGAAGAGTGCTTGACAATCATGTTGGGGAAGAGTTTGATGATACAGAAAAATCAATCAATAACACCCCGGCTGAGACCCTTCTTCACACACATACTTCCAATTCTGACCCCAGTTCTTCTACCCCACCACCTTCTTCCGAGCCTATTCTTCATTTCCCAAAAGGCTCGCCACTTCAGCCCACCTCTTTTACCCTTCCACGGACGATCCCCACTTCTATTTTGGGATCGGTTCCA
This sequence comes from Agapanthus africanus, assembly GCA_030015575.1. Classification (NCBI taxonomy): domain Eukaryota; kingdom Viridiplantae; phylum Streptophyta; class Magnoliopsida; order Asparagales; family Amaryllidaceae; genus Agapanthus; species Agapanthus africanus. Next base: position 54,967,444 of record JASDDO010000004.1, read on the forward strand.
CACACACTTTCTTCTCCTATGATGGACCTAGCGCTTATTGCTAAAGCACCTTATCCTAATCGGTTAAGGGCTAACACACCGAGTCCACATATGGAGAAGATCATGAACATGTTTAAGCAAGTTAACATCAACATCCCTCTCCTAGATGCCATCCAACAAGTTCCGTTTTATGCGAAAACTCTTAAGAACTTGTGCACTAGGAAGAGGAAGACTCAAGTGCCCAAGAAGATTTTCATGGCAAAAACAGTAGATACGGCCTTCCCCCAGCAATTACCGAGGAAACGTAAGGACCCTGGCTGTCCTATTATTTCCATTTCTATTGGGGAAAAACACATCAACCGTGCTCTACTAGATCTGGGCGCTAGTGTTAACTTGCTTCCTTACTCAGTCTATGAGCAACTAGGTATCGGAGTGTTAAAGCCTTCGAGCATAACTCTCCAGATGGCTGACCGATCAATCACCAAACCTAGGGGTGAACTGGAGGATGTGTTAATAAAAATCGGGGAATTCATTTTCCCTGTGGATTTTATTGTAATAAATACACAACCTGTAGCGAACTCACAGAATCAAATTCCGGTGATTTTAGGTCGCCCCTTTTTGGCCACTTCCAATGCAATAATCAACTGTCGTAATGGTTCTATGACCCTATCCTTTGGGAATAGGTCAATAGAGCTGAACATTTACAAGTTGGGAAGTGTACCCTCCGAACCTACTGCTCAGGTCTGTTCTGTCGACTTAATGGAGGTCGACAGCAGCGAATTTGATGATCCTCCTGATATTGATCTAGACTCTTTTCATACATTATTGTTTGACCCAACTATGTATCATACACATACGGACTCTTCCACTGAGATGTCCGGGTCAACAATTAACACTGATTATGAACCGTTCTTAGAGTCTGAAGATCACCCCGCACTTTGTGATGACATTATTCATCGGGGTATTGATGGAACTTTTGAGGAGATCTTCGCTGATGAACTCGCATTTTTAAATGACACGGGTGTTGAGATGAATCATCTCACAATCAATGAAATTGAACCTCCACCCCTTCTTTTGACTTGTAAAAAGAATGCGAGTAATCCATCACATCCACTGCATCGTCTCTCCAATATGAGACGCACAATCACTCTCTTCCACCACTTAACCTTTCCCCACTTTTTCTTCTACCAACCAGAGCACTGCATTGATAAAATTTTTGAATGGTTGGTGTTAACTTTCGGTCTTTGCAAAGCTTGGCATCGACCAATGATTTTTGACCCCCACTTGTGATTTTCAAAGCTTAACATTGCATAACTCAAGTTTGGGGGGTATGTTTTTCTGGCTCCTAAAAAGAAATTTTACAAAATTTTGAGCCAAAAATAAGTTTGGGGGAGGATCTTCACTTAAATATTTTGCCCCCACTAATAAATTCCTCCCAAGCTTACAGGTTTTTCGAGATTTAGCAGAAGGCAACAGTGAGGACACTGTTGAAAACAAGTTTGGGGGAGGTTTGTGCTTATTTTCGCATCATTTGCATATCATTTGCATAAGCACAAAACATTTTTCGAAAACCTATAAAAATTTAAAAAATTTCAGAAATAAAAAAAATATTTTTTGTACATAAATAAGATAATGAAAGTTTAGATAGTGAAAAATTACATCCATGAGATTAGAAAAATTTAAGAAAACCAAGAAAATTAGAAGTTTTCTTATACGAACTAGTAATAAGTAGTTATGAGCCGTTGTCCCAAGGGTTAGTAAGATGAAAGACGTCACTAATCTGAGGATAAAAATAAGTCTGAAAAATAGTTTCTATTCTGGAAGCCAAACATTTTGAACGTTGATACCCTGCTATTCGCACTTACACACATCTTAAAGCCTGGGATAGTAGAGGATACCTTGAAATGCTCTTGTCTTAAAGCCAAAAGTATGAAGGAAATAAAAAAAATGAAGAAAATATAAAGTGGTGAGAAAAATGGACACTGGTTTTGTTATCACCAAGGGCAATAAAAAAATATATATAGCAAGGGTGCTTCTTCACCTAGTGCCCTAAGGCCAACTGGTCTGGGAGTCACTGCTATGCCTTAGGTGGTGCAAGACGAGGAAAATACACCAAGTAAGCAAGTACAGGAGTAATCGGTCGGTTAGTACCTCAAGAAGTATTAACGGTCGCATGAAAGTGTGTGAGCAATCTCATCTAAATATTCATTAATTAAAAAGTACTGAGGCTGATGGGCAAGAGTATGATAGCTTGAATTGAATTCTCCGGGTGTAGGGATGTCTTTACACACACGCAGGGTTATATGATCGATGTTTGGAATAAAGATAGGAATGAAGAATAAGACGATGTTTTATTGAGGGAGGACGTGATTTCTAACATCTTTTCATGACCATTAAGATAGGGCTCATGACAACCGAAAAGCTAGCTTAGTTGGAAACCCTAATTTTCAAAGTCTTTCTTTTACAATTCTTTTCTTTAAATGTAATATTCATGATCTTTCTTTTATTATTGGATTTTGTGGGTGCAATCCGCTGAAAACCCTCAGGAGACAACACTCCTCCTACTAGGGACACCTAGAGGTTTAACGGCTTGTTGCACATGCTCAGTGCAATCGTGTTGCCTACGAAAGTGTGCTAGTTAGTTTTTCTCTTTCTTTATTTTCTCCTTCTCTCTTGAATAAAACATTCGCTCGAGACGATCGAAATTAAGTTTGGGGGTATTTGATCAGTCGAAAATAATGTATTTTTAACACGGCAAGTTCCCTATCATTTGCACTCATTTAGAAGTGTTCGGTATTCATATTTCACATATTAGAAAATTAGTCATAAAATATCAGATTTCATGTGTTAAACTTTTAAACCGGCACTTTAAGGGAAATTGACCGCATTTCATGGTATCGCATCATCTCTATATTGCGCAACACTTGTCTTGAGAAATTGTGCAGGAAAATCCGGAAGAAAAGCCAAAATTGTCAATTTGCTGATCAAACATTACACCAACTCCAAGTTTTGAGATCTGGTAGCAATCCAAAAGGAGAAATATAATTCAACATATCAAAGAAAGGCCCACAACTCAAGCCCAACAATCACCAGAAGAACCAAGCCCTGAAGCTTCAAAAGAGCCGCGGAACCGCGGTGGGAGCTGGCTTACGCCGCGGTTCCGCGGCGGCTTGGACACGTCAGCAAGTCATTTTTAGTGCACAATTTGTATCTCTGGGCCCACATTCCTTTCTGATACTTTAAATTCCAGAAGGACCTCGAAGCTACTGCCAGATCAGCAAAGATCATTAAGCAAGGCTAATCCTAATTAAGCTCCTAACTAATCACATATAGAAGCTTCTCCTCTAACTAACTTTTGGAGGGAAATTCAAATTTGCTCAACAAACTTTTGGAGGGAAACTTAAAATTCAAATCCTAGATCTAGGGTTTAGATGGCTATAAATAGGAACCTAGATCTAAGAGTTGAGGTTGTTCATTTCTACACCATTTTCTTCCACAAGTCTCGTGACAAGGCTTGTGCGAAACCCTAACCCTAATTCCACTCCAAATTCAAGATCTTGAGTACCAAATCAAGCGAGAAGCCTTCAACCTTTTATGAGCCGAGCCGATCTTCAATCGGGCAAGTGATCCAAGCCGATCCGCGACTCACGGGGACGAGCGAAGCCAAATTGACGATCGAGTTCTTCCTCTTGTAGTTCTTGAGCGAATGTAATGAAATTGTTGATATAAATAAAAGGTGAAATTCTTTAATCTTGCATTCTTTTAATTCTTGCATCATGATTAGATCTCAATTTGTAATTGTTGTTCTTGTTGCGATGTTTGAGTAAAACTCCGCTCGTCGAGGAGTCGAGACGATTGTAGAATGATGATGTAACAAATCTTAATACGATTTTTAAGTCCTACGAGTTTTGTAAACCCTAGCAAGTTCAAGAATCGATGACCTAGTTTCGTCGCGATACTTTCTTGATTGTTATCGCTCGAAATTAGGGATCTACGATCGTTTCTCGAAATTACTAGAGGCTAGAATATGAATGATATCGATGAAAGAACAAGGGATAAGATGAAACCCTAGTTTCACTAGAAATCCCTAATTCTTGTCGATCATCATCGATCTAGTATCAATTCATCGAAGGATAAGAATACGTAATTTAAGATTACATCACATCTATAGATCCGATCGATTCCTACGAGCCTCATTTCGATTCTTGATATTGGGTTTGGAAAAATCAACAAACTATCAATTCTTGATTCTATCTTTTTCTTGTTATTAGATCTAGATTTTTCTAATTCTTGAACTTCAATTTCAAATCATGAATTGTTTGTTTTCTTTTCTTTACAGTTTCAATTCATCTAATTCAAAAGACGAACGATTACACTTTTCCTGTGGACGATCCGCACTCACATACAATCTACATCCGACACCGTAGTTGATTGCGGTCAAATAATTCTTTGATTGTGAATTCTATTCAATTTTCTTAAATCGACACAACAAGAATTCGTTTCAATCAGTTGGCGTCTGCATCGCTGCACTGGAATATGGTACCAGGAGCGACTCATCATTCGCCACTTGGGGTATGGGGTTTGGAATTTGGTTGGCGTCTACATCGCTGCACTGGAATATGGTACTAGGAGCGACTCATCATTCGCCACTTGGAGATTTGGAATTTGGTTGGCGTCTGCATCACTGCACTGGAATATGGTACCAGGAGCGACTCATCATTCGCCATTGCCTATTGGGAAGCGATGGCTTAGGAGACAGGTTTAGATCCCTATCACCTAAGGCTTTTCAATTTTATGGGCCGTAAGGGTCCCATAAAAGCATTTTCTCCCTACGGGTCGTAAGGATCCCGTAGGTGCATTTTCTCCTTAGGAGTCGCGAGGACTCCTAAGTGTGTTTTTCCCTTCTGAGTCGTAAGGATCCCACAAAGGTTTGTTCTCCTCATGTATCATGAGGACACATGAGTGGGTCTTCTCAATGGAGCATAATTCCAAGGGCGGAGACCGGCCGCGTAACTGGTGGTTGCGGTGGGGAATGGACGTGATGAGAATTATTTGAGCCCATGGATTGTATACGGTAGTCCATTTGGGGACTAACCGTAGGGCTGGAAAAATTTTGGGAAACTGGATTTTGGTTGGCGTCTGCATCGCTGCACTGGAATATGGTACTAGGAGCGATTCATCATTCGCCGTTTTTTTTACCGCAATTGCTCTATCATTTTGGCTTTTCTTATCGCGAAGATCGCGATTGACCTATCATTTCGGCTTTTATTCGCGGTTGCCCTATCATTTTGGCTTTATTTTCATCCTTATTTTACTCGCTGATTTTTATTACGAGTTGACCCATCATTTCGGCTTTTTATTATTTTTGTTTTATTTACACATTTTTACATTCCCATTTTAACGACTTAGAGGTCAATTGTTCCCAGTTTAAAGACTTGGTGGTCCGTTGTTCCCAGTTTAATGACGTGGTGGTCGATCGTTCCCAGTTTAACGACACGGTAGTCAGCTTGCTTATCCCATCTCCTTGAACTTTGACCTTGGAGGGGCTGTGTTGATGACCGTAGCTCTGTGGCTTGTCGGTACATCTGACGACTGTGAGGCTTTCTCGAGTTTGTATTGGTTCTCCACCCAATCTTTAAAAACATTACAGTCTTCAATGGTATGACTCACCATTCTATGATATGGGAAGTATATGGGATTGCCGGTCATGTTCATCTCATGCGGCCTCTTTGGAATAGGCAGTTGAAGACCGTTGTTCAAGACGTCCACGAATATTTCGCGGACTTTATCCCTCCTGAAGGAGTATACTTTCTTCTTTCTCTCCATTGGAGGAGGTGCCCTTACTGATGCTGGACCCCGAGGACGACCAGTCTTTGGTTCTCCTACTGTCTGCTTACCACGTTCAGTGTACGCATCGGAGGGACTGGAGGCTGATCGCGTCCGTTTTTCATAAAGGTATTCCGCTCTCGGGCTGAAGGGAGCATCGGTCGGCTGCTTCCGGATATCAATCCCTAGCACATGAACCAAAATTTGATTTTGCTGTAATTGCAATCGGGCGACTTGGGTCGTGAGATCCGCCATGACATTTGCCAGCTCGTCGACTTTAGAATGGACCTTGGCCATCTTCTCATCCCTGTCCTGAAGTTGCCTTTGAAGCCATTGGAATAATGCTTGTTCTATAGTCCCGGGTATGACAACGGGGTCATCCCTACCGCCTGAACTTGATTCAGCATGAACCACGGGTTCCTTTGGCTCAATGGCCTGAGCGAGCTCTTCATCATTTGGATCGGGCCGATGTTGGATGGCAACAACTGCGTCATTGTCATGGTTATAAGGCGTAGGAGGACTTGCTCCTCTGAGCTCGATCATATAGACCGTATGGGTTGTGTACCCATCTATTGCTTCTTCGTTGGCAATGTAGCTCGCTTGGCTCTTAGCTTGTTGCCTTGGTTCACTCTTTTTAGAGAAAGGCAGGTGACTGAGAGAATCAGGTCCCCGAAGGAATTCGGTCTCCGTTTGTATAAAATTGGCGGTCGTAGCTTGATTGTTTGTTAAAATGCCAGGGTACAATGATATTTCTCCCGCCTTGTATTGTTTCTCGACCCAATCCTTGAAGATGCAGCAGTTTTCAATAGTGTGCCCCAGCACTCGGTGGTATGGGCAAAAGTTGGGATGATCAGTCATGTTCGCTTCACTTAACATTTTTGGTTCTGGTAGCCGCAGACCATTCTTCAGAGCATCTTTAAAAATTTTGTGGACCTTGCCTTTTCGGAATGAGTAGACCTTATTTCTTCTTTCCTCCAAAGTCGGCTCTCGAGATTTGTCAGTTTTTGCTCCGCCCGCTCTCTGCTTATTTAGAGAATCGGTGCTGTTAGAACTTCCGCCTTTTCGGTTGTCGTCCCTCCAAGGTTTCGGTCTGCTTGTGAACTGAAGATCCTGAGTTGGCTCGGGTTTTGAGCGTTCCAACGTTTGCACCTTTTTGGTCAGCTCTTGGAATGTTTTAAGGCCTGCGGTGCACAGGAAAGGTTTCATCCAGTCCTTCAGATTTTCTATAAGAAGACTGACGGATTGGTCTTGCTCCAACAGCGGTTCACATTTGACAGAGAGATTGCGCCATCGGACTATAAAATCCATGTTGCTTTCGTTGTTCTTTGGCTCTGTCCTTACGAGGTCGGCAATGGTGATTTTATCGCTGACACTCATGAACCTTTGCTTGAACATGGATTCTATCTGAGCGAACGTCGTGATCGAGTCATCTGGTATGCTTGCATACCAATCGAAAGCAACATCCGTCAAGCTATTAACAAACTGACGGAGAAGGAGCGCATCATTGCCCCCAGTATTTGCACATGATGATTTAAATCGGCCAATGTGCCGGTTCGCATTTCCCGTCCCATCGAACCTTTCAAATTTGGGGACGACATAGCCAGTGGGAAACTCCACAAGATCGTATCGAGCAGGATATGGTCTCCCGCTACTGCTGGCATCATTTTGCTCTCCAGCTTCGGCTACCAATGTTTTGACTTTGTTGGCAACCAAATCCATGATTTGATCTTGAGTTAGCGGGTTACTATCATCGGCCGCCAAGACATTTCCCGAGATAGGATGCGACCGGCCTTCATGCGGTCCGTCCACCTTTGGATTTGAGGGAACGGGCGTCGGCTGTTTCGGGACACCATTTCCCGGTTCATGAGTAGAACCAGGCGCTTGATTGGGCGACTGAGAGGCAAGTTGGGCCGTGAGCTGTAAGACGACGTTTGTCAAGTCGTCAATTTTTGAGTAGAGCTTGGCCATCTCCTTGTCTTTGTTTCTGAGCTGCTTTCGAAGCTCCTAGAGAAGTTGTTGCTCTGTGGTCTTAGGATGGAAAGTTGGCTCATCTTCACTTTCCGAGCCCAACTCCTCATGAACTGAGGGATCTCTCTGCTTATCAGCTTCACTTGGAGCATTTTCATTACCTTCAGGAGGATGCTGGTCTTGGAAAGTGACAACCACATTCAAACCAGATTGGATTTGAGATGTGGTGGCCCTATCCTTGCTGCGAAGGTTGTCATTGGGACGCACGCCTACCATGTAGACTGTGTGGATAACACATTCAGCCGTCCTTTCATCACTGACAGCTGGTTTCGCGGAGCGGTCCGGGCCTTGGAAATTCATAAATTTTAACATGGCCGGAGCCCTAGCCCTTTTGTTGGCTCTGTATCTGAGCCGCTTCTGCCTCAGCTTCTCTGCCTTGAGCGCCTGGCAGGCTTCTGCTTTTCGGGAAGCCGCCATAGGCCGAGTGATGAGGAACTTAGAGAAAATACCCAACCGAGCAGTTGTCAGGGGCACCGCCGGAGCTTGCCCGAGATGCCTTGTTTCTTTGTTGGTGTTGATGGCCTTGCCCCCAGCTGGGGCCAAGGAAAGTCGTTCAAACACCGACTTGTGTTTGGGTTGGGGCGCCTTCGAGACCACCACATTTGGCCTCTTGCCTTTCGAGGCCGGTTTGTCTATTACCGAAGCTTGAGGAGCTGGGATGGCGTTAGCTGACACGAACATAATAGAGCCAAATGGTAGCGGCGGCTCCTCCCACTGCCGCCCGAGACTCGCCGGGAGGACCGTCCTGGAGTCTATCTTCATCGTGCAGGAGACGGGAGCCGTGTCGAGAACTGCGTTTGTCCTTGGAGACATTTTTGCTGCGACCGGAGATTGTAATTTGAAATTTGTTAACCTGCACAAAGAAGCATGATTTCAGTACAGGAAGTCGATATGTATATTGATTGAGTTCGCATGAACATTTAACCCGAAATATGGGAGGAGAGATTGGTCCCAACGGGTGTGCCAGAATCTGTAGGGTGTTTTTCGTCACCCCATTGAGATGGGAATACGCGCGCTTGTCAGACGCATTACAGATTCCCCCTGCCTAGGGTAGGCTGGGGTTTATTAATTGTGGGGATCCGAATCTCCGGCAGCCGCAGACTAAGCTGCCGTTAATTACCCCTCGCCTTTGGAGCGAGGGAACCTCCGATTAACGGATTAAACCAGTCATGCGAGCTCAATGTGCAGTGTTGTGTTTTGAAGGGGTTTTGGATATATCGGGGGCCCCGCAGAGTTTTTACAGGGGTCCCGCTACCCAGATAGCCGGCTGGGGGTCAAGATGGCTAGCAGCCCCCTTGCGGGGTGCGGGGCAGCGCCCCAGCCCAAAAATTTTGAGAGGGATGGTGTTGTAGAGTATGTGTGTGTGTGTGTATACATATATGTATAATAAAAAAAAGGGAAAGGGCATCCAAAGGATGCGTGGGGCCAGCGCCAGCGCTTTGAGCGCAAGAGCACTAGCGCACCATGTGTCAGCACGTGAGCGCTCGGGCGCTAGCGCTCTGAGCGCAAGAGCGCTAGCGCTCTGAGCGCAAGAGCGCTAGCGCTTTGAGCGCTAGCGCATCACGTGTCAGCACGTGGGCGCTCGGGTGCCGGCGCTATGAGCGCTAGCACACCACGTATCAGCACGTGGGTGCTCGGGCGCTAGCGCTTTGGACGCTAGCGCTCTGGACGCTAGCGCTCTGAGCGCAAGAGCGCTAGCGCACCACGTGTCAACACGTGGGCGCTCGGGCGCTAGCGCTTTGAGCGCCGGAGAGCTAGCGCTTCGATCGCTAGCGCACCACGTGTCAGCACTTGGGCGCTCGAGCAGCAAAAGGGACTTGGTCCATGCAATGGGAGTTGTACTCCCAGAAAGGAGCACTTATTAGTCTCTGTGTGTGTGTGTGTATGAGGAGTTAAACTCCTAGGATGTTCTTGGAGATGCTGAAACGGGCTTCTCCCTTGAGCTCTGGATCATCCCAAGGTGGGATTTTTAGGAGATGGGTCTCCTTCTTCCTCTGTCGGCGGGATCTTGGAGATCAAGATATGTGAGATTTTAAAAATCTCTCCTTTCTGAGATCTGGTGGCAGATCTGAGTTCCCCTTTGTGGGTTTTGTGGTAAAAAAACTATTTAGTTTTGGAAAAGAAAGAGTAAAACTCTTGATTTAATTCAAAAGAAATGAGAAGGTTTAGAACCTTGGAGGAGGAGCAGGAGGCACAAAGAACCCTAGTTTTTGGGGGAATGAAAATTGTATATTAGATATTTTCATCATGTTGCCTTATATAGGCTTACATATTTACATATAGCCCCTTGGGCTTTTCAAAATGGCATTTTTCCTATCCCATGGCTCATGTGCCATTTCTTTTTGCACATAAGCCATGGGCTTACAAAAATTTGGCTTTATGCCCATTTTGTTTACATTCATGCATAAAAAATTACATAAAAATTATTTATTACATGATTTCATTTTGGGAATGGAGGAGGTCCGGCCGCTTCATGTTCGGACTCGACCTGGGCATGGGCCCACTTGATCCGGGCTTGGGCCCACTTGGCTTGGGGTTGACCTTGACTTTGACTTGGTCAACCGGGGTGCAATTTTCGACCCCAACACCCCGAAGATCAGAAGCATACCGCTTTCCGGGCTCCCCTGGGAATATTCTGCTACAAAGTGATGTCCTTCGGCTTGAAGAATGCCGGCGCTACCTATCAGAGGGCCATGACAAAGATTTTCGAAGACCTCATACATGAAATCGTCGAATGCTATATCGATGACCTCGTGGTGAAAAGCAAGTCATACGAGGAGTATTGGGAGCATCTGAAGATCGTGTTTCAGCGCCTTCGGAAATACAACCTGAAGATGAACCCTCTGAAATGCGCGTTCGGAGTTTCCTCGGGCAAATTCCTAGGATTCATCGTATGACACCGGGGCATCGAGATAGACCCGTCGATGATCAAGGCGATCATGGAAATGCCTCCGCCAAGAACTTTCATGCAACTGCGGTCTCTCTAAGGAAAGCTCGCATATATCCGACGATTCATAGCCAATCTCTCCAGCAAGTGCCGCCCCTAAAGCCATTTAATGAAGAAGGAGATCCCGTTCGTTTGGGATCGCAAATGCCAAAATGCACTAGACGAAATCAAGCAATACCTGCGGAATTCGCCGGTACTGACTGTAAGTCGATGTACAACACCCCAGTACTTGTGGGGAGGCGGAAATTTTAAAAACGAACTTGTTTAAAGCACAAACATCGACTAACCGCTTGAATCAAAGCTAAACGATAACTAACTACAAACATAGAGTTTCTATGCTACTATGTTTAGGGATTATACCTAACGAATCGTGTCCTTCGTCTTTGCGAACTCCACCTCCTCCTCGGCCTTCTCGAAGTAGTAGACGATCCACCCGAGAGCTTTACTCCAAGCTTAGCCTCTAAACTTGAGGCAACTAAACTTCTTTAAGTGCTAATCAAAGAAGCTAGGTGAAATATAGAGAGGGTTATGGATTAAGTAGTCTAACTAATCCTTGTACTCAACACATGAGAGGGGAGGATTAGGGTTTGAAGAGGGAGAGCTTGAGGAGAGAGAAGGTGACGATAATAATGAAGTGAGAATAATGAGTTATGATAATATATATCAAGCATTTCTTTTAATCAAGAAAAGAAAAGAAATGAATTTAGCAACCATGCTTGATAATATCTAGTGATGATTCACTCCATGAGTCATTAAGTATTTATCATGCATTAATGACATGGATGAATCATCCATATGACTCACTAATCACATTCATTGTATATGCCACCTAAACCTCCTTAGTCACCACCTTCTAGAAGCTTCTCGCGCAATTACGAGAACGCCCCTCCTTTCCGCAAAAATACGGAAAAACTTTACACTGTATAAATCCAATAACCGGATACCAGTAACTGGCTTAAACCAAAGCCGACTGGTAAAAACTGTCCGAAAGTCGTACGTGTGTAAACACACGTATGCGTCCGAACCCTTGTCGTAAAACCATACGACCTCTATATCGTTTCACCTGGAGTAGGGAAACTCTCTGTGTGGGACTCTAGAGACTCGACTACTACGCTGGCAGTGGGTTTAACCACAGACCGCAAGCGGCACTAGCTGTACATAACGGTCCCCAGGTAGATGTCGATAAGAAGGCCGATGAGGGAACCCATCCGAACTCCTACTGAGTCCGATGTGACAATCTCCATACAGTCCGGTCCGTTCGTCCAAGACTATCGCATATCGGGCCTAGGGGGGCGGCAAGCGTCAGTCCCCTAATAGCGGTATAAGTCGTGTCGGAGGGAAGCCCATTACACCCTGAGAAACTACTGGAACCTACCAGCAAATCTCGCTTGCCCTGGCCAGGGACTTTGCGTAATGGCTCTCTGACACAGCGCGATATCAACTCCCAATACCGGGAGAGATGAATCCTGTCTAACCGCCACTGCCTCCAAGTGCTCGGGACTGCACCCAACTGCTACCTGTTTGCACGACTCCTTTGAGCCGTGGTAGGGTAGCAATCTAAGAACAGTGGGACACACTCGAGGCGAAGTAGCAGTGTCAAGTCTGCGGACTATGCTGTACTCATGTCACCTGGGAACTGTTCACTGACGACTGGTATAAAACCAACCAACAGTTCCCTATGAGTCCTGTCCGGTGTACCCGTAACCTAACGAGCACCTGTATACTATCTCCAGTACGACGTACTGACGGCTGTGGGACAGACCATCTCCCCAACTGGGATGAGAAGCGTACACACTAGTCTACTCCGGAGTATCGATGCCCTGTCTCGATAATCCAACGACTAGGGACCTGAATAAGGATGTGCTTGTAGACTACCCAGCCCCCACTAGTGTGACTGCCATCACAACGCTGGTAGTCAAGCAAGATCCTAAGAGCTCTATCAATACGTATACTCACATATTAAGATAGAAAAACCAAGTAGCATACTACCATGTTTAGCAAGACTGTTATATACATGTGAATATCCCAAGCTTCCATTAAGTAATATACAAACTAGTATGATACAGTAATGGCCTTCTAGGGCATAAACACTAACAATCTCCCACTTGCACTAGGGCCATGTACTGGCATATCGAAGACCAATGATCTCGAGTAGCCTCTCGAACTGAATCTGAGGTAGGGCCTTCGGGAATGGATCAGCAATGTTCTCTTCAGAAGCAACTCTCCAAACCTCGATCTCCTGACGATCAATGATCTCCCTGATCAGGTGATACCGCCTTAAGATGTGTTTGGACTTTTGATGGGACCTTGGTTCCTTCGCTAAAGCTATAGCTCCGTTGTTGTTGCAATACAGAGGTATCGGATCAACTATGGTAGGAACCACCTGAAGTTCTGTTAAGAACTTCTTCATCCAGACTTCTTCTTTTGCGGCATCGCAAGCAGCTATATACTCCGCTTCCATCGTCGAGTCAGCAACGGTGTCCTGCTTGGAGCTCTTCCAGCACACCGCCCCTCCATTGAGGGTAAAGACATAACCCGACATGGACTTGGAATCGTCCTTATCACTCTGGAAGCCGGAATCAGCAAAGGCCTCCAACCTGAGGTCTTTTCCGCCGTAAACCAAAAACATCTCCTTAGTCCTTCTCAGGTACTTGATAATGTTCTTTACTGCTATCCAGTGCTTCTCCCCTGGGTCTGACTGATACCGGCTTACCACGCTTAGTGCGTAAGCTACATCTGGTCTGGTGCACAACATCGCATACATTATAGAGCCTACCGCAGAAGCGTAGGGTATAATAGACATGCGTTCCCTTTCCAAATCAGTCTTGGGAGACATCTCTTTGGAGAGGGTGATTCCGTGACAAGCCGGTAGATTACCGCGCTTAGAATCTTCCATACTGAATCTTTTCAGTACAGTGTCGATATACCTGGACTGCGAAAGTCCCAACATCCTCTTGGATCTATCACGATAGATCCGGATCCCCAGAATGTAAGAGGCATCACCCAGGTCTTTCATGGAGAACCTGTGTGACAAGAATCCTTTGACAGATTTTAGCATAGGAATGTCATTTCCTATCAATAGAATGTCATCCACGTACAAGACGAGGAATACGACACTTCTGGCTACAACTTTACTATATATGCACGGTTCATCTGGATTTTTGATAAAGTCATATTCTTTGACTGTCTCATCAAAACAGATGTTCCAACTCCGCGATGCCTGCTTTAGTCCATAAATGGACTTAAGCAGCTTGCATACTTTCCCGCTGCTCCCACTCTGATTGAAACCCTCTGGCTGATCCATATAGACGCACTCTTCTAAATTTCCATTCAGAAAAGCCGTCTTTACGTCCATCTGCCAGATTTCATAATCATGGAAGGCAGCAATAGCAAGAAGGACCCGAATGGATTTGAGCATAGCCACTGGAGAAAAGGTTTCGTCATAGTCCAAACCAGGTCTTTGACGAAAACCCTTTGCAACAAGTCTAGCCTTATAGGTTTCCACCTGTCCATCTGCACCAATCTTTTTCTTGAAGATCCATTTGCATCCTATGGGTTTTACCCCATCTGGAGCAAAGTCCAAAGTCCATACTTTGTTGGTGTACATGGACTCCATTTCGGTCCGCATTGCATCTAGCCATCGTACCGAGTCGCCGCTCTGGATGGCCTGCTGGAAGTCAGTAGGTTCATCATCATCTATGATGCAATCCTCTCTATCCCCATCTATGAGAAACCCGTAGTATCTCTCAGGCGGATGAGACGGCCTACTACTCCTGCGGAGGGGTGCGGGAATGTCCTGTTCTTCTTGAACTTCCGGTTCTACCAAACTTTCAGTAGCAGTTTGTGGTTCTGGAATTTCTTCCAGTTCTATTTCGCTCCCACTTATTTCCTTTTCTAAAAACTGATATTCTAGAAAATGGGCATTACGAGAAACAAACACCTTTTGTTCCTCTGCGTAATAGAATAGATACCCCTTGGAGTTCTTTGGATATCCCACAAACTTACACTTTACTGATAGTGCCTCGAGCTTGTCCACATGCTGCTTTTTAACAAAAGCTGGACATCCCCATATTTTCAGATACTGAAGATAGGGTTTCTTCCCACTCCACATCTGATATGGCATGGTAGGCACAGTCTTGGTAGGTACCATGTTCAAAAGATATGCCGCTGATTCTAGCGCATAACCCCAGAAAGATCGCGGTAACTCAGCATTACTCATCATGGATCGTACCATATCTAATAGGGTTCGATTCCGTCTCTCCGATACACCGTTATGCTGTGGAGTGTATGAAGGAGTAAGCTGAGAGAGAATTCCTTTCTCTTTTAGGTAACCTAGGAACTCGGCACTCAAGTATTCACCACCTCGATCAGATCTAAGTGTCTTGATACTTTTGCCGGTTTGGTTTTCTACTTCATTCTTATACTCTTGGAATTTCTCAAAAGCCTCGGATTTATGTTTCATAAGATAAATGAATCCGTATCTTGAGTAATCATCCGTGAAAGTAATGAAATAGGAAAAACCACCTCTTGCATGTGTAGACATTGGACCACATACATCGCTGTGTATGAGTCCTAAGAGCTCGCTCGCTCTTACTCCTTGTCCAGTAAATGGAGTCTTTGTCATCTTTCCTTTGAGACAAGATTGACAAGTGTCATAAGTTTGATATTCGAACGAGTCCAAATATCATTCTCTATGCAACTTAGTCAACCTTTTCTCATTGATGTGACCCAGTCTACAATGCCATAAGAAAGCTTTATTTAGATCTGGAGACTTTCTTTTTAGTGTGTTCTGGACATTGAAAATTTGGAGTTGGTTTAAAACATATATACCGTTATTTAGTGTACCGGACCCAATAAAACCATGATTAAGGTGGATGTTAACAACATCTCTTACAAACGTGAAATCATAACCTTTATTTGATAACAAGGAAACTGATATGATATTACACGTTAAGCTTGGTACAAAAAAACAGTTATGTAAAACCAAAATGTGTCCACTCGTCAATCCTAGGTGATAATCCCCGACGGACGCAGCTCTCACGCTAGCTCCGTTAGCAACCTTTAGGGTCATATCACCTTCCTTCAGCACTCTACGGTTTCTCAGTGCCTGCAATGAATTGCAAATATGAGATCCTGATCCGGTATCCAATACCCAGGAAGTAGAGTTGATTGACAGACAATTCTCAATTACAAACACACCTGAAGTCGAAGCCACAGCTTGCTTCGGTTCCTGGTTCTTGGCGTTCCACGCCTTGCAATCCTTCTTCCAGTGCCCTTTCCTGTGACAATGGAAGCACTCATCCTGGCCAACTACCGGTACCGTAAACTTTTTCTTTCCCTTCCCTCCCACCTTACTAACACCTCCTCTAGGTCTGGAGACGGCTTTCTTCTTCCTTCCTTTGGCCCTAGCCTTGGACCCGGAAGAAGATGAACCGCCAACAAACATAGCGGGTGTTTCCCTTGCTTTCTGCAAGGTGCCCTCTGTACTCCTTAACATGTTCAGGAGTTCCGGAAGTTCAACTTCTTTTCTTTGAATGTTGAAGTTCAGGATAAACTGGGCGTAGGTGGAAGGAAGGGACTGGAGAATAAGGTCTGTATAGAGCTCATTATCCAAAGTCGTCCCAAGGTCTGCGAGCTCTTCTATATAGCCGATCATCTTTAGGACATGTTCTCCTACCGATGACCCGACAGCCAACCTCGCTCGAAACAAGTTCTTTGAGGTCTCGTATCTTGCTATACGAGATTACTCTCCATAAAGTTCCTTTGTATGGAGAAATATGGCGTCTAGTTCCATATCCTCGTGCCTCCTCTGATGTTCATTGTTCATCGAAGCAAGCACGATGCACTTGGCTTTCGCGCAATCTAAATCCCAGGTTTTGCGGATTTCCTTATCCGCATTACTGGATTTGGGACCAGGGACAGCAGGTGCCGTAGCGGTGAGGACGTACCCCAATTTGTCATAGGTCAAAGCCATTTTGACATTCCGCAGCCAATCTTTATAGTCTGGCCCTGTCAGTATATTTTTCTCTAAAAGTAACTTAAGTCCAGTCATTTTCAGGGTCGCTGCAAATAGGAGAGAGAGAAGAAAACTCTTTAGCATGATGCTCTTGCAAGTTTAGAGTGGTTTTTAGTTTATCTAAACTGGATGGCTCCCACTGTTTCTCGAATCCTTCCTCAAACCATAAAAGAAGAATTAGCCAGGACTGTTCTCGCCGTACAATACTTGCTTAACCGTTCAGCCAGGCTAGTGTCGATACTTCGAGGGAGGTTTTCCAACGCTTTCGCGAAGTTCCTTAATTAAATAACCTCTTTTCTCTGGGGGCGTAACCCCGCTGACACATTTCTGGACACCTACTTGGTTTATAGCATTGATCGTTAAGTGACCAATATCCTGATAAGTAGCATATACTCACAGTAGGATCGGGATCCAAATATCATCGTTTGATAATGTTGTAGGAATGCTACCAACATTCATCAAACTCAAAATGGTATGCATCTCTTTGCAAATTTCAGTTTCTTTAGAAATTCCCGATATAGATTTTTGCCCCATGCTCTTATGACCTTGGCGTTGGTCAAAATATCATAAGTCACATGTCAAGTTCTACCCATCATTATCTTGTTAATTTGAACCCATCCGTACATATCCTTGACGTTGGCCAAAATGATCATACGACTGTCCCAAACTAACTCATCTATCTATGCAACAAATAAATATCTAGCAGCTACCAAACACTATGCCTTGGCGTTGGTCAAAATACATAGCTTGAATACTACTGAATACCCAGATGAAATGACAAAGGGCTACAAATGGTTTTGGCGAAACCGTGAACGTAGTGAACTTGATATAACCGAAGGAACCTGATAGCTTTTAAAAGGAGTGGTTAAAGCTCCGCATTTAAAAATATCTGTTTTTAAAATTAACCGAGTGGTTTCTTTTAAATTGTTCCAACGATTAAAAACTTTGGTTTATTTTCTTTGCATTATAGATAATGCGTCCCATCATTAACCTATCATTGTAGAGAACAACGAAAATATGACGTCCTCTTATGCCATCCGCATTCGCCACTGGGTCCCGTCATTACCCGTTAGGTTACTTAACTAACGACAGAGCGGGGACTGGGCTAGCGCGGGTGTAAAACATAAGTGACGTCTAAATAGCTATCATATATATAGATATTTTACATTCGTCTGATGCAATGATATTCATTCCAGATCACAGATGAACTTAATTGGATTTGCAAGCAATCCGTGTTTGTTTTGAGCCTGCAACAAAATACGGATTACACAGTTGTGATGAATAGCCATTACCCCACCCAAGACCCCTACGGGTGCGGCAAACTACCCGCCCGGCAGTTTGTGCATCCCACCTTGGGTCTGTCCTAGGAGCAAAAAACAGTAAAATGAAATAATACAACGGTGGCTACAACCGCAACCTGGATGTGCCCCGCAAAATAATATTACAACAAATTACATTTACATCAAATGAATTAAATAATAACCCATCACATAACCCCGGCTATACATCACAACAGTCCAACACAGTTCATATGCACAAACAGATAAAATCCATTTCAGAAATGTGCAACCCCCTGCCAACTGACATACTAGCAGTTAGGGGAGGTTTACGAACACATTATACAATCACAGATATAATCCAACAAGCAAATACTGTATAATTTCAATCGATTAAACACTTTTAATTTTGCTCCAATACTTCTCTGTAAATCTGAAACCTGAGCAAAAATTAAAACTTCCAGAAAATACCAAATATCACATAGAAGCAACACAGGAAAATTGGGTTCCTGAATCGCCAACTCGGTGGCGGAAGCGCGGCAAATCGGTGGGATCCGCCGCGGTTCCGCAGCGCTTTAGGCGATTCAAGGGCCCAATTTTCTTAGGTGTTCTTCTAGTGTCTTTTCAAGCTTTCTGAACATCCCTGAAAAATTTTTGGACTTCATTTAAAAAACGACAGAAACTTGTGATTTCGGGCTTTTCCGGTTTCGTTTTTTCCGTTCGAAATTCATACAAATTTGCAAGTAAGTTATTTATTGTTTAGCGAGGCTCTGATACCACTGTAAGTCGATGTACAACACCCCAGTACTTGTGGGGAGGCGGAAATTTTAAAAACGAACTTGTTTAAAGCACAAACATCGACTAACCGCTTGAATCGAAGCTAAACGATAACTAACTACAAACATAGAGTTTCTAAGCTACTATGTTTAGGGATTCTACCTAACGAATCGTGTCCTTCGTCTTTGCGAACTCCACCTCCTCCTCGGGCTTCTCGAAGTAGTAGACGATCCACCCGAGAGCTTTACTCCAAGCTTAGCCTCTAAACTTGAGGCAACTAAACTTCTTTAAGTGCTAATCAAAGAAGCTAGGTGAAATATAGAGAGGGTTATGGATTAAGTAGTCTAACTAATCCTTGTACTCAACACATGAGAGGGGAGGATTAGGGTTTGAAGAGGGAGAGCTTGAGGAGAGAGAAGGTGACGATAATAATGAAGTGAGAATAATGAGTTATGATAATATATATCAAGCATTTCTTTTAATCAAGAAAAGAAAAGAAATGAATTTAGCAACCATGCTTGATAATATCTAGTGATGATTCACTCCATGAGTCATTAAGCATTTATCATGCATTAATGACATGGATGAATCATCCATATGACTCACTAATCACATTCATTGTATATGCCACCTAAACCTCCTTAGTCACCACCTTCTAGAAGCTTCTCGCGCAATTACGAGAACGCCCCTCCTTTCCGCAAAAATACGGAAAAACTTTAGACTGTATAAATCCAATAACCGGATACCAGTAACTGGCTTAAACCAAAGCCAACTGGTAAAAACTGTCCGAAAGTCGTACGTGTGTAAACACACGTATGCGTCCGAATCCTTGTCGTAAAACCATACGACCTCTATATCGTTTCTCCTGGAGTAGGGAAACTCTCTGTGTAGGACTCTAGAGACTCGACTACTACGCTGGCAGTGGGTTTAACCATAGACCGTAAGCGGCACTAGCTGTACGTAACGGTCCCCAGGTAGATGTCGATAAGAAGGCCGATGAGGGAACCCATCCGAACTCCTACTGAGTCTGATGTGACAATCTCCATACAGTCCGGTCCGTTCGTCCAAGACTATCGCATATCGGGCCTAGGGGGGCGGCAAGCGTCAGTCCCCTAATAGCGGTATAAGTCATGTCGGAGGGAAGCCCATTACACCCTGAGAAACTACTGGAACCTACCAGCAAATCTCGCTTGCCCTGGCCAGGGACTTTGCGTAATGGCTCTCTGACACAGCGCGATATCAACTCCCAATACCGGGAGAGACGAATCCTGTCTAACCGCCACTGCCTCCAAGTGCTCGGGACTGCACCCAACTGCTACCTGTTTGCACGACTCCTTTGAGCCGTGGTAGGGTAGCAATCTAAGAACAGTGGGACACACTCGAGGCGACGTAGCAGTGTCAAGTCTGCGGACTATGCTGTACTTATGTCACCTGGGAACTGTTCACTGACGACTGGTATAAAACCAACCAACAGTTTCCTGTGAGTCCTGTCCGGTGTACCCGTAACCTAACGAGCACCTGTATACTATCTCCAGTACGACGTACTGACGGCTGTGGGACAGACCATCTCCCCAACTGGGATGAGAAGCGTACACACTAGTCTACTCCGGAGTATCGATGCCATGTCTCGATAATCCAACGACTAGAGACCTGAATAAGGATGTGCTTGTAGACTACCCAGCCCCCACTAGTGTGACTGCCATCACAACGCTGGTAGTCAAGCAAGATCCTAAGAGCTCTATCAATACGTATACTCACATATTAAGATAGAAAAACCAAGTAGCATACTACCATGTTTAGCAAGACTGTTATATACATGTGAATATCCCAAGCTTTCATTAAGTAATATACAAACTAGTATGATACAGTAATGGCCTTCTAGGGCATAAACACTAACACTGACCACTCCAGTCAAAGGAAAGCCCTTCATCCTGTACACAACAGCCCTTGAAGGTTCTTTAGGCGCGTTATGGGCACAGGAGAACGACCAAGGGAAGGAGAGAGCCCTCTACTATTTGAGTCGAGTTCTACTGGGGGCAGAAAACAACTACTCCCCCATCAAAAAACACTGCCTGGCATTAATCTTCGCGATAATGAAGCTCAGACACAATGCTTTGGCGCATGAGGTCCATCTCATATCAAAGGTGGATCCTCTCAAATATTTGATGTCAAGAGCCATACTAACAGGACGACTCGCTAAATGGGCCCTCTTCTTGATGGAGTTCTCAATAATCTATCGACCCCTCAAAGCAGTGAAAGGCCAGGCCATTGCCGACTTCCTCGCCGAGCATCCGATACCTGTCGACCCACCCTTAAATTGTGAACTGCCGGACGAGCACGCGTTTGACATGATCGACAGGGAGAGAGGAGGGAGTGATACCCGATGGGAACTCTACTTTGATGGGGCATCTTCCATGAAGAAGTTGTTCCCCTCCGAAAGACGGCAAGACAGACGTCTAGCCTGAAATTCAGGGCATATGCTAATTGGTATTATCCGTCCACCTCTCCGAATATGCCAAGTTGATTTATGGCATCATGTATCGATGGTTTAAATAGATGCGGCCGATGTAGCAGACTTCGTCAGATTCCCCCTCGCTTGAGGGGTTTTTGATTGTGGGGACGCTCTTCCCTGCAGGCGCAAGCCCCTGCAGTTAATTACGCTACCGCATCGCGGTAAAAACTTTCTCCTTCTCCAGATGGTCACTTCGTGTCATGGATGTTTGTTTTGTGTTTGGTTGCCCGTGGATTGTATACGGAGACTAATTTATGTCGTCGCCCGTAGGGCGTGGATTAGTCCAAATCCGTATTTTTCTTAGATTTGGGTTTGGGGGTTGGGTTTAAGGATACGTTAGTCTCATTTGGGACTAAGATCAACTTAAACGTATGTTAAGGATACATTAGTCTAATTTTAGACTAAGATCAACTTAACGGGATCGTTTAGATCCAACAAAAGAGCATTCGGGCTCTATTGCTTAGTTTAGGGACATTGCGGTCGATTAGTTTAGGGACATTGCGGTCGATTAGTTTAAGGACATTACGGTCCGTCGTTAGTTTAAGGACAACTCGGTCTAGTGTTAGTTTAAAGACATCACGGTCGAGGTTAAGGACATCATAGTCCATGAGTTTAAGGACATCATAGTCCATAGGTTTAAGGACCCCATAGTCCGATGTTAGTTTAAAGACATCACGGTCAAGGTTAAGGACATCATAGTCCATGGGTTTAAGGACCCCACAATCCGATGTTAGTTTAAAGACATCACGGTCGAGGTTAAGGACATCATAGTCTATAAGTTTAAGGACCCCACAGTCTTAGTTTTAAGACATCACGGTCGAGGTTAAGGACATCATAGTCCGTGAGTTTAAGGACCCCACAGTCCGATGTTAGTTTTAAGACATCACGGTCGAGGTTAAGGACATCATAGTCCATGAGTTTAAGGACCCCACAGTCCAATGTTATGTGTGGTTGTCGGGGCCGTCACCTCTCTGACGACGTTGAATGATTACAACGACAGATATCAGAGGAGTAACGAGACGTACCCTCGAACCAGTGTGAATTGTTTGAGAGATCTGTAGCCTAGTTTGGGACTAAGATCTGTTGAATATTTATGAGCAGATGTGCTCAGTTCGATATAAGTTGAGGACTTATGGCCAGAATTGGGCTAAGTCCAATTAAAAATGTTTAACATTTTTATTTTGTTCTGTCTATTAAGCCTTTATTTGGGCTTAGCCCTTTTAATAATGCTAGGCATTGGGCTCTAACTTTTTTGTCTTGATCAGAACAAATTGTGTTCTTACAATGCGCCACGTGGCGCGCAAGACGCTTTGCGCCAGTTAAAGAGCGCATTGCGCTTCTGTCAGGTAGCGCACACGAAGAGGACACGTGTCGCGCTTAGCGCTAGTTCACTAGCGCATTGCGCTTTTAATTTATGAGCGCTTTGCGCTAGTCTGTTGGCGCGCCAGCAAGTGACACGTGGCGCACTCAGCGCTGAGTGCCAGCACATGAGCGCAGCGCTCTGTTTCAGAAGCGCAAAGCGTAAGTGGTGTCTATGGTTGACACGTGGCATATTTTGGCACTGAGCGCCGATCCAAGGAGCGCAAGAGCGCAGTTCATGAGTGCAAGGCACTTTTTAATAGCGCAAAGCGCATTTGATCAATTTTAAGATCAAAGAACAGATTTATGTTCTTCAAAGGAGGCTTTGCCTCAATATCCAAGGACAAAAGTTCTTGTTTTTATAAAAGGCTCTGCTTTTATAGATCAAAAGATTTGTGAGTGAAGTATTTTACTTCTTTTTATTATTTTATGATTAGATCTTTGATCTTTTCCTTTTTATTAAAGATCTTGGTCTTTTTTAGATCTCTGATCTTTTTAGAAGATGGTTCTTCTTTTTACGAGATGGTTTCATCTCTGTTATTCAAGAACATAGATCTTTACCTTGAAAATGAAGAAAAAATCTTCTTTTTTTCTAAGAGCTTGCTCTTCTTTTTCTCCAAGTTTTTCAGAGGGGTTTTCTTTCTCTTTTTCTGTATATCCCTTAGACTTGAAGTCTAGGGGCCTTTATATAGGGCCAATTGATTTGTTGAATCAGTTTTAAGAGATCTTTCTCTGATTGATTTGGGAATATTTCCCACCGTTGGATCTTTGATCCTAAGGCTTCTGTTTTACAGAAGATAATCTTCTTGTTTTAATAAGATTGAAAAATCTTTCCATAACAGAATTTTAGTTCTGATTAATTAATAATTTATTATTAGTAGATCTTTTGATCCAACGGTGGGGATTTTTAATCCCAGCGCTGGCGCACCTTGCGTCGGCGCATCTTGCGCTAGCGCACCCGTGCTTGACATGCAGTGCGCCGCGCAGAGCGCAGCGCAATTGTGCTAGCGCGCCCGTGTTTGACACGTGGCACGCAGCGCAGAGCACAGTGCAACTGCGCTAGCGCAACTGTGTTTGACACGTGGCGCGCATCGTGCAGAATCTGAAGCGTTGCTTCAATTTAAATTTTGAATTTTGAAACAGAGCTTTGCTCTGATTAGGGGTGCGCTGCCTACGGCGCAGCGCACCTGGCACTAGTGCGTCTGCGCTTGACACGTGGCGCGCAGCGCACAGGATCTGAAGCATTGCTTCAATTTTAAATTTCAAATTTTGAAATAGAGCTTTGCTCTGATTGGGGGTGCGCTGCCTAGGGCACAGCGCACCTGGCACCAGCTCGTCTGCGCTTGACACGTGGCGCGCAGTGCACAGGATCTGAAGCGTTGCTTCAATTTAAATTTTGAATTTTGAAACAGAGCTTTGCTCTGATTGGGGGAAACAAATCCCCCCACTTTTGCGCTCACGTGGCGCACACGTGAGTGCAGCGGTGGCAACATCTGAGCCCTTGGATCAACTCAGAAGTTGAAGAGGCGGTTCAGTGCCTATAAATAGGACCTTTGGTCCCTTAGATGATTTCCATCTTCTTCTTGAGAATTTTCACTCAGAGAATTGATCTTCAGAACTTTTCAAGAGTCAGAACTCTACTCAAACTTAGGTAAAGTTTACCCATCAACATAGCCTTGCTCTTCATAGATCTTCGATCTGAAGAAAACCCTTTTAGGGTTTCACTAGCAGAGTTTTGCTTCACAGATCTAAAGAGATCTAAGGAGAACCCTTTTAGGGTTCCATTAATAGAGCTTTGCTGTTTAAAAAGATCTTACTTATGATTTCCTAATTCATTAATGGAGCTTTGCTCTTTTCAAGTCATATAGAAGAACTCTTAAGAGTTTTTTATGGATCTTGAAGATAAAAAAAATGGAATTTTATTTTTGATGAATTATATCATCTTCTCAGAGCAAGGCTCTCAGTGTTCTCGGGGAATTTCTTTAGATTCCCCTCATAATCGATTTTGATAGGTGTCACTCCTGTCTTCAGAGCATTGCTCTCGAGGAGTTCAACTCCTTGTGCCTGTTTTTTAATAAGAATTCGCTTAATCAGTCTGTCCGCTAATTTTTGTTGATTTTCTTTTTCACGAGTAATGGATGCTCATATGTATGACCTGGATGAGATTATCTCTTACAGAGACATCCGCTCACTCGGCCGTTCTCAGAATCGAGAATTCACAAACGCCGAGTGTGCCGAAATCATGAGTCGCTTTGATGCATACAATGGTCGGCTGCTTCATCGACGTTCCTCTCTCCTGAAGCTTATTGTGGGAGCGATCTGGGAAGCGCTTCCTTTATTCTGTACCGGCGTGCCACTTAGGGCATTGGATACCGCCGAGGATAAGGTGCACTCGGTGTATCTGATGAGCCTAATCTCAAAGAGAAGGCGAGACAATCTTATCGATCTCCTGCATCAGGCTTTCAACAATCGGCCATACTTGCTGCCTATCGGAGGGTGGAGGACATCAATGAGGACCCCGACGCTTGTGATCGCGAAAGAAAGCATACTAGGATGGTCCGGAATGCCTGGAAAATTCTGGACAAAGTCACTTTTGAGTTCCTCAATCCATGCCCTGGATCTGATGTTTTGCCATTGTAATTATTTTGACAATATTTTTGTTTACTGCTTTCATAATTGTAAGAACTTTTTCGCAGTATGAATGGCAAATTTCTCATTTTAGCGTGTTTTATTTCATGTTCTAAATCTTTTGCACAAGCATGAATGGGTATGCCTCGAACGCTTAATTAAATGCAGATCAGATGTTCTCCTTGTTGCTTTCTTCTCTTTACCGTGTTGTTACCATGTGATTTTAGCAAATGCGGTCTGTAGATAGTATATAGCTGTCAATCTTGTGCTCTTTGTGAGGTGGTGATGGCTTAGAAAACAGGGTTAGGATCTGTTACCTAAGACTTTTCAACTTTATGAGCCGTGAGGGTCTCATAAAGAATTTTCTCCCTAGCGGTCGAGAGGATCCCGTAGGTGTAATTTCTTAAGAATCATGAGGATTCCTAAGTGTGTTTTCTCTTGAAAGTCGTAAGGATCTCATAAGAGAATTTGCTCCCTTACGAATCGTGAGGACCCGCAAGTGATGGGTGAAGTTGCCCTTATCCGTATTTCACGAAGTCGGGGGTTGCTCTGAATGCTTCCCACGGGTTCACTGCCGTGTTCTGCGAGGACCAGGCTCCGCTCTGGGCGTTTCCCACAGGGTCAGAGTTGACATTATCCGTGTTCCACGTGACCAGGAATTTTGCTCTAGATGCTTCCCACGGGTTCAGTGCCGTGTTCGGCGAGGACTAGGCTCCGCTCTGGACGTTTCCCACGGGGTCAGAATTGACATTATCCGCGTTCCACGTGACCAGGAATTTTGCTCTAGATGCTTCCCATGGGTTCACTGCCGTGTTCGGCGAGGACTAGGCTCTACTCTGGATGCTTCACACGGGTTCACTGCCGTGCTCTGCGAGGACCAGGATCCGCTCTGGACGTTTCCCACGGGGTCAGAGTTGACATTATCCGTGTTCCACGTGACCAGGAATTTTGCTCTAGATGTTTCCCACGGGTTCACTGCCGTGTTCGGCGAGGACTAGGCTCCCCTATGGATGCTTCGCACGGGGTCATTGCCGCGCTCTGCGAGGACCAGGATCCGCTTTGGACGTTTCCCACGGGGTCAGGATTGACATAAGCCGCATTCCACATAACCAGGAATTTTGCTCTGGATGCTTCCCACGGTTCATTGCCGTGTTCGGCAAGGACTAGGCTCCGCTCTGGATGCTTCCCACGGGTTCATTGCCGTGTTCGGCGAGGACTAGGCTCCGCTCTGGATGCTTCGCACGGGGTCATTGCCACGCTCTGCGAGGACCAGGATCCGCTCTGGACGTTTCCCACGGGGTTAGGATTGACATAAGCCACGTTCCACGTAACCAGGAATTTTTCTCTGGATGCTTCCCACGGGTTCATTGCCGTGTTCGTCTAGGACCAGGCTCTGCTCTGGATGCTTCACACGGGTTCACTGCCGTGCTCTGTGAGGACTAGGATCCGCTCTGGATGTTTCCCACGGGGTCAGGATTGACATAAGCTGCGTTCCACGTAACCAGGAATTTTGCTCTGGATGCTTCCCACGGGTTCACTGCTGTGTTCTGCGAGGACCAGGCTCCGCTCTGGATGCTTCCCACGGGGTCATTTCCGAGCTCTGCGAGGACCAGGATCCACTCTGGACGTTTCCCACGGGGTCAGGATTAACATAAGCCGCGTTCCACATAAGGAATTTTGCTCTGGATACTTCCCACGGGTTCATTGCCGTATTCGGCGAGGACCAGGCTCCACTCTGGATGCTTCACACGGGTTCACTGCCGTGCTCTACGAGAACCAGGATCCGCTCTGGACGTTTCCCACGGGGTCAGGATTGACATAAGCCGCGTTCCACGTAACCAGGAATTTTTCTCTGGATGCTTCCCACGGGTTCACTGCCGTGTTCTGCGAGGACCAGGCTCCGCTCTGGATGCTTCACACAAGTTCATTGCCATGCTCTGTGAGGACCAGGATCTGCTTTGGGCGTTTCCCATGGGGTCAGGATTGACATAAGCCGCGTTCCACGTAGCCAGGAATTTTACTCTGGATGCTTCCTACGGGTTCATTGCCGTGTTCGGCGAGGACCAGGCTCCGCTCTGGATACTTCACACGGGTTCATTGCCGTGCTCTGCTTGACCAGGAAGGGTTGACTTTATCCGCATTTCACGGAGTCGGGGTTTGACTCTCAGTCATCTGTGCACCACCGAGTCATGGAACTGGGGGTTGCCGCTGTTCCACTTTGCTTGATATTGTATCTGTTGTAATGAGACGAATGTTGAGATAATCTCCAGTCTATCTGTGAACCGTTGAGATTTGGCTGCTTCTTTTGATGAAGCCTGGGGGGAAAGGTGTGATTCCTTCTTTGTTTGCGCCATTGGATTGTATACAGGGACTGATGCGATATCACCTGCAGGGCAAAAATTTCATTATTTTTATTATTTCTTTCCACGATGCTCTATCATTTCAGCTTTTATATCGCGAAGGTCGCGATTGTCCAATCATTTCGGCTGTTTTGCGCGGTGCCCAATCATTTCGGCTATTCGTTTTATTTTTACTCGCTGCTTTTTATTACGAGTTGCCCAATCATTTCGGCTATTTTGCATGCATATATTTTTACTTGCTGATTTTGTTTGCAAGTTACCCCATCATTTCGGCTATTTCGTATGCATGTGTGGCTTGCTAGCTTTTCACTGCAAGCCTGGAATTAGACACCGATTTCGGCATCAGCACCGCTACAACTGGGATATTGCCAGGAGCGAATCATCATTTGCCTTTGTCGACGTCGAACAAAGGTGGCTTAGCGAACAAGGTTAGGATCCTGTCGACTAAGGCTTTTGACTTCATGAGCCGTAAGGGTCTCACAAAGGTATTTCTCCCTGCGAGTCGTGGGGATCTCGTAGGCGCGTTTTCTCCTTAGGAATCGTGAGGATTCCTAAGTGTATGGTCTCTTATAAGTCGTAAGGATCTTACAAGAATGTTTTCTCCTTATAAGTCGAGATGGCTCACAAAGGTTGTTCACCGTGCGAACATATCCTTAGTCATGGATGAGACTTTGTTAGGGAAATGTTTATTTGCGCCCGTGGATTGTATACAAGGGTCAGTATTGAGCCGCTTGTAGGGCAGTATCGGAGGTTATGGGAGGGGGCTGCTTAAGAACAGGTTCAGATCCCTGTAGATTAAGACTTTTGAATCTTATGAGCCGTGAGGGACCTATAAGAGGGTTCTCCTTACGAGTCGTGAGGATCTCACAAGTGTAATTTCTCCTTAGGAATCGTGGGGATCCCTAGGTG
This sequence comes from Agapanthus africanus, assembly GCA_030015575.1. NCBI lineage: Eukaryota > Viridiplantae > Streptophyta > Magnoliopsida > Asparagales > Amaryllidaceae > Agapanthus > Agapanthus africanus. The sequence goes on from JASDDO010000004.1 coordinate 54,996,062, forward strand.
TGTTGCTCCCTTATGAGTCGTAAGGATCTCACGCGGGTGGTTTCTCCTCACAAGGTCGAGAGGACCCTGGAAGTGTCTTTTAACGAGATTGCGCCCTTTCGGGTTTTCACAAAACTCGCCGGTAGCCCTGCTGTTTTTACTCACGGAGCCCTTTCGGGTTTTCATCCGTGCCCATTTTGCTTATGGACATACCGTTTTTATTATTATATTTTTCTCTCTCTTATTTTTATTCTTTTTTTTTGTATCAGCTTTGGGATGCTGCAATTCACCGTAGTTTATCGACGTCTCGGTCAATAGCTAGTTTTAGGACATAATGGTCCATTGTTAGTTTAAGGACGTCTCGGTCCGTCGTTAGTTTAAGGACGTTTCGGTCCGTTGTTAGTTTAAGGACGTTTCGGTCCGTTGTCAGTCGGCTACTACTTATAGAGTTTGGGCTTAGGAAGATAGCGAGCGGACATAGTTGTCGTCATCTATCGTTGACTTAGGCCGTGACTCGTCAAGCGTAGTACTTCTTCAGGAAGCGACCGTTTATTGGCCTGAAGGGTCTTTCACCATGCATGCCCATGAGTAGATAGGCCCCACCCTGGTAGACCTTGTCTATGATATACGGTCCTTCATAGTTCGGCTTGAATTTCTTCCGTTTAGCACGATTGGGGATCATAGGTCTTTTAACCACTACCACGAGTTCGCCTTGGCTGAATGTCCTCGGCCTAGTCAATCTTTCGTAGGAGCGCGTCATCTTTTCCTTATAAGCCTCCAGATTTTGTTGCGCTATGAGCCGAGTTTCATCAAGGGCGTCGAGCTCTTCAAGCCAAAGGTGAGCATTCTCTTCATCCGTTAGCTCGTAATGAACTGCCATTCGTAAAGAGGGTAGCTCTATCTCGAGGGGGAGTACCGCTTCTGTACCGAATACTAATGCGTACGGCGTTGGGTTCGTGGCCGTCTTGAACGTAGTTCGATACGCCCAGAGAGCTTCTTGCAGTCTCTCATGCCAGTCTTTCTTCTTTCGAGACACCGTCTTTTTCACGATCTTCGTCAAGGTCTTGTTGAAAGCCTCAGCTAGACCGTTAGCTCGGGGATTATAGACTGAGGAGTACCTCCAGTCTATGTTATGTTGTTGTGCGAAGCGGCTGATCTTGTGGCTTCTGTAGGCTGGCCCGTTATCGGAGATGATCCGTCACGGAGTTCCAAACCGATAAATAACGCGTGTCTTGAAGAAATGGAGGATATTCTCCATCTTCACTTCCCTCAGCGGTATTGCTTCTGCCCATTTGGAGAAGTAATCAGTCGTCGCCCAGATGAATCGATGTCCTCTTGACGGTGCTTGTTCAATGGGGCCGATTATGTCAGTCCCCCACATTTCAAACGGCTAACTAGCCACTGTCAGATGTAGTGGATTTGGGTGTTGATGGATAAAGTCCCCATGGATCTGGCATGAGTGGCATTGCTTCACATATTCGAGGCAGTCCTGAATCATCGTGAGCCAATAGTAGCCCATCCTTTTGATTTTTAGCTTCATCTTAGGGTCGGCTTGGTGAGAACCACAGAGTCCGTCATGAGTTTCCTGAATGACTCTCTTCGCCTCGTCTGGTCCCAGGCATCTTAACCATAAAGAGTCAAATGATCTCTTATACAGCGTATCATTGACGAAAGCAAAAGACAAAGCTCGTTTCACAAGCTGATGTCTTGAGGACGTATCTTCAGGTGTTCGATGGGATTTAAAGTAGTCTATAAAGACTTCTCTCCAATCTGTAACCTTTTCCTGGTCTTCTATTTGTAGGGCCGTCTGCTCGGTCGCTCCCTTTTCTTCGGACGACTCCGGAGATATTTCTGCCGGTGCAAGAACCCGACGGCTTTGTACAATGATCCTCACGTCATCGAGGTTCTCTTCAGTCAGTTCCTTAGCAATCTTGGCTAATGCATCCGCTTTGCTATTTTCCGCACGCGGTATGTTTTCCAAGGTGTAGGAAGGAATTTAGGTCAACACCTGCTGTACTTTCTCGCCGTACTTTACCATCTCTGGCTTGCACGTTTGATAGTCGCCGTTTACCTGACTAACGACTAGTTGGGAGTCTCCATATATAAGCAGGTTTTCAATTCCCATGTCGATGGCGATCTTGAGACCTGCTATCAAAGCTTCATACTCGGCTGTAAGTGCACGGCGGCGCCCCGGCCGTCAACCCGACGGCCAAACGCGGAAACGGTGGTAAACTTAAATTTTGCGGACTTTGCAAACCGGCACCACCGCGCACTAAACCCCGGATCGTGCCATTAAACTAGATCTAGCAAACTACAAGACGGGTTAGAGATATACCGACTGATCCGAGTCCTCCGGTCTTCATCTCCTCTCCGATCTCCTCGCGGGATCTCCGGTCGTCGCCTCTTCGTCGGAAAAGGGCACCACATCGCCTGTAGCTTTTACGGGCTCCCACCTCAATACCGAGGCAACTCGGGCGCGAAGCTGGCGAATCGACGCGTCCAAGATTTGCTGTAGGAATATGTAGTAGATCATGCTAGTCTCATTTGGGGTTTGTAGTTGCCTTGATGGAGGAATGGGGTTAGGAAAAATGGTGCTTTCATTTTTCCATAACAAGAAGAAGAAGGAGATGAAGAATTCCTCACAAAAATAAAGATGAACCCTCTCATGCTTTTTCTTCTCTCTAGTGTTCTTTCTTTCCTCAAGTGAGAATGATAATGTGGTGGAGGAAAATGAGAATGCCAACCATAAGAAGAGAGGTGAGTGTAGGATAGAACAAGAGGTGACCACATCCTAGACAAGAAAACATCAACCATGCTTATTCTCCTATTCACTACATAACCTTTCAAATCTCTCAATTCAAAAGCATGGAGCAAAAGAAATGAAAGCTATCATAATCAACACTTTTGCAAGAAACCCCCTCCACAAAAGTAATTTGCAAAACTGCAAATTACCCCCTCCATCGGAAAAGTCCGGCCGGGAAAGAACAAAGGAAAACCGGCCGGAACGGAATGCAAACTAGCAACTCCAGAAAACTGGTCCCGTAATAAATTACAGGAAAACCCCGATACTGTGCATACACACCCGCATCTGTATTCCGTCCGGATACAAATGCAAAGAGACAAAATCTACACTGTACTAAACTAGGACCGGCTTAAACCAAAGCCGGCTAGTAATATCCGTTCGATCCTGATCCGTGCAATACCGCACGTATCTGATCGAACCCTGCCATATATCTATACAGCTACTAGTACAAACCGTCCGATCCTGATCCGTGCAATACCGCACGTATCTGATCGGACCCTGCCATATCTCCATACAGCCTCTACAGCGTTTCGCCCGAAAGCTTGAGTAACTGAAAGTGTGGTGGACTCTAAAGACTCGTCAATACTATGGCTGTGGATTTAACCACTAGCACGTCAGAGGTATAAGCCAATACGTGACGGGCCACCAGCTATTGACTAAAAGGGACGTCGATGAGGAAGCTCACCCCGACACCCAACTGAGCCTGTCAGTGACAATATCCGTACAGTCCGGTCCGTTCGTCTATGAGTATCGCATGGCGGGCCTAGGGGGTTGGTAAAAGTCAGACCCCCAAAAGCGGTACAAGTCGTGTCGGAGTGTAGCCCAGAACACCCTGAGATACTACTGGAATACCTACCAGTAAATCTCCTGCCTTGGCCAAGGTCTTTGTGTAATGGCTCTCCTAGACACAGCGCGACCTCACCCCCAATACCGGGAGAGACGAAACCCCCGAAGATCCGCTCACTGCTTCCATGTGGCTCGGGACTGTACCCAACTAAAACCTGTTTGCACGACTCCTTTGAGCCGTGGTAGGGTAGTAATCAAAGTACAGTGGGAACTCACACGAGACAAATGACGATCCTCAGGTCGATGAACTAACCTGCACACATGTCACCAGGGAACTGCCATCTGACGTCTGGTATATGACCAACTAGCATGTTCCCGGCGAGTCCTGTCCGGTGTACTCATAACCCAATGAGCACCTGTATACATCTTAGGTGATCCAACTGACACCAATGGCTTGTGAGACCGGCCACCGCCCCTCGTCGGGGTCTCGACTGTATACACTAGTCTACTCTGGAGAATCGATGCCCTGTCTCGAAACTTCCACGACTAGGGACCTTTTAAGGATGTGCTTATAGACTCCAGCTCTCACTTATATGATCGCCCTCATACTACTGGCAGTCAAGCAAGAATCCTAGGGGCTCTATCAACGTGTAATAGCGACGTGTCATGTCACTTAAAACAGTACACGATGATAAAGGTAAACCAGATAGCATACTATCATCTTGAGTAAGACTGTTCTACCGGGATAGGTCCTCCCTCAATCATTGCAACCACGTGCCTGTGATCCAATAATTGACTCTGAGGGCACTATCTCCAACAATCTCCCACTTGCACTCAAGGCTAATTATTGCGATGTCGCATACTCACAGCCCGTGTGATACCGAACACCCAACTCCTCTACTAGTCAGTCTCACAAATCCCGTTTGTGAAACTATTGCGGTCGAGGAATAGCCTCAGTGAGTGGATCCGCCTAGAAGTTTCTTTCTATGTCTCTCTATATCTCAAATTCGCGGAGAAAGCCATCTCCCGAAATGAGCAATACCTGTCTTAGAATGTGTCTGGATGTCTGATGGGACGTAGCTCATAAATGAACTCCAAATCCAAACTTCTTAGACTGTATCTTCAACTGAACTTAATCAGTATCCTGCGCCATGCCACCCTCAGTATTGCCTTGGACCATCCGTCCAAAATACTGCCCCTCGTCAGAGGGAAAAACTATAACTCTGACAACCTCCTTGTCGTCCAGGTCACCTTGGAAGCCTGGGATGATAACCGTCTCCTAAAAGAGGCAGCCGTTATCATATCCCTAGAACAGCCACTTATGTTCTAAAACTGCTTCCGACTGTTTCTCCAGGATTGGATCAATATCAACTTATTGCATCTAGTGCAAGAACAACATCTGGTGTGGTACTTGACATCTCGTGATTGACTCAATTGCCTAAGCAAGTGATCTGCCAATCATGAACATCCCTCTCCCCTTTAGTCTGTAAGACACCTTTAGAGAGGGTGACTCCATTACCTGCAGGTACACCACCGTGCCAGGAGTCGTCCATTCTAAATACTCTTAGAATGCTGTCAAAGTACCCAGATTAGGAAACCACCCAAATCTAGATCTAAAACCATAGATCTAGTAACCAGAATGTCTGATATAATGTCCAAGTCCTTTGTAGAGAAACCATTGTGTGACGACCAAAGTATAACTGATCATAGTATAGGAATATCACTTCCTACTACCTTCTCAACAGATCCATCCCCTATTCTGATGACGTCAAACCTATGACTGTCACATCAGAAACAGATGATCTTTCTCTGCTACATCTGCTTTAGTCTATAAATAGACATAAGCCTGATGTCCACCAATGCTTCCGCTGCTCCCACTGACTACGACAACCCTCTGGCAGAGTCATATACACGTACACTTCTGAAGCTAGTTCAGAACGACGCTATACTCGTCCTCCTGCCGGGTCTCGCAGCCTGGAACAACAACAATGGCAAGTGTGGGTAAACAAGAACTTCCCTGTCACCGTCCTTGAGGCTACCGAAGTACCTCTCGGGTGCCTGAAGTTACCCACCTTATCTGCGGAGTGGCCAATGGAATGTCAAATCAGATTGAATCTTCAGGTTCCTTATCAAATCTTCAGTAATCGTTTGCGGTTCTGGAATCACTTCCAGTTCTACCATACTCCCACTGCTGTTTTTGAAAAAATCCATTTTTAATAAAACTGTGGCGAGTCTAGAACAATATTGCTATTGTTCATCCAGATGGTAGAAAATCAACCCGCGTCATAGCCTGGGTCAACCCACAAACAGCCATTACAGAAACGTGCCTTGAGTTGTCCAGTGTCTGGTTTTAAGCATAAGCCGGACAACTCCCCGTACCTTAACAACGTTAAGATATGAACTGTTCTACATCCAATATAGAACCAGAGGCACTGCTTTAATTGAACCAGATTCAAATCATGCAGCTTTCTCCAGTGCATGTCAACTAAATGGAAGGAGGTCGATCAGCGTTACTCAACTTAGGAATACTTCCAATTATGAGTAACCTGAAAGAGAAGTAATTTCTCTTTATCATTACTATTAACTGAATACCACACACAAGTATCTACATCTTCGATCACTTTGAAGAATCCCGATACTTGCTATACCTGGTTCTCTACTCTATTCAAATACCTATAACTCCTCAAAACTTAGACCCTGTGTTTCTACGAAACACATGTCTAAGAACTAGAGAAGTCAAAAGTAAACAGAATACAGTACGAGGACCAACCCCTCTGTCTTGATGGACACTGGACAACATACAATACTCTGTATAAGTCCCTTGAGTCTAGTGACTCATTCACTGTGTGTCGTAGGTTGAAAACTGTACTTTTGGTTAAGAAGAATTACACCGCTGTTTAATGCTCCTTACCTAACCATCCACTGATATAGGTAAATGTCATCGACATAATATCAAAAGGTATATCTCACTCTATGAAAATAGACGTACAGATATATCAATTTGAAATTGGTGCATAACCGCGGATATTCAAAACCAAATAATTGCTAACTTGCAAACAACCCAGGTGACTTCCTCAAAAAAATGAGGATGATCACCCAATTCCCAATAACTCACTCCCACTCATCATCTGTAAAACCATACAGATGTGAGAATCATACCTGGTAAATACATACCCTGGAGTAAGTGTCTAATCGGGAAATCAGTTTTCCATTAACAGTACACAGTGAGACTGAAACATTGAAATGTTTCGATGGGGTATCCCGGTATTCCTAGTAATGCCTCTTCCAGATTCACGACTGTAACCGTATAGTTCTTTGCCACCTCTCCAAATCCCTTCATATGTCTTTAGTCTTTACCTTCTGTACACCCCTTTAGGCCAAATGGTTTTCTTCCTTCCCTACCGTTCGGCACCAGCCTATGGTTTGGAAGAAGACTATCCAAAAAGCATAAAGGGTGTACTGTCCTAATCCTAGGAGCACTCGCATCGCGAGAGAAGGTGAAGATAAAAGACACCTGAATGTACTTTATTCCTATTTCTCCTGAACCAGGATCCATCCCCGAACTGGAACGAGTTCCTTTCGAGTTCGTATATAACCATACGATGGATTATCCAATAAAATGGGATCTTCGTAATGATACGGAGTGTCCTGGAGAAATACAAAGGTGATTTAGGATTGGCGAAGGAATACATGGTTTGGTCGTGAATATCTGTTGCAATTTACTTTGCCCTCTTACTAATCCCTTACTTTGTCTGAACTTAATACCTTCTGTACACCGTTTAGGCTAACTGGTTTTCTTCATTCCCTACCGGTCGGCACCAGCCTATGGTTTGGAAGAAGACTATCCAATTTGCGTAATAGGTGTACTACTCCTAAACCAAGGAGTACTCGCAACATGAGAGAGGGTGAAAAGAAAAGACAACTGAATAATCCTATCCGTTTTCTCCAGAACCGGAAACCATCCTCGAATTCCTTCGAGTTCGTATCTAACCATACGATGGTTTTGTCCAATGGAAGTGGACGTTCGCAGTAATACGGGGTGTCCTGGAGAAAAGGGTAAAAGTAGGAGTGGCAATGAGGTCTGCAACTCTGACAATCCAAAAGCCAGTGTTAAGAAGGTTCGGTCAACTTGGTCACTGAGTCATAGTCTTAGGGTCGGGTCAATGGTCGCTGCCAGAGAGAGAGAGAAAAGAAACACTCAGCGTGCACTCTAACCTAGATCAGAATGGTTAACAATTTATCTAATCTGGAAACCTCCCACTGTACCTCAAATTCTCCTCCAAACCTGAAAGAAGAATTAGTCGGGGTCACCCGAGGAGTAAACCAACTCATCAGTGGGAATCGGGATCCAACTATCATCGCATGATAACGTGACGGAATCCGCTCACGGTATCACACTCCAGAAGGTATGCGCATATCTGGCAAGTTTCAGTTCTTTTGAAACTCCCGATGTGATTTCTGCCCCATGCTCTTATGACCTTGGCGTGAGGTCAAAATATCATAAGTCACATGTCAAGTTTTACCCATCATTATCCAGGTTAATTTGAATCCACCCGTACATACCCTTGACGTAGGCCAAAATAGTAGTACGACTGTCCCAAACCAACGCATCTATCTATGCAACAGATAAATACCCGGCAGCTACCAATCACTATGCCTTGGCGTGAGGTCAAAATACATAGCTTGAATACTACCGAATATTTAACTGAAATGACGGAGGGCTACGAATGGTTTCTGGCGAAAACCTTTAACGTAATGAACTTGATATCGTTGAAGGAACGGATAGCTTTTTATAAAATATAGTGACGAAAACCTTTACTAAAGAGGTCACTCCCGGTGAAGGGATCTCGGCTCTTTCCCCGTAGAATGGGGTGCAGGATATTCCAAATGAATACCGCGATGCAAAGCAAAAGTAATCGGCTATAGTGAAGTTAATGCCCTGACGCAAACTTTTGTCCAAGGGGTCACTCCCGGTGAAGGGATCTCGGCCCTTGCCTCGTCGACTGAGGAGCAGGATATTCCAATGAATACCACGATGCAAAACAAAAGTAAACGTCCTTGCAATAACAGCTTTTTGAAAAGTGTTCCAACAACATCAGATCAGGTTTGTTTTTAAACTTGCATTGATCCGAATCAATGCAGTCCCATCATTTGATCACACCAAAAAGAACGAAAATATACTGATGTACGTATATGCCATCCGCATTCGCCACTGGGTCCCGTCATCACCCGTTAGGTTAGCTTACTAACGACAGAGCGGGGACTGGACTAGCGCGGATGAAAAACATATACAACATCTACTAATATATATACCAATATATTATATTTCGCTCAAGGCGTGATAAGAAATGCAACATCACAGATATGTACAGCATCACAGAAACAATACAGATATCTGGGACCCCCGGGTTTCACAGAGCCACTACTGAAACCCGACGTTCCCCTGGTCGTGTGGATAGCCTGTGCAATGAAATCCTAGACCCCTACGGGCGCGGCAAGTCACCCGCCAAAACCTGAAACGAGGCAGCCCCCTTCAGCGCCGTGAATGGACCACCCAGCACTTCACGGAATCCGGTAACTTGGGCACCCCTCCTGGGTCAACCTGTACCCCCTACGAGTGCGGCGAATAGCCCGCCAATCCTAGAGCGAAGCCCCCTCCGTCTCAATGCCATGAGATGCGGGCTTGTTGCCCTCCAGAACCCGGCTATCCGTGCACCCCACCGCGGGGTAATCCTAGTACAGAAAGTAAAATATACATACACCGGGTACATCGACCGCAACCAGGTCGTGCCCCAAAAGAATAATACAAACAGGCAGTGACGGCAGTCCACATGTCGGACGCTCGCCCCGCAATATCAAATGTACATAATACACCAACACTGTACTAGCATTGCATCCAGGCTATCCCCATGACCGATCCGCAACAACACAGCAAATACATAGAACATCAACGTGAAAGTCACGTTCGCAAATCCGTCTAACCGGGCTATAGCAGTTAGACCGGATTTACCGATCGAGTAACATTCACGGTCGCAGATATAATGTAAATACTGTGAAAAATGTGTTTAAAATATCCGATCGATCAAAAATTAACAAGTGGGCCCTCAAACAAAACTGTAGCACTCACAGAAACCCTGGGCCCAATTTTAATATTCCAAAACCCATATTTTAAGCCCAGAAGGCCTCTGAAAAAATTTGGTGATGTGATGTGAATAGTGCGCGGCGGAAGGGCCGCACGAGGGGGGGTTTCGCGGCGGATCCGCGCTCCAACTGTGGAGTTACATCGTCAAATTTTTACAGAACTCTTAGATTTTCCAGTACATCAATATTTTACAACCTGAAAAATTTTTCGAGACCAAAAAATTTCAACAGAAAACTGTCGTGCTTGAAATACGAGTTTTCGGGATTTTGTTCGATCGGAAACGTAAAACACATTACACCAAGCTAGACTATGTTAATGGCGAGGCTCTGATACCACTGTAAGTGCACGGCGGCGCCCCGGCCGTCAACCCGACGGCCAAACGCGGAAACGGTGGTAAACTTAAATTTTGCGGACTTTGCAAACCGGCACCACCGCGCACTAAACCCCGGATCGTGCCATTAAACTAGATCTAGCAAACTACAAGACGGGTTAGAGATATACCGACTGATCCGAGTCCTCCGGTCTTCATCTCCTCTCCGATCTCCTCGCGGGATCTCCGGTCGTCGCCTCTTCGTCGGAAAAGGGCACCACATCGCCTGTAGCTTTTACGGGCTCCCACCTCAATACCGAGGCAACTCGGGCGCGAAGCTGGCGAATCGACGCGTCCAAGATTTGCTGTAGGAATATGTAGTAGATCATGCTAGTCTCATTTGGGGTTTGTAGTTGCCTTGATGGAGGAATGGGGTTAGGAAAAATGGTGCTTTCATTTTTCCATAACAAGAAGAAGAAGGAGATGAAGAATTCCTCACAAAAATAAAGATGAACCCTCTCATGCTTTTTCTTCTCTCTAGTGTTCTTTCTTTCCTCAAGTGAGAATGATAATGTGGTGGAGGAAAATGAGAATGCCAACCATAAGAAGAGAGGTGAGTGTAGGATAGAACAAGAGGTGACCACATCCTAGACAAGAAAACATCAACCATGCTTATTCTCCTATTCACTACATAACCTTTCAAATCTCTCAATTCAAAAGCATGGAGCAAAAGAAATGAAAGCTATCATAATCAACACTTTTGCAAGAAACCCCCTCCACAAAAGTAATTTGCAAAACTGCAAATTACCCCCTCCATCGGAAAAGTCCGGCCGGGAAAGAACAAAGGAAAACCGGCCGGAACGGAATGCAAACTAGCAACTCCAGAAAACTGGTCCCGTAATAAATTACAGGAAAACCCCGATACTGTGCATACACACCCGCATCTGTATTCCGTCCGGATACAAATGCAAAGAGACAAAATCTACACTGTACTAAACTAGGACCGGCTTAAACCAAAGCCGGCTAGTAATATCCGTTCGATCCTGATCCGTGCAATACCGCACGTATCTGATCGAACCCTGCCATATATCTATACAGCTACTAGTACAAACCGTCCGATCCTGATCCGTGCAATACCGCACGTATCTGATCGGACCCTGCCATATCTCCATACGGCCTCTACAGCGTTTCGCCCGAAAGCTTGAGTAACTGAAAGTGTGGTGGACTCTAAAGACTCGTCAATACTATGGCTGTGGATTTAACCACTAGCACGTCAGAGGTATAAGCCAATACGTGACGGGCCACCAGCTATTGACTAAAAGGGACGTCGATGAGGAAGCTCACCCCGACACCCAACTGAGCCTGTCAGTGACAATATCCGTACAGTCCGGTCCGTTCGTCTATGAGTATCGCATGGCGGGCCTAGGGGGTTGGTAAAAGTCAGACCCCCAAAAGCGGTACAAGTCGTGTCGGAGTGTAGCCCAGAACACCCTGAGATACTACTGGAATACCTACCAGTAAATCTCCTGCCTTGGCCAAGGTCTTTGTGTAATGGCTCTCCTAGACACAGCGCGACCTCACCCCCAATACCGGGAGAGACGAAACCCCCGAAGATCCGCTCACTGCTTCCATGTGGCTCGGGACTGTACCCAACTAAAACCTGTTTGCACGACTCCTTTGAGCCGTGGTAGGGTAGTAATCAAAGTACAGTGGGAACTCACACGAGACAAATGACGATCCTCAGGTCGATGAACTAACCTGCACACATGTCACCAGGGAACTGCCATCTGACGTCTGGTATATGACCAACTAGCATGTTCCCGGCGAGTCCTGTCCGGTGTACTCATAACCCAATGAGCACCTGTATACATCTTAGGTGATCCAACTGACACCAATGGCTTGTGAGACCGGCCACCGCCCCTCGTCGGGGTCTCGACTGTATACACTAGTCTACTCTGGAGAATCGATGCCCTGTCTCGAAACTTCCACGACTAGGGACCTTTTAAGGATGTGCTTATAGACTCCAGCTCTCACTTATATGATCGCCCTCATACTACTGGCAGTCAAGCAAGAATCCTAGGGGCTCTATCAACGTGTAATAGCGACGTGTCATGTCACTTAAAACAGTACACGATGATAAAGGTAAACCAGATAGCATACTATCATCTTGAGTAAGACTGTTCTACCGGGATAGGTCCTCCCTCAATCATTGCAACCACGTGCCTGTGATCCAATAATTGACTCTGAGGGCACTATCTCCAACATCGGCTTCATTGTTTGTCCTCGGCTCTGTCAAGGAGAAAGCGAAGCGCATTATCCCTCCTTGTGGAGTTACGAAGATAAGGCCTACCCCCGATTTGATTATAGGGGTGCTTTGTCTGCGTTTCTTCATGGAAGATGCCCCGTCAAAGTAGAGTTCCCATCGGGTAGCACTCTCTCTTCTCTCGCCGTCGATCGTGTCAAATGCGTGCTCGTCTGGCAAGTCGCAGTTCAAGGGAGAAGCGGCAGGTATCGGATGTTCAACGAGGAAGTCGGCGATGGCCTGGCCTTTCACTGCCTTGAGGGGACGATAGGTTATCGAGAATTCCATCAAGAGCAGGGCCCATTTAGCGAGCCGCCCCGTCAATATGGCTTTCGACATCAAATATTTGAGAGGATCCACTTTTGATACGAGATGGACCTCATGTGCTAACGCATAATGCCTGAGCTTCGTTATCGCGAAGATCAATGTGAGGCAGTGTTTTTCAATGGAAGAGTAATTGTTTTATGCCCCCAGTAGAACTCAACTCAAATAGTAGAGGGCTCTCTCCTTCCCTTGGTTGTTCTCTTGTGCCCATAGCGCGCCTAAAGAACCTTGGAGGGTTGTTGTGTACAGGACGGGAGGTTTTCCCTTGACCGGAGCGGCCAGCACTGGTGGATTCTGCAGGTACTGCTTAATTTTGTCCATTGCGCCTTGGCATTTGCGATCGCAGACGAACGGGGTCCCCTTCTCCATCAAGTGACTGTAGGGACGGAACTTGCTGGAGAGATTGTCTATAAATCGCCGAATATACGCGAGCTTTCCTTGGAGAGACCGCAGTTGCTTGAGAGTCCTTAGTGGTGGCATTTCCATGATCATCTTGATCTTCGATGGGTCTATCTCGATGCCTCGGTGGCGGACGACGAATCCTAGGAATTTGCCTGAGGAAACTCCGAACGCACATTTTAGAGGATTCATCTTCAAATTGTATTTCCGAAGGCGCTGAAACACGATCTTCAGATGTTCCTCGTATGAATTTCTTTTACCCACGAGATCGTCGATATAGCATTTGACGATTTCATGTATGAGGTCATCGAAAATTTTCGTCATGGCCCTCTGATAGGTGGCACCGACGTTCTTCAGACCGAAGGGCATCACTTTGTAGCAGAATATGCCCAGAGGAGTCCGGAAAGCGGTATGCTTCTGGTCTTCGGGATGCATCTTTATCTGATTGTATCCCGACGAGCCGTCCATGAAGGAGAAAACTTCGTGAGTGGACGTGTTGTCTATCATCAGCTCAGTGACCAGTACTGGGAAGTCGTCCTTCGGGCATACTTTATTGAGATCCCGAAAGTCCACACATATGCGCACTGTCCCATTTTTCTTCATCACTGGAACAATGTTGGCAATCCAGTCGGGATGCTGAACCTCTTGGATAAAGCCAGAGTCGATTAGCTTCTTGACCTCGGCGTTGATACTCATCTCAAGCTCAAGCCGCATTCTCCTTGGCGCTTGTTTGATTGGCTTGACGTCCGGGGATATTGCCAATTTGTGGACAGCAATCTCTGGATCTAGTCCTGGCAACTCGGAATAGTTCCATGCGAAGCAATCTTTATACTTCATGAGCACGTCCTTTAGCATATCCACCTTTTCTTCACACAGCAGCTTGCTGACGAATGTCGATCGCGGGTCACTTGCCGTCCCCAAATCAATTTTCTTGAGTTTATCTGCAGTTGTATGTATTCCATCTTCTAGCTCTTTCGGCGCCGGTGGAAACTCTGAGATCACCTCGTCGTCATTGCTTTCGAAGCACCAGGGGAGGTCATCCATATTCTCGGGCTCTTCTTCTGACAGCGTTATCACGTGACAGGTACGAGCTCGCTTCTAAGACCGATGTTGATATGGTTCTATTCTCGCTGTATGCGCGGCTTTTGGTTCGTGCTTCTGTGGCGGATTTATCCTCCAACTGCTGGATAGAACGAACTTGCCGAGCTGATATTGGTCTTCGACCTAGTCCTTGAAGGTGAAGCAGTCTTCGAGAGGATGTCCTATTGCCCCCTGTGATAGAAGCAATAGTCTGGGTGAGAGGCTTAGCCTGCTTGCTCGAGGTGCTTGGACTCCAGGAGTGTCATCATCTGATGTTTCAAGACAAGATCGAATATCTTCCTTGTCTTGCTTTGGGGAAAAGAATATGCTCGACCCAGCTTTCTTATAAGAGACGAATCCGGACTGCTCGATTTCTGATCGCGTCGCTTCTCGGACCCGCTTTGTCGCTGTCGAATGCCTTTCCCGTTCTTTGGTTTATTTTTGCATTTGCGTCGGACCTTTTTTCCGACGGGTTGATAAGGAGGAGCATTTTCATTCTCCGCAGCCTATTGAAGGAGGCGTTGCGTCCTGGCTTTCTCGTAGATAGCCATTTCGCGATTATAGTCATCTCGAACTTTTTGACCTGCTTCCCTTATAAGCTTGTCCATTTGTTCTTCGAACGACGGACCGGACATTTTTACGGCGGGAGCTTTTTCTGGTTCAGGGTTAGCATCTTCCCATAGAGCATCTCCTTCTTCATCAAAGTCATGTATGACGTAGCAGTCGCGGAGTAGCTCCAATTTCTTGGACCGAACATATCCAAGCCCGATCGTTCCATTATCCCGTTGGGCAACTTTTGTTGAGTTCCGGGAACGTTCCAGATCCTGTTATAGAACCGTGCTTGTCGAGCAGTCTGCTTAAGGGGTACGTCTTGGCACCTCAACAATCTTTTTAATCCATCTGTGTAGCATCTGGGTAAACGGATGGGCTGAAGCCTGTCAAGTGTAGACTCCACACCATGCCAGATTTCCTTCTCCACTTTGGTTTCCCCAGATCGGTAGAATAGGATCGCCTTTTCTCCTTTTCGCCTGGGAGTGACGTAGAACGTCTGTAGTTCTTCCACACTGTAGGCATCAAGTGCGTCTAGCTCTTTCTGATGCTTTGGCGGAACCATGGCAACTTGCAAACTTTGATCTTCATCAACGGCTTGAATTGATGGCCGAGCAGAGAATATAGCGTTAACTTCATCTTCCGAGTCACTGCCGAAGATTAACATAAGGGTGGACGGTCCCGGGTTATTGCGTTGGGGTGGCCCTGAATAAACTATCTCTTCTTCCTCCTCGGTATCACTCCCGAAGACCGGAATAGTGGTGATAGCTTTGTTATTTGGTTTGTGACATCTTTCCGTGTCTTCAAAATCTGCTAAGAAGTATTTTGCATCTTCGTACTTTCGAACTTCGTTCACGGAGAAAGGGTTCAACTCCCCTGTCACAGTATACTCGAGACCATCCTTGAAATACTTCATACACTGGTGTTGTGTAAAAGGGATGATGTTGTACTCGTGTAACCAAGGCCGGCCTAGCAAAGCATTGTAGCAAGTCTCGGCGTCAATGACGTGAGATTTAATATCCGTGACGAGTAACCCGAAGCGCAGCGTCAGTATTACAGACCTGAGAGTCCGTGATGACTGGGAGTCGAAACCGGAGATGGTAATTTTATCACGAGCGAGGTGCTGAACGCTCATACAGATTTCCTTCACTACTCTCACGTTGAGGAGATTGACGGAAGACCCATTGTCAACCAGGATTTTGCCTATCTTGATATCGTGACAGTATCCGGAGACATAAAGGGGACGGTTGTGCTCGCATATCCCATGGAGAAGATCTTCATCGCCGAAAGTGACATCAGCAGTGTGCACTTCTTTCAGCTCGTCCTTCATCTTTTCTTCGGCGAGAAAAGCTTGGAATTGTCCTGGCACTTGTAGCGCCTTGATCAATGAATCTCTCGCCTCTTTGGATAACAGAAGGGCGTCGAGAATGCTGAGCTGCGATGGTAGATTCCTCAAGTGTACCAGAACGTTGTAGTCCACCTTGTTCTTCTTTGGCGGGTCTTTGGCAGTCAGCTCTTTGATGACTTGGTCATCTAGGGCGATATCCTCAGGGACTTTTTCTTTTCCCTTATCTTTTCTATTCGTGGGTCCGAAATTCCTTTCTGGAAGTGTACGATTGCACAGCTGAATATTTTCGCAGGTCTTTGGTGCTTCCTCTTTCCCCGAGGTGGATTCTTTAAAGAGAGGGCAAAGAGTCATTTCTTCATCAGAGTCGCTCCCGAAGGTGAGAACCTGCGATCCCCCGGCATTGATCGTACGACAGTTGCCGATAATTCTTTTATGCTCCTCGGTCGTACTTCTCTGCTCCCGACGAGTTTTGCGTTTTATCTGCTTAAAATGTTGCCGGTGAGTAACATATCCCTGCCACCATCTTTTAAAAGCGTTGCACTCTTCGGTAGGGTATGCTATCTTTCGATGATATAGGCAGTAGCTAGGATGCATTTCTGCTTCACCAAGAATATTTCCTTCGGAGGGTGGCAGCTTCATTCCCATTGATATGGATTTGGCGAACCTTTCCCTCGTCTTGAACCTGCTTTTATTCGCGGCGGATGTGCTTTGATTTGGCGTGAGCGTTGCAACCCTTTCGTCCAGTCGCCGGCGCTTGGCTTTTTCAAATATGGCTATCTCCCGCTCTCGATCAGCCTTGCTTTTCAGGCGGGCTTCGTTCACGAATGCATCAATCACTTCGTTTGACGGTCCTAGAAGTTCCGGCTCAGGACCTGCCCCCAGTTTCTTTATGCAAGGAGCCTCTTCATTGTCTAGCGATGAATGAGAGATCACATGGCAACTTGCCACGTAATCTTTAGATTCATCCGACGAGTCTTCTCCATCATTTCCGTCCTCAAGGACGTGGCTGAGAAACTCTTAAAGTGTGACCGGAATTCGCGCCTTCTGGTTATACTCTTCCAGCGCGTCAATCTGTTTCTGTAGGTCCGTGCGCTTATCGCCAGGCTTCACGGGCTTCTTGGATTTCTTCTTCTTTTTTGAAGATTTTGACTGCTGGGTGTGAATGTTTTGGCTATCACTACCAATTTTTAGAGTTGGGCGCGGCTTCAGCATCCCTTCGATGATCTAGGGTTCTAATGGATTCTTCCACCTAATTGCCGGACATGTGTGGAGATCGTTCAGCATTCTTTTGATTTTGGCTGAAAGAGCGATCTCCTATGGAGCTTCTTCAATAAAAGAGCACGTTGCCCCCGGTGCGTCCGTCTTCTTAGGAGTGTACGGTTATGGTGGGTCTACTTTCCACTTCTCAGACAACGTAAACTTGCCTTGTAGGTACTGATCCTCGATCCATCCCTTAAAGACGAAGCAATCTTCAATTGGATGGCTTACCATTTGGTGGTAAGGGCAATAATTGGGATTATTCACTTCGCCGGGTTGCAGTGGTCGCTTTGGATTCGGCAAATTGAAAAGCCTGTTGCGCATCGCTAGTTCAAATAGCCTCTTTGTTTTATCCTGCGGGAATGAGTAAGGGCGCTTCATTTTCTCATTATAATAGCGTCGCCTCTCTTCCAATTGATCCATTAGTCTTGGAGCACTGGGCTGTTGTTGGGTGTTCGCAACGAAGGTCGCCTTTTCCTTACCCTTTTCGTTCCGCGGTTCCGGCTTCGGAGGAGACATTCTATGACCCATCTGATCCATCTGGGCTAGTTGTCGATTAAAGCCTGGAATGTGGTCGGTTTGAAGAACATCATGAACTGTGAAATAGTTACATGAGGGTCTAGAGTGCCCACGAACATGCCCACCGCTGGTGCCTCTTCGATGCGCTGTTCGCACTTTGACCATAGATTTCGCCATCGGATTGCGTATTGAACCCACGTCTCGCCTGGCTTCACCCTGGCATTGATCAATGCCGTGATTGGGGTGCGTTCACTAGCACTTGCGAATCGCTGGGTGAACAACAACTCCATTTCTGCGAAAGTTTTGACGGAGTCGTTTGGAAGTTCGGAGTACCACTCAAATGCCGTCTCCGATAAGCTGCCGACAAATTGGCGGAGCAAAAGCTTATCATCGCCACCGGTGTTGCCACAAAGAGCCCTGAACTGAGCGACATGTTGATGGGGATTGCATGTCCCCTTGTATACGTGGAATTTAGGGATCATGTAGCCCAGCGGGTACCTTATTTGGTTATACCAGCCTGGATATGGTCGCCCAGTTTTCACGACCTAGCCAGCCGCTTCATTTTCCTGGTGAACTCGTATTTGTTGAGAAATATAATCATCCAGGACGGCCTTGGAGATAGTTTCCTCTTTGGCCGCTGAAAGAGCCTGAGGAGGATTCGATGTTTCCCCTTTGTCGTCTTCAATAATGATCGGAGGGTCTTCGGCTGGAGGATCCGACTGTAACATCATCCCGACCATGTCTTGGAAGAGGAGCGCCATTCGCTTTATATTAGCCACTTGTTCTGCGGCTTCTCTGTCCTTTTTTTCGAGTACTCTGTGAAGGAAGTCAGCATCGATTTCTTGTTCATGGCGATGTTCCGATGACGCCTCTGGGCTTTCTATCGGTCCGGTGAGCGCAGCCATTGCAGTCAGCATCTCTTGAAGCTTCTGTTGTTGTTGTTCCTGAGCTCTTGTGATGGATCGGGTGAGTGGTCGGTGGCCCGTAGAAGCGCGGCTATCCTCTTTCCCGGATGCCATATAAATAGTATGGACCGTTATGCCCCCAGACTTGGGGCGTTTAGTCTCGGCGTCTTTGTAATCTGCCGTAGTCACAGGGGCTTTCTCCTGCCTCCTTCTTTTCTGAGTGGTTGACGTTGAGGGGGCCGTTGCGGCGGGCACCCAGGTAGTTGTCGTCCTTTGTGGTTTGACAGGACGGTTTTCCTCCTTCTGAACCTTCAGCTTCTTCTGTCGGCGAAGATAGTCCTGATCGATCACCGACTCCTGGACCCGTCGCCAGGCTTTGTAAACTTTGGAGGATAGCCGTTGAGAAGGTTGTTCCAGCTTTATTTCTGTAACATTCTCCATCGGAGGAGGAGATCTTTTCAATATGGCGGTAGGAGAGTTCCTGCGCACTTTGTTCAGCAGTTCGAAGCTATTCCCAGTTGGAACAACAACATTGATTTCCACCGTCGGGGCTGGCGGAGTTAGCCCAGAGGGGGAGTTGCCCTGAGCCTTCCTCACTCGGCGCCAGTGGCAACGTCGAGCGTGTCGAGCTGTTGGGATGGTTTTAGCTTGAGGGGCGACTTCGTCTTGCCCCCTGTTCAGGTGAGGGGCTGTTGCTGGTGTCAGCCTCTTGAAGACTGATATTCGTTGAGAAGCGGTATCCAACCGGTCAAAAATAGACTTCTGAGCAGGTAAAGGAACCGTAGTGGGAACCGGAACAACCAGTCTTGTAAAAACTGACCCTTTGGTAGGAGAAGCCACCTTGACGACTTCAGGAGCAGGGATGGCTATCCTCTTCGGAACAACCTTCTCTGGGATTGCAGGCTTCATCATGGGCCCATATGGGCTTTGGCCCAATCTGGCGAAGACTGAGGCGCTGGAGCTGGACGACCCGTTGAGAGGGGCCGCGGTAGTTGTAAGTCGATCGAAGATCGACTTCTTGGGGGCTTCCTGTGTTGGTATAGGAGCGCTGAAGCTTGTACGCGGGAGCATGGTCCCGAAAAATAGTCCAGTGGTGGCCTGAGTGACCTGTTCCACCGGCATCGTGAACAGGGAGGCCGCTTGGGGCCCGTAATCTATGCCTCCAGATGAGGCGGAACGTGGGTTGCAGTTGCAGTTGGAACACTTCGCGCAAGTGGACTCCATTGATCCTTCGCTTTCTGCACCAAGCAAAATGCCAAATCTTAGTATCTTAAACCCAAGGGCAACCATTAGCAAACCGCGATTTGTTTGAGAACACAACACACGAAGTGTGGAGTAGAAAGAGGAAAAGGTCCCACCGGGCGTGCCAGAATCTGTTACCCTCTGAAAGACGGCAAGACAGAAGTTTAGCCTGAAATTCAGGGCAGATGCTAATTGGTGCTCTCCGTCCACCTCTCCGAAGATGCCAAGTTGATTTATGGCACCATGTATCGAAGGTTTAAACGGATGCGGCCGATGTAGCAGACTTCGTTAGATTACCCCTCGCTTGAAGGGTTTTTGATTGTGGGGACGCTCTTCCCTGCAGGCGCAAGCCCCTGCAGTTAATTACGCTACCGCATCGCGGTAACAACTTTCTCCTTCTCCGCATGGTCACTTCGTGTCGTGGGTGTTTGTTTTGTGTTTGGTTGCCCATGGATTGTATACGGAGACTAATTTATGTCGTCGCCCGTAGGGCGTGGATTAGTCCAAATCCGTATTTTTCTTAGATTTAGGTTTGGGGGTTGGGTTTAAGGATACGTTAGTCTCATTTAGGACTAAGATCAACTTAAACGTATATTAAGGATACGTTAGTCTAATTTTAGACTAAGATCAACTTAACGGGATCGTTTAGATCCAACAAAAGAGCATTCGGGCTCTATTGCTTAGTTTAGGGACATTGCGGTCGATTAGTTTAAGGACATTACGGTCCGTCGTTAGTTTATGGACATCTCAGTCCAGTGTTAGTTTAAAGACATCATGGTCGAGGTTAAGGACATCATATTCCGCGAGTTTAAAGTCCTCACAGTCAAGGTTAAGGACATCATAGTCCATGGGTTTAAGGACCCCATAGTTCGATGTTAGTTTAAAGACATCATGGTCAAGGTTAAGGACATCATAGTCCATGGGTTTAAGGACCCCACAGTCCGATGTTAGTTTAAAGACATCACGGTCGAGGTTAAGAACATCATAGTCCATGAGTTTAAGGACTCCATAGTCCGATGTTAGTTTTAAGACATCACGGTCGAGGTTAAGGACATCATAGTCCATGAGTTTAAGGACCCCACAGTCCGATGTTAGTTTTAAGACATCACGGTCGAGGTTAAGGGCATCATAGTCCATGAGTTTAAGGACCCCACAGTCCAATGTTATATGTGGTTGTCGGGACCCGTCACCTCTCTGACGACGTTGAAGGATTACAACGACAGATATCAGAAGAGTAACGAGATGTACCCTCGAACCAGTGTGAATTGTTTGAGAGATCTGTAGCCCAGTTTGGGACTAAGATCTGTTGAATATTTATGAGCAGATGTGCTCAGTTCGATATAAGTTGAGGACTTATGTCCAGAATTGGGCTAAGTCCAATTAAAAATGTTTAATATTTTTATTTTGTTCTGGCTATTAAGCCTTTATTTGGGCTTAGCCCTTTTAATAATGCTAGGCATTGGGCTCTGACTTTTTTGTCTTGATCAGAACAAATTGTGTTCTGACAATGCGCCACGTGGCGCGCAAGGCGCTTTGCGCCAGTTAAAGAGCGCATTGCACTTCTGTCAGGTAGCGCACACGAAGAGGACACATGTCGCGCTTAGCGCTAAGCGCTAGTTCATTAGCGCATTGCGCTTTTAATTTATGAGCGCTTTGCGCTAGTCTGTTGGCGCGCCAGCAAGTGACACGTGGCGCACTCAGCGCTGAGCGCCTGCACATGAGCGCAGCGCTCTGTTTCAGAAGCGCAAAGCGTAAGTGGTGTCTATGGTTGATACGTGACATGTTTTGGCGCTGAGCGCCGATCCAAGGAGCGCAAGAGCGCAGTTCATGAGTGCAAGGCACTTTTTAATAGCGCAAAGCGCATTTGATCAATTTTAAGATCAAAGAACAGATTTATGTTCTTCAAAGGAGGCTTTGCCTCAATATCCAAGGACAAAAGTTCTTGTTTTTATAAAAGGCTCTGCCTTTGTAGATCAAAAGATCTGTGAGTGAAGTATTTTACTTCTTTTTATTATTTTATAATTAGATCTTTGATCTTTTCCTTTTTATTAAAGACCTTGGTCTTTTTTAGATCTCTGATTTTTTTAGAAGACGGTTCTTCTTTTTACGAGATGGTTTCATCTCTGTTATTCAAGAACATAGATCATTACCTTGAAAATGAAGAAAAAATCTTCTTTTTTTCTAAGAGCTTGCTCTTCTTTTTCTCCAAGTTTTTCAGAGGGTTTCTCTCTCTCTTTTTCTGTATATCCCTTAGACTTGAAGTCTAGGGGTCTTTATATAGGGCCAATTGATTTGTTTAATCAGTTTTAAGAGATCTTTCTCTGATTGATTTGGGAATATTTCCCACCGTTGGATCTTTGATCCTAAGGCTTCTGTTTTACAGAAGATAATCTTCTTGTTTTAATAAGATTGAAAAATCTTTCCATAACAGAATTTTAGTTCTGATTAATTAATAATTTATTATTAGTAGATCTTTTGATCCAACGATGGGGGATTTTTAATCCCAGCGCTGGCGCACCTTGAGATAGCGCACCCGTGCTTGACACATGGCGCGCAGCGCAGAGAGCAGCGCAATTGCGCTAGCGTGCCCGTGTTTGACACGTGGCACGTAGTGCAGAGCGCAGCGCACCTGTGTTTGACACGTGGCGCGCAGCGCGCAGAATCTGAAGCGTTGCTTCAATTTGAATTTTGAATTTTGAAACAGAACTTTGCTCTGATTGGGGGTGCGCTGCCTAGGGCACAGCGTACCTGGCGCTAGCGCGTCTGCGCTTGACACGTGGCGCGCAGCGCGCAGCTCACGGGATCTGAAGTGTTGCTTCAATTTTAAATTTCGAATTTTGAAACAGAGCTTTGCTCTGATTGGGGGTGCGCTACCTAGGGTGCAGCGCACCTGGCGCCAGCGCGTCTGCGCTTGACACGTGGCACGCAGCGCACAGGATCTGAAGCGTTCCTTCAATTTAAATTTTGAATTTTGAAACAGAGCTTTGCTCTGATTGGGGGAAACAGAAGCGAAAGCACAACACCCCTATAATCAAATCGGGGGTATGCCTTATCTTCCTGACTCCGCAATGAGGGATAATATGCTTTGCCTTTTCCTTGACAGAGCCAAGGACAAACAATGAGGCAGAATATGAAGTTTTGATAGCAGGTCTTGAGATCGCTGTCGACATGGGAATCGAAAACCTCCTTATATACGGAGACTCCCGGTTGGTCGTTAGTCAAGTAAATGGCGACTATCAAACGTGCAAACCGGAGTTGGTAAAATATGGTGAAAGAGTGCAACAATTGCTGACTCAAATCCCTTCCTACGCTCTGGAAAGCATACCGTGAGCGGAGAATAGCAAGGCGGATGCATTAGAAAAACTCGCCAAAGAACTGGCTGATGAAAACCTCGATGACGTAAGGATCGTTGTACAAAGCCGTCGGTTTCTTACACCGACAGAAATATCTCCGGAGTCGTTTGAAGAAAAGGAAGTAATCGAGTAAACAGCCCTACAAATAGAGGACTAGGAAAAGGCCAAGGAATGGAGAGAAGTCTTTATAGACTACTTCAAATCCCGTTAAACACCTGAAGATGCGTCCTCAAGACATCAGCTCATGAAACGAGCTATGTCTTTCGCCTTCGTCAATGATACTCGGTATAAGAGATCGTTCGAATCCCTGTGGCTAAGATGCCTGGGACCGGAAGAAGCAAGGAGAGTCGTCTAAGAAACTCATGACATACTCTGCCGTTCTCATCAAGCCGAGCCAATGATGAAACTGAAGATCAAAAGGATGGGCTACTATTGGCCCACGATGAGCCGGGACCGCCTCGAATATGCAAAGCAGTGCCACTCGTGCCAAATTCACGGAGACTTTATCCACCAGCATCCAAACCCGTTACACCCAACAGTGGCTAGTTGGTCGTTCGAAATGTGGGGAACCGACATAATTAGGCCTATAGAACCAGCATCGTCCAAAGGACATCGGTTCATATTGGCGACAACTGATTACTTTTCTAAGTGGGCAGAAGCAGTGCCACTAAGGGAAGTTAAGACGGAGAACATCTTCCATTTCGTCAAAACACACGTCATCTATCGGTTCGGCACTCTGCGACGGATTATCTCCGATAATGGGCCGGCCTACAGAAGTTACAGAATCAGCCGTTTCGCACAACAACATAATATAGACTGAAGATACTCGTCGGTCTATAATCCCTGAGATAACGGTCTAGCCGAGGCTTTTAACAAGACCTTAACGAAGATCATAAAGAAGACGGTGTCCAAAAATAAAAAGGACTGGCACGAGAGACTGCATGAAGCTCTCTGGGCTTATCGGACCACGTTCAAAACGGCCGCAAACACAACTCCATTTTCGTTGGTATTCGGCACGGAAGCAGTACTGTCCTTGGAGATAGAGCTGCCCTCTCTACAAGTGGCGGTTCATTACGAGTTAACAGACGAAGAGAATGCTCATCTTCGATTTGAGGAGCTCGGCGCTCTCGATGAAGCTCGTCTCGTGGCACAGCAAAACCTAGAGGCTTACAAAGCGAAGATGACGCGCTCATATGAGAGATTGACTAGGCCGAGGACATTTCTCCAAAGGGAACTCGTGCTAGTGGTCAAGAGACCTATGATCCCTAATCGTGCCAAACATGGGAAGTTCGAGCCGAATTATGAGGGCTCGTACATTATAGACAAGGTATACCAAGGTGGGGCTTACTGCTCATGAATATGCATGGCGAAAGACCCTTCAGGCCAATAAACGGTCGGTTCTTGAAAAAGTACTACGCCTGACCGAAACGTCTTTAAACTACTACAAACCCCCGGCATCCCCAGGCTGACGTGTTAAAAAAACGGTACGTCCACAAGCAAAATGGGTGCGGATGAAAACCTGAAAGGGCTCCGTGAGTAAAAAAAGCAAAGCTACCGGCGATGTTTGTGAAAACCAGAAAGGGCGCAGACTCGTAAAAAAAATGGTACGTCCACAAGCAAAATGGGCACGGATGAAAACCCAAAAGGGCTCCGTGAGTAAAAACAGCAGGGCTACCGGCGAGTTTGTGAAAACCCGAAATGGCCCAATCTCGTTAAAAGACACTTGCATGGTCCTCTCGACCTTGTAAGGAGAAAACTACATGCGTGAGATCCTTACGACTCACAAAGGAGCGACACACTTGGGATCCCTACGATTCCTAAGGAGAAATTACACTTACGAGATCCTTACGACTCGTAAGGAGAACCTTCTTATGAGACCTTCACGGCTCATAAGATTCAAAAGCCTTAAGCTACAGGGATCTGAACCTGTTCTTAAGCCATCAGCTTTCCCAGATTGCCCTACAAGCGGTTCAATACCGATCCTTGTATACAATCCACGGGCATAAATAATCATTTCCTTGCTGAGTCCCACCAACGACGAGGAATGCCCTC
Source organism: Agapanthus africanus (assembly GCA_030015575.1). NCBI lineage: Eukaryota > Viridiplantae > Streptophyta > Magnoliopsida > Asparagales > Amaryllidaceae > Agapanthus > Agapanthus africanus. The sequence goes on from JASDDO010000004.1 coordinate 55,021,412, forward strand.
ATTTGATGAACAAACACTTGTAGGTCCTCTCGATTTACAAGGAGAAAACACTCTTGCAAGATCCTTACGATTTACAAGAGAACATACACTTAAGAATCCTCACGATTCTTAAGGGAAAAATACACCTACGAGATCCTCACGACTCCTAGGGAGAAAAATCTTTATGAGACCCTTACGGCTCATGAAGTCAAAAGCCTTAGTCGACAGGATCTTAACCCTGTTTACTAAGCCACCCTTGTTCGAACCGACATAAGCAAATGATGATTCACTCCTGCCAATATCCCAGTTGTAGCGATGCTGATGCCTAAATCGATATCAAATTCCAAGTCCTTTCACGGCAAATGATGATTCGCTCCTGGCAATATTCCAGTCGCAGCGATGCTGATGCTAAGATTGGTATCAGATCCCAAGTTCCATACTCTTGGCGAAAAGTCAGCGAGCCAAAAATGCATATGAAATAGCCGAAATGATGGGGCAACTTGCAACAAAATCAGCAAGTAAAATATATGCATACAAAAATAGCCGAAATGATTGGGCAACACGCAATAAAAATCAGCGAGTAAAAAGAAGAAGAAAAACAGCCGAAATGATTGGGCACCGCGAAAAATAGCCGAAATGATTGGGCAATCGCGACTTTCGCGATACGAAAAGCTGAAATGATAGAGCATCGCGGAAAGAAAACAAAAAATACATATAAAATGAAACTTTTGCCCTGCAGGTAAGTCCATACTGACCCCTGTATACAATCCATGGGCATAAATGAAAAGGGAACCACATGTCCCAGGGAGAGTCAGGTTTCAACGGCAATATCTGCATCCCAGAAGACCAGCAACGGCGTTCCTCCTCATGCCAGCAGGACACGGACGCGACACTACCAATCGGAGCCATGACAAAGCCCCCAGTTTCAAGACTCTGCGGTTCACAGACAACCTAGAGTCAACTCTGACACCATAGAAAATAGAGAAAGTCGATCCCGACACCGTAGAAAACGGAGAAAGTCGATCCCGACACCGTAGAAAACGGAGAAAGTCGATCCCGACAAGTTAGAAAACAGAGAAAGTCAACCCCGACACCGTAGAAAACGGAGAAAGTCAATCCCAAAACCGTAGAAAACGGAGAAATTCAACCATGACACCGTAGAAAACGGAGAAAGTCGATCTCGACGCTGTAGAAAACGAAGAAAGCCGACCCCGACACCGTAGAAAACGGAGAAAGTCGATCCCGACACCGTAGAAAACGGAGAATGTCGACCCCGACACCGTAGAAAACGGAGAAAGTCAACCTTCGACCTCCCCGTCGAAGCAACGCTTCGACTCGGGAACAAGTCAAACTCATCAACCACTTACGAGTCCTCTCGACTTGTAAGGGAGAAAATTCTCTTACAAGATCCTTACGACTCTCAAGAGAAAGCACACTTATGGATCCTCATGATTCCTAAGGAGAAAATACACCTACAAGATCCTCTCAACCCGTAGGGAGAAAAGTCTTTATGAGCCTCTCATGGCTCATAAAGTTGAAAAGTCTTAGGTGGCAGATCCTAACCCCGTCTCTTAAGACATCACTGCTTTACAAGGAGGTCAAGTTGGACTATCTACGTGCCACACTCTCCAAAGTCGAATCTTGACAAGGAGGGAAACAACCATTTACGAATCCTTTCAACTCGTAAAGGGGAAAAATTCTCTTGTGAGATCCTTATGACTCTCGAGAGAAAGTACACACTTAGGAATCCTCACGGTTCCTAAGGAGAAAATATACCTACGGGATCCTCTCGACTCGTAGGGAGAAAAGTCTTTATGAGACCCTCACGGCTCATAAAGTTGAGAAGTCTTAGGCGGCAGATCTGAACCTGTTTCCTAAGCCGTCGCTGTCCTTCGAAGAGATCAAGATAGATTATCTACAAAATGCATTTACTAAAAGGGACACACCACCATGAAACAAAATATGTCTTTTATTCATAAATCCAAATGAATACAAAGTACAATCTATAAAAGAATCAAAAAAATACTCTCATTCAGGAGTAAGTACAAAAGGAGAATACAAATATATATATATATATATATATATATATATATATATATATATATATATATATATATATATATATATCTTCAGGCCGGCGGACTATGCAATAAGCTCGTCAATTCGTTATTCTTCCACTGGGCCTCGGCTTCAAGTTTCATTATGGCCACAAGACAGGTCTCTGCCTGAGACTGTTGAGCCTGGTACGAGGCGAGTCCGCTCTCAAGCTCCCTTTCAGCTACTTTGTGAGCTTCAATCATCTCGCGGGTAAAAATAACGGCTTTATCAAAAGCTACCACCTCCGTGATAGCTTCTTGAAGCACCCACCAAAGTTCGTACGCACGAGTGGTCTTAGCAGTGAGTTGAGCTTGAAGTTCCCCAAAGCATTTGAAGCTAGCTCCCTCTCCGAAAATTTCCGGTTAAGCCTCTTTTCGCAGGACTGAAGATTAGCGGCACACCGCTCAATCCACCCCCGCGGGCTCACCTTGGCAGTTAAGAGCTCGGAAGGAAGGCGGATACACTCGAGATTATGTAAGCAAGCCTCCACTCTATGACAATACTCAACCCAAATGCGTACCAATGCTTCATCATGATAGGTGGAGAGGACGGATAATGAAGCATTGGATTCGACAGCAAATTCTTCGGCCGGGACAGAGGTACCAGCGTGAAGGTCTTCAATGAGAGCCGTCAGGGAGTGGATGCTTTGCCTCGCCATCCTTTCAGATGTACGCCGGGCATAGGGACCCGGTGGCATGAAGATCCGAGATTCCAACGGAGTTAGGGTTGGCAGAGTTGTCAAGGTTTGTGAACAGTCAGTGAGAGCCACAAACATGAAATAAGGTGAATCAATGCCAAAGATAAAAGCCTAACTTACCCGCAGTCATGCAAGGAGGGTTTGAGAGATCCCCGGGCCCATCGAGGATCTCGACCTCGTCATCAGCCTCCAGAACTGTGGAGCGCATATCAGCTTTATTATAAAGAATAATAAAAAAAGGGGGGGGTCAAAGAAGACCAACCTTGACCGGAAGAAAGGATAATGCTTTACGGGGATATCGCCTGTAGAACACCTATGTCAAGTAAGCGCTGGAAGGACTTCCTGGGAGATAGGTCCACAATAGAAGCAACTAATTCCCGTAGTTCTGAAAGGAAGGAAAGGTTCAGATAATGGAAAGGATACTAAAAAACAAAGTATAGAAGATTACCATCGATGCTCTTCCCGCCTTGAACCGGAGGGACAGCAGCCTCGGCAGGCTCCTCCACACCCTCGGGTACATCGTTGGGGATATGGGCCAGTGAGGCAACTTCCAATTGAGGAACAACAGTCGCCACCGGGAGCTCCAAGACAGGACTAACGGCTCCGACAACCTCTTCTACACCCTTCGGTGTATCACTAGAGATGTCCATAGGAACTGAGGTCGATGAAGTCACCTCTGCTGGAATAATAGACACTGGAGGAACGGAGGCTACCAGTGGAAGCTCCACAGCAGGAATAGCGGCTGTAACAACCTCCTCCGCACCTACTAGGGCCTCATCGGAGACATTTACAGAGTCCACAGTCAGGACGCGACTTGAGCTCAAATTCTCTGTCATTCTTGAAGTCCCTGTAAAATTTTCGCAAAGATAAGGAGATATAAAAAGCGATACAAATTATTTGCTAAAAAAATACGGAAAGCACACGTACCGATGCGCCAGGATGCTTCTAGTATGGCTTTTTCAATCCGTCGTTCCTTCCTGAGGAAGTGTGCCCACCGGGGTCCAAATGCAGATCCACGACCACCGGTCTTCAATGCCAGCTCATCTTCGGAAGCGGCTGAGATAGGCCGCTTGAGGGCTATCTCATCTTCCCATCGCAGGGGACCCATATGTACCCTCCATAGTGATAAGGGATCTTCGTAGAATATGACGGGAGGATAAAGTTTCTTCGGGACACTCACATTCTCAGTTTCGTCTTGTGAGCGCCTTATAGCCTCAGCCAATTGTGCGGCTTACTCAGCAGACGAACCCGGAAAGAGAAGACCATCATCCTGCTCTTACATGGATGTGTGTTCGTCTTGGGCAACAGCCTCAGAGTCAACCAAGAGGTCGAGCAGACCGGTAACCGTTTTCTTCCTCCGTTTTGAGATAGAGCTAACACTAGATGAAGATCGCTTCCTTCCCCTTGGCGCTTTGGCGCGACGTTGGCCATTCTCATCTCCAGTATCCTCTTTTGACGGTACTACCAATGATGACACTTCCATTGATGAAGCCGCAACTGATGAAACTACTGCTGGCGCCTTATCGGAAGCCTTTGCCTGAGCTTTAGTGTGCATTGGCATACCAACTGTGGGAGGAGTCAACTCCGCATTCACCACTTCGGGGATGAGTAAGGCACCGCTACCCCTCAATGGAGGGCGAACCACTGTTCGTGGTCGAGGCGGAACGCCCGTGGCTTAGATCAGGGCGGGAGCTCTATATCCAAAGAGTATCCGTTTCTCCTCAGTGATGATTGGACCAACTCGATGACGGTACCAACCCGTATAAGACCCCACACACCTTGGAATATAATCGGCCTCGGGGATCACGAAATGAGAGCCGGTGTTCAGTCGCATGAAGTGATGGGTGATGTCATGAACAACTCCCAAAGACGAGCTGGGCTCCACCAAAAATGCCTCGAAGGGAACACCCTGGTTATAACCCAATTGCCGGGCAAAGCGATGCGGATTGCACCGCATGAAAAGAGCCGCATCATTTCGACGAAACACCAAATAACCCGGCCTAATCGAATACAAGTGCATAATTTCCTTAGGCTTCAAGGATGGTGCTCCCCCTTTCGATAAATCGAACAGCTGTTGAATAGGTCCCGAAGGAGCAGAGAGGACTCGGTCGTTGAATACCATCCCGCCTTCATTAGCATACGGGTTAAGCAACACACGAAGAGCCCTTAGCTGAGTCGGATCAGGAGCAGAAGCGTCCACCAACCTCATGAGCCATGGGAAGGTGTAAGCATTATAGAAATCCGGTCTTTGGTGTGCTGCGAATGCCCCCAATACATGCATCTCAATCCACGACGTAAAATAGTGGAGGGAGAAACTCACTACATCTACATCCGGGGTCGAAGTATTGGCCGCAGTGCTCAGCCCATGATATAAGTGTGATAACCCCGCAATACCCACGGCCAGTCGCGTCCTTTCAGCCACTCGATGAGCAGGGTAGATGACCGAAGCTTTCAGGAAGCGACGATGCGTTGGAATGGAAAACCAACTAAGCCAAAGGCTGATGGAACCGACAAAGAAGGTCTCTTCATCCATACCAGGAGCCACAATCGAATCAAAGGACACGGCCGACGAGATCGGGATGTAAAACCACGGTAAATCTTCTTCTTTAGCCGGCAGCTTATTCAGCCTAAACCCAAAGGGGTCGTTAATATTCGCAAATTTCAGGGCCTTCTTTGATAAGACATCTTCACGGAGGAAACATGCGATAAAGTTCTTAAAGGTGGCACCCTGTTTCTCTGATTCCGTGAACAGCTTCTCAAAAATACCCAGAGTCTTGATTAGACTGGGGTACTTATGATCGACAGCGTTTTCGGTCGTCAAGCCATCAAGCATAGCAGGCACGGTCATGAATACGTACTCATCAGGAGGCAAAAACTCTTCATAGTGCTCTCCCCTAACAGGCAATCCAGAAATCTCGTGAAACTCTTCCAGAGAAATCAAATCATTACGGCCCCCTAGCAAGAAAGTGTTGGTGGGAAGATTCCATTGGTTCAGGAAAGCTTTAACCCACCAGACATGAGGGGACTGATAATGAAAAAGGAACGCATACAGCGCCTGATAAAGCCCAACCTTCTGCAATCGTGCACGATGAGCAGATAGAATATATCGAGCCCAGGGAAGATATCCCGTTGGGTGGCGAGGGGTAACCCCTATCTTATAAATTTATCCCCAGGGTTGGGCTTCACCTTGACAGATGCGACGCCCCAAGATGTCTATGGACGGCAAAGGCTGGTTAGGTATCCCAGTTGTCGACGGCTCGAGCCAGCCTATAGGAGTCCAGTCAGCCACCTCCATAGAAAAAGCAGCCTGCGGACGCTCCATCGGAAAAATAGGGCAGAGAGGCTCTACTGGCACTTCGAAAAGAAAGCTGCGGCGGCCCCGGATGATATGCACATACCAAGTTCCCCACAAGAGCAAACTGGTACAGTCCCTATCATGGGCCATGGTCATCGCCATTGCTTCTTCATCTGACGACGATTGTGAAAAAGCAGCGTCTGAGCGAGTAAAAAGGAAGTAGGGAAGAGAAGACATTGTTCCTGAAACAAGAGAAAGAAAAACCATTAGTGAAGCACGTGTGTGTGTGTGTGTGTGTATAATAACAGAAGAAAATGACAAAATGTCTGTTTTGCAGGACCACTGCCTACAAGACACATGGACCCCACAAAATCAATATGGCGGCTCACCAATGACGAGACAAGAGCAATCATTATAAGGATCAAGAAGATCCTTATTAAACAGACATTGGAATTCAAACAAATTCTTGGGAAAACAAGTTCTGTTAAGTACTCAACAAATTCAAACTTGTGCGAATAAGGGTAAAATCCTATGAGAAGATTTTCAAGAACACCAGGGAATAAAATTTCCGAAGGGTCTTCTTGGTATTTCAGAGCTAAGCTCTTCGCCAGAGGAATTAAATTCCTTTTATGTGATGGAATTAAATTCCAGAAACTCATAAAAATATATGAGAAGCAAAATCCCAAGAATCCTCAAAATTCAGATACGGAAGTTTACTGCTCAAAGATCACATCTTTGGATCTCTAAGAGATGAGTTTTAGAGGAGAGCAAAGCTCTGATGCTGGATTTAAAATCCAGAGGCTTTCTTTAAGAAAAGGGGTTCTCTGATGATCAAGAGCTTTACCTAAAAAAGGTTCTTTTTGGCAGAGTTAAACTCTGGAAATTTTTAATGAATAGAGAATTAAGCTCTAAAGAGGAGAATTAAATTCTCAAAGAAAGCGAAGAAGGAAGAAGATGAAGGAACGGAGGCATTACAGAGATGAGACCCCTGTATTTATAAGACATGATGGGAAACGGTTCATCTTCCCCGTTCCCTAGGCAGATCCAACGGCTATAAAGGTGACAGCGTTGCACTCACGTGTGAGCCACGTGAGAACAACGCTGTGGGGGCATTTGTTCCCTTATAAAAATTCAGAAAGAAGAAGGGAAGAGGAAAATTCCCTACTAATGGAAGCATCACGTGTAAGCACGCGATCATCACTCCCCTACAAAGAGACTCAGAAAGGGAAAAGGAAAAAGTTTCTGCTAGTGGATCATCACGTGCAAGCACATGATACATCTGTATGCAGAGTAAGCGGCTCCGCTTAGTAGGTGGTAACTAAAGCCTCACGTGCAAGCAGGTGATTGTCTTTCACAACGTGCGGGACTCAGTTATAAAACAAACAAAGAATAAAGAAGCTCACGTGTTACCACGTGATGCCTTCCCTCTGTTTGGACCCCTGCAAACCAAATTAATTCTGTGAAGGGTCACGTGGTACACGTGATGGCTCCTATGCCTTCTGAACAGATAGAATTAAATTCTAAACAAAGGGATCAAAAGCACTATTTTGGAAAATATTTCCTTGGATCTTTCTAAACAAGAAAGATTGCACTCTGTAAAGCAGAGCGCCATTGGATTAAAAATCCAATGGTGATTAAAAATCACCAATTGACAGAATAAGTTATGTATGGGAAAATATTTTCCCAATCTTGTTAAAAACAAGAACATTGTCTTCTGTAAAACAGAAGCCCTAGGATCAAAGATCCAATGGTGGAGAAACTTCCCTAAATCAATCAGAGAAAGATTTCCTTAACTGATTTAACAAATCAGCATCCCCTATATAAAGGACCCAAGACTTCAAGTCTTAAAAAAAGAGAGAACCCCTCCCAAATTTGAAGTTAAAAAAAAAGAAAACAAAAAGAAAAATCTGAGGTGAGAGAAGGAACAAAACTCGGAGAAGATCTCATCTTCTTTTTCACCTCCATAAGAGTTTAACTCTTCTAAAAAGAACTTAGTTCTCCCTTATGGTAAAGGATCTGCAGAAGCAGGTCTTCCCACAAGTTGAGAATTTAATTCTCATCGGGGAGATTTTGGCATGCAGATCCAAAACCTAGAGGGAGATCTAAGTTCAGAGAATTTAATTCACCCATAAAAGTATGCAGGAATTTAATTCCTCTGATGAAACAAGGGTTTAACCCTTCATAAGAGAACTTAATTCTCCCTTATGGTAAAGGATCTACAGAAGAAGATCTCCCCACAAGTTGAGAATTTAATTCTCATCGGGGAGATTCTGTCATACAGATCCCAAACCTCAGAGAAAAACTAAGTCCTAAGAATTCAATTCTTACAAAACAATGGGCTTGAAAGTTTTGAAACTCAGGATCTCCATGCACGTAAAAGGATTGGTACCCAATATGACAACAGCCGATCACCTGCTCCCACGTGAGCGCCTTTGAGGAACAAAAGGGATTGGCTCACGTGATCACACGTGACCCCATAGTAGTACTTGGCAATTACAAAGCAAAAAGGGAATAAATCAAAGGCAGTTTCCACTTTTGGGGCGCCTCACGTGATCTCACGTGACCCAATAGCACTTAGCGCTCAGAAAAGAACAAAAGAATAAACCAGCAGAAGCAGCGCTTCAAATTCTTGAAGTTTAATACTACTTCAAGCGCCTCACGTGACCCCACGTGAGCGCCTTTGAATTTTAATGTTTAACACTATTTTGAACACCTCACGTGAGAGCACGTGAACGCTGAATATATACTAGTGTTGAACACTATGAAAGGCTAATATTAACCAGACTCAGACCAAATTTCTAAGGACCATCAATTGAGCCCCTCATGCTCAGGGTCTCCAAAACCGATCTCAACCCCAAAGACAGCTAATGAGCTCCCAACAAATGGCATCTAAACTGATGTTCATCCCATCCCCCAAGTCGGGACATTGGTTCAAGGGTACATCTTTTCATACCTCTGATACATGTCGTTATAATTCTTCAAAGTCTTCAGAGGGATGGAGGGTCCCAATAACCAAAAAAAAACTTTTGGCGCATCCTTAAATTGTGAAACCAAAATACCAGACTATGATGTCTTTAAACCGGACTATGAGGTCTTAAAACTCATGGACTATGATGTCCTTAAGCTTTATGGACTATGAGGTCCTTAAACTCATGGACTATGATGTCCTTAAACTTTATGGACTGTGAGGTCTTTAAACTCATAGACTATGATGTCTTTAAACTTTACAGACTATGATGTCTTTAAACCCCATGGACTATGATGTCCTTAAACAGTGGACCGTAATGTCCCTAAACTAAAATGATAGAGTCCAAATACTCTTTCGTTGGATCTAAATGATCCCAAAATCCTGTTGAGTTGATCTTAGTCTAAAATTAGACTAATTTATCCTCAACAAACGTTTAAGTTGATCTTAATCTCAATGAGATTAACGATCCTTAAACCCAAATCTAAGAAAAAACGGATTTGGACTAATCTACGCCCTACGGGAGATGTTCACACCAGAATATTGCATTTAATACCGCTCATTCTTATGATCGTTTGTTTATAGGCAGGTGCTTTTAATCCGTGTTTGCTACATATTTACAGGCTACAGGTTCCTAGTCCAAAATAACGCAAATGATACAAAATCTCCACAGTTACGCTAAAATGCAGAACATCTGTTGCCAACAGATAAAAGCCGGGTTCCGGTCATCCGTATCCGTCCAGTACCGCGTACCAGTTTCGGAGACAAGACAAATGACAGTGGTCATTCGTGTCTCGGACAAGCACAGAGCACGAGAGGGGAAGTACAAGAATCAATGGGTGCACGGAGCTCGAGGGAGATGAGGTCAACAGAATTGTTTTTGAAGCCATTTTAGACTGTTGCAGATCTGAAGAAATTATGGAGGCAATTTGTAATTTGGAACATGTAGAACAACTGAAGAAAGAAACACAAGAAACCCCAGAAAAAATGACATGCCAATTCCACGGCGACGGATCCGCGGCCGAGTTGACTCAGTGTCAACTCGGATTTTGGGGTTAGTTTGGTAACTTCATTTGGGCAGAGAATCTTGCCCTAGGGTTTCAGCACTCAGGCTATAAATAGCCCAGTTTTGTGCCAAGTTAAGGGGGATTCTTTTTGTTAGGATTTAGTGTAGTGTTAGTTTTGCCGCTTCTTCTTCTTCTTCATGTCTTCCTCCATTAAAATGTAGTGAGAGCATTGAGTGGATGATGAAATGAAGATGAGGGTTTTTATTATCTTGTCTCTTTAATTTCATATCTTGTAATTTTATTATCTTGTATTGTAATTTCAATTCTTGTTGTTAATTAGTTGTTGTTATTTCTTTGCTTGCTTTTTCTTATCTTCTTATCCGTATTATTTCCAAGAGATGATACTCGACGGAGTTCCTTGCTTAGGTGAGGACCCAAGTAGTTAGCTTGCATCATTTGTAAAACCGCATTTTTCCTTTTCCTTCTTTTCTTCCTTCTTTCTTTGTTTTAATTTCTTTTGTAATGTGTGAATAATTCCATACTTGTTAAGGCTAAGGAAGGTGGTATGAGGGACGGAAAAATCCCTTGTGCTTCTCTTCGCCAAACACCTTGAACCGAACCCCGACCAAACAAACGCAACCCCCTCACTTAGGCGTGCTATACGTGACATATAGCCGCAACCTAAGTCGAGAAGTCCTTTAAGCGCACTACAACGTGATATGTAGTTGTGACTTAATTGGATACATGGTTGCGGGTGTTTGGCCGAGAGTTGGGATAAGCGTATTTAGCGGACGGACAAGGGGCACTAGGAATGGATTTAGCGTTGGAAAGCTCGCTTAAACTCACAAATCCCATTCCTATATCCTCCTAATCCCCGCTACTTTCGATTATCCCAACATCGTTTTAAGAATGGAAAAAGATAAGCACGAGACTAATCCTAACTCTACTAACCAACCTTAACCTTAACAAGCTTACTTGAACATAAATACGAACACTTATGATAGAATTGAACATACATATATACATTCTTCATTGACTCGTCTAAAACTCGAACGGACATACAACCAACTCCCTGTGGATCGACCCGTGCTTAGCCGGCTAGCTGCAAAGAGACACCGACCTTGATCGCGGTTAACTTTAGAATTTTGAATACGCGACACGCCAAAAGCGTGCGATCAGGTGACAACACAAATTAGTCTCCGTATACAATTCACGGGCAACCAAAAAATAAAAACAAACACACACGACACGAAGTAACCATCTGGAGAAGGAGAAAGTGGTTACCGCTATGCGGTAGCGTAATTAACTGCAGGGGCTTGCGCCTGCAGGGAAGAGCGTCCCCACAATCAAAAACCCCTCGTACATGAGGAGGAATCTGACGAAGTCCGCTACAACGGCCGCATCTGTCTAAACCTCCGATACACGGTGCCATAAATCAACTTGGCATCTTCGGAGAGGCCAATGGATAAAACCCAAATAGTATATGCCCCCAAAAATTCAGGACGGACGTCCCAACGTCCCGGCCGCGTATTTTCGGCGGAGAACAATAAGCAACTTGTGAAATTATGTCTTAGCACCACTATTAGGTTTCAAAAGGCATCAAGTATGCAATTTTAAAAAATCTACTGGGCTAAGCTATACAAAACTAGAATTGAACTAGAGAATTAGGGTTTATAAGCATGTAAATAAATATTACACTAAGTGAATAAGAAATACAACCTTTGTAGACCGGTCTTTCACTTCAATAGCTCAAAGTAGTAGTTCCTTAGCTCCAAGTAGTGGTCTCTCGAACTCTTCTTAATCTCCACTTGGTGAAAGGAACGAGCTTGCTTAGCCGTCTTCGAGGTCGAAGATGATCCACTTTGAAGAATCTCTAACTTAAGCTACCTCTTCACTAATTAAGGAATTAGTGAAGCAAACAACTTACACCAATGGGCTAGATGAGAGTAGGTTGATAAAGTAGGAATTTTTCTCGCTTTAGAATTTCTTTTCTCCTTTTCTTTTTCACCCAAAGAAATATCAAGAGGAGGAAAAAGATGAAGCTTGTGAAGAACTAGGGTGAAGAAAATATCATAAGTGATATTTGTAGAGTTTTAACCATGGCTATGGATAAAGGTTAGGTTATAAAATATCTAAAGTAAAAAAAATTAGTAGAATGAGTCATGACTTCTACATGCGTCATGAAGTATCTTAAGCCATGCTCATTTTCCACTAATTTCCTTTTTAATTTAAATATAAATCACCCAATATTATCCTTGGCTTGGTGTGAGTCCCATATACCCATGTTCTATGTATCATCCACCATGACACAATAGTATATGTAATACACACACACATACATTACATAAATATATATATCAATACACACACACACACACACATATTCAAGAGAAGAAATTCTTTAGTGAGCTAATATTAGTTAATATATATTAATATATCAAATATAAATATATATATCAAATTATTAAATCAACTCTTGATTTAATAATCCGGCTATATCATATATAACCGACTAATATTTTTTATATCTATATCAATTTATTGAATCAACACTTGATTCAATAACCCGGTTATATCACATATAACCGACCGATATTATATATCGCGAAATTAGAATACGGTATCACTTACACATATTTAATCAAGGTCCCGCAAATATTACATATGTGCCCTACTTCGTTTCGCTTAAGCTAGGAAACATCTGTATGGGACTCTAAAGACTCGTCAATACGCCGGCAGTAGGTAATGATCACATCAGTTACCCATAAGGCGTCAGTGGTACTAGCTGGACGTAACGGCTACCCAGGTATTGAGCGAGTAGAAGATTAACAAGCAAACTTATCCAAACTCCCATGAATCCTATAAGTAACACTTTCATCTCCTGACTGGACGCATCCATTTGAAATTATGTGCGATGCATCAGATTTTTCCATTGGTGCTCTCCTTGGACAGCACATTAACAAGATGCTGCATGTAATTTATTATGCCAGCCGAACCTTAAACGAGGCCCAATTAAATTACACAACAACTGAAAAAGAATTCTTAGCTGTTGTGTTTGCACTAGAAAAGTTCATGCCTTATTTAATCGGCTCTCCAGTCATCATTTACACGGACCACTCAGCTCTTCGCCATCTTTTTGCGAAGAAGGATGCTAAATCTCGGCTGATACGTTGGATCCTCTTACTACAAGAGTTTGACCTTGTCATCAGAGACAAAAGAGGATGCGAAAACGTAGTCGCCGACCATCTTTCACGCCTTGCTTCTTCGCCTACACTTCAAACTCCTATTAAAGACGTTTTTCCAAATGAGCAGCTCTTAACTGTGTCATGTGAACCTTGGTTCGCAGATATTGTAAATTATTTGGCCACCGGACTCATACCTAATGATTGGTCGAATCAGGACAAACTCCGATTCCTGTCCCAAGTAAAACATTTTTACTGGGATGAACCGTATCTCTTAAAATACTGTTCCGACCAAATTATTCGTCGGTGTGTCCCCGACAATGAGTTTAAAAGAGTGCTATCTTTTTGCCATGATCAAGCGTGTGGCGGGCATTTTGGCCCTAAAAGGACAACAGAAAAGATCTTGCAGTGTAGTTTCTACTGGCCACAACTTTTTAAAGACGCATATGAGTACTGCAAGGCATGCTCCCGGTACCAACACTTGGGCCGAATATCTAGGAGAAATGAAATGCCGCTCCAACCAATTTTGGTTATTGAAATTTTTGATGTTTGGGGGATAGACTTCATGGGACCATTTCCCAATTCCTTTGGAAGCATGTATATTCTACTCGCTGTTGACTATGTTTCTAAATGGGTCGAGGCTGTGCCCAGCCGAACTAATGACAACAAGGTTGTCGTTAGATTTCTCAAAGAAAACATCTTTTCTCGGTTTGGGTATCCTCGCGCAATTATCAGTGATAATGGATCTCACTTTTGTAATAGGACTTTCAAGTCCTTAATGCGAAAATCTCCATTACTCACAAACTGTCGACGCCCTATCATCCCCAAACTTGTGGGCAAGCCGAGATTTCGAATCGGCAAATTAAACAGATATTGGAGAAAACGGTTCCAAAAACCGTAAAGATTGGTCGTCAAAACTTATTGATGCCCTTTAGGCATTCCGAACTGCCTATAAGACCGATCTTGGCATGTCTCCATATAGGCTTGTTTATGGAAAGGCTTTCCACCTTCCAGTTGAAATAAAGCATAAGGCATTTTGGGCAATAAAAAAGTTGAATATATCTCTAGGAGATGCGGGCGGCAATAGAAAGCTGCAATTGAATGAATTGAACGAGCTGCTGGATGAAGCCTACGAGAACGTAGTAGTTGTTAAAAACCGAACGAAAGTGTTCCACGATAAACACCTTGTGTGCAAAACTTTCAAACCTGGTCAACAGGTTTTACTTTACAACACTCGGTTACATTTCCATCGCGGCAAGCTCCGATCTCGATGGAAAGGGCCATTTTTGATACGCACCGTATATCCGCACGGTGCGGTCGATCTAGAAAACCCGGAGGACGGTTCACTATTTAAAGTGAACGGACATAGACTTACACCGTTCCTCACTGTGGACCCTTCGGAGGAGCTCCTGTTTTTGCAGGAGCCGATTTACATTGATTGATCTTCCTCCATCTACCCCTAAATTTCGATTATATAGCCAAAACACCGTTTCAAACAAGTTTGGGGGTATGTATCATTTGTAATTATATAAAAAAAATAAATTTTTTTATAAAAAATAAAAAAATTTAGGGGTATTTTTGTAAATTTACAGTTTTAATAAAAAATAAAATAAAAAATAAAAAAAAATTATACAAATAATTTCCTCTTTTTAAGAGGGGCTTTTTCCAAATAACCAAACCACCATCCACTATAAATACAACCCGACCCCTCACAGCATTTTTCATAACCCTAAATTTTCATTTCCTCAAACTCTAGCCGCCGCTCCAACTTCTGCAGAGAGATCCCTCCAGAGCGCCGTGCAACCGCCGTCGAAGCCCACTTTCCGCCGCTGATCCACCGCGCCCCTGTCTCTTCTCCCTCTGAAAGTTTCATAGGTGGTTCAATCTCTAAACTCTTCTCTGTTTAATTACAAATTCTGCAATTTAATTCTCTGTGATGGCACCAAACATGCAATTAGAACGAGATTTTTCACAAATCTTTTCACACACAATTTACGGAAGTTATTTTGCTGATGAAATCACACGGCGAGGGTGGAACTTTCTAATTTACAATCATCCCAATGCCTACGCCATTCCAGATCTAGTTACTCGTTTTTACGAGTGCATGGAGGAAGAGTGCCTAACACAATACGGTTTTAATAAATTACTTTGGGGTGATAGGAAAATAATTATTGATAGGGACTTCATCCATGAAGTCATCTTGATTCCTAGATTACCTGTTCACGACTAACCCCTTTTGAAGACTACTTACCCTTAATGGGTAATGACTGTTCGAGAGAACCTAGGAAGGGAATACAGGCTAGAACCCTTTTCGCCAATGTATTAACCGTGTGCCGTTGGGCACAAAACAACATTTTTGGCAGTTCACATAACACAACATTTTTCACCCCATCTCTTCATATCGTGCACACCTTAATGACTAGGAACCCTAGATTTGACATGTGCACGGTTTTACTCAATTCAATTTGTGCTGGCAAAAGGGCCGCAAATTACCCATGTCCTATGTTAGTAACACAACTGTATTGCTATTTCCTCCCTGTGGAGGAATTTGAGTTTTACATGCATGGAGGTATACCCATTAGGCCTCTTATCGAGGGCGTATCCACGTCCTATACCCGCCTAACTGATGTATAGTCACGAAGGGAACCGGCCAAACATATACCCGCCAGAACATCTATCTCCAGCTCGACCGCGAGCGGGGATGAGCTTACCCCTGCAAAACATGCACGTCTTCTTAGAAGTGCCATTAGGGGGATTGATAATTTGGTGGGGATGGTGACCAACTTGGATCACCGGGTGACAGAGATTGAACATGGCATATCTACGCTGCTGGCGCGAGAGGAGCGTTTCCATTCACGTTCAAGAGGACGGCGAGGTCCTGAGCAGTGAGGGCACTGCTTTTGGTAAGTTTGGGGGAGGAGGTGGTTTGTAAATAGTTATCATTGCATTGCATATTTTAATTTTTGTATATATTTTTCTTTTCTCTTTTGCATGTTTATTTCTGCATTGCATCTTTATAAAAAAACATAATTTTTTTTAAAATGAAAATAAAAAAAAAGTTAAAAAATAAAACCAAATAAAAAATTGAAAATTGTTAAAAATCATAAAAATTAAAAAATTCAATTTTGGCCATAATTGATTTAAGTTCGACAAGACGGTTAACTAGCTAGGAAAATCTAGATCCTAAACTTGGTAAATTAAAAACCCTAAAAATAACCTTTCTTAAAGTTTAACGGTAGAAAATATATGTCCTTGTAGTTTATTTAGAAATAGGCAAATTTTGAGTTCAGTTCTTGGGCTAAGTCAAAAATAAGGGAAGAGTATTGAAATTTTTATTAAAGTGTAAGTTTGAAAAATAATTCCGAACATTGAGTCTAAATTGTGAAAGTATATACCCTACAACTCGCACATACACGCACCATGAAACTTGGGTTAATAGAGGATACCTTGAAGTGCTCTTGTCTAAAATACTTAGTATGAGAAAAAGGTTGAATAAAAGTATAAGTGTGAATAAAGATATATAAAAAAATGAACACTGTTTTGTAATTACTTAAGGCTGCGTAAAATAAAAATATATAGCGAGAGTGCTTTATCACCTAGTGCCTTAGACCAACTGTTGGAGATAGTGCCCTCAGAGTCAATTATTGGATCACAGGCACGTGATTGCAATGATTGAGGGAGGAACTGTCCCAGTGGGGCAGTCTTACTCGAGATGATAGTATGCTATCTGGTTTATCTTTATCACCGTGTACTGCTTTAGGTGACCTGACAGGTCACTATTGCACGTTGATAGAGCCCCTAGGATTCTTGCTTGACTGCCAGCAGTATGAGGGCGATCATATACGTGGGAGCTGGTAGTCTATAAGCACATCCTTAAAAGGTCCCTAGTCGTGGGAGTTTCGAGACAGGGCATCGATACTCCAGAGTAGACTAGTGTATACAGTCGAGACCCCGACGAGGGGCGGTGGCCGGTCTCACAAGCCACTGGTGTCAGTTGGTTCACCTAAGATGTATACAGGTGCTCATTGGGTTATGAGTACACCGGACAGGACTCGCCGGGAACATGCTAGTTGGTCTTATACCTGACATCAGATAGCAGTTCCCTGGTGACATGTGTACAGGTTAGTTCATCGACCTGAGGATCGTCATTTGTCTCGTGTGAGTTCCCACTGTACTTTGATTACTACCCTACCACGCTCAAAGGAGACGTGCAAACAGGTTTTAGTTGGGTACAGTCCCGAGCCACATGGAGGCAGCGAGCGGATCTTCAGGGGTTCGTCTCTCCCGGTATTGGGGGTGAGGTCGCGCTGTGTCTAGGAGAGCCATTACACGAAGCCCTCGGCCGAGGCAGGAGATTTACTGGTAGGTATTCCAGTAGTATCTCAGGGTGTTCTGGGCTACACTCCGACATGACTTGTACCGCTTTTGGGGGTCTGACTTTTACCAACCCCCTAGGCCCGCCATGCGATGCTCATAGACGAACGGACCGGACTGTACGGATATTGTCACTGACAGGCTCAGTAGGGTGTCAGGATGAGTTCGCTCATCGACGTCCCTTTTGGTCAATACCTGGTAGCCTATTACGTATTGGCTTATACCTCTGACGTGCTAGTGGTTAAATCCACAACCAAGGTGTTGACGAGTCTTTAGAGTCCCCCACATTCAGTTACTCAAGCTTTCGGGCGAAACGCTGTAGAGGCCGTATGGAGATATGGCACGGTTCGATCAGATACGTGCGGTATTTCACGGATCAGGATCGGACAGTTTGTACTACAGGCCGTATGGATATATGGCAGGGTTCGATCAGATACGTGCGGTATTGCACGGATCAGGATCGAACGGATATTACTAGCCGGCTTTGGTTTAAGCCGGATTCTAGTATAGTACAGTGGAGATTTTGTCTTATTGCATTTGTATTTCGGTCGGAATACAGATGCGAGTGTGTATGCACAGTATCGGGGTTTTTCCTGTAACTTATTACGGGACCAGTTTTCTGGAGTTGCCATTTTGCTTTCCGTTTCGGCCAATTTCCTTTGTATCGTTCATTGGCCGAAGATTGGTGGAGGATGGCTTATTTGCATTTGTGCAAATAAGCTTTTGTGGAGGGGGTCTTTGCATTTTGTTGGATCATGATGGTTGCACCATCCCTTGACCTTTTGACTTCTTCTTTCATGATGGCTTGACCTTTTTGAAGTCATCATGCTTTATGATCATGGTTGGTTATGATGAAGGGGTGTGATGATTGTTGTTTGAGTGTTGGACTTTCATAGTGATCATTTCTTTGCATGATAGCTTTTTCTCTCTCTTGGATTATGAGAGACTCTCATTCTTTTGATTGATACACCCCCTCACTCACTCTCATGCTCTCCTCTTTAATGCCTTGGCCGGCCTTGCTCTTGATGGGGCTGTCCAAAATTCTAGTGTAGGGATTTACACTCATTTGGCTTGGCAAAAATCATATTAGCTCCTCCTCCAAAAAGGCTTGTATCATTCCTCCACCAAATGGCAATTCCTACAACCCCAAAATGAGACACAAGTTTGCACTTCATTCTACAGCAAATCTTGGGCACGTCGACTCGCCAGCTTCGTGCCCGAGTTGCCTCGGTATTGAGGCGGGAGCCCGTAAAAGAAGCAGGCGATGTGGTGTCCTTCCGGCGACGAAGTGGAGAATGGAGATTCCGCGGGAGATCGGGACGACGACGAGAAGACCGGAGGACACGGATCACTCGGTATATCTCTCTTCCCATCTTGTAGTTAGCTAGGACTAGTTTAATGGCACGATCCGGGTTTTAGTGCGCGGTGGTGCCGGTTCAAGAAAAATTAAAGTTAGCCATCGCTTCCGCATTTGGCCTCGGGATGGAGGCCGGGGCGCCGCCGTGCACTTACAGTGGTATCAGAGCCTCGCCATTAACATAGTCTTGCTTTGTTTAATGTGTTTACATTTCCGATCGATCAAAAGTTCCAAAACCGTGTTTTTCAAAACAACAGTTTTCTGTCGAAATTTGTTTGTCTCGAAAAAAATTTCAGGTTGTCTCAGAATACTGTGCAGGGAGTTATAAGAATTCTGTGAAATTTTTATTGCATGATCTCACTTTTCGACAGCGGAACCGCGGCCAAAGCCATGCTTGGGCTTTGGTTCCGCCGCAGTCTTGACTGTTCATGGCCCCAAACTTTTACAGAATGCTCCTGAGTTGAAAATAGGGTTTTTGGAATATTAAATTTGGGCCCAGAATTTCTTGATGTGCTACAGTAGTACTTGGGGCCCACTTCTTAAAATTTGATCGATCGGATATTTTAAACACATTGGTTCACAGTATTTACATTATATCTGCGACCGTGAATGTCACATGATCGGTAAATCCTGTCTAACTGCTATAGCCCGGTTAGACGGATTTGCGAACGTGACTTTCACGTTGATGTTCTGTGTTATGCTGTGATGTTGCGGATTGGTCGTGGGGGATAGCCTGGATGCAATGCTAGTACAGAGTTTGTTGTATTATGTACATTTGATATTGCGGGGCGAGCGTCCGACATATGGACTGCCGTCACTGCCAGATTGTATTATTATTTTGGGGCACGGCCAGGTTGCGGTCGATGTACCCGGTGTATGTATATTTTACTTTCTGTACTAGGATTACCCCGCGGAGGGGTGCACGGATAGCCGGGTTCTAGAGGGCAACGGGCCCGCATCTCATGGCATTGAGACGGAGGGGGCTTCACTCTAGGATTGGCGGGCTATTCGCCGTACTCGTAGGGGGTACAGGTTGACCCAGGAGGGGTGCCCAAGTTACCGGATTCCGTGAAGTGCTGGGTGGTCCATTCACGTTGCTGAAGGGGGCTGCCTCGCTTCAGGTTTTGGCGGGTAACTTGCCGCGCCCGTAGGGGTCTAGGATTTCATTGCACAGGCTATCCACACGACCAGGGGAACGTCGGGTTTCAGTAGTGGCTCTGTGAAACCCGGGGATCCCAGATATCTGTATTGTTCTGTGATGCTGTACATTTCTGTGATGTTGCATTTTTTATCATGCCTTGAGCGAAATATAATATATTGGTATATATATTAGTAGATGTTGTATATGTTTTGCATCCGCGCTAGTCCAGTCCCCGCTCTGTCGTTAGTTAGCTAACCTAACGGGTAATGACGGGACCCAGTGGCGAATGCGGATGGCATATACGTACATCAGTGTATTTTCGTTCTTTGTGGTGTGATCAATTGTTGGGACTGCGTTGATTCGGATCAATGCAAGTTAAAAACAAACCTAATCTGATGTTGTTGGAACACTTTTCAAAAAGCTGTTATTGCAAGGACGTTCACTTTTGTTTAGCATCGTGGTATTCAGTTAGAATATCCTGCACCTCAGTCGACGAGGAAAGGGCCGAGATCCCTTCACTGGGAGTGACCCCTTGGACAGAAGTTTGCGTCAGGGCATTAACTTCACTATAGCCGATTACTTTTGCTTTGCATCATGGTATTCAGTTGGAATATCCTGCACCTCATTCTACGGGGAAAGAGCCGAGATCCCTTCACCGGGAGTGACCTCTTTAGCAAAGGTTTTCGTCACTATATTTTTATAAAGCTATTAGTTCCTTCAACGATATCAAGTTCATTACGTTAAAGGTTTTCGCCAGAAACCATTCGTATCCCTCCGTCGTTTCAGACGGGTAGCACGTAGTATTCATGCTATGTTTGTTGACCTTCGTCAAGGCATAGCGTATGGTTGCTGCTTGTTACCTTTCTGCTGCATAGATAGATGCGTTGGTTTGGGACAGTCGTATAGCCTTGTTGACCTTCGTCAAGGGCTTGTACGGGTGGGTTCAAATTAACCTGGACAATGACGGGTAGAACTTGACTTGTGACTTATGATTTGTTGACCTTCGTCAAGGTCATAAGAGCATGGGGCAAAAATCCACATCGGGAGTTTCAAAAGAACTGAAACTTGCCAGATATGCGCATACCTTCTGGAGTGTGACACCGTGAGCGGATTCCGTCACGTTATCATGCGATGATAGTTGGATCCCGATTCCCACTGATGAGTTGGTTTACTCCTCGGGTGATCCCGACTAATTCTTCTTTCAGGTTTGGAGGAGAATTTGACGGTACAGTGGGAGGTTTCCAGATTAGATAAATTGGTAACCATTCTGATCTAGGATAGAGTGCACGCTGAGTGTTTCTTTTCTCTCTCTCTTTGGCAGCTACCATTGACCCGACCCTAAGACTATGACTCAGTGACCAAGTTGACCGAACCTTCTTGAATACTGGCTTTTGGATTGTCAGAGTTGCGAACCTCATTGCCACTCCTACTTTTACCCTTTTCTCCAGGACACCCCGTATTACTACGAACGTCCACTTCCATTAGGACAAAACCATCGTATGGTTATATACGAACTCGAAGGAATTTATTCGAGGATGGTTTCCGGTTCTGGAGAAAACGGATAGGACTATTCAGTTGTCTTTTCCTTTTACCTTCTCTCAGGTTGCGAGTACTCCTTGGTTTAGGAGATAGTACACCTATTACACAAATTGGATAGTCTTCTTCCAAACCTTAGGCTGGTGCCGACCGGTGGGGAATGAAGAAAACCAATTAGCATAACGATGGTGTACATAAGGTATTGAGTTAAGACAAAGTAAGGGATTAGTAAGAGGGCAAAGTAAATTGCGACTGCTATTCACGACCAAACCAAGTATTTCTTCGCCAATCCTAAATCACCTTTGTATTTCTCCAGGACACTCCGTATCACTATGAAGATCCACAGTTTATTGGATACTCCATCGTATGGTTATATACGAAATCGAAAGGAACTTGTTCCAGTTCGGGGATGGATTCTGGTTCAGGAGAAATAGGAATAAGGTTTATTCGGTTGTCTTTTATCTTCACCTTCTCTCGCATTGCGAGTGTTCCTGGGATTAGGACAGTACACCCATTATGCTTATTGGATAGTCTTCTTCCAAACCATAGGCTGGTGCCGAACGGTAGGGAAGGAAGAAAACCATTTGGCCTAAAGGGGTGTGCAGAAGGTAATGACTAAAGACATATAAAGGGATTTGGAGAGGTGGCAAAGAATTACACGGTTACAGTTGTGAATCTGGATAATGGAAGAGGCATTACTAGGAATACCGGGATACCCCATCAAAACATTTCAATGTTTCAGTTTCACTATGTAATGTAAAAAGAAAACTGATTTCCCGATTAGATACTTACTCCAGGGTATGTATTTACCAGGAATGATTCTCACATCTGTATGGTTTTACAGATGATGAGTGGGAGTAAGTTATTGGGAATTGGGTGATTATCCTCATTATATCGGGATTCGTTGTAATCGGTGATATTTGAGGAAATCACCTGGGCTGTTTGCCGGACGGCAAATATTTGGTTTTGAATATCCGCTGTTATGCACCAATTTCAAATTGATATATCTGTACGTCTATTTTTATAGAGTGAGATATATCTTTTTGAAATTATGTCTGTGACATTTACCTATATCAGTGGATGGTTAGGTAAGGAGCATTGAACAGCGGTGTAATTCTTCTTAACCATGAGTACAGTTTTCAACCTACGACACACAGTGAATGAGTTATCAGACTCAAGGGACTTCTACAGAGTATTGTATGTTGTCCAGGGTCCATCAGGACAGAGGGGTTGGTCCTCGTACTATATTCGGTTTACTTATGACTTCTTTAGTTTTTAGACAAGTGTTTTGTGGAAACACAGGGTCCGAATTTTGAGAAGTTATAGGTATTTGAATAAAGTAGAGAACTAGATATTGCAAGTATCGGGATTCTTCAAAGTGATCGGAGATGTAGATACTTGAGTATGGTATTCAGTTGATAGTAGTGATTAAGAGAACTTGCTTCTCTTTCAGGTAACTCATAATTGGAAGCATTCCTAAGTTGAGTAACGCTGATCGGCCTTCTTCCATTTAGTTGACATGCACTGGAGACAGCTGCATGATTTGAATCTGGTTCAATTAAATCAGTGCCTCTGGTTCTATATTGAATATAGAACAGTTCATATCTTAACGTTGTTAAGGTACGGGGAGTTGTCTGGCTTATGATTAAAACCAGACTCTGGATAACTCAAGGCACGTTTCTGTAATGGCTGTTTGTGGGTTGACCCAGGCTATGACGAGGGTTGACTTTCTACCATCTGGATGAACAATAGCGATATTGTTCTAGACTCGCCACAGTTTTATTAAAAATGGATTTTTTCAGAAAACAGTAGTGGGAGTATGGTAGAACTGGAAATGATTCCAGAACCACAAACGATTACTGAAGATTTCATAGGAACCTAAAGATTCAATCTGATTTGACATTCCATTGGCCACTCCGCAGATACGGTGGGCAACTTCAGGCACCCGAGAGGTACTCCGGTAGCCTCAAGGACGGTGACAGGGAAGTTCTTGTTTACCCATACTTGCCATTGCTGTTGTTCCAGGCTGCGAGACCCGGCAGGAGCATGAGTATAGCGTCGTTCTGAACTGGCTTCAGAAGTGTACGTGTATATGACTCTGCCAGAGGGTTGTCGTAGTCAGTGGGAGCAGCGGAAGCATTGGTGGACATGTGGCTTATGTCTATTTATAGACTAAAGCAGATATAGCGGAGATAGATCATCAATTTCTGATGTGACAGTTATAGGTTTGACTTCATCAGAATAAAGGATGGATCTGTTGAGAAGGTAGTAGGGCGTGATGTCATGGTATTTGGATGACATACACAGAATAGGAAAGAAAACTCCTATGCTACGATCGGTTATACTTTGGTCGTCACACAGTGGTTTCTCCACATGGGACTTGGACATTATATCAGACATACTGGTTACTAGATCTATGGTTTTAGATCTAGATTTGGGTGGTTTCCCAATCAGGGTACTTAGACAGCATTCTAAGAGTATTTAGAATGGACGACTCCTGGCACGGTAGTGTACCTGCAAGTGATGGAGTCACCCTCTCTAAAGGTGTCTTACAGACTAAAGGGGAGAGGGATGTACATGATTGGCAGATCACTTGCTTAGGCAATTGAGTCAATCATGAGATGTCAAGTACCACACCAGATGTTGTTCTTGCACTAGATGCAATAAGTTGACATTGATCCAATCCTGGAGAAACGGTCGGAAGCAGTTTTAGAACATAAGTGGATGTTCTAGGGATATGATAACGACAGCCTCATGCGGGAGACAGTTATCATTCCAGGCTTCCAAGGTGACCTGGACGACAAGGAGGTTGTCAGAGTTATAGTTTTTTTTCCTTCTAACGAGGGGCAGTATTTTGGACAGGTGGTCCAAGGCAATACTGAGAGAGGCATGGCGCAGGATACTGATTAAGTTCAGTTGACGATACATTCTAAGAAGTTTGGATTTGGAGTTCATTTATGAGCTAGGTCCCATCAGACATCCAGACACATTCTAAGACAGGTATTGCTCATTTCGGGAGATGGCTTTCTCCGCGAACTTGAGATATAGAGAGACATAGAAAGAAACATCAGAGCGGATCCACTCGCTGAGGCTATTCCTCGAACGAAATAGTTTCGCAAACGAGCTTTGTGAGACTGACTAGTAGAGGAGTTGGGTGTTCGGTATCACACGGGCTGTGAGTATGCGACATCGCAATAATTAGCCTTGAGTGCAAGTGGGAGATTGTTGGAGATAGTGCCCTCAGAGTCAATTATTGGATCACAGGCACGTGATTGCAATGATTGAGGCAGGAACTGTCCTAGTAGGGCAGTCTTACTCGAGATGATAGTATGATATCTGGTTTATCTTTATCACCGTGTACTGCTTTAGGTGACCTGACAGGTCACTATTGCACGTTGATAGAGCCCCTAGGATTCTTGCTTGACTGCCAGCAGTATGAGGGCGATCATATACGTGGGAGCTGGTAGTCTATAAGCACATCTTTAAAAGGTCCCTAGTCGTGGGAGTTTCGAGACAGGCCATCGATACTCCAGAGTAGACTAGTGTATACAGTCGAGACCCTGACGAGGGGCGGTGGCCGGTCTCACAAGCCACTGGTGTCAGTTGGTTCACCTAAGATGTATACAGGTGCTCATTGGGTTATGAGTACACCGGACAGGACTCGTCGGGAACATGCTAGTTGGTCTTATACCTGACGTCAGATAGCAGTTCCCTGGTGACATGTGTACATGTTAGTTCATCGACCTGAGGATCGTCATTTGTCTCGTGTGAGTTCCCACTGTACTTTGATTACTACCCTACCACGCTCAAAGGAGACGTGCAAACAGGTTTTAGTTGGGTAAAGTCCCGAGCCACATGGAGGCAGCGAGCGGATCTTCAGGGGTTCGTCTCTCCCGGTATTGGGGGTGAGGTCGCGCTGTGTCTAGGAGAGCCATTACACGAAGCCCTCGGCCGAGGCAGGAGATTTACTGGTAGGTATTCCAGTAGTATCTCAGGGTGTCCTGGGCTACACTCCGACACGACTTGTACCGCTTTTGGGGGTCTGACTTTTACCAACCCCCTAGGCCCGCCATGCGATGCTCATAGACGAACGGACCGGACTGTACGGATATTGTCACTGACAGGCTCAGTAGGGTGTCAGGATGAGTTCGCTCATCGACGTCCCTTTTGGTCAATTCCTGGTAGCCCGTTACGTATTGGCTTATACCTCTGACGTGCTAGTGGTTAAATCCACAACCAAGGTGTTGACGAGTCTTTAGAGTCCCCCACATTTAGTTACTCAAGCTTTCGGGCGAAACGCTGTAGATGCCGTATGGAGATATGGCACGGTTCGATCAGATACGTGCGGTATTGCACGGATCAGGATCGGACAGTTTGTACTACAGGCCGTATGGATATATGGCAGGGTTCGATCAGATACGTGCGGTATTGCACGGATCAGGATCGAACGGATATTACTAGCCGGCTTTGGTTTAAGCCGGATCCTAGTATAGTACAGTGGAGATTTTGTCTCATTGCATTTGTATTTCGGTCGGAATACAGATGCGGGTGTGTATGCACAGTATCGGGGTTTTTCCTGTAACTTATTACGGGACCAGTTTTCTGGAGTTGCCATTTTGCTTTCCGTTTCGGCCAATTTCCTTGGTATCGTTCATTGGCCGAAGATTGGTGGAGGAGGGCTTATTTGCATTTGTGCAAATAAGCTTTTGTGGAGGGGGTCTTTGCATTTTGTTGGATCATGATGGTTGCACCATCCCTTGACCTTTTGACTTCTTCTTTCATGATGGCTTGACCTTTTTGAAGTCATCATGCTTTATGATCATGGTTGGTTATGATGAAGGGGTGTGATGATTGTTGTTTGAGTGTTGGGCTTTCATAGTGATCATTTCTTTGCATGATAGCTTTTTCTCTCTCTTGGATTATGAGAGACTCTCATTCTTTTGATTGATACACCCCTTCACTCACTCTCATGCTCTCCTCTCTAATGCCTTGGCCGGCCTTGCTCTTGATGGGGCTGTCCAAAATTCTAGTGTAGGGATTTACACTCATTTGGCTTGGCAAAAATCATATTAGCTCCTCCTCCAAAAAGGCTTGTATCATTCCTCCACCAAATGGCAATTCCTACAACCCCAAAATGAGACACAAGTTTGCACTTCATTCTACAGCAAATCTTGGGCACGTCGACTCGCCAGCTTTGTGCCCGAGTTGCCTCGGTATTGAGGCGGGAACCCGTAAAAGAAGCAGGCGACGTGGTGCCCTTCCGGCGACGAAGTGGAGAATGGAGATTCCGCGGGAGATCGGGACGACGACGAGAAGACCGGAGGACACGGATCACTCGGTATATCTCTCTTCCCATCTTGTAGTTAGCTAGGACTAGTTTAATGGCACGATCCGGGTTTTAGTGCGCTGTGGTGCCGGTTCAAGAAAAATTAAAGTTAGCCATCGGTTCCGCATTTGGCCTCGGGATGGAGGCCGGGGCGCCGCCGTGCACTTACACCAACTAGTCTGGGAGTCACTGCTAAAGCCTTAGGTATTACAAGACAAGGAATTAAGCCTTAATGCGCAAACACATTTTGTAATCGGTATTAACGGTCGCATGAAGGATGTGTGAGCAATTTCATCTAAATTCAACAACTAAAAGTACTTTGGACAATGGACAAGAGTATGATAGCTTGAATTGAATTTCCAAGTGTAGGGGTGATACATACACACACGTAGGGGTATATGATTGGTTTTGGATGAAAGATAAGAATGAAAAATAGGATTTATATCTTCAGTAGAGATGATAAAAATTCCTAAGTTGAGATGAAACCTTAGAAGGAAAATTCAAAAGATGCTAAAAGCTAAGTAAATTTACAGAACATATACGATCTTAAGTTAAATGATAAGTGAGTGTGAAAAATACGGGTTGATAATTTCTAAGTTGAAGATGATAGAATTTCTTGCTGGAACACCGAATTGAAAGATGAAAGTCAATAGGCCAAATTGATCGGATTTTGTGGGTAGTATCTGCTGAAAACCCTCAGGAGACAATACTCCTCCTACTAGGGACACCTAGAGGTTTAACGGCTTATTGCACGAGCTCAGTGCAATCGTGATTCCCTGCGAAAGTGAGGTTAGGTTTTTTCGAGAATAAATTGGTTTTGCTCAGGACGAGCAAAAAATAAGTTTGGGGGTATTTGTTCATATCATAATTTTGCATTATTATATTCCCAATTCTTAATCATTTTACAAATAAATAGGTGATTTTGATCCATGTCTGCTAAATAGTTGCAGGTTACAGGTTCTCAGAACAATATAGTGAAATTCAGGAAAAGACACTACAAATGTGAGACTATGACCAACAAATAGATGAATCTGCAAGATGCCGCCTACCAGTTTAAGGAACAAACGAAGATCAATAAATAGTTTGATTGCACAAAGTACGAGGACAGCACAAAGATTCAAGACTTCAACGCGAAGCTTACGGTAAAAGTCCACAAATTCTGCACTGTTGGAAATTTGGAAGAAAATGGAAAAGATTCTGAAGAACCAAGAGAAGAAAATAGAAGGAAACATCAACACAAAGCAACCCAGAAAAGAAGAGCCAAAGATCCCTCAAGATGGCCACGGATCCGCGGTCAAACATGGCATTCGGCCGAGGATCCGCGGCCGTGTTATGCACGTGTCGGTGCAGCTTGTCGGTGGTGTCGGTGCGTTGAACAGGCTTTCTTAGGGTAGTCTTGTAATTTTAGATGTGGATCAGATGTAAACCCTAGGGTTTCTCCTATCTATAAATAGGAAAGCCTACAGTCTCTTTAAGGGCATGCCTCTTTTTTTATTCTAGATTAAATTTCAATTCCTTTGTAATCGTTCAAGAGTGCATCGATAAAGTAAGTTGTTTTCTTTTTATCTTGTGTTCTTCTTAGTTGCAATTTTATTTCTCTACATTTTTTTTACCTGTCTTTATTTATCTGCAAGTCCATTAGTTAATTAAAAAGAAAATTTATAAAAATGAATTTTGTCGCTATTTCCCTAATGAGTGAGTAGTTCCTCACTTGTTAGGGTTAGGATTGGGTAGGTTTGAGAGATGGAAATCTCTCACTCCTTTCTTACCCTCATAACTTTATAAATTACGACTCGATGTAAATCAAACACCCACCACTCACTACGGCACCCTATCCTACGAGATAGCGGTGATTCCCTAGTTAGACCGGTAGTGGTTGATTTATATAGAGGTTAGGGTTAAGAGTTAAGAAAGGACGGACAAGGACCAAAAGGAAGAAACTACGTTCTTCCTTGTCGTGCTAATCCCCTTTATTAATTATTACCTTAACACCTATGTTCTTAATTAGGGTAAAGAAAACGGTAAGTAGAATTAACTTTCCAAACTAACCTAATCCTAACCCTAGCAAGGTTTTAATCCAAATAAAATTCAATTTTAGTTTTTATAAAATTCAAAACCTCCCAAAAATAGGAATTGACTCGTTAGAACAATTAGAAAAGAACACGTTTTCCCTGTGGACCGACCCGTACTCAACCGGCTAGCTACCAAGCGACACCGTTTTTAATTGCGGTATATTCTTAATTTTGATTTCAAAGCGCATACACGAAATCTCTACCAATCATGCGCGCGTGTGTGTGACTACATATAACCTGCGATTCGCCACCAAGGCAAACATCCTATGGATAGGTCTTCCTAGATCAACACAATCTAACCTAAGGTCTTCTAAATACCCTACTCGCTAAATATCCAATATCGTATCCAAACTCATAATAATATAGTAATAACCCTATTCTACATTTGCGGGGGTGCTATACGCCATCCACTCGACTTCCCCCGTAGATATACATCTACTCACCTCGATGCTCGCTTGCCGAAGTCGATGACGCCACTCTTTCCCTTGTCGTCCCGAAGTCCACGCGGAGGTACCTACAGTTTCAAAAACGTTATATCATAAAACAAGAATCAAATACAAGAAAACCCGATACGGCACACGAAATACTCATAGGTTAGAACCTACGGACTACGCATGCAAAACAACCAAATAACCCTCGACATCGACGTACGGACGCCAATCGATTGAGATAAAACACATCATCAAAACTCAAGTTATTAAAATCCACAAAACTCAAAACAGCAACTTAGAAAACTAGCTCCAGATTTTGACTCAAGTAATTTGGGGCTAAACAAACAATACAGGGGGTAGTTTATGAGGTAATTGAGCTACAGACCCAACCCTAAAACCAACTACCTCGACAAATCCGGCGAGAAGGCGAAAAATCCCGGCGCCGCCGGCCATAATAAAGAATTGGGATCTCATCTTTTGGTGGCGGTGTCCTAGGGTTCTAATTAGGTGTCTAGGGATGTTTGATTATCCTAAAAGGGTCTCAGATTGCCCCATATTCCCTGTAGTCCCCAAAAATATCCAAAAAACCGACATTTGAAATATTTCTAACTCAAGTCTTGGGTTTGTCTCTGTTTTGGTCCATGATTCTAGCACTATAAAGGTTGTGGTCCCTAACCAAGCCTCAAATCTACCTTCACAAGTCATAAAAATTCCCAAATCTCTTCTTGGAAAATTTCCACATCACAAATCTCCAAAATTTTAACTCTAAACTACACTAAAACATAAAGAGAACTAAAAATTACACTAAGGGTATAGGAGATTACCTTATTTGGCAACTCAAGAATTTTCTTGAGTTGCCCAAAGTCTTCAAAGTCCCAACTTGTTTGGTCCAAGGTGTTTGTAGTGGGGTTGAGCGCAATTTTTGTGAAGGATGCATGGAGTTTGATGGTGGTTTTAAGGGTGGCCATGGAGGTTAGAGGAGGTGGAGGAAGAGGAAATAGATAAGAAATGAGGTGAGGAAATGAAAAGATGAAGAGAGCTTGGAAAAATGTTGAAGCTTCTCTCTTTCTCTCTCACCCATGATACTTGTCCCATCACTCTTTCTCTCACCTATTTTCTTTTTCTTTTCTTTTACTCACTCATTTTAAAACAAAACAAAGCCATGCATATACAAATGAAGCCATGGTTAAAATAAAATGTAACAAGTTGTGTAACATGACATGGTGCATGTCATACACATAAACTGGGTTAATGTATAATTAGTAAATATTAATCAAGTTTAGTAATAAACTCGTATAAAAATAATTGTATAAATATTTATAACATATCCAAATCAACTTAACACCTTCCAAATCAATAATTATATTAATTTTCCAAATATTTTCAAAACTATTGGTATATAATTATACCTTTTTATTAAAACTAATTCTCATACTTATTAATATTCATGAAATTTATCATTTTTTAATTTTTTAAATTCCCAAAAATAATATTTTATTTTCTAAAATGTTACAGGCTCGCCTCCCCCTCCTAACGCTATCAGCGCCTTATCCGCTCGGATAGACAGGCTCACATCGCTGGTGGATGCCCTCGTCTGCGTCCAAGCAGCAGGCCACACCCACTAGGCCGCAGTCCCCCTCCCCGGGATAACGACGTCCACCGAAGGACGGATGGGCACGCTCAAGCCCTCGATCTACCTCATCCTCTTTACAGCGCCACTGAGCACCGGCGGGCTGACTCCGGTCACCTTAACCCACAAGCGGCGACTAATTCCATGACCCGCTAAGCGTCGGACAGCTCCACGCCACGGTCCCAGGGAAGTCTGGGCCGTCGTTCTAATGCCCATCGCGTGTTCTCGCCCCCCGAGGAGGTATCGGTCAGCTCGCCTGCTTTCAAGCATGATCGACACCTTCCCTCCCACTGGGGTCGCACGAAAGCCGAACGCCGGGGCCACTCGAGAAGGACCTCACCCGAGGATTAGCGAAATGTGATAGAGCGGAATCGAATCCGCACACTGGCGCAGACCCAGAGTAGGGATAGTCACCACTCCGGCTGTGCAGAATCCTCGAGTTACCACCACCGACTCGAGGCCCTTAAGAAGAAAATCGAGGGCGTACACCGGGATGGCCAAGCGTCCGACGAAGGGGCCGGATACTCCATCGATTCGCTGACTAAACCCTTTACGGAAGAACTGCTAGCCGAGCACATCTCGTCCAGGAACAAACTGCCCAAGGTGGCCCTCTTCGATGGGAAATTCGACCCAAAGGACCATCTAGATGCATTTATGGCAGGCATGAGCTTCCAGGATAACTCCGACGCGGCCCATTGCCGAGATTTTCCCGCCAGCCTCATCCGAGCTGGCCGGGACTGGTTCCGAAGACTCACGCCATGCTCCATCTTGACCTTCGGTGAGCTGGCCACCCAATTCCTCGGCCACTTCGTCAGGAATTGACGACAAAAGAGAACAGTCAACTACATGTTCACCATAAAGAGCGGGGATGAGGAATCCTTTAAGGGATACGTCACTCGTTTCTACAACGCTCTCCTTAAGGTCTCCGAGGACCGGGATGAAACTGTCATCACCGCACTAAAGTCGGGTCTTAGGCACAAAGAGTGGCTCCGCTCTTTTGCATTAGCGCAACCTAAGGCTATGGCCGAAGTAAAAGTTTGGACCGAGCGGGAGATCCAACTCGAGTCGGAGGTGAACGCCAATCTGCCCCGGGACAACCAATCCGACCAGAAGAAGAGGGGCAAAGAAGAGAAGAAGAGGGTCGACCGGCCAAAACCATACTCCTCGAAGTTCCAGGAGTACACTCCTCTTAACATCTCCCAGACCGGGCTATTGGAGGAAGCGAAAGGCGAGAGATTTTTCAAGCTCCCGCCAGTCACCGAAAGAGCGGCTAAGCGTATCCGGGGACTGTACTGCGCCTTCCATAGGTCACAGGGTCACCCAACCGAAAACTGCAAACAAATCCTGACTACATCGAGGAGTTGATCCGCTCTGGCCACCTGGCGAAGTACCTGCGGGACAAGCGGCAGGCAGACCGGGAGCAAGAGAACCAGCCCGCTCCCGGGGAGTTAATTATCAAGCAAATCATGGTCGTCACCTCGGAATCTACTCGCACACCCGGCGAAAACCAACAACTCCTACCAGTCGAGGGTACAAGCGATCCACCCTAGAAGAAGTGCAAGACGACCGAGCCCATCATCTTCACCGATGAAGACCTCTACGGTATATCTTTGCCTCACAACGACCCCCTCGTTATAACAGCCCGGGTCCACCATTACGAGGTACAGAGGATATTGGTCGATTCTGGGAGCTCGGCAGAATCCTCTTCTACGACTGTTTCAAGTGTATGGGGCTGGACCGTCCGACCTACGGCCCACCTCCCACATCCTCACGGGGTTTACCAACCACTCCATCCTGGCCGAGGGAGTGGTCACCCTCCTCTTCAACATTGGTGTAGCAGGCCATCTAAGGAGCGTACCGGTGGATTTCATCGTTGCTAAGATCCCTTCGTCCTACAACATCCTCCTGGGACGCCCGACATTAAACGCCCTCCGGGCTCAAATCCCGACCTACCACCTTGCGGTCAAATTTCTATTAGACAAAGAGGGGATAGGCCAGGCCTACGAGAACCAGCAGATCGCCAAGATTTTCTTCACCTCAACGTCTCCCGCCGGAGAGCAGAGCGACGAATTTGAGGACATAAACGATTTCCAGGGATCTTTGGCTATGCGCGACAACCAGAAAGAAATCCGAGGAGCCTCGGTAGAAGCACTGACAGAAGTCGCCCTCGTCGAGGGGGTCAATGGACGAACCGTTCAGATCGGATCTCTTTTGACGGGAGAACATCACGATGACTTGATCCGCTTCCTTCGAGGAAATTCAGATGTATCGCTTGGACACCGGTGGACATGCCCAGAATTGAACCCAAAGTTATCTCGCACAAGCTCGGGGTCGACCCAAAGGCCAGACCCGTCCGACAAAAGAAGAGAAGCTTCGCGCCGATCAAACAAAAGGCGATTGAGGACGAGATCGATAGATTGCTCGCAACCAACTTTATTAGAAATATTGACTACTCGGATTGGCTAGCGAACGTGGTAATGGTCAAAAGGGCGAACGGGAAGTGGCGCATGTGCGTCGACTTCACGGATCTGAATAAGGCCTGCCCGAAAGACAACTATCCCCTCTCTCGGATAGACCTACTAGTGGACAGCTCGGCCGACCATGAATTGCTATGCTTCATGGACGCTTTCTCCAGCTATGATCAGATCCGGATGAACCCGGCAGATGAAGAACTCACCATGTTCACCACGGATCAGGGGGTATACTGCTACAAAGTGATGCCCTTCGGTCTTAAGAATGATGGGGCTACATATCAGTGCCTAGTTAACAAACTGTTCAAACCACAGATCAGGAGGAAGGCCAAGATTAGAGAAAGCCCCTCGTGGAATTCCTAAAAGATGGTACGCTTCCGGAAGACCGAGGAGAGGCACGCCGCCTTCGGGAAAAAGCTCATCATTTTATCTGGAGCAATGGGAGCCTTTACAAGAAGTCATACACACAACCCCTGCTTCGATGCGTCGACCCCCACGATGCCTACTATGTTCTACGAGAGATACACGAAGGGGTCAGGGGGGCACACCAAGGGGCTCGCACCCTAGTAAAAAGACGCTGCTCCAAGGATATTATTGGTCGAGGATACACCAAGATGCTGAGAAACTTGTCTGAAGATGCAAAAGCAGTCAACTCCATGACAGCATACTTAGTCACCCCGCTACCGAGCTAACGACCCTCGGTTCCCCTTGGTCGTTCACACAATGGGGGATGGACATGGTGGGCCAACTCCCCACCAGCACGGGCGGACACAAGTACATTCTCGTCGCGGTAGACTACTTCACAAAGTGGATAGAGGCCGTCCCCATCAGAAAACCAGACCCCGCCTCCACTATAAAATTCCTGCAGAACAACATAATCACCCGATTTGGGATCCCGAGATGCATCATCACCGACCACGGGACCAACTTCGAAAACGACAAAGTCAGAGTGTTTTGCAGCGAGTACCACATATTGATGAAGTTTGCCGCGGTTGCCCATCCTCAATGCAACGGGCAGGCAGAGGTAGCGAACTGAGGCGTCATCTGTGGTCTCTGAGCCCGTTTAGAAGGAAGGCAAGGCGGTTGGGTCGAGGAACTACCTCGGGTCCTATGGGCACTGCGAACGTCAAGGAAAACACCTATGGGAGAAACCCCGTTCTACGGCACCGAGGCAATGGTCCCGGCAGAGATCGGACTGCCCAGTTACAGGGTCGAACATTTCGAAGACGAAGCCAACACCTCGGCACTCCGAAACAACTTGGATGTCTTATTGGAGAAGCGGGACCGAGCACAAATCAGAGCGGCCGCTTATCAACAGCAAACCGCTCGCTACTACAACGCCCAGATCAAACATTAGGCCTTCAAGACAGGAGATCTGATCTTACGAAAAAACGAGTTCGCAGACCCGAGTAGGCTACATAAGTTCTCCCCAAAGTGGGATGGACCTTTCCTCATGAAAGAGGCATTGCCCGACGGGGCATACCATTTGCAGGATGCCCGGGGCAATAATTTCCCCCGGCCTTACAACGCTGAAAAGCTCAAGTTATACAAATGAAAAAATGTATCTGTATCCTCTTTCTGAAATAAATAGAGTTGTTCCTATTGGCATTTAGTTAAAGTTTAAATGTTGTGTGAAAAGAAAAAAAGGGGGGGAAGAAAAAACACACTACCGCCAAAAACAAACTTTATTGATTAAGGGGTATTATAGGCTCTTCAGCCTTACAAAAAATAATTACCGCAAGAGGGGCCGGGGATTAAGAAAGTATTGTTGATGGTACTCCGAGGAAATCTACGCCAACCGAGCCTTAACTTCCTCAATAGCCATGGAAGCGCCATCCGCTAGACCAAAATCAGCGATCAACCTCCTCTGGAAACACTCCAGAAGAAGGTCCGCTGATCGGTCTCGCCTGCTCTTCGAGATCAGGCCGAGGTGGTAGAGCGAGTGCAACTTTTCGATCGCCTTGTCCCTCAGCTGTGGAGACAAGGCATTGTGCAGCCCCAAAAACATCCTCCAGATCACGTAAATAAGCAGTTGGAGGAAGGGAAATCGCCGGGAAAGAAGGCATCCAAAGTGGCCCTCCACGCGGTCTATCACCGCCTCGTACGTCTGTTCAGAGTGATCGAGGCTATAAAGATACACATCGTCACAAGAAATTATCTCCCTGATGAGCACACACGGACGCCCGGCCATTTTCAGAAACACAAGGCTAAAAGGAAGTCAACATACCTTCGCTGTTTAACCTCAACTAAATCTTCCAACGGCCGAAAGTTTACTTGCGCAGCGACGCGAATCGTGGAATGTCTCAATTTCCTGATATGGAATGGCCAAGTGTCGGTCATGCCTGTCTTCGAGGGCGGCAATGCGGCCCCCAGAAGTTTGAACGACGCCCTCACTCCTGCCAATGCGGCCCACGGAAGGTTGAACAACGCCATCACTCCCGCTAATGCAATCCGTGGAAGTTTGAACGATGCCCCATGAAGGCGCAGGTGAGTCTCTAAAGCCCTCTCAACGAGGCCACCGAGCAACTTCCTTACCCGGTCCATCCCTAGCGGGTAGGTTACTACCCATCTATGCTATGGATCTAAATCCCTCCTCACGAGGCCACTGAGCAGCTTCCCTTCCCGGTCAATCCTTAGCGGGTAGGTTCCTACCCATCTACGCTATAGATCTAAAGTCTTTCTCACGAGGCCACCGAGCAGCTTCCCTGCCCGGTCCATCCCTAGCGGGTAGATTCCTGTCCATGTACGCTAAGGATCAAAGCCCTCCTCACGAGGCCACCGTGCAGATTCCTGCCCCATCCATCCCTAGCGGGTAGCTTCCTACCCATCTACGCTAAGGATCAAAGACCATCCTCATGAGGCTACCGAGCAGCTTCCATGCCCAGTCCATCCCTAGCGGGTAGATTCCTACCCATCTACGCTAAGAATAAAAGCCCTCCTCAAGAGGCCACCGAGCAGCTTCCCTGCCCGGTCCATCCTTAGCGGATAGATTCCTACCCATCTACGCTAATGTAACACTTTAGAATGCGGATAGTGTTAATTAAGCGATAATACAGGTTTTAATGAAATTTAACTAATAATTATTTTCTTCACATTTTATTTAATTAATTAATATTTTATTTAATTGTTTTTACACTTGCACACATATGTACATGTTGAATTAGGGTTAATGAGGTGTTAACCATGCTTATATAGTCATGGCATACTTAACCCTCTACCTTTATCAAGTCATGTTAAAATTTCACATTTTGTATCTATTTTAATAATTCAAACAAAGGTTTATTTTTTTAAAAAGAAAAGAAAAGAGAATAGAAGGGAATAGAAGAGAAAGGAGGTTTGAATTCTAGGGGGAGACTTAGGGGGGATGGCTGCTATTAATGGCTTTAATGAGAGGGAGAGTGAGTGTAACACTCACATACACTCACCTCATACACTCACAACACATATACACTCAAACCCTTCACAAAATCTCTCATTCTCATCTCACTCTCTCAATTATTAATCCCAACTCAGTTGCTCTTTCCTCCTTCACTACACATCAAATTCTCCACTTGATTTTTATGATTTCATCACAAACCAAAGCCCAAACTTCAACCCAACATCACAAAACCCTTCACAATTCATGCTAAAGCCCTTGTGATGATTTGGAGCTTGGAAAGCTAGGGTTTTCCCCAAGTTTTGGTGAGGCAGTGATCTTTATACCCTTATTAGGCTCTAATGAAGTTGTATGCTTATTAGTTCCAGTTTTAAAACACTAAAGTTATGGTTTTGTGCAAATATCGTATTTTTGTATATGTTTTGGTGTCTCTGGGATCTGCTATCACTAAATTAGTCTACGGTAAAATCTAGTAATACAGTAGTATAGTGTTAGAAGCCCTGAGTGTACACCTGAAACCCGAACCCAAACCCTCCTAGTTGAACCGTCGAGACCTAGGGGAAATCTGGCGACGCCGGATTTTTGGGCACCTGGGGAATCGTGTTTTTGAGGGTGGGTGTCTGTAGGTTATTCTTGGTGTTTGGTACTGCTTGATTTTCCTATATTGACATTAGGCAAAATCTGGAACCACTTTGCTAGTTTCTAGTGTTTCGACAACGTGCGATACGGATATCCGACACGGTTTTGTACTTCATATAGCTAGCTGCACTTGGGTTAGTTTAGAGTGTCTCTACGCACATTCACCACTAAGCTAACACTTATTAGCTTATGGAAGTCGGTACGTTGATTTAAGCGTCGTTTGCGTGTATTATCGGGAAGTTTCTAATTTGCACTTGTTATGTTTTTGATGTTAGAATCGATTTCGGGGACTTCGGGCGCTACAAGGAAAGGGAAAGAGGTGGTTAGATTCACCTAGCTCGAGATCATCGGTGAGTAGATTTAACATCTACGGGGGAATTGCCCATTTAGCGCTAAGCTTCGAGGGCTGGATTCAGTGATATAAACCTATGTTGTTAGTATATACATTGATTGTGCATAAACATCATCTTGCACATCCCATTACCTGTTGTACATTGACACTGTATTGATTGGACACTACACCCTTACTAACGGTTCATGTTGCGTGAGTACTGAATTGTATGCCACAGGCACACCGTTAGTGATTGCCATGAAACGCACACTATAAAAATTACTATGGATAACATATATTGCATCGCTTTCTTTATCATTCACAGTTAGATATTAATTGTCGTCCAATTGTGCATGTGAATTGCATGATACTTACATACATACATTGCTAGCCACATATTTACTCTTAATGATGTTACATTTCGACTTTGGTGATTTGGGAAACTGCAAGATACCTTTGAAAACTTGATATACTTAAAAGAGCGGTTTTCCCTCGATATGCTCACATTACTGTTCCGTATTTGCGTATCTCGTTTTTCATGGACATGTGCATTGATGTACTGATTTTATGCGATTTCTGGATTTGAGAACCGCGATTATATTTAAAAAGAAAAATATAATATATTGCTTATAAAGAAAATACGGTTTCTCTTGATATGATATTTCGAGACGTCCACCATGAGTTTTCTCGGTTCTGAGATGTGAGTATACCCGATTCGAGGAGCGGTAGGCACCGTCTTGGGTACATAGTGGACCCAGTGAGGTACCCCGGGGCAAGAAGACTCGTATAGATAGGCGGTGAGCCCGACGGAGGGAGCACTACCTACTAGTGATTGTATAGGACTCGACGGATGTCCGGAAGATACCGTCTTGGAGTTATGATATGAGATATATATATGAGGGCCGATCGGAGTATGCGGCGCCTGAGATATTTGGATTTGGGGTGTCGTTGATAGACTTCGGTTTTCCATGATGATGATTCATACATGAGGTTTTATGTGTTATCCCATACTCAGGATTTTATTAGACATACATTGTTTCATATAGTTGTTGTACCCCGGTGGTGTACCTTGATCATGATTTTACTGCATATCCGTATTGTTATATTTATGCCATCAGATTGCATATTTCAGATTATCGCTTTTATGCATACTTACGATTATCTGTACGATATTATTTACTATTCACGAGTTGGCAACTCACCCCCGTTGTGCCACAGTGTTTTGCAGGTTCGACCCTCAGTATAGTCGCGGCAGGGCTACTCATTTCATCTACTTCTACGGATACCGCTGCTGTTGGTCATCATTTTGGATAGGTGGGTGGTTTTGCGGTTATCCGTATGATCTCATTATATATCTTATTGTATCTAGTACTCTCCATCCACCACTTCCATGTATATTGACTTAGAGACGAGTTTGTGAGGATCGGTATTGTATTATTTGTGACTTTGGGTGTCGAGCTCGTTGAGTCGGCTGTTTTATTTATGTTGTGATGTTGTTTCACTTCCTTATTGCTTATTCCTTCGCTACGGCGTCGTATATATATATTATATAAACTTGTTGTGGTTGTGTTCCGCCTTTTGGCGTGAGTTGCTCCCATTTAGGATGCTTTATATTTATGTTATGCTTGTACCCATTTGGGGCTAGTTTTTACAAAGGAGATGATGTCGAAATTTTCAAGAAAATAAATTATCTTAAGATTTTCAAATGTTTAAATGCTATATCATTCTACCTTTTATGGTTTAGATTTCTGGGTTGTCGGCTTACTTGAATTACGCTACGCCTTTAGACGTTGCAAGATTTAAGTGTCAGCCACGTTCCTAATTTGGGTCGTGACAGCTAAGGATCAAAGCCTTTCTCATAAGGCCACCGAGCAACTTCCATGC
Source organism: Agapanthus africanus (assembly GCA_030015575.1). Classification (NCBI taxonomy): domain Eukaryota; kingdom Viridiplantae; phylum Streptophyta; class Magnoliopsida; order Asparagales; family Amaryllidaceae; genus Agapanthus; species Agapanthus africanus. The sequence continues at coordinate 55,061,202 of JASDDO010000004.1, forward strand.
CCGGTCCATTCCTAACGGGTAGATACCTACCCATCTACGCTAAGGATCAAAGCCCTCCTCACGAGGCCACCGAGCAGCTTCCCTGCCTGGTCCATCCCTAGCGTGTAGATTCCTACCCATCTACGCTAAGGATCAAAGCCCTCCTAACGAAGCCACCATATAGATTACTGCTCGGCTAGTCTCCGAGGGGTAGGTTCCTACCCTACGAAGACACGAGTCTAGGAACCATATCAAGGAGGAATCAGTCAATGCTGACCTATTCTACGTTTTTTAACTCATGCTAAGAGACGTGGTTGTCAACCCGACTCTGAGGAATGGACTGATACTGACTTTCCTACACTTGGATATCTTTCAGTTCATCCTAAATGAACGATCGCCACCTCGACCCTGGGGAGAGGGAGGTCACCGACCTTCCTACACTTGGCAATTAATAGACTTACACTCGACACGCGATCGTCATCTAAAAAGCCGGGCATCGACCTACAGCCTACCACTCGAGTCGAGGAAAAGACTGACGAACTGAAATACTCACGCAGAAAGCACACAGTGATGCAGAGGAAAATAAGCTCAGCTTTATTTATATTCCAGAAAATTTTACAAGGTATTCTGGGCTCCTCAGCCTTACAAAACGCCCGGAGGCTTATAAAACTTTAAAAAAAAAGAAAGGAAAAGGAAGGAAAGCTCAGGCCATAGGCCCGGGGAGGATCTCGCCCTGCTCGACGCCAGCGGCGGGAACCAAAACGGCGACCTCTGGGTCGGCGCTTCGACCGGCAGCCTCACCCCCGGCGGCATCCCCGGCAGCTTCGACCTGCGGCGCATCCTCAGAAAGAGGGTACTGGAACCGGAGCTCGCTGTCGGCGAACCCCGGCATCAACGCCATGACGACGTCGAGAGCCTGGTGCCAAACAATGGCCGAGGCATCGGCAAGGTCGACGTAGAACTGGTCCGACACCTTGTACCTCTCCACAGACTTCGAAGCTCGGAGCTCGGCAAGCTTCACCGCATCGAGCGCCGCCTGGGTTTCCCTCCTGCTGGCATACCTTGACTTCGTCATCGCGGCGTAGAGCTTGCTGACCTCCTCCAACTTAGCTTGGATGGCCTTGTTGGATTCACTCAGAAGTCGGTGAGACTCCTTACACTTGGAGTTCGTCAACTCCTCGGCAGCCACCCGGGTTTCGAAGATGGCTATCCTCTCCTTCGCCTGCTGCAGATCCAGGCGCAGATCCCCCTCCCGCGAGGATGATTTGTCCGACTTCCTCATAGTCGGGGCAATCTCCTCGGATTCCATATTTACAATGAGGGAGCAGTGGTGGAGGACCTGAGGAAAAGCAGCATAAGGAGTTTGAAACGTCCAAACTGAGTTAAAAATTTGCTTAAGAAGATTCTTAAAAGAAAATGGATACCGACCTGAACTACTTCCTGAGCAATGGAGGACACCTGGGCCTTCAGGGTCCCCTGGTGAATCTTGCCCCTAGTTGCTTGCTCCATGTTGAAGAGCAAGCTGTCGGCGACGGAGATCCCCGAGGGCACCTCGAAGCAGAAGCCCCCCCTCCTGCATTGGGATCCCGGTAGAAGGAGGCGCCCGAGAAACCTTCCTTTTGTGCCTCTTTAGGGGGGCGTCGGTAGGCTCGGCCTCCTCCTCCTCCTCCCTCTCCCGGGGAACCGGATCCCGCGTGTGCTTCTGCCCTCCCTCCCATGCGGCGCTCTTCGAGGACTCTGGGCGACGCAACTGAAGGCTTTCTTGGCGGGGCGGGCCTCGGGATCGAGCTCGGACCCGGTCGGGACGAGCTTCCACCCCCGGTCTTCTTTTGGTCCTTCGCGGCCATGGCAGCTAAGAATTTGGATCGGTCCATTTGCTCTGCAAAAGGGGGGGAATACACAAAAAGAGTTAGTGACGCTGAAAAGGGCAAAGAAAATTCATCAAAGTCTAAATAGATCGTCTACGGCCCTAGCTTACCCAGAAAGTGCGCAAGGCTGAGCCCAGCCCAGTCCAGCTCAGGGCCTGCTCAGAAAGCAGGACGTCGGTCCGCTGGATCGGATACCACAAAGACACCACCCTTACCTCGGGTGAGGATGACTGTTTCGCCCTCGGGCAGTCGACCCCTGTGCCACTGTGTAGGCACGGGCCAATCCTCGCCCTCGGGTGGCCCGACGAAAATAAAACTTCTCCTTCCATTCATGGATGGAAGAAAGGACGGCTACTACACTTGACCCAGCCACCCCGTCCCTACGTTTTTTGAAGGAAAAGTACACCCAGCTCGGCTCATCCTTGATGGTGCCAAGGTGATTCTTATAACAGAGGAAGGAAACGATGAGGGTAAAACTGAAGGGGATATTTTCAAGTTTCAACCGGACCAGAAACCCAAGGAGGATTCTCTACGAGTTCGGCGCTAACTGGTCCGGGACAAGATGGAAGTAGCGAAGACCCCACATACCTCGGCTGAGAAGGGCAGACGCATTCCGGCCCGGAATGCTTCCAAATACAGGGCAATCTCCTTACCCTGCACCTGATCCGCCCGCTCACCCTCTCTAGCTAAGTGAAGCGAATAGTTGGAGGGAATATGGAATCGAGCCTGAATCTCGGCAAGCTCGTCCACATTCCTCAAAACAGAGGGTGCATCGTAGGCGTTCCCGATGCGCGCCTTAGGCGCCCTTGTCGCCACCCGATGGCGAACGACATGGGTAGCCTTGGCTCTACGGGGTGAGCCCGACACTGATGACATGACAGAAGACGAACCCTCTTGGCTATCTGAAGCCGAATAGGAGGAAGACCCTCTGGATTCAGCTCCAACAACTGGAAGCTCATCGCCTGAATCTACCCTAACTATCTCTACAGACTCATCAGATGAAGACAACTAACCTGACTCAAAGGAATAGGACAGCCGAGGAAAAAACACGGGTCATCCGATCTAAAAGGAAGGAGCGCCGGGTAATCTTTGACAACGAGAATGAATTATGGTGGAAGTGTTGGCCCTGGGGGGTACCCTCCTATTTATGCACTCTACAGAAAGCATCCAACGGCCCAGATCAATCCGCCAAAATGAAGCGTCACACCTGCCAGCCGTCAAAGCTCCATGTGGAGATCGGCCATTGGGGACGCCCCTTCGTTTGCAGGTGACAGCGATAGCCTGTCGTGTCCGCCAACCCGTGTCGGACACGTGGCTTGCAGCCCAACAGATGAACGAGCGAAACGGCGCACCCTCTTTAAAGCGCGATCATTTCATTGATCCCCTGACGCCGTCGTGGGTACGCGCGAAGATTCAGGGGAACGACGTGGTGACACGTGGGCCCAAGGATCGAAACGACGTAACCACCAAACGCCATGCCGTTCCCGGGATAATGACGATTCCTTGGCGCCAAATTGAGCCGAAGAAAGGACGAGCAGACTCGACCCGATCCTTGGATGGGTCGGGACAAGAGTCGGGGGCTAATGATTGTTAGTGTTTATGCCCTAAAGGCCATTACTGTATCATACTAGTTTGTATATTACTTAATGGAAGCTTGGGATATTCACAGTTGTATTGACAGTCTTGCTAAAAATGGTAGTATGCTACTTGGTTTATGTCTACTTTAATATGTGCATATGTTTCTTTTAAACGTATCGCTTATACATATTAGTAGAGCCCTTAGGATCTTTGCTTGATTACCAGCGTTGTGATGGCAGTCACACTAGTGGGGGCTGGGTAGTCTATAAGCAACATCCTATACAGGTCCCTGGTCATAGGATTATCGAGATAGGGCATCGATACTCCGGAGTAGACTGGTGTATACGCTTCTCATCCCAGCATAGGGAGATGGTCTGTCCCATAGCCATCAGTACGTCGTACTGGAGATAGTATGCAGGTGCTCGTTAGGTTACGGGTACACCGGACAGGACTCGCCGGGAACTGCAGGTTGGTATTATACCCATCGTCAGATAGCAGTTCCCAGATGACATGAGTACAGCTTAGTCCGTCGACTTGATACTGCTACTTCGCCTCGGGTGTGTTCCCACTGTACTTAGATTACTACCCTACCACGGCTCAAAGGAGTCGTGCAAACAGGTAGTAGTTGGGTGCAGTTGTTCCCTGATTAAAAATCAGGAAAAGAGTCAGAAGAGACATCATGTGCTCACACGTGACTAGTGGTCACGTGTTGGCACGTGATGGTTAAGCAGCGGCACAGAGCACATTTGTTCCCTGATTAAAAATCAGGAAAAGAGTCAGAAGAGACATCACGTGCTCACACGTGACCAGTGGTCACGTGTTGGCACGTGATGGTTAAGCAGCGGCACAGAGCATATTTGTTCTCTAATTAAAGTCAGTAAGAAGCTTCAGAAGAGGCATCACGTGCTCACACGTGACTAGCGGTCATGTGTTGGCACGTGATGGTTAAGCAGCGGCCAGAGATCAGAGCGCAGAAGAAGGGAAGCCCATCCCGGGGGTTACGTGCCTACACGTGACCAGGGGTCACGTGGCCATACGTGACCGGCTTTAAAAGCCTTATTCTTTAACAAAATTAAATTCTGAGGAAAGATCCTTCAAATCTTTCCAAAATGAAAAAGGATTATCTGAAACCGTTGGATTAAAAATCTAAAGGTGATTAAATATCACCAATTTATGGAAAAATCTTGGACTTGGAAAGATTTCCCCCTAAATCTAACCGAAATAACAAATAGATATCTTTGGATTTAAAATCCAATGGTGAATAAAATTCACCTAATAATCTAAAGGCCCAGATTAATGATGAAGATAAATCAAATCTCTCAATGAACAAATCAAATCTTTCAATGAGAGATTTACCAAACAGATTGATTCTTTTCCTTCTCCTATAAATAGGAGCCAAGAATTGAAGAAAAAGGACCTTTAGACCTTTTCTTTTGATACACAGAGAGAGAGATATAGAGCCTTTGATTCTCTGCAAAAGGAAAACCTTAGGTAAGAAAAGAAAATGGAGGCTTAAAAAGAGAATTTATTCTCAAAAGAGTTTAACTCTTATATAAAGAAAAGAACTTAGTTCTTTCTCTGGTGGAGGATATGTAAAGTGCACATCTCCTCATAAATTGAGAATTTAATTCTCATTGGGTTGAGATCCTGCCATGCAGATCTAAAACACAGAGGAGGAACTGAGTTTTGAGAATTTAATTCTCACAAAATGATAGGAATTCAATTCCTTTGAGATAAAATTAGGGTTTAACCCTATGTTATATGAATTTAATTCCTTCAAAATGAACAGAACTAGGGTTTAACCCTAATTGAGAACATAATTCTCTCAAACTCACAGGAATTTAATTCTCTTAAGAAAAGAAATTAGGGTTTAACCCTATTTAAGAATATACTTCTTCAGAAGAAAACAGGAATTTAATTCCTCTAAAGTTTGTTGTTAGGGTTTTAACCCTATGAAGAACTTAATTCTTAAAAGATGAACAGATCCTTAAAACATGCAAAGAACCAGAGTCACATGCTACCACGTGACCCCTGCAAAGATCCATAGACAAGAACTTCGAGTCACAGTCACGTGCTACCACGTGACCCCTGCAAAGACCCATAAAAGAGAACTTTGAGGCAATGCCTCATGTGCCCCACGTGATCTCTAAAGCACACAAGAGAAAAAGAAACAGAAAAGAGCTCTAGGGCACTCTCACGTGCTACCACGTAACCCCTTGGCTGGGGCTCTGAAAGACAAACACCCAAATTTCCATCACGTAACAGCACGTGATGCTCTAAAGTATTCAATGCTTTTGGCAGAACAAAATAAAGGGAAGCAGGACGCCCTCACGTGTCACCACGTGACCCCTAATGAACATTCTAACAGATCAAAGCGTAAGCCCCCATCACATTCCCACACGTGATGGCTGTCAGAATAAAAAGTGTTAAACACTTATCTGTATAACAAAATGAGGGGGATCTGGCCCCACCTTTTGGATGCCATCACGTGCTCCCACGTGATCTCCTCTTTGCTAATGTTTAACACCAAACTGATAACTTGGTTGCCAGTGTTTAACACTGTTATTTATTAGTGTTTAACACTGATTCGAGAATCACAACTTTTAGTGTTTAACACTAATCTGATAATCCTATTTCCCAGTGTTCAACACTGTTGGTCTCTAGTGTTTAACACTAGCTTTTGCCCAATTGGCTAAGTTTCCAGAGGCAAAGCCTCTCCTTCAATGAACCAACAAAGGGCCAATATCCCAAATATGATTGGACTTAGCCCAAGCTGGCCATAAGTCCTCAATTCAAACTTAACTGGGCCAATGGGCTCATAATATAATAATTGATCTTAGTATCCAAATTGGACTACAGATCACTTAATCTATCTTGGTTTAAGGGTACATCTCTTCACTCCTTTGATACTTGGCATTGTAATTCCTCAACGTCTTCAAAGAGGTGGCGGGTCCCGATGACCACACATTGATACGGACTGTGGGGTCCTTAAACTCATGGACTATGAGGTCCTTAACCTTGACCGGGATGTCTTAAAACTAACGATGGACTGTGGGGTCCTTAAACCCATGGACTACGAGGTCCTTAACCTTGACCGGAATGTCTTAAAACTAACAACGGACTATGACGTCCTTAACCTTGACCGTGATGTCTTAAAACTAACATCGGACAGTGGAGTCCTTAAATCCACGAACTATGACGTCTTTAACCTTGACCGCAATGTCTTAAAACTAACATTGGAACGCAATGTCCTTAAACTACCTATTGACCGCAATGTCACTAAACTAAACAACAGGCTCCCCTAATCGCTCTCTTGTCGGATCTAAACGATCTCGTTAAGTTGATCTTAGTCTAAAACTAGACCAACGTATCCTTAACAAATGTTTAAGTCGATCTTAGTCTCAAACGAGACTAATGTATCCTTAAACACAACCCCCAAACCCAAATCTAAGAAAGATACGGATTTGGACTAGTCCACGCCCTACGGGCGACGACATAACTCAGTCTCCGTATACAATCCACGAGCAACCGAGCACGAATAAAACACACACGACACGAAGTGACCATCTGGAGAAGAAGAAAGTTGTTACCGCAACGCGGTAGCGTAATTAACTGCAGGGGCTTGCGCCTGCAGGGAAGAGTGTCCCGACAATCAAAAACCCCTCAAGCGAGGGGGAATCTAATGAAGTCTGCTACATTGGACGCATCCGTTTAAACCTTCGATACATGGTGCCATAAATCAACTTGGCATCTTCGGAGAGGTAGACGGATAGCACCAATTAGCATCTGCCCCGAATCTCAGGCAAGACAGTCCACGTCTTGGCCGCCATTCGGAGGGGAACAGATTCTGGCACGCCCGGTGGGACCTTTTCCTCTTTCCACTCCACACTTCATGTGTCGTGATTCGCGAACCAATCGCGGTTTGCTAATGGTTGCCCTTGGGTTTCGAGGTACTAAGACTTGGTGTTTCGTTTGCTGCAGAAAACAAAAGGATCAATGGCTGGCAACTGCTCGAACTGCTCCAACTGCAAATGCAACCGACGCTCCGCCTCACCTGGAGGTGTAGCATATGGACCACAGGCTGCTTCCCTATTCACTATGCCTGTGGAGCAAGTGACTCAAGCTACCACCGGTCTATTCTTTGGGACCATGCTCCCGCCGGTGAACATTAACATCCCAATGCCCGTACCGGAAGCGTCAAAGAAGTCGGTCTTTGATCGACTTGCTACTCCTATGGCCCCTCTCAGCGGGTCGTCCAACTCCTCGGTCTTCGACAGACTGAGCCTGAACTCCAAAGGGCCCGCCAAAAAGCCCATGATACCTGAGAAGGCCATCCCAAAGAAGACAGTTGCTCCCGAAGTTGTCAAGGCGGCTTCTACTGCCAAAAAGTCGGTCTTTGCAAGACTGGCTGTCCCAGCTCCCGCTCCGGTTCGTAGGTCTGTCTTTGACAGATTGGATACCGCCACTCAAAAGGCGTCAGTCTGCAAGAGGATGACACCGGCAGCAGCCCCTCCACAGAACATGGGGCAAGACGAAGCCGTCGCTGAACCAATCCCAACAACCCGTCATGCCCGACGTCACCACTGGCGCCGGATAAGGAAGACTGGGGGCAACTCCCCCTCCGGACTAACTCCACCAGCTCCAACGGTGGAAATTGAGGCTGTTGTTCCAACCGGGAACAGCTTCGAGCTATTAAACAGGATACGCAGAAATTTGCCAACTGCGGTTCTCAAAAGATCCCCTCCACATGCGAAGAATGGTATAGAGACAAAGCCAGAGCAGCCTCCTCAACGGCTGTCCTCCAAAATTTATAAACTCTGGCGGAAGGTTCAAGACTCGGTAATTGACCAAGATCACTCTCGTCAACATAAAAAGGCGAAAGTGCAGGAAGAAAAGAACCGTCACGTCAAACAACAAAGGACGACAACCGCTTGGGTGCCCGCTGCAACGGCTCCCTTTACGTCGACTACTCAAAAGAGAAGAAGGCCGGATAGAGTCCCCACTCCTGCAGCAAATGTCAAGGACAATAAGCCTAAACGCCTTAAGTCTGGGGGAATGATGGTGCATACGGTATACATGGCTTTGGGAAAGGAGGACAGTCGTACATCCACGGGTCATAGACCGCTTACATGGTCAGTGACCAAAGCTCAGGAGCAACAGCAGAAGCTCCAGGAAATGATGAACGCGATGGCCGCACTCACTGGGCCGAAAGAAAGCCCCGAAGCGTCACCTGATCAACGCCAGGAGCAAGAAACTGACGCTGAATTCCTTCGCAGGATATTGGAGAAGAAGGATAAAGAGGTTGCCGAACAAGCAGCCAATATACAACGAATGGCCCTCCTGTTCCAGGACATAGTAGGAATGATGATCCAACAAGAGTCTCCTGCTGAAGATCCTCCAATCGTTCTTGAAGACGACAGGGGAGAAACGTCAAATCCTCCACCCGCTCTGTCAACAGCCAAGGAGGAGACAATCTCCAAAGCTGACCTAGACGAATATATAGCTCAGCAGATACGGGTTCACCAGGCGACTGAGGCAGCTGGTCAAATTGTCAAAACGGGGCGACCATATCCGAGATGATATGATCAGATCAAGTACCCGTCGGGCTATACAATACCGAAATTTCATGTCTATAAGGGGACGGGCAATCCCCACCAGCATGTTGCCCAGTTCAGGGCGCTTTGCGGCAACACCGGCGGCGACGATAAGCTCTTGCTGCGCCAGTTCGTCTGTGGCTTGTCAGAAACGGCATTCGAGTGGTACTCTGAGCTCCCAAACGACTCTATTAAAACATTTGCGGAGATGGAGCTGCTGTTTACCCAACGTTTCGCAAGTGCCAGCGAACGCACTCCGATAACGGCATTAATTAATGCCAGGGTGAAACCAGGTGAGACGTGGGTCCGGTACGCTATACACTGGCGAAACTTGTGGTCAAAATGCGAACAACTCATTGAGGAGGCGCCCGCGGTGGGCATGTTCGTGGGTACCCTAGATCCTCACGCAACTATCTCACAGTTCATGATGTTTTTTAAGTCAACCACGTTCCAGGCTTTGATCGACAAGTTGGCCCAGATGGACCAGATGGGTCACAGACCGTCTCCCCCGAAGCCAGAACCTCGGAATGACAAGGGTAAAGAGAAGGCAACCTTCGTTGCGAACGCTCAGCAGCAACCCAGTGCCCCAAAGCTGGCGGATCAGCTGGAAGGAAGACGGCGGTATTACAATGAGAAAATGAAGCGCCCCTACCCATTCCCGCGGGATAAGATGAAGAGGCTATTCGAGCTGGCAATACGCAACAGGTTTATCAACTTGCCAAACCCAAGGCGACCGCCGCAACCCAGTGAGGTGAATAACCCCAACTATTGCCCTTACCATCAAACGGTAAGCCATCCGATTGAGGATTGCTTCGTCTTCAAAGGACGGATTGAAGATCAATACCTACAGGGCAAGTTTGCATTGTCCGAGAAGTGGAAGGTGAACCCGCCACAACCTCACACTGCTAAGAAGACGGACACACCGGGGGCAACTTGTTCTTTCATTGAAGAAGCTCCATGGGAAATCGTGCTTTCAGCAAAAACCAAGAGATTGCTGAACGATCTTAAAACATGCCCGACGATCAGGTGGAAGAACCCGTTGGAACCCCAGATCATTGAAGGGATGATGAAGCCGCGCCCAACTCCGAAGATCAGTGGTGATGGCCCGAGCACTCAGAACCAGCCGTCGAAATCTTCAAAGAAAAAGAAGAAGAAATCTAAGAAGCCCGTGAAGCCTGGCGACAAGCATACGGACTTGAAGAAACAGATTGACGCACTGGAGGAGTACAATCAAAAGGCGCGAACTCCCATCACACTCTAGGAGTTCCTCAACCACTTCTTTCAAGAGGAAGATAACGGAGAGAGCTCGTCGGATGAATCCGAGGGAAATGCGGCGAGTTGTCATGTGATCTCCCACTCGTTTATGGACGATGAAAAAACTCCTGGCACTAAGAAACTGGGGGCAGAGCCTGAACCGGAGCTTGTGTGGCCAACAGACGAAATGATCGACGCCTTTCTAGACGAGATTCGTTTGAAAAGTAAAGCCGACCAGGAGCGTGAGATGGCCGCATTAGAAGGAGCTAAACGCAGGCGATTAAACGAAAGAGTCGAAGCACTCCCGCCAGATCGAAAGGCACCCGATGCGGATAAAAACATATTCAAGATGAGGAAAAGGTTTGCCAAAGCCATGTCAATGGGAATGAAACTACCACCCTCGGAAGAAAACACGCTCAATGGGGCGGAGGGGCACCCTAATTACTGCTCATATCATCGGAAGATTTCACACCCCACTGAGGAGTGCGACGCTTTTAAGACATGGTGGCAGAGATATGTTGCTCATCGGCAACATTTTAAGCTAATGAAACGCAGAACTCGTCGGGAGCAGAGAAATACAACCGAAGGACACAAAAGAACTACCGGTAACTGTTACATGGTCAACGCCGGGGGACCGCAAGTGCTCACATTCGGGAGCGATTCTGACATGGAAATGGCTCTTAGCCCCCTCTTTAAAGAGCCCACCTCGGGAAAAGAGGAAGAACCAGAAGCCTGCGAAAACATTCAGCTGCGCAATCGCACGCTTCCAGAAAAGAATCTCGGACCCGCAACTAGAAATGATAAGGGAAAGGAAAAGGTCGCTGAGGATATCACCTTAGATGACCAAGTTATGAAAGAGCTGACTGCCAAGGACCCGCCTAAGAAGAGTAGGGTGGACTACAACATCCTAGCGCACCTGAGGAAGCTACCCTCACAGCTCAGCATTCTCGACGCCCTCCTGTTATCAAAGGAAGCAAGAGATTCATTAATCAAGGCGCTACAAGAGCCCGAACAATTCCAAGCCTTCCTCGCCGAAGAAAGGATGAAGGATGAACTGGAAGAAGTGCACACGGCCGATATCACTTTCGGTGACGAAGACCTGCTCCTTGGGACGTGCGACCACAACCGTCCCCTATACGTCTCTGGATATTGCCACGATATAAAGATAGGCAAAATCTTGGTTGACAATGGGTCTTCCGTTAATCTCCTCAATGTGCGGGTGTTAAAGGAAATTTGCATGAGCGTCCAGCACCTTGCTCGGGACAAGATCACCATCTTCGGGTTCGACTCCCAATCATCGAGAACTCTTGGGTCTGTGATATTGACGCTACGCTTTGGGCTACTCGTCACGGACATTAAGTTTCACGTCATAGATGCCAAGACATGTTACAATGCTCTGCTCGGCCGATCTTGGTTACACGAGTACAACATCATCCCTTCTACGCAACATCAGTATATGAAGTATTTCAAGGATGGTCTCGAGTATACCGTAACAGGTGAGCTAAACCCATTCTCCGTGAACGAAGTCCGCAAATACGAAGATGCAAAGTACTTTTTGCCAGATTTCGAGGATACAGAGAGATGTTGCAAACCAGAGAACAAAGCCGCTGCCACCATTCCTGTTTTCGGGAGTGAAACCGAAGAAGAAGAAGAGATAGTTTACTCTGGGCCGTCCGCCCCCATATTGATCTTCGGAAGTTACTCGGAAGATGAGGTTAATGTTGTGTTCTCCAATCGGCCGCCAATACAAGAATTCCTTGGTGATGATCAGAGTTTGCAAATCACCGTGATTCCGCGGGAGCACTGCAAAGATCTTGACGCGCTTGAAGCTCACAACGTGCAAGACCTGCAGACGTTTTACGTCCCTCCTAAGCGAAAAGGCGATCATATTCTATCGATCCTCGGAAACAAGAGTGGAGAAAGACATCTGGCATGGCGCGGATTCTACACTTGACAAGCTTCAACCCATCCGTTTGCCCAGATATTACACAAACGGACTACAAAGGTTATTGAAGCGCCAAGGGGTACCCTTAAAACAGACTATTCGACAAGCTCGATTCTATAACAGGATTTGAGATGTCCCTGGGACTCAGCGCAAATTGCCCAACGGGAGAATGGAAACGCTTGGGCTTAGATACGTGAGAGCCGGGAAACGGGAACGAGTCCACGGTAGCTACGCCATATATAACTTCGATGAAGAAGAGGACGCCCTGTCAGGAAATGCCAACCCCTCATCAAAACTAGATCCCGTGATCGAAATGCCGAGTCCGTCGTTTGAAGAACGAATGGACAAGCTTATCAGGAAAGCGGGCCAAAAAGCTCGGGACGACCATAATCGCGAGATGGCCATCTACGAGAAATCCAGGACGCAACGTCTTCTTCAACAGGCTGCCAAAGACGAAAATACTCCTCCCTGTCAACCTGTTGTGCAGAAGGCCCGACGCAGAGGTTGAAATAAGTCAAAGAGCTGAAAAGGCGTTCGACAGCAACAAAGCGGGACCGAGAAGTCACGCGATCGGAAATCGAGCGGTCCAGATTTGTCCTTTATGAAAAAGATGAGTCAGGCATACTCTTTTCCTCAGAATAAAACACGGAAGATACTTGATCTCACTTTAAAACATCGAGTGATTACACTTCCGGAGTCTAAACACCCTGAGCAAGCTAACGAGGTCTCTCATCCGGGCTATTGCTCTTATCACCGAGCCATAGAACACCCTATCGAAGACTGCTTTACCTTCAAGAACTGGGTCGAAGACCAGTATCAGCTCGACAAGTTCGCTCTATCCGACAGCTGGAGGGTAACGCCGCCACAAAAGCACGAACCCAAAGCCACAAGAGCGGAACCAGATCCACATCGGTCTTAGAAGCGAGCTCGTACCTATCATATGATAACAATATCAAAAAGGGAGCCCGAGGATATGGATGACCTTCCTTGGTGTTTCGAAAACAATGACGACGAGGTAATCTCAGAATTTCCACCAGCGCCGAAAGAATTGGAAGATGGCATACATACTACTGCAGATAACCTCAGGAAAATTGAGCTGGGAATGACGAACGACCCGCGACCGACATTCGTCAGCGAGTTGCTATCTGAAGAAAGGGTGGCCGCGTTAAAAGACGTACTTATGCAGCATAGAGATTGCTTCGCATGGAACTATTCTGAAATGCCAGGACTAGATCCAGAAATTGCTGTGCATAAATTGGCAATATCCCCGGACGTCATGCCAGTCAAACAGGCGCCGAGAAGAATGTGGCTCGAGCTTGAGATGAGCATCAACGCCGAAGTCAAGAAGCTGATCGATTCTGGGTTTATCCAAGAAGTTCAATATCCTGACTGGATCGCCAACGTCGTCCCGGTAATGAAGAAAAATGGGACAGCGCGCATATGCGTGGATTTCCGGGATCTCAATAAAGCTTGCCCGAAGGACAATTTCCCAGTACCGGTAACCGAGCTGATGATAGATAACATGTCCGCTCACGAGGTTTTCTCTTTCATGGACGGCTCATCAAGGTACAATCAGATAAAGATGCACCCCGAAGACCAGAAGCATACCGGGAATATTCTGCTACAAGGTGATGCCCTTCGGTCTAAAGAACGCCGGTGCCACCTATTAAAGGGCCATGACGAAGATCTTCGATGACCTCATACATGAAATCGTCGAATGCTATATCGACGACCTTTTCGTGAAAATCAAATCACACGAGGAACATCTCGAGCATCTGAAGACTGTATTTCAACGCCTTCGGCAGTACAACTTGAAGATGAACCTTCTCAAATGCGCGTTCGGGGTGTCCTCAGGCAAGTTCCTAGGATTCATTGTCCGGCACCGAGGCATTGAGATAAATCCGTCGAAGATCAAGGCGATCATGGAAATGCCACCGCCAAGGACTCTCAAACAATTGTGGTCTCTCCAGGGGAAGCTCGCGTACATCCGGCGATTTATAGCCAACCTTTCAGGCAAATGCCGCCCTTACAGTCACCTGATGAAGAAGAGAACCCCGTTCGTCTGGGACCAAAAATGCCAAAGCGCTCTAGACGAGATCAAGCAATACCTGCAGAACCCGCCAGTGTTGGCTGCTCCGGTCAAGGGAAAGCCCCTCATTCTTTATACAACCACCCTCGAAGGTTCCTTAGGCACATTATGGGCACAAGATCACGATCTAGGGAAAGAAAGAACACTCTACTATTTAAGTCGAGTTCTGCTGGGGGCAGAAAGCAACTACTCCCCTATCGAAAAACACCGCCTGGTATTGATCTTTGCGATAACCAAGCTCAGGCACTATGCGTTGGCGCATGAAGTCCGTCTCATATCGAAGGTGGACCCCCTTAAGTATTTAATGTCGAAGGCAATATTGACAGGGAGACTCGCTAAATGGGCCTTGCTCTTAATGGAGTTTTCGATAACCTACCATCTTCTCAAGGCAGTGAAAGGCCAGGCTATCGCCGACTTCCTCGCTGAACATCCGATACAGGCCGATTCCCCTTTGAATTGCGAACTTCCAGACGAACATGCGTTTGATGCAATCGACGGTAGTGATACCCGATGGGAACTTTACTTCGATGAAGCCTCTTCCATGAAGAAGCGCAAACAAAACACACCTATAATCAAATCAGGGGTAGGCCTTATATTCGTAACTCCACAGGGAGGGATAATGCGCTTTGCTTTCTCCTTGACAGAGCCGAGGACGAACAACGAGGCTGAATACGAAGCTTTGATAGCAGGCCTCGAGATCGCCATCGACATGGGAATTGAAAACCTCCTTATATACGGAGATTCCCAACTGGTCGTTAGTCAAGTAAACGGCGACTACCAGACATGCAAGCCAGAGCTTGTGAAGTATGGAGAGAGAGTACAGCAACTGCTGACTCAAATCCCTTCCTACACTTTGGAAAACATACCGCGCGCGGAAAATAGCAAAGCGGATGCATTAGCCAAGCTCGCTAAAGAACTGGCTGATGAGAACCTCGATGACGTTAGGATCGTGGTACAAAGCCGTCGAGTACTTGCCCCTATAGAAATATCTCCGGAATCACCCGAAGAAAGGGGAGCAACTGAGCAGACGACCCTGCAAATAAATGACCAAGAGAAGGTTGGAGATTGGAGAGAAGTCTTCATAGACTACTTCAAATCCCGTCAAACGCCTGAAGATGCGTCCTCAAGACATCAGCTCATGAAACGAGCTCTATCTTTCGCCTTCGTCAACGATACTTTGTACAAAAGGTCATTCGATTCTCTGTGGTTGAGATGCCTGGGACCTGACGAAGCGAAAAGAGTCGTTCAGGAAGTTCACGACGGACTCTGCGGTTCTCACCAAGCAGGCCCGAAGATGAAGCTGAAGATCAAACGAATGGGTTATTATTGGCCCACAATGATCCAGGACTGCCTCGAGTATGCGAAGCAATGCCACTCGTGCCAGATCCATGGGGACTTTATCCATCAGCATCCAAATCCTCTACATCCAACGGTGGCTAGTTGGCCGTTCGAAATGTGGGGAACTGACATAATCGGCCCCATCGAACCAGCATCATCCAGGGGACATCATTTCATCCTGGCGACGACTGATTACTTCTCCAAATGGGCAGAAGCAGTACCATTAAGGGAAGTGAAGACGGAAAATATTCTCTATTTCTTCAAGACGCACGTCATTTATCGATTTGGAACTCCGTGACGGATCATTTCCGATAACGGGCCAGCCTACAGAAGCCACAAGATTAGTCGCTTCGCGCAGCAACACAACATAGACTGGAGATATTCCTCAGTTTATAATCCGCGGGCTAACGGTCTAGCTGAGGCTTTCAACAAAACCTTGACAAAGATCGTGAAGAAGACGGTGTCCCGTAACAAAAAGGACTGGCAAGAGAGACTGCAAGAAGCTCTCTGGGCATATCGAACTACGTTCAAAACGGCCACGAACACAACGCCATATGCGTTGGTATTCGGTACAGAAGCAGTACTCCCTCTCGAGATAGAGTTACCCTCTCTACGCGTGGCGGTCCACTACGAGCTGACGGACGAAGAAAATGTTCACCTTCGGCTTGAGGAGCTTGATGCCCTTGATGAGACCCGGCTCATAGCGCAAGAAAATCTGGAGGCTTACAAAGCAAAGATGACGCGCTCATACGAAAGATTGACCAGGCCGAGGACATTCCGCCAAGGCGAACTCGTGCTAGTGGTCAAAACACCTATGATCCCCAATCGCGCCAAGGGGGAAAATTCGAGCCAAACTGTGAAGGCTCGTACATCATAGACAAGGTCTACCAGGGTGGAGCGTATCTACTCATGGATATGCACGGTGAAAGACCTTTCAGGCCAGTGAACGGTCGCTTCCTGAAGAGATACTACGCTTAACGGGTCAAGGCCTAGGTCAATGATAGATGACGACGACTATGTCCGCTCGCTATCTTCCTAAGCCCGAACTCTAAGTAGTAACCAGCATCCTTAACAACGGACCGAAATGTCTTTAAACTAACGGCGTCCTTAAATTAACGGCGGATCGAAACGTCCTTAAACTAACGGCGGACCGAAATGTCCTTAAACTAACGGCGGACCGAAACGTCCTTAAACTAACAATGGACCGAAACGTCCTTAAACTAACAACGGACCGAAATGTTCTTAAACTAACAACGGACCGAAACGTCCTTAAACTAACAATGGACCACTATGTCCTAAAACTGGCTGTTGACCGAGATGTCGATAAACTACGGTGGATTGCAGTATCTCAAAGCCGATAAAAATAATAATAATAATAACGGTATGTCCATAAGTAAAATGGGCACGGATGAAAACCCGAAAGGGCTTCGTGAGTAAAAACAGCAGGGCTACCGGCGAGTGTTTGTGAAAACCCGAAAGGGCGCAACCTCGTTAAAGGGCACTTGCAGGGTCCTCAGGACCTTGTAAGGAGAAATCACCCGCGTGAGATCCTTATGACTCACAAGGGAGCAACAAACTTAGGGGTCCTCACGATTCCTAGGGAGAAATTACACTTGCGAGATCCTCACGACTCATAAGGAGAACTCTCTTATGAGACCCTCACGGCTCATAGGATTTGAAAGTCTTAAGTCACAGAGACCTAAACCTGTGCTTAAGCAACCCCCACAACCTTCAATTTATGCCCTACAAGTGGCTCAATACTGACCTTTGTATACAATCCACGGGCGCGAATAAACATTTCACTAATCAAGTCCCATCCGTGACTAGGGATATGTTCATATGGCGAACAACCCTTGTAAGTCCTCTCGACTTATAAGGAGAAAACCCTTTTGTAAGATCCTTACGACTTGCAAGAGGACATGCACTTAGGAATCCCCACGATTCCCAAGGAAAAAACACACCTGCAAGATCCTCACGACTTGTAGGGAGAAATGCCTTTGTGAGACCCTTACGGCTCATGAAGTCAAAAGCCTTAGTCGACAGAACCCTTAACCCTGTTTACTAAGCCACCTTTGTTCAACATCGATAGAGGCAGATGATGATTCGCTCCTGGCAGCATCCCAGTTGTAACGGTGCTGATGCCGAAATCGGTGTCTAAAATCCAACCTTGCAGCGAAAAGGCTAGCGAGCCACACATGCATACGAAATAGCCGAAATGATGGGGCAACTTGCAATAAAAAGCAGCAAGTAAAAATGTATGCATGAAAAATAGCCGAAATGATGGGGCAACTCGCAATAAAAAAGCAGCGAGTAAAAATAAAATAAATAGCCGAAATGATTGGGCACCGCGAAAGAAATAGCCGAAATGATGGGGCAATCGCGACCTTCGCGATATAAAAGCTGAAATAATAGTGCATCGCGGAAAAAGAAATAAAATAAAAATGAAATTTATGCCCTACAGGTGATGTTACATCTATCCCTGTATACAATCCAAGGGCGCAAACAAAGATGGGATCATACTCCTCCCCCAGGTTTCATCATAAGAAGAAGCCAAATCTCGACGGGCCGCAAGTGACCTAGAGATTGTCTCAACACTCGTCTTGTAATGACGGACACAACTTCAAGCGAAGCGGAACAGCGGCAACTCCCAGTTCCATGGCTCGGCGATATACAGATCACCAAGAGTCAAATCCCCACCCCATGAAATGCGGATACAATCAACAAATTCCTGGTTACGTGGAACGCGGATAACGTCACTCTTTGACTCCGTGGAAAACGTCCAGAGCGGAGCCTGGTCCTCGCAGAACACGGCAGTGAACCCGTGGGAAGCATCCAAAGCAAAATTCCTGGTTACGTGGAACGCGGATAACGTCACTCTTTGACCCCGTGGAAAACGTCCAGAGCGGAGCCTGGTCCTCGCCGAACACGGCAGTAAACCCATGTGAAGCATCTAGCGCAAAATTCCTGGTTACGTGGAACGTGGATAACGTCACTCTTTGACCCCATAAAACGTCCAGAGCGGATCCTGGTCCTCGCGGAGCACGGCAGTGAACCCGTGTGAAGCATCCAGAGTGGAGCCTAGTCCTCGCCAAACACGGCAGTGAACCCGTGCGAAGCATCCAGTGCAAAATTCCTGGTTACGTGGAACGCGGATAACGTCACTCTTTGACCCCGTGGGAAACGTCCAGAGCGGATCCTGGTCCTCGCAGAGCACGGTAGTGAACCCGTGTGAAGCATCCAGAGCGGAGCCTAGTCCTCGCCGAACACGGCAGTGAACCCGTGTGAAGCATCTAGTGAAAAATTCCTGGTCACGTGGAACGCGGATAACGTCACTCTTTGACCCCGCGGAAAACGCCGAGAGCGGAGCCTGGTCCTCGCCAAGCACGGCAGTGAACCCGTGTGAAGCATCCAGAGCAAACACCGGACTGTGGAGTCCTTAAAATCCACGGACTATGATGTCCTTAACCTCGACCGTAATGTCTTAAAACTAACGATCAACCATGATGATTCTAGACTGATTTTTCCTTGGTTAAAGGGTACATCTCTTCACTCCTTTGATATTTGGCATCATAATTCCTCAACGTCTTCAAAGAGGTGACGGGTCCCAGTAACCACGCGTTCGTGGACTGTGGAGTCCTTAAATCCACGGACTATGAGGTCCTTAACCTTGACCGTGATGTCTTAAAACTAACATCGGACTGTGGAGTCCTTAAATCCACGGACTATGAGGTCCTTAACCTTGACCGTGATGTCTTAAAACTAACATCGGACTGTGGAGTCCTTAAATCCACGGACTATGAAGTCCTTAACCTTGACCGTGATGTCTTAAAACTAACATCGGACTGTGGAGTACTTAAATCCACGGACTATGAGGTCCTTAACCTTGACCATGATGTCTTAAAACTAACATCGGACTGTGGAGTCCTTAAATCCACGGACTATAAGGTCCTTAACCTTGACCGTGATGTCTTAAAACTAACATCGGACTGTGGAGTCCTTAAATCCACGGACTATGAGGTCCTTAACCTTGACCGTGATGTCTTAAAACTAACATTGGACTGTGGAGTCCTTAAACCCACGGACTATGAGGTCCTTAACCTTGACCGCGATGTCTTTAAACTACGATACCCTATAAACCATCCCAAACCAACCCCCGACCCCGTAAAATACGGATAAGGGTGATCGCACCCAGCACTTGCGGGTCCTCACGACCTGCAAGGAAGAAAACTCTCTTGTGAGATCCTAACGACTCCCAAGGGAAAACCCGCTTAAGAATCCTCACGATTCTTAAGAAAAACTTACACTTACGAGATCCTCTCGACCTGTAGGGAGAAAAACTCTTTATGAGACCCTCACGGCTCATAAAGCTCAAAACTCTTAAGAGGAAGATCTTAACCCTGAATCCTAAGCCATCGCTACCCTGCAAGTAGGCCAAGCTAAATTGTTCACAGAACAAGTTCAATTGAGAGGGACGCACCATTAAAAAAAATATATGTCTTTATTCATGAAACAAAATGGATACAAAGTACAATTCATGAAAGAACAAAAAGAAAACACTCTCGTTCAGGAGTATGTACAAAAAGAAAGGAAAAGATACAAGTCTTTCAAGCCGGCGGGCGATTTAGCAATTTTGCTAGCTCATCCTGCTTTTGCTGGGCCATAGCTTCTGATTCAGGATCGCCAAAAGACGAGCCTCTGCCTGAGCCTGCTGGGCCTGATATGAGGCAAGCCGAACTTCGAGCTCCTTCTCGGTAGCTTTGTGGGCCTCGACTCTTTCGCGAGTAAACTCGGCTGCCTTGTCAATGGCCACTACCTCCTTGATGGCCTCTTGAAGCACTCGCCACAGTTCATGCGCTTTATGGGCCTTGGCGGTAAGATTAGCTCGAAGCTCGCTTAGCGCCTTAGAAGCCAACTCCCTCTCCGAGAATTTGCGGCCAAGCCTCTTCTCGCACAACACTATGTTCGCCACACGTCGCTCTATCAGACCACGCAAGCCCGCTTTCGCCACCGCAACCTTTGAAACAAGACATATACGCTCAAGACCGTATAAACAAGCCTCCAGTCGATAGCAATAGTTAATCTAAAACACGCGCACATCATCTGGTATGGGAAGCAACAAAAAAAATTCTCGATGTATATTCTATCAAGCATGCATTCGCAACTATATGAATATCCGAAAAGAAATAATACCCGAAGCTCTGATGTGCATGCAACATGGTGATAGTATTCGCAATTAAAGAAAGTTCTCATGGGAAGAACACAAAGTTCATTTATGCAAGCAAAAACATACATACGAGTACCCAGCATACATGAAAGTTCAACATAAAGCATGCGAAAACTAATTTGAATATACTACGCTAGCGGGAAAAGGTCGCCAAACAAAGGATCGGTAGCACAAGGGTTAACAAAACAAAGAACAAAATTCTCCATCTCTCTCTCTCTCTGCTTTCTCCAACACATCAAAGCGACAGTTTTCGTGAGGAGTCGCTCCCCACCGATTGGCGCCATGTTCGTCCGCAAAAGCAGACATAACAGCCCGTCGAGCCCTTATTTCGCTCAAGAGGCGAACTGAGCGATCTTTCAAAGCCTGAGTAATCAGGCACGCCTCGTGAAAACCCTCAAGCTTTTCTTCAGCCACGTCAAGCATCACCAGGGTCATCTCCGCCGGGTGAGGAGGGACGTCGGCAAGCACGGTAGCAAGAATCATCCGGAGCCAGAGGTGAACCCCCTACGAGTCGAGAGTTCATATACCGCTGAGTCGCATTCATCGTCGGTAAGGAGGGGATCCACCAATCGTGCGGCAAAGCGCGGGTTTATCTCCTCGATAGGCACTTCCCATGGTTGTCGACGAGCATGAGGGCGGTTGCAGGCCATGGCGCTCAGTTGTCTCTCAAGACAAATCACACCAAAATAAGAATAAATTTCTCTGTAAAGGAGAAATAGGCTATGGCCTCAGGACTATAAAGAGGAGCATTAAATGCTACGCGCGGAGAACATGGCATGATGGAACTATTTCCAAGGCCCAAAAAGGGGAAGGCATTGGAAATCAGGAAAGGGGACTATTTCCAAGGCTCCTTTTCTGCATCTAATACCATGCACAAAAATAGAGCAGGGAAAGTTGAACAGCCACATCGAAGGGACCCCACGGGCAGAGCACGTGAGCACTAAACTTGGTGTGCATTAGAAAGTAAAATGGTGCCTTACACACCAAACACGTCAACAGTGACAATAACAAAAAGAGCAAAATCCCAAAAAGGCATGCAAACACAGAAGGACACGATAAAACTTATCATTCATGCTTTAAAAAGTCCATACAAAATAAAAGAAACACGTTTACAACGGTAAGACCTCAGATGCGGGGCATGGATTGAGAAACTCAAAAGTAACTTTGTCCAAGATCTTCCAGGCATTTCGAACCATCCTAGTATGTTTTCTCTCACAGTCACAAGCGTCGGGATCCTCACGAATGTCCTCCACCCTCCGATAGGCAGCAAGAATAGCCGACTGCTGAAAAGCCTGGTGCAAGAGATCAATAAGGTTGTCGCGCCTTCTCTTCGAGATTAGGCTCATCAGATACACCGAATGTATCTTATCCTCGGCAGCGTCCAATGCCCTGAGCGGTACACCGGTGCAGAAGAGAGGAAGCGCCTCCCAGATCGCCAGCACGATGAGTCTCAGAAGAGAAGAGCGACGGGGGAGTAGCTGATGGTTGTACTCGTCAAAGCGGCTCATGATCTCAGCACACTGAGCGTTGGTGAACTCCTGATTCTGACTACGGCCCAGTGCACGAATGTTCCCGTAAGAAATGATTTCATCAAGAGCATACATATGGGCGTCCATAATGCCTGAAATAAAGAACATAAGGGTTTAGGGTAAACTTCTTGGATGTGAAGGAGACGACCCAGGGCAAGGAAACCACAAGAAGTCCCCGTGAGAATAATTTAGTTCTTCATAGGAATTAAATTCCTTTTTGAAAAAGGGAATTAAATTCCCAGAAGAGGTGGCTCCAGAGCCAGAGCTCCTTGAGGATGGATTTAAATTTCATGGAAGGGACAACCGACACCATCATCTCCCTAAAGGTTAAAGAGACCCTAAGAGATCTACAGTTTGAAAATTAGAAGGGTTCATGTTCTTATGGAAGAACATAAAACAAAAAGAAATGTGTGTTCTTGTCAAAGGGAAAACCCCTTGATCTGAATTTAAAATCCCGTGGTGGTTGCTGGGAAAGTTCTCCGATCGTTCAAAGATCTTTACCTGAAGAAAGGGTCTTCTTGGAACAGAGTTAAACTCTGGAAAAAGTTTGAGGCAGAAAACTAAGCTCTGGAAATGAGAATTAAATTCTCAAGAAAAAAAGTTGCAAGGAAGAAGACAAGCAAGAGTGGAGGCGCTTCTAAAGAGACTCCTATATTTATAGGATGTGATGGAGACGCTTCATCTCCCCGATTCCCTAGATGGATCCAACGGTCACAAAAGTGACAGCGTTGCACTCACGTGCTGACACGTGAGAGCAACGTTGTGGGGGCATTTGTTCCCTGATTAAAAATCAGGAAAAGAGTCAGAAGAGACATCACGTGCTCACGCGTGACCAGTGGTCACGTGTTGGCACGTGATGGTTAAGCAGCGGCACAGAGCACATTTGTTCCCTGATTAAAAATCAGGAAAAGAGGCAGAAGAGACATCACGTGCTCACACGTGACCAGTGGTCACGTGATGGTTAAGCAGCGGCACAGAGCATATTTGTTCTCTAATTAAAAGTCAGGAAGAAGCTTCAGAAGAGGCATCACGTGCTCACACGTGACTAGCGGTCACGTGTTGGCACGTGATGGTTAAGCAGCGGCCAGAGAACAGAGCGCAGAAGAAGGGAAGCCCTACACGTGCCCGGGGGTCACGTGCCTACACGTGACCGGGGGTCACGTGGCCACACGTGACCGGCTTTAAAAGCCTTATTCTTTAACAGAATTAAATTCTGAGGAAAGATCCTTCAAATCTTTCCAAAATGAAAAAGGATTATCTGAAACCGTTGGATTAAAAATCTAAAGGTGATTAAATATCACCAATTTATAGGAAAATCTTTGACTTGGAAAGATTTCCCCCTAAATCTAACCGAAATAACAAAGAGATATCTTTGCATTTAAAATCCAATGGTGAATAAAATTCACCTACTAATCTAAAGGCCCAGATTAATGATGAAGATAAATCAAATCTCTCAATGAACAAATCAAATCTTTCAATGAGAGATTTACCAAACAGATTGATTTTTTTCCTTCTCCTATAAATAGGAGCCAAGAAAAGAAGAAAAATGACCTTTGGACCTTTTTTCTTTGATACACAGAGAGAGAGATATAGAGCCTTTGATTCTCTGCAAAAGGAAAACCTTAGGTAAGAAAAGAAAAGGGAGGATTAAAAAGAGAATTTAATTCTCAAAAGAGTTTAACTCTTATATAAAAAAAAGAACTTAGTTCTTTCTCTGGTGGAGGATCTGTAAAGTGCACATCTCCTCATAAATTGAGAATTTAATTCTCATTCGGTTGAGATCCTGCCATGCAGATCTAAAACACAGAGGAGGAACTGAGTTTTGAGAATTTAATGTTGGAGATAGTGCCCTCATAGTCAATTATTGGATCGCAGGTACGTGATTGCAATGATTGCGGAGGACCTATCCCGGTAGCACAGTCTTACTCGAGATGATAGTATGCTATCTGGTTTGCCTTTATCAGTCGTGTACATGTTCAGGTGACTGATTGCATGTTACACTTTGATAGAGCCCTTAGGATCTTGCTTTACTACCAACAGTATGATGGCGATCATATACGTGAGAGTTGGGTAGTTTATATGCATATCCTTAATTGTGGTCCCTAGTCGTGGGAGTTTCGAGACAGGGCATCGATACTCCGGAGTAGACTAGTGTGTACAGTCGAGACCCCGACGAGGGGCGGTGGCCGGTCTCACAAGCCACTGGTGTCAGTTGGATCACCTAAGATGTATACAGGTGCTCATTGGGTTATGAGTACACCGGACAGGACTCGCTGGGAATCTGCTAGTTAGTATTATATCTATCGTCAGATAGCAGTTCCCTGGTGACATGTGTACAGGTTAGTTCATCGACCTGAGGTCGTTATTTGTCTCGTATGAGTTCCCACTGTGCTTTGATTTCTACCCTACCACGGCTCAAAGGAGTCGTGCAAACAGGTAGCTTTTGGGTACAGTCCCGAGCCATATGGAGGCACGTGAGCGGATCGGCAGGGGATTCGTCTCTCCCGGTATTGGGGGCGAGATCGTGCTGTGTCTAGGAGAGCCATTACACAAAGCCCACGGCCGTGGCAGGAGATTTACTGGTAGGTACTCCAGTAGTATCTCAGGGTGTTATTGGGCTTCACTCCGACACGACTTATACTGCTATTGGGGGTCTGACGTTGCTAGCCCCCTAGGCAGATATGCGATACTCATTGACGAACGGACCGGACTGTATATACATTGTCACTGTTAGGCTCAGTAGGGTTTCTAGATAAGTTCGCTCATCGGCCTCCCTTGAGTGTGCTCATCGGCCTCCCTTGAGGTCAGTCCGTGGGCAACCGTTACGCATTGCTAGTGCCGCTGACGGTTTGTGGTTAAACCCACTGCCAGGGTACTGACGAGTCATTAGAGTCCCCCACAGACAGTTTCCCAAGTTCGGGCGAAACGTTGTAGAGGCCGTATGGTTTTATGGCAGGGTTCGGAAAATGCACGTGCGTTTACGCATGTGTTATTTTTCGGGCAGATAATACTGGTCGGCTTTGGTTTAAGCCGGATCCGAGTATTATATTGAGTAGGTATAATATCTTTGTCTCAGTTGCATTTGTATTCGGTCGTAATACAAATGCGGGTATATTTATACAGTTTCGGGGTTATCCTGAAAGTTGTTTCAGGATCACTTTTGGAAGTTGCCAGTTTCCAGTTTTCTATCAGCCGTCTTTTAACTTTCTGTTAAAGACGGATTTATCTTTTCTTCCGAGATGATGAGTCAGTATTCTAGAAGTTTCTAGATATGATGACTAGGATGGTGACTAGGCTAGTGACTCATCTTTGCATTTATTAAAGGGTGACTAGGTTTTAGTGACACATTGTTTTAATTAATACCTTTTGGATTGCTTAAGATATTTTGTGATGATAAGGTTACATGCTATGGTCACCTCCCTCCTCCTACCATCACCTCCCTCTTCTACAAATAGTGGCCGGCCCCTTTGTGTGAGGAAGTGAGATTGATTTTCATTTTGGGAGAGAAAAGACTATGGTTTTGTGTGCATGGAAATTTCATTGCTTCTTTCATTTCCATCACCCGATAAAATTGGCAACTTCATTAACCGATCGTCTACGGACTTGGACGAAGTGAGACAAAGTCATCTACTCATTCTCTACATCAATCTTGGTCGTCTCTTTTAGCAAACTTGACGACCGAGTTGCCTCGAGTCAGAGGCGGGAGCCCGTTTAAAGAACCGATCATGTGGTGCCACCTCGACGAGGAGATCGGAGATCGACGAGATCGGAGCAGCCGCAACGGAGCGTGGGATGATGGTTGAAGAACGAAGGACTCGGATCGTTCGGTACAACCTTTCTACACTCTTTACAGTTTGTTAGTTTAGCAATAATGGCAGATCCGGGTTAAAGTATACGATAGCGCCAGTTTAAAAGATTTTATTCCGCATTTGGCGTCTGTAGACTGCCGGGGCGCTAGCGTAGACTTACAGTGGTATCAAAGCCTCACCATTTTGCTATACTAACTTGTGCTAACGGGTTTAAAATATCGATCCGACCGGAAATCGAAAATTCCAAAATTCAAGCCCGACAGTTTCTGTTAATTTTAAATGGCTTCAAAAATTATTTCTGGATGTCTTAAAAATCTGTGCAGGCGTTTTTAAGAGCCACGACAAAATTTGGGGTCGTGATTCCTCCAAGCTGCCGCGGAAACGCGGCCAAACCCATGGTTTGGCCGCGCATCCGCGGCCACGTGGGGAGCACGTGCTCCCAAATTTGGTCAGTGGGTTCTGTGTTGGATTTTGGGGTTTTTGGTAAATATCGTTTTGGCCCAGGTTTTGTTACTGTTCACCAGTAAGTCGTGGGGCCCACTTTTTGATATTTGGTCGATCGAAATTTAAACATGTTAGTTTACAGTGCTTACATTATATCTCCGACCGGGAATGTCATTTGATCGGTAAACCGCGTCTGATTCCTATAGTTCTTTTAGACGGGTTTGCGAACGTGACATTCGCGTTGATGTTCTGTGTTGTGCTGTGATGTTGCGGATTTGTCGTGGTGGATAGCAGTGTGCAATGGTAGTACAGTTTGAGTTTATTTGTACATTTGATATTGCGGGGCGAGCGTCCAACTTGTGGACTGCCGTCACTGCCTGTTGTATAATATTCTTTTGGGGCACGACCAGGTTGCGGTCGATGTACCTATTGTACTATTTTTCATTACTGTACTAGGTTTTGCCCCGAGACGGAGTGCACGGATAGCCGGGTTCTGGAGGGCAACGGGTCCGCATCTCATGGCTTTGGGAGGCAGAGGGGCCCCACTCTAAAATTGGCAGACTATTCGCCGCACTCGTAGGGGGTACAGGCTGACCCAAGGAGGGGTGCTCAATTTACCGGATTCCGTGAAGTGCCGGGTGTTCCATTCACTATGCTGTGGGGGACTGCCTCGCTTCAGGTTTTGGCGGGTAACTTGCCGCACCCGTAGGGGTCTAGGTTTCATTGCACAGGCTATCCACACGACAGGGGAACGTCGGGTTTCAGCAGCGGCTCTGTGAAACCCGGGGATCCCAGATTATCTGTATTGTTCTGTGATGCTTATTACTTTTATGTAATGTTGCATATTATCACGCCTGGAGCGATTATTGTATATTGGTTTATATACTATTAGATGTTGTATATGTTTTACACCCGCGCTAGTCCAGTCCCCGCTCTGTCGTTAGTTAAGTAACCTAACGGGTGATGACGGGACCCAGTGACGAATGCGGATGGCATATACGTACATTTTATTTTCGTTCTTTTCTGGTGTGATTGATTGATGGGACTGCGTTGATTCTGATCAATGCAAAGTAAAACAAACCTGTTTGAGTTGTTGGAACAATTTTAAAAAGATGTTATTACAAAGACGTTTCTTTTTGTTATGCATAGCGGTATTCGGTGTGAATATCCAGCACCTCATTCGACGAGGCAAGGGCTGATATCCCTTCACCGGGAAAGACCCCTTAGACAGAAGTTTGCGTCAGGGTAATAACTTTACTATAGTCGATTACATGTTGCTTTGCATAGCGGTATTCAGTGGAATATCCTGCACCTCATTCCACGAGGAAAGAGCCGAGATCCCTTTACCGGGAGTGACCTCTTTAGCAAAAGGTTTTCGCCACTATATTTTAAAAAGCTATCAGGTTCCTTCAGCGATATCAAGTTCACTACGCTAAAGGTTTTTCGCCAAAAATCAGCCGTAGCCCTCCGTCACTTCTTTTGGGTATTCAGTAGTATTCAAGCTATGTATTTTGACCTAACGCCAAGGCATAGTGTTTGGTAGCTGCTGGGTATTCAATTGTTGCATAGATAGATGAGTTGGTTTGGGACAGCCGTTCTGCCATTTTGACCTAACGCCAAGGGCATGTGCGGGGGGGTTCAAATTAACAAGATAGTGATGGGTATAACTTGGCATGTGACTTATGACATTTTGACCTAACGCCAAGGTTATAAGAGCATGGGGCAAAAATCATATCAGGAGTTTCTAAAGAAACTGAAACTTGCCGAGTATGCGCATACCTTCTGGAGTATGAGTAACGTGGATGCATTCCATCACGTTATCATGCGATGAGAGTTGGATCCTGATTCCCACTGATGAGTTGGTTTACTCTTCGGGTGATCCCGATTGATTCTTCTTTAGGTTTGGAGGAGAATTTGACAGGACAGTGGGAGGTTTCCGGATTAGATAAAATGATGACCATTCTGATCTAGGTTAGAGTGCACGCAGAGTGTTTCTTTTCTCTCTCTCTCTTTGGCAGCGACCTTTGACCGACCCTAGACTATGACTCAGTGACCAAGTTGACCGAACCTTCTTAAAATACTGGCTTTTGGATTGTCTGAGTTGCATAAGTCATTGCCACTCCTTCTTTTACCCTTTGCATTTCTCAGAACACCCGTATTATTACGGATATCCACTTCCATTGGATAGATCCCTCGTATGGTTATATACGAACTCGAAGGGACTTCTTCGAGGATGGATCCAGGTTCAGGAGAAATAGAATTGGTTTATTCAGTTGTCTTTTATTATCACCTTCTCTCAGGTTGCGAGGGCTCCTTGGTTTAGGAGAGTACACCTATTACGCTTATTGGATAGTCTTATTCCAAACCATAGGCTGGTGCCGAAAGGTAGGGAATGAAGAAAACCAATTAGCCTAAGTAGGGTGTGCAGAAGGTAATATGTAAAGACAAAATAAAGGGATCAGAAAGAGGGCAAAGTAAATTGCGACTGATATCATTCACGACCAAAACCGCGTACTTCATCGCCGCTCCTATTTCACCTTTAAAAGAATAAGGTATTATTCAGTTGTCTTTTATCATCACCTTCTCTCAGTTGCGAGTACTCCTTGGTATAGGAGGGTACACCTATTATGCTTACTGGATAGTCTTCTTCCAAACCATAGGCTGGTGCCGAACGGTAGGGAAGGAAGAAAACCATTTAGCCTAACGATGGTGTACAGAAGGTAACGACTAAAGACAAATAAAGGGATTTGGAAAGATGGCAATAAAATATACGGTTGAAGTCATGAATTGGATTATGGAAGAGGCATTGCTATGAATACCAGGATACCCCTATGAAACATTTTCATGTTTCAGTGCATTGTTAAAGAAAAACTGTTTTCCCGATTAGACACTTACTCCAAGGGTATGTATTTACCAGGTTTCATTCTCATATCCGTATGGTTTTACAGATGATGAGTGGGAGTAAGATATTGGGAATTAGGTGATCATCCTCATTATATCGGAATTCGTTGTAATTGGTGATATTTGAGGAAATCGCCAGGGTACAGTTTTCAACCTACGACGCACAGGTTTTGAGTTGTTTAACTCAGCGGACTTATACAGAGTATTGTATGTTGTCCAAGTGTCCATCAGGACAAAGGGGTAGGTCCTCGTACTATGTTCTGTTTACTTATAACTTCTCTAGTATTTAGACGAGTGTTTCGTAGAAATACAAGGTCTAAGTTTTGAGAAGTTGTGGGTATAAGAATAGAGTAGAGAACCAGGTATCACAAGTATCGGGATTCTTCAAAGAGATCGAAGATGTAGATTCTTGTGATTGGTATTCAGATGATAGTGATGGTTTTGAGAAACGAGTTTTCTCTTTCAGGTTACTCATAATTGGATGGTTTCCTAAGTTGAGTAATGCTGATTAGCCTCTTTCCATTAAGTTGATATGCACTGGAGACAGCTGCATGATTTGAATATGGTTCCAATTAAATAAGTGCCAAAGTTTCTGTATTGGATATAGAATGGATCGTACCTTAAAAGAAATTAAGGTACGGGGAGTTGTCCAGCTTATGATTAAAACCAGACTCTGGATAACTCAGGGCACGGTTCTGTAATGGCTGTTTGTGGGTTGACCCTGGCTATGACGAGGGTTGATATTCTACCATTTGGAAGATCAATAGTGATATTGTTCTTGACTCGCCACAGTTTTAGTAAAATGGATCTTTTTCAGAAAACAGTAGTGGGAGTATGGTAGAACTGGAAGTGATTCCAGAACTGCGAACGATTACGGAAAATTTAATAGGACCTATATATTCAATCAGGTTTGACATTCCAATAGCCACTCCGCAGATATGGTAGGTAACCTCAGACACCCGAGAGGTACTTCGGTAGGCTCAAGGACGGTGACAGGGAGGTTCTTATCTACCCAGACTTGACACTACTGTTGTTCCAGGATATGAGACCCGGTAGGAGGGTTGTCGTAGTCAGTGGGAGCAGCAGAAGCATAGTGGGCAAGATGCTTATGTCTATTTATAGACTTAGGCAGTTATAGCGGAGATAGATCATCTAATTTTGATGTGACAGTCATGGGTAATCAGAATAGGGGATGGATCAGTTAAGAAGGTAGTAGGGTGTGATGTCATGGTATCTGGATGACATACACAGAATGGGAAGTAAAATTCCTATACTACGATCGGTTGTACTATGGTCGTCACACAGTTGTTTCTCCAGACAGGACATGGATATAATATTAGACATTCTGGTTTCTGGATCTATGGTTTTAGATCTAGATTTGGGTGGTTTCCCAATGTGGGTACTTTGACAGATATTCTAATGGTTTTTAGAATAGTTGACTCCTAGCATGGTAGTGTACCTGCAGGTGATGGAGTCACCCTCTCTAAAGGTGTCGTATAGACTAAAGGGGAGAGGGATGTGCATGATTGGCAGATCACTTGCTTAGGCAATTGAGTCAATCATGAGATGTCAAGTACCGCACCAAATGTTGTTTTTGCACTAGATGCAATAAGTTTGTATTAATCCAATCCTGGAGAAACATAAGGAAGCAGTTTTAGAACATTAGTACATGTTCTACGGATTTGATAACGGCAGCCTCTTTCGGGAGACGGTTATCATTCCAGGCTTCAAAGGTGACATGGATGACAGAGTGATTGTCAGAGTTTTAGTTTTCCCTCTGACGAGGGACAGTATTATGGACAGGTGGTTCAAGAGGATACTGTGGGTGGCATGGTGTCGGATACTGATTAGGTTCAGTGATCCATACAGTCTAAGAAGTTTGGATATGGAGTTCATTTATGAACTAAGGTCCCATCAAATATCCAGACATATTCTAAGACAGGTACTACTCAATTCGGGAGATGGCTTTCTCCGCGAACTTGAGATTAAGAGAGATACAGAAAGAAACTTCTAGGCGGATCCACTCACCGAGGCTATTTCTCGAACACAATAGTTTTACAAACGGGCTTTGTGAAACTGATTAGTAGAGGAGTTGGATGTTCGGTTTCACACGGGCTGTGAGTAGTCGACATCGCAATATTAGCCTTGAGTGCAAGTGGGAGATTGTTGGAGATAGTGCCCTCATAGTCAATTATTGGATCGCAGGTACGTGATTGCAATGATTGCGGAGGACCTATCCCGGTAGCACAGTCTTACTCGAGATGATAGTATGCTATCTGGTTTGCCTTTATCAGTCGTGTACATGTTCAGGTGACTGATTGCATGTTACACTTTGATAGAGCCCTTAGGATCTTGCTTTACTACCAACAGTATGATGGCGATCATATACGTGAGAGTTGGGTAGTTTATATGCATATCCTTAATTGTGGTCCCTAGTCGTGGGAGTTTCGAGACAGGGCATCGATACTCCGGAGTAGACTAGTGTGTACAGTCGAGACCCCGACGAGGGGCGGTGGCCGGTCTCACAAGCCACTGGTGTCAGTTGGATCACCTAAGATGTATACAGGTGCTCATTGGGTTATGAGTACACCGGACAGGACTCGCTGGGAATCTGCTAGTTAGTATTATATCTATCGTCAGATAGCAGTTCCCTGGTGACATGTGTACAGGTTAGTTCATCGACCTGAGGTCATCATTTGTCTCGTATGAGTTCCCACTGTGCTTTGATTTCTACCCTACCACGGCTCAAAGGAGTCGTGCAAACAGGTAGCTTTTGGGTACAGTCCCGAGCCATATGGAGGCACGTGAGCGGATCGGCAGGGGATTCGTCTCTCCCGGTATTGGGGGCGAGATCGTGCTGTGTCTAGGAGAGCCATTACACAAAGCCCACGGCCGTGGCAGGAGATTTACTGGTAGGTACTCCAGTAGTATCTCAGGGTGTTATTGGGCTTCACTCCGACACGACTTATACTGCTATTGGGGGTCTGACGTTGCTAGCCCCCTAGGCAGATATGCGATACTCATTGACGAACGGACCGGACTGTATATACATTGTCACTGTTAGGCTTAGTAGGGTTTCTGGATAAGTTCGCTCATCGGCCTCCCTTGAGTGTGCTCATCGGCCTCCCTTGAGGTCAGTCCGTGGGCAACCGTTACGCATTGCTAGTGCCGCTGACGGTTTGTGGTTAAACCCACTGCCAGGGTACTGACGAGTCATTAGAGTCCCCCACAGACAGTTTCCCAAGTTCGGGCGAAACGTTGTAGAGGTCGTATGGTTTTATTGCAGGGTTCGGAAAATGCACGTGTGTTTACGCACGTGTTATTTTTCGGGCAGATAATACTGGTCGGCTTTGGTTTAAGCCGGATCCGAGTATTATATTGAGTAGGTATAATATCTTTGTCTCAGTTGCATTTGTATTCGATCGTAATACAAATGCGGGTATATTTATACAGTTTCGGGGTTATCCTGAAAGTTGTTTCAGGATCACTTTTGGAAGTTGCCAGTTTCCAGTTTTCTATCAGCCGTCTTTTAACTTTCTGTTAAAGACGGATTTATCTTTTCTTCCGAGATGATGAGTCAGTATTCTAGAAGTTTCTAGATATGATGACTAGGATGGTGACTAGGCTAGTGACTCATCTTTGCATTTATTAAAGGGTGACTAGGTTTTAGTGACACATTATTTTAATTAATACCTTTTGGATTGCTTAAGATATTTTGTGATGATAAGGTTACATGCTATGGTCACCTCCCTCCTCCTACCATCACCTCCCTCTTCTACAAATAGTGGCCAGCCCTTTTGTGTGAGGAAGTGAGATTGATTTTCATTTTGGGAGAGAAAAGACTATGGTTTTGTGTGCATGGAAATTTCATTGCTTCTTTCATTTCCATCACCCGATAAAATTGGCAACTTCATTAACCGATCGTCCACGGACTTGGACGAAGTGAGACAAAGTCATCTACTCATTCTCTACATCAATCTTGGTCGTCTCTTTTAGCAAACTTGACGACCGAGTTGTCTCGAGTCAGAGGCGGGAGCCCGTTTAAAGAACCGATCATATGGTGCCACCTCGACGAGGAGATCGGAGATCGACGAGATCGGAGCAGCCGCAACGGAGCGTGGGATGATGGTTGAAGAACGAAGGACTCGGATCGTTCGGTACAACCTTTCTACACTCTTTACAGTTTGTTAGTTTAGCAATAATGGCAGATCCGGGTTAAAGTATACGATAACGCCAGTTTAAAAGATTTTATTCCGCATTTGGCGTCTGTAGACTGCCGGGGCGCTAGCGTAGACTTACATTTAATTCTCACAAAATGATAGGAATTCAATTCCTTTGAAATAAAATTAGGGTTTAACCCTATGTTATAGGAATTTAATTCCTTCAAAATGAACAGAACTAGGGTTTAACCCTAATTGAGAACATAATTCTCTCAAACTCACAGGAATTTAATTCCCTTAAGAAAAGAAATTAGGGTTTAACCCTATTTAAGAATATACTTCTTCAGAAGAAAACAGGAATTTAATTCCTCTAAAGTTTGTTGTTAGGGTTTTAACCCTATGAAGAACTTAATTCTTAAAAGATGAACAGATCTTTAAAACATGCAAAGAACCAGAGTCACGTGTTACCACGTGACCCCTACAAAGATCCACAGAAAAGAACTTCGAGTCAGAGTCACTTGCTACCATGTGACCCCTGCAAAGACCCATAAAAGAGAACTTTGAGGCAATGCCTCACGTGCCCCACGTGATCTCTAAAGCACACAAGAGAAAAAGAAACAGAAAAGAGCTCTAGGGTGCTCTCACGTGCTACCACGTGACCCCTTGGCTGGGGCTCTGACAGACAAAGACCCAAATTTCCATCACGTGACAGCACGTGATGCTCCAAAGTATTCAATGATTTTGGCAGAACAAAATAAAGGGAAGCAGGGCGCCCTCACGTGTCACCACGTGACCCCTAATAAACATTCTAACAGATCAAAGCGTGAGCTCCCATCACGTGCCCACACGTGATGGCTGTCAGAATAAAAAGTGTTAAACACTTATCTGTATAACAAAATGAGGGGGATCTAGCTCCACCTTTTGGATGCCATCACGTGCTCCCATGTGATCTCCTCTTTGCTAATGTTTAACACCAAACTGATAACTTGGTTGCCAGTGTTTAACACTGTTATTTATTAGTGTTTAACACTGATTCGAGAATCACAATTTTTAGTGTTTAACACTAATCTGATAATCCTGTTTCCCAGTGTTCAACATTGTTGGTCTCTAGTGTTTAACACTAGCTTTAGCCCAATTGGCTAAGTTTCCAGAGGCAAAGCCTCTCCTTCAATGAACCAACAAAGGGCCAATATCCCAAATATGATTGGACTTAGCCCAAGCTGGCCATAAGTCCTCAATTCAAACTTAACTGGGCCAATGGGCTCATAATATAATAATTGATCTTAGTATCCAAATTGGACTACAGATCACTTAATCTACCTTGGTTTAAGGGTACATCTCTTCACTCCTTTGATACTTGGCATTGTAATTCCTCAACGTCTTCAAAGAGGTGGCGGGTCCCGATGACCACACATTGATACGGACTATAGGGTCCTTAAACTCATGGACTATGAGGTCCTTAACCT
This sequence comes from Agapanthus africanus, assembly GCA_030015575.1. Classification (NCBI taxonomy): domain Eukaryota; kingdom Viridiplantae; phylum Streptophyta; class Magnoliopsida; order Asparagales; family Amaryllidaceae; genus Agapanthus; species Agapanthus africanus. Next base: position 55,096,380 of record JASDDO010000004.1, read on the forward strand.
TGACCGGGATGTATTAAAACTAACGACGGACTGTGGGGTCCTTAAACCCATGGACTACGAGGTCCTTAACCTTGACCGGAATGTCTTAAAACTAACAACGGACTATGACGTCCTTAACCTTGACCGTGATGTCTTAAAACTAACATCGGACTGTGGAGTCCTTAAATCCACGGACTATGACGTCCTTAACCTTGACCGCAATGTCTTAAAACTAACATTGGACCGCAATGTCCTTAAACTACCTATTGACCATAATGTCACTAAACTAAACAACAGAGCTCCCCTAATCGCTCTCTTGTTGGATCTAAACGATCCCGTTAAGTTGATCTTAGTCTAAAACTAGACTAACGTATCCTTAACAAACGTTTAAGTCGATCTTAGTCTCAAACGAGGCTAATGTATCCTTAAACACAACCCCCAAACCCAAATCTAAGAAAGATACGGATTTGGACTAGTCCACGCCCTACGGGCGATGACATAACTCGGTCTCCGTATACAATCCACGGGCAACCGAACACGAATCAAACACACACGACACGAAGTGACCATCTGGAGAAGGAGAAAGTTGTTACTGCAACGCGATAGCGTAATTAACTGCAGGGGCTTGCGCCTGCATGGAAGAGCGTCCCCATAATCAAAAACCCCTCAAGCGAGGGGGAATCCGACGAAGTCTGCTACATCGGAAGCATCCGTTTAAACCTTCGATACATGGTGCCATAAATCAACTTGGCATCTTCGGAGAGGTAGACGGATAGCACCAATTAGCATCTGCCCCGAATCTCACGCAAGACAGTCCACGTCTTGGCCGCTATTCGGAGGGGAACAGCAGTCCCGAAGCACTTGGAGGCAGTGGCGGTAAGACAGGATTCGTCTCTCCCGGTATTGGGGGTTGATATCGTGCTGTGTATGGAGAGCCATTACGCAAAGTCCCTAACCAGGGCAAGCGAGATTTACTGGTAGCTTACAGTAGTTTCTCAAGGTGTAATGGGCTTCACTCCGACACGACTTATACCGCTATTAGGGGTCTGACGTTTACCGCCCCTAGGCCCGATATGCGATAGTCCTAGACGAACAGACCGGACTGTACGGAGATTGTCACATCAGGCTTAGTAGGAGTTCGGATGGGTTCATCATCGTCCTTCTTATCGACATCTACCTGGGGACCGTTACGTACAGCTAGTACTGCTTGCGGCCTATGGTTAAACCCACTGCCAGCGTAGTGTCGAGTCTTTAGAGTCCCACACAGAGAGTTTCCCTGCACCGGGCAAAAGGTGTAGAAGCCGTATGGTTTTACGGCAGGGCCGCGGTCACTTACGTACACTTGTGCACGTATTATGATCGGGCAGATAATACTAGCGGGCTTTGGTTTAAGCCAGATTCTAGTATTATACAGATGGATTTATTCAGTCAAAGATTATCCGTGTTTTTCGGAAATACGGATGGGAGGGGCAATCTCGTAATTTGTCGGGAAGCTTCTAGAAGAAGGTGACTCATTTGTGTTTAATTCTTTTTAGGATTTACACAAATGAGGTGGAGAGATGAGTTGTAAGTTTTCATTAAATGCTTAATGACTCATGAGGTGATTCACCATTTAGGATTAAATGAAGCTTGCTAGAAATTTCTAGATATTTGATCAAGAGATATTTGTATGCTTCATTATATCCTTTCATGATTTATTATTCATATCATTATCACAAAATCTTTCTCTCTCCTCAAGTCTTCATCTTCTTCCTCAAATCCTAATAGCTCTCATGTGTTGAGAAACCTAGGGTTTAAGTGACTAACTAATCCATCTTATTACTCTACACCCTCTAGGACTTCTAGATTAGCGATCTAGAAGCCGTAGTTATCTCAGATTCGAGATAGGAGCTCGGAATATAGACTCTCGGGTGGATCGTCTTTGACTCGAGGAGGCGTTTGAGGTGCCCTTGTTCCATAGATCTTACGAGGTGTGGAGGACGGCGATGAACACCCGAAGGACAAGTAACGTGAGGTATAACTTCGAATCCGAGTAGTTAAACCTCTCATAGTTTGCTAGTAATGGTTTAGAAATGATCTGTGTGCTCAAGTCCGTTTTACGAAGTTTTGGTAATTGTTTTTCATATATTCCACCTCCCCGCGAGCTAGTGGGGTGCATGACATGGAATTACAGTGGTATCAGAGCCTACTAAACCTTTACTAGCTTGTTAGCAACTAATTAGAACTTCGATCGTCGGAAAAACGCGAAAACATAACCTCGGACCCCTCAAGTTTCTGTCAATTTTAAACGTGTCGAAAAAATTATTTGATAGGTATGAAAATTCACAGCAGGGAATTCTAAGAAATCTGGGGAAATACGAGCTGCTGACTCGGTGATAAGGCCGCGGAACCGCGGCAGATTAGTGCTATCCGCCGCGAATCCGCCGCCGAGTCAACTCCGAGTTGACTCGGATTTGCACAGTAACTCTTAGTTTTGGGTGTTCTGTTTTTCTGTATATTTTGTTTCTGTCCAGATTACTTCAGTGTTGGCTTGCATTCGGGGTAGACACGGAAAAAGGTTGTCGATCGATATTCTAAGTTATTTGCTAATCGGGTTTTATCTGTAATGTTTAATGTGTTCGTAAACCTCCCCTAATTGCTAGTATGTCGGTTAGCAGGGGGTTGCACATTTCTGTAATGGTTTTTACTGGTTTGTATATATGAACTTCATTGGATCGTTGTGATGATTAGCCGAGGTTTGAGATGGGTTTTTATATTCATTCATTCGATATAAATTGTAATATGATGTAATATTCTTTTGCGGGGCACATCCGGGCTGAGGTTGTAGCCACCGTTGTATTATTACATTTACTGTTTTTTGCTCCTAGGATAGACCCAAGCTGGGGTGCACAAACTACCGGGTACTTTGAAGTGTTTAGAGGCCTACTCACGTTGTTGAGGGAGACCGCTTCACTTCGGGTACTTGGCGGGTAGTTTGTCGTACCCGTAGGGGTCTAGGGTGGGGTAATGGCTATTCATCACAACTGTGTAATCCGTCTTTCGTTGTAGGCTCAAAGGAAACGCGGATTGCTTGTATATCCAATAATGTTCATCAGTGATCTGGAATGCCTATTATTGCGTCTGACGAATGTACAATATCTATATATGATAGCTATTAGACGTCATTTATGTTTTGCACCCGCACTAGCCTACCCCCCGCTCTGTCGTTAGTTAAGTAACCCAACGGGTGAATGACGGGGCCCAGTGGCGAATGCGGATGGCATAAGAGGACGTGGTATTTTCGTTGTTTTCTGCAATGATAGGATAAATGATGGGGCTCATTATTTTAATGCAAAGAAAACAAACCAAAGTTGAATCGTGGGAACAAATTTAAAAGAAACCACTCGGTTATTTTAAAAAAGCAGAATTTTTAATTGCAGAGCTTTAACCACTCCTTTTAAAAAGCTATCAAGTTCCTTCGATTATATTAAGTTCACTACGTTCACGGTTTCGCCAAAACCAGTCGTAGCCCTCCGTCATTTCATATGAATGGTCGGTAGTATTCAAGCTATGTTTGTTTGGCCCTTAGTCAAGACATAGTGATTGGTAGCTGCTGGGGTGTTCACATGTAGCATAGGTAGATGCGTTGGTTTGGGACAGCCGTATTACTTTGTTTGGCTCTTAGTCAAGAGTATATACGGGTGGGTTCGAATTAACGAGATAATGATGGGTGGAACTTGACATGTGACTTATGATTTGTTGGCCCTTAGTCAAGGTCATAAGAGCATGGGCAAAAATCCACATCGGGGGTTTCTAAAGAAACTGAAACTTGCTAGTATTGTATACCATTAGGAGTTTGATGAATATTGGTAGGATTCCTTCAGCATTATCACACGATGATATTTGGATCCCGATCCTACTATGAGTATCCGCTACTCATCAGGAGATTCGTCACTTAACGATCAATGCTATAAACTAAGTAGGTGTCGAGAAAGGTGTCAGCAGGGGCTACGCCCCCAGAGAAAAGAGGTTATTTAATTAAGAAATTTCGCGAAAGCGTTGGAAAACCTCCCTCGAAGTACCGACACCGGCCTGGCTGAACGGTTAAGCAAGTATTGTACGGTGAGATCAGTCCTGGCTAATTCTTCTTTTATGGTTTGAGGAAGGATTCGAGAAACAGTGGGAGCCATCCAGTTTAGATAAACTAAAAACCAATCTAAACTTGCAAGAGAATCATGCTAAAGTGTTTTCTTCTCTCTCTCATTGCAACGACCTTGTGACCATGACTAGGTTACATCTAGATAACAAGTTAACTGAATCTGACTTTTATGACTGGCAAAGTTCTGTCTAGATGTCCATTGCCTATGACAAGCTGGACTACCCTATTACTACTCAAGCCCCCGCCGTCCCAGGTCCAATTTCCATCGTCGCGGATATGGATATCCGTCAGACAAGGGAAAATGATAATGCGAATGCCAAGTGCCTCGTGTTGGCTTCAGTTGATGGTGTATACCAGAAGCAGCACGAGAAGATGGACTTAGTTTCCATCTTTCTCCATAACAAAGATTTATATGGAGAGCAATCTCATATCGCAAGATATGAGACCTCGAACGAATTAATTCAAGAGAGGTTGGCTGTCGGGTCATCTGTAAGGGACAACGTTCTTACGATGACTAGCTATGTTGATGAGCTCAAGGACCTGGAGACCACGTTGGGAAACAGGTCATATGCTGACTTATTTCCACAGTCCCTACCCTCTACTTACACCCTGAAAGAAACCAGGGAGACACCCGCTCTGCTTAATGGGGGACCTTCTTCTTCTGCATCCAGGGCGAAAGCAAAGGGTGAAAAGAAGAAGACCTCCACAAAACCGATATACGGTGTCAGTGAAGTAGAAGGAAAGGGAAGAGTAAAAGTTTCGGGACTTGGTGTAGGGAAGGAGGGTTGTTCCTATTGTTATGGGAACGGGCATTAGCAGAAGGATTGCAGGGCTTTGGAAGCCAGTAGCCAGGATACGAAGCATGTTGTGGCTTCGGCCTCAAGTGTGTTTGTAATTGAGAACTGTTTGTCAATTAACTCTACTTCCTGGGTACTAGATACCGGAGCAGGATCTCATATCTGTAATTTATTACATGCTTTGAGAAACCGTAAAGTTATAAGTGTAGGTGATTTGTCTCTCAGAGTTGTAAACGGAATGAGCGTGGACGCTGAATCCATGGGAGAATATCGCCTAGGTTTAACAAGTGGGCAGATATTGATTCTACGTAACTGTTTGTATGTACCTAGTTTGACTTGTAATATCATATCAGTGACCTCACTTTCTAGAGAGGGATATGATTTTACATTCGTAAGCGATGTGGTTCACATCTACCTAAATCAAGTTCTGATTGGGTCCGGTACATTAGATGACGGTATATACGTATTGAATCAAGCTCAGGTTTTCAATGTCCAGAACACACTTAAAAGAAAGTCTCCAGAAATAAATCAGGCTTTCTTATGGCATTGTAGACTAGGTCACATCAATGAAACACGATTAACTAAGTTACATAGAGAAAGATATTTGAATTCGTTCGAATATCAATCTTATGCTACTTATGAATCTTGTCTCATGGGAAAGATGACAAAGACTCCGTTTACTGGACACAGAGTAAGAGCGAGCGAGCTCTTGGGACTCGTACACAGTGACGTGTGCGGTCCAATGTCTATACATGCGCGAGGTGGTTATTCCTGCTTCATTACTTTTACGGATGATTTCTCTAGGTACGTACATATCTTCTTAATGAAGCATAAATCCGAGGCCTTTGAGAAATTCCGGGAATACAAGAATGAAGTGGAAAACCAAACAGGCAAAAGTATCAAGACACTGAGATTTGATCGAGGTGGTGAATACTTAAGTGCCGAGTTCCTGGGTTACTTAAAAGAGAATGGAATTCTTTCTCAGCTTACTCCTCCATACACACCACAACACAACGGTGTATCGGAAAGGCGGAATCGAACCCTATTGGATATGGTTCGTTCCATGATGAGTAAGGCTGAGTTACCGCGATCTTTCTGGGGTTATGCACTAGAATCAACTGCATATCTTTTGAACCAGGTTCCAACCAAGACTGTGCCTACCACACCATATCAGATGTGAAGTGGAAAGAAACCCTGTCTTAAACACTTTAGGACATGGGGATGTCCAGCTTTTGTAAAAAAAGCAGCATGCGGACAAGCTCGAGGCATGCTCAGTACAGTGTAAGTTTGTGGGATATCCAAAGAACTCCAAGGGGTATTATTTCTATTACGCAGAGAAACAAAAGGTTTTTGGTTCTCGTCATGCCCACTTCTTAGAAGCTGAATTTTTAGAAAATCAGAAGAATGGGAGCGCAATAGAACTGGAAGAAATTCCAGAACTACAAGTTGTTACTGAAAGTATGGTAGAACCAGAAGTTTCAGAAGAAAGGGACATACCAGCGCCTATCCGCAGAAGTAGTAGGCAGTCTCATCCGCCCGAGAGATACTACGGTTTTCTCATAGACGGGGATCGAGAAGATTGCATCATTGACAATGATGACCCTACTAGCTTCCAGCAAGCCATTCAGAGCGGCGACTCGGTAAAATGGCTGGATGCAATGCGGACCGAAATGGAGTCCATGTACACTAACAAAGTATGGACTTTGGACATTGCTCCAGATAGGGTAAAACCCGTAGGATGCAAATGGATCTTCAGAAAGAAGATTGGTGCAGATGGACAGGTTGAAACCTATAAGGCTAGACTTGTTGCAAAGGGTTTTCGTCAAAGACCTGGTTTGGACTATGACGAAACTTTTTCTCCAGTGGCTATGCTCAAATCAATTCGGGTCCTTCTCGCCATTGCTGCCTTCCACGATTATGAGATCTGGCAGATGGACGTAAGGACGGGCTTTCTAAATGGTAGTTTGGAAGAGTGCGTCTATATGGATCAGCCAGAGGGATTCATTCAGAGTGGGAACAGTGGTAAAGTGTGCAAGTTGCTTAAGTCCATTTATGGACTAAAGCAGGCATCGCGAAGTTGAAACATCTGTTTTGATGATACTGTCAAAGAATTCGATTTTATCAAGAATCTAGATGAACCATGTATATACAGTAAGATTGTAGGGAGAGTTGTTGTATTCCTCGTCTTGTACGTGGATGACATTCTCCTAATAGGAAATGATATTCCTATGCTACAGTCAGTCAAAAGATTCTTGTCACAGAAGTTCTCCATGAAGGACCTGGGTGATGTCACCTACATTATGGGGATCCAGATCTATCGTGATAGATCAAAGAGGATGTTGGGACTTTCGCAGTCCAGGTACATAGACACCATATTGAAAAGATTCAGTATGGAAGATTCTAAGCGCGGTAACCTACCAGCTTGTCACGGAATCACCCTCTCCAAAGAGATGTCTCCCAAGACTGATTTGGAAAGGGATCGCATGTCGATTATACCCTACGCTTCTGCGGTAGGCTCTATAATGTATGTGATGTTATGTACCAGACCAGATATAGCATACGCATTGAGCGTTGTAAGCCGGTATCAGGCAAACCCAGGGGAGAAGCACTGGATAGCAGTAAAGAACATTCTCAAGTACCTGAGGAGGACTAAGGAAATGTTCTTGGTGTATGGCGGAAAATACCTCCAGATCGAGGCCTTTGCCGACTCCAGCTTCCAGAGTGACAAGGATGACGCCAAGTTCATGTCGGGTTATGTCTTTACCCTGAATGGAGGGGCAGTCTGTTGGAAGAGTTCCAAGAAGGACACCATTGCTGACTCAACGATGGAAGCGGAGTACATAGCTACTTGCGATGCCGCAAAGAAGCTGTCTGGATGAAGAAGTTCCTCACAGAACTTCAGGTGGTTCCTACCAGTGTTGATCCAATACCTCTGTATTGCGACAACAACGGCGCTATAGCTTTAGCGAAGGAACCCAGGTCCCATCAGAAGTCCAGACACATCTTAAGGCGGTATCACCTGATCAGGGAGATCATAGATCGCCGGGAGATCGAGGTAAAGAGAGTAGATACGGAGAATAACATTACTGATCCATTCACAAAGGTCATTCCTCATACGCAGTTCGAGAGGCTATTCGAGATGATAGGTCTGCGATATGCCAGTACATGGCCCTAGTGCAAGTGGGAGATTGTTAGTGTTTATGCCCTAGAGGCCATTACTGTATCATACCAGTTTGTATATTACTCAATGGAAGCTTGGGATATTCACAGTTGTATTGACAGTCTTGCTAAAAATGGTAGTATGCTACTTGGTTTATGTCTACTTTAATATGTGCATATGTTTCTTTTAAACGTATCGCTTATACATATTAGTAGAGCCCTCAGGATCTTTGCTTGATTACCAGCGTTGTGATGGCAGTCACACTAGTGGGGGCTGGTTAGTCTATAAGCAACATCCTATACAGGTACCTGGTCGTAGGATTATCGAGATAGGGCATCGATACTCCGAAGTAGACTGGTGTATACGCTTCTCATCCCAGCATAGGGAGATGGTCTGTCCCACAGCCATCAGTTCGTCGTACTGGAGATAGTATGCAGGTGCTCGTTAGGTTACGGGTACACCGGACAGGACTCGCCGGGAACTGCAGGTTGGTATTATACCCATCGTCAGATAGCAGTTCCCAGGTGACATGAGTACAGCTTAGTCCGTCGACTTGATACTGCTACTTCGCCTCGGGTGTGTTCCCACTGTACTTAGATTACTACCCTACCACGGCTCGAAGGAGTCGTGCAAACAGGTAGTAGTTGGGTGCAGTCCCGAAGCACTTGGAGGCAGTGGAGGTTAGACAGGATTCGTCTCTCCCGGTATTGGGGGTTGATATCGCGCTGTGTATGGAGATCCATTACGCAAAGTCCCTGGCTAGGGCAAGCGAGATTTACTGGTAGCTTCCAGTAGTTTCTCAAGGTGTAATGGGCTTCACTCCGACACGACTTATACCGCTATTAGGGGTCTGACGTTTACCGCCCCCTGGGCCCGATATGCGATAGTTCTAGACGAACAGACCGGACTGTACGGAGATTGTCACATCAGGCTCAGTAGGAGTTCGGATGGGTTCCTCATCGTCCTTCTTATCGACATCTACCTGGGGACCGTTACGTACAGCTAGTACTGCTTGCGGCCTGTGGTTAAACCCACTGCCAGCGTAGTGTCGAGTCTTTAGAGTCCCACACAGAGAGTTTCCCTGCACCGGGCAAAAGGTGTAGAGGCCGTATGGTTTTACGGCAGGGCCGCGGTCACTTACGTACACTTGTGCACGTATTATGATCGGGCAGATAATACTAGCGGGCTTTGGTTTAAGCCAGATTCTAGTATTATATAGATGGATTTATTCAGTCAAAGATTATCCGTGTTTTTCGGAAATACGGATGGGAGGGGCAGTCTCGTAATTTGTCGGGAAGTTTCTAGAAGAAGGTGACTCATTTGTGTTTAATTCTTTTTAGGATTTACACAAATGAGATGGAGAGATGAGTTGTAAGTTTTAATTAAATGCTTAATGACTCATGAGGTGATTCACCATTTAGGATTAAATGAAGCTTGCTAGATATTTCTAGATATTTGATCAAGAGATATTTGTATGCTTCATTATATTCTTTCATGATTTATTATTCATATCATTATCACAAAATCTTTCTCTCTCCTCAAGTCTTCATCTTCTTCCTCAAACCCTAATAGCTCTCATGAGTTGAGAAACCTAGGGTTTAAGTGACTAACTAATCCATCTTATTACTCTACACCCTCTAGGACTTCTAGATTAGCGATCTAGAAGCCGTAGTTATCTCAGATTCGAGATAGGAGCTCGGACTATAGACTCTCGGGTGGATCGTCTTTGACTCGATGAGGCGTTTGAGGTGCCCTTGTTCCATAGAGCTTACGAGGTGTGGAGGACAGCGATGAAGACTCGAAGGACAAGTAACGTGAGGTATAACTTCGAATCCGAGTAGTTAAACCGCTCGTAGTTTGCTAGTAATGGTTTAGAAACGATCTGTGTGCTCAAGTCCGTGTTACGAAGCTTTGATAATTGTTTTTCATATATTCCGCCTCCCCGTGAGCTAGTGGGGTGCGTGACATGGAATTACAATGATGATGCTCACAAGTGGTGTCTCCTCAGATTACGATACGTGGCAGATGACGTGTCCCGCGCTTTATGGGGGTGGAATAAATGAGCCGCATCGGGGACATTCCCCGGGGCTCTTTCTCGGTGGATGTACCAGACCTATCGGGAGACCCTCCTGAAGACATTCCACTTTCATCTAGGAGACTGTCAATAGCTCGTATCCGATCTTCCTCAGTCTCCTCGCTCGTCTCTGAGCCATCTCTCATGCCGAGCTTCCTTGGCCTCCTAGCCCGCCTCCGAGCCATCTGACGTGCTGAGCTTCCTCAGCCTCTTGGATCGTCTCCGAGCTGTCTGACGTGCCGAGCCTCATCGGCTTCCCAGCTCGTCTCCGAGCTCCTGACGTGCCGAGCTTCCTCGGTCTCCCCCGATCAACCAAGAGCGTGGATCCCATGCGCCGCGCAACGGCTCCGCGTATCTCGCCAAAGCAAGATAACAGCCGCCCCATGTCCCGCGTCCCACGCTGGCGCGTCCCCCCATCAATGAGCGTATCCCGTCATTAATGAAGGGATCCCATCGTTCACGCACGCGTAACGTCATGGGCGTAACCGAAGGCAAAGATCTCGCGCCTGCTCGCTCCATGCGACAACTATAAAACTCCTCTCTCAAACGACTCAGGTAAGGGCAACTTGAATCCTATAAGCCACTAGTCTGCTTAAATTTCTCGGCTAACTTGATCGTCGGAGGGTCCTACGGTGGCCACCCTTCCCAGGACTTCTTTACAGATAGCTCGGCTTCCACCTCAAACTCAACCCATTGAGATCCACACACTAAGAAGCAACCTCTGAATCCAATCTTAACCGTCCAGCAACGCTCGCGACAGATCGACGGAGGACAGCATCTGAAGGAGCTCAAGGCTTCCATAAAAAATTTACTAATTTCATAATTTAAATAACATGATGTTTAAGCAGAATCTTTGTTCAATTTTTTTTTATCATATTTCAATAAATAGCATCATATATATTAGTAATCCTAACATATTTCAATAAATAGCAGCATATTAGAGATATCTTCAATATATATAAGGGTAGATGTGTAACTCTAGAAAAGCAATCTTCCCAATCATACATTTTGAAACATATGCAACTCCGTATTTTGGGTTTTTTGATGCATTTGAAACTTTGTGGGTTTTAAAATAAATCATTCTAGTTTTGGGCCTGGACGCAAATTTCCCTTTTAACCTTTTCGCCTTTTTTAAATAGCATGAGCAAAACAAATCCTTCACTGTTAATTTTTGCAATTTACTGAGGTTACACTCATAAGCAAGTTTAAAAGATTTAGCTTGCAAGCGCATTGCATAGTATTAATTAAATGTATGAATGGCCTCATGATCAACCTTTTAATTCGTGACACACGAGCCAGACCACCATTAATTTGTAATTGGTTAGCTTCTATTTGATTTCAGCGGAGTATGCTATAATCTGGAATCCGATCTGCAGATAAACCGTTGTTAAATTTTGGAGTCGGAGAGTGATAGAGCTCGGAATCTTCCTCAAATGTTATCCTCCGTCGATCTTATTGCCAGCGATGCTGAATGGTTGAGATTTGAGATGAGATTTGAAAATGCGGGTCTCAATGGGTTATTGGTTGTTGTTGACGCCGAGTTACCTGCAAGAGAAGTCCCGCGATGAGAAACCACCGTAGGATCCTCCGACGATCAAGTAAGTAGCGAGGAATAAATATGCAAAGTAGTGGCGTATTGGATTCAATTCGAGTTCCCTGAATCATCTGGAGGAGGGGTTTATATAGGGGCCACATTGGAGCGAGCCGATACGAGATTCTCGCCGTCCGTTTCGACCATGCATCACGTTCGCGTTGATGGCGGGATACGCTCGTTAATGGCGAGATACACAAGCGTGGGATGCGGGATGTGGAGCGGTGGAGATCTCATCGTGCCGAGATACACGGAGCCGTTACGGGGATGCTCGTGCTCCGTGCTACAGGCCAAACAGGGACGCTGAGAAATCTCAGCTATAGGATAGCTCGAAAACAAGCAAGAGAGCTGAGTAAGCTCAACTCAATGATTGCTCGAAGACGAGCAATCGGCCGGTGGTTAGACGAAAAGGGAACGTATTCAGAGGAGGCCTTTAAAAGGTCGGGTGTTATATCGGAGGCGAGGCGCTGAGGAATCCACCATTGTATTATACATATTTCAGCTCTATAGCCTCCAAGAATCTAATGGGCTTACGTTGACGACACGTTATCTGCTATATGTTGTGATTTAGTGAATTCCCACTTATGAGTATGATCAGAGAGAGTTGGGACACCATACAAGTCACAAATTAAGCCGGCAATATTTGAATTGGAATAAAAGGCATCATATATACAGGTCAGATTCTCAGGTTTGCAAATTTCCAGAAAAATGGGTTACGATCCACATGAAAGAAAACAAGACTACTTATATACATACCAACAAATTAAATGCCTTTTTAATTAAGCAAACCTAAGTTATGTAAGTAAGAATAACGAAATTAGTTGATGATATTCATGCATACATGGTGTGCAAAGTTGCCATTGACTCAAATCATTAATTAAACAAGTAACCGAACAAGTAAAATTTAAAACGTAGAATAAACCAAAGATCATGTCTTTTTTTCATTTCACTAGTGCTGGTTATGAAAACAGTGTGAGAGGATTATATTCTTTAAAAATAATAGTTCTTATTAGAATTCGGTGTGTTGCGTATGACTGAAAGACATTTAACACACAAATGGAATGAACTCTCACTTATATATATATATATATATATATATATATATATATATGATTTGGGAAACACTAATATATAAAAAAAAAATCGGGTGTTGATTACCTTAGGTTGTGCGCCGGATTTGACTCGGAATGAATCATTTATCGAGAAAAATTGAAAAACTGAAAGTAAACTTTTTTACTTAAGGTGAAATTCAAGTTCATGAGATATTAAAGTAAATTGGAAAATATGTTCGATACCGTTGTTGATTTGTTGTAAAACCAAAGAAATCTTGTGATTTACACAGTTAATAAGTCCTAAAAAAGAACCTGTAGGATGTTGAGGGCTTTGGGGCTCGATGATGTATTCGCTTCGAGGTGCTTGGGATCGGAAAATTTATGTTTTGATCATGATTCTCCTTAAATAGCCAGAAAGTGGCTTATTATTGCCTAAGAATTCTTGTGATAGTATTCCGCACTCAATTAAGTCCTCAAAATTAGAACCTTATAGGATGTTGGTTTTGGGGGTTAATGATGGATTGGCCGTACAACATACGTGTAAAAGAAACCGCTCTAATTTACTGCCACCTAAACTGTTATGACATGTCAACTTATAATAACACTTACCCTTATCTAAACAGTTATTACGTGTCAACTTATTATTGCACGTGAAATACACATAATTAAATTTATAAGATACACAGAAAAAAAGATTTTTTTAACTTTTTAGTTTAAATCACTTTAGTTTTTTGTTTGAGAATTATCTTAAATACTTTTAGTTTTATTTAAGATAATAACGATTTTTCGATATTATTTAAGATATGTGACTTATTAAATTTTTAAAAAGTAAAAATCCAATGAAAAACCTTTAAAATCTATGTTATCTTAAATGATTCTTTTAAAAAATTCTCAAATCTTTACCATGTTAAAAATATACAAACATGGATCGCACGTGCTAAAATACTAGTGTCGGTTAGGGCTAAAAAGCAATCGATCACAATTCAAACCGGTAACCATAGCTTCTCAATATAAGTAATGGACAGCAGTGTACCTGTCAAATTCAGCAGATTCCAGTCGACATTGTCCTTCTTTTCCCAAAAGTTACTGCTCTTCCTTCCAAAATTAATTTTAAAAAAACAAAAAGAGAAATGATAAATCTTGTTGTCAAGCATAAGGGCATTTCCACCTTTGCATCCCCACCGTTGCATCCCCACCGGAAAAGGGAATAAAAACAACACCTTTGCATCCCCCAGAAATTTTGGCCTGAGAGGGCATTCCAATTGCCACACAATAAAGTTTCATCAGGATGCTGAAGAAGTACTAGATAGCCGAAATTATACCTCAACTGAGACCAAGAATCTTGGTTGAATTTTATCGGCTCTAGTAAGCAGGGCTTGTTCAAGAGCGTGGGTTTAAACATGCAAGTGGTTGACACTCGTGCCAATATTTGAAGAACATGGTTAAAAACAGGGCACACGCATGTACACACGCCACACTATTTATTTTCTCTGCATCTCATAAGCGGATTTTCTATATTTTATATCTTGTTGATACATCTACGCACATACATGAGAGTGTTGTCTGATAGAAAAGGATTTCTAATCAAAGTTTAAATTTGCAGCTAGGAAGTGCACCACATAATATTAAATGGTTGAATGGTGGACACTGATGAACCATTTGCGACACACTAGACCGATGATCATGAGCCAAAATTTGTAATCTGTCAGCTTTTAATTTATTTGATTCTAGCAATGGTTTATATTATAATCCGGAATTTGATCCGATAAAGCATAGTTAAATTTTGGAGTCAGAAAGAAAGAGCCAAGACACCTTACAAGTCACATTCTAGGATTTGCAAAACAATAACCAAATAGTCAATATTAGAATATGAATAAAAGACATCATACAAGTCAGGAACTCACGTTTGCAAATTTTCAAAAATTTGGGTTATGATCTGTTGGATTGCTCTATTGTTTCTTTATATGTATAAATGAGTGTGTGTGTGAGAGAGAGAGAGAAACAAAACAATATTACATCTATACATACAAACAAAATGCCTTTTAAAGCATATATAAGCAATTTAAGTAAGAATGACGAAATTAGTTGATGTTCATGCATATAGGTGTGCTAGGTTGCCATTGATTCAAATAATTTAGAATAAGTTTTAGAGGAGCATTAATGAATGCAAAATCATTAAACAAGTAACCGAACAAGTAAAATTTAAACCGAACATCAAGTCTTTTTTCCTTTCACTAACGGTATATTGCACATGATCGTATAACATTTAACACACAAATGAAATGAACTCACTCTTATATATGCATATTGTGATCTGGGGAACATTAATATATAACATATATTGATTATGAAAGTAAGTTTTTTAGTTAAAGATGAAATTCTAGTTCAAGAGATATTTGAGTATATTGAAAATTAGTACAACCGATACAATATATATGTCGCACTATATTTATATATGTCGCACTATATTCTTTCGAGGTAATTTTTACATTAATCGAAAAAGATAATTCGAGGTACATTATCGTTAATTGAAAACAGATAATTAAGGAATGACATAATGCTTAATTATTTCTTTAACATTTTGTTTCAAGAATTCTTTAAATATCCACCACAAGGAATTACCAGCGCCAAGCCGCACAGAGAGAACCGAGCAGTCCACTCTTGACCCGACCCACAAAATAGATCGGAACAAGAGTGGGGGCTAATGATGATGCTCGATATCGGCGATCTCCCAGATCATGACACGTGGTAGGTGACGTGTCCCAGAGCATGCAAGAAAGGACCTACAGGGGCCGACCAAACTGCTCCTATGCCCGTCCTACCGACGAGGCTGGCTCGCCTTCGAGCCCCAGCACAATTGGCCTCCTCGACCTCACAGCTCGTTCCCGAGCTACCGCAGAAACAAGATGCCTCGGCTCTCCCGCTCGTCCGTGAGCTCTCCCGCCGAGGTCATCTTCCCCGGTCCATCGACCGACCAACAGCATCGCTTGCAGGCGTAACCGCCATCCAGCGAATCTTGCCATGCGCGAGATCTCCGCCGGCCACATCCCACGTTCCACGCCACCACGATCCCCCATTAACGAGCCTGTCTCGCCATTAATGGGAGGTCCCGCTCATCACGCGGGCGTGACGTCGGGAGCGTAACGGCCGGCGTGATTCTCGCGCCTACTGCACCTGCTGCCACCACTACTTAAACCCCTCCTTCAGACGGTCAAGGTAAGCCAATTCTAATCCACTAAGCCGTTACTCTGCTCGGATTACCCCACTAACTTGATCGTCGGAGGGTCCTCGGTGGTCCAACCACCCCAGGACTTCCTTGCAGGTAGCTCCGCTCAACAACTCCAAACCCACTGAGATCCACACGCATCAGGAGTATGTCTCCAGATCAAATCTCAGCCACTCATCTCCGCCATCAGCAGATCAACGGGAAGCAACATCTGAAGGAGATTCCACCCTCCATCAGCTGGCGCCGTCTGTGGGAAAAACTTTGATTCCACAAAAACAAAAGTTCGCATTCCGATCTCATTCCGATGGCCAGCAATCATCACGACGATCCAAGTGCCAACTGCCGCCTCTCCCTCAACGGAGGCGCGGACGAATCTTCTCCTCCGAACGCCATCAACGCCCCAGGAGCCCATCAGTCGTTCTCTTCACACGCAATGGTGCCGCTACGCGGCAGACATCGAGCCTTTCATGGCAGAATCAAAACGACGCGGCTCCGGCGCTTCTCCTCCCCCACGCATTGGTGAAACGTGTCGCCCGTGACAATCCCTCTTCCCGATACTCTCACTGGGAAAGTCGGACCGAACCTCACAAATCAACCGAGCGGCTACCTTGCTCGGCTATCCCTGGCTGGTAGTTCCCTACCCATAACGCCAGAGATCAAAGCCCTCACGAAGAGGCAGCCGAGCAGCTACCCTGCTCGGCTATCCCTGGCAGGTAGCTCCCCTACCTCGCAACGCCGGGGATCAAAGCCTCACTAAGAGGCAGCCGAGCGGCTACCCCGCTCGGCTATCCCTGGCCGGTAGCTCCCCTATCTCGCAACGCCAGGGATCAAAGCCCCCGTCAAGAGGCAGCCAAGCCGCTACCCTGCTCGGCTATCCCGGCAGGTAGCTCCCCTACATCGCAACGCCAGGGATCAAACCCTTCACGAAGAGGCAGCCGAGCAGCTACCCTGCTCGGCTGTCCCTAGCAGGTAGCTCCCCTACCTCGCAACGCCGGGGATCAAAGCCCTCACTAAGAGGCAGCCGAGCGGCTACCCAGCTTGGCTATCCCTGGCCGTAGCTCCCCTACCTCGCAACGCCAAGGATCAAAGCCCTTGCCAAGTGGCAGCGGAGAAGCTACCCTGCTCGGCTATCCTTGGCAGGTAGCTCCCCTACCACGCAATGCCAGGGATCAAAGCCCTCACGAAGAGGCAGCCCCGCAGCTACCCTGCTCGGCTATCCCTGGCCGGTAGCTCCCCTACCTTGCAACACCAGGGAGCTAAGCCCTCACCAAGAGGCATCCGAGCTGCTACCCTGCTCGGCTATCCCTGGCCGGTAGTTCCCTACCCACAACGCCAGGGATCAAAGCTCTCACGAAGAGGCAGCCGAGCAGCTACCCTGCTCGGCTATCCCTGGCAGGTAGCTCCCCTACCTCGCAACGCCGGGGATCAAAGACCTCACCAAGAGGCAGCCGAGCGACTACCCTGCTCGTCTATCCCTGGCAGGTAGCTCCCATACCTCGCAACGCTAGGGATCAAATCCCTCACGAAGAGGCAGCCGAGCAGCTACCCTGCTCGGCTATCCCTGGCAGGTAGCTCCCCTACCTCGGAATGCCGGGGATCAAAGCCCTCACTAAGAGGCAGTCAAGCGGCTACCCCGCTCGGCTATCCCTGGCCGGTAGCTCCCCTACCTCACAATGCCACGGATCAAAGCCCTCGCCAAAAAGCAGTCGAGCAGCTACCCTGCTAAGCTATCCCTGTCAGGTAGCTCCCCTACCTCGCAAAGCCAGGAATCAAAGCCCTCACGAAGAGGCAGCCCTGCAACTACCCTGCTCGGCTATCCATGGCCGGTAGCTCCCCTACCTCGCAACGCTAGGGAGCTAAGCCATCACCAAGAGGCAGCCGAGTGGCTACCCTGCTCGGCTATCCTTGGTAGGTAGCTCCCCTACCTCGCAACGCTAGGGATCAAAGCCCTCGCCAAGAGGCAGCCGAGCAGCTACCCTGCTTGGCTATCCCTGACAGGTAGCTCCCCTACCTCGCAACGCAATGGAGCTAAGCCCTCACCAAGAAGCAGCCGAGCAGCTACCCTGCTCGGCTATCCCTGGCAGGTAGCTCCCCTACCTCGCAACGCAATGGAGCTAAGCCCTCACCAAGAGGCACCCGAGCAGCTACCCTGCTCGGCTATCCCTGGCAGGTAGCTCCCCTACCTCGCAACGCCGGGGATCAAAGCCCTCACTAAGAGGCAGCCAAGCGGCTACCCCGCTCGGCTATCCCTGGCCGGTAGCTCCCGTACCTCGCAACGCCAGGGATCAAAGCCCTCGCCAAGAGGCAGCCAAGCGGCTACCCCGCTCGGCTAGCCGCTCGGCCATCCCTGGCCGGTAGCTCCCCTACCTCGCAACGCTAGGGATCAAAGCTTTCACCAAGAGGCAGCCGAGCAGCTACCCTACTCGGCTATCCCTGGCAGGTAGCTCCCCTTCCTCACAATGCCAGAGATCAAAGCCCTCATGAAGAGGCAGCCCTGCAGCTACCCTGTTCGGCTATCCCTGGCTGGCAGCTCCCCTACCTCGCAACGCCAGGGAGCTAAGCTCTTACCAAGAGGCAGCCGAGCGGCTACCCTGCTCGGCTATCCCTGGCAGGTAGCTCCCCTACCTCGCAACGCCAAGGATCAAAGCCCTCGCCAAGAGGCAGCCGAGCAGCTATCCTGCTCGGCTATCTCTGGCAGGTAGCTCCCCTACCTCGCAACGCTAGGGAGCTAAGCCCTCACCAAGAGGCAGCCGAGCGGCTACCCTGCTCGGCTATCCCTGGCAGGTAGCTCCCCTACCTCGCAACGCCAGGGATCAAAACCCTCGCCAAGAGGCAGCCGAGCAGCTACCCTGCTCGGTTATCCCTGGCTGGTAGCTTTCCTACCCCCACAACGCTAGGGATCAAAGCCCTCGTCAAGTAGCACCGGGCAGCAACCCTGCTCGGCCATCCTTAAAGACCCAAAAGCCCTCGAAAGAGGAAACCGCTTAGCACAACCCGTGCTCGGTTATCCCTGGCACACCACCAAGGATCAAAGCCCTCGCTATGAGGCACCGGGCGGCAACCCCGTCCGAGCATCCTTTGTAGGCCTCCTACGCCCCTCCCGTGCTAAGGATGAAAAGCTCTCGAAAGAGGCGAACGCTCAGCATGACCCGTGCTCGGTCATCCCTGGAAGAACGCCAGGTATCAAAGCCCTCGCCAAGAGGCACCGGGCGACAACCCCCCTCGGGCGTCCTTAAGGATCAAAGCCTTCGCCAAGAGGCACCGAGCAGCTGCCCTGCTCGGCCATGCTTAGCAGGACACTCACGTCCCATCCTGCGCTAAGGATCAAAGCCCTCGCCAAGAGGCACTGAGCAGCTACCCTGCTCGTTCATCCTTGGCAGGCTTCCTACGGCCCCTCCAACGCCAAGGATCAAAGCCCTCATAAAGAGGCAGCCGTGCAGCTACCCTGCTCGACCATCCCTGGCTGGTAGCTTCCCTATCCCCACAACGCCAGGGATCAAAGCCCTCGCCAAGAGGCTGTCGAGTTCCTTCCTGCTCGGCGCACCCCCAGCGGGCATCCTCTTGCCCATCAGACGCTGAGGATCTGAAGCCCTCACCGCGAGGCCGCCGAGTTCCTTCCTGCTCGGCGCATCCCTAGCGGGCATCCTCCTGCCCATCATACGCTGAGGATCTGAAGCCCTCATCGCGAGGCCTCCGAGTTTCTTCCTGCTCGGCGCATCCCTAGTGGGCATCCTCCTGCCCATCAGACGCTGAGGATCTCAAGCCCTCATCGTGAGGCCGCCGAGTTCCCTCCAGCTCGGCGCATCCCAGCGAGCATCCTCCTGCCCATCAGACGCTGAGGATCTCAAGCCTTCATCGTGAGGCCGCCGAGTTCCTTCCTGCTCGGCGCATCCCCAACGGGCATCCTCCTGCCCATCAGACGCTAAGGATCTGAAGCCCTCACCGCGAGGCCGTCGAGTTCCTTCCTGCTTGGCGCATCCCCAGCGGGCGTCCTCCTGACCATCAGATGCTGAGGATCTCAAGCCCTCACTGTGAGGCCGCCGAGTTCCTTCCTGCTCGGCGCATCCCCAGTGGGCATCCTCCTGCCCATCAGACGCTGAAGATCTGAAGCCCTCTTCGTGAGGCCGCCGCGTCCCTTCCTGCTCGGCTCATCCCCAGCGGGTAACTTCCTACCCTACAAAAACACGGATCCAAGACCCTCCGAATAAACTCATACTCGATGCGCGACAACAAGAACGCCGTGTCGTCCCCGGACAATCCACAACAAGGAATTACCAGCGCCAAGCCGCACAGAGAGAATCGAGCAGTCCACTCTCGACCCGACCCACAAAATAGATCGGAACGAGAGTGGGGGGATAATGATGATGCTCGATATCGGAGATCTCCCAGATCATGACGCGTGGCAGATGACGTGTCCCAGAGCATACAAGAAAGGACCTACAGGGGCCGACCAAACTGCTCCTATGCCCGTCCTACCGACGAGGATGGCTCGCCTCCGAGCCCCAGCACAATTGGCCTCCTCGACCTCACAGCTCGTTCCCGAGCTACCGCAGAAACAAGATGCCTCGGCTCTCCCGCTCGTCCGTGAGCTCTCCCGCCGAGGTCATCTTCCCTGGTCCATCGACCGACCAACAGCACCGCTTACAGGCGTAACCGTCATCCCGCGAATCTCGCCATGCGCGAGATCTCTGCCGGCCACATCCCACGTTCCACGCCACCACGATCCCCCATTAACGAGCCTGTCTCACCATTAATGGGAGGTCCCGCTCATCACGCGGACGTGACGTCGGGAGCGTAACGGCTGGCTTGATTCTCGCGCCTACTGCACCTGTTACCACCACTACTTAAACCCCTCCTTTAGACGGTCAAGGTAAGCCAATTCTAATCCACTAAGCCGTTACTCTGCTCGGATTACCCCACTAACTTGATCGTCGGAGGGTCCTCGGTGGTCCAACCATTCCGGGACTTCCTTGCAGGTAGCTCGGCTCAACAACTCCAAACCCACTCAGATCCACACGCATCAGGAGTCTATCTCCAGATCAAATCTCAGCCACTCATCGCCGCCATCAGCAGATCAACGGGAAGCAATATCTGAAGGAGATTCCACCCTCCATCACACGTGCACAAACCCCAAAAAAAAATCTCTACAATTATAACTCAAACTCAAAGGTATAAACAAAAAGTTTCTCATTTTCAAGAAATAATGCCCAAAGAGAGAAAAAAAAAACCATGAGAGGATTCTAGCCCCTTCCTTTTCTGGTTATAATCGTAGAGATCATATATTTTCTGGTTATAATCGTAGAGATATATAAATATGAAATGACACAATGCCCACAAGACTTTGAGTTATAGCATTACAAAGAGAGATTTAAAAAAACTCATTAGGGTTCAATCTTTAATTTGCAGTAAGTATGAAAATTAAACATAATTAAAATAGCATAACTAGATTCTCAAATATTTTAAGATAATAAGTTAACAACAAGTCAAAGTAAGAGACCATATATATTTATTTAAAGAGAAAACGGAATCTCAGAGGCCACAAGAGGAAATTTTCTCAAATGGCGCCCCTAAAGGTCGGCTCTCTACCTTTTTTTGCGACGATCGCCATCCACCATCTTCATCTTCATTGTCTGAGATGTGTGTACATCAATTTTCATGTGATTCTAGCACCTTTATTTATATTACCGATGTTTATTTTTGCACACATAAAATTGATGGAGAAAAGGTGCCGACAAATCTTTTATTACATCTTATTAATTTAATCATGTGCATCGTGCGTGCCATAATAAATTGACACATCATTACTCTTTAGATGGCAGCACATTAGAGTGTTGTGTTTTCACCTATCCTTTAGCATTAAAAAATTAGAGAGTTGTGTTTTCACGTGTCGGTTGTGGAATGTATGAACCTTAGATCCTTTAATGGTATTGATTTATGATAGATGATTTTCTTATTAGAGTAGGGTATGTTTATGGTGTATCTTAGGGCTCCATGGATGATGACATTAAAGTTAATAACTCTTTTAATCAAGGGTTGGGATTTGATGTCACATAAACCTTCAAAGGATAATGTGCAAGCTGGGAACAATAAGAGGGAGGGGTCTAGAGAGTGAATTCGAGAGTTAGAAAGGAATTAATCAACAAGGGTTTTTGAAGAGTTTTGGAACGTGTGAGGTATTACATTCCAATTCTCTTTAATACTAGTGAGGATGTTGTAGAATCTTGAAGTTCTAAAGTTGGCATGTTAATTAGCATGGAAGTCATAATACAAAGATGTTTGGCAATATTTAACATGATTATCTACTACGAAATTAAAGTACATCCTACTACATAACACATGCAATAATCTAGCATCTTTGAAAACTACCACGAAGCCTAAAAATCATTATTATGGTAATAAAATTTCTTTGAAAATCTTCCCATATATTTTGCTCATATATATGCATGTGCAATTGCTAGTATTGATAATGAGTTTTCCTTCCTTTCTTCTTCTGTCAAATCATATATAGGGAGCTGATCATATGAGGTCCGGTCTCATTTCTTATTTTGAAGTCCACTTTTCAAACACACAATCCATCGTGTTTTTCACCGATCATCGTGATCTACACATGTTACATATGTTATGTATCAAATTTTACGAGATTTGAAGAGCTCTAACTAATCCATCAAATAGACTAAAAAATCGACGGTTTTACGATGAATGAAAAATAAGATCGCTTGATGGAAGTGTTAGAGATTTCCAAATCTTATGAAACTCTATACATAACCTATCTAATACAAGTAGATCAAAGTGACCAGTATGGATCGGTGAAAATCACGTCGGATTGTGTGTTTAAAAGTTTGGCCTCAAAATAAGAAATGAGAATCGGACTCATAGAATCATCTCTCTCTAAATATAAAAGAATAATGAACAAAAGAGGCCCTACTAGGCTTTTTCGTTAGGTAGCGTCAGATGTCTATATACTTCACGATTTTTTTCGACGATCGGCACCCATAATTATCATATATGATGTGAATACACCAAATTTCATGTTATTCCATCACTTTTCACTGTTGATTTAGTATATACAAAATTAACGATTTACCAGTAATAGAACTTTTTACATTGCTAATTCAACGGTGAAAAAGTGGTGGAATCACATGAAATTTGGGGTATCCACATCTTACATGATAGATGTAGAACGATCGAAAAAAAATGGAGGATATATATATTTGACGCCACCGAAAAACCTCCTAGAGCGCTCCCCCGCTTCCTCTATATATATAAGAGAGAGAAGGACGGGGGTTTATGAGGTGGCGACTCATTTTCGAAAATGGGCCCAGCCTCAAAACACACCAACCTTGTGTATTTCACTGATCCAAACCAGTGATCTTGATCTATAAATTATGAAACCCCTGTGTACAAAAAATCTCAAGATTTGAAGATCTCTAACACGTTCATCAAGAGACAACATTTTTTTAATATCGATAAGCCGTTGATTTTTTAATCCGTTTGATTGACGTGTTAGAATCTTCGAATCTCGAGACTTTTTGTACATAGGGGTTTCATGATATATAGATTAAGATCACCGGTTTGGATCGGTAAAATACACGAGGGTGGATGTGATTTGGGTCGGCCGCCATCTCATACCCCTCTCCCCCCTTTCAATATATATATATATATATATATATATATATATATATATATATATATAAAGGGGAGAGAGAGATTAATGGAGGAAAGAGGCCATAGGAGGGGATTTCTCCTATGGCGTGGAAAAAATACAACCTCCACCATTTTTTCCGACGAGTGGCATCCATCATCATCATCGTTATCATCTAAGATGTGCGTACACCAAATTTCATGTGATTCCACAATCATAGGAGGAAATTTTCTCCTATGTCCTCTTTTCTCCATTATTCTCTCTCTCTCTCTATATATAAAAGTTCCTAAACAACTTATTACACAACATGACAAAACACCCTCTTGAGTGGTCCCCATCCCTTTTGTTGCATAGGAAATTGCTCAGGGGAGTTGTGTAGGAAATTGCTCAAGGGAGTTGTGCAACCCCCTAATATATATATATATATATATATATATATATGGCGTCGAAAAAATACATCTTCCCTCATTTTTTCCGACGATCGACATCAATCGTCTTCATTATTATCATCTAAGATGTGGTACACCAAATTTAATGTGATCCAACAAACTTGTCACCGTAGATTTAGTAGGTTCAAAATTAACGGTTTACCGAAAACATAACTTTTTACATTGCTAAATCAACGGTGAAAAAGTTGTAGAATCACATGAAATTTGGTGTACCCACATCTTAGATGATAACGATAAAGATGATGGATACCGATCGTCAGAAAAAACGAGGGATTGTATAATTTTTCGGCGCCATAGAAGGAAATTCCTTCGTATGGCATCTTTCATCCATTATTCTCTCTCTCTCTCTCTCTCTCTATATATATATATATATATATATATATATATTGTGTGCAAGAAAATATAAACCGACACATTAATAAACCTATAAGCATTTTAACTGGTTTAGATGAGTAAAGCAAGCCTAGCAAATGAAAAAGATATCAGAATATAAGCAAAAACATTATCTCTATCACCCAAGGTTGAAATAGCCCCAGCAAATAAATATACATGCCTAAAGAACTTGTTCATTTCAAAAGAGAAAAGAAAAAGGAAGGGGGGGGGGGGGGTGCAGAGATAAATCTACTATCCGATTCATCCTTGTCTCCGGCTCACCAATTGGGCAAAAAATCTCCACCGGTGGCTAAGACTAATTGATCATGGACGACACTATCCTGTTTTCCAAACGAATGATGAATTAGATTGCGATAGAAAAAACATCTCAAAATCTTGATAGGATACAAGTACACAACACCATAGAAATTTTTCCGTTTTTCTTATAACGCGCCATTAAATTTTATAATTTGTATCAAGCGTCGTGTCAATGGTGGGCTTTCAACAGTTTTCTTTAAAAATTCGTAAAAGTTCGATGGTGTTTGATATGATTCTCAAAAGAAAAGCTTTGTACCAATAGTTAAGTGCAGCACCTTTTTAACCTTGAGTGCTGTCTCTAGAACTTTGCTTGCATGAGGATGCTCCTCGATTTCTTCTAGTTTGGTATCACAAAGGTACCATAAATCGTAAAGTAGACGATTGCCTGATGTTGATATGAGGCACTTTTGTATAGCATAGCTTCCCCATCGGTCCATTAACTACTACTCAAAATTTTTTGAAATGTTTGAACAAATTTTTTCAGTAGCATCTGTATCATGGAAATTAAGAATGAAGTTTATAACAGAGCACCTGCATAGAATCATAAAAGAAAGTAAATTAGTACACTGATGCTCTCTCGTGTGATCATCTTGCACAATTAAAGCAGAAACTTGTCCCTTTCTTGCGAAAGGAAATTTAAATATTTGCATGAAATGCTTCTTTTTAACTGTTTTCAGCTTTTGTTTAGGATTTCCATACCAAAAAAAAATAAAAAAATAACAGTCACTGCAATTTTGCAACAATACTTAAATGGAGGACTGACATGGCACCTTAAAAATATTATTGCATTTTTGCAACTCTATTTCCAAACCCGTCTTAAAATGTTGCTTACCGAACATGAAAACGGTATGTTTGGGTCAATCAGTTTCTTAAATAGAGAGAAACTGTCAAACGGTGTTACAGCTTTGACTACTTGAGGAGGAGTTCAAGTTAAGTAACAAATCTCTTGAGGGGTTATAACTTATAACTGCTATGCAGGGTAAATATAAGGGGTTTTTGTGAAATTAGCTCTTTTTTGACAACAAATATAAAATATTACATGCAGCTTCAATTTCAAGCAAAATTGCCAAAAGAGAAGTCAGTTCTACATATAAGAGTAGGCAATTCGAAATACCCGGGTCTGCATTTAGCGAGATCAGTGCAGTTGTCTATAACTTTATCAACAATATATTTCCTATAAGGTTCTCTTGATCTTGCAATGCATTGTTTGAGGGACGCACATCCAATCTCATCAACGGCTAGCCTCTGGCAGTCTTGCAGAGCAGCTTCAAGTAGGAACTGTCGAGACAAGAAATAACACAAAATAAGTCATATATATTACATAATACTTTAATTTTGTAAGGGAAAAATGCTTCTTTTATTTAAATCAACCCCTTTCGGGGATCGAAATTGCGACCTCTCAACATTGGAGAGGAAATTGGTACCAAGTGAGCTAAGCCCATTTGATAAGGGCAAAAAGTCTTGGTTGCTTGTAGCTGGAGGTCGACGCAGTTTCAACTATAATTTCTTCCTCTGGTTGGAATGTAGTTCTAATTATCACAACACCGACAATCCTATATGCCAAACTTTGGGGTTGCCTCTATGGATTTTTTTCTTCCATTTTGTTTTTGTAAGATTGTCTACTAGGTTAAATTGACAGGTAACTTATTATTTTTAACTGTACCTGTTCAGGCACATTTAGCTCTACCTCTAAGTCTCTAACCTTACTTGCAGCATTTATTAGCCTCCTTTGCATATGACCAAACTATCTCCATCGGTTCTTCTAGTTTCACGCTTAGAATGAATTTAAAATTATAATTTCTTAATTAATGTGTTTGCTTGGTTGTTGTAAAGGGCGATTAATACTTTCCTTTTAATTTTCTGCATTACATCAGTTGTAGTTTAATTCAAAGACAGATTTAAGTAGTTCCAACTACAGATAATTATCGCAGTTCAAAATTCAAACCACAATTTTCTGTAGGCTTATTTCATGAAAACACATCTGTAGTTCACCAATCTTTCTTAAAGACCTAGTAAGCTATTTCCGTTATGCGATAACCGCCTTGTAGTTTCATTCCATTAATAAATTTCACCTTGCTATTATCCCCTGAGACAATGACCTAACCATCCCTCTCTAAACGTAACTAAAATTCATTCTTGCATCTTCTCAAACACAAATCCATCCCCAATTCACGTCAGGGCACCCGAATTCCAAACCAAGAAAAACGAGAACGCGATTAGGGGGAAAAAGAAAAATAGAAATTAAAGAGTTAGAGATTGAATTTTGGTTTTAATTGAGAGGAAAGGATAAAAATGGAATAAAATTAGAACAAAATAATCGCGTGCGTAACATGACTTATTTCTCCTTGACTCTTTCCAATATTTAACACAATCAAACAACAAGGTATTTAGCAAACAAAGAACTAAAACTCCAGGGGTTATTGCATAACAAAAAAGGTACAGGTAGGTTTTTAAGTAAATGGATAACTACAGGGGTGATTTCATGAAAGAAGCGTTTTTCTAATTAACTGAAGTTACAACATCCCAGAAACAAGACACGTGTTTCAGTATTTAGATTTTGATATACCAAACATCTTTGTGGCTCAGTTAAAGTAAAGGCTAAATTTCACTTAAATACCATGATTCTTAACTACTTTTCACAAAAAATACCAAATACTTTGTAAATTACAAATAAATACCATGAAATTAGCATCTTTCAAACAAATAACACGAGCTTTACACATTATTTGATTTCAAGAGAGATGCCGTTTTTACAAGAATTTTCTTGCCTTTTTCACATTTCTTTGTTATGTCAAGAATGGTATTATACTGAATAAAGTTTGATTCTCTTGGTAATTAGTTGGAAAATGCAAAGTTCATGGTTGCTTTTTGCATATATAAAGTATTTATAAGAAAAACGTTGAAAAGTTTTGCATTTTAGTGAAATTTAGTCAAAAGAAAAAAAGCCTAGTAGACACTAAGAGTTAGCACATTTCATAAATCAGATTCAAGATTTTCAAATACCTTCAACCAAACATAACAAAAACGAATAAAATGAACCTCATTCTATAAATAAAAGTAACTTGAATTTGCAATTTAATGATTTTAGCCTTTACCTGATAAAGGTGGTAGTCCAGATTTTCGAAGAAATATGAGATCAGACTAGACCCTCTAGAATCCACCATTATACTAAATAATCCCGAGGACAGAGCAGAAATGATAGGAAAATATAGGTCAGGATATATATTCACATTCTTAATGAGCGCCTTAACAGAATTGCTGCTGCAAGAGAATAAAAGAAAATTCAAACATGAGATTGCATATAATAAATAAAGGCTGAATTGCAGGAAACCCCCCTGACTTGTTGCCAGATTAGCAGGTAACCTCCCTTTGAGTCAAAACTGCAGTTTTGCTCCAATTCTAAGAGTGCCACTATTTTTTGCAATTTCTTTCATCTCTCCGAACTACCCATCAATTAATCTTTTCAAGCAACCTTTCTTTGAGTCAAGAAGTTGCAGTGCCTCCAACTCTAAGTTGGTTACTATTTGAGTTGAGCCTTTCATTTCTTTCCCAAAATACCATTCAATTAATCTTCTCATAAAACCATCTCCTCTTTGTAATATTAAATTTGTATCATTTCCCCCCCTAAATTTTCATTCTCGTCTTATTTAATTAAGATCAGCTTCTATCTGAAAAATATGTGTAACCAAGGGGAATTGAGCCTTTTTATCCTGATGGGGTTTCTGGATAAAAGTGAGAGAGGTTCCATGCAAACTAGTCTCAATCAAATAAACATAAACACGTCCAGACACACATGTTAACGTATAGTTAAGCAAGAATGACGCTGATCTGGAGAGGGGTTTACAATCATATATGACCTATATTCCACTGCCTGGGAACTGAAAGTCCGAAACATGCACATAGCCATCTCAAACATGCACAGCTGTCTCTCCTTCATAGTCAGCACCCTCCCCTAATAATTCAACATGGATGATGCTGATCTCCAATTAAAGAGTCATGAGTAAAATTTTGACTACATAGAAAATATTTTTCTTTCTTTTGTCTGATATCATATAATATATATTCAACATCCTCGTTTGTGGATATCGACAAAGATACATATACAGGTGAAGTTTTCTTAGAATGGCTTCTAGGGTAATTATCTAAATTAGGAGTTAGTCTAAAATCTTATTATGAACCAGTACATAACATTGACGGTCTTGAGTGAAATTCCATATCCTAAAAACGTTCAATCTATTTTTGTTGATATTTTCTATACTATAGAGGACATTCTACTTTTGTTTATTTTAATACATCCACGCACACATGTGATTGTATTGACTATCAATCCACTACAAAAGCCGGATTTTCCCTTTCTTTGATTAGCATGCAAATTTTCTTTCCTGATGG
This sequence comes from Agapanthus africanus, assembly GCA_030015575.1. Lineage (NCBI taxonomy): Eukaryota > Viridiplantae > Streptophyta > Magnoliopsida > Asparagales > Amaryllidaceae > Agapanthus > Agapanthus africanus. Next base: position 55,125,567 of record JASDDO010000004.1, read on the forward strand.
CTATTATTGCATTCTCTCTCTCTCTCTCTCTCTCTCTCTCTCACACACACACACACACACACACATGGGAGTGCTCCGTCGGAGTGCACTGTCGGGTTGCACAACAAGAAAACGGGAACTCCTAGACGTTAGAAGATTAAAGGATCCAAAACCATTCATCTCGATCTCCATATCCTAAATTGTATATGTATAAAAATCAAAAGATTAGGATGCCTTTAACCCATGTATCAAATGGATACAAAATGAACAACTTTTCAATAATATAACATAAAATCCAGTATATTCATGGTTTAAAACTTAAAAGGCTCCAAATCTTTTAATTTTTTATACGTAAACATTTTACAATATGGAAAACAAGATGAATGATTTGGATCGTTCAAATGTTGTGTCATTTAGGAGTTCCTGTTTTCATATTGTACAAAAACCCGAGTTGCAACGGAGCACTACTCTCTCTCTATATATATATATGTGTGTGTGTGTGTATTGAAGGAAAGGTGCCATAGGAGGGAATTTACTCCTATGGCGTCGAAAAAATACACCCTCTACGATTTTTTCGACGGTCAGCATCTATCATCAACATCTATATCATCTAAGATGCAGATACACCAAATTTCATGTGATTATATCACTTTTTCACCGTTGATTTAGTGGGTGCAAAATTAACGGTTTACCAACAATAGAACTTTGTATTTTGCTAATTCAACGGTGAAAAACTGATGGAATCACATAAAATTTGGTATATGCACATCTTACATGATAAAGACGATGATGATGGGTGTTGATCGTCGAAAAAATAGCGAAGAATATAGAATTTTGACGCCACCTAACAAAAAAACCTCCTAGAAACTCTTTTCTTCATTACTCGCTCTCTCTCTCTCTCTCTCTCTCTATATATAATATATATATATATATATATATATATATATATATATGTTCTTATGACGACAACTTAGGTAGTGAATAACATAAGAATTAATCTAAAATTTTAGGATGCCTTTAACCCATTTATCAAATGGATACAAAATGAACAACTTTTTGATAATATAACAAAAATTCCAGCATATTCATGGGTTAAAACTTAAAAGGCTCCAAATCTTTTAACTTTTAATACATAAACATTTTACAATATGGAAAACAAGATGAATGATTTGGATCGTTCAAATGTTGTCATTTTGGAGTTCCTATTTTCATATTGTACAAAGAGTTGCAACGGAGCACCACTCTCTCACACACACACCCACTGTGTGTGTGTGTGTGACGACAACTTAGGTAGTGAATAAGATAAGTAATCTAAAATCTTTACTATGAACCATACCAGTGGATAATAAAAAATGCCAATTGTCATCTGCATGTGCCATGAGGTAAATATCTTATTCACTTTAGTACCAACAAGTATAAGGAGGCTCCATTTATCCCATCTATCGTTCATTTCAAAACTGAACCAGTGGGACATAAGGTGTCAATATTTATTAAGTGTGATACTGTTCTAATCATCCTGATTTTAACAAATAAAAGAAAAGAAAAATTCATGAGATTAATGTATATAAAGTGCCATAGGAGGGAAACCTTCCTCCTATGGTAGCAAAAAGTAAACCATCGGTCACTTCTAGACAATCTGTCGCATTCATTTTGATCTCCATGGTTAAGATACAGAAAAAATCCTGTGATTTGAAATATTCAATACCTCTATTACTTAACAATAAACATTTCACACCACTAGATAAATTGGAAAATTAAGTATCATTTTTTTTTTTAATTCGGTGTGTCTAATGTTTTAAATGGGGTAATATGTCTAAAATAATACTGGTGGGTTGCGTTTTAGCTGACATAGGAGCAGATTTCACCTTTTATGGCAACTTACACCCATTACTCTCAGACTCTCAAATTTCATTCTTGTGAAGTTTTTGGTTAGTACTTGTAGAAATATTCATATATGACAGACATGTTGATTTTAACATTATGATATGTGCACGAGTCTCGTAGTCCAATTTACTCCCCACTAACTTATGTTATCAACTATCTAGGCCATTGTGCATTTCTTTTTATGTTTTCTTTATTTTAGGAGAGTATCTCTCCACTACTTGTGTTTGTTTTCTATATTATGTGGTTGAAATGAATGTGAGGAAAATGAATGATAGTCCCAAAAATGCTATTATAGAAAATTGTTCTTGAGGAGATTAGCCAACTCGAATCGGCTTTATCTGTTTGTATAAAATTGGTATCAAAGCCTCTCGATCCTCCGCTATTACCGACATCAATCCGCCTAACCCGAGTGTTTGAGACATTGCTGAGATGATGTATCGACAACGCCAGAGCCTCTTGATCCTCCATGATGGAGGGCAACGATCCGCCTAACCCGAGGGTTTAAGATGCTATTGATTAGGTACATCAACAACACGAGGCCTCTCGATCCTCCGCGAAGGCCGACTACAATCCGCATAACCTGAGGCTACATGATGTTGCTCAATCCCTCAAGTTCTTAATTTCAAAGCTTCTTCAATCCTCCGTGATAGCCGATAACAATTTGCTTAACCCGAGGTTTCAATATGTTGATGAAATACATCAACCTTGATGACAAGGTTGTTTGAAGATGGGTGGTTTGATGTGTGCATGAGTACCATTAGTCCAATGTACTCTCCCACTAACCCATGTTCTCAACTATTTAGGCCATGTTCACATTTTATTTTATGATTCCTTTATTTTAGGAGACTATTTCTCCACCAGTTTTATTTTTTTTCTATATAATATAGTTGTAATGAATGTAAGGGAGGTAAGAATGAAAACCCCTATAAATGCTATTTTAGCAAATTGATCTAAAGAAGATTAGCCATCTCAAATCGGCTAGAGGATATTCAACATCTTGAATTAGCTTTATCTATCGCGTACATATCACATTCCTATGACATAGGCATTTTGGAACCATATTCTTACTATATCTTTAGACAAAACACCTTAAAAGTTTTTAATTACAGTAAAATACCTTAGGCTTAAAAAATAGTTTTCAAGGAATTTTATCACTAAAATACCCTCAAAAAGTCACAACTTTAAGGTATGTAAGTGAAAATCCGCAATTGTTAAGGGTATTTTAATGTAATTTAAGCAAAAATTTATTCCAAAATGTCATTTTTAGTGTAAGTTACAACGATTTTACGATATAACACAAATAAAACAAGTGTATAAATTGACTACCCCTTGGAATTTGGAACCACAATATTAGAAATATTATATCTTTTATTTTCTTTAAGAATTTAGGTTAAATTACACGAAAATATCCTTAACTATCGTGGATTTTCACTAAAATACCTTAAGTTTATTTATTAATTAAAATACCTTAGGCTATTCTATGGTTTTCAAGGGATTCGTTTCACTAAAATGCCCTAAAAAGTCGCAACTTTAATGTATTTTACAGAAAATCTGCAACTGTTAAGGATATTTTAGTGTAATTTACCCAAGGGATCATCCAAAAATGTCACTTTTAGTGAACGTTACAAAGATTTAACAAAAATAAACAAGTGCATAAATCGATTACCCCTCGAAATGTTTCGCAGCTTGAACGAGCCTCATCGGGCACTGACAAATGCAGGCAACAATCGAAGCTTTCTGATCGAAGCTCGAAGTAGCGAGGATGCTCTCAAACAGCAGATGCGCATTTGTGTGGCACATCATGAGATAGAAGAGTGCGTCCTCGCCTGCGATCCAAAGCCCATCCTTTTTGGGCGCCGATCTCGTCCTCTTGAAGCGCGAATCGACGAGATGAAGACATTGGATGAATCTCTTGTTGTGATCTTCCAAGATCGAGCACAGCCTCTTGTTGTTATCATCTTTCGTCTATTCCTTTTGTTTTCTTTTGGGTGGAAGAAGGAGCAGAAAGGAGGCAGAGCTCCATTCTCCTTGAACACTTCCGCCGGTCAAGTCGAATTTCTATTCGCTTAGATCTATAAAGCGCCTTTCTTTCTGAAGAGATTCTTGCCAACACCATTGATCAAGAAAGGCATGGCAGTCAAAGGGAATTGCTTGGTTCCCGAAGGGAGGTTGAATAAGCTTTTACAGAAGAAGCTGCTCTTGCCGTTGAAGGAAAAAGCGATGCCATTGAATGGCTTGGAGGAATCACTTTAGTTGGAGGAGGGGCGGCTACTTTTGATTGAGAGATGGCCAGTCCAGGAGTTGCAGAGCTAAGCGTAGCAGTCGTAGACAGAACCAAAGATTGATTATAAGAATAATCTAATTATAATAGAGTCGTAGATGAATTACGAATCTTCCTATGTATGGGATTGCAAAGACAAATAAGAAGAAACTCTTATTCCCCTTGCCGACTCGGAAGGAATGCTTGAATCACTTTCTGTCATTAGGCCGAGAATAGCTCAAGTTGAATCAGCTACTCATGTTGTCGGAATGAGAGCAGCTATTGAATCCGCATCTGGTGGGGGAAGGGGGCGATCCCACTCCACTCCCGAGGCGAAAAGGGAATGATTTTTTGAAGTGAATGCCCGGCTCCAGGTAAATGAGTTAGCTCAGGGCGAAAGGCTTTCAAAAATGAATACCCTAGGCTTGCTTCACATAGGCTAGACAAGCTAGGCTCAGCTCAAGGCTAAATTGAATAAGGCTATTGCTGCTCTGCTACCTGACTTCTCTCGGGGAAGTATAAAAAGCTTTTCTTGCTCTTGTCGACTCTGAACGAATGCTTGAATGTGAATCAGAATAAGAATGACTTTTCTTAAGTCCCGATCTCGAGCTCAGTAGTTCGAGAGCTCCTTGCCCTCGGTGCGCTGGGAGTAGTCAGCAAATCCTTCTCGCTTTTTCTCTCGGCGATTCCCCTTGGCTTTCGTCTTCTGCGGAGTAGGCATCTGAACCTGACCTTACCGTCACAAGCTCCTGGATTTCCTCGATCTAGAACTCACATAAATCAAACCACCGAAATTGCCTTGCAAAGCTTTATCTTGACTCAGGTATCGAAACGAGAACTTCCTTGCTATATATTATCTATTTGTATTAGATGGGTTCTCTTTTGGGGAGTTTCGAAAGGATGTCCCGGTCAGGTCTTGAGGTCATATGCCGGTGCCCCACTTTAGTGATCAAGCCCATAAAGATCTAAATCTAAGTGAAAGTCCCTAACTTGCTCCAGCTCCATTGGCTTAGATTATGGAAATCATGAAGTCAACCATTCTTCTTTGTTTATGGAAGGCTCGAGAAGACCCCCATCCACTTTGTCCGGGACGGATGTGAACATTTTTTCCTCCCAACCTCCACCGGAGCGTCTTACTGATGGTGGCTAACTTGGTAGAAATGATTAGGCAATTCAATTATTGAATTACGTTTAGATTATTTATTTATATATCTATAGATAATGGACTGATGAATAGGCATGGGAAACAGCAAAGGCGGAGGGACAGAGCACCCTTAACCTTCAGTCCGTCTAACCAATCAAGAAGCATCCTTATTTGAGTTGTAGAACAGCAAGTTTTGGGCTTTATTCCAAGCCCTCTAATGCAACCGCTGCGCCCCTGCGCTTAAACCTGCCTCGCCTCATGTCATTGCTTATTACCATGCTTCTTCCTCAAGAAATCCAACGTATGCGTTAAGGCAAGAAAAGGGGATGAGAAGGCTACTCGGCACGCTGATCACTCTTATCAACTCGACTCTCTGTCCCTGGCTTATGCTCACAGGTCTTTCATCACTGCCTTGCCCTTATGTGAATTAAAAAACGGATGCCCGGCTATATGGAACTACTAAAAGCTAAGAAGGCGTTTCCAAGGACTCCTTGCCCAAGACCGACCTATGCGGGACGTACATATGACCCGAAAGAAAAGAGCTTTCCCCTTACACTTGAACTGGAACACGACCATAGCCCAAGACCGACCTATGCGTTAAGGCCATCTCCCGTGTTGTCTGGCTGAAAAAAAAAGCCTACTGTAGTGATGATCATCCAACTTGACTTCCTACTTACGAACCGTACGCTTATTTGCACTTCTTGCGCCTAGAAGTGAAACGGAAAGACAGAACGAGAAGAGAAGGATTTCGTTGGGGTGAAGGACGTCTCATGGAACGGTCGACTTTGGGACTTCAGTAGTTCAGTAGCGACTAAACAGAATAAGAAAAAAGAGGGCTATAAGTTGGCCGTTTGGTTTGCTACTGCTATAAGGACTGCTCGCCTTTTGATTTGACGGCTTGGCTTCGCTATCGCTCCTATGGCCTTAAAAGGAGTCTTCCTACCATACCAGAATGCCTATGTTATAGTGCGCGTCAAGCTTCGCCAGAAGCAAGCAAGACGAGGAAGCGAAGCTTCGTAGACAAGGCTCGTTCCTGACTTACGAGCTCGTGTAGTAAGGCGCTGTTGCTACGCCCTCCACTCGCTGTCTACTAAACGAGCGTTAGAGCGAATTGAGCGAGCGAAGCCTTCCTTGAGCTTCCCTCACCCTACAATTTCATTTCCGCTTCAGCTTCCCCGGTTTAGTTGGTTTGGAGGATTAATTGATTGGATACCCGAGAACCATAATCTTTCAAAGGAACAGCTTCTACGACGATAGATAGGGGTCGGGTTTGTTTGGCATCTATGCCCCTGCCCTCCAAACAGTATGAGAGCCTTTCAGCTCGTACTGCTCACACTCCTAGATCTTCACGGCGGCACCTCCGCCACCATAGTGTGAGCTGGGAGCAGCTCCGAAAATCCCGGCCTACTCAAAAATGAGCTTGAAAGTCAACGTCAACAACAACAACACGAAAAAGTACACATTGGTTGCCCACTGATCTGATCATAGGTGAAATCCAATCCCTTCGCCTCGCCATGCCACTAGAATGACCGGCGAGTCGGAACATGTACATAACCACGCTTCGCACCGGGCCGGGAATCGCAAGAATTTAGAAGTACCTTATGGAAGGGTGGGAAAGAAAGGTTCGAAAATGGCCGGATTAGCAGGAGGGAGGGCGGCCCCACCCTGAAACAAAGGTGTACATACATAAACAGAGGCTGGTTATGTTGGCCCCTCCCATCTATATTGACCGGGAAGAGGGGGGAGGCTCTTGCGGATACCCGCCCTTCTCTATTTTGAGGGATCCCTCATATTGATGATTCCAGGCTTCCCGGACTCGTAACAGACGGCTAGGAACAAGAAGAGGATAAGTAGTCTCTGCCGTTGCAGGTCCTTCTCCTTCCGCTGAGACGGCCCTCTTTTTTAGTTTTGTTCGTTCACCGCGGCACGAAAAAATGAAGAAGCTGGAATAACTCAGAAAGAGAGTGGCGCCTAGCCGTTGAGAGCGTCTGTTGTATTTTGAAAATAACTGATCTTGGACTGGCCCCCTTCGCATGACCTAGAATGAAAAAGAGGTCCGTGCTACTATAAGGCCTCTCAACTCCTCCCTCAGGACACTGTTGCGTTGCCATGGGGACGGGGTAGCCCCGACTTCTATAGGTCCTTGGTTCGACCTCCTAATGAGAATTGAGGTCCTTGCGCGGGCGTCTCATCCCTAAGACTTGCTTGCTCTGTATGGAGTGCCCCGTGGTTCCTCGAGTGCCAGCCGCAGAGAGGAATGCCATCAACTAGGGCGCTATTTGCCACTAACCACTCGCTCGCCGGCCGCTCGGGCTCCGCGTTTCAAGTTCGTTATCCTAACCGTCTCCTCTGCTCTACCGGGAGCCTGGCCCCTTCTTCTATCTTATCTACTGCCTTGCTCCTCGGCTCCTAACTGCTCCAGCCGCTCGCTGTAATAGCTTGCTTCTTGGGTGGCTCACACCCCGACCCCCGGTGGGGTGGTGCGGCTGAGCCAGAGTGGGCTCAGCAGTCGGCCTATGTATCCGGGCGCACGCGTAAAGGCATGATTAGTTCCACGAATCTCACTGCACTGACCATAGTAAACTCCTTCTCGTTGTACCGAAATGGAGGTCTGATTTAAACGACCAGGTACAGCATCACATTTGACACCTGAAGAAGGTACAGCCCAACTATGAGGTACATCAGCAGGTGTTACAATCATACGTAGATGAGTTTTGGCTGGTACAACCACTCTATTGTCCACTTCTAATAAACGTGATTGACCCAATTCTGGATCATCTTCTGGAATCGTATAACTGTCAAAAGTGAGTGACTGGTCATCGGAACTGTTATAGTCTGAATACTCATAAGGTTGGGTCGACGCCTGCCTCCCCCCAAACTTGACTTGCACGTTTCCCCGCAAAAAGCTCTCCACGCCTACTAAATATATATAAAAATCACTTTTCTTCTTTAGTGAGGTAGTTCTCCCCCCTCTCAGAGACCGTCAGACCCCGGTGGAATCGAAGGCCCGCTTACTAATAGGCAACAGGGGACCCTTTCTCACCCAGTCCTACCTACTTCAGTGAAGCTGGAACCGAAAAAGACCTGGTTCCACACACATGAGACAGGCAGAAGGTATGGGACGACCAGTTCACCATGGAAAGCGAATTCGATCCTATAGTCGTCTTCTTTGTTCGAAAAATGCGCAGTGGAAAGGGATGCTAGTCGGCTCGGCGAAGTTGTAGGCCCCAATAGATCAGATCAAGAGTGATTCCTCACCTATCCTGTCAGGGGCCAAGTCGAACGCTCGAATATAGATTCCCTATGCTCATGTGAACGGCCGGCCCGTAGATCTAAAAGGATCCATCCATAGGCCTGACCGGAATGTAAAAAAAAAGTAGTTCATGAGACCTCTCCCAGCAAGAAAACGGATGCGCTACCGCGCAACGGCTTTCGCGCTAGGCGCTCACTCCGTTGCTTGGTCTACCGCGCAACGGCTTTCGCGCTAGGCGCTCACTCCGTTGCTTGGTCTAACGCGCCATTCAAACCAATATCGCCTGCTATATTCAGTCTAGCTCATCCCTTGCTTGTTGTAGGTCGAGCAAGTATTCACTACCTCGAATTCCTACGTTCCAGCGTGCATTATGCCAGCAGGTCCCACCCCCAATTGATTGAGTTACCCTTAGTTATATACTTATAAGTATATATAAGTATAGAAAGTATATAAGAGAAGACAGAGTCTATATACTTTCTATAGATCATCGATCACTCATTGAAGTAAATAGGTCAATTCTCTTTCTTTGACCTCCCACCGTTCACGACATCCCTTGCTTTTCGCTGCGAACGGCTCCTCGGGGAGGAGTAGAAGCGCTGGTCCCCTTCGGTCAAGTGCTTGTGCCTGCTGTTACCTACCGTAGGACCTCCGTCCCCGAAGCGAAGAAAGAGGAGCAGGAACAAAAGGTTGTCCTCTCCTGGCCCAGTAGTTCCGCAACTACTACCGTGGTTGTTGCCAACGGGGATCCCCCATTCCGAAAGGTAACGGGGCTGGCCGTTAGGTCCAAAGTTGTATGCCACAGCTGTGGTGCCGATAGATTCACTACTTCAGCGCCGTTATCGGACATTGCAGGCTTAGCATCTATTTTTCGTATATCGCTCCACACCGAGAAGAGGTATGTGTACCTCCAGCAACAACAAGAATGGAACCATAGGCTCCTATGCTGGGAGCATTTCGGGGTATAGGTCTAACCACCTCAACTCCCCGTTTCTGGCATGCTATAGTTCTTATAGTCTCTCGACGGCGGGAATGGGAGATTACCGGTAAGCCAGATGCTTCGCGAACCACCGGTACATTTCGTTGCACTTAAATCACCCTCGTTAAGAGGCGCACTCCGATACCATTGATGTCCAATAGCTTTTATAGTAATGGCTGGATCTACTACTACCTCGTCCATTGAGTATAACAGAGCAAACGATGGTATAGCAATGAACATCGGGATGATACTTGGAAAGATGGTCCGAATAATCTCTATAGTAGTTCCATGAACAATCCTTTGCGGGATTGGATTAGTTTGCTCGTGGAAATGCCATAAAGCGCGAACCAAGATCCGTGATACGAAAACAAAAATCAGAATGAGGAAGAAAAAGATATCGTGATGTAAGTCAATGATTCCTTGCATAATAGGTGTTGCTGCGTCTTGAGATCCTAATTGCCATGGTTCTGCAGCATCACAGGGAGCGATTGTGAGGAATCGCCCTCTTTCCTGAAGATCTTTCAGATAGTCTATTTGAGAATTTTGTATTTCCAGAAAAAATGTCCTGAATAACTCTGCCATCATTTCTCTTTCCATTCTGTGACTGCTCTGCTCCCGAAAAGATCAAAGAGACTGAAAGAAAGGTCGGCGTTGGTTTTTCCAACAAAAGCAAAATGGGATTGATCGGCTCTCACATGAGCGGTTTAGTGTACTTTCACCCACCCAATCTCGATTTGACACAGACAACAAAGTAGTCTGACTTGTCGTTAGCTGTGGTAAGTTGACTTTGCCTAATTCAGTTCGTCTAAGTCATTTAATACAAAGAATGGAATATTAGTTGAACGAGAGACGATTTCATTCTCTTTTCTTTCTATACGCAATTCAATCGCTGACGACATCTCTCTGAAGCAAGCACCTATCATGAGAAGCTGGTCTTGCACGGAAAGTCTTTAGACATCACTAGGAACCACCTGACTTTCAAGAGTCTGCGCACTAGACCGGTAACAGAACGGAAAGGATTCTCTCTCTACTACGGCACCTGCGGTGAGCCTCTCGCCCGAAAGAAGGTCACCTTCACAAACGCCCGTAACCCGAGTAAGCGAAAGAGGTCTATCTCTTCCACCTTCGCCCGTCACTTCACTTACTGAACTTACCGAAACTCGCTACCGTAACAGCACAGAAAGAGTTATTCGCCTTAAAGGCTACGCCTACCTTCTATAGGCTTAACGCATGCACGGTATGAGTTCTCTGCGACTTTGACTAGTCTACCCGAAAGCAGATCAAAAAAGCCAAAAGCATTGCTCGCTCCTTCGAAGCTGGACTTGTCTCTCTCTCTCTCGTCTCGGCTTCTTCAACTACTCTTTCCGACGAGATGGAAAGTGCAATCGCCAAAGCCGGCTATTCGGAAAGCAAGGAGGTCTTTCTCTGATCCTATATCTGCTACCGGCTCTGCTCAAAGCCGGGAGCTCATCTCAAACAAAAGATATAGGGGAGAGCCAAGGAAGACTTAGCGCAAGGAAGATTCTTCAAACACTAGCGAAGAGACTAGCTTTACGCAAGAGATTGATTTGACTACAGCGCTTGACGGAAAGGAAGGTTTTCTCTAAGTCAAGTCTCGCTTTAATAATCTAATAATAGAACTTCAAATCCTTTTAAAACGAGTGAAAGAGAGTCTCAGACTTAAAGAAGACTGAAATGAAAGCCCTAAATTTGCTTTCTACGAGTCCCTCTCAAACCGCGATCTACCGCCCCCATCTCGGTAATGGTCCCGGCCCCTATCTCGTAAGGGGCTTTCTCTCGGTGCTGGCTCTGCAGCTGGACTTCTCTCTTTATCTCGGCGCCTTCCTTCTCGCTACCGGAGATTTGCCCTTGTGTTTCTAGCGCGGGTGATGCCTCTTCCATTAGTGCTGCTTCCTCCGATGCCTCCGCTCGGTCAACGGTCTCTGGAATTGCTGCCTTTTCCGGTTCTGCTTCCACTCCGCCCGCCATCCAGTGGATCTTCACCTGGCTAGGATTCTGACTCTCGAACGGGGCCTCTTAGATTTTTGACCCCGGCCTCTCACTTCGTTTTAGGCCCAAGGGGTCAGCGTATTAACGGATATGGATATGGATTGAGAGTTTCACCTACCTGGTAGATGTGTGCATTTTACCTATACCCATACCTTTGCTATCTATGCTCCAACCATGATAGCGATTGGATTATGCTATTGGTGCTTCTTTCGGGCAAACTGGTTCAACCAGCCCGGATAAACCACTTCTGGCTTTGGCTTCGCCCCCGCTTTTTCCGTCCTCACCTCCGCCTATACGGGATCAACTAGATTAGCTGCTATCTATTATTGCTAAACAGGGAGAGTCGGTTGGCTCAAAGCCCGATGGTTGGAACAATGGCATGTGCCACAGGCTATGGATGAGATCTCGGCCCCCACTCCTCTGGGGGGAAAGGATGATCACTCAGTCTCCGCTCGACTAACAAAGGAGATCGGTTATGGACGGATGGTCAAAGGCAGGTCGAACCAACTTGGTCATCACGGTTTCCGGCAGCTATGCGATCATCATTCATCACTTCTCGAATTCCTACAATCCCTCCCGGGCTGGCTGGCTGACCACTTCCCCTGCTTTTCCTTGGCCTTAAGCCGTGGATGGAGTGAAGTGATGGAGCGAATCCCAAAGTCTGTCAAGAAAGAGAAGAGCGGCGGGGCACTTTCTAATGTGAGGGGAGGGTGAACTTCCCTTGTTGGTCTTCCATGCTCAAATACGTGTATTTCAAAAATGCTCTGTATCCCTTTTTCTGAATCATAGATATCTTTACTAACTAGAATGACAATCCATTCTTTCTCTGTATTAAATGAGAGGACCTTTTGATGACAAATCACAGCAAGAAACCTTATGCACTTTTTAGGCAAGAAAACGCTAAAAGCACAGAATTTTTGAGTGGTTTTCAGCTATTTGAAACATACGATTTCATGTGTTAAGCATATGATGGTTCTCAATCTTAGATCTTCAACCGGACAAGATTTCACCGGCCCAACAGGTCGAGTTAAGGAGCCTAAACTCAGTAAAACTACCTGACCTATAGCGTTGGGCACACAGGTTCCGCCGACCGTATAATCACGCAGATTGAAAACGATGAAAGAAAGAAATTGATTCGATCCTTCTATCCAATAACGCTTACTATACAATAATTGTGACAATGGACTGAAACACGGCATTCTTTCACTGAGCAGACACTTCCTTCCCTCCCTCCACTCGCTACGCTACGTTCACTGGTTGGTACATCTCCAGTGCTTGCTGTACAGCACAAGATCGAGGACCTAGCGGTCTCAGGTGCTATCAGGCACTCCCATGTACCGATCAAAGGGTTGGTATTCTCAATCGCCGAAGGCTCGCTCAGTACTCTCAAGCGCCGAGGGCTAGGTGCGCAGTTGGGGCCCCAAAGGACTAAGTTCATTATCCTTACCCTAACGCACGAGTAAGCAAACATTGTGCCTTATGCTAATGTGAACACTTTCAAAACCACGTTGTATGTGCGTACCAATGTCCAGTTGTTCTGAAATCTCTTATTGAAAGTGCGGAGTAGGCTACTTCACTTAAATGATTGACTCATTTGATTACTTTTATAGGTGGGGACGGTAACAGCAGTTTTGTCTTAATGCCTGGCCGTTGCTTTCGCATTGAAATCAGACCAGACACGAGTCCTGAGCAGAGTAAGGCTGTATTACTTTTCTGCCCTTCGCTTGACCACCTCTCTGTGAAGAAACCCTTGTTCGAGTTCTTCCTTGCCTAAGTCTTAACTCTCCCTTATGGTCGAGTAGAGATCGTTACCGCAGTGGAGCGAGTGAAGGGGCCAATCCCCTTCGCGAGTGGCCCTGTAAGAATCGCTTTCACGAAAGCTGGCAAATGAATGAATGAAACAGCTTCCTAATGCTTCACTTTCAACCGGGAGAACGACAAGGTAGTTCATACTTGCTTACTCGTAAGGTAGTTGACTTGCTTAGGGTAAGGAACTAAAGAGAAGGTTGTGACTACCAAAGAGAACCTCAAAGTCAGTACTTTGGATCTCCTTCTATCCAATAACGACCATTTTCTCTTTTTATCCGCGTGGTCTTCCTCCTCCCTCTTCTTAAGTTAAGAAAAGGAATAATGCTGCTTGATTGAACGAACATTGTAAGAACCATCACAGGCCACCCACGTCTATTTTTTATTGTTAACAAAAAGGCGGGCTCAAGGCCCGCCCTAGATTTTTGTCCTTTTGATTGGAGTCCATAATAACAGGCAGGTTTCATTAATGAAAAGAAAAGCGGAGGCCCGCATCTGCTAGCATTTTGGTTTGGAATATATTCTTTATCAATGGCCCACCCTTTCTTTGAACCTTATCAATGATCGAACTTACAGATATGAACTGAGTGCCATTTGATGAGTAAGATCGAACAAGGGGGAGGGATATGGAAAGGATGAAGTAATGAAAGAGGAAGTCATTGCTAGTAGTAACGACTTATCACGATCCATTGGTTCATATAGAATCCATGTCCTAGGTCTATCAAAAAACATTCTTTTCGCTAAGCGTATATAATAAAATAGAGTGAAAGGGTCCACCCCGAAACCAAAGGGGGTACTAACTAACAGCTGAGTCCTCTCCGAACCGCAGGAGATAGTTGCCCATCATACGGCTCACCAACTTCACTTGCCTCTAAGGGGGGCTCGCTCCGGGCAGGTTCGGATCACTTACAATACACGGCTCTACGAAGGGGTGAGGAGCGTTTTCAAGATGATTCTTTCTTTGTCGAGACGAAAAAGGTTTCGACTGGAAAATTGGAGTCTGTTTTGTCCACTTTATCCATCCCCCTCTATCAAAATGATCAAGTAGTTTACTTGCTGGAAGGCGAGCTTGCTTCTTATTCCCGTGTTTGATCTTTTCAATCTCTGCCCCGCTTCCATGTGGGCAGAGACCCCTGTAGAGAATGAAGAGGGGCCAAGGCGCTTGCTACGCCCTCTCAAGAGTGCTTCTCGAGGCTCCACTCTCTCCCCTGAATAAGTAAGGCTCCGTTAGCCTGGGCTGAGATGGGGATAAGGAGTAAGGATTGAAGCCCCCAACGTTCTGCCAGACACTGGATAGGGGTTAGCTCTGTAAATGTGTAGAGCCAAGTGTAGTGTGGTGTAGTAGTAGGCACTTCTAGGCCCCTTCCCGGCTACTGGATCACTCCAGTGCTTCGGGTACTACGGACCCTCTGCCATCCATTGCAGCAGAGCCGTTTCATGAGCGGGGGGGCTAAGCGCAGTTCTTTGAATCAAACGTTGAATGAAATCGATTCTTTTTTAGATATCTGGATAGATGGATGGATCTATCTTTCGATTCATATATTGCTATATATAGCAAGAAGCCCCAAATCCTTGATTTGGCCAGGAAACAAAGCACTGCTTTGGGCCCAGGAAGCGAAGGGAATGAGCTCGGCTGCTTCTCCTCCACACCTCTTTATTTTGTTCTCCGTGCCCATTCCGCATGCGCTTCGCGCGCCATTGGCGCTTTGCTCTCCTCTTATTTCTTCATTGGATATTATTTACCATCGGATGGACTTCGCCGTTCTTTCCCAACGAAAATGGAAAGGGCTGTATCACATCGAGATATCGATTCGTTTTCCGCCCCAAATGAGATGGGGAATTAGTCACCTCTGTCCCTTCATCTTTCTTAATTGAGGCCCGGCTCGCGTCGTTCCAACAACCGACGGGGAGCACCTCAGTATACGATCGCGCGCAGTAACTGGGAGTCCTATTACACCTAAGGCCAACTTTCATTCACCAAACCCAGGTTCATCTCGTGTAGTGATTGTGGACTCGTACAAGGATATGGAGTCGACGGTTGATGTATCAGACTTGACCCTGTCTTTCGTAGCATGCATTCCCATCCGTGTCGCAACTGATTCGGTAAGCTACGTGTCCGGACGGAAAACTGCCTTCGGTCCCCCAACCTTACTCATTGGCAACCTTCCGGCCGCCCAACGACCTATAACGCTAGTCACTACTCCCACTGGGGCTAGGAAGTAAGCCCCACAACCCAAAGC
This sequence comes from Agapanthus africanus, assembly GCA_030015575.1. Classification (NCBI taxonomy): domain Eukaryota; kingdom Viridiplantae; phylum Streptophyta; class Magnoliopsida; order Asparagales; family Amaryllidaceae; genus Agapanthus; species Agapanthus africanus. Next base: position 55,141,119 of record JASDDO010000004.1, read on the forward strand.
GGCGAAGAACAAATAGAATTTGCTACAAAAGCCGGCTAACGGGGGTATTCCTGCGTATGAGAACATTGTAATGGAGAAGGTCATAGCCGAAATAGGATTCGTTTTGGCTAGAGCGCCCAAATCCGCTATATATTTGACACGGGTTTGCCGTAATGCTGGAACTATGGCGAATGCATCTATCGTCATTGATGCATAAATAAATATACCAATTAGTAGTGATTGAATTCCTTCTATGGTTCCACATGATAAACCAGTACGAATATAACCTACATGTCCAATCGAACTATGAGCTAGAAGTCTTTTGACTTTCGTTTGGGCCATGGCGGCCAGTGCTCCTAAGATCATAGAAGCAATGCTGCAGAAAAAGCAGATTTGTTGCAATGTACCTCCATAGGAACCAACAATAGAAAGACGTGACATATTTGCAGAAATAGAGATTTTAGGCGCAATAGAAAGGAATGCTGTCACCGGGGTGGGTGAACCCTCATAGATATCAGGTGCCCACATATATTGAGTCAAAAGAGAGATTGAGTCCGAGGGAGAGGGGGGTTTTCTTCGGGGCTCGAGAGATTGAATAGATAGGGCCCCACAAGTTGTTAATTCGCCGCTGGGGAATTCACACAAAAGGGAACGAGGAATTCTCAACGAAAAAGTGCTCTCTGAACCGAACGTGAAAGTGGTTTTCCATCAGACGGCTGTTCATGTAACTCCACTCTCGGCTTGGATTATATATCCAAAAGGGTCCGCTCTCGGCCATTCCACACGCTGCCTAGCAGAGGCGTGGTCATCTGAAGTGGATTCTCTCTTTTTTTTGTAGTAGATGCCGAACCTGCTGCTCAGTGGGCGGGCGCAGCAGCTACATGGACCCCTTCCTTTATGTTGTTGCCAGCGCTTTCCCGGGCCGAGCCGGAATTCCTTATTAGAAAAGGGCAGGCAAAGCCCGAAGGAAGGCTGCTATCCCCTTGGCCTTCTTCGTTTTCGATGAAAAACAAATCGACATCTCGATCTCCGAAAGCGTTTTCCTTACCCCGCCGCATCTCCCTCCCTTCGTCGAGCCTTTCCTTTAGTGGTTTGGGCTTAACAGCGCCTTATCTGAACGTCGGCAGGCATTCTGGAATTCCCCTTTGGGGGCCCCGGGGTTGTTTTGGTTTGAACATAGGCTCAAACGTTCTTAGAAGGGTCCTATCTACGCCATGCGTTCAATACAAAACAAAAAAGCCTCTGGGACAGGGATGACAAAAAGAGGGCGCTTTCCTGTGTTGCACTGAAAAAAGGACCTAAGAGAAGAGCGTCTTCTCGGCGGTTAGGTTTCTTCCTCCCGCGCCCGCCGCCGCCCGGCCCGCATTAGAGGGGAAGATTTGCAAAGCGGAAAAAGACAGAGGGAGGGGGAACAGCATCTTATTCTCTTCGTGAGAACGCCCGGATCGGAGAAGCATTCGGAACGGGCGACGCCTTCATTTCGTTGGCAGAAGCAGAAACGATCCAATCCATTCGGGGCTTCGGGGAACCCATAAACGAATTTGACTTGATTCATAGATAGAAAAAAGAGATAGATAGACAAGAGATAGATGAACTATATAGAAAGAGGAATAGAATAGAAATCCCTTCCTCTAACAAGCAAGTAAGCCAACTACCTTTAGATGTCTATGTATCTTTTATTGAATCTAATCATCTCCCGATTTTCTTTTTGATTTGATAACTCTCGACATTTTTTGTTTCAATTTAGAGAGAAAGAGCAGATGGATCCTATCCCCCCATATCGAAGACTCATTCCTATCTATTGATAGAAAGATCTTCGTCAAATACCGGACTTTGCCTTAGACTGACGGAACAAAGCTAAGAAGTAGGCTGAATGGAAAAAGGAAAGGGACAAGGGCGGTCGTCGCTTGGCGCGAAGGCTGCTGGTTCGGGGGTAGGGTACGGTACTAAAGGTCCTCGGACTTCCAGGCGGTTTTTCTTTTGGGCAGCTGTTCACCGTTGGATCTCGCCAATACAGCCTCCTATGGTTTTCGTTACCGAGATATCTTTTCTTTTTTCCCAGGGATTTCTTGGGTAATCAGCTCCCATGCTGCAAACAGTCAAATCTGAACCTTGTCGCTCTTCTTTCTTTCCTCGTGGGCAGGAAGCACACCAGCAGCGTGCGTTGCGTGATTCCACTGTGTTTTTTGCACTTGACTGGGTGGACAGTTGACCGGAAGAGAACTTCGATTCGCCCGGCCAGAAGGCGGGCGGCGTGCTTATCTTGTGTGACAACACTACAGAGCGAGTAGCTCTTCTAGTCGGGCAGCTGTGTGACAACACTACAGAGAAAGCGGCGCTTTTGTGTAACATGCTATGGTCTCAACGCCCTTACGAGGTAGTGATGAGTTTCACGCGCTCTAAGCCCGGCCCGCGCGCAGTTAGGAGGATTGGCCGCAATCTGAGCGGTACCACCCATCCTACCCTACTACCTATAGGGGCCGTCCGTCCTACAGCCGCCCGAAGAGGAACTGCAGTGATCTTGAATAGGGATCCTACAGCGATAGATAGAATCCCCATAAAAATACCACTAGATCGAGCACCAGTGATTTCGTATCCGGTCAAAATCTTGGCTAATTGATCGAAGTGGGTAGCTCCAGTAGACCCATAGATCATGGAACAAATAGGGTGGGTAGGCCCAACCACCACACGTAACGTATAGACGCGAACCCCCCTCGTTACCGTACGTGCGACTCTCACCGCATACGGCTCGCACAAAGACTCTGTCATCCATCCCGAGCCTTTTTATTCCACCTCTCCTCTCCAATCCTCGATCAAACTTGCGTTCCCCAGCTTCAAAACGGCTGCGCTCATAGCAACTAAGAAAGCCGTTGCTTGCTCTTTCTTTCAGAACCTTGCGCGCTCAAGACGGTGATTCTTTGCTTGTTGCTTCAAAACTACAGGTCGTCGAATAGCCTCCAGCAGGGTGGGCGCTTCCTTCCTTCGTCTATCGTATGTATCGCTGGGCTTCGTCCCGAACCAAGGAGGCATTCTGGCGGGCGCGTGCGTGTGCCGATTGCAGAGACTACAAGCCGACGCCGGAAGCGACTCGCTTCTATTCTCGTTGGGATTGGATATAGATGGGGAATCTCTATAGATCGTAGTAGTTCGCCAACCTCTCTAACTAGCATACGATACAATTTCACTTCACGGCACGGCAAAAAAAGTAGCTCGGTTGGCCCTCCTACTTGGTTTAGTCCGCCTACTTTCTCTTCTCTTAAGTCTACTTAAAGTGGGAGAGGCAGGATTCGAACCTACGTAGAAAACCTTCAACAGATTTACAGTCTGTCGCTTTTGACCACTCGGCCACTCTCCCCTTCCCGGGCCGACGCCCCCCGTAAGGTAGTTCATACTTGCTTACTTGAAAGAGTCAACAAGCAAGGGATGAGCTAGACTGAATATAGCACGCTCAATTGGTTTTCATAACGCCTGCTATATTGAAAGACCAAGCAACGGAGTGAGCGCCTAGCGCGAAAGCCGTTGCGCGGTAGCGCATCCGTTTTCTTGCTGCATATAATCCGTTTTCTTGCTGGTAGATTCACGGAAAGTTTTTAGACATCACTAGTAGCAGACGGAGAAAGAGTAAGAGAAGAGGCCAGTCGGACACTACTATAAGCCAGTCGGGCACTACTAATATAGATGAAGGTGCTCGTGGTCGAGATAGGGGTGCCGAAGACTTCACTCAACATGGCATTGATTGATCGTTTGTTTTCACTTTCGAAGATAGCTGGGCGTTCCGCACTTATGTGATCGAGTCATTCAATTCATAGTAAGTAATTTCATACAAAGAATGGATTTCAATAGATGTAACGTTCTTCGAAAGTGTACCCCACTACTATGGCGGAAGAAGTTTGTGTTCCTTACTCACCTCAGGGGGAGTGTTTGAAGGATGAAAATGAGGATTTTCTTCCAGTGGGTTCTCCCTGTTCCTAGTGATGATGTTCCTATGCCTCCTTCTCCCCATACCTTTCCTGTTGTCCACGAGCGCTCCGATGGGAACGAACCGAGTTATGATCAGCCTGGAATGACACGGCCAACTGAGATCCAAACTTACGTGAGACAAAGGAAGAAGATGCAATCCAAAGAATCAACGACTGCTCACCAATCTTCCTCTGAGGACTCAGGTACTTCTCCTTTGCCTCCTTCAAACTTAGACTCTGATCTTCCTATTGCACTCAGAAAAGGGAAACGATCTTCTACTAATTATCCTATTAACACCATTTCGTTTCCTATCAAGCATTGTCATCCTCTTAATTGGCCTTTATCTCCGCCATTTCATCACATAGAGAACCGCCTTGTTGAAGCGTTGTCTCATCCTGAAAGGAAAAAGGCCATGGAAGAAGAGATGGAAGCCCTGAATCAGAACAATACCTGAGAGCTTGTCCCGTTGCCTTGAGGAAAGCGTACGGTTGGCTGCAAGTGGGTATACACCCTCAAGTTCAAGGCAGATGGGTCGATTGAGAGGTATAAAGCACGACTGGTAGCGAAAGGCTTTACTCAGACTTATGGGATAGATTATATGGACACTTTAGCTCCGGTTGCAAAGATGAATTCGATCAGAGTGATCATCTCTTTCGCTGTAAAATGTTAAGAATGCCTTTTTGCATGGAGAGCTTCAGGAGGAAGTTTTTATTTCACCACCACCTGGTTTTTTAGGTCAGGGGGAGGAAGGGAAAGAAAAAGTAGAAGAAAGCCATTTATGGACTCAAGCAATCACCCCGAGCGTGGTTTGAGAGGTTCAGTGCTGCTATGTTATATATATATTGGTTTCAACAGGAGCAATGCGGATCATTCGGTCTTTGTCAAGAAGCGGAAGGAAGGTACTACTATCTTTTTTGTTTATGTGGATGACATTGTCCTTACTGGTGATGATACTGGGTCTATAAGAGAACTGAAGAAGTACCTAGGCAAAGTCTTTGATATCAAAGATCTTGGACCTTTGAAGTACTTCCTGGGGATTGAAGTAGCTCGCTCACAGAAAGGGATCTTCATTTCCCAGCGGAAGTATACACTTTATTTTCGGAAGGAAACTGTCAAATTGGGAGTGAAACCAATTGATTCTCCCATGGATTAAATAATCCAGATGACGGAGAACTGTTGGAGGACCCGGGTCACTATCAGAGACTGGTTGGTAAGCTCATCTATTTGACCATCACCAGACCAGATCTATCATATGCAGTCGGGGTGGTAAGTCAGTTCATGCGTGCGCCCCGGAGGTCACACTTGGAAGCTGTTCACAGGATTCTTAGGTATCTCAAGTCATCACCTGGACGAGGGATCTTGTATGCTCCTCATGGACACTTACGCATTTCAGCCTACTCAGATGCGGACTGGGCTGGTTCTCCTAGTGACAGACGATCTACTTCCGGCTATTGCACCCTCGTTGGAGGGAATCTTGTTACTTTGAAGAATCAGAAGCATTGTGGCAAGTATGATTTCCAATGCCTTTGTTTGCCGATTCCTTTTCTACTGATTGCTTCTATTACTGACTTATATGACGATTCGGATTATCGGTGCCTATTCTCTTTCCAAAGAAGCTTCGAAGTCCTATACCTGTGCTACTGTTCAAGCTAGCCTTCCTGTCTAATCGCATGGATTCTCCCTTGCAGATCAATCATGTAACTCGCATGTCATTGACCAATCACTAGATCGATCTACTACATGAATGATTTGATGAACTATATAATGTCGGACTATCAAAGAAAAGACCAATTCATCTTTTTGCTTTTACCTCGACATCAAATGCTTCTCTTGCTGTGCTGTGGAGGGAGATCCATGCAATGGCATTTCACCAACGGATACCACTTCTTATTGATTTGTATGCTTTTTTTTAGAATACCACCTCTCTACAAGGTTGGTCTCTCTTGAACACATACCACCTCTCTCTCACATCTCTTTGGGAAGTTTGCATGTTTTCTCTGGCCACCTCTCAGCTAGGCCTTGTAATGAAGGAAGAATTGGATGTGGAAGGTAGAATTGAGCCAATGTGTGGAACAGCATTCCCAGTATGACTTGCCTAGCTAGTGCTTCCTAGCTGACTGTACTAAATGCATTGATGTTGTCCAAGCAGCACTGCATTCAATCTTGCATAGGCCATCTCTATCTGCTGAACGAGGAGCTTGACTCACCCTCCACCCGAAAGGAGGCTTTTTTTCATGTTAGCGCCTCTCTCTAGTGCCCATTGATCCAAGTCCTAAGCTTGGGAAATCATCCCACTTCGTTGTCTTTCTCTTTCTTTGAAGCTAGAAAGCTCTT